>CM051028.1:65313228-66645180 GCA_027627225.1 Congeria kusceri
TATGAACATATGATTGTCTATTTATTTTAAACAGAGCCACGTGTACAAGGGTAATATGTACTTGGACACCGATGGCTTCAAAGCTACGCAGCCATTAAAAGATCCGCCAAAGAACGGGAATTATGGAGTATACGCCATAGACACAGAATCAGTATGTGGCCTGTAAAAGTTACCATTACTTTTAATTGTTATAACTATTACCTTAAATCGTTAGAACTAATGTGCTGTTTATAGAATTACGTGTTTTATTAAGTATTTCAACAAAAAGTCAAACACAAATAAACGTATGTGTTGATGTTTACATGTTTGCACACATACGATTCTATAACATTAAGAGCATAAGATGTTCCCAAATTAACATGTTATTTCATTAAACTATCAAAGATCCACACAAAGAAGGGCCTCGAGGTGTGCAAGGTGACCGTCCTTGACACCAAATGCAACGTGGTGTACGACGAGTACTGTTTACCGACCACTGAAATCATTGACTACAACACCATGTAGGTAGCATGACTTAGCTTGGTTTACTACTTATAACGTGTACGTGTGTTTGCGTTTTTAGTTTGACACACTGCTTTTTTGTGCTGAATGTATATATATGAAATTTGTGCTGTGTAAAGGAGAAATAAAAACATGCCATAAGATTTTAAAAGCCAATATTTGATTGACTTTTCTCGATTGTAAATTGATTACAAAATGTATGTATAACTATTTTAAATAGCTGACAATGCGTAAAAAATACCACATTGAAAACAACACAGATTTGATTAAAATAAATCGAGATCGCGTTTAATTATTGCATTGTACTTTAAGATGGAGTGGTATCACTGAGCGACATTTGAAGGGTGTGACCAAGACATTCGAGGAAATGCGTGAAGACCTACTAGCTCTCTTCAACAAAGACACCATCCTGGTAGGGCATGGTCTTTCGAGTGACCTTATGGTGTTGAAGGTAATGGCGTTGTTATGAAACTTTGTTATTAATATAAAGTATCTGAACAAGAGCAAATATATTCACAATAATCATTTGTGTCACACAAGTGTACATGTGTCTATACAACTATGTATTTTATATTTAGTACGAAATGCAAAATATACGAAATACAAAAGCACACATACACAATCATATTTAAAACGTTGGACACCACCCGGGAACAGTCATTCCATGTCATTGAGGGGTGGAAACTAAAGGCACGAAGGGATGTATAAAGGATTCCTTATTCACAAAAGGAAATAAGGATTATATGGGCTCCAAACTGGTTTTCAAGTTTCGTTCTGGATTCGATCAAAACATATCAAACAACATGTTTCTTACTTTCTTTTTGTTCTCAGACTGGTGTATTTTATTTAGATATATTGTATTATTTATTTTTTTTTATAATGTTGACCTACTTTCTTCCATAGATTCTTCACAGCAATATTATCGACACCCTGATTTTGTATCCCCACCCTAGAGGACTGCCACTGAAGAGATCATTGAAGGACATTGCTCTGACGGAACTGGGTAGAAGCATACAAAACGAAGGTGAATTATAAGAATTAGAATACGAGTATTACTTATGACGTATATGCCATATGGAATGTTTTTTTCTTATGCACCTTTAAGTAACAAGAACAAAATTAATACGTCTAAATACCAAATATATAATTGTTGTTAAATGTGTATTTTGAACCATATATGTTATGTAAAAAATGTGTTAGCACTTTCATTTTACATCATTAATTTTGTCTAAAGTAAATCGGTATTGATCTTTTGACTTTAATCGCCTGTTGGCCATAATATTAATATCGTGTAATTTTGTATAATTTGCTTAAATGTACATGACATGTACATGCGGCGTGATAAGTATAAACTTCTTTTTAGAATTGCAATGAATTTCAGTTGGTCATGACAGCAAAGAAGATGCCGAGGTCACGATGAAACTGTTGCTAAGGAAGTTGAAATGCTGAAATGTGTTGCAGTGTGAATGTAAAGACTAATACTTTATTGAAGCGCGAGTGCTCTAATGGACACATTTTATCCCATGAATATGACTGTCGCAATGTTGGCGTATTTGAATAAGTTTAATTATTGGATGAATTAATGCGTATTGTGTTTACATATTCATTTGTTGTTTTTTAATTATTTTGTAGTATTTAAGCATATGACCTTAAATACCTGGTTTTGTTGTTTTGTTATTGTTGTTATTAGAATTACTTGTTATTATTTTTATGATTATGATGTTAAAATTTATGTTTAATATTTATTTTATTGATAATATTGATTGTATGTATTTATTATTTATAAACAATTATATAATTATTGCAATACAATTGTTATTACAGGTGTATTTGTTATGAAACAGTATTTAGTCAGCACATGTGTTATCAACATAAATTACAGTTCTGTTTATACGAAAATGTATAAATATCAAAATTGTATAAATAGACAATACACATGTGTATGATTTTTTAAACACATAAATTTTTTTTTTTAATCAAGCCGTCATAACCAAAAACACTTTGGCATCAAATTAAAAGTAAATGTGCATGGCAGGTTGCCACAACAGAACCCAGTGGAGGTTGGGAACAACATTTGTGAGTGCTGACTTGCATTGGTGAGAACTAAGTGATTATTACATTGGAAATAATATGCGCATTACAAATTTACATCAGTTATTAATAATTATAACATGATACTCGTAGATTTTTCTAAAAACAAGGAACACACTTATTTTTTGTTAATCTACCAAATAACGCGAAAAAATAATTCCGACACAGAATTCATTATTTCAGTTTTTATCAATAAAAGTGACGCCACAATGAATTTGCATCAATGAATGACGTCACTGGTAACATCGGTTACGCGCGTTCAAACGTTCGGATGGGAAGTTGGGCGGAACATATTAAAATGTAATTATCATTATAACTGCAAAAAAATATTTGTCAGATCATGTTCAAATCGAAATATTTTTCGCAGTATCGTTGTTACCGGCCAATAAACAACTCTATTTACTGATGCTTGGCTAACGCCCTCGTGGTTTATTGCATACGCACAAGAACTACAAATTGTTGTTTATTTGCCGATAAACAACGATAAAACGAATTTTATTTCTTAATTACAAAAACTTCCTGCTGCATCATCAGTGGATAACATCTTACAGCAAAAGTATTTCATTTAATTCAAGTAAATACTTTGCAACCTGAAAAAAAACAATCGGCGAGCGAAGACCACGGCAGCTGACCCAACCTATATTTGTAAAACGAATGAGTTACATGAATACCGTTCACTCTGGCATTTATGCATATAGGCCTTTAAAGAGGATTAAATCCAGACGGCGATCCGTATCACCACCAAAATTTAATCAGATTTTCATTGGCCAAACGTTCCCAGCAAATGCCATACGAATCCGTTCATAACAGTTTGCTTACTAATGAACAACCAATCGACAAACAACCAAACGCCATCAAAAACATCAACTCCTTGGTACATGTTATAACAGAACTGCCCCTACCAAGAAAATGGGCGTCAACGGCATCTCCCTTCAGACATTTGTCTGTGAATCGGGCACTTACGATGGCAAACGATTACCGAATTACGAACACGAAGAACACACTTTCATCCTTTGGTCAAACATATATAATAATCTAGTACTATGATTTGGTGTGTTATATTATGGTAGTGTTCTGAGTTGGGTATTGTGCCAAAATATAACAAGCAGGTAAACTACAAACCAGAAGATCTTACGGGATATACATTACAACTGCAATTGGAAATGTCAAAGGTAACATATAATATATCCTTGAGTGACCTCATTCCGACGACATAATGAAACAATAAATAAAATATCTCTACTTATGTGAACAATGCAACAATAAAAGAATTATCAGCGTGAAATGTTATATCCCATTGAAATCCGACTCAAAATCGTGCATTTCCTTAATGTAATATTATCCAAAAGTAAAAAAAGTCCATCTTCTCTGCAACAGCATTCGGAATTTGAAAAGCAGACCATGTGCGGTGACCTCATTGCACACACATAACACAGGAAGTACATTCTAGTAAAGCAACTATCATATTAGGCCAAATAAACTTAAAGACGAATTGTCTGGCTAATTTTCATGTCAACTGAAATTGTCAGTAAAATAAATTGTAACTTTTATTTACATATTAAAAAGCTTTTGGTTTTATGTTTTACACTTCTTTTGTGCAGCAGAGGCAGATAAATGTTGCACATCTTAAAACTTTGATTGGAGTGCAATATGACAGGTGAACCCAGTGATACCATGTCTTGTTATTTTTGATGTTGGCACATTGTCCCCATTTCACAAATATAATTTATGCACTGTACCTTATAGCATCAGGAGAATATTTTTTGCATTGACAGAACATCTCATCTTCATTTTCATAGCTTATTGTGAACCAGTAACAATAAAAGGTGGTTTGTGATTCATGGAAAGTCCTTTTTCATCAATGTTAAAGATCGTTTGTGGTTTATCGGTTATATCATATTTTGTTCATGTTTCTTTTAAGTTTTAAAAGTATTCGTAAATTGTTTCCTTTGATGCTATTTTGGCTCTATTGTGATCAAGAGCCGTCTTACAACTTTAAGTTCTGGCCAGCGTTTCCAGAAATCGCGTATCCATTTCATTGAAAGTGGGTTGTCACGTTTTTTACCCAACAGCACTGTTTAATTAAATGCAATATCAACGCACACTTTTCAAGTGCAACCGTAACCGTGTGCTGCCTTTTTTAATGTTCAACATTTTTTTATCTTCATCATGTGAAAGCAATGGCATAGATCCAGCTAACAATGTGCTTGGACTGACACGGCCTAAAGTACTGTCTCTACCATGAATAGGAAAATACACCAAAATACAACATAGCTGACACTACACAAAAGAACAACAAACAAATACAAATTAAAACCGATAATGTCTTTGCTCATCGCCTTGGAATTCAGAACTCATTGGTGTATGAATTTAATTTATCTAAGTAAAGGCAATTAAAACAATACATGTACTTATCATAGGTTTCAATACATTATTTATAAACTATACTACATGGTATAAATCATTCACATGTATTTCAATTTAACTTTGCCATATATACATTAGTTTAGTACTAATTTTATTTTTAATAAGTCTGATTATCGCTGTTCTAAATCGGTGGCTTATGTAATTATTACTTCAACTATACAAGATAAAAATTTTGAGTCGGACAAATATAAACTACTTTTTTGAAAATCAGACACATACATTAATTTTCAGGAGAGTCATGCTATTTTCAGAAAACGGGTGGCCTCAAATGAACTCAAGATTAGTTTTACTACATGTGTTATCCGGCAATTGGTAATTTGCCTAATTAAAATACTCAGATAATGAGTATAAAAATAGAAACATATAACTGCACATAAATAAACAAGACCTTGAACATGATATGGTTCTATTGGTCATATTTCATCACACTCTAACATCCTCTTTTCCCTTATTTCGCCTGTACAATACGTTTATATGCTTCGAGATGACTTTGACTTTTATGAAGACAGTTATTACAATGAAATATGGTAATCCATTTGAGATACATCTAATTGTGATCAAACTCGACAGAACTCGGGTCCCACGAACCTGTAAGAAGGTTAAACGAAAGTCGTCATTCTTCGTTGAATAAGCAAAATAACGGACCATCAATCGCCTAATGGATCATTATTATTTCAAAAGCAGTATTGGTCCTCTTATACTGCGTAATATTTATTTAAGAATCGCAATTATGTGTTCATTTGGGAGAAATAAGTCTGGGATCCCGTAAAAATCATCCGGGCAGAAATCGACTCAGACCAATCAGATACAGCAAAGGCTTGACACCATACCAAACGCCGGAATACCAGTGAAGCTTCGAGAACTTTTGACCAGTAGATTGTAAGGAATATTAAAAATGCTTAGGTAATACCTGACACAATTTTTAAAAATGTGTGACTCCACGGAAAAATAATCGGACGGAACGATCAGGGTATAAAAGGCAATGAAAAAGTAAGATATGTTATAACAAGTTGGAACAACATTGTGCCAACTTGTTTATAAGTTATAATTTAATTTAAATGAATATTGTATTCACAACAGAAAACAGGAAATGGCAGGTAGTGAATTTCTTATATTGCCCCCATGATGATAATTATGATAATGGAGATGGTTATGATGATGATGATGATGATGACAATGATGATGATGATTACGGTACTATTATCATTATTATTAATATTATTATTTCATTATAAAAACAGTTTTTATCGACGATTCTTTCACGGTCGCGTGAAAATTAGTTTTATTTTTAAACTCGATACGAATGGAATGCACATAACGTACCATTACGCGCATGCGCGTCATTGATAAACGTAGGTCATTGTATCACAAAATTGTTATTTGTAGGATAATTACTCTTTCTGGAAGGTTCTAAAAAAGGTAAAACTGTCAAGTCTTTGGATGATAGAATCTCAACATCTGAATGGTATCAGTATTTTTCTAGTCTTCTGTATGATGAAAATGCTGTTGCCGTAGATCAAGATACTGGTAATTTCCATAACTTCAACGAGCCATCAGCAAGTGTTCTAAATGAGCCGTTCATTCTCGATGAGGTTCTAAGCTCTGTTGCCAGCTTGTCTCTTGGAAAAAGTAGTGGTGTCGATGGTATACTAGCAGAATTTTTCAAAGTTAGTTACCACAGATGATATAGCTCCCGTCCTACTACTTCTGTTCAATCAGATACTTGAAACAGGTATTATGTACTTATCAATATTTCCACCCGGGGGGGGGGGGGGTAAGCGGCGAGCATTTACGGGACTTTAGACTGAAAGTTATTCCCGACAGGCGGGAATTGTTCACGCCGAATGATTCCTGGTCCCGGGAAATAGACTGGTCGGATTTTAGATCCTGATGAAATTGGGAAATTTAGACGCCGGCTTTTTCTCTCAACTTAAATATGGCATCTCCCACAGCGCGGATTTAGACAAAAATGCTTGGCTCTAGGGTGGGGAATTAGACCCCAAAAATGAAATTAGTCTAATTCCCCATGTATTGTACGCCGCTTCCCTCCCCCCCTTGGGGGGGGGCCAATATTGATAGGTGCATTATTCCTTCATCTTGAGGATCTAGTGTTTTCACTCCGATTCACACATCTGGCTCAAGTAATATTCCTGGAAATTGCAGAGGCATATCTATTACCAATACATTATACAAACTTTTCGCTGGTATTATTAATAAGCGGCTGTTTGACTGGGCTGAAGATAACAATAAGATAAATCTCAATCTGGTTTTTGTAAAGGCTATTCAGCTGTTGATAATATCTTCTGTTTACAGGTAATGGTTCAAAAGTAACTCTCTAAGAAGGGTGGCCGTTTCTGTTGCATCTACGTAGATTTTCGTAAGGCCTTTGATAAAATCAATCACAATAAGTTATCTATTTCTCTTTAGAAGAAAGGTGTGTATGGTAATTATCTCAAAATTCTTAATGCTCTGTATTTCCGTCTCAAGTCAGGTGTTAAAGTTCAAAACGGTATTTAAGATTTTGTCCCATGCAACATTGGAACACGCCAAGGTGACAAACCAAGTTCGACAGACAAATTATCTGCCCTTTTATGTAATAATTGTGGTTGAGGTATTTTTATTACTGACGATATTCCGGATATTCTCTGTTTGATGTTTGCATATGACGTCGCCGGTTGTGCTGAAACTGCTGCGAAACTTCAGCAGCAAATAAATATCGTTAATTAATTTTGTCATTATTCTGGTATGGAAATTAATATGGATAAAACTGAGATTACAGTGTTTCGCAATGGTGGTCCTCTTCGCCGATATAAACATTGGTCTTATCGTGGAAACGAAATCAAAGTTTCTTCTGTGTACAAATATATGGGTATATTGCTAGATTCAGGTCTTTCATGGTCGTCTGCTCACTCTAAGCTGACCTCGCGAGCTCAGAGGGCTCTCTTTTCCATCAAAGCTTTTCAAAAACCTGTTGGGTACTTTTCAATGTTTGATTCACTTAAAATGTTTGATTCAATGATGAAGCCAATTGTATGTTATGCGTCTCAAGTTTGGGGCTTTGAATATGTCGATTCTATAGAAGCTATTCAAATCAAGTTTTGCGTAAATATTCTTAGTGTATGCAAAACTACGAACACGTGTATGGTTCTAGGAGACTGTTGTAGATTACCTTTATGTACGACATATTTCGTCAATTGTATTCGATGCTGGTGTACTTTGATAACCATGCATTCACACATATATCCAGAACAATGTTACAATATGCTTAAATCTATTGACTATGCTGGCAGAACATGCTTGGCAACCAAGGTTAGAACCCTCTTATACAGATACGGTTTTGGATTTATATAGATAAGTCAAGATGTTGGAAACATTGATAATTTTATTAAACTGTTTAGACAACGAATTGTTAATTGCTGTACACTAGACTGGTATGCATCAGTTGAAAATTCTAGTAGATGTCAACATTATAACCATTTTAAGAGTCTTCTCGATGTTGAAAAATCTTGTCTTTAGATGTAAATTTGAAACACCGAATTGCCATTTCAAGGTTTAGATTATCAAATCATAAATTGAATATTGAACTCGGAAGACGCAATGGAATATTAAAAGAAATTCGCATCTGTAATTTCTGTCTACAGAGTCACAGTATCTATGTAATTGATTGTGAATTTCACGCCTGTTTTAGTGTTTTAAATATGACGATGTTAGAAATTCATATTTGTTTAACTGGTACATGTATACACATGGAACTGATCTTCAAAATTTCTATGTAGTAATGTCGTCTCAAAATGTTGATATTGTTAAGAGAGTATCACTTTATGTTTACCATTTGATGAGTGTAATTCACAACTCTTGAACTGTACCTTGTGACACAACTCATAATATACTACTGTTACTGAATATGTGCTTTGTATTTTGGGCCGGAGGCCTTTATTTACAAATAAACGATTCTGTTCTGTTACAAAATATAATAAAACCGAATCAAATGGGTAATTTACTACAAAATCGTATTTTTAATAGTATAGAGTAACCCAAAATCGTGCACCTGTTTGTTTATAGTTTTTAATGTTTTATAACCAGGCGTGCGTTCAGCCGAGCTGGTATCGCGCTAGTATGTCGCTATTTTGTTTCAGCGTTTCCTCGATTCGATTTTAAAATTTGATTTTACTTCGGTTTTAGCGTGCATCACGTATATAGTATATAAATATCATAGGCAGTTGTGAGGTGTAGTAAATGTTGCACCTCGAGGAGAGTGATGATAACAGAGGCCGAAGGCCGAGGTTGACATTACTCTTCGAGGGGGGCAATATTTACTATACCCCTCAACATGCCTGTGATATAATTTTTTTTATTATATCGAACAAAAATACTGTAATTCAAAGAAAAAATTAGTCGTACATTGTAAACTAAAGTTTTTTTTATATTGTTGGAAAATCAAGCGATCATGTACGTTGATTTTTAAAAATACATTTTAATAAGCGCCTACTGATCAATTGCTACGCGCGGGGTATATTTTGGTCACGCGCTGGGTATATTTAAGACTATACCCCTGTTCAAGTATGCATAAAACACTAAGCCAGTCGTTATTGGCGCATGACTTTGCTGAATAATACACCTTTTTATGATAACCGACCGCTTTGTGTTTGTTAAAATACCCCTATAACGGACTGAACACATAATATTTATGTTATAATGTCATTTATACGATCGCGTTCATATTGATCTTTTCAGACATATATCAGAAATGTTTGCGTTGACTGACTTCGGAATATCAGTTAAAGTCTCTCGACTATCCAAGACCGGATCCTAGCGTAGCAGAGGGTAAAGTGCGCCTGTATGGCGATCACTATGGTTTTACGCCAGGTATTTTATTCACTATGTTATTATATTAAAAGCGAAATTTTAGTACGTGATCAGTTATATCGGTAGTTGTAGTATTATAGTACATAATGTTGTTATATTTTGAAGTTTGTGTGGTCAAATTAGAAGTAGATTCAGCATGAGAAACTTGCTGCTGTTATTGTATTTTTCGTTTCACAAATAGTTACAGTGGTATTATTGGTAGTATTATAAGTGGTCAAACAGAATTTTGGAATTGCTTGTTATTTATGACGATCCTAGTGTTGTGTTGTTGTTAGTTTTGTTATTTTCGTTGTTGTTATCGTTAATTAATATGATTTGTATTTTCTTCAGGAACATGCAAACGATGCGCGCGTCCATTTGATGTCTCCTTCACGAACCGGTCACAGTGTGATTTCCATAAAGAACCTTCCAGAAAAATACGTAAGTAAAACCTTGTATGATTTTATTTATACAACAACATTGCTTTGAAATTAAAATTTATAATATTGCTACGGCATTAGCAATGCATTCTAACTGCAACATTACATCTTTATACGACTAAATTTATAGTATCAGACCCCGAATATCTTTCATGGTAAATGCATGTTTAAGTTTTTACAAGAGCAGTTGTGCACAATTTACATTATTTTAAGCCTATTCTAGTTTTATCATAAGGTAATAAGGTTTCATTGCGTCCTAAATGTGTTCGTCTGTACCCAGGTGGTGCACAGCAACCACACGGATGTTGCGGTGGAAAGTATGGGTCCAGAGGCTGCTACAACGCTCCGGTATTGAGTTACTCGCATGATCACATAATTGGCCCAACGTCTCAAAACTGTCCATTTATATTTCTGCAATATATATTGAATTTTGAGAACACCTATAACACTTTAATAAATCAATGTTTGTCATTTCGTTTCTGTTGATAAGGAAATATAATTGTGCAGAAAACCGTTATAATTTTTATTTATAAATCGACATTCAACCTCTGAGTCTACGCTTGGCAGGGTTTGTAATTGTTTGCCTCAGCCAATAGATATATTACGTTATTTTTTTTTACTATATATAAGATAAAATCGAATACCACATGAGCATCATGTTTTAACATTTGTTTATATGATTGAGTAGAGCAAAGTCTAAACAAAGCAGAATTCGCTCGCAATGAACATACACTGATTTGAATTTTGTTAATGTATATAATTGTAATATATAAAGAAACATGTTCATTTAAAGCAAATTCTAATCAGAAACGCTCACAATAAACATGCACTTGTTCGAATTTGTAAATTTATGTACAAGTATATGTAATTTTAAAGAAGCGTGTTCATTAATAATTTAACATCTTTCAGAGTCACGTGTACAAAGGAAACATGTACTTGGACACTGAAGGGTTCAAAACCACCCAACCTTTGACAACCCCACCAGCGGATGGGAATTACGGTGTTTATGCCATGGATACAGAATCGGTAAGACCTTATTGTGATACGCTGGCACTTGTTAAACAATTTTTTCGTTACCATTCTTATAAAAGTATTTTATACAAAAGTCTGCTTTATTGACAATATAAGATTCATTAGGTGATGTAACTACGTATTAATTCATGTAAATATTTCTGATTCGAAACATTACATGTTATTTTAAGATCCACACAAAGAAGGGCCTCGAGGTGTGCAAGGTGACTGTCCTTGACACGAAATGCAACGTGGTGTACGACAAATACTGTCTGCCGACCACTGAAATTATTGACTATAACACCATGTATGTACACCTGCAGTAATAACGGATAATAAATGCACGTTAATTCGCGGTTAGAAGTATGATTTATAGATTCTGCAGACACATTTTCCTGTTCATTTATGTGGAGTTATATAGAAAATAACACGTTTTCCCGCAAAGATATGAATGGTATGAATGTTTCCTAGTGATAAACAATGATCGTTTCCATTTAAAATTGATTTCATATTACAAAATCCATAGTCCAGTTAACTAACTAATTTGAACCTGAAGAACAGCTTACCTAGTTGTAACAAGATGTCTGTGATGACTGAAGAAGTGGAATTAATTATTAATTAGAGGAGTGCTTATGTGATGTTTTTTATTGTTATGAATCAACTAGAATCATTGTAGTAAATTCAAGCACGTTCATGTTTTAGCTGGAGTGGAATCAAGGAGGAACATCTGAAGAACGTGACCAAGACATTTGAGGAGATGCGCAATGACCTACTGACCCTCTTCAACAGAGACACCATCCTGGTGGGACACGGTCTTGGTAGCGATCTTATGCTGCTGAAGGTACATTAACTTTCATTTGAAAAACACTAAGATCGTATTTTATTCCACTCGTGATCTTAGAAACTAGATCCAGTGAAAATATCATTTTTTATGAACACTCTTAAAATAAAATACAGGCTGATCCGGAATGGCACTTTCCGCCTACAGTGGATTTATGTTTAGAAGAGCCTTCCTTGAAACAGAAAACACCATAAAAGCGGAAAGTGCCGTCCTGGATTAGCCTGTGCGGACTGCACAGGTTGATCCGGGACGACACTTAACGTACGTGCATTTAGCCCGATTTTCCCACGACACGCCTCTAATATCCTGTGTAGCTCATATATTGTACATGTATTGACTTTATATACTATAAAACAAATAAAACGTACCATGATACTAGTTTTTTATATATATTTATATCCTTAATATAAGGATTTATTATAATTATTTCTTATAGTATTAAAAGATAACATGTCCTTTGACTAAACGATATTATATGTTGCTTTTAGATTTTGCACAGCAAAGTGGTCGATACCCTGATTTTGTACCCCCATCACCGTGGACCCCCACTCAGGCGATCACTGAAGGACATCGCTCAAACCGAGCTGCGTAGGACCATCCAGAACGGAGGTATTGATAGATTCGCGTGTACCAAGATAATGTAAACTATTGTTGGTGGTCAAGTAAAATGAATATATTTATGCAACGCTACACTTGGATTTCGTTTTATAGCATTCGATAATTTCGTTGTAATATTTATAGTTCCTAAAGCTATTATGCTAGAAAGTCCGGAGTTCTTTTGCATTCATAATGTATTTAGTCAAATAATACATTTTACAATATTGAATCCTTCATCGTGCTCTGAGGCTTTAATATGTGAGGTTGTACATTTTTTGCAAATTGAACATTACTTAGACCACTGTTATTTTTTAGGAAACGCACTCCACGCTCACGAATATATAGAAGATATTTGTTGGTTTCGGCAGAATATCGATTTTACTTCACGAGTGATCATAGAAATTTATATTTTCACAAGAGGCGCAGCCACGAGAGAAAAAATATATTTTCTATGATCACGAGTGAATCAAAAATCGATATTCTACCGAAACCTACACATTTCCTTTTCAGTTTATGCTTTGTACGCCGGTTTGTTACATTTAATGTGCTGTCTAAATGAGTTTAATTTAAAAACATCGCGGTAATTATAACGTCATGACGTCACAATTATGAGTCCGGCATCGGTGGCTGTCCGTTTCATCTACTGTATTAAATTGGGAACCAGTGAGAAACAGTGAAAGTTACCGGATTTATAATTTTCACCGTTTCAAACAGTGAGTTACCAATTTTATTTCACTGATATTCCCTATAAATCACTGGAAAGCATAAAATATAATGTTGCATTTGGCGCGTGTTTCAGTTGGCCACGACAGCAGGGAGGATGCCGAGGTGACGATGCAGCTGCTGCTTAAGAAGCTGTAAAGGACGGCAATGGTGATTGTCAAGTTGCATTTCAAGGTTAAGAAGGGCGTCCTACTGCCAATGCATCTGGAGCGGCAAATTGTTTGATATGTAAATAAGACGTTAAAACAGAATAAATATACAAGCACCATGTTTTGTATGCATTCTTTTCTTTATTCCAACATATCAATTAATTCACATAAGCATTCACAAGCATGTCTAGAAAAATAGTTTTTATTTTTAATGTATTTTTATTATTGTATATAATGCATTGTCAAGTATTTTGATGAAGTTTATATATGATTTACAATTTGTTAAAGATGTCGATTTTGTATGTGTTTCTGGTTGATTCTTATATTTTATATATCGCTATTTAGCTTAGGCTGATAGTAATATGGTTCAAACCAGATGCACTAGTGCAATATTGCAATTTACTTGCGTTTAATTCTCACACGTTATTTATTATATTAATTATTGCTACTCCTATATTCGTCTTGTTTTTAATGAGTTCTTTCAATTGTCGATTGGTTATTGTACTTTAGATATCGTGCCTTCACAAATACTGTCCACAAGGCGGAGTGCATTCATAATGATTTATAATACATAGCCATATATTATGTTTCATGCTATGCCATGAATGAGTGGTAAATACCAGTGAATGATAAACCGATCATGTCACTCTGGCTTATATGGAACTTTTCTTTTGTTGTTAATTGTCTTCTTTGAAAGTATTTGAATAATCTAATCTAATCATCAGCCTTTTTAAACAACAGAAAACGCATAATAACATTCACTAAAATATTCCTAAGCGACAACGACACAGAAAGTATGGCACACATTTGCAACCACAACAGTAAGCGACAATTTTGGAATAATTATGACGTCATATTTATGACGTAAGAATACAGGGCCCGTATTCACAAAGCTCCTTAGGGAAAACTTAAGTAAATTCCTTAAATTCATAAAATTCCTTAATTCTCTGGCTGTTTCATGTATCGGTATTTTTACATTAAAATGTTGAAAACTTGTAAATATTGCTTATATGTTTAATATTGCAGCCAACTTTGTATAGAAATCATTGGATTACACATAGGAAATTTAATATGAAATTTTCCCTAAAGTACAACTTAAGTTAAGATTTCCCTTAGGAGCTTTGATAGCTCACGCATTTCTTTTTATTTATCAGCCAAAAGCATGAATTAAAAAGAAAATTTGATGAATTCAGTGTAATATCGTATTTTCTTACATTTGTGGTCAAAGAAAACTGATATTTTCCCTCGTGGGTCCGCCAACAACAAATATCCTCTATATTTTTTATTTCTATTTAATAACTTATATAAAAAATTAGTTTTTAATAAATGATTTGTTTATGAAATAACCCACGGTAAGGAGTATATATGCTTATGATTTAAAATACGAGTTATTCGTCTTTGTTTTTTCCGAATATTCGTACCTTTATTCAAATGGTATTATGATGTATTGTTTTGTATCGTTTTTTGCGTAACTGAATGCGTTCTTCTGTTAGTTTTTTTAAACAATAGAAACGAAGTGTGTGAATGATTATAAATTCCAACAATAAGTGACTTAATTAATTAATGTCTTACCTTAATTAATCAATTAGTGAACAATTTCTACTTAAAACACGTCGCCAACCCATTTGTTCTACCAATAATATTTTTGTTTTGTTATACCTCTATTTTAATAAAAACTTTGTATCGATTATTTTCTGTCCAGACGCCATTGCCATTGAAACTACAGTTTCGAATTGGAATGTTCTTTATTTTAGTTTGCTACATACCAATTTTAGGCCAGTATGGTAAACATTTAATAAAGACGCATGTTAACGATTTAAACATAAAAGAGAAAAATACATAGTATTGGATCATGGGGAAAGCTGCCAAATGTGTTGAACAGATGGATTTGAACATTTGTTTACAAATAGATACACTGTTAAATATATATACACTGTACTTTTCTATGTTTATGTGAATAATCTTGCGAATTTTAATTATCGACTGATTGATTTTATTTATTTGGTTTCATACAATACGTATGGAATGCAATAAAATTTAACAGATGGACGCTTACGTTATTACATTAATCGCTGGTTAAGTTTGATGACCATTCATCACGAAATCGTATTAGTTTACACTGGGTATATCATTCGAGTTGATACAGCATCTAAGGTAAATACATGAAGAAGTTAACACATTTAATTAAGGTTTGGTATATAATTTATGGAAATAAACAAATATCTTTACAACTGAGAATAAGCCAAAAAATCGAGTTTCTTGTAAACCTCCATCATTCCGGAATGTGTAAGTCCTGGATTGAAATGGCTAAATATCTGCCATTGCTACGCGCGTAACTAAAATTGACCATGTAACATCATAGCGGTCGTCACTAGTTTCTTACCACGAACAAAATCACGCACTACGACTTCATTTCAGTCCATGGTCGGCATTCACAAAGCATCTGAAGTAATTTTTCAAATATTTTAAATTAAGGCTAAAATATGCATTCACTTTATAATATAATGTTTCATTACTTAACACAGTATTATGTTGTTTATATTCGTCCATACATATTTAAATATAAGTTACATTTAAAATTGTGATTTATTGCAGCACATCGTCTATATATATGGATTTATAGTTAATTAGGGGAGTTTCAAATTTAAGGATAACGAACAAAATGACTCCAGATGCTTCGTAAATACCACCCCAGGTCACGCAAGTGTATCAGTTACAACTTACAGTATGATTTACTTGTTACGCATCTAACAAGTACAACGTTTGAAAGACGCTATGTCCTACCAATACCTCGGCATGTTCAATCGGTTTCAGTCCTTTTAATTGCGGACTGCACAGGCTAATCCGAGCGAAGTATCAGACGCATCTATATGCAAATTTACGCTAAGTGGTTAAACTGTTTACTTATATCCCGCATGACTAGCGGTGAAAGGCAAATTAATGTTATTTGGTGTAAAGCTGAAAATTATTGTTGCAAGAGGGGCAATGTAACCTTTCACAATATCACAAACATGCTGAATGAAGTTTACCAACGAAATGAATATATGTGCTTTTTTTAAATACATAAAGCATATATAAGCTGGTGTCATACATGTACATATATTACAGCATAGAGTAATTTTACGGAATATATGACGTACTATTGGTAAATTAGAAAAAAAATCATTTGCACTGTATAAAACAACCATTGAACAATAACTGTATCTTTGCAAAACAAATAAATTGCTTCAATATAATAGTAATGGACATATTTTAAGAAAAGGAAAAATATTACTTTATTATAATTTCGGAAGGAACTTTATTGCGATCAGTAGTGTCTAAATTTGTGAACCAAACCAATAAAGTTTGTATTTAAAAGTAAAATAGAAGCCGATTGAGAAACAGTATACCAAACAAACACGCAAACACAAACATGACTATATCCTCTAGATAAAGTATGCTATGATTTAAAAGAGACTATATCGTTAAGGAAATACACAAATGTTGCCATAAATACAAGTACGTACACAAATCACAATTAAAATGCAATAAATGTTATAAACGATGTTGATTATCGACGCACTATGTGTGACAATAGTGTGTTAAAAAACAGATATAAAATGGGTAATCTTATGTTTGAAATAAATATATTAGCAAGCAGGACATGGTACACATTTTCAACAAGCATCATGTTCCGACAGTTTGGCCGGCACGACATTAATTCCGCTGCAGCTGAACGATGTCAACACCGGAGTTTCCCTAGAGGGTGGATCAAACAACTGCACACGGCATTTGCATGACTATATGTAATGACAATTAATACAAGTACATACATAAACTCAGTACATTGAAACTGCAAGCAAGTTAAACACATAATATATATTGGACTTAGTAAGTTATGCAAATACATTCAAACAACTATGAAGTCAAGATATTTGTAAATACATTTACTAAAATGGGAAACATCTCAAACGATGAAAAACTAGATGTACACGTAGATACAGACATACCAAAAATATTCATTTCGTATAACGCGCGTATTTATTATATGCATATATTATAGCTACATATCGCTGACGCATAGAAGAACAAATAGTATGTGCTAAATGAAATTTTGAATTAATATTTTACACTATTTTAATGAGCAAGCATGCACATTAAATTACACGAGTTTTGCTACATGTAAACGATTTTAAACCCATTTAATGTTCATCTACGTTAGCTTAACAGGACGCTTATTGTTAAATGTGAAATACAAAATTGTTATGTTTTCTTCAGGTGAAGTAATACTGCAATTGTATTACTTTTATTGCTCACACTTTACAATCTACAAAATTGATGGGAAAATAACAATATAAATGCGAATAATACGATTCAAAACAGCAAACAAATATCGACCCAACCAAAAAAGTTTTACTTACATGTTGCTTACAAAAAGAAGTACATGTATGCCGAGTATGTATTAAAATATGGGTTGGTTAGTGTAACGATGTACTTCACATAATTGTATGTATATTTTACAGATTTAAAACCAAATTAATATAATCATTTACCATCAATTTAATTCAAACGTTTGAACTTAATTCATTGTAAACATTAACAAAAGTTATCTGAATATGTATTTCAAGTATATAATTACCATAAGTGCAATGTCTTTCCAGTTAAACATTATCCTGGAAACATCGATGTCCATGAGGTAATTTGTTCCTGCGACAACCTGCAAGTCCATATATCGTTTTCTGAAGATAGTAAAGAGAGTTTCAACAAAAAGGCTACACATGTATGCATTTTGCATATTGTATCAAATCTTATGTAAAACTTATTGAAATAGATAACAGACTTGAGATGCAATAAAAATTATTGATTTCAAGTAACACAATTCATATAGAAATATGAAGCATATACTAATGCTACAACAAAATATTCGTTTGTAAAAAGCAACTTGTGTCTAGTTCAGATTATCGTCATACCCACCCGTCATAATCACAAATATCTCATTTAGTATTGAAACTACTATTAGCAAAACAGAAATTATATGTAATGCCCTCCTTGTTGATTACACCAGGTAATAGATTTGCTCTTTTAACAAAGTCACAGTTTGTGGTCCGAAACAATATAATTAAATTTCGAAATTATTTTAGTTTGCTGATAAAATGTAATAGAAATACAAACAGCATCAAATAATTATATCAGCAAAACTCTTAACATGTGCAATTCGTTTATAGCAAATTAAATTTCTACAAATAGAAATACACGAGATGTATTACAACTAATTTGCGATTCAGCCATCGGTATGTTATCCACGACATAATCGGATCCTATCTGCTTTACTGCGATTTGCGCTAATTTTTGAATGGTTGCATCATTTGGCTTCATAGGGGTCCATTCACCTACTCCCTTTCCTGGCAACTGCTTCCCTGCAATAGTGTTAACAATTCAATATACATTTGCATTATACACACCTAAAAATGCAAAATATTATATCACCAAAAGATTTTAATAGGCGATGAACATGGAATAATGAATTATTGACTTCACTCATTCATCAACGCCTTGAACACTATCCAGCCAGTGTTCCTTCTACATGATGTCAAAATATAGAACCCTGGAATGGTTTTTGTATTAAAACTGTTCATTACCTTATCATATGTTTTATTGTTGTGCCCTATAAAGAGTTATTTTGTTGAATAAGGTGTTTATTAATATACATCATTTTTAAAATAAGTTTCACAATTTAGGTAAAACAAATAAACAAAAGATACTGTATTTCGTATTCTTTAATTACCAAATATAACTGATGTGGATTTTTTACAACACACAAAACCGCTGAGCTTTGCAAAATTTAACGAAAATCTGTTCAGATGAATACAAACCTTTAAATGTCATTGTATAAGCTCTACACAATGTTCAACGATATATGCGCAAGTTTTTACGTACAACTTTCTTAAACGTGGTTGAAATGTTGTTCATAGGTTTAATAGTAAAATTTACAGTGTTATATTGTAAGTAAACATAATGTTTCATAACGATAAGATGAACAAATCACCTTGCATTAAACATTGTTAAATAATATTTAATATTCATTGGCGTAATTTAAAATCAACTTCCAACGAAAAATCTCATTTTTATTACAGAAATGCCATCTTATTATATTATTTTGAAAAAAGAAAATAATGAGAAATGTTCGTTACTGAAGATTTTTACTTCAAAATAGTGCAGTTGTTTTTTTCTTTATGTTATTCTGATACACATTCAAAACTGGCAAGTTAAGAAAAAAGTAGCAAATCAATGAATACTCTTACACCATATGGTGCATATATCATTAATAAAAATAAATAATGTTGCATTTTTATCGCTTCAACATTGTTTCTAATTGTTTCATTAGAAAGAAACGTAATACATGTTTATTAGGGTATTACTACGTGTTAAATCAAATGTGCATGTTTTCCTATGTAGAGACAGTGCATGTATCTCAAAGACAACTACTGACTACTAATGTTGCTATATATGCATTTATAATCAACATATATGTTGCAATGTTTGTTTATATTGTTTTTATGATAAGATCGTTACGGCCCTCCGTACACAAATTCCATTCTCGAAGAACTAACAGATTCAACCCCGAAAACTGTGTTATATTCAGTACCAAACTACTAACTCCTGGTGAAAAGTGTATTTTACAGTAGTACACCATTGCATTGTATTGTATACATAACGGAAATCACGTGATAGATTGTTAACACATTTCCAAATGGAATAATAAAAACGCTGATATTTCTTCATAAACTTAGTGTTGTGCTATATATGTGGTGTGTGTGTGTTTGGATATATACGGAATAGTATGCTAGTCCGTTGTTCCAAGAGTATGTATTAGTCGAGTTGCTTGTGTGATGACGTAGCATTTACCTTATTTTATTTGTTTAAAAACTACAATAATGAATAATCATTGTAGGTATAAATTACAATTGTGTACATAACTCTATGATGACGTCATTAAAAAAGTAGTCCGGCTAGTATGGTACTACGGATCGGAAAAATAGCGAGTACTATAATACGGGATTATGTTTCTGACGACATGTATTTCACCGATTGATACAGCATGTATTTTGTTAAGATTTTAAGGTATATAATCAGATAGGATAACATACGGTACGTGTTTGAAGACTTGATGAGCTTGTCGATTTGTGATTTTGAGTTTTCTTCGATAACATTGAGGGTGGGGCACGGGACACGGATATATTCAAATTGCCCATCTCTACCGCCCAAAATTTCGTCACTCATGAGTTACCGCACTAACCTGTTTCTTCGCTCCAATGGATAATCCTGTTATCTTAGCCTAGATATTCAACGCTTATGGCGCATAATAGCAACCGTGAGAAACCCAAGCGCAAGAAACAACCATCTAGTACATCGAGTGACGAAGGGTTAATCCGCAAGCAAGGCCGCATCGGCAGTTTAGATTATAGTGATACATACTGTAACTTGAGTGAAAGCGAAGCGCTGTACGAGGCCAATTCCGTCTTATACAACGACAACCCCTCTTGGTCAAGTACAAATACCATGGCCACCGGAAGTAGCGGGATGGCGACGAATGCTGAGCTGAATGAGAAGTTGGATACAGTGTTGTCGGTCATATGCGATATGAAAACTTCACAGGAGGGAATGAGCAAAAGCCTCGAGAGCAAAATTGACACCCTAAGAAATGAGATAATGAAAAGTATTTACGCTAAACTCAAGCTCTCCGAGATGAAATTACACTTGACATTAGAAAGGAGACAAGCCGTATAAATAGTCTCATGGACTCAGTCAAATCATTACAAGATCGCTTTCGGGATCTAGAGCTCACCGACGCGACCAATAGTCAGTCCGCAAGGACACCTGCTTCACATCACTCTAGCGACATCAACGACCCGGATCTTTGCATGATGGTAACCGGAATCCCTTACCAATACAATGAGGACCCGATCGAAAAAGCCAGAGCATTGGTGCAACAGCTTGGCGATGACGTCATGTCAGGTGTGTCGGTTACCGGCGCTTTCCGTCTGCGAAGCAAATTTCCAAACAAACCTGGACCTATGAAAATAAGTTTCAACAACAGACAAGAGAAAATCAAAGTACTGAGAAACAAAATGAATCTCAAAGATATAGATGGCTATAAAGCTGTGTTCGTGAAGAGTAGCAAATCTCATGCAGAACGCTTGATCGAGATGAACGCTCGGGTAATCCTACGCCAACTTCCACATGGGAATGACTACCGCGTTGACGCCAACGGACGCATCCGGCCACGCCAGGACGCCGAACCGAGCCAGGACCGTGATTAGTACACACACCGCCCCACCTGAAAACCAATACATATTGTACACTGCGATGTCTGCGGATGAACAAAGGACAATGAACAATTACGTGTTAACAACTTCACTTTCTTGAAGCGGACATAATCTCCCGTAGTGAAACACATTTCTCGGGCAATGAGGGGCTGACCTATGATGGATATTTATGGTTTGGATATTATCGACAAGAAATTCATCACAAAGCGCCTAGATCGCCAGGAGGAGTTGGTATTATCTTGAAAACGTGGATTGTAGATAAATTCAGTGTGTCTGTGGTTGATAAACAATATGACGGAATACTTGGTCTGAAATTCATAAACAAAGAAGACACTAGCGAACTGACAGTATTCTCATGTTACTTGCAGCCAGAGGGCTCCACGCGCGGTCGAGATGCTAGGGGTCTCTTCTCACACTTATTGACGCAAATTTACACACATTCATACAGCGACTACATGCTCATATGTGGAGACTTTAACGCACGTATAGGCGCTCTGTCGGATATGTTGGCCGAATGTGACGTCATAAAAGAACGGAAAATCATCGATCACTGCGTTAACCAACATGGTCGCGATTTCGCGGAATTCTTGTGTGACGCAAAGTTCTATACATTGAACGGCCGATTTGAAGCCAATTAATTCAATTTTACTTCGATATCGCGGAAAGGCTCGACTGTGGTGGACTATATATGTGTGCCTCAAGATATATTCCAATCACTCATTGACTTTAAAGTTGTAAATCTTTCAACGGTAATTGACAAGCAAGGATTTCACGGTCTATTAGGCGAACGCTAAAGAGTCCCTGATCACTGCGCTATAAGCGAGAAGCTAGAAACAGACTATATTCGTCCCACTTCTTGCTCCGATAGTGTAACGTAGAGATCCAGTGAACACCGGTTTAACCTGCGGCGAATATCTCCAGATTTCATGGAAAGTGGAACTGTAAAAACAGCAATTATGACAGTTATTGGCCAAATCGAGAGTACCCGCAAAACACAAGAAACTATTGACACTATTTACGAACATATTGTCCAGTGCGATTATATATGAAATGAACAGCAAAATACCCAAGTATGCGCCGTCTGGAACGACTAAATCGCGACTTAAACAGACAAAACCGTACCGGAATGATAAGCTACAAGAGCTGTGGAAAGACGTCAGGGATAACGAAAAACGTTTTCTTAGTTGCCATGGTAACCGCCGTCTCATGACAAGACTGCGTACCGACTATATTAAGTCCAGGGACAAATTTGATAAAACATTACACAGTTCAGAGCGCGACTACCGGCGAGCTCAGGCCAATGAAATAGAGACTATGCGAACAGATAATCCGAGAGATTTTTGAAATAAAATTAAAACGTTGGGCCCTAGAAAAGACTCAAGTATTCCAATGGAGGTACCCGAAGCCGACGGACAATCAACCAATAATAAAAACAAGGTGTTCGATCGGTGGACAGAGGACTTCAGAACTTTGTACAAATGTCAAGGTGATGGACGCTTCGACGAAGACCACTACAAAACAGCACAAACACAAGCTTCTCCTTGAAAATACAATGAATGACCCTCTATACGTCCCTAATGAATCGCTGAACTCAAACGTAGCGTTGGACGAGGTGTGCGACGTCATCGAACACAGCGAGTCGGGTTCAGCATGCGGTATCGATGCAATTCCGTGCGACGTATTGAAGTTTCCCCCTGTCATAGCCGCTGTACAACAGCTGTTTCAACTTGTATTCGATACGAGCATAATTCCGTCTGTATAGCGAAAAGCGATAATCTGCCCAATACTTAAAGACCCTGCCTCGGACAAATGATTTCCGCTTAACTACAGAGGAATCAGCCTGTTGTCATGCGTGAGCAAGTTGTATACGGCATTCCTGAACAAGCGACTATCAAAGTACCTCGAAGGAGAAAACATTTTGACCGACGAGCAGAATGGATTTAGAAAGAACCGCTCGTGTGATGATCACGTCTTTACGTTAAGCAGCATAAGAAGGAACAATGCTAACGACTTTGCTACGTTTATTGGCCTTCGACGTTGTTTTGACGTCCTTGACCGTGAAATGCTACTGTACAAGCTGCTACTCAACCGCGTAGACGGCAAGTTTTACAACTCCATACGCAATATATATGCTAGCTCCATGTCGTGTGTTCGGCTTAACGGATCACTGACGGACTGGCTCGACTGCGTCAATAGCGTCAAACAGGGATGTACATTATCGCCGACCTTGTTCCCTGTTTTTACAAATGATCTCGTAGCCGAGATTAATAACCTGGACTGCGGCGTCACTGTCGGCAATACAAAGATCTCAATCCTTATGTACGCTGACGATATCGTGCTAATTTCGGATAATGAAAACGATCTTCAGAAAATGCTTCACGTTCTAAATGACTGGTGTAGACGTTGGCGTGTTATTGTCAATACATCCAAATCGAAAAGCATGCACTTTCGAAATAGAACACAATATCAGTTTAAAATCGGCACTAATGAATTAGAGGTGGTTGACAATTACAAGTACCTGGGAGTCATCTTCAACGAAAAATGCGACTTTACAAGGTCATG
This sequence comes from Congeria kusceri, assembly GCA_027627225.1. Lineage (NCBI taxonomy): Eukaryota > Metazoa > Mollusca > Bivalvia > Myida > Dreissenidae > Congeria > Congeria kusceri. The sequence goes on from CM051028.1 coordinate 65,337,722, forward strand.
TGACGCCCTAGCAAAAGGCGCCGGCAGAGCACTTGGGAGTATAATCAACAAAATCCACAACATGAAAGACTTTGGTTTTAAGTCGTACGAATATTTGTACAATGCACGTGTGGTACCCTTGATGGACTATTGTGGTGGCGTATGGGGATATAAACAGCTGCATTAGGCAGACAATGTACAGAACCGAGCGATGCGGTATTTCCTTGGTGTCCACAGATTCGCGCCAGTCGCAGCTATGGTCGGGGACACGGGATGGCTGCCCACCAGATATAAACGATGGCTATGCATTCTACGCCTCTGGAATAGACTGTTGAGCATGGATCATGCCAGACATTGCTACAAAGTGTTTGACATAGACTATAATGTATGCACCAACTGATCGAGCGAGGTCAGGGATATTATGACGCACATCGGACTAAGTAACTCTTTCAACCACAAACTGTAAATGTTCCTTCTGAAAAGCAACGCATATAAGTGTACTATGACTCTATTTGGAAACAAGATGTTGCTAGAATGCCTAAATTGAGAACTTATTGTACTTTTAAAACAAGTTTCATACAAGTTCCATATCCCACATTAGACGTATCAAAGCAGCCACGTTCGTTTTATGTACAATTAAGGTCGGGCATTCTACCATTACGAATAGAAACTGAAGATATCTCGGCAAGAGTTAGGATAGAAGACTATGCAACTTCTGTGACTTTCAAACAGTTGAAAATGAAACACACTTTGTGTTAAATTGTCCAAGATATAGTGACTTAAGGCTTCGAATACTTGGCGATGCCTTGCGGGAGACTGGTTTTATGACACTGTCCCCCATAGAACAACTAGGTTAGTTGATCCATAATAACACTAGACAACTAGCTATACAGATATATTACGGCTGCCTACTTTCGCAGAAGAAGTATTCTGTATTCGTAAACACGATTACAAAGTCTATACGTATGTCTGTCGCTGCTGTCATGTGATAACAATATTTATTTTTGATTTGCTTTATCAATTTATATACAACGTTGTTACTAACGCAACTTGCTAAGGTAACTTATATGCCCGGTGGACCGAGTATGATCTATTTTGTATCTGTATTTACTTATAAATGTGAATGTTATACAGAAGTCACGATAATATAAATTTACTTTACTTTACTTTACTTTTACAAAAATGTTCTGAATATTTTAGCAGATTATGTATTTGTATTTCTGATCAACTGTGCAATAAACATCTGCAAATTATTTGCCAACAATTTCTTTCTTAAAGCCTAGTGTTTAGAACCAATTTAAAAAAAAAAAACACGCGATCATATTTTGACATATTTCTTCCATTAAGTAACGAATATGTCTTAATAGTAAGAGATTATACAGAATGAATATCTGAACAAAAAAAAGGTAAGGATTTTACGAAATAAAGGTGTCATAAGTGTATCTGATAAATCAACAAATACAGTTTATCACAACATTATTAGAATACGCAAATCCAAATAAGACTTATACCATATACTCAATAATTTCTGCTGTACACACCAAATATATTTCTGCTACAGTTTGTCAAAGGAACCTGTTCACAGATTGACGAATTGACCATTTTTCAACTTTCACCGATTCCAAAAATAAATAATACTTTAAAACAAGTGAGCGAAATAACACTACGGACATAAAAATATACTGTTAAACCGCTTCGTTTTATGAGTTATCATCAGTTGAAATTGATAAAATTATAAAGCGTTTGTAAAAATGGAATACTTTGGAGTGTTTCTGTGGTTTTCGTTGAAATTGTTGACAACACGTGGAACACTTACATAAAGTTAATAATGCAGGGTGAAATATAGAAGTCGGAATGGCCGAGTGGTTAAGCCTTTTTAATGCGGAGGGCCCGGGTTCGAACCCCGGGTGAATCTTTTTGTTTCTGTTCTTTTTTTTTCTAAATACTTTTCTTGTAATTATACTTGAGCTTTATAGTTCCGATGCTTAAATCTGTCAAGTTAAGACATTTAATGGCATACTTCAAAAAATGAGAAAATCTGTGAACAAGTCCCTTAAAGGCTTCAATCCATTGTCTAGATATTTATGTGATGCCATCCTGGTATCTGAAGTAAACAGTTTTGAAGGTCATGAACCGACAAGGAATTTTAATGAATACTAATGGCAGATATTTGGTAACGAACATGTCAGTAACATAATCTTTCATTTATTAACTTATCATTTGAATACATTATAAATTATGTTATGCACATACACATAAAACTGTGTAATAAACAGTGTCTAACCATGGCACACGTGGTATTAAAACCAGTGTAAGATTTATATTTAATAGTGTGTAATATTTATATTTAATAATGATAGTGCTGGTAACAAACATGTTATTTCAAAATCGTTTTTCCCAGTATGTTAAATAAATTTATGACCTGCTTCACATTTATTAATTAAACTTTGCTACGAAACAGAATAATAACAAAATAGGACTGTTAAAGAACGCGCATGGTGCCATTTCATGTACATCAATTACGTCATTCAATTCAAATCAAAATGTTGTAACGGCGTTGCAGTGTCTATAAATAGAATATGGTGTTTCCCAGTATCGCTCGGTTAGTTACTTTAATTGGCGACAATTATAATCATATCAAATTCTATCAAAGATCAGATTCTTTTTTTCAAATATGTACGTCATATTTAAACCGAACTTGCATAACATATACATGGTCAAGACAGTCCCTTTAAAATTGATCAAGCTGCTGGGTAGGCAACTGGCCATTTCAGAACAAGCCCTATGCGAGCCTCGAATCTCAGACCTCCCGCTAAGTAGGCGAACGCCCTAACCACTAGGCCACTAGATATTGGCACTAAGTATAACCCACATATACTGACGCAGACAACCTCTGGTGACAGCAATGTACCCGTTTATTGATAAAGCGTGAAATTCAATTATTATTGAATTGTATAGAACACTTATAACGCATGACACATTGATCGATACCCACTATAAAATGCATACATGTAAAATGCAATTATTATTGAATTGTATTGTACACTCATAACGCATGACACATTGATCGAACACCACTATATAATACATACAAGTAAAATGTATGTATATATTATAATCTATTAAAATCTTATCTTTCTTATCCATTATTTCTTTCCTTACAAAAACTGTTGTCTCCGTGTGCTTTTATAGCAGTCGTTGAAAGAGATACGTGGGCTCAGTCACGCATCACGTGATATTTAGTTAAATTCAATGATGAGTGTAGGCTATGTAGGTATGATATTTTAAAGACACTTGATTAACACATTTTTGCAACTGCTGTATCATTTTAAATGAAAAACATCAAACATTAGAATGAACTGCTATACGACAAAACAAAGACGACATGAATCAATAGTTTTACTATGTGACGGGTTATTTACTTTGAGTTTTATATCTTAATATTTTTCATTTAGTTATCTTGGTCATTTTAATAATGCTTTTTCAATGTTTATATATCATGAAACATAGTCATATATTACAAACTGTTATGAACACACAGTAATAAACAAAATGGATAATAATTTTAATATTTATACCATTTCTGAGTAGACATCTAATAGCTTAACATAGCTTCGAAGTTGTAAGCTTAATGGAACATTTTACAGTAAATTTTCCACGATACAAGTCTTGTGTTTTTGTCTTTGAGATGCGGATTCAGCACGCATATTGATCTCTTTTAAATAAGGTGGTATACAAAAATTCCCTACTTCTTAATAGATTAAATATGTTTAGATATAAATCATAAACATTCCTCTTTCTAAATGACTGCGTGTTACACGCGCTTCGCATGTTCCTGCATGTAACACATATTCATTCAGACTTTATACCACAATGTTATCCTTACATGTATGTATACTGGAAATAATTTTTAAACATGTCAATTAAAAAAAACTTGTTAGTCATCGTGGGCGAGTACACAGAATTTATAAATTCCTTGAAATGTCGCTTTTGCAAATGATTGTGCGTCAGTGTCACGGATAACAGAAGAAAAGACCGGATTTCACTAGAACAACGCTTATGCATCCGGACAGGATTTCACTAGAATTTGATATTGCCAGGGACTTGCTACTGTGTAAAAACCTCTACAGTTCTGCATGTTGAGTATTTCATAGTTTGCATTAGAATTTAAGCTCCTCATCGTCAAGCGTGACCTAGCGTAAATGTTATGATGCGATTCAGCGTGCTATCTCTTTTTACAGTGTCATTCGCTTAAATTATATTTACCCGGCATCTCGTACCTTGACATCGAAACTATCTGAAAGCCTAGTATTGATAAGGAAACACTTTAAGTGTAATTCGCAGACTAACTTGCGTGCACGTACTATGCATTGTATGCATCAGTGTGATAAAAACATACACACACGTACGATAGTCCTACAATACTTGTTTATACATATATTAGGTAGTTGGTAGTATTTTATTTCAATCAACCCGTCTACGTACCACGCGAGGGTATTCCAAAATATACAATTAAGATATATGTCAACTTGTATTTGGATTTTCTCTACTTGTATTTCATTTTAAATTCATATTCAGGGGCGTAGCTAGCCCTATATTTGCCTGGATTCACAATATTGTTTCGGGTATGCAGTCACCCCTAAACCCCACCAAGAACCTATATGATTTTTTTAAAATAATTCCGACATTGGCGCATTTTGAACATTCTAACATGCTTTATAAATCACTTAAAATCTACGTTTGTATCGGAAACTTATCGACAAAAACACTTTGCTTTGAACATTTTACTCTGCAATAGAACCGAAACATCGAACAAATACAAGCTCGCGATTAGCATAAGTCTAAATTTCTGTCTTTCTAGCCGGCGAACTGTACAGTGTCAATATCTATATATGCTCGTATGCTGTGTAAAATTACTAAAATTATCTCACTTAAAAGAGTTTATATAAATATTGATATTATTTTCAAGGGCGTATCTAAGGCAAACACGAATGTATGTATGTATGTTTACATCGTCATGTTTATGTTTTTCTTTCTGCTTTCAGAGAATTGAAGGTAATTCCACCCTATCGTGGGCCTCTATTATGACATGTGAAACTACCGGAACAAAAAACTAAAAGGACGTTTTCCCATATTTGAGAATTGACATTTTTAGCATTATCGGTAAAGTCATTTAAAGTTTAAATTAGATTTAGATCTGAAACGAAAGCACACATAAAATTTACATCTGATAGGCTAAATTGTACTTAGAATTATTATTTATGTAATTCACGTGTTATTGAGCAATACATATGTCGGTTTGAAACGACGAATACAAAATTGCCGCTTTTATATGCGTACACTACAGATTTTATCAAATATAAATGTATACGCTTTTAGAATTACTGATCACGCAGAATTGGCTGATTTTTTAAAATTACTGATTACTCAGAATTGGCTGATTTTGTATAATTACTGATTACGCTGAATTGGCTGATTTTTTATAATTACTGATTACGCAGAATAGGCTGATTATCTCTTATTTTTCATTTTATTACAAAATGTTTAAGAAACCGAGAAGTATATTTAACAGAACATTTGCAAGCGTTGCTAATGTTGCATGAAACAGTCTTATAATGTTATTCATTACCACATATAATTACGTTGCAGATGCAATCTATATACCTGTACGCTTTTCATTTACATGAAGACTCGGCACAATGTCCTTTCACATTTAGTATATTGACTATCCTATTAACGACTGTCAATGTGAATGATTTGACTATAGTTCTTAAATCAATTTCAACGTAATAACATATATTTGACAAAATATATGATAACTTGTCATATAGTTCTTTCTTCACTACAACATTGTATCCAGTTTGTAGATCTGTAGATCTGGGCACAATTCGACAAAGTTCCTATTAAATATTTTAACGTAAGTCATATTTTGGTGAAAAACATGCACATCTTATTTTCCTTATTGATCCGAAACGGGATTAAATATACGCATTTAGTCAAGAGCCATTGTCTGATTTATTTGTCAAAATCACGTGGATTCATCCGCGAACTGGAGAATAGGCAGGTACACGCCTGATTGACGTGTTTCCTTCGTCATTTTTAAGGTTGTTTCTGTCTACTTTCAAGTTTTATTGTCACTTTAATCTGCTTCTTTGATAAGAATTGATATGAAAGATCGTACATACACACTTTAATTTCATTAATACGGTGGCATAGAACTGCCATACGATAACCACCCAAGGTTCGCGAAAATATTCGTGTAAACTACTTAGCGTTCGCGAACAGATTCGTAATACCACTTATATATTATGATATTTATCTGGACATTGAGATAGCCTTTGCAAATATTTTTCTGCAACATATTTTATTATTATACTAAATGGCCTTTAAGTGCCCAGAACTGACATTATATACATTTTCTTGGGGTTGCCAGGTATTTCGAACTATCTTACTAACACGAATATTATCATGATAATTATCTTACAACGCAAATCTTTTCGAGTTAAAATTCGCGATACCACTTAATTTTAATTGATCGCAAATGTTTTCGCAAACCAATTCGTGTTGCCAGTTATCTAACACGAATACTATCATGATAATTATCTTACAACGCATATCTTAACACGTTAATATTCGAGATACCACTTAATTTGTGCGCGAGGTCTTTCGCATTATCTTACTAACACGAATAGTATCATGATAATTATCTGACAATACAAATCTTAACGCGAATCTTAGCTAGATAATATTCGTGTTACCACTTAATTGTTGCGCGAGGTCTTCCGCATTATCTTACTAACGCGAATATTATCACGATAATTATCTAACGCAAATCTTAGCACGTTAATATGCGTGATATCACTGAATTTTCATGTATCGCAAATCTATCGCAACCAATTGATGTTGCCAGTTATCTAACACCAGTATTATCATAATAATTATCTTATAACGCAAATTGTATCTAGTTAATATTCCCACACGTATCTATTCTTTCAAACGACTGCTATAAAAGCACAAGGAGCAAACAGTCTTTTTAAGGAAAGAAATAATAGATATGACAGGTAAGATTTTAATAGATTACAAATATAAAATTACATTTTACTTTATAGTGGTTATCGATCAATGTGTCATGCGTTATAAGTGTTCTATACAATTCAATAATAATTGAATTTCACGCATTATCAATAAATGGGTGCATTGCTGTCACCAGAGGTTGTCTGCGTCAGTATATGCGCCTGTGGGTTATACTTAGTGCCCACATCTAGTGGCCCAGTGGTTAGGGCGTTCGCCTACAAAGCAGGAGGTCAAAGGTTCGAGTCTCGCACAGGGCTTGTTCTGATTTGGCAAGTTCCCTGCCCAGCAGCTAATTCAAATTTAAAGGGACTGTGGTTACAATGTGTACATTATGCAAGTTAAGTACTTAATTGAAAAAAAGAATCTGATCTTTGATATAATTTGTTATGATTGTTATTGTCGCCAATTAAAGTAACTAAACGAGCGACACTGGGAAACACCATCTTCTATTTATAGACACTGACATTTGGATTTGAATTGAATGACGTAATTGATGTACATGACATGGTACCATTCGCGTTCTTTAACAGTACTATTTTGTTATTAATTTGTTGCGTAACAAAGTTTGATTAATAAATGTGAAGTAGGTCACAACTTTATTTAACATACTGGAAGAAACGATTTTGAAATAACATGTTTGTTACCAGCACTATCATTATTAAATATAAATCTGACACATTATTAATATAAATCTTACACTGCTTTTAATACCACGTGTGCCATGGTTAGACACTGTTAATTACACAGTTTCATGTGTATGTGCATATCAAAATTTTATAATGTTGTAAAATGATAAGTTACTAAATGAAAGATTATTAGACTGACATGTTCGTTACCAAATATATGCCATTGTTATTCATTGAAATTACTGGTCTGTTCATGACCTTAAAAACTGTTTACTTCAAATACCAGGATGACATCATATAAACATCTAGACAATGGATTGAAGCATTTAAAGGGACTTGTTCACAGATCTTCGCATTTGTTCAAGTATGCCATTTTAATGTCTTAACTTGACAGATTTAAGCTTCAGAACTAAACAGCTCAAGTATAATAACAACAAAAGTATTTAGAAAAACAAAGAAAGACAAAAAGGTCCCTTCGGGCCTTTCGCATTAAAAGGCTATCAGCTTAACCACTCGACCATTCCAACTTCTATATTTTACCTTGCATTATTTACTTTATGTAAGTGTTCCACGTGTTGTCAAAAATTTCAACAAAAGCAGCAGAAACACTCCAAATTATTCCATTTGTACAAACGCTTTAGAATTTTATCGATTTAAACTGAGGATAACTCGTAAAAGAAACGGTTGAACAGTATAACACTTCTGTAGATATTCAACCGAAACCTACAAATATTCTTTTCATGTTATGCTTTTTACGCCGTTTTGTTACCTTTTATGTGCTATCTAAATGCGTTTAATTGGAAAACAAAGCGGTAAGTATTACGTCATGACGTCACAATTTTCAGTCCGGCATCGTTGACTGTCCGTTTCATTTACTGTAGTAAATTGGGAACCAGTGTGAAACGGTGACAATTACCGGAGTGATAATTTTCACTGTTTCAAACAGTGAATTACCAATGTTATATCACTGATATTCCCTATAAATCACTGAAAAGCATAAAATATAATGTTGCATTTGGCGCGAGTTTCATTTGGCCACGACAGCAGGTAGGATGCCGAGGTGACGATGCAGCTGCTTCTTAAAAAGCTGTAAAGGACGGCAATGGTGATTGTCAAGTTGCCTTACACTGTTAATAAGGGCTTTCCTACTGCTGATGCAGCTGGTGCTTCAAATTGTTTGATATGTAAAGAAGACGCTAAAATTGTATAACCCTATAGACACTATGTTTTGTATGAATTCATTTTTGTAAATCAAAATTTCTTTATTTCCCGAGACAAAATCACAACAAAGCACAACGTATGCATTGATACACAATTACGCCTAGAAAAAAAATAGATTTTTACATGCTTTCGTTTTAGTTTATATAATGTATTATCAAGTACTTAGAGTTTGTTTTTTACAATTTATTTTTCAAATATTGCATTTACAACATTCATGTACACCAAAGTTATAGTAAAGACATAATACACGAAAACGCTGTAAATACACACAATAATGATGAAATAGTGAATGAGAGATGAAAATGATGATAAGAATGGAGTGAGTAAAAGTGGTAGTGGGTTACACAAAACACAAATCATAATAATCTGTAAACAAGAATATTAAACAAAGAAAAAGATGACAGGGGTTACATTACAAAATTGTGCCACTTATTTTCGTGTTGCTCATGTTTGCCTTTCCATACAGCAATCAACTCTTCTATTTTCAGTTTGTACTTAAAATAATCTATAAATCTGTCAAACATTGGTGGACATCGTTGGTATTTACATTTGAATATAAAATATTTTCCTAATAATACAACCAAGTTAACACAGTTCGAATAATTCCTGTTAACTATAAAAATATTACAGAGTGAAATACATTCATAAGAAAGATTGAAGTTTGTAATATTAAGTTTATTTTTTTATATAATTCATGATTTGGATCCAAAAATTGTGGACTCTAGGACAATCCCAAAACAAATGCCTATTTGATTCCACTGACATTGAGCATATATCACAAAGACTAGATTCTACCATTCTGTATTTAAAGAGTTTTTGATTGCAATATTCATTAAAATCTTATACTGAAATGATCTTAAGGAGGTATCGATAGTGATGTGTAAATAGTTAGTGAACATTTTTTGCCAATTAAACTGTGTATGAAAAAGATTTTCCCATTTTTGTTCTTGTTTGTTTTTCTGCACTTGAGTTTTTTTATTAAAATATTATTTACAAAACTACACATTTTTGTTGTGGGTGTAATTTTATCAATTAAGTAACTGGGTGGTGTATATGATATATCTTCATTGTGCAATCGATCTTTCCAATGCACTGGTATACAGGCTACTAGGGTATGATATTTTAAGAAATCAGAACCAGGCAAAACATATAAAACTTGAAGTTCTCGGAAGTTATAAAAGCGTTTGTTTCTGTAGTTAAAAATATGTTCTATTTGTGTAATGCCTCGCTCAAACCATGTTTTATAAAAAACAGTTTTATTTAAGGTTGTAATGTTCGCATTATTCCACAATATTTCTTTTCCAATGACCTGGTTTTCGTTATAATTTGACAGGCACCATCCTTTCAAACATTCCGACAGAAATGTTGATTTTAATTTCAAACCGTTAACATTAGATGATTTTAGATTACATTTGAAAATAAAGAAATTACCACAATCCTTTAGCATGTCACTGTAAATGTTCGCCCATTTTGAATTTTGTTGGAACAGCATCCTTTTGATCCAGCTTGATTTGAGCGCGGCTATGAAATTTTCAAGATCGATCATTTTTAGACCCCCATTTTTATAATTTTGGACTATTTTATCTCGTGCAATTTTGTCTGGTTTGTTATCCCACAAAAATGAGAACATCGATTCCTTTATATCTTTGATGGTTTGATATTCGGGGTTGTTTAAAACTGTTAATGGATATATGAGTTTCGGAAACGCAAAGCTTTAAGAACAGTTATCTTTCCTATTAAACTTAAATTTTTGGCTGAATATTGATATCTGTCATTTCCCGTGTGTTATTCATAAATGTAATTCTAATGTTTGGCTGCTTCTGATGTCCAAATGAATTTATGTTTCTTACAAAATATAGTGTCCAAAAATTTCATTTGTCCAATTCGTAAGACAGTGCATTTACTTTTATTCAGTTTAAGACCTGATATGTTTGAAAAATTGTCAAGGGTGCTAATAAGGGTTTCGAATGGTTTCCATCTAGAATAAAACAAGCATCGTCAGCGAACAAGGTTTGTTTTAGTTCAATATTATTTATTTTTATGCCTGCTATACTATTATTTTTGCTTATTTCATGTGCCAATAGTTCTATACATATTATAAATATATACGGTGAAAGAGGACAACCTTGGCGTACACCTTTTTTTATGTTAAAGTATTCAAAAAAATGACAGTTGTTTGTTATACATGACTTTGCATCTTTGTAAAACAAATCGACCCACTTAATTATTGATGTCTTAAAGCCAAATTTTATCAAACTATTTTTAATGAAACCGTGATCGAGGCTTTCAAAAGCTTTATGAAAGTCTGAAAAAAATATTAATCCGTTTTCATTGTATTTATTTACTTTATCGATTACTTCTTGCAGGCATCTTATATTTTCTCCTATGTATCTTCCTTTTACAAACCCAGTTTGATCAGCACCAATTATATTTGGCAAATGTTTTTTTATTCTATTAGCAATTGACTTTGAGGCTATTTTATAATCTACATTAAGTAAAGAAATTGGTCTTCAGTTGTTTAAAGATAACAGATCTTTGTCACCTTTTGGTAGTAAAGAAATTATACTTTGTTTCTGAATTTCTGTTAAGGTTCCTATGTCATAAGAATAGTTTAACGAAAAAACTAAGTATTTTTTTATATCCCTCCAAAATATTTTATAAAAGTCTGCTGTTAAGCCATCAGATCCCGGGCTTTTGTTATTTTTCATTTCTTTTAAAGCTTCTCCACATTCAACTTCTGTAAGATAATCTGGTGTTTCAATATTGATGTCATTACTGATAAATGTTACATTATTTTCAAAGAATATAGAATTATTGCAATCCTCAATACTTCTGTCTTTTTTATACAAGGTTTGAAAAAAATCCTTAATATGTTGCAAAATTTTGTCTGGGTGTTCTTCTATTTTCATTTCGTCTATTTTAATTTGTTTGATAATTTTCTTTTCGGAGTTATATTTTTCTAGATTAGCAAAGTATTTAGTGTTTTTTTCTGCACCTTCAACCCATTCAGCCTTACTTCTTAAGATATAACCTTTAATTTTATTATTAGTAAATTCATTCAGTAATTGTTTACTTTTCTCTAGTTGTTCCAAGAGTTTATTTTCGTTGGGATTATTTGCTAGTTGATTTTCTATGGTTTTAATATTTTGTAGGAGTTCATTTTCTTTTTTTCGCTTATTTTCCTTTTATGGCTTGAATATTTGATAGTTTCATCACGTATTCTTCCTTTCATTAACTCCCATGTAATATTTGGATTCGCTTCCCGATTAAATTCAACAACTTCTTTTATAGCATCTCTAATTTTTGATTGATATTCTGTATCTAGTAATACAGTGTTATTCAATTTGAAATATCCCGGACCTTTTTCATAATTATTTGCATTTAGTTTCATTATTACTATCGAATGATCAGAACGATAACCAGGCTGGATTTGACAATCAATCATGGAACTTAACATATTGTTTGATATTAAAAAATAGTCCAATCTACAAAATATTGGCGGGTTAGTGTTGGAATGCCAAGTATATACTTTTTCAAAAGGGTGTTTTATTCGGAATATATCACAGAGATCGTACTTTTCTATAATATTATTTATTTTATCCGATGTTTTCTTATTCGAATTATCTCGTCCATTTAATTTGTCAATTTTGTAATTTAAAACAGCATTGAAATCCCCTCCAATAAGTATTGTTTCCTCTTCATGCTCTTTAATAATATTCTCTAAAATGTTATAAAATTAATATCATTGTTTGGCGCATACATATTAATAAGTATAATATTGCTTTCTGATATTTGTATTTTCATAAATTGCAATTGTGATATGATTTCTTTATATTCAATGATGTTACAATTGCATGCTTTATTTATTAGGATTCCGACACCATTACTATTGGAACTTTCTCCGCTTAAAAAACATTGACCTGTCCAACAGGCGCCCCAAATGTTGTGAGAGTCATCTGTATTTAAATAGTGAATTTCTTGTAGAAGTACTATAGAAAATGCCTTTTGATTTAGCCAGCTTAACTCATCATCACTTCATCACGTTTATTCTTTGCCCCTAGACCCTTGACATTAAATGTTGCAATTTGTATTTTTGTTAAGGTGATTATTTATTTGTTTTTTTTAAACAAACTGTATCCCATGAATTCTGTTGATAATTATGCATATATAAAACGTTTCACAAAGGTTAGTGTTTCAATATTGTGTTAAGCAATAAGTCTCTGTTACAATAGTGCCTAATATAAGCATTGCACAAGACAAACGATAACAGCACACTAATTGACCTCTAATTTGTACTCCATATGTACATTTATTTTTATTTTTTTAGTATACCATGTTTTACACAATGCCATGTAAGCGTAATAAGTTGATCAATATTATTAATTATTAATACTAATTCCAAAAATGTAATTAATTCAATAATACGTAATAAGCGTAATAAGTTGATCAATATTATTAATTATTAATACTAATACCAAAAATGTAATTAATTCAATAATACAATATTCAGCAATTATACAGTTCAATGTATTCAATTTCAATTTATCCCCATAAATAGAAGCTTGATTGTCGAAAGCAAAAGTATCAAGCTCACTATGAAGGGACGTTATTACAAATTGATACGATGTGGATAAAAACATTTTACTGTGTTTAAAAATAGGTTCCTATACCCTTATTTCCCCGTAGACAGAGGCTTAAACTTTTCGAGGGTAAAAGTATCAAGCCACTTGAACAGATTATGTATGACACAATGAAATATTTGTTGCAACTGTATAACTAATGAAAATCTTTCTTTAAAAATGTGTTTTTTAATAATTGTGAATTAAATATTCTTTTAATGTTTTCAATAAGGTTACAATACTTTTCAAGTTCCCATTAATTACTAAAAAATTGTTTTTTTCAACCCTATCGAATAGCCACCGAATAAACATCAGTTTTTATAGGACTGCTACCTGTAATCTAAACCTTCGTGTTAGAATACAGTTACATTTATTCTATGTTGATTCAATCGCTGGTTTAACAAGCGAACACATTATCGGTTTAATGGAGCTGCCAATTAAATTTAATGCCAATTACGGCACGAAATTGGCGAGTACATTTTAACGCATGAACGATTTTACGTGCAGAAATATTGTTATATCTATTTTTAGCTATACTGTTCACAATAACTATATACACTTCTCTCTGTTAGCTGTCTATTTGCTGGGCCAGGGGAGTTCCAGCCACTCTTGATATTCTTCATATTTCACTGTGTGCACTTGCCCCATGCGATTTCGGTATTTAATGCCACCATTGCTTGTCCAAGCTTCTTTCACTTCATCTGTCATTTTCTTCTTGACGCACATCAGTACTTGCATGTTTATTTGCGTCAAGTCTTCGTTGACATAAACACCTGAGTTCTTGAGCAGTTTTCTGTTCCGTATAATTTGGTCTTTTGTGTATCTGGATATACATTTTACAATAATATCACGGGTTTTACTTCCTTTATTTGGGATTCTATGGGCAATATCTAGGTCAGTCATTGATAGTTCTATAACCTTCTTTTCCTTGAAAAATGAAATCACCTTTTTCGCCGTTTCAATTGCTTGTTCATTTGGGTCTGGGTCTGCAATTCCTCTAATTTTTATATTGTTTCTTATGCTGTATTGTTCAGCATCATTTTCACCCTTTTTTCTTAACTCTTCCTCTCTTTGTAGTTTGCATTGCATTGAGTCATTTTCTTGCTTTGCGTGTTTAATTGTTGTCTCAAGTGACTCTATTTTGCTTTTAAGTTTATCGCTTTCCAACTCTCTTTCGAATAGTTTACCTTCTGGCACATCAATTCTGTGCACAAGTGACTGCAGAATGTCCTCCTTCATTTCTGATAAAAGGTCTTTCATAGTTTCTCTAATCGTGCCGTCGCCTTTTTTAATTGTTCCTTCAATTCTTGCATCCATTTTCTTCATAGAGGATTCTACTCGCTCAAGTTTGGTGTTAATTCTTTTCATCTGCCTAATCACGTCAGTGAGCTCATCTTTGAAATTTTCAGTGTGAATGTCTTGTTCAAGTATCACATCATCGATGTTTTTAGCCTTTTTCTTTTTTTGTTTTTGATTACTTTTATTGCTTTTATCAAGTGTATGTTCTGAAATACTCTGTTCTAATTCACTTAAACTTGATAAGGCTTCACTTCCCTTTCTTTTGTACTCTTGTTCTTTGTCTTGCACCTCATTTTTATTTGCCTGTCCTTTTTCCATTGTGGTTACCTTTTACTTTTGAATAGTATATTTTTGACAGGCGCGAATGGGATATTTTGTTAAAATGCAGTTTTCTCTATATTCCCAACAAGTCAGTTAAATGTCATTCATCTCCGGGTCAAAAACATACCTTCATAGTTCTAATATTTCCAAATCCAATGCACTTGTACACTTTAATCCATGGTTTATTTAAATATTTATCTAGGGAAAAGATTGTAGGAATTCACTTTTAGGTTACACTCCACTCAAGTTATTCAAGTACTTAGATTTTAATCAAGTTTATTTTTACAATTTGTCAAAATAGTCCATCTTCCTTGATATATTTATTATATTTGTATGACATTAATATCGTAATATTTTGCTTAAGGCTGATAGTTATATGTGTCAGCATTATGTACACGTGCAATATTGCAATTTACCTGCTTTTTCTCTTCCATACAATACCTAATATATGCACACAATACCTAGTATATGCGTAATTATTTCTCCTATGTCCGTATTGTTTTCAACGCGTTCTTTCAATCGTTGATGCGTTATTGTATTTGTATCTGGAGCGTGCATTCATAAAAATTTTCCACCAGGTTGATTGAAAATATAGTGAGTACGATAATTATTAATAATATTATTATATTTTTCATACATATTTGATTTGTATTCCAAAACTATTACTTTAATTTTATATAAATTAAATGTTTCCAGTAGTACATGGAGGAGTGCTGCTAGTCTTTAGTTTCGACCATGTACATGTATATTCAAATCGTGTCGTTGTGTTTTCTTTTCTTTTTTTGTGTAAATTTGCGTAACACTCCTTCTATTGGTTCTCTATACTCAATGAAATCATAATGTTTGAATGAATTCAAATCCCAACACTTTGTAACATAGAACAATGTCCACTTAAAACATGTTGCTAACCCTTTTTGTTCTGCAAAATATACCTTTGTTTTATGTTTATTGGAGGAAATAAAACAACTTGCAATTTCAAACGGTAATGGTCTTAATTTTATTGGTGTATTTAACTGCATAACGATTTTAGGTCAATGTAGTAAATATTTAATGAAAAGCATGTCAAGAGAGAGAAGATATAGAATATATTTGTTTAATGCAGTGTAAGATCGTATTTTATTTCATGAGTGGTCATAGAAACAGTATTTTCACGAGTGGCGCAGCCACTTCTGAAAATATTTGGTTTATTTGACCACGAATATAATATTAATATATTTCATTAAATTCTTTAATATAATTTATATAAATACCTTAGAAAATGTTATTCATTAAATCGAGTTTTTGCAAGCTTCCATCATACCGGCAGAGGTAAGTACTAGTTGGACATGGCGAGATCTCTGGCATTGCTACGCACGTACTAGTCACTAACCATGGAACATTATAACGCAATGTGGAGGGATGAATATTTGAACGGTTTCCCGAGGCCGCTAGGTATGATCAGTGGGATTGAGTAGGAACATGTTCGTCATTATCCGTAGATGGTCGTAACTGTACCCTGTATCGGAAATAGTGACGGAAAATTGCCGAGTTTTAGATGTTTCGTCTATAAATAGTTTTTAAGTAAACATCGGCGCGTGCGGGAAACAGTCAAAACTGTCACCCGGTAACAGTTCATTTATATCGGGAACAGTCGTATCCATAATGAAATAGTGAAAATTACGATGGGCGATCAGGTTATAATATGTTTTATCCGTTACGCACCAAGCTGGCACCACGTTTGAAATACGCTATGCCTACGTCACAGCGGTCCTACCAATGACTCTCACCGTTCAGTTGGTCTGCAGTCAATTTTCAAAAGCGCCGAGGTACACTTCCCTAGATGACAGGCCTCATAATATCAACTTAATTACAATTACTACAAGACCGTAGAAGTAATATGCATGGTCTGGTTTTAAATGTGACTGTGGATTTCGTATTTGTTTTATGTTAAGGCCTTGTCACACTTTGGCGAATTTGAGCTTCGAGTGTGGACGAGTCTGTACGACTTTTGAGGACATGAGCTCGAGTTTATGACCACCATTTATTAGAAACGGACGAGCAGATGTCATGTGCAAGTCTCCCAAACTCGCAGCAAACTCTTGTTATGTCGTAGAACGATAATATACGGCGAAACGCTGCGACAAGAGTAGACATGTCTACGGAATAGGTTCGGGTGTGTTTGAGAGAACGTGAGATTCCTTCGACATGTCTTCGACACGTGTACGAGAAGCGGCGAAAATTTTGAACTGTTTAAATTTCTCGCCGCTACTTGGCGTGTTCTGGCGATATAAGAAGACATTAGTAAACATCGCTGTGACAATGAACGACATATGTACAAGATCTACACGACACCAGGCGAGTTGTGGCGAGTTACAACTTTTCATTTGGTGGTGGTTCACATCTTGCTCTTTAGAGTGTATGTAAAATATGCACAGCTTATGTAATTCATGTTAAACAGTGTATATGTCTATGAATGTATGTTGATGAATGCATGCACTTTTTATAACATGGTCGCCCGCGTTTCTTGTTTACCTGCTAAACGGTATTTATACAAATGAGGCGTGTCGTGGGTAAATCGGGCTTAATGCATGTGCGTGAAGTGTCGTCCCGGATTAGCTTGTGTAGTAAGAACAGGCTAATCCGGGACGACACTTCCCGCCTACATTGGATTTATGTTTAGACGAGACTTCTTTGGAACATAAATACTATAAAAAGCGGAAAGTGTCGTCCCGGATAAGCCTGTACCCAGGTTTACCACGACACGCCTCAAATATTAATGCACGTCGGTTTAAATGCTAATACATTTTTATCGTTTGCAACATCGGAGCGAAGTATAAGACGCATTTATACGCAAATGTACGTTAAGTAACTGTTTACTTATATCCCGCATTACTAGCGATGACAAGTAAAGTAATGTTATTTGATGTAAGGCTGAACAAAATATTGTTACAAGAGAGGCAATGTAACCCTTCACAATATCACACACAAGCTGAATGAAGTACACCAACGATATGAATATATGTGCTTTTTAAAAATACATACAGCGAACATAAGCTGGTGCTATAAATGTAGATTATATTTCAGCATATAGTCATTTTACAGAAAATATCACGTAATATTGGTTAAGTAGAAATACTCATTTGCATTTTATTAAACAACCACTTAACAAAAACTGTGCGTTTGCAAAACAACGAAATTGCTTCAATGAAAGTGTTATGGGCATATTTTTCAAGGCAAAACATAGGCATTTTAACGCAATCAGTAGTGTCTAAATTTGTAAAAGTACACCAATAAATTTTGTATTTAAACGTAAAATAGAAGCCGATTGAGAAACAGCATACCAAACAAACACGCAAACACAAACATGTTGACTACTTAAAAATTCCGTTCAGGGTAATAATTAGTTAAGTCCTTACATCAGCATTAGATCAAGTAGCAGTTATAAGCAAAAGTGTTAACATGTATAAACAGCATAACAATAATTATGTTGCAGTTTGTAATTTGTACAAACAAGCACAGTAAACAGTGTTCCTCTAGTTAAAGTACACAATGATTTAAAAGAGACTATATCGGTTAAGAAAATACAAAAAATGTTGCCATAAATACAAGCACGTACTAAAATCACGATTAAAATGCAATAAATGTTGTAAAATATATTGATTATCGACGCACTATGTGTGACGATTAAAGTGTTGAAAAACAGATATAAAATTGGTAAGCTAATGTTTGAAATAAACATATTAGCAAGCAGGACATGGTACACATTTTCAGCAAGCATCATTTTCCGACAGTTTGGCCGGCACGATATTAATTCCGCTGCAGCTGAACGATGACATCTCCGGAGTTCTCGTCCAGGGTAGATCGAACAATTGCACACGGCATTTGCATGACTATATGTAATGCGCATTAATACAAGTACATAAATCAACTCAGTACATTAAAATTGCAACCAAGTTAAACTCATAATATTTATTACACCTTGTAAGTTAATATGCAAATAAATTAAAACTATTATGATGTCATGATATTTTTTAATTTGAAAATTTGTAAATACATTTATAAAAATGGTATACATCTCAAACGATGAGGAATCGAGATGCACACGTAGATACAGACATACCACAAATATTAATTTCGTATAACGCGCGTATTTATTATATGCATACATTATAGCTACATATCGGCGATGCATAGAACAAATAATATGTGCCAAAAGAGATTTTGAAATAGTATTAAACTATTTTTATGAGCATGCATGCACGTTATATTACACGAGTTTTGTTACATGTAAACGATTTTAATCCCATTCAATGTTCATCTATGGGAGCTTTACAGGAGACTTATCTTTAAATGTAAAATATGTTAAGTTATATTGCTATTGTATTGCTTTTATTGCGCACACTTTACACTCTACAAAATTTATATATACAGCAAACCAATATCGATCACACCAACCAAAATAATTTTACATGTTGCTTAGAAACAAATTAGTACATGTTGGCCGAGTATGTATTAAAATATGGGCTGATTAGTGTAACAATATACTACACATAATTGCATGTATATTTTACACATTTAAAACCAAATTATTATAATCATTAACGATCAATTTAATTAAAACGTTGGAACTAAATTAAAAGTTATCTGAATATGTATTTAAAGTCTATTATTACCATAACTGCAATGTCTTGCCAATTAATCATCATTCTGGAAACATCGATGTCCATGAGGTTATTATGCCTGCGACAACCTGCAATTCCATATATCATTTTCTGAAGACAGTAAGGAGAGTTTCAACAATAAGGCTACACATCTATACATTTTGTACTGGTATCATATGTTATGTGAAATTTATTGAAATGGATAATAAACTTAAGATGAAATAGCATTTAGTGATTTCCATTCACAAATTTCATATAGAAATATGAAGCATATATTATTGCTACAACAATATCTTTGTTTGTAAAAAAACATCATATTTCTTGTTCAGATTATCGTCATACACACCCGTCATAATCACAAATATCTCATTTAGTTTTGAAAATACAATCAACAAAACAGAAATAATTATTTAATGCCCCCCCCCCCCTTGTTGAAATACACAACATGTAATAAATTTGCTCTTTTAACAACGTCATAGTTTGTAGTCCGAAACAATATAAATAAATTTCAAAATTATTTTATTGTGCTGATAAAAAATACTAGAAATACAAACAGCATCAAATAATTGTATCAGCAAAACTCTTAGCATGTGCAATTTGTTTTAGCAAAATTAAGTGTATACAAATAGAAATACACGAGATATATTACAACTAACTTGCGATTCGGCCTTCGGTATGCTAGCCACCACATAATCGGATCATATCTGCTTAGCTGCGAATTGCGCTAATTTTTGTATGGTTGCATCGTTTGTGTCCAAAGGGGTCTATCCTCCTCCTCACTTTCCTTGCAACTGTTTTCCTGCAATAGTGTTAACAATTCAATCAACGGGTACATTATACACACCTGAAAATGCAAAAATATTATGTCACCAAAATGTTTTAAAAGGTGATGAAAATGAAATAATAAACTATTGATTTCACCAATTCATCAATGTCTTGAACATTATCTAGCCAGTGTTCCTTCACATGATGTTAAAATATAGAACCATGGAATGGTTTTTGCATTAAAACTATTCGTTACCTAATCATATGTTTTATTGTTGTGCCTTATAAAGAGTTATTTTTGTTGAATAAGGTGTTTATTAATATACATCATTTTAAAAATAAGTTTCACAATTTAGGTAAAATAAATAAACCAATGATATTGTATTTTGTATTCGTTAATTACCAAATATACCTTAAGTGGATTTTTTACGAACACACACAACTGCTAAGCTTTGGACAGTTTAAGGAAAATCGTTCCAGATGAATTCAAACCTTTACATTTCATTGTATAAGCATTACACAATGTTAAACAATATGTGCGCAAGTTTTTACGTACAACTTTCTTAAATGTAGTTGAAATGTTGTTCATAGGTTTAATAGTAAAATTTACAGTGTGATATTGTAAGTAAAAATGAAGTTTAATAATGATAAGATGAACAAATCACCTTGCATTAAATATTGTTAAATAATATTTCATAATCATGGGAATAATTTAAAATCGACTTCCAACGATAGATCTCATTTTCATTACAGAAATGCCATCTTATTATATCATTAAAAAAATTAAATAAATGTTCGTTGCTGAAGTTTTTTTAGTTCAAACTTATGCAGTTGTTTTTTCTTTATGTTATTCTGGTACACATTCAAAACTGGTAAGTTAAAAAAAATATAATAAATAAATACTAGTACTCTTCTACCATATGGTGCATATGTCAATAACAAAAAGAAATAATGATGCAGTTTTATCGCTTCAACATTGTTTCTTATTGTTTAAACATTAGAAACGTAATACATGTTTATTAGGGTATTTCTACCTGTTAAAATCAAATTTGCATGTTTTCCCAAGTAGAGACAGTGCGTGTATCTTAAAGACAACTGACTACTAATGTTGCTATGCATTTATAATCAACAAATTATATTCGTTTATTCGTTTATATTGTTTTAATGATCCGATCGTTACGGCACTCCGTACACAAAGTCCATTGTTTAAGAACATATTAAATTTAACCACGAAAACTGTGTTTTTACATTAAGTATGGTAATTAATTTATGGTAAATTGTTGTATGGTAACTTAAACGACAATAATTAATATACATATATTCAGTACCAAACTGATAACTCTTGGTGATAAATGTATTTTACAGTAGTACACCATTGCATACATTCTTTATTAAAGCCTAGAGGTTAGAACGAGTTCTCAAAAAACAACAGGCGATCATATATGACATGTTCGTTCCATTAAGTAACAAACATGTCTTAATAGTAAGAGATTGTACAGAATCAATATTTTAACAGAAAATAAATGTAAGGATGTTACGGAATAAAGGTGTCATAAGTGTATCTGATAAATCAACAAATACAGTTTATCACAACATTATTTAGAATACGCAAATCCAAATAAGGTTCATACCATATACTCAATAATTTCTGCTACACACACCAAACATTGTTCTGCTACACAGTTTGTTAAAGGGACCTGTTCACAAATTGACGAATTGACAATTTTTCAACTTTTTGTCACCGATTCCGAAAATAGAAGAACAGTGTATACAAGTGAGCAAAATAACACTACGGACCTAGAAATATACTGTTACACCGTTTCTTTTTATGATTAATCATCAGCTGAAATGGATAAAATAATAAAGCGTTTGTAAAAAATGGAATACTTTGGAGTGTTTCTGTTGTTTTGTTGAAATTGTTGACAATACGTGGAATACTTAATTAAAGTAAATAATTCAGGATAAAATATAGAAGTCAGAATGGCCGAGTGGTTAAGCCTTTTACTGCGGAGGGCCCGGGTTCGAACCCCGGAGGGATCTTTTTGTTTCTTTTCTGTTTTTTCTGAGTACTTTTCTTGTAATTATCCTTGAGCTGTTTAGTTCCGATGCTTAAATCTGTCAAGTTAAGACATTTAATGGCATACTTCAAAAAATGCGAAAATCTGTGAACAATTCCCTTAAAGGTTTCAATCCATTGTCTAGATATTTATGTGATGCCATCCTGGTATCTGAAGTAAACAGTTTTGACGGTCATGAACCGAAAATGAATTTCAATGAATAATAATGGCATATATCTGGTAACGAACATGTCAGTAACATAATCATTCATTTATTAACTTATGATTTGACAACATTATAAATTATGTTGTGCATATACACATTTCTAACCATGGCACACGTGGTATTAAAAGCAGTGTAAGATTTATATTTAATAATGATAGTGCTGGTAACAAACATGTTATTTCAAAATCGTTTTTTTCCAGTATCTTTAATGAAGCTACGACCTGCTTCACATTTATTAATTAAAGTTTGCTACGAAACAAAATAACAACAAAAAAGTTCTGTTAAATAACGCGCATGGTACCATGTCATGTACATCAATTACGTCATTCAATTAAAATTAAAATGTTGTAACGGCGTTGCAGTGTCTATCCATAGAAAAGGGTGTTTCCCAGTGTCGCTCGGTTAGTTACTTTAATTGGCGACAATAACAATCATATCAAATTATATCAAAGATCAGATTTTTTGTCAATTATGTGCGTCATATTTTAACTTTACTTGCATAACGTACACATGGTCACCACAGTCCCTTTAAAATTTAACTATCTGCTGTGTAGGCAAAAGTCCATATCAGAACAAGCCCTATGCGATACTCGAACCTTAAACCTCCCGCTCTGTAGGCGAACGCCCTAACCACTAGGCCACAAGATAAGAATAACCCACAAGCGCTAATACTGACACAGAACACCTCTGGTGACAGTAATGCACCCGTTTATTAATAATGCGTGAAGTGCAATAATTATTGAATTCTATAGAACAGTCACAACGCATGACTCATTGATCGAAAACCGCTATAAAATACATACATGTAAAATGCAATTGTTATTGAATTGTATAGAACACTCATAACGCATGACACATTGATCGGACACCACTTAAAATAACATACAAGTAAAAGATATGTTAATATTTGTAATCTATTAAAATCTCACCTTTCCTATCCATTATTTCTTTCCTATACTGCTACGTTCCCACTATCACGATTCGCTCCACGATTGAAATCGTAGTCTTAATCGTGGACCAATCGTGATGATCATATCAGGTCTTATCAGATCTTGAGGTAAGTCGTGGCAATCGTGTTAATCGTAGAAAAATTTTGAACGCTTCAAAAATTATATCTGGTTAACACGATCAAGTGCGATCAATTGTCCATCGGGTTCATCGTATCAGATCTTATTGCATCGTAGCAAAGCGCGACAAATCGTATCTAATCGTGCATCCCAATCGTGGTGATCGGGATCGATCGTTGACGAGAAAAAACACCACGCTCTTTTTAGATGTGATCTCCAGAAACAATGAAGGCAATAGTCAGACGGGCTGTATTTATATCATTCGGGTCCAGTTGAGTTGAAATCGTGATCTCTATCAATCATGATCGTGAAGACATCGCGAAAACATTCGTATCCTATTGTAACGGAGCGCATGGATTCGTGATACGCGTGTCGGCACTTATCTGTACGTACCAGAATGTCATAATTCGGGGAACTCGATAATCGTGTGAAATTGAGACCTTATCGTGGACAAGATCGAGACAATCCCCACGGAACGTATGTAGTCGTATCTAAACTGTGTGATATTTTAAAGACACTTGATTAACACAGTTTTGCAATTAAACTGCTGTATGATTTCAAATTAAAAACATCAAACATTAGCATGAACTGCTATACGACAAAACAAAGACGACAGGAATCAATAGTTATACTATGTGACGGATTATATACTTTTTGTTTTATATCTTAATGTTTTTCATTTAGTTATCTTGGTCATTTTAATAATGCTTTTTCGGTGTTTATATATTATGAAACATAGTCATATATTACAAACTGTTATGAACACACAGTAATAATCAAAATGGATAATAATTTTAATATTTAACATTTTACAGTAAATGTCAAATTATTTTCCACGATACAAGTCTTGCGTTTTTGTCTTTTAGACGCGGTTTCAGCACACATATTTATCCTTTTTAAATAAGGTGGTGTACATACAATCACTACTTGTTTATAGATTAAAAATGTTTAGATATAAATCATAAACATTCCTCTTTCTAAATGACTGCTTGTTACGCGCGCTTTGCATGTTCCTGCATTTAACACATATTCTTTGATGTGTCGCGTTTGCAAATAAATGTGCGTCAGTGTCACGGATGATAGAAGGAAAGACCGGATTTCACTAGAACAACGCTCATGTATCCGGACCGGATTTCACTAAAATTTGATATTTCAAGGGACATGCTACTGAGTGAAAACCTCTACTGTTCTGCATTTTGAGTCTTTCATAGTTTGCATTAGAACGTAATCTCGTCATCGTCAAGCGTGACGTAGCGTAAATGTTATATTGCGATTCAGCGTGCTAACTCTGTTTACACTGTCATTCGCTTAACTTATATTTACCCGGCATCTCGTACATTGACAGGCAAACTATGTGAAAGCATAATATTGATAAGGACCAATTTAAGTGTAATTCGCAGACTAGCTGGCGTGCACGTACTATGCACTATCAGTGTGAAACGCAGTCCATACACAGACGTACAACAGTCCTACAATAGTTGGTTTTTACGTGGAGGAATTTGTGGTATTTTTTTTTCAATCAAAACGGCTACTTACCACGCGAGGGTATTTCAAAATATAAAATTATAGAAGTATGTCAACCTTTATTTAGATTTTCTCTACTTAGAATTCATTTTAAAGTCATATCTATACTACCACATGTTTGCCTATTTACATTTTAAACGCATAGACTTTGTACTAAGACAAAGAACAAAATTCCATTGCACATGGAAAAGCGGCCTTACACAAACGTATGATAGTCCTACAATACTTGCTTATACATGGAGTAATTTGTAGTATTTTATTTCAATCAACACGTCTACGTACCACGCGCATATAAAAAAAAATGTTAATATAGAATATAAAAATATATAATTATAGAAATATTTCAACCTTTATTTGGATTTTCTCTACTTGTATTTCATTTTAAATTCATATCTGTACTACCTACATGTTTGCCTATTTAAGACGTATTTGTTTCCAGTTATAGCCTACCATCAAGTTTAAGACTAGCAAAATGTCTTTACAAAGTGAACATATACTAATCGCTATTATTCTACTCGCTACTTTTGCAGAGTATTTAGTAACATATATTTACTAACGTTATGAATTCATTTGTTCTTGTGTCATACTGAATTTACATGATGTATTCCAGTATCAATGAAACGTGTTTTTTTTTTCGTTTGCCGTCTCTTGGATTATTAGCTTATAAGTAACTATAGATGAACATGACTTTTGAGTTCGTATTTTACCGTAATTGAATGATGCATACAATGAAAAATTGTTCTGCTGTTGAGCATGGTACTTTTTCACCAAATCCGTTTTGAATAACAACACATTCAATATTTTTCATTTATTTGGAGTTAAAACTTATTTACGAACATTATGGTGACTTGTCATTTATATATACAACATTTCTATGCATACTATACATATTCCGCAAATGTAAGCGTTCGGTTTAGTTAATAATTGCCATATTTTGCAAGTGTTGAGGTTAAGTAGATATTACTTGATATCATATTTCTTTTATCTATACAAACCGCACTTGATACACATTTTCCAGTTCTTGAATTTGTATTTATAATAGTTGTTTAAGCAAAAGGCAAAGACGAGTGTGTTGTTGTTTGTTTTCAAAATATTTTGAAGGAATTTATTACAAAACGCACTACAGATGTATTTCAAATATGTATATCACCATAA
This sequence comes from Congeria kusceri, assembly GCA_027627225.1. Lineage (NCBI taxonomy): Eukaryota > Metazoa > Mollusca > Bivalvia > Myida > Dreissenidae > Congeria > Congeria kusceri. The sequence continues at coordinate 65,364,295 of CM051028.1, forward strand.
ACATTTATTTCCGATAGTACCAACATCTTTTAACAAAAATGTTATCGATAGTCCTGGAATGATTACTCGATTTAAGCAATTGTGTTACGGTTAAATGTGCTTCAGAACATTGTCTTTCCATTCTTTCAAACCGTCACTGAACCTTCCACTACAGAGTAAACTCAAACATACTGCCTAAGCAAAATATATGTTAAAACCAGACAGCAACTGATTAATGAAAAAGTAATCATGAAATATATTATAGGTACATTTTGCAAATATCTTCAAGCAGTGGATGTTTTAATGGTGTATGTATGTTTGTTTGTGATAAATACGTAAATAGCTAAAATTTGCATGCACAGACAATGGACAACTTATAAGTAGTCATAAATATAAATATCTGTTGATAGCTACACATCTTCCAGTTTTAAAAAAGCATTGCGTAAATATTTTAGACATTGAGTTCAGACACATTTATCATTTTTCTTGATGACAAGGAGATTGTTTCGGCCTTCAAAGTAACACTCCGGTGTAAAGCAATACAGATATGGTAAGGAGGCTCTGGATAAACATATACAGTGTAACTGAGTTATTTGCCAAAAATTCGGATGTATCATATAATAAACTGACTAAATACAAATACACCACGACTTGTACATGGATTGAATTTACTCCCAAACGGATGAACAATTCATTCAGTAGGGATAATGGTAGCCAGTTATAGTTTCTCCGACCCATTCGGAGAACGTTTCGCAACTTCGACAGTACTCGAAGCAGAAGATGAATTGTTTGCAACACCAGACACGACAGTTCTCCCGGTACACCATCCGATATCGAGAACAGCTGCTGTACATAGAACGCTTCTGTCGATTTTCTGCAAACAATTCCATACACATGTAAGTACATATAAATTGTGCTTAATTACACAGCTGAAACACAGGACATTGGTTCATTTATTAAGGGACACAATAATAAAATAATTTAATTTTATCTATATGGCATTTATTCAAGTCATGTCTTTCTTACTGATCAAACCACTTTTGTGTCTTTCCAAATATAAATCAAACTAGAAAGCACCCATATAGCGTTGCCTCCGCCAAGATGGATAACTCAACTAGCCATTTGAATTATCTGGATAGTTATAGATCTCCGTTTCCATATCCCCTAAAATTTAAAATCATTTAAAAAGATATTATTAGACGAGTTTCACATTCCCATTTTTAGCGATTATCATGACAAAATAATTTAACGGCGAATCGAAAACGAGGCTCGCGATGTATTAAGGTTACACTATACTAATTTCAATTCTTATGTAATTTAATGTCAAAGCGATAACTTAAACCAAAAATAAATGCAACATTTTGCACATAGGGACCCTCATAGCCACACATTTTCTTAAAGAGCATTCTAAGCTGATTTGATTTAAGCAATACAAAGGGAATGTCATGTAATATGTAAGAAAGATCTCGACAAAGTTGACTGTTTTATCAACATATTTTTACCGGCTACTTTCTTGTTGAATGTAACCCACCTCAGCGAAATTGTCATATTGGTGTCTCTAATCTTAAAACATATTTGTAAATTTTTAGTACATACCAATGCTTACTCTACCAACATCTCCAAAAAATAAGTGCAAAGCAAGTGTCTAAACCTAAAAACATATCTTTGAGTTAAACTTGTTAATTTATTCGGAGAGTATAGCCCTACATGACTTATTTATTTAAAGTAATGTGACATCGATAGTGGTCAATATTAATAATACTGGTTGTACAACGGTCACTTAAAAGTTTATTACTAATAAAATGTTATTAATAATAACTAATTTTACTTCTGAACAAACAAAAAAACTGGTACATAGTTTAATTACGATACATGTTAAGAGAGTGCCAGTTTAATTGGATGCAAACAGTGATCCGAATAACCACCACAGTTGAATTATTTGTTCATTCGACCATTACTTTTCTTACCTGCCTAAGAAATGTCATGCTAATCGGTTAATAACGTTTTGCGTAAACATGAGCAAACACTCAGATTCAAAGACAAGTAAACAACTGGCCCAGTGACTAAGAAAATTGTTAAGATTAATCATTGTCTTAATCTGAAATATTAAACCGATGGCAAAAAGCTCAAATGTAACAAGCATTCTTATTGGTCAATATTTTAAGTTGAGACTAAGTTTGAGATTGACAACTCTCGTAGTCATGGGACCTGAAGTAAAAATCCTTGTCGGGGGTAATGATTCCATTTATATTTGTTTGTAATCTACGTAAAGTTTAAATTTAAATAAGGATACTAAAATGGTAACAATATTTACCTGTTTCGTCGGTGTCCACATGGTATTCCTTGTTGCACTCGACGGGCACGAGCGTAAGTACTTCTCTCCCCTTGCAGAGGACAGCAATATTGTCTGGAATCATGTCGACGTTCGACATTGAAACCTCCTCGAAACAAGTTCCGTTTTCAGTTATCTATTTATATATGGAAAAAATGATAAATAAATGTTATGCCAATATCGTATGAAATTATATTATTCAGCAGACATTGTAAAACCAATCTACAATTGTAGCAGAAATGTTTGACATAACCATACAGCAACTGAAGGTAAAATCAGGCACTATTAAATGTGTAATCATATATATGTTATATGAACTATTACCTGGCTTATCAAGCACTTGTTCCTGTCCGTCGGTTTCGCGATTTGCTAACCCTGAAAACACAGAGAACATAATTTTCATTTCGGTTTAACATAGTGAATGTAGAAAATATCAAATCGATTTCATGATTAAATAAAGAGTTGAACATTCGTGCAAATATCAACGACATACCTCGTTCAAAAACACGTCAACAGTCGACAACAGTTTTCCATCTTCTGCATAGATTTTTATCTGTTCTCCGTATTCTTGAGGTGTTCTGGTTTCATTGGCATTTCCCTGTGGAAACTGCTAATATCAGTCAATGAGTATATAGTACTTTTCTCATACCAGTATATCATATAGCTTATTTTAATCGATACAGTTAAATTATTATATAGTACACTACATCTTGTTTGTTTGCAATATTTTATAAAAGGTTTTATAAATCTTTTACCAAACGAAGTTCAAAATATTTGGGCAAACGAACATTATTTTATTCGTATTTACATTTGGGAATGCATTTTGAACTTTCCAGATATCTAAGGCAGAAACCATATATTATTTCAATTATCGCATTTACATTTGTGCTTTGATTCAGACACAACAGTGCATACCTTTTCGAGGGAGCATTTGACGGATGTAGTAGCCAAAAGTAAAACCAGAATGAAGTGCAAATATCCCATGATAACCTACAGCAAAATCAAATACGAAAGTCACCAACAACATCAGTACCAATAGACATATATAATTAAGATATTTTTTTCTAGTGTTGTTTGAATACACACGTCTTGTCAAATTCGCCGAAATGATCAAAAGATATAAAGACATCAAATCAAACATCAATGAATACTACATAATAAAATCAGCATTATTTTAGTGCAATAATTGCGTTGTTCTGATGACAATAATTAACAAACGCAATGAAATGCAACGTACCTTTATATGCCTCCAAGTTCCACGACCAAAGCTGATACAATCACATTATAGGTTCTTACAGCGCACTCAATTTATATCAAAATGACTTGGGATGGACCAATGGCTCAAAACAAGGAAGTTGCGCTATTAATTGCGTGCGTGATCTTGAATATGATTTAGAAGAATCCAACTAAATGAATGTGAATAAACTCTCTAAGGGGTACCACACACTACGCAGCTGTTTGTCACTTGCCATAAAAAAGGACCTTGGGCTGCTAATAAGAGTTTTCTCCTGCTGTCGCAACTGGAGGTCCCATTGTTTATATTTAGCATGATCGATGCACTTCCGTTAGTGTTTTGTCCAGATCGGGTTATGATATGTAACGACACGTTAAGACTACTCTAGTATCATTAGTAGCATGAATTTCTGTTATGGTGTGTTTTTTAATTGTTTGAAACGTCATGAACGTGAATAATGAAATCACGTACCAGTTTTTTTGTGCATTGATTTATCTCGTGTTTTTACATCAACAACGCAGAAAAATATATTTTAGTGTATGACCTGTCATAATTATGAAGACTGGACAATATGTTTTTTGTCGGAAATAAAGTTTAAGGTACTTTTATTATATTTAGATTATTACGTTTTGAAATGTATCAGTAACGAAATTTCATTTATTTGTCTGAAAGTGCGAAAACATGCATATACTTCTAATATCCCTGTTTTATGAACAAAGTTGAACAAAACGCTTTTTGTTGTTGTTTTTTGTTGTTGTTTTTAATGGCTGTTTCAAACGTGCAAGACACATAGCCAACAATGACTATCTTTTAGTTCAATTTTATTTCGTCAATATTCATAAACAGAAATGTGTTATTGTATTATATCACCAAGTATACGTCGCACTGAAACTATGTGCATAAACAAGGTGCAATTAACATAACAGGAAGCCCAAACAATCGAACAAATGGATAAGTGCTTGTAACGATAAACAGAACATGCAAAACAACTGAGGATACGCTATAAGATTAATAACCACGTCTACGTATAACAAACTTCGACAAACACCATTGACAGTATACGAATGTTTTTGCAGGACATGTCCGTCAAACAATTAATTCTTAGCTTTCAGAATGGTTAAACATAGTGGTAACGAAATCTCAGCGTGTGGACAATTGTGCAAGCAATTAATTGATATCCTTTAGTTAGTTTGATTATATGAAACCCATTATTTTTGTCCAATAATTATACAGATAGTGTAGTGAGTTTTCAGATACAACAACTGTCATAAAATAGTATTGATAAAAACCTATTATCTTCATAGTTTATATATTTTGTTTTAGTGTCTGCTTGAAAAAATTTCTTTGTATTGCTTATTTATATGTGAACTTTAATATTGACAGTTGAAACCTATTTTATATTGATAGCTAATACCTTGACAAATGAAAATGCTACTTCTGAGTTTAATGTTACTGTTTTCTATTCAAGAGCTATGTTTTTCCTTTCTAGTTTTCAAACACATTCTTACATTTAATACAATGGTAGCTGTATGTAGCTTGAAATGTATTAAACTGGTTTTAGATTTAAAATGAATAAAACAATAAAATAAAACGGAATGATACCTGTGTGTAGATATTACTTGTCCACTATGAACACACGTACAATCAACATATGATTTAAATTTAAGATTTGAAAACAAACATTTTCTCTTCTTTACGATGATGCAATTGTTTCAAAAAGAGGAAAATCAAATTCATTAAGCGAATACCAGTAAGAAACTTTAACAAATAATTGAAATTAATTCATTGACCGAAACAGCCCAAGTTGTCACTATCATTACGTTTATATATCTTTTTCGGTAAAGTTACAGGATATTATTGTAGCATATCCATTTAATAAATAACATGAAGAAACTTCCCGAATAGATTTCATTGCACCACGCATACGACAAGAACTGAATAAATAAAGTGAGAACAACGAACACAAAACTCGAACTTGCCCTGTTTATTCACAGGACACATAGTATTGAGGGAAAAGGCATCGCGACAAGTATCGTTTATTTTATTTTATTTATACTTTAAATAATGTCTCACACGATAGGCGAAAAAAAGAGCATTCCTAAAAAAAAGTATACTAGATTTCATATGCAAATACAGACACAATAAATCTTTAACTTTAACATATAGCGGCAACTACGACGAAAGTAAGTTTGAGCGTAAATTAGTGTTGTAAAAAAAACGTTTCTCCAATCTTAATGACGTTACTAAACACATGATGAAGGCATCGATGGTGTTTATGGTTGTATGCCTCGTAAACTGTCCAACCAACGACGAGGTGGAGTTGCGTATTTTTGTCATATGTTTATTTAATAATCGATTCAATTACACAACTGCATTTTCATATGACCTGACAAACAAGCTGGTTGCAGATAATGATAAGAGATCGTATGGTAGGCCAATACACTGAGTGGAATACCCCATAGGGAGAGGCCAGACATTCCTTAAACTAGGCCTTTAAATGCACTATACTAAATTCTTACAACAACAGAATCTATAACAGAATCTAAAACAATACAAACGGGAAATGCACTGGGATGGGTTGTACTACATGATATACTAATTAATAGTTCTGACATACCACAATTTCCTGTGTATTAGGCCTAAATTATGCTAGGATATATGAATATACTTTGTTATTAGTTATTATGAGAAATATTAAAGAAGTCAATATTTATATGGTGATTATGGTAACAACATCAGGGTACCAATACAAAAGAGCACAATACCCATGATTAAGGGAGTGGGGGGGAGGGGGGGGGGGGCAAATAATGACGGGTTAAACTAGGCCCTAGTGAACACCTAAGAAATAGTATCCCGTTAGCATCAATAAGTCTCGAGTTCAGCTTAACTAGCATCAAAGACTTGCGAATAACTGAGAACCTTGTTGATTAAAATGTCTTTATAAGTGTATAATGTTTTTAAACAAGAAATGTCTTTAAAAAATACTATTGGCGATGAAATTAATATTGAGATTTAATTGTTTGCCCTAAATACAATGTATAATACAAGAGGACCAAAATTATCGGTTACGTGAATTTTTGGACCCCAGATTTTGGGCGCTACTAAGGATACTTCTCAACCCCAAATGTTTCGGTCCCTACTAAGGAGACTTCTCGGACACTCTTTGTTTGGACACCATAAGAAAACGAACCGGCTCAAAAATTCATTTGATATAAACTCAATCATTAATCATATCTGTACCGTGAGTAAACCGATCATATACCGCCCCATAATTTCACCAGTGATACATGAGAAACCTGAATACTAGTAATATACGTAAACATGAATTGGTTAGGCAAGTTAACATTGGCAGAAAATAATAGCGGGAATGAATGAAAATTATTATAAAGAAGTCTGATATATGCAGTCACCCCTCGTTATAACGACCCATTATGTTCCCGCTAAAAATGTCGTGATATCGAAATTCCGCTATAAGAAATTCCGACTGTGAGATATATACGTTAACGATATTGTCGCATATCGTCCAGTGTTGTAAACTGTATATTAATTTCGTTCATTTAATAAATAAAAAGAACACATATAATTATTAAATACATTATTTATTTACCTTTTTGCAATTTAAGCACAGATAATATGTGTAAACACAACTGACAAACAAGAAACTTCTTTAGCAACAATACCCACGTTACTAATGTACACATGTACACACATTAATGTGATTTTATTATACAATCAAAGCACATTAACACAGATTAATTTTTAACAACAAAGTCTCTGATTGAGATTGAGATCCATAATACCGTATTTATGTTATGTTTTCGGACACTTTAAAATAATTATTTTTGTCTGTGTCCGAATATTTAGAGTCACAAAAATAGTCAACATCTGTCCGAAAACATAGTATCTGCAATAATGTCATAAAAATCGCAATTAAACTACTGACTCATTATTTGTCTGCCATGATGGTTCTCGTTTATTACTGGAAGCGTTAACTATTGACTTTTTGTATATTGAAGCCATTATAATACATCCTGTTAATTTATGACACATTATTGTGTATTGTAATTGAAGCCATTACACTACTTATTAATTTATGACACGTTGTCGTATATTGAAGCCATTATACAACTTGCTAATTTATGATACGTTGTTGTATATTGAAACCATTATACAACTTGCTAATTTATGATACGTTGTTGTATATTGAAACCATTATACCCCTTGCTAATTGGCATCCATGGCTCAGCAAGCAATTCGCAAGGTTAAATTGACAGACAATAGGGAATTAGAAGACTGTGAAAACAAACGTCCGAAAACATAGAGACACAAACAATAATTATTCCGACCAATTTTAAGGGTGTCCGTATACATAGAGTATCCGAAAACATAGAATAAATACGGGTAGTTCTCCACGAACGGCAAGAACTTTCATAGGTTGTCCAGGTTGCATCCCAGCCTACGAGGGGTGTCCAAACAGTTCGTGTATTGATACTGTGGTTAGTTGGTATTGTATAGAAAGTTCATGTATCGCACATGGTTTGAAATATTATTTTATTTTATATTGAACTCAATAAAAATGTTAATGCTTACATTCCATTTGCGCTTGGTAATTACACTTGAGTTACCACAGAAACGATTTACCGGAGCACGCTATTCTTTCGTGGAAATACAAACTTTAAAGCTCAAATAATATTGAAAGTATTTCAGGGAAATGTTTTCCTATGTATAAATGGCGTCACATGAAAATATGACGATATTTGGATATAATGAACAGTTGTTGATAAGTTCCTTTTAAAAACCACGTTAAATTTGAGCGGTCACAAAAATGACGTCTGAAGAAGGCTCGGAAATTTTCACATTAAAAAAGTTGTGTAGCGATATTAGCAGAAACGACTTTGACTTATACAATGCAAGAACGAGGTGAGTATTCATTGTCGCAGAAACTGATATTTTAGTTGCACAAACGCTTTAATGAAGTAGAATGGGTCTGGAAAACAATGGCCATTCAAGAAAATTTTATTGTCTGTCAGAAAGATGCAGACGTCAAATAAAGACGCTATCTCTTTCGACAGACCTCTTACATGCCATGCGCTGTCAGGACTATCTAACTTAGAGCATAGGCACCATACATACTATAATCACTGAACAACACTAAATAGTTAAGGTGAAGTTTGATAGCAATGTCAATTTAACATCATTTATAAAAAATGGGGACAATATCTTGTTTTCGCAATCGCATTTTAAGAGATTTAATTACTATAATTATTAATTTCTGTATATTAAATTGGGTTTGAATAACATATTAAATAGAACGTTATAAGTGAATTGAGCTATCATCTTTATTTAGCAAGACTTTTTTAAATTTTAGTAAATTTTGTTGTATATTGTATCGCAGTGACTTAGTTCACGCATTTCAGGGTAAGAGACCTGGAATTGCAGACCCATACAAACTCCGTTATTTGGCAGGTTTCAGCCGGTTTGTTCTGTAATGTTATTTACTTAAAGTAGATTCATTGACTTCAGCCTTGAATAGAGTATCTTTAGGGACACTATTTTAGAAATGCTGAATGTTGTATCGGAAAAAACGTCTTTGACGGTCATAGGTGAGGTTACATTTCGACGTGACCTGCTCCGGAGGAGCTATAGTGTCGGTGCTTTATAAACTGTCGTTATTTTGTAGTTCTGATAAAAGTAATGATGGTCATATATACTTGTACAGGACAGTCTAAGCATTCCATACATATTATTTGTCTATTATTCTGGCAAAAGATGTGAGAGTAATTAAGTCAGTAAACGAACTTTTTGGACAACCATATCACTTAACCAAACATTAATTAGTGCTGTAATCTTAATATATGACTTGTAATTTGAATTTGAGAACAGAACAGAACAGAACAGAACATTTTATTTAAGACTTGTACAAGTACATCGTCTACAACACATATCAATATAATACATGCAATCAACATGACATAGCGTAGTGTTAAATAATTCTAATCAATGCGTATTTCGATCGAGGAATTCGGAGGATGAACGTTAACCGTGTGTTAATTATTAACGAAAGTTAGTGCATTTCTAACATTCATAGCTTCCTTAATAAACTTACACAGATTAAAAACATCTAATTTATTAGTTGAATTTAAAAGCTGGGTAAATTTATAGACAGAAGGGTTTACATAGAAATATCTTCTAATATATTTTTTTCTGATGTCAGTATAACAATTGCAAATAATGGTAAAATGGTATTCGTCCTCTATATCTGTAGAATTACAAAGTGTACAATATCTTTCCTCTCGTGGAATTCGATTATATCTTCCTGTTTTTATTCTCAGAGGAAGTCCATTTAATCTTAATCTACTCATGTATAAGCAATAACGTTTTGATAAAATATCTAAATATGGCTCGTAATAATGTGTTGATTTACACAATTTATACTGACACAACATTGAGCTGTTGTCAGTTTTTGACATCGTTTCTTGTTTAAAGGTGTCTATAATACGGGTTTTTAACTCATTCAAAAATAAATGATTGATACTGCTAACATTATAAAATACGTATGCAAATCCATAATCAGCTAACAACTTTCTTATATTTGCTGCCCAATTTAAACGTCCGTTATAACTATCAATAACAGATTGGGAATAAATAGTTTTAACAATAATATTGTTTGAGCTAGCAATTTTCAGCCAGTATTTAATCATTCGAATATATCTACTAATAAACAATGGGTAACGTCCCAACTCACTATATGTAATTGCATTACAAGTATTTATTTTAACCTTTAACAATCGCTTGCAAAACTTAAGGTGGACTCTTTCAAGTTCCTTTGACTTAGTATAACCCCATACTTCACAGGAATAATTCAATATAGGACTCACAAAAGCATCAAATAACTGACACATTGTCTTAGGACTTAAGTCAAACTCCTTACATTTGCATAAAAGAATGTTCATTGCTTTCAAAGCTTTACCAACTAGGTGTTCCTGATTTAAAATAAAATTTCCAGTGTAATTAAAAATTGTTCCTAAATAGTTAAAATCATTTACTACTTCTATTTTTTGTCCATCGTATGACCAGTTTTCAATATTTAATAATCCACCCCTTTTACGAAAAACCATAATTTTAGTCTTCGAAGTATTTACCTTGAGTCCCCAGGTATCACAATATGACTTTAAACTATTTAAATGTTGTTGTACCTCACATGGGGTTTTACCTAAAATGGCCATATCATCTGCAAAAAGTAGAAGTATCAATACAATATCATCTAAAACTAGGCCACAGTCAGTGCCTTTTTGTAAAAACAACTCTAAATCTTCGACAAAAATAGAAAACAAAAGGGGTGACATTACGACACCTTGACGCAAGCCCACTGCATATTCAAAGTATTCAGAATAATTCGAACACAGTTTAACACGAGATTTAAAATGCTGATACATATCTCTTACAATTCTTAAAAGTTTTCCACGTACACCAAAATTGTATAATTTCAACCACAAACCATTTCTATAAATAGAATCAAAACATTTCATCATGTCAACGAAAATAACATATAACCTTTTGTTTTCACTAATATATTTTTGCACAATTGACATAAGTACAAATATTGCATCAACAGTGGATCTACCTTTCAAGAATCCGAATTGCGCATCCGAAATAGTGTTGTGCTCATTACAAAACTGCTCAATTCGTTTGTTTATAACTGTAGTAAAAAGCTTCGCTAAACAACTAACCAATGTAATTCCTCTATAATTATTCACATCGTTTTTATCACCGTTTTTATGCAATGGGATAATTGTACCTTCAGTCCAGTTATCTGGAAAATAACCAGAATTTAGTATAGAATTAAACAGATCACACAAATGTGATGATAAAATATCAATACTTTCAATTAAGTATTCATTCAAAATACAGTCACTGCCAAAAGCTTTGTTCCGTTTCAAAGATTTCACAGCGGTAACGATTTCATTAACGGTAAAAGGTTGATCTAGTTCAGGAAAATATTCATTAGGATAATTAAAATCATTGTTTTCACAAAAAGTCTCCGCCTGAACATTTTCACAATCAAAAATGTTGTTACTTAAATTTGAAAAATATTCTTTGAACTCATTTAATGATAAATTATTTCCCACATTACACGTTCGTTTGCTGAAATATTTCCAGAACTCTTTTGGTTTACTCTTTTTTAAGTTTTGAATTTCAACCATCTTTCGCTTGTAAAATATTGACTTCTTTTACGGATGAATTTGAGACAGTAATTAAGGCGTGAAAAGAATTTTCACACCTACAGCTGGCTAGAATGCGTACAAAAAATCGATAAAGACGATCATGAAAACCAAGCGGGCCTTACACACCTTTGTCGCAGGAAGTGTAAGACCCATTGTCGCTATAACGAAACCGCTTAACGTTTTTTTCTGTTGACTGGTTCCTCCAACATTTTTGTCGGAGTCGGAAAACGAATATTCCGTTATAACGAGTACGATTATCGCTGCAAATAATCAGTCCCCACTGACATCGCGTCGCATGTTGAATGTTACGTTATATCGAATGTAGTTGTAAAGAGGGCCGACTGTATATATACATATAATTGACTGACTAAATACAAATATACCAATGCTTTTACGTGAATTGAATTTTCTCCCAAACGAAAGAACAATTTTTCATTAGGGATAATGGTAGCCAGGAATAGTTGCTCTCACCCATTCGGAGATCGTTTCGCAGCTTCGACAGTACTCGAAGCAGAAGATGAATTGCTTGCAACGCCAGACACAACAGTTCTCCCGGTACAACATCCGATATCGAGAACAGCTGCTTTACATAGAACGCTTCTGTCGATTTTCTGCAAACAATCCCATACACACAATAGTACATATACATAGCGCTTAATTAAAAATCTGAAACAGGCGCAAACACAGGGCATTGGTTCATTTATTAAAGGGACACAATAGTTAAACAATTTAATTTTATCTATGTTGCATTTTTAGCTAACCTGAGCACGAAGTTTCTCAATTTGATAATCCTGAAGTCAATCAGAATACATGTGTGTTCTTGATCAACATAGTGAATGTAAAAAATATCAAATCGATTTCACGATCAATTAACAATTTGAGCATTATCGTGCATATAATAACGACATACCTCGTTGACAAACAAGTCAACAGTTGAGAACCGTTTTGCATCTTCTGCATATATTTTTATCTGTTACAATATTCCTGAGGTGTTTTGGTTTCATAAGCATTTATCTGGGGCTAATGGGTATAGAGTTACTTTTGATGTACCGGTATATCATAAAGCTTGTTTTAATTGATAACGTTAAATTATTTTATAGTACACCCACATTATTATCTTATTGCAGCATTTTAGGTTTTACCAAACGAAGTTCGAAACTATTTGGGCAAAGGAACACTATTTGATTCGTGCTTACACGAGGGAATGCTTAATGACCTTTCCTCTAAGGTTGAAACCATATATTATTTCAATAATCGTATTAACATGTGTGCTTTGATTTAGACACAATAGTGCATACCTTTTCGAGGGAGCATTCGACGGACGTAGTTGCAAAAAGTAAAATCATTGTGTAGTGCAAATTTCAAATTGTGACCTTCAACAAAATCAAATACGAAAATCATCAACAATATCAGTACCACTAGACATATATAATTAAGAAATTTGTTTTGAGTTAGTTGTATTTAAATACACATGTTTTGCCAAATTCGCCGTTATGATAACAGAGATAAACATCAGATTATTAAAATACTACAACACAAATCCAACATTATTTCAGAGCGATACAGTTTTGTTCACCAATGGCTCCAAACAAGGAAGTTGCGCTTTTAATTGCATTCGTGATATTGAATAAGATTTAGAAGAATCAAATTAAGTTAATGTGAATAAACTCTCTAAGAGGTACCGCACAAAATCACGCAATTGTTAGCATGATCGATGCACTTCCGTGTGTGTTTCGGCCTGGTCTGAAAGAGATTATTATATGTAACGACACGTCTCAAGATTACTCTAGCATTATTTAAAACACTACTTTCTTTTCATGGGGTTATTTTAATTGTTTGAAACGTCATGAACGTGAAAAATGAAATGCCGAACCAGTTTTTGTGCACTGCTTTATCTCGTTTTTTTACATCAACAACACAGAAACATATCTTTTAGTGTATGACCTGTCTTAATCGTGAAGACTGGAAAATATGTTTTGTGTTGAAAAAAGTTTAGTTTAAGGTTGTTTTATTATATTTAGATTATGAGGTTTTAAAATATACCAGTAACGAAATATCTTATTTATTTGTTTAAAAGGTGCGAACACATGCCCATCTAATATCCCTGTTTTATGAACACAGTTTTTTAATGGCTGTTTCACACGTGCAAGACACATAGCCAACAATGGCTACTTTTTTGATGAATTTATTTCGTTAATATTCATAAACATAAGTTTGATTTCGTATTATATCAGCAAGTATACATCGCAATAAACAAGTCGCGGTTTACACGACTGGAAGTCTTACCAATCGACCAAATGGATTGGTGTTTGTAAAGATAAACAGAACATCCACATGCATAAGACTATAACATAAAACGGAATGATACCCGTGTGTAGATATTACTTGTCCATTATAAACGCACATAAAATCAACAAATGATTTTAATTTCAGATTTGAAAACAAACATCTTCTCTTCTTTATGATAGTGCAATTGTTTCAAAAAGAGGAATTTCGTGTTTCATTAAGCGTATACCAGTTAGAAAGCTTAAACAAATAATTGAAATTAGTTCATTGATAGAAACAGCCCGAGTTGTCGCATTCATTACGTGTATATATCTTTGTTGGTAAATTTACAGGATATTATTGTAGCATATCTATTTAATAAATAACGTGCAGAAACTTCCCGAACAGATTTCATTGCACAGAGTATACGATAAGAACTGAATAAATGAAGTGAGAACAACGAACACAAAACTCGAACTTGCCCTGTTTCTTCACATGAAACATAGTATTGAGGAAAAAGGCATTGCGACAAGTAAGGCTAAAGAAATTAATGAGTTGTTTCTCATGCATTTTTTCCAAAAAATCAGGAGGGAGGGCGCATTTTTTTTATTGAAGTATTTTTTTTTCTCCTACTCTTTTATATTGGCATATGTAATGGCTTATTAAAACAAGTAAATAAGTACATAATTTTAATCGCCGGGGTCCACGTCTCTGATTGTGCGGTGGTAAAGCAATTAACCTACATTCGGAGAGTGGGCTGAGCTTATCAGACAGTGATTGGTGATAACAGCAGTCCGTTTGTAAACGGAGACACGTGTTTGAACAAGAGATCAGTGACAACTATGCAACTTTCTTCTCCTGTCATCTGTCAGATAAGATCCAGGAAGTAAACACTGCACTGAGTCAACAGCTTTCAACTGACTGTGTAAAGTTCATGAACTTTTTGTGTTTGGGATTATCGTTTCCAGGGAAATTTGAATGTTCTAGCAGACAACAAACTATGTTATTTGAATATAATTTGAATATAAACAAAGCGAAACTCCAGTTGCGACAGCAGGAGAGAACTCTTATTAGCAGCCCGAGGTCCTTTATTTATTGCAAGTGACCAATTGCCAAAAAATTACACAACAGCACATCACAAAAACACATATAACTGGGGTCACCGCCTTGGAACGGTCAATGCAAAGCATTGGAGGTTTAAACCGGTTTACGTGCGCACGACAATCACACTTGGCCCATAATTATTCACAAAACATGTAAGTGTAAATTAAATTAACCTCGTAGCATGCTAAATTAGAGAGGTATAACAGAGAATACTATTCAATTTAATTACCATTTAAAGCCGCAGTCCATAGAATATAATTCAATGCATCTTTAATTGGCATTAGTTCTAATGCACGTCAATGACGTTATTCGAGTGAAAACTGATTCTTATTTACGGATGGCATTTTAAAATGACTATGTTCGAAACCGCTTGGTACGAACGGAATATACACTAATGTACATGTTGATTTACTCCAGATGCATCACCAGCTATCGCATACAGAAACTATACGATAAACAGTTGCCAAAACGTTATTATTTTACCCATTTCAATGCAAGTTTTTTTTTTTTTTTTTTTTTGTTTGATCGGTAAGATGTTCATATGAACGATTTCTGCGAAGTTTTATTTTTATAAACATATTTCTGGACTGCTGCTTTAATTACTCAATGGCTAGATGCTAACCAGAGTAGCAAAATTGCAACTTCTGATGCACGATGAAATGAAACAAAAAACAAGTATAAAAAGCATTGAAGACATAGCATCATATAGTTCAATTTTCAGTTCATCGTCATGCAATTTCAGGAAGAATCCGTAATGTTGGGTGTAAAAAGTCAGATTACATAGCTTTGTTGTTCACGTTTATTTTTAACATATATTTTATATATGTTTAAAATAAACATTTTATTTTGAAAACAAGGGTAAATGGTGTTTTACAGCATTCATTTTCAATATCCCAAAAGCTTACCTGTTAATTTACTTGTGTGCTAAATTTTAAAGAAAAATAATCAAACCAGAGAACATATAAAATGTGTTTTCATCCTTTTGCTCCTGACAGACCAGTGTTTAATTGAAGTGTAGACATTTTCTAAACCTCAGGCCCTTTTATACTGTTATTCCTGTGTTTAAATTTTAATAACAACAAAAGCATCCCTTTTTATAACATTCTAAATATAAATGTATTAATCACAAACGGTCATTTATGCAAGCTAACGTAAAAAGACAATCAATTTGAATGTTCATAATTAGCAAAAGTGCCTTCGAATTGATATACCATCAGCATTAAAGTACTTCTATTTATAGAATTTAACTTTTCGTAATTCATGTTTTTAATAACTGTCAAAATTAGGAATTATTTTTGCAATAAATCACCAATAATTTTTACACAATATTTCACAATTAGTGTATATCCGATTTATATAATTAAATCAGACAGGAAGAAATTTACTGGAAATACCTAAATCTCCACCGGGTTTCTCTTCTTTAGCTATGTTAAAATGCGGATTCGATTAATTTTAAGCCACTGTCATATATGTATACATCGTAATTATAGTAATAGTTCTTATGAACGTTTATGGTGTTTATTCGTCTGAAATCCGTTTCTTATTTACGAAAGGCATAGTTCAATAGCACTTGGTACGAACGGAATATACTATAATATACAGGCTTGTTTACTCCAGAGTCATCACCAGTTATCGCACACAGAAAATAGACCATAGCAAGTTACCAAAATGTTAACAATTCACAGATTTTAATGCGCATTTTTTTTTAGTTTTTTCGGTAACATGCCCATTAGAAACACTTTCTGCAAAGTTTTATTTTTATTAACATATTTCTGGACTGCTCCTTTAAAACCCGGGCGCGATCGTAAAAAAAGTTAATATTTTTTTTTACATTAAGTAAAATTCGTAGCGGGCCTTAAAAAAAATTTTTTAGCCTAACGTTTATATTATTTTATTTCTACTTTAAATAATGTCTCACATAATCGGCGAGAAAAAAATAGCATTCATAAAAAGTATACAAGATTTCATATGCAAATACAGACACAATAAAACTTTTAATTTAACATATAGCGGCAACTACGACGAACGTAAGTTTGACCTTAGATTCGTGAAGTAACGATTCTCCAGTCTGAAAGACGTTACTATGCATACGTACATGATAAAGGCATTGATGGTGTTTATGGTTGTATGCCTCGTAAACTGCACAACCAACGACGAGGTGAAGGTGGTTGTTTTTGTTATATGTTTATTTAATAATCGATTCAAGTACACAACTGCAGTTTTATATGACCTGACAAACAAGCAGATTGCAGATAATGATAAGATATTGTATGGTAGGCCAATACACTGAGTGGAATATCTCATAGGGAGAGGCCAGACATTCCTTAAACTAGACCTTTAAATGCACTAGACTAAATTCTTCCATATATTCCATAACATAATCTAAAACAATATAAACGGGAAATGCACTGGGATGAGTTGTACTTAACTACATGATATACAAATTATTAGTTTTGACATGCCACAATTTCCTCGGTATTGGGCCTAAATTATGCTAGTATATATTAATATCATTTTTGATTAGTTATTATGAGAAATATGAATACAAGTCAATATTTATATGGTGATTATGGTAACAATAGCAGGGTACCAATATAAAAGAGCACAATACCCATGATTAAGGGACTGGGGGGTGGAGCAAATAATGACGGGTAAAACTAGGCCCAAGTTAACACCTAAGAAGAAGTATCCAGTTAGCATCACTCAGTGTCGAGCTCAGCTTAATTAGAATCAAAGACTTGCGAATAACTGAGAACCAAGTTGAATTAAATGTCTGTATAAGTGTATAATGTTTATAAGCAAGCAATGTCTTTAAAAAAGACTATCAGCGTTGACATTAATATTGAGTTGTCATTTTTTGACATAAAGACAATGTATAATACAAGAGTACCAAGATGATCGGTTACGTGACTTTTTCGGACCCCAGATTTTTCGGTCCCTACTCGGACACTAGATTTTTCGGACACCATAAGAAAACGTATCGACCCCAAAATTAATTTGAGATAAACTAATTATTTAATATTTGAACCGTGAATAAACCTATCATATGCCGCCCCATGATTTCACATGTGATACATGAATAACCTAAATACTGGTAATTTACGTAAACATGAATTTGTCAGGTAAATTTAACAAATAAAAATTTTCAGAAAATAATAGCGGGAATGAATGAAAATTGTTATATAAATATATAATAGATAAGTGTGCATAGTTATGTTAAATAATACACTATATGTATCATTATTAATGCACATAGTGTATTAATGCTAAGCAAATGTAGTTTTAGTAACATGAATAGCATTTTGACGTATTACGAAAGTTCTTTCACCACATTTTATTAATATAAAGATGTTTAACATGTTTATAGATTGAATAACATCTACTGGAGAAATTGATTGAAAGGTGCAATTATAAACAATTCTTAATAAAACACAATACAAATATAAATTAACATGCAGCGTCAAGTTTATAAATATAAATTCCCCATTTATTTAAATTCTCAGTTTTAGGTTTCTTCGGAGGCTAATTGATGCGTTTGTATTAACATAGCTTTACCGCGCGCTATTTTTAGTTTGATTCACTCTTCTGCTGGAGTGTGTTGTACTCGCTGTAATAAATTCACGAATGTAACATTCTGGTCATGACATTCAATCAGTAAAATTATGTTCAGTTCTAGAGTGTGTGTCGAAGATATGTTTATACCTTTATTTTAACCGCTTATGCAAACAATTATGTAGATTTTAATCTCAAAAGTATGCAACATTTATTGGTATATATTAAACCTTGTTGTATGTTTGCATTCCCTAAAATTCGAAAATTTGCCCTATTCTATTGGCATTCAATTTTCCCGCTGCATTAGTATAGCAAGAAATCTAGGTCAAAACTGATCTACGCGGAAAAAGGTTTACTTACTTAGTAAAACAATACCCAGTATGACTTTCTGAGCTATTGAAGCATCGAGAACTTTGCCCTGTAGAAGTTTCACATAGCACGGTATAATGGGTTTATTTATAGGCATTTGTAAGAAAATCAATACCAAATGTTTCAAAACGTATGACTTGGTGGAATAATGGATGTTAAGATAAGTCATGTTCTAAATTGAAAACACTATTTCAGATCACTGATTACAGGCTGAAACGGAATTGTACAAACGTGGGTTCCATTAACATTCAAGGATCATCATTTTAAGAATGGACATGTCAGGTAGTTTTTATATATTTACTTCTATTATAGTGCTCATTTTTACATGATGATTTCAATTATCATAATTAGAATATCATAAATTACTTAAATGTACGTTAATACCATATCTTAATTGGAATTGAAATATTTCTTGGTGTTTTTGTATAATAAATAATTTTTGAACTTCGATGTACTACATGTCATTCACGAAACTATTGGATCTTTAATAAAAAAAGAACCACTCTAATATGGAAAATAGTGATTAAATACATTTAGTCCAAGAGCCAAGGGCCATTTATTTAAAATTCGCGCCCCGAGCACAATTTGGTTTAAAATGAAAGGTATACATATAATGAATTCAAAAACCAATTTCTAAAAAAAAAAAATTTTTACAATGGCCGGCAATCCAAGATGGCCGCCAAGATGGCCGCCATAATATTTCATGTTACCCAATGTTCGCTGAAACCCTATTGTTTAGCTGTTATTAAATCATTTTTTTATATCTTTTTAGCCAAACTAACTGAAGTTATGTTATTTTTAATGTTTGTAACATTCAATATGTTTCGTCATCACTATTAAAAAAATATATACGAAAAAATGGCAAAAAGCACCTACATTTTGGTGTTGTTTTTTTCAAAGATCTGCCTTTCAGTTGTTGCACACTCTTAAAAAATAAGCTAAATGTAATAAACATCATTTTAGACAATCACCAAATCTATGTTTTATAAAAATAAATTAAATTTTCTCAACAGGATGCTCTTAAATTGATATCATACTGTTGCTAAAAGTGGGTGGGGTAAATTGTCCCCTTAATTTTAAAAACGACATTGTTTTAATTATTTGATGATTTGTTATAAAAATGAGTTTATTATAATTTAATTATAATTTGTTTTAAATCAAACTAACAAAATAATTGTTATATAATATTCGATGTGTTTCTTTAGTTACTGCTGGTGTGTGTTTTTTTACAAAGAAAATGAAAACAAATGCCATAGTTTGTTGTTTTATGTCTTAATGGCTTTCACCTGTTGCAAATCCTTAAAAAAATATTATTAATGTAATAAATGTATTTTTAAACAATTGCCATATCTATAAATTACACAATTAAGCTAGATTTGTTCAACAGGATACACATAAATTACCATTCTTTTTGTGAAATGGGTGGGACAAATTGACCCCAGATTTCAAAAATGACCTGGTCATTTATTCTTAGTTGATTAGTTACCAACAGGGGTAAAACAATTTAATGATAAAATAAAGAATAATAAATTAGTTTTTTTTACTAAAATAAATGAAGGTAATGTTATATTATATAATTTAAAATTTTAATGTTGTATACCAATGTTGTTCAAAATGTGTGTAAATTGAGGAAATAGCAGACATTATATTTATTTATTCATTTAAAACAGAATAATGTAGCTTTATATTGTTGCAAATTCTTATAAAAATGGTTAACGTTATAAAATATTTTAACAATAAATACATCAATGTTTTAAAGATAACAATCAAACAATTAACAATTTTGTTCGACAGGTTACTATACTGCTGATTTTCGTGGTTTCGCTAAATTGACCCATGAAATAGCGTGATTATTTAACCAATCCACTTATTACTGTATATACTTATTCAGTAGTATATATTCAACTTACTCGTATTAGTTTACCATAATTCGAAGTCTCTTTTAATGAGAATATTCATTTTTGATGCCTTTACAATATCATGTGATAAAATGCTCTAAGCTACTTAACATAAATTGAGTAATGTAAACTAGCAATCCATAACATGGAAAAGCGCACGAAGCAGACTTGTCCGTAGACTTTAGTCTCCCCGAAGAACTCCTTACGGATCGGAAACTGGAATCTTAGAACACTTGAGACTGGAAGAACCGCAGAGATAGCTAAATGGATAGGTATCGATGTGAGATGGAGGTGAGAGTGACATCTGCAGGGAAGCTCACATTGTCTACTGGGCATACAGTATTGTATTCTAGTCTACCATAGGAAGAGAAGACACCTTAATGGAGTGGCGTTCGTGTTTAGCGGAGAGGTAAACAAGTGTCTGATGGAATGGGAACCAATCGGTGAAAGGATTGTAACAACATACTACAGGTCTAAATTCCAGAAGGATTTCCTGGTTATATGTCATGCCACTACAAACCAAGCGGACCAAGAGATGAAATATTAATGGGCAACTCCAAGGAGTACTAGACCGAGCCCCGAAAATAGATATTGCAATTGTCAGAGGAGACAAAAATGCCAATGTGGAAGAAAACCTGTAATATGAATGGAAGGCTTGGGCGCAATGAATGAGAACAGTGAACTATATGTGAACTCCTGTGCCAACAATGATCTTGTCATAGGAGGCATCACCTTCTAACATCCATAAAATGAATGGGAGATCACCTGATATGGTTATTACAAACCAGATAAACCATATAGAGTGGTAGATATGGATTGCAGCCATGAGCTGGTGAAAGCAAACCTCAAGGTGAAGATCGCCAGAGTGATGAAAACCAGTCTTGAAAGGCAGCCACGTTTCGACACCTCCAAGTTATGGAAAGGGCGATATGTAAAGACTACAATTACATTACCTAATAATTCCAAAATCCTTGCCAATTTAGGAAAAGACATGACAAAAGAGAATTGGGAAATAAGCAAAAAAAACATTTAGGAGCACGTGCGAGGAAGTTCTTCGTTACTGGAAAAGGACACACAAGAGTTGGCTGTCAAAAAAAAACTATATATATGGTAGAGAAGAAGAGAGACATTCGACACATGCTGCTTCAAGCCAAAACCAGAGCAATAAAGCAGGCCGTGTGATCAAAGTACCAAAAAAACTAGAAACATAAGTACAAGTGCCAGGATTGATAAAAGTGAGCAAGAGAACCAGATCGCTATGAAGCGGCAAACGAAGGCGACATGAGGACCCTGTCCGTTATCTCCAGCAAGCTGTCAGGAACAGCTAAAAGCTAAGCAAAACGAGTCAAATCCCTAAAAGGTGAGACATTCAGAATATGAATGGCACAGCAGTTGGACATCCTCCAGACACAGAAGCAAGAGCAGAACTGGCAATCAACACAGGACCAATCACTAGGGAAGAGCTATTTGAAGCAGTGCAAAAAACTAAAGAACAGGAAAGCTCCTGGCCAACACAGCATCCCATCAGAAGCCTTGGAAGCAGGTGCAGCAACTTTTGCAGATATCCTAATTGAGCTTATCAGTGACATATGAGCGCACGAAGAGGTACCATCTGAGTGGGGTAGGGGACTTTTCGTCAAGCTTCCCCAGAAGGGGGATCCTGGGGATTAGCAGAATTGGAGAGGTATCCTGCTGCTGTCATTGAAAAGCAACGAGCTTACAAGGGTTATGCTAGAAAGGATAAAACAGCAGTAAACATGCAGATGAGAGATGAGGCTGGTTTAAGTCGGACGATCATATATTGACTAGATCACCACACCGCGGTTATTATTGAGCAGTTTCTGGAATGGTGTCACCTCTATACATAAAATTCATAGAACGATTTTGATATGGTTGATCGAGCAAGAATTTGGAAGATATTGAAGTTTTATGGCATTCAAGACAAAATTATCAATATACTTCTTAGCCTCTACGAGAATATCACTTGTAACGTAGTACACAACTCTAAACTTTCGCCGTCCTTTGAAATAACAACTGGCGTAAGACGAGGCTGTTTGATATTACATCTGACCTTCTCGCTTGTAATAAATTGGATAATGATCACTGCACCGAGTCAGGCAAGATGCATACAGTGGACACCAAAAACAGCTAGAAGACCTGGACTTTCCGGTCCCACAAACACACAGATATCAACTTATCATGGAGTGAATCAAAACACAGGGCACAAGACAGAACCAAATGTATGTAATTTATAGAAGAGTTGTTTAATAAACATTACCAAAATGAATACTCTCAATAAAAGACACTTTGAATTGTGGTAAAGTTATAAGTTGAATAGAGCTATATACTATTGAATAACACAGTTATAAGAAGATTGTTAAAAAAAATGTTATTTGTAATGTCATGGGTCAATTGATTTAGCTAGCCCACATTATCTTGAGTATGGTAATTCAGCAACCTGGCAAACCTGTCGAACAAATGTAATTTAATTGGTATGTATAAAACGTACATGCATTTACGGTCTAAAAAAATACATTATAATTTATTATACAAAATCTGTTGTAAAGTTTGCAACATAAACAGAGTATGTGTTTTTTCCTTAATTTTCATACATGTTTAACAACAGATGTCAAAGGGACTATGTCACCGAAAAAATGTCGTCCCTTTTCACTATTATTGATATTATATGATAGAAATGCGCTTTACTGAGAAATATGTTAAAAATACATAAATAATAGCATACTACACAATGAGTTATTTAATAAAAATAAAATAGCAAAACAATAACTTAGAAGCCATACGAAGTTAGTAGACAGCGGTTTTACCACTTGGTAGGGAGTCGTGTGTACACTATGGTTATACAAAATACTCACAGTTCTGACGTATAAATGTAATCAGAAAAAGGACCAAACAAACACGACCCAAGTTGAGTTTTATCTCAGAATGCGCACATTATTTCTCCATTATATATACCATGTTTGAACAGCTATTATATGCCGGAAATAATATATTTAAAAAGATCAGATTTTAAAAAGAAATTGCCCCCCTTGAGGCCCTTTTTCGATGACACATTAAACGTAACAAATACAAAATATAACATTATATTTATTAGTTTGATTAAAAACTAATTATGTTTAAATTGTTTAAAAAGAGTTAATAAAAACTCAACTAAGAATGAAAATAATGTCTTTTTTTTAATTCTGAGGTCAATTTACCCCACCCTCTTTTAGCAAAAGTATGGTTATTTATGAGTATCCTGTTGAACAAATCTAGCGTAATTGTATAAATTATAGACTACGTTATTGTTTAAAATGATATATATTATATTACTAATCTTTTTTATAAATTTGCAACAACTGAAAGCCACATTTAGACTTAAAATAACAAATTATGGCATTTGTTTTCATTTTCTTTGTAAAAAACACACACCAGCAGTAGCTAAAGAAACACATCGTATATTACAAATATCAAATAAAACATTATTATTGTTAGTTTGTTTTAAAACAAATTATAATAAATTATAATTAACACATTTTTATAACAAATCATCAAAGAATTAAAACAATGTCGCTTTTAAAATTAAGGGGACAATTTACCCCACCCACTTTTAGCAACAGTATGATATTAATTTAAGAGCATCCTGTTGAGAAAAATTAATATACTTTTATAAAACATAGATTTGGGGATTGTTTAAAATGATGTTTATTACATTTAGCTTATTTTTTAAGAGTGTGCAACAACTGAAAGGCAGATCTTTGAAAAAAAAAACACCCAATTTGAGGTGCTTTTCCCATTTTTTCCTATATAATATTTTCAACAGTGTTGAAAAAAAAACATATTGAATGTTACAAACATCAAATATATCATTACTTCAGTTGGTTTGGTTAAAAAGATATTCAAAAATGATGTAATAACAGCTAAATAATAGGGATTAGCGAACAACGGGTAGAATGAAAAAAATTAGCAGCCATTTTGGCGGCCATCTTGGATTTCCGGCCATGGTAAAAGAGGATTTTTTTAAGAAATTGGTTTTTGAATTCAGTATATATAAACCTTTCATTTTAAACCAATTTTAGCTTGGGGTGCGAATTTTAAATAAATGGCCATTGGCTCTTGGACTAATTATAATTATTAGTTATTAGAACTATATAATGATATATTTTTAAATTCAGAAAGATACAAACAATGTTTGTCTAAACTTGCATCAGAGGGTGATTTAAGATCATTCGACTATCCAAGACCGGATCCTAAGGGGCAAGAGGGCATAGTCTGTCTCTATGGCGATCACTATGGCTTCAAGGAAGGTAACAGTGTTCTTCTTCTTCTCTTCGATCTTCTTCGTCGTCTTCGTCTTCTTTTAAATACTTACATCTTCTCCTAGTTCTTCTTCATCTTCTTCTTTTTTTAAATACTTACATCTTCTCCTCGTTCGTCTTCGTCGTCTTCTTTCTCTGTTAAATACTTACATCTTCTCCTCGTTCTTCTTCGTCCTGTTCTTTTTCTTTTAAATACTTACATCTTCTCCTAGTTCTTCTTCGTCTTCGTCTCCTTTTAAATACTAACATCTTCTCCTAGTTCTTCTTCGTCGTTGTCTTCTTTTAAATACTTACATCTTCTCCTCGTTCTTCTTCGTTGTCTTCTTTTTCTCTTAAATACTTACATCTTGCCCTAGTTCTTCTTTGTCTTCTTCTTCTTTTAGATACTTACATTTATCAGGGACACTTCAATGTAATTACTATGGACTACCAGTTAAAATCACTAGTCTATCTAAGACCGGATCCTAGCGGGACAGAGATCAAAGTTCGTTTCATTGACGACTACCTTGGATTTATACAAATAACTTAATCACAAATAAGTTTAGATAAACCAACTGGCTGCAAAATGTAACTATTTGATCAGTTCATTTCAAAGTAATCTCATTGGTCAATAGCATAATAAATTAAGAAATATAAAACGAAAAAAATATCATATATAGCTTTAAGTAAATGTATAGTGTATATAAATTCAAAATATCGGAAATAATACTTGCACATAACTTTGGTATAGTATAACAACTCAAAAATACTGTATACACAAAATTGTAACATGACACGCGCAAAGTTTTCTAAAGACAAAGACTAAAATTCACCGCTGTTTAACTACAAATAAATAACGGAAGCAAACGTTACGAAACTATAAATATAATTCTCATGGTATTGAAGAAAATGCTGTTAGGTCATGTGAGAATTGCAATAATGTTAGCATTGTCGTTATTAATAAACACCGATTAATCGTTCTGATGCGGCCCCCGTTGTTAAAATCATACGCATCAGAACTTCGTATCGTTGTTTATTAGCTTATAAACTGCTCTAAATCGAAAGTTATTTCTTAAGTAAAAACGCATGTTTATTCTCTGACAACATTGACCTGGCACTCATTAACGTTCCTGAATATCTTCTATAGGTTACGGGAATAAAACCAAAACGCAAAATAGTGGACATTAGAAGTAATGCTAACTTACGCTTCTCGTTCATTTACGATACGTTACGCCGACTCACCATACGGTGGTAAAATCCGAGGTGGTCGGGTGAAATAAAAATTTTGTAAACAGCACGACTTTCCTATTTTGAATGTTCTTCTTTTAAAGGTACTTTTTCAGAAATCGTA
The DNA here is from genome assembly GCA_027627225.1 of Congeria kusceri. Lineage (NCBI taxonomy): Eukaryota > Metazoa > Mollusca > Bivalvia > Myida > Dreissenidae > Congeria > Congeria kusceri. The sequence continues at coordinate 65,390,899 of CM051028.1, forward strand.
GAATGTCATTACCAGTAGAAATGGTGAAGGAACACTCTGTCAAAGTGTCGTTAAAATTGGCAAAAATGAAGACTATGGCATTTTTATTAGTTGGTTTTTTTGTAAAATGCAGTGGCATCATGGAGGAACCAAGGGTACTGCACTCTGCTCTTTCGGTCAGGATCTTTCCCAAGTAAATATTTAGTTACGGTTGTGGCGGCTGTTGTCATGGTAGGAGTTATTGTTTTATTGGTTTTGAGCAGATAACATTGAAACACAATCAGCAGTAGTTTTTTTCTTGACAGGCAATGGCCATAAAGAAGAGGTAGTTGTTGAATGTTATTATTTATTCATGCTTTAGGCATTGTTGTTGGATCATTGTTTTATCTTATATAAAAGGAACATGCAAACGGTGCGGGGAGAAATTTGATACCTCGTTTGAGAAGTCTTCTCCGTGTAATTTCCATACAGAACCTTCCAGACTAATACGTTCTAGTATGTCATATAGATTTTTAATACGTGCATTCTTATCGTCATTTTTGAAAATTGATTTGACATCGAATTAAAGTTAATAACTTCAATATATTAATATATTAGTTTTAGAATAAAATGCAATGTGTCTGGTGAATAACGTTTTCAAAGTACTACTACAACGATCATTTCTTTGTAGACCACCGAAGATGCATAAACGGCTAGATTAACTTTTTAATAATCTTGATCCATGTCATTATTTTAAGATAAGGTTTCTTTTAATACTACGTTTTAAATGTTGTATGCACCTCAATAAGAACTATACCAATTTAATAATACTACGTTGTCCTAAGGTGGTGTCCAGCAACCACACGCATGCTGCCGTGGACAATACAGGTCGCGAGGATGCCATGAAGCACCGGTATAACAAATACAGGTTCATATATACAACAGACCGATGTACTAATTTATCGTAATTGTTCCAAATTGTCCCAACTGTCAATATCAACACAATTGACAAGTGTACCTGTTAATCGTAAATTGCATATGGTAAATGAAAATTAAACATTGCTGAACTATCAAATGTCTCCATTTCAATGTTCAGAAACGCGGATAGTTATTTTTAAAATTGTCGTATTAAATAATAAATAACTGCATTTCAAAAATTTAATTACAAGTATTATAAGTTTTAATTAGCCACCATCTTCGAAACGGAAGTCCTTAATGATCTAAAGTTGTTTCTAAGTGCAGACAATGTTCAATATCAAAATGAATTACTAAATATACATGTAAACATGTCCACTTCACACTTTAAATGCCACAATAATGTAGCGATGTTGATACCGATGACACTATATGAAATATTAAATTATATATTCACGCATTGCAATAACATTGTAAAATGGTCACATTTTAAATGAGTCGTGTTCAAAATAAGTTAATTAGTACAGTTTAAGATTTATAATAAAGATTAAATTCGTTATACTTTTTGCTGAATTTTGCTGAACGCGTTCGCATTACTTTGCGATTAAATACCATCCTAACAATATGTAAATTAGTAAAGAAAAGTAAATTCAATATTAAAAGATAAATATAGTGATATGATAGTGATGCGGAAGGAAAATGATTATCTGGATCGATAAAATCTCCGCCAGAAAAATTATCCATCCACAAAAGTAACCAGTTATTCTCCATATATACATTGATGTTCTTGGTGCTTAATTTTGTTTCTTTTGGTGCATTTGTTTTTCTTTACTTCAATCTCTAAACTTTCAGGTTAACCCAATCAGTCTGAAACCAAAATATTGGCAATATGGTAATCGGATTATGTCATCTAAAAATAATTGAAGACATTGCTAATTTTTGCAGAGTCACGTGCACAAAGGCAACATTTACCTTGACACCGAGGGTTTCAAAACCACCCAACCTTTGACAACTCCACCAGTTGACGACAATTACGGTGTTTATGCCATCGATACCGAATCAGTACGAATTCAGTATGATAAACTGTCAAGACTGTATCTTTGAAACTACTATACGCGTATTGTATATTACATCGGTTTTGTTTGCATTATAACATCCATTAATTGTAGTCGTTTACTTACAATTCGTTCTTACAAATGTATCATGCTTATTTTACATATAAAGCCTTTGATACAGTTAGAACCATTTATGTATGTTCTTGTTTCAGATCCATACAAAGAAGGGCATTGAAGTATGCAAAGTGACCGTAGTGGATACCAACTGTCACGTTGTTTACGATACGTACTGTTCACCGACAACGGAAATCATTGACTACAATACCATGTATGTGCATCTTAAGGTATTGTTTACATGCATGTATTCGGCATTCATAATAAAATACAGTATAGAAAACACTTCTTCACAATGCCAATTCAAATTTACAATGTGTGATTTTTTCTATGTGATTACCCAGTTAAAACCTGAATAAACGTTGCCAGGTTGATGCTTGCAGCGGACACAAAAGCAATAACGAGAAGCCCAAAATACTATGGGTTTAATAAAATTACTTGTTTCACATTGGAACAACATTCATACTAGTATAAACCGTACATTAACAACTATTTACTCATTTGGCCTTTACCCTTTATCTGGAGTGGAATCACAGAAGAACAAAAAAACGAGTCCACGATATTTGAGGAGATGCGCAACGATCTACTGACCCTCTTCAAACAGAACGCCATCCTGGTGGGACACGGTCTTTGAAGCGATCTTATGCTGTTGGAGGTGAAGTTTAATTCATTTCACGTGACATACTTTTCAGCTGGAGTGGAATCAAGAAGGGACAACTGAATGATGTGACCAAGACATTTGAGGAGATGCGCAACGATCTACTGACCCTCTTTAACGAGGACACAATCCTGGTGGGACACGGTCTTAGTAACGATCTGATGCTGCTAAAGGTATAGTTTAATTTATTTCACGTAACATACTTGATCATTTTATATAATAACCGATTTCTGATATTGAATGATTTGTAACAAAGACCATACAGCAAATCCCCAAAACAAAGAATAACATTGTTCTTGCATCAACAACACAATTATTTAGTAACTATATTGAGTTGTTTCAGTGTCTAAGAAAATGTAATTCAGACAAAAATACTAAATTTTAGATTTAAACTGCTCTATGCATTGCAAACTTGGAATAATGCATTTAGCAGTGCACCCATTAGTTAGAATCTAAGCTTAGCTTTGTTTGGATGTTTATTATTATAACCAACAGACGTATATATTATAAACTTGTTAAAGGAGTGTTCATATGATGTTCTGTATTGCTTATAGATTTTGCACAGTAAGATCATTGACACTGTGATGTTGTACCCCCATCCCAGGGGTCCCCCACTGAGGCTATCTCGCAAGGACATAGCTAAAACCGAGCTGAAGATGAATATCAAAAATGGAGGTACTGATATATTATTCGTGTTCAATGATTGATGTTAAGGAAGAATTTTGTCGCAATATATTATGTTATGGTTTCCAAATTAGACAATCTTATTTAATGTTGACTTTGTTTTCAATCTGTAATATATAATTTATCTTACAGTGTTATTGAATTCTCCTGCCCCTCCTCACATTTCATCGGGTTAACAGTTTGTCCATTATTTAATTTCGTATGTATCTATAAATAAGAACTACTTATAAAATACGTATAACCGTAAGTTGCTTTAGTTAGCACTAAACTCAATAAACTGTAGCACATATAACCAGTCATTCAAGAATGCTATGCAATAAATGAATTGTACGCCCATATATTATGCGTAACGTTGTGTTTCAGACTGCCGAGAGGATGCTGTGGTGGCAATGAAGCTGCTGCTTAAAAAACTTGAAACCGACGGCAGTGGTTAACCCCATTAATTATAATCAGTTTAAATTGGACTATAATAGTGCATAACACTACAGATACATTTTTATATGGATTTATATTATTTCTACGTTGCATGTTGACATACATGTATGAGTGTTTTAATGCAACGTTATATTTTTTTATAATTTTATATTTTTAATTTTCTGATGACTTTGTTTATTGCATGTAGGTTTTGTCACATAGATCTAGTTATCCGTATGTCATCACTACAAGGTGTCTGGTTCAACAACTAAACCATGTATATGTGTACAATTTCGCAGTGATAACAAACTCGAAATTATTCAAAAGGCGATAAACAATTTAGAAATAACATATTTGAAACATTATGTGATTTGATTGAAATTATAGCACTATTAAATAACAGAGACTATTAAACGGTTGTCAATGCAATGGCCATACTTCAGATAGCTTAAATGGTATTGATAAATGTATACGTTAAAGGGATTGTAAACATCATGAAAAAAAAAAATTCAAAAAAATCGTACAATTTCGACATTGATGCATTATATTGAATAACAAAAATATTCATAATTTCAATATTTTCCATTAAAAAATTACCTGGGTATGTCTACCAGGTAAAACTATCAATAAAGTGTATATTTTTATTACTGTCATCACGTGATTATCCTACGCGCGACTGGCGCATGCGCATTTGCTTAAATGTCGAATTCAAAATGGTAAGTATTATATAATAAATGTCTATTCATTAAAACACAGTGGTAATTTGCACAAGTCCCATGCTTTCCATGAATAACTGTACTTAGAACAGTAATATAAATTGGCATAAACTGGACAATTCATTTTGAGGGCCGTCTATGAAACATGTTGTACATTATTTGAAATTTTAAATATGTACTACACTAATTCGTTTTTTACCACTAATAAGTAAATTTGAACAGTAAACCCATGTTACTTTGTTTATAACTTCCTATGTTTTTTTTCAATGTCTTTATTGAATCTTGATACCACACTTTCATAGGTTGATGCGACGACACATGAAATTAAAATACATTACTGACCACAATGCCAGGATTTCTCCGTGCAAAAATTATGCATAGGAAAACAATTCCTCTTACGGGAAACTAGGACACAAAATATCTTTATTGTGCGATTTTATTGACCTGACACTCATTAATCTCCAGTAGCGCTCGACTGTTATATTTATATTGGTTTAACATCTATCTAGCGTCTAAAGGGCGGATTTCATAATCATATAACACAAGCATCCATCAACAAGCGTCGGGAAGAATAGCGCGGTGGAAAGTGTTTGAAACATTTAATCACAATGACTGTAGTTAGAGTCCTGCCAAAATCTTTTTTTTATAATTTTATTTTACTTTAACATGACTTATTCTCATGACATTTTTTCTTAATGTTATCTTTTTTTTCCTTTTTTGTTTGTTTATTTTTATTACTTGATATATTTTATCTACATAAAAATGCATTCATATAGACTGAGTTTCGCTAACAGGTATCGGTACAGATCTCTCTTGTTGCAGAATCGAGGTTGATGATGAGATTCCGTGGCATGACGTCAGCAAAATGATCAGTTAAAACAATTCAATTAAATTAATTAAATTAAGTGCCTGTTCTAGGATACGAACACATCACACTTACAAACTTTGCGTGCTTACTACTGCACCACAGTTTCAACTGTAAAGTATTTACGATTAAATCAATACATATTCGCGTCTAAGTCAGCTTAAAATAGATTTACGAAAATGACCGGAATATTCATGAACGACAGGTCGATAAAATCACACAATACTTGTTATATTGTTAGAAAGGGAACTCCGCGGTATTTTAAAAACGGGAAAGCCCACTGTATGGATGAGATTCGTAACGTGAATGGGTAACTTAACACACAAATGCTTATTTTTAGGTGTCATATAGTTGTTATCGTATACATTTATGTCATTTTATTAACTTTTATGCCGATATACGTTGAGCACCTGGACTGTGCATAAAACGTCATTATGTGGTTGACGATCCCTTTAACGTTCCAATGAAATGCAAAACCTTCATGAATATTGTCCCTTGAAAGCGAGAAGGGGCTATCAGCCCTTCTTTGCACATATGTTGGAGACACCTTCTGGATTTCAAGGGAAGCTTTATGAAAAACAACTGTTTTAATTTGCCATCATATAATATAAACTTTACGTTGTTGTTGTCACAAAATGAAGTCAAATCATTATTTTCAATTGCGATTAATGTTCCATTACGTATGTTTGCATTTGGCGCACATAGTATAAATGCTTTTTCCATTAAAATTATGATAAACACTGATATTCATTCGCGTCATTATTTTCTTGTTACGTCTAGTAAATTTTGATTTGCCTGACAAATACTCTATAAATTATTGACTTTAATAGTGTCACGGCGCCTTATGGTACTCTTCATCATTGTTTTTCTTGTGAAATACTGGTGATTCTACAATATTCTCTGTAGAGGCCATTCAAATAGACATTGTTTTATATAGACTATGAATAAATGCATTGTATAATAAAGTAATTTAATAAAAACGCTTCATATATATATATATTTGTAATTGTAATTGTAAAATCTTCTTTTTACTTTGTATAGAATAATAAACATACTGACGTTGATGTCAGAGCAAATGAGTCCGACTTATTTGTGTGTGTTTTCACGTAGCACTGATCTAAACCATGGGACAGTGCATTAGTTCATTGCTTTATTTTAAATATAGAAACATTTCGTACTACTGTTTAAGGAGCTAGCCACATGCAAACATTAGTTCGCTTTTTGATAATGAAATCTTACTTATTTATTTTATTTTAAAAATATCGAAAAATAACATTACATGCGTGTAAAATGCCAATCTATGAAGAAATGAGACTGTTCGTTTATAAACCAAAGTAACATATGCGTCAGTTTTAAATATTCATGTAATATATTAAATTTACATTCTTTACAAACATTTACAACGTACGCCGAATATCTGTTTCAAAAATACATATTGTTTCTTATATGGTCATAGTAAAACCTTTGCAAATATAATAGACTGAAACCACCTGCTTGACTTTCAAAACAATTTCACAGACATGTTTCTTAGCCAACCATCTATCAAATTTCTTGAAATTATTTTGATTGGTTAAAAAAACATGCTGGGGGGGGGGGGGGGGCACTTGTCTTTATATGACTATACACAAAGCTGCAACATTTATGGCTACAACGGCAACTTTGACAATGTTCTTGTCACAAACCACTCTTTGGATTTCAAAATAATTTCATAGAAATATTAATTTGCTGTCCATCTACAAACTTTCATCAAATTATTTGGATCCATTATTAAACATGGAATTCAGGGGGGTGGGGGGTAGGGTTGTTTTACTTATATGGCTATATTGAAAACGTTTCTGAAAATCTTCTTGTCTGTAACCACTTGCTGGATTTCAAAGTAATTTCACAGAAATGTTCTTTGGATGACTATGTGCCAAATTCCTTCAAATTATTTTGACTCGTTAAAAAACATGGCTCACAAGGTGCGGGTGGTTTTCCTGATACAACTATATTGAAAACTTCTTGAATAAAACCACTTTCTGTATTTCTAAATAAGTTAACATAAATGTTCCTTTGATAAGAATCCACAAATTTCGCTCACTTTATTTTGATTCGCCAAAAACATGGCTGTCAGTGGTCTATCATTGTCAAGCTTACTTCAAACATCTACCAACACGCTATTATATTTCTACGAGCCATTATGATTTATTAAACTCATGTGAGCGACCCAGGGCCATCTTGACCCTCTTGTTTTATTTACTGACCACTTGCATGCAAAGAAAGGAAGTAGTTCCCTTTAGACAGATTTTCGAAAAATGCTTCTTAATAATGTTGGCTTACGCCAACAGTATAAGAATAGAACATTGTTTTTCTTTCTGCTTTCCTCGTCGTTTACACAGAAACCTCCACCTACATTTTAGCACCCCGTTTTCGTTTTCGGGTTATATTAAGTTAGTTTTATTACAACTAATACACGCCTTTACAAAATGAGTATTACTAATTATTCTACTCGCAATTGTCTATATTTTTCTATTAATTTATATTAACCCACGCTATAAAATCATTTCTGGGCCCTTATTTTCAACCCGTTCATATAGTTACGAAACAAATAATATACTTAGACTCAAAAAGAATATATGAGCGTTTGAAAATATGCTGCGTCGCAATGTAGAGTATGCTAATAGCAAATTGTCTTTTAAAGCATGCTACAATTAGAATTGGCCAATCCCAAGTACACATTATGAACCTCTTGGGCCTCTGGATCACAAGTCTGAGTCGCGAAACCACTAGGCAAAAATGTCTTATGTACATGTCCTTGTATTTTTTTACTTGATGTAAGTGATTTGAGTGTTTTCAACAATGTCAACGAAACCAACCTATACATTTCAAAATATTCAATTGTTTCGCGTTACGAACGCTTTATAATGGCATCCATTTCAACTTATTATTTCTCACATTAACGAAACGTTATTTATATTTAATTTCTGTCAGTAGTGCTATTTTGATCGTTTATATACAATTTTTTTTTTATATGGAACATGTGACCAAAATTTTAGAGATTGTCAATTCACAAATCTGTGAACAGGTCTCTTTGAGTCTTAGAACGGATTGGTGAATACGGGTACTGGTGTCATAATGAATGTACCTGACATATTCATATATGAATGAAACGTGTTGTTGTTTTTTGTGTGTTGTTTGTTGGATTATTAGCTTAGAACTATAGATACACATGTCTGTTTAGTCAGGATATTACCGTACCTCAATGTTGGATACCAAACTAAATTTGTTCTGCTGTTACGTTTTGCATAACAACACTTTCAACATTTTAAATTTATTTATTTGGTTTGTAAAATATTTACGAAATTTATCGTTTTTGATGACTTGTCGTGCTTACAAAAAGCTGGATGCATATAATAAATATTAAGCAAAGGTAATAGTTCGGTTTAAACTTAGTCAATAACTCACATATGTTGCATACGTAAAGCACCTACAGCTATTACTTGACAAATACACTATACACAACACGTTACCCGTATTTTCCGTTTGCGTTTTATTTTTGAAGCATACATATATAATAGTTCTTTAAGCAAACGGCAATGAAAACAAGTTTCAAAAATACATTGAAGGAATGTATTACAAAACACACTACAGTTGTATTTCAAATATCTATATCACTTTAAACATTTAATTCAGATAGTACCAACATCATTTGACAACAATGTTATATCGATAGTCCTGAAATGATAGCTAGACTTAAAGCCGCAGTCCACAGAATATAATTCAATACATCTTAAATTGGCATTAGCTCTAATGAACGTCAACGACGTTTATTTGACTGAAAACTGTTTCATATTTACGAAAGGCATTTTATAATGTCTATGTTCGAAAACGCTTCGTACGAACGGAATATACACTAATGTAAATGTTGACTAACTACACAGGCATCACCAGCTATCGCATACAAATAAATTTACGATAAAAATGCCAAAACGGTATTATATTTCCGATTTCAATTTGTTTTTGTTTTTTTGTGTTTTGTTTTTGTATTTTAATCGGTAAGACGTCCATAACAAAAGATTTTTGCAGCTTTAATCTTATTTCCATATTTATTGACTGCTGCTTTAAGCAATATGTGTTACGGTTAGTTTTGCTGTAGTGCATTCATTTACAAACATCCGTCACTGAAACATCCACTATATAGGAACGTACACGTAAGTAAGCTCAAACATATTGACTCGACAAAAAATATGATAAAAGCAGAAGCATATGAGTAATGAAAAAATAAACACAATATATAATATAAGAATATTTCGCTTTTATCTTCAAAGTAGTGTATAATATAATAATGTATGTATGATCGTATGTATTGTTTGCATGCATGTACACTGGATAAGTAGTCCATTATATAGAAATATATGTTAATAGCTACACATGTAACAGTAAGCAAAAACACTGCATATATATTTAAACGTTTATCTGCAATATACATAGTTATCGCTTTTCGTGATGATAACTAGACAGTTTCGACCTTCAAATCAATATTCCTCTTGTAATATTTTATATAAAAAGTAGGATATAGATAACCATACAACATTTTTATTCGTCCAGAATACGGATATATACATATACGTATACTTGATTGACTAAATAAAATAACACAACTACTCGTACATGAATTCAATTAATTCCCAAATCTACTGATAATGTATTCAGTAGGGTTTATAGGAGCCAGTGATGATTTCTTGTACCACTGAGGTGACCGTTTCGCAGCTTCGACAGTAATGGAAGCAGAAGGTGGAATGTAAGCAACACCAGGACCGACATTTTTGCCGATACAGTCTCCGGTATCGATTACAGCTGCTGTACGTAGAACGCCTCTGTCGTTGGGCCTCGCCAGTATTTTCTGCAAACAAGTGCATACACATATATTTAAATTGTGCCTAACTGGACAATTCAAAAAAGCACACACACGGTATTGGCACAGACAAAAAATTACATCCTTGTCGGAGTTTACGATAGCAGTTATAATGTGTGTATGTTATCTACGAATATTGTACCTTACATACCGGTAATAATGTTTCTTCTTCGCGTATGTACAAGTCAGCTGTCCGTTATTTAGGTTCATTTCAAAATTCCATTTTAGCGGGCCAACTAAATAGTATATTGCCCGGAGCCAGCCGGCACTATTTCGTGTTGTGTGTAACCGCAGTACTGAGTTGTAAATTGCACACCGCAAGCTGTCAGAATGTCGTTTGTATTTAAAAAAAAGTTGTATATTTCAGCATGAAATAAAGAAATGTTTAGTGCAACCTGTAATGCTTGTGATATAGTATCATTTTATCATAAAACTTCTGAACTAACAAGAGTTGTCGGTGGACAGTACTTTGAAGTATTTCAGTTGGTACATATTTTGGAATGTGGAAGGGGCATACGTTTGTTGAAATACAAAAATTAGTGATGGCAGTTATTTCATCTCTCAAATTAGTCCAATTTTCAAGTGAAAAGCTTATATAGTTAAAACCTTTTGAAATTATAAGAGTCTTGAATAAAAACTTCAACCAGAAAATCTATGTGAAAAAGGGGTGTAACTCTGTCAAAATGCAAAACTGAGTCATAGGGAGGTTGCCCTTGATACTGGAGTTGATAACAAGGGTGTGTTCTTATTTTAAAGGGAATAACTCATGTAGTTCTGAAGTTACAAACGTTTTTGAATATAAAGTTTTACCAGAAAATATATGTGAAAAAGGGAAAAACTCTGTAACAATACAAAACAGAGGTACAGGGAATGTTGCCCTTAATATTGGAGTTGATGACAACGGTATATTCCAATTTTTAAGTGAATAACTTATGTAGTTCTGAAGTTACAAAACTTTTGAATATAAACTTTAACAAGAAAATCTATGTGAAATATGTGCATAACTCTGTCAAAATACAAAACAGAGTTATAGGGAATGTTGCCCCTGACACTGGAGTTGATGACAAAGGTATATTCCAAGTTTCAAGTGAATAATTTGATGGCAATGGTATATTCCAAGTTTTAAATCTATGTGAATAAGGCATAACTATATCACAGTACAAAAACGAGTTATGGGGAATATTGCCCCTGATACTGGACTTGATGGCGACGGTATATTCCAAGTTGTTGGAGTTTTAAAGTTACAGAAGTTTTGAATAATTCTGACGCCGACGCCGGGGCGAGTAGAAAAGCTCACCTATTCTTCGAATAGTCCAACCTCCGCGCAGAGATTTGACTGGTTCCGAGCATAGCTCTAATCAACCCAAACCACGTGATGATGATCGATTAAATCTTCTAGATATTATTTATAGTTTTAATTAATTATTTTCTTTGTCTGTTTTCATTATTGACTGCAAACGATATATAAAATGTCCAACTATGTAGAAAATTGCACTGAGTTGCATTAAATAAGTAAAGTTACAAACACGTAATCCTTCCAGATGTGGAAGGATTTTACTTGTGATGGCAGTGGTTACCGTTAGCTGATAGGGGAGGTAACCGCTGCGAGGAGTTTGCGAATAGTCGAGCTAAAAATGTGCGGTATAATATAAGAAATAGCACAGACCACTTCGGAACTCCTCGCATTATAGTGACCCCCCAGTCAGCCCGCAAACGTTTAAACGGATCTAAGCCTTCGGCTTCGGTCCGTTTAACATTTTTGGGCTGATTGGTCGGTCTCTATAATGCGAGTAGCCCCTCAGTGGTCTGTACCATTTCTTAATTAGTGTAAATTAATATCAGTGACTAAAATGTTAACCTGCGTGAAAACGGTTGAAATAAATGACAACAAGACTTTTAACAAAAAAAGTTGTATTTTGTTTATAACATTTACCCATTTCGTCGGTGTCCACATGGTCTTCTTTGTTACATTCGATGGGTACGAGAGTAAGTACTTCTCTCCCCTTGCAGAGGGCAGCAATATTGTCTGGAATCATGTCAACGTTCGACATTGGAACCTCCTCCAAACAGGTTGCGTTTTCGGTTATCTATACATAAAAAAAAAAACACATATTACTTGTGGCATTTCATAATATATCTTTACAATGTTCTTACCACATTATAAAGTTCTGTAAAGTTCAAATTATATCATTTTTAGTTAAGAAATAATTTTCGACTTTGAGTCGTTTATCTGTAATAAAACAACGGTTTTAAGTTCTGATGCGCAAGAATTAAATCACGAGGACGTTATTTATTTACAGATAAACAATGGAAAAGCAAAAATTATTTCGATTCTAGCATGGCCTGACAACATAGTCTGCAATTACAATGCGGACTATATTTTACATTTTCGGAACTAATTTCTCGAGTTGTTCATTGGCAACTTAACAGAAAATATTGTGCGCGTGTCATTTTAGAATATATATTCGACAACAGACAGGTCAAATAGTATTATGCATATGGATTGTGTGCACATATTGGACTGAATTATATTATTCTGTGAACATTGTAAAAATCAGTCAATAACTTTAGCAAATATTTGGCAAGTTAAGACTGCTAACCATCAAGTAATTGGTTGCTAGCACATGGATTATTAAATGTGCATTCATATATATGTTCTCGATTTGATAACCCTGAAAACAAACAAAACACATTTTTATTTTTAAATACAATACTTTTGGTCAAGTTAGAAAAAAATCAAAACGGGTTCGTGATAAATAAAATTGTTTTTCACTGGCATGCAGAATAAACGGACAGCATACCTCGTTGAAAAACACGTCAACCGTTGACAGCAGTTTTGCAGAGATTTTTATCTGTTCCCCATATTCTTGAGGTGTCCTGGTTTCGTTCGCATTTGTCTACAAACACTCTTAATTGTAGCAATATGGAGTCATAGTTTATGTGCGTGTATATGATGTATCATGTCCTTAAGTAATGCTAAGAAATCAATAAGGCTAAATTGTTTTACACCTGATTGTTCATCTGTTTATAAAATTTGTTACCTTACAAAATATTTAATATTAAGGCATTGCAACAATACTGTATTCGTGTGTACCTATGCATACAAACGTATGCTTAATTGACTTTTTAGATATCTAACATATAACACATATATTATTTGAATTAGCATGTTAACATTTGCGCTTTGAATACGTATGCAAAACACCAGTGCATACCTGTTCGAGTGAGCATTTGACGGACGTGGCTGCCAAAAGTATAATCATTGTGTACTGCAAATATCCCATGTTGTCCTATAACAAAAAGAACGTGAAAAGACAACATAAATTATGTAGCATCAACACATAAGAAAATATAACAAGGTTTGCCATCTTTGCAGTTAGGACTTAACACGATAAACGTCATGTTATGTACTCGTAAAAACTACCAAATCAAGGCAACATTAAGTTATTTCAATATTGTATTGTTCGTATGAAAACAATTTAAAATTGCCACGTACCTTTTATATACCTGCAAGCTCAAAGACCAATGCTGTTACAGTTGCATTTGATGTGTACAGCGAGACCAATTCTAATATAATCGCATTTGTTGCTTACAGTGCACTCTTTTTGTACCAAAATATCTTCATGGATGGACCAATGGCACACATTAAGGAAGTTGCAAGTTTAATTGTCTCTTATCACCACACACAAAAACTCGATTTGTAACATGATCGATGTACTTTCGTATGTATTTTTAATATAATAAAATACAACATTTATTAACACGTCTCAAGTTTATTCTAGCGTCAATGATACTTTTCAACTTCACTTGTAGAATACCGACTATAGTGCACGATCGGCCTACGCCTACCTAAAGCGTAGCGTACTTTAGGATGCGACTGTAATGAGATTGCACTTGCACTGTTTTCAAATTGCTCGGCTTTTTGTAAGGATAACCGAATTAAATCTATTTTATATCGATCAAAATTATTAGTTTAAAATTAAAGAAATAATTTACGGCTAACTGTTGGTTATTGCGGTAATAACCAACGGTTTGGAGTTCCGATGCGTAGGAATTAAACCACGAGGGCGGTAGCCCGAGTGGTTTGATAACAAGAATCGGAACGACAAACCGTTGGTTATTAACGAAATAACAAACTCTTACCCGTCAATTATTTCGATTCTAACACGATCTCATATAAAATTCGTATTTTTAAAGGTTATGAATGAGAACTATATTTATTTATACGCCGCCCATTTTCCGAGAAGTGCATTCACACGTGCGTTTCCTTGACGTCAATAAATCATAACAATTTAATACGACGTCAGCTTTATTGATAAACATTGAGCGAATGACGTCATACTTATCGATATAAAACAGTGAAAATATTATTCCAAAAAGCGCAAATTAAAAACATATTAACAAAACGTAAACGTTTTTGTGAACTTAAGTATAAAATATGTAGTACAAATATGGTTTAATTGCGCTACATAATGCAAAAATGATTTGTTGTCACAATTAGCTATCGCGCGTTTAAGCACGTGCATTTTACGGAACAATTTCTTCGAATTTCCGGAACTATTTTCAAAACATTAAGCTCCGCCCATAATTTGTTGCAGAATAACCCACAGTTATTCTTCTTCTTTATCTATGGACCACTAGCCGCGTGCCGTGGTAAAATTAATGTTACAACACATTAAATAATATATTGTGATTATCTGACATACAATTTTCATTCAAAATTCTTGACCTTGCAATCCGAAGCGAGGTCTCAATATAAGGTATACACAAATGAAGTTTCATTAAAATATTTAAATTCGTTCTCAATTTATTGAGTGGAAACCGTCTTTATATTTTTTGTAATGGTGACCTCGACCTGGACCCCACCCATCCCATATGCAATCATAAGCGAGGTCTTCATATCACGTATCTACATAAGAAGTTTCATTAACATATCTCAATTCGTTCTCTATGTATTGAGCGGAAACTGTTTGTCCATTTCTGGTAATGGTGACCTTTACCCCACCAACCCCATTCGCAATCCTTATATGATGTTTCATTAAAATATCTCAATGTGTTCTCAATGTATTGAGGGGAAACCATTTTTCTATTTTATTACTGTGACTTGACCCTGACCTTAACCAACGCATATGCAATCCCAAGCGAGGACTCAATGCGTGTTCAAGTTATTGAGCGGAAACCGTTTTTCTATTTTTAGTAATGCTGACCTTGACCCCACCCACCCGATATACAATCCCAAGAGAGGTCTCGATACAATGTATCTATGTATGAAATTGAATACAGATACGTTTATTTGCTCGTAGTTTAGGTTTTCTAAGCCTCCCTAAATAAACTTATCTGTATTCAACAATAACCAAAGTATTTATGTTATTATTTTGTGTATCGCTGTTCGTGATGTTTTGCAGAAGTTTGCTCAAAATTGATTAATAAAATTAAAATTTTGTTGTTACCGCCCTTCGTTTTAGCTTTTTGCATTGCGGTTTCGCTGCATTAAAATGTCTTCATGCGTTCTCAAGTTATTGAGCGGACACCGTTTTTCTATTTTAGTAACGGTGACCTTGACCCACTCACCACATGCAATCTCAATCGAGGTCTAGCTATAAGGTATCTATGTATGAAGTTTCATTGCAATAACTCAATCCGTTCTCGAGCTAGAGAGCGGAAACGAAAAGTTGACGCCGCCACCCCGACCGCCCGCTCAAAGCCCAACGACATACCCCAATCTAATAACCGAACATTGCACTAGCAAACAATAACATTTTACTGTAATGTGCAGGGCTTTCAAATCGAGAAACCGACGGACAGGAACAAGTGTCTAATGACCAAGTTACGCGTGTAACATACATTTCAATTCTGATTATAAAAGGTCGACTTTTTTATAAATATTATTTTTTAATTAATGTTCATTTAAATACTAGATCATTAATAAAAATACTTACATAACATAATTTCAGTCACGGACGTAGCATATCATCATCAATGTCTCTGCCTATTTCAAAGAAAGATACATGTTATTGTTGTTGATTTGTTGTTGTTGTTTTAAATACTAAATCTTTTAAAGCACTGTGACAACATCACTTGTTTTGAGAAGATGCCAATTAATAGAGGACGTAGAACATATTCCTGATAGCATCGCAAACCATTGCAAGGTCTGAGTCTCCAACTGGTTGAATGCAACGTAATATCTGATCTGACAACAGTTATGTGTCAATATGATAAAGGTATGCACACTATTAACCTATTATTTTAGCTCGATTGCATCGAAAACCTAAGGATTTCCTGGGTAGAACCAGTACTTGAGTGTCTTTGGGGGTAATCTTGAAAACGCTCCATGAGTGGGGATCGAACCAGGCACCTGGCGGAAACCATATCCATTAAGTCACCGCGATATATATACATGTACATATATGACGACCGCTTTATAGGCGAGTGAATCCATTGTTCGTGCAAACGTTTCAGACTCCGACGAACAGGCAGGTCGTAAGAAAAGCTCTGTTTACTATGGAACTTGCGAACGATGGGTCAAGTCGTAAGGTACCAAGTGCATAAGCTGGGGCTGCAGATATTGTATCATCTTTTGCACAAAACGTTGCAATGCCTGTACTACTGTACAGCTGGTTGAAACGGTCGAATTTCGGTTACACCAGCAGGCCTTATTAAACTTATGACTAAATTTTGCCTTGAAACATCTCATAAGTAGAATTTAATAAAAATGTAACATTGAACATAAATGCTCAACATATTTATCGATCTTATTTCATACTTTCATTAAATTATACAATACATGTTATTGTTGTTTGCACTACCGTGTATATATTGTACATTTCATTTGTTAATCCTTCTCAGATTATTCCATGGTTTCCATACTTTCCATACTTTTCACACTAATTTTGTATAATAGGCTATAAGTATGCATTATGCTTTTTTATGCCAAATAAGGATTATGTTATGTTATTAAAATTCCCAAACACGTGACCAGACAAATTCAAACATAAACTGTGTATGCATTTCGTAATATGCAAATGTTGTTTATTGTGAATAAAGGTAAAACGATACTTCCTGTTTTATGTTTTCGTTCTCTTACAATATCTGGATATCGTATTTCGGTATTAAAAAAGACTTGAGATATAAAGAAAGTTTAAATGTTAACTGATAATTATTATCTTCGTCAAACGCTGAAATATTTTTTCTCAAGTAAGCATAATCTTCACATAATCTAGTGCATTGATAAACCGAGTCTGTGACATCCCGATTGCAAAAGTGCAGCGAAACCGCAATGCAAAAAGCTAAAACGAAGGGCGGCAACAACAAAATTTTAATTTTATTAATCAATTTTGAGCAAACTTCTGCAAAACATCACGAACAGCGATACACAAAATAATAACATAAATACTTTGGTTATTGTTGAATACAGATAAGTTTATTTAGGGAGGCTTAGAAAACCTAAACTACGAGCAAATAAACGTATCTGTATTCAACACTTACTTGATATTCTATTTATCCCATCATTTTCTGTCTTTATTTTGAAAATAAACGATAAAAAATCACTAAATAACACGAAAAACATCAAATGACGTCACTAAAATAAACAACATGACGTCATTATAATGCGCCCGTTTGTTGTGTTCAACAAGGTGGAATACAGCTAAGTTTACCAAACGGGGTGTTATTTCGTCAATGCAAGCGTGATGATGGGATAAATTGGTTTCAACGTTTCATCACAATCGGATACTAGCGGATACATTAGATGATTTTACACTGTCATTTATTAATGTGACGAATTATGGTCTTACAGCTAAAGCCGTAATCACTAGCGTATCCAGGGGGAGGGGGGCGCACCCGGCGCCCCTCCCCCCCCGCCAAAAAATCCCCTGACCATACATATATGGGCATATATAAAACGGTCAAAACTGGGTAAATTATACTAAATTTTTTTTTTGATCGCTTCGCTTGCTCACTTTGAGAAAATATACTCAATAACTTCAGTAAAACATAACCGATCTAGCCTGCCCCCTACGATTTCTTACGTACAACGTAGTACCGCGGCAATAGTTAAGCGAAACCTATAATCCATATATAACGGGTATACTTGAGTATATACCTTTGTATGTTGATGATATTGTTTTGTTTTATGAATTCATATATAATATGTCAGATGCAATACGGCATTGGCACAGGATACCAGTCATACCACATAAAAGAAATTTATACTTTTCGAATAAATATTATTTAAAGCCGAAATTCAAGACAAATCAATCACTACTTTCGAGTTAAAACAATTTTGTCTCAATAAATAGTTTAGTTCCCAAAAATCCAAATCCACGTACTGTTTGTTCAATGTTCC
The DNA here is from genome assembly GCA_027627225.1 of Congeria kusceri. Classification (NCBI taxonomy): domain Eukaryota; kingdom Metazoa; phylum Mollusca; class Bivalvia; order Myida; family Dreissenidae; genus Congeria; species Congeria kusceri. The sequence goes on from CM051028.1 coordinate 65,409,516, forward strand.
CTTAGCAATCACACCAAAACTCATATTGCTTTATGCATTCATAAGTAAAATATGACGTGATGAAGTAGAGGGGTGTCCAAAACGTTGGCTCCAATTCCTTGTGATTTCATATTTTTCCCGGCACCATATCATTATGTCTGCAAAATTGACACAGAAACGACATCACTTGCCTTATTTGTTCACAACGCAATCATACGAGTATCTTTCACAATAGTTCGTGTGAAACATGTTCGTATGGTCGTCTGTCTATCCGTTAGTTCGTTTAGATGAAAAAAAAACAGCGCAGATAACATTTGAATACAAGATGAGCATGAATGTGAACGTTTGAGTTATTTAATGACATTCACTTCGAAAAGAGACCGTTACACTTCGGTTAATGAATAGTACAAATAATTATTGATGCGTGTGTGTCGGAATGGAGTCAGCTACGGATTTTACATGTTTAAATTGTTCCTGACATATAACATTGAATGTTAAATACGTATTTAGTGGACAGGCACATCAAACAATGGCAATTGATTGCCAAAACAGGTGCATGACATACAGATGAGTAAACATTTCTTTCGAACATATACAGTGAAGTATTAATTTATTCTGTGGAACACAGTGCGTTTGACGACGACGACGATGATGATTATGATGATAATGATGATGTGCAAAAAGTTATTATATATCTCTGATTTGGATCTGTAGCTGATCACTGCAGACCCACAGACATTATTGCACGATCAAAAGTTTACGCCCCCTAACCCGAAATCCTGGATCCGCTCCTGGTACTTTGAAATTTCACCTTTTTTACTGTCATGCACAACAATATCATGTTACCGGTGTCTGTGTCAAACACTACCTGGTTACTGGGTAATTTTATCCCAGCAAAAACTATATCCGGGGTCAACGATGCGACAACGCGACAATGCGATGTTATTATCTTACTAGGTGTTCCGTATAATTAATTAGTTTAAGCTTCAATGTACTTTTGGGTAACTAATAAGATATCAACCGAAGTCGCACTTGTACAACCCACAGCATACACGGATGTCGTGGATTATCGATAAAATCCTTTATGATTCGGCAAATTGTGAGTAAATCCAGGATTTTTTATTAGCTACAAACACAATTTAATTATGTACCAAAACGTTTAACTACACTGACATCAAAGGATGATTTAATGTTTTCCACTATCCGAGACCGTGTCCGAATGAGTAAGATAGCATACTGAGTCTCCATGGAGATCTAAATGGTTTCAACGAAAGTATCAGTGATTTTTTTCTTCCTCGTCTTTTAGGTACTGACATATATCTGGAACTCTACAAAATCATTATTTGGGGAATACCAGTTAAATTACCAAGACTATCAAAGACCGGATCGTAGCGCGAAAGAGGACAAAGTGGAACTCTGTGGCGATCATTGGATTTACACCTGGTACTTAATTACAATTAGCTTCAAAAGTAATCGTATTGTCCTGCACTATACTAAGACTCTATGGATTCGAACCGTTTCTCTATATTTTTAGGATCGACTATATTAATATCAAATGTATCGGTATCGATCATAATATCAATACTATACTGCCTTTAAACAATAAATCATACATTGCTCGAGTTGTGCTGCTTGCTCATTTCCTTCAACGGTAACGTTAAAATTCAAAAGCAAAATACATTACGAAATGTATGGTTGAAAATTATTATTATTATCTTTAGCTTTAGGTAAATATATTGTGCATACACAGTCACAATAAGTAAAATAAAAAATACACTAAAATAAAACAAACATACGAATAACTATGCTATACTATAAAAATTCACAACAATTGTATACCAATCCCTAAGACCCTCATGGTTTAATTCCGACGCATCATAACTCAAAATCGTTGTTTATTTACAGCTAAATGAGTAACCTCATTTTAGTCAGTAACAAATGAGCTCATTTTGATGAGTTAACAATGAGCAACTGCTCATTTTGATAAGTAGCACATTAAAGCCATGACTTCATCTTCTTACCTGTCGTGATACTGTTCAAATACTTCTTCTACAAGACGGTCCATTAGATCGCTTTCTTCCTCTCCGTTCAACATATTAGCCTCAAAATCCACAGCGTCTGCTTCCTGCTGGTCTTTCGTCTGTTTACCTATGTCTTAGCAGGTACTACTTTCTAGCACATGTTGTGTTGTACATATTACATGAAAACATGTTTTATACGGATTGAGTTTCTAATTATCCAAATACGTCGTCAAATGTTTGGAGTTGATCCGTCGTTTTTGATTTCTTTCCCGATGAGTTAATAGTTTTCTTTGTTGGTCGTGTGTTGTCTTTTTATCGGAAATAATAAGTGTAAATTTTCCGTTTGCTGTTTTCGTGTAGACACGTTTCAATTTCACCTTCCATCCTCCAGCGTCGCTAACACTTATCATAGGTTGTGCAGCCTTCCGTTTATTTATACGCTCAAACTCAGATTTAGCTCTGTCCAACACGCTCCGTATAGGTGAAGGTAATTCTATGCATTCCTGACTTTGCAATGGGGAAAACGATGATGTTTTTGGTCTGAAAAAATGCACCCACTTTTTAGGATCTGGCATATACGTTGTGTAATTCATGTTTCTTTAACAAACTTTAATGTCAGCAATACGGGATCTTGTAAGAATGAAGTCTCACGATTTTTCAAATCCTTTATATATATATTTCAAAATATGACAATTCTATTTGCTTTTCTGGTAGGTAAATGGGTGTATCAAAACGTGAATCCCAACTAGTTTGTGTAACACGACGTAAAACTGGAGGATTCTCACCATTTGCGATACTTTCACCACAAATATTCAACCAGAGGGCCATGATGGCCCAAAGCGCTCGCCTGAGAACTGGTACAGATGAAGACCATACTGTTGTGACAGGTTTGAAACTTAAGGTATCTGAAAAATACGCAAAGGGGGATATGATCAATTTTGATTTAAAACATCGGTTAGTGCAATGGGCTAACTAATATACGAGTTGGGTAGTGGATGTGCGGTTGGTTTGCTAATGGTTCTCAAATCATTTTTCTCGATATTCTTATTTGACCCTTTTTCATTAAGTCAGTGACAATTCTGGAAAGTGCAGAAACAGTAGATTTTGATGTCTTTCTCTCAGACAATTTTGGAGAACTAGTTGCAATGCGATAATTGCGATGGCTGTGCTATAAGTTCAAGTTTTGCTATTTCTTTGATAATTTTCTGTCCAATGATGATAAATGATGTTAATGCATGCTCTGAAGCCATCTGATCAATGTTGCATGTTCAAATAACTGCATGCAAGGTTTGCAACTGTTGGAAATCAAATTTTATCAATCAATTTTTATGGTCATGCCTAACTGTGTAAGTTTGGTCAACATGGAATAACAAATCGTGTGTGCAAGCCAATCATTGATAACTTGTTGATGTTTTATTCCAAACACAAGGGGCAATAACTCCTGAGTTTCTGGCCCGATCATGCTTATATTCGACTTCAGTAGTCTCACGTTCTTGACAAACTGTGCACGATTGGTGAAGATTGGATGAAAACAGAAGTCTCTATCCTGAAAAATGAGCATTTGGGCATATTTTTCACAAACAAAGGGCAATAACTCCGCTGTTTGTAGTCCGATCTTGCTTATATTTGACTTAAACTGTAATCACTTGGTAATAGATAAACTGTGCAAGATTTGTGAAGATTGGATAAAAAATGAAGTCTCTATCCTGAATAATGTCCATTTTCGTATATTTTTTTAATAAACAAAGGGCAATAACTCTGGTGTTTGAAACACGATCTAGCCCATGTTTTGGCGTCTGCTGAGATCTGATGGTCATACACAAACTGTGAAAGTTTGGTTAAGATTGGATTGAAAATAAAGTCTGTAAGTTGGAAAAAGGCATTTTTGCCTTTTTTGCATGAAACCGGGGCAATAACTCTAGTGTTACTGGTGTGATCTGACCCAATCCCATCCGAGATTTTACGGTCATACACAAACTGTGCAAGTTAGGTCAAGATTGAATAAACAAGAAATGTCCTTTAAAAAAGATAATCGGCGTTGACATTAACAATGAGATATTATTTTACCCTAACACCATACAAGTGGCCCAAGATGATCGGTTACGTGGCTTCTCGGACCCCAGATTTTTCGGTCCCCTCCTAGACAAGGCGACTTCTCGGACTCCAGATTGTTTGAGCACCATAAGAAAGCTTCTCATATTCCAAAATTAATGTGTGATTACTTCAATAATTATTAATATTTGTACCGTGAATAAACCGATCATACAGCACCATGTTTTCACCAGTGATACATGAATAACCTAAATAATTTACGTTAACATCATTATTATATAAATTTGTCAGCAAAATTTAATAAATTAACAATGTACGAAAATAATTGCGGGAATGAATGAAACTTATTCTGTATCAGACACGTATAGTTATTCTTAAGTAATATACCCTACCTTCATCTTGGAAATTATCTATGCATAATACATACACATTTCGAAGTCAGTTAATCATCTATACTGTGTATCCTAATGAAAAGCAATCTTCAAAGAACATTCAGCGCATTTGAAATAATGACGACTTCCATTTTTTATAACACAAACATAAAATTTCGTTAGACTATGGCGATTTAAAATTGTATTCGGTAGGAATATGATATATCAAGGGTTTCTGTGTATAATTGGTATTGCATAATGTATTAATGCTACGAAAATGAAGTAAAAGTAACATGAATAACATTTCGACGTATTCCGTTACTTATTTCACCACATTTTATTTATTGAAAGATATATTTTTATAGGTTGATTAACATCTACTGGACATGTTGATAGAAATGTGCAATTCTATCTAATTCTTAATAGAACGCAACCGCCATTCAATTTCAAATTAACATGCACAGTAAGTTTATAAACATAAATTCCCCATTTATTGAAATATTTCGCTCTTATGATTCTCTGGACGCTAATTGATGCATGTATATACAGCTATACACCGGCAGCTAAACGCGCGCTAATTTTAGAATGATTGGGAGTGTGTTGAACTCGCTAGAATCAATTGTTATTTATAGAGCGTGCCGCTAGCCTAAACAAAACAGTTGATTGATTCTGAGAACGAATATATTCTGTTCTTGACATACAATGAGAAAATATGTTCATGTAATGTTGTTCAGTTCTAGAGCGAATGTAGAAGAAATGATTATAACTTTATTTTAACCGCTTATGTAAACAATCATGTACATTTCAATCCCCAAAAGTATGCAACAGTTGTTGGTAAACGTAAAACCATTGTTGTTTGCATTCCCTAAAAATAGAAAATTTGACAAAAACGATTGGCATTCAATTTTCCCGCTACATAATTATCGGAAGAAATCTAGGTCAAAAGTGATCTTAGACAGCTACGCCGAAAAATGTAGTCTTTATCGGTCTATAACGGTCCAAATTGTTGGCGGCATATGGACGACGCCGGAGAGCTCCCCTATATCAATAGCTCACCGAGTACTACGTGCTCAGTTGAGCTAAAAATATGGACAAAGTTTGGTCGGAACTAATTATTTGTTATAAGCAGTTGCTTGAAATTCTAAAAACGCAACTTTCCAGTTTCCTTCAAATATAAATGGTGTTTTTAAATGTACTTCAAAATTCCAGGGTTTATTACTGGGAAAATAATTACTACTTTCGTCACTTTTTAAATACATAATCGTGTTTCTTTGACTTATTCACTTAAAATCCAAGAATAAAATGAAGGTGGAAATCCAGGATATTTCAAATCTAGCACTTTTTAAAGTTATCAACCACAAACTGACTTCATATATGTTCTGAAAATATCATTGTGCATTGATAACCAGAAATTCATACTGTACATGTCATACAAATGGCGCCGTTTTAACGTTAGAATTTATGTCGCGGCTCTTTTGATAGTGAATAACTGTCTTAATTGTTTAACCATTTTGTGCTAAAATACAGTGTAAAATTCCTGGGTGTTTTTCTCTGAAATTTGAAACAACTTTTGTGGACATGCAAATGCACTAGGGTGTTTTGTTTTATAGTAATACTGTTGGAGAATTGACTCTTTCTCTTGCCTTTCCATAATAAAAAAAAAAGCATCCTATTGTATTATCTACTTGAAATTTCAAACTAAATTAAATGTTTCCCGTCAGTGTGACCACATACGTAAGCTGTTTTAGGTCACCTTGCTGTAGCCCGCTAAAAATGACCTAATGACCATGTCAAATGATTAAGATATCCGAAGTGTACAAGGTTATGACTGGCGGTTCACTGATAAAACCGAGTGGAATGTTTGCATTGTGGTTTGTGTGTTTAATCTGACCATCAGATTACAATTGGCGCGTTTGGTCAAGACCTTCAAATATCAGTTTCTGTTTGGGTCATATCAATAGACTGAATACTTGACGTGTGTAAACAATTATGACATTGAACAACGATGTAAATCTGACCACCTTAAACATTTTGTTAACAGCTACAATACAAAGGCAAATGAAAACAAACGCGTGTGTAAGCTGCTATACTTTATTTACATAGTAACATACACTTGTTTAAGTGCTTACATACTAAAATTTTGATGGAGCAACAACAAATTACGTATCTGTAACAATTTCAGAAATGTATTAAAACTATAAATCATACAAACGTTCAAATAAGTTTACACCCGTCTGGTTATCACAAATGGTCCGTTTGGATGCATGGTACCCTGTTTATGTGAATTAGATTATAACGTAGGTTGACCTAGGTTGGAGATTAAAGTGGCCTAGGTCATAGGCATGCGCGCAAATCAAGTGACCAAAACATGGTTTACAGGTCATGACCGCGACATTGACTCAAATGATAACCTACTGACCCGGATCTGTAACAATTTCAGAAATGTATTAAAACTATAAATCATACAAACGTTCAAATAAGTTTACACCCATCTGGTTATCACAAATGGTCCGTTTGGATGCATGGTACCCTGTTTATGTGAATTAGATTATAACGTAGGTTGACCTAGGTTGGATATTAAAGTGGCCTGGGTCATAGGCATGCGCGCAATTCAAGTGACCAAAACATGGTTTACAGGTCATGACCGCGACATTGACTCAAATGATAACCTACTGACCCGGATCTGGGACTGGACCCACTGGACTCACCTCAATGATCCCTTTTTGCTACTACTTGCAGCATCTGTTTTATTAAATTCGAGTTGTAAGTTTCCGAGATTTAATGCGGAAACGAAAATATTCCATTACAATGTACTATTTTTAATACAAGGGGGCTACAAGGCCCTAGGTCGCTCACCTAAGGGGATAAGGAAATAAGCTGTTCTAAGCAAGCTTTATAAGTGTGGCCTCTAGAGTGTTCACAAGCTATTTTTTTCAATTTGGCCCGGTGACCTAGTTTTTAGGAGATGTCGTTAAAAGATATTCCTATTTTTAAATCTGGTGGTCATCGTGTTCAACGGACCGGAAACATTTTAGCAACTTTGAGAGGACCATCCAAGGAACCTATCTGTTAAGTTTCATCAAATTCAGCCAACTGATGTATTAACGGTAAACATACATACACATACTAAATACAACAGAGCATCACACGAAGTATGGAGCAGTTTGACGCCGATTACGACGTCATAAACACATAAGGTCACTATATGTCAAATTATACCCCGGACAATGAAACACGTTTTCTTTGACGAACAACCGATTTTCTATGACCCAATGCGAACAGGTTTTCCTGTACCATTCTCTGCCGTTTTTCATTATTTTTGTTCTTTATTTATATTTATGTTTGGAATGATTTTATAGCGCTGCCCCAACCGGTCAGAATGTAAACTCAGTCACACTGCAAAATTCATAGGGGCAACGTCTGTATTACACGGAACCCGCTTAGTCCTCTGAAAAAATCTTTTTTTATTCACTGAGGTATCCTTTATTTTGGTGGACAGCATTCTCTCAAAATCCATCCATATCTGGTTATTTTTGGAAGGAAGGAATAAGATATCGACCTATGAAGTGAAAGTAATGGAAATAATAATCGTGAACAAATCGAAATCATACATTCTTTTTTTCATGTGAATGTTACAAAAATGGATTAAAATGAGATTTCATTTACTGCTATTAAACTTTATATCAGAAAGGGTATTCTCTAAAACAAGAGGTCCAATCCTAGGTCGCTCACCTGAGTTCAAAGCATCATTATGGCTTTTAAAATTTAATAGCAAGTCCATAAATGTTGAAAGTGAAATGTTGACACAATGGATCACTAACATCCATACGGTCAAACTGCCCCGCCCCCTGAACACATTGTTTTTGAACAGATCAAAATAATTTGAAGGAATATGGTAGAGGCAAGGAGCATTTCTCTAAAATTATTTTAAAATCCAGCAAGTGGTTTCTGACAAAAAGATTGTCAAAGTTGCCTATACGGCTACATACGGTCAATCTGACCACCACCTGGGTGCAATGCTTCTTAACGAACCAAAGTTATTTTAAGGAATTTGGTAGAGGGTCACCATAGGAACATTTCTTTGAATCTATTTTGAAATCCAGTACATGGTTTCTTACGAGCAGATTGTCAAAGTTCCCTATATACAGCCATACACGGTCAAACTTTCATACCCCATGACGGCCATGTTTTTTTAAAGAATTTTGGTAGACATTCACCCAAGGAACTTTTAAGAAAATAATTTCTAATTCCAGTAATTGGTTTCCGATGAGAAGATTGTCAACTTGCCTACACGGCCATATAACAGTCAACCCAATCCCTGGGGGCCATGTCTTTTTAACGAATCAAAATAATTCGAAGGCACTTGGTAGAGGGTAAACCAAGGAAAATATCTGTGAAATTATTCTTAAAACCACCCAGTGGTTTCAATTTGATAATATTAAATAAGATAAAAAAGCCGTGTAAGGAAAACTGCCTCGCCCCCTGGCGGCCATGTTTTGTAACGAATAAAAAAATAGAAGTAATTTGGTAGAGGCAAGGAATACTTCTGTAAAAACTACTTTCAAATCCAGCCAGTGGTTTCTAGTACAAGAAGACTTTCAAAGTTTTCAATATAGTCATATAAGGAAACAACCACGCCCCGTGGCGGCCATGTTTTTTCACGAACGAAAATGTTTTCCCGGTAAGACAAGAAGATTTTTTAATGTTTTAAATATATAGCCATAAAAGAAAAACTGCTGAGCTCCCTGGCATCCATGTTTTTTCACGAATCAAAATAATGTGAAGGAAATTGGTAGAGGGTCACATAAGACACATTTCTGTGAAATTATTTTCAAATCCAGCCAGTGGTTTCAGCCATATACGAAAAACTGCTCCGCCTCCTGGTGGCCATTTTTCAATGAATCAAAATGATTTGAAGGAATTCGGTAGCGGGTCACCCAATGCCATGTTTTTTATGTATCAAAATGATTTGACGGAATTTGGTAGAAGGTCGCCCAATTAACATTTCTGTAAAAAACATTTTCAAATCCAGCTATTGGTTTCTTAGAAGAGTTTTTAAGTTTTCCAGTTTTTTAAGTTTTGGGTTGCCATGGTAAGCAGAGTTTTCCAAATATTCAGATGAACTGAAGGAATTTGTTAAAGGATCATCCCATCATCGGACCATTCCTGTTAAGTTTGAAGTAAAAATGTTGACGCCGAACAAAGACTGACAACAATAGCTCACCCTTGAGCACCTTGTGCTCTGGCGAGCTAAAAATATGTAATGTTCACCGTGGCTTGACTAGGTAGCAGCATTCAGACCGAGTTCAAACAGAAAAGGAATATGATAAAATTTGGTTACCGGCATCATTTTCAACTGTAAATAGACAGTATCATTTAAACACCAGCCCAGAAATGCACAGCAGACAAATATGCTTAAACAACGATTAACATGTGCCGTAGCATTCATTCCGCAATTACCCAAACCTGAAATGCTCCGTACGAACGTCAAACGTCATCATTTACATACACCCGCGAAACAACACTCCTTTCTCGAAATGCTCAAGCGTTTGTTTATTTGACGTCATATAACGTTTTGATTTCGCACACTTTTAAAATACACATTAATGATGATGTTGCGTTAAAATTATGCAAAATATAATGAAAATGTACAATATTGTTAGTTATATACGTTCAGCATGTACACCAAGAGAAATTGTTTTAAGATTATAATATTTCATTTTACAGCACTCGAGCTTTCCGGACAACCCTCGTAAAAATATTATACTATAAACATAAGGAACATTAATGCATCACATTTGTATGGAGATACATGTATATAAACATATCACAATAAAGGAAATACATATATTCATCCACAATCAATCCAAATTACTCATTGTAGATTGGATTTTTTCGCCGTATTCAACAGTATTTCAGTTATATAGCGGCGGTCAGTTAACTAACTCACACCTTTCCTGGGCAAGCTTAGCCGATCTAAACGGTTTACCAGTAAGTACTTATTGTACATATGCCAGTAACTGACAACTGCCCTACTTGATTCAGAGGTAGGGGGAGGATGGTCGTAAAAGTTTGTTCTTGACCAATCCCCACACAAGTTAAGTAGCCGAGTTTGGGCTCGAACTCACAAACCCCGGATTGAGAGTACAGTGCTCTACCAACTGAGCCAGTCTACATTACTCATTACTACATGCTGTTACTAAATGCTTATTAACATCAACACAACCACTACACTAATATCACAATGTCTTTAACAACTGAATATAAATAACTATGATAATATTGTTACAAGTTTGTTTTAAACAAACTTATGGTACAATACATATTTTAAACAAGGCCTGTTTGTAAAACATGTAGGTCCCAATTTAGGTCCTGAGCAATCTCTGTACAAAATCGCAAGGGTGACATAGCTAATGTAAAATTAAACAGCTTGACATTTGACCCTATTACCCAATAATAAATAAGGATCTTACTACAGTCATGACCAACCTATCTCACGGTGTAGGATCAGGGTGAACTTTTCAGGATAAAATTAGGGGCGATATATTCATGATAAAAAATGCAATTTTTATGGATAATAAACGTAAATGATGTACGAAATTCCAAAAATAAACATTCACACTGGTAAATGGCTTAGACAGTTAAACAATGGAACATTAGTATCTATTAGCTATAAATATGAGTATATGCAAGGTGAGTAAGTATTTGTTGTCCCTAATTAAGCTACACAATATAAGACTGTCATGAGCGAGTGGCCAAATATGCATGTTTGTATAGTGTTTTCCAGCAAATATATAATGAACAATCATGTTTCTTGTATACTATGGGTATCATGACATTCACTATGAGGTTTAATGTGAAGACAATCAATGTTTATTGTTGAGTGTAGATACAAAATGTCATTATCAATATAATGTAATACAGCGACATTTTCATGATATGCTGAAACACACACACTCCAATTATTATCTTATTACTCCACATTATTTGATAAACTGTCATTGACTGCTGCTGCATAAAAATGAAGAAAAACAACAACATAATATCAAATATTGTTGATCCATACATGCATATGTATATTTCAGTACAGTTTCTTTGGAAGCTTGTCTGCGGTAACACGCATGTATCTAAACCAGAGATTTTACATGGGTGAAACTGTCAGGTCACTGTATTGATCAAATAAAAGAAACTGAAAAATGTTCCCTTAATAGTTGCATATATAGCTTAATATGTTGCAGAAAAATTATTGCATAGCTACCAAATACCTTACATATTACACGTATTTTAACTGTCAAGGGAACTCGTAAAACCTGAAATGCAAAAACACTTCACGCCTTTGCTGACAGAAATAACCAAACAAATCACAGTATTTTGCTTAATTGGGACAGTAATTTAAAACACAGAGCTTATTGATAGAATTTGACATATTCAACATGTTCTGTAAAGAAGAGAAATAATATATCTTTAAATATAATATAAAAATAAAATGGTATTGTAAGAGCCAGCTTACCTAGGTTTATCCTAAATCCAATAAAAAGTTTGGTGGTTATCCATAAAAGTGCGTCTAAAACGACAATATTTTGCTGAAAAGTTTGCCCCGATCCAAACTTAACAAACCTAAGTATGTGGTTGTCTGTAGATATTGCCCAGATAATGAATGTTTTACAACTGCAATTCAGTTTCTACACCTACCCATCATTTTGGATGAACTTAGGCCTAAAGGTTCTGTTGTTGATTTCCTGGATAATGTTTTACAACTATTGGTCAGTTTGACTTGGACCTCTGACCCAAGGACCCAATAACCAATAGGGATCAACGTGTAGTCATGACAATCCTTCCAAGTTTAAACAATATAGGCATACACAAATTGTATATATTGCCCAGACAAGGTTTGACAACTAAATGTCATATTGTTTGATCTTTTGGTCAGTTTAACCTAGATTTTGACCCAAGAACCCAATAATCAATAAGAATCCTCTACTAGGCATGACCAACCTACTTAACAAGTTTGAAGATCCTAGGCCCACAGGTTCTGTAGTAATCACCCAATGTACCCCAACTGCTTCAAAGGGGGTATAATAATCACAACTGCTTTCCTTTAAGGATTCATGTAATTTTTGCAGATCTACATCTTCTATAATACACAATAATTTACAAGACAATTTTAAGGAAACTCTAAGATTATATTGTTCAATATTCAACCTTTCAATATTTTTGACATACAAGAAACGTGGATATTCCACACACAAAATAATTTTCTAATGAAACGAATTAGTCAGCACAAAAATAAAACTTCTAGTAATGGCGACCTTGACCCCACCAACCCCATACCCAATCCAGAGCGTGGTCTAGATATAACGTATCTACAAATATCTCAATGTCTTCTCAAGTTTTTGAGCAGAAACCGTTTGTATATTTTAAGTGACTTTGACCCCACCCACCCTATACGCAATCCCAAGCGAGGTCTTGATAAAAGGTATCTATGTATGGAGTTTCATTGAAATCGCTCAATACGTTCACAGGTTCTCGAGGAGAAACCGTTTTTCTATTTTTAGTAATAGTGACCTTGACCCCACCCACCCCATACGTAATAAGCGAGGTCTCGATAGAAGTTCTCAAGTTATTAGGTGGAAACTGTTTCTCTATTTGCAGTTACAGTGACCTTTCCCCCGACCACCCCATATAAGATCCCAAGCAAGGTCTTGATATAAGGTATCTATGTATTAAGTTTCATTAAAATAACTCAATGCGTTCTAAAGTTATTGAGCGGAAACCATTTTTCTATTTTTAGTAACTGAAACCTTGACCCCACCCATCCCATATGCAATCCCTAGCAAGATCTTGCAATAAGGTATCTATTATGAAGTTTCATTAAATGTCTCAATGGGTTCTCAAGTTATTGAGCAGAAACCAATTTTTCTATTTTTTAGTAACAGTGACCTTGACCCCACCCACCCCAAATGCAATCCCAAGCGAGGTCTCGCAAGAAGGTATCTATGTATGAAGTTTTATTACAACTCAATCCGTTCTGGAGTTAGAGAGCGGAAACGAAATGTGCTACGCCCGCCCGCCCGCCTGCCAGACATACGCCAACCTAATAACCAAAATTTTTCTTCAAAACATTTGGTTAATAACATATTCACAAATTGGTTTCTAAAGTTCTGTGACATAATCACTTAAGAAAAATTGTTTTTTTACACACAAAGATCTTTGATTTTGTTTATTCGGATTTTTTCCGCAGTTTTTAACTATTTCAGTCATATCACGGCGGTCAGTTAACCTACTCACACTTTTCCTGGCCAAGCTTAGCCGATCTAAGCGGTTTACCAGTACAATTGCACATACTTATGCCAGTAACTTACAACTGCCCTACTTTAATCAGAGGTAGGGGGAGGCCGGGCTGGGATTCAAACTCTCGATCACAGATTGACAGTCCAGCGCTCTACCAACTAAGCTAGCCGGGCCCGGTACAGATCTGCCTGGAAAACTTAATCTTGGTAATAATCAGAAGAAAAATAAACAGTTACTAACATTTTTATCCAAATATTATTGACAGTGTGAAAATAATATGTTATTGAAATCTTACCACGGCATAGATTCACCATCAATAAATAACTTTACTTGTCTCTCAGAATTGAAATGTCACTTTGTACAACATAGTGTTTGAGATTGTTAAATTAAGTAATGTGTAAAGAACTCTCTGGTTTTAATTCAACAAAATCCATTTGTTAAATTTGCTACTTCAATTTAAATGTAATTTTATTTGATTAATGCATGTTGAAATTAACTTGTTTCTCCCAACATTGAACTGACAATTTAATATCATGATAATACATGCATGTTTGGTCCCAAGATAATAATATTAAACATATTATTATGGTACTTGACGACAATGTGCCACCACAATTCCCTGATATTTTCCATGAATGCTCTGCATGGAATGCTAACTCACATGTATTTACTAACAGGTCACTGGAACAATTACTGGTAGTGCAATGTGAAAACCCTTCTCCCCTTCTACATTCTAGCCATTCCTTCAACACTTTTGAATTGAGCATTTATATACAAACATGATAACTATGTTTTATTTTCACAGCAGTTAGTTTTGCCAAAAATATATTAGATCATTGATCTGTAGTCTTACAGTTATTAACAAGGATATCAGTAAAAATGATGGATGCTCCCCAATGCAAATGCCAAGCAATATAAATGCAATAAGACAGGGAAAAATATTAAAACGACTACAAATCACGAGAAATGCATGACCATATCTGACAACAAAACTATAAGAACATGCAGATGAAGTCCCAGAACTCAAAGAACTAGAATTGCCACACGAGTGACGGATATACCCCCACAATATGGCCTTGTAAAAAAAACTATGGCATCCATTCGAAAGAAATGGACACAGAGAGTATGCTTTAATTTGTGAATATTTAACAGTGTATTTGGACAATTTTAATTTTAATAGGAGCCATAACTCTGTCAACATTCAGTAGTTTGTAATCAAAGTTGATCTTAATCTGTATTGTATGATGTTACACCTGTGTACCAAAAATAATTTAACAAGAAACATGGAAATTCCATGAAAACCAAATTTTTCAAACGAAATGCATAAAAGTCAGCACAATACTGAAAGAAAGTTCTGTGTGCAAGGTGAAGGTCATACACCTATGGCTAGGAAATGGTGATCTTGACCTTGCAATCCAAAGCAAGGTCTCAATATAAGGTATCTACATATGAAGTTTCATTAAAATGTCTAAATAAGTTCTAAATAAGTTATTGAGTGGAAACCATTTTGTTTATTTTTATAAAAGGTGACCTTGACCCCACCCACTCCATATGCGATCACAAGAGAGGTCTAGATATAAGGTATCTACATATGAAGTTTCATTAAAATATCTCACTTCGTTCTCTAGGTTTTGAGCAGAAATTGTTTGTCTATTTTTAGTAATGCTGACCTTGAACAAATATGAGGTATCTATATATGAAGTTTCATTAAAATATGTCAATACATTGAGCGGAACCTGTTTTTCTATTTTTAGTAATGGTGAACTTGACACCACCCACCCCATATGCAATCCCAAGCGAGGTCTCGATATAAGGTATCTATGTATGAAGTTTCATTAAAATATTTCAATGCATTCTCAAGTTATTGAGCGGAAACCGTTTTTCTATTTTTATTAACGGTGACCTTGACCTTGACCAAACCCACCCCATATGCCAAAAATATCTCAATGTGTTATCAAATTATTGAGCGGAAACCGTTTTACTATTTTAGTAATGTTGACCTTGACCTTTACCCCACCCACATCATATGCAATTCAATCCAAAGCGAGGTCTCAATATCAGGTATCTATGTATGAAATTTAATTATTTCATTAAAATATCTCGATGCATTCTCAAATCATTGAGCAGAAACTGTTTTTCTATTTTTAGTAATGCTGACCTTGACCTTCATCCCACTCACCCCATATGCAATCCCAAGCAAGGTCTCGCTATAAGGTATCTAATATTGTATGAAGATATAACGTATCTCTGTTGAAGTTTCATTACAATAGCTCAATTTGTTATTGAGTAAGAGAGCGAAAACGAATAGTTGACGCCGCCAAAAAATTTAGTTGTTTGTAATCATAGTCAAACTTGACCTGTATTTGATGATATTACTCATGTGCACCAATAATTATTTAAATATGTCAAGCCATTGTTGAGTTATCATCAATAAACCATGTTTTTAGGGAATTTAATTCAAACAAGAGGGCCCTGAGGGCCCTAGGATGCTCACCTGAGACCTTGTAACCCAATTGGAATTTGCATCCCAGAGGCGTGGCTTATTTTTATCCCAGGGGCATAAGTTGAACAACCTTGAACAAACCTCTGGGCCTTGCGGTTTCAGGTAAAGATTTTTTAAGTCATTTTGCTATATATTCTATATAAACCATGAGACCACCGGGGCGTGGCCAGTTTTGACCCCAGGGGCATAATTTGAACAATATTTGTAGAGGACCACTATAGGATGTCACATACCAAATATGAAACCTCTGGGCCTTGTGGTTTCAGAAGAGAAGAGTTTTAAAGTTATTTTGCTATATATTCTATATAAATCATGTGACCCCCAGGGCGTAGCCCGTTTTGACTCCAGGGGCATAATTTGAACAAAGTTTGTAAAGGACCACTATACCATGTTACATACCAAACATGAAACCTTTGGGCCTCGCAGTTTCAGAGAAGATTTTTAAAGTCATTTTGCTATATATACTATATAAACCATTAGACCGCCGGGGCGTGGCCAGGTTTGACCCCAGGGGAATACTTTGAACAATCTTTGTAGAGGACCACTATGAGATGTTACATACAAAATATGAAACCTCTGGGCCTTGTGGTTTCAGAGGAGAAGATTGTTAAAGTCATTTTGCTATATATTCTATATAAACCATGTGACCAACGGGGCATGGCCCGTTTTGACCCCAGGGGCATAATTTTAATAATCTTTGTAGAGGACCTCTAGAGGATGTCACATATCAAATATGAAAGGTATGAGCCTTGCGGTTTCATAAAAGATTTTTAAAGTTTTCACTTTTTAAATCTATTTTTAGCTCTGATGACCTACATATTCAGCGGACCGGAAAGATTTGACCAATTTTGAAAGAGGTCCACCCAAGGATCATTCCTGTGAATTTTGGTGAAAATCTGCCAAGGGGTTTAGGAGGAGATGTGGTTTGAATGAAAAGTTGACGACGCACGCACGCACACACGCACGACGGACAACGGGCGATCACAAAAGCTCACCATGAGCACTTTGTGCTCAGGTGAGATAAAAAGGGGCATCACTCTGTCAAAATTTAGTGGTTTGTAACCAAAGTCGAACTTGACCCATATTTTATGCTGCGACATATGTATACCAAGAATTATTTGAATATGTCAAGCCAGGAAACCATGTTGTTAGGAAATTAAGTCAAACAGGGGCCATAACTCTGTCAAAATTGAGTGGTTTGTAACCAAAATTGAACTTAACCCGTATTTTATGATGCTACACATGAATACCAAGAATAATTTGAATATGTCAAGCCATTCTTGAGTTATCGTCCGGAAACCATTTTTATGGGGATTTTAGTCGAAAAGGGGCCATCTGTCAAAATGTAGTGGTTTGTAACCAAAGTCGCACTTGACCTGTATTTATAATGTTAAACATGTGTACCAAAAATTATTTGAATATGTCAAGCCCTTCTTGAGTTATCATCCAGAAACCAAAAAACCAACAGACCGACGGACTTCGTTTGTGGGGGTATACAAATCTTTGAAGTAGAACTTCCTTGTAATATGCATACCTCTTTATTGCAATGAAGCTTCCCATAAAGTTTTATTGAAATCTGACCAGTAGTTGCTGAGAAATAGCCTGGACAAGAATTGTACACTAAAAACTATATTTCAGAAAATCCCATAACTCCTACAAAAATCACTGAAGTGGAACAACCTGCTAATATGCACACCTCCTCTTGGCATTGAAGCTTCCCTTAAAATTTTATTGACATCTGGCCATTAGTTGCTGATAAAATAGCCCCGACAAGAATTTATGCAATATATACTTATTTCAGAAATTCTTAAAGTCTCATGACTCCTAGAAAAATCATTGAAGTGGAACATCCTTCTAATATGCACACCTCCTCTTGGCAATAAAGCTTCCCATAAAAATATTGAAATCTGGTCATTAGCTGCCAAGAAATAGCCTGTACAAGAATTTATGCAATATATACTAATTTCACAAATTTTCCCATAAATCTGAGAAAAATAATTGAAGCAAAACATTCTGGTAATTTGAAAACCTCCTCTTGCTAATGAAGCTTTTTTGTTTTGTTGAATTCCAGCCCGCAGATGCTGAGAAATAGCCCAGACAAGAAAGTCAAAAATTGTGTATTATATACTGATTTCAGAAATCTTTTAAGTCCCGTAACTTTGACAAAAATTATGGAAGCGGAACGCCGTGGTAGTATGCAAACTTCCTCTTGGTAATGAAGCTTACCATAAAGTATTGTTGAATTCCAGCCTGTAGCTGCAGAGAAATAGCCCGGACAAAAAAAACAACAAGAATTGTGCACTATATACTGATTTCAGAAATCTTCAAAGCCCCATAACTCCTGGTAATATGTACACCTCAGCTTGGTAATGAAGCTTTCCATAGTTTCGTTGAATTCTGATGAGTAGTTGATCAGAAATAGCCTGGACAAGAAAGTGGGACGGACGGACGGAAGGACAAATTGGGGACTATATGCTCCTCCGAAACTTTTGGGGGAGCATAAACATGAACTAGAAACAATGTAATCAATATATTTTGTTACAGGTGCCAATGGTATTTGCAGTGACTGCCATCTTTCAAATCTATGTATTGTCTGTAAAACTTATTTGTTTAAGTTAATTATATTTTATATCATACATGTATTTTATTTATCATATTTTATTATATCAGTGTGACTGGTATTTTTCAAAACATAATTCAAGACATAATTCAATGCTTCAATGTCATGAATAGTTATTAATCCTCTACAAAAATCACTATTTATTACAGTTACAATATACAATGTACATGAAGGTTAGTTATTGTACCTTCAGATCTTTTCAAATTTTATGGTCATCACAAACTGTGCAAGTTAAGTCAATATTCAATGAATAATTAACTCTCCATTTAGACCGCAAGCTTATTGATGACAAATTACCAATGATGGACAGTGATATTATCAGACAGATTATGCTTAACCTAATAATGACATTTTATGTCATGAGTCAACAGTAAGATGCTGAGAACACCAGCAATACAATGACTAGTTTCTTAGAAAACAATAATTATTTAACTAAAGTGAATGTTTTTTCTACTGCCATACCATCTAAGGAGGGTGAAGCAATACTGATTTATAAACTACCATTAGTCCATCCATCCGGGCTGTTTTTCTACAACAAGAGCTGTCAGAAGACAGTGCGCTCAACAATTCGAAGTATTTCAGTTGGTACATATTTTGGAAAGTGGAAGGGGCATACATTTGTTGAAATACAAAGTTGAGTTATGGCAATTATTTCATCAATTTATTCTAAGTTTCAAGTGAATACCTTATTTAGATTAGAAATTATAAGACTATGGAACAAAATCTTTAACCCCAAAATATATGTGAAAAGTGGCATACCTCTGTCAAAATATAACACAAGAGTTATAGGGATTGTTAACACAAGAGTTATAGGGATTGTTATAACTGATGATGGAGTTGATTACAAAGATGTATTCGAAGTTTCAAGTGAATACCTTATGCAGTTTAGCAATTGTAAGACTTTTGAATAAAAACTTTACAATGAAAATCTATGTGAAAACGGGGATAATTCTGTCAAAATACAAAACACTGTTATGTGGTTGTAGCACCTGATGATGTAAATGATGAACAAGGTATATTCCAAGTTTCAACTGAATAACCTATCAAGTTTCGAAGTTATAAAGCTTTGGAATATAAATTTAAATTTGAAAATCTATGTGTAAAATGGACATAACTATGCGAAAATACAAAACAAAATTATGGGGAATTTTGCACCTGAGATGGAGTTGATGGGAAGGTATATTCCAAGTTTCAAATGAATAACGTATGTAGTTTTCAAGTCTTTTGAATTTAAATTTTAAACAGAAAATCTCTGTGAAAAAGGGGCATTACTCTGTCAAAATACAAAACTGAGTTATGGGCAATGTTGCATCTTTGCTGGAGTAGATGACAAAGGTATATTCAAAGTTTCAAGCGAATAATGTATGTAGTTTTGAAGTTACAAGGCTTTTGAATATAAACTTTAACCAAGATCAGACGGGGACACCGACGCTGGGGGTAGTAGTAAAGCTCACCTATTCTTCGCATAGTTGAGCTAATAAGCTGTTTTGCCAGTCAACAGCATTAATCAAGCAGAAATGTCACAGCATTTCTGCATTTAATGGACACAAAATGCTGGACAAAATGTATCATTGTACATATTTTAGACTGCTGTGCCATATGATGCAGAATTTACTCCTTCAAATCCTTGACAAGTGCCTGTATTTCTTTGTTTGGTGGCTGCTGTCATTTCATTGCTGATGTTGTCTACATCAGACCAGCTCCGTTCAAAAGTATCCAATGGTTCTGTGTTGGTTTGATCTAGAAATTAACAACACATCTAGTTTAATATCGCATATTTGAGCATTCCACTTTGATACAAAAAAACAACAACAACATTAAAAGTAAAAAAATAAACTATGAAAAAGTAAAATATTAAATAATAAACCATGAATAACATTGCTGTCACAGCATAAACTAAACAATCAAACAGAAGCACATACTCTTTCTCTTTTCAAGTTCTTAAATACAGCCTTCTCAAATTAATTACTGACAGTTTCCTATGTCTTAATAAGTCCTGACTTGTTTGCTAAAACGTTTCCTTACCTTTGGCATTAGCAGATTTGTTATCTGATGTGCTGTTGAATTGCTCATTCTCTATTTTGTTCACAGGTTCGATGTCTGATAATGAATTTATTTTAAATGCTTCTCTGTTTGATGTACTTCGGACAGTTTCAATGTCAGAAGACGTACATTGATTTTTTCTGACTATTTTTTTGTCTGCAGTGTTACTGTCTGATGTCTTCTTTTCAGAGCCCTTACCAGGTGTCTTCTCTACAGTGCCTTTATTCGAAGTGTCCTCTACTGTCCCTTTATTGGATGCCTTTTTAACAGGGCTTTTATCTGATGTTTTCTTTATCGTCTTATCTGATGCCTTATCTTTCGGGACTCTACCTGATGTCTCTTCTACAGTGTTTTCTTCTGAAACCTTGTTTTTATTACCATCTTCTGATGTTTGCACCAGAATTCCCTGAGATGACATCTCTCTGTCCGTTTCCAAATCTAATGTACATTCTGCAGTTTCCAAAACTGATGTTTTCTTTTCAATGCCTGCATCTGATGTATTGTCTATAGTACCCTTATCTGACCTCCTATCTTCAGTCTCCGTATATGACATCTTATCAACTTTCCCCTTTTCTAACATGTCACTAAAAGTACCATCACAAGATAATTCCTTTCGCGTGCACGTGTTCTCCTTCTTGCTTGGTATATGCTCACTGTTTCCACTAGCAGTATCATACATGTTTAGAGTTCCTTTATTAATATGATAATAATTTTCAGCATGAATGCTAATACTTCGGCTTGGAATTTCATTTCCATTGTTCCTGTATTCCGACATTTCAAAACTTTGCGCTGGGCTCTGAATCCTGGGTTCTCTTAAAGGGACTGCTTGATATCTTCGCTTTGCTGGACAGCATTTGTTTCTTTTGATAAGGTATACTATAAAACAGATCAATAATAATTTGATTTTACATTTTTTAAAGGAAATAAGATGGAACAATTGGTTGTCACACATATAACTGAATTGTATTCTCAAGAACAAAGACAAATCTCATATTTTGTTTTAAGCAACATTTACCATCCACTTACATTATCAAGTAATACATTTGACATAAACTGACCTGTTAAACAAACCACAACCAAAACAAATGCGGAAAGCCCAAAAGCAAGCACATATTTTAGGATGTTGTTACTTGAGGCAGGAACTAAAAAGAAGAAAAAAAGACCATAAACAATAACATAGTTAAGAGTATTTCGTATCACACCTACGAAATGACACCATATAATTTTGAAAAAAGAGCCAATGGCCCTTAGTCCCTCACATGAGTTTAATAAATCATAATTTCCTGTAAAAACATTAATCGTGTGTTCATAGATGTTTGAAGTAAAACCTGAACAACGAACATCAATGATGGACCACTGACAGCCATGTTTTTTAAGAATTTTGTACATAGTCACCCAAGGAACATTTCTGTTAAATTATGTTGAAATCCAACCAGGGGTTTCAGACAAGAAGATGATAGTCGTAAAAGGAAAACTGCCTCGCCCCCTGGCAGCCATGGAAATGTCTGTGAAATCATATCAAACCCCAGCAATTGCTTTCAGACAAAAAGATTTTCAAAGTTTTCAATATAGCCATATAAGGAAACTTCACCGCCCCCTGGCGACCATGTTTTTTAAAAGAATCAAAATAATTTGAAGGAATTTTGTAGAGGGTCACGCAAGAAACATGTAGGCTAATTACTCCAGTCAAAAGTTTATAACAAGAACATTTTCACAGTTTACGATACATCCATAGAAGAAAAACTGTCCCACTCGATGCCTGGTGGCTATGTCTTTTAACAAATCAAAATAATTCCAAGAAATTTAGTAAATGGTCGCTGGAGGAACATTTCTGAGAAATTATTTTGAAATCCATCTAATGTTTTCAGACAAGAAGACTTCCATCTCTTTTTCAATATAGCCATACATGGATGCCTAGCCCGCCCCCTGGCGGCCATGTTTTTTAATGAATCAAAATAACTTGAAGCAATCTAGCAGATTGTCACCCAAGGAAAATTTCTGTGAAATAATTTTGAAATACAATATAGCCATATAAGGAAAACTGCCACGCCCCCTGGCGGCAATGTTTTTAGCTCACCTGAGCACAACATGCTAATGTTGAGCTTATGTGATCGCCTTTTGTCCGTCGTCTGTCGTTAGTCATTAGTCGTTCGTCATCAACATTTACATTGAGAACACAGGATAGACCAAATTGAAGAAAAAGCTTGTGAACACTCTCGAAGCCACATTTATAGCCCAATCATCATGAAACATATTCAGAACATTTGTCCCAATGCTATCTTGGACAAGTTAAAAACTGGGTAATGTGGGGTCCAAAACTAGGTCACTATGTCAAATTGAATAAAAAGCTTACAAACACTCTAGAAGTCATATTTTTTTTGCCCAATCTTCTTGAAACATGCTCAGAACATTTGTTTCAATGATATCTTTGACGAATGCAAAACTGGGTCATGTGGGTAAAAAACTAGGTCACCAGGCCAAATTGAACAAAAAGCTTGTGAACACTCAAGGGGCCACATTTATAGGCCAACCATCACAAAACTTACTTAGAACATTTGTCCCAATTATATCTAGGACAAGTTCTAAACCAGGTCACATGGGGTCAAAACTAGGTCACCAGGACAAATTGAAAAAAAGCTTATGAACACTCTAGAGGCAACATTTTTTGCCGAATCTTCATGAGAACAGTTTAGTTCCTAAGCCCCTCAGGTGAGCCTTATGGATCTCTTGTTTAATGAATCAGAATGATTTAAAGGAATCTGGTAGAGAGCCACCCGAGGAACATTTCTGTGAAATTGTTCGGAAATCCAGCAAGTGGTTTGAGACAAGAAGTTTTTAATATAGCCATAACTGAAAAACTACCCAGCCCACTGGTGGCCATATTGTTTTACAAATCAAAATGATCGGAAGGAATTTGGTAGAGGGTCACCTAAGGAACATTTCTGTGAAAACTATTTTCAAATCCAATAAGTGGTTTCTGACAAGATTTTTTTTCCAGTCTGTGAAGCTTTTGGTTGCCAATGGCGCCCAGAGTTTTCCAGATATCCAAATGAATTGAAGAAATTTGTTAAAGGACCATGCCTGAAACATTCCT
Source organism: Congeria kusceri (assembly GCA_027627225.1). NCBI lineage: Eukaryota > Metazoa > Mollusca > Bivalvia > Myida > Dreissenidae > Congeria > Congeria kusceri. Next base: position 65,433,490 of record CM051028.1, read on the forward strand.
GCCAAGTTTGGTCCAAATCTTTTCTGAGAAGTTGTTCGAGTAAATTGTTGACGATGATGGACGACGATTACAATGATGGTCATGACCAGAATAACTCACCCTTGAGTACTTTGTGCTCAGGTAAGCTAAAAAGGCTCACCACATGAACATTCCTGACAAGTTTGTTTTAAACTATCAGGTGGTTTCAGAAAAGAAGCTGCTTAAAGTTAACTGCTTGACAGTTGACAACAAACGACAAACGATAAGGAAGGACAGTGACTGATTATTATAGTATTATCGCTTAACATTGAACACTTCGTGCTCAATGCAAGCTGAAAAAGAAATGCACTCAATCAGTTTGCGCTACAGAAATTTGAACACTTTACAATGTAGTTTGTGCTACAGAAATTTGAACACTTTACAATGTAGCCTTTTCAAATAAAATGCTTTTAAATTTTACATCCATACTCATATTTCTTCCTACATTTACAAATAAACAAATGATACAAATCAGTTACCGATCTGACTACTGGTAGGAGTGGTTTCCAGATGAGGTCGCTCAGTCACTGAGGTAGATGGTTGCCTTGATGTTGAAGTAGACACAGGTGATTTCATTGATACGCTACTGGAATGAAACTGTATGATTAAACTAGACTTACCTGTAATGGTAATATAATTTTATTCACACAAAACTTTAGGGCTCACACAGAGAGGAACACATTAATCAGTAGCCAGAGTAACAGATAAGGATATAATCATAATTGAGTATTTCCCCATCACTTTAATAATAATTGAGTACTGAGTGATTTAATTAAGTACTTGCAATTGCACTACGCCATTAACATTAACTGATTGTTGGAGATACTGGTACCCAAATCGACTGACATTTAAACACATAAATTTGTTAATATGCTTACCATTTCACAACCATGCATGAATTATACAATAAAAATACTACAATTGTCACATGAGTGACGGGTATACCCACACAATATGGCCTTGTCACAAAACTATGGCATCCATTCAAAAAAATGGACAGAGAGAGAGACTGCTTTAATTTGTGAATGGTCAACAGTTTATTTGGAAAAATTTAATTTCAATAGGAGCCATAACTCTGTCAACATTTAGTGGTTTGTAACTAAGTTGAACTTGATATGTATTTTATGATGTTACACCTACCAAAAATAATTTACATATGTGAAGCCTTTCATGAGTTATTGTCCATGTTTTTCAGGAATTTAAGTCAAAAAGGGGCCATAACTGTGTCAAAATTTGGTGGTTTGTAACCAAAGTTAAAGTTGACTTGTATTTCATGCTACACATGTGTACCAATAATTATTTAAATATATCTAGCCATTGTTGAGTTATTGTCAATAAAACATATTTTTAGGTAATTTAAGTCAAATAAAAGTCTATAACTGTGTCAAAATTTAGTGGTTTGTAACCAAAGTCGAACTTGACCCATATTTTATGATGCTACACATATATACCAATAATTATTTAAATACGTCCAGCCATTTTTGAGTTAGCGTCAATAAATCATGTTTTTGGAAAATTTTAATTCGAAAAGGGGCCACTACTCTGTCAAAATTTAGTGGTTTGTAACCAAAATCAAACTCAACCTGTATTCTATGATGTTGCACATGTGTACCAAAAATTATTTGAATAGGTCAAGCCTTTCTTGAGTTATCATCCAGAAACCATGTTTTTAAGGAATTTTAAGTCAAAAAGGGGCCATAACTCTGTCAAAATTTAGTGGTTTGTAACCAACATCGAACTCAACCTGTACTCTACGATGTTACACATATGTACCAAAAATTATTTGAATATGTCAAGCCTTTCTTGAGTTATCATCCGGAAACCAAGTTTTTAGGGAATTTCAAGTCGAAAAGGGGCCATTACTCTGTCAAAATTTAGTGGTTTGTAACCAACATCGAACTTGACCTGTATTCTATGATGTTACACATGTGTACCAAAAATTATTTGAATATGTAAATCCTTTCTTGAGTTATCATCTGGAAACCAAAAACAACAGACCGACAGACTGACGCACCGACAGACCGACGGACCGACAAGCTCACTCCTATATACCCCACCTGAACTTCGTTAGTGGGGGTATAACTAGAGGTCATGTTTCATTTTTAGCTTGCATTGAACACCCATATTTTCACTAGATGACTTATTTGTAGGGATGTCAACGGATGTCTTGATATTCAAATATCTGGATATTATGTAAGTATCCAAATACAAAATATGTAACTGAATAAAAATTAAAAAATAAGATTTTGTTTTGTTTTCTTACTTCATTCTTTGACAAACCACTCTGACAGAAAACATTACGCATAAGGAATAACTAGATGACTGTTGGCAACATGTCGAGCATGTTGTTAAGAAAGCAACTTGTATTGTTTTGTTTTTTTAAATCTCATTTTCTAACAAGCAGATCTTCTCCTTTGACCTCTTAGTGTGACCTTGACCTTTGAGCTAGGGACACAGATAGTGCATGCTACATGACCTCTTCACATGGTGAACATTTTTGACCTTTGAACTCCAAGTGTCACCTTAACCTTTGAGCTAGGGACACAGGTCTTGCGCGAGACAAAAGCCATCTCCACATGGTGAACATTTGTGGCAAGTTATTTTAAAATTGCCAAATGAATGATGAAGTTACAGTCCGGACAAGCTGTATTGTGCCCGTATTTGACCTTTGACCTCTAAGTGTGACCTTGACCTTTGAGTACGGAACACAAGTCTTGCGCGCCACACACCGACTCCACATGTTGAACATTTGTGGCAAGATATTTAAAAATTGCCTGATGAATGATGAAGTAACAGGCTGAACAAGCTGTATTATGCCCATATTTGACCTTTGACCTCTAAGTGTGACCTTGACCTTTGAGCTAGGAACACAGGTCTTGTGCCCATCATGTCGTCTCTACACGGTGAACATTTGTGGCAAGTTATTTTAAAATTGCCTGATGAATGATGAAGTTACAGTCTGGACAAGTTGTATTACCCCATATTTGACCTTTGACCTCTAAGTAAGACCTTGACCTTTGAGCTAGGGACACAGGTCTTGCACGCGACACACCGTCTCCACATGGTGAACTTTTGTGACAAGTTATTTTAAAATTGCCTGATGAATGAGGAAGTTACAGTCCGGATGCATGCACTCACACACATATACCGAACTGCCATTGTGACAACTAAGTTGAGCTGACCACAGGTGGGCTCGACAACAAAAATTGCATGCAACAAAAAACAAACAAAAATGTAATTTATTAACTGTTTTCAATATTTTGAAACTATTTCGTTTTCAAAATCAAACTAAAGTTATTGTAATCTAGTTAGTGCCAGGATGGCTAGCTCAGTTGGTAGAGCGCTGGACTACAAATCCGAGGATCGCGGGTTCGATTCCCAGCCCGGCCACATAACTTGTGTGGGGATTGGGCATGACATGATTTCTACGGCCATTCTCCCCCTACCTCTGATTCAAGTAGGGCAGTTGTCAGTTACTGGCATAAGTATGTGCACTTAGTACTGGTAAACCAGCTTACCCAGGACAAGTGTGAGTAAATTAACTGACCGCCGTTATATGTCTGAAATACTGTTGAATACGGCGAAAAATCCAAACAAACAAACAAACAGATAAGATGCCTCTAGATGTGAACTTAAGTGAACTATTGCTGATCAATATGGTTATCCCGATAGTAAAAAATATCCGGATATCAATTCTGGTATCCGTTGAAATCCATACTTATTTGCATTGAACACCCATATTTCATGACTTATTTGCATTGAACACCTATATTTTTACTCTATCAGGTAAACATTGACCAATCTTTATGCAATTTGTTTGGCGATATTTGAGTATTCAGTATATGAACTGAGTGTTGTCACTCCTTTTAATTTTAAATTGAGTAAATGGTGTTTCAGAATTATGTATTTATGCAAATTCAACCTATCTGTTGCTTGCATCAGTAGCTATAGGTCACAATTTGGAGTAATTCTGCATGTTGTATTTTCGAAACGGTTATATACTTGGTTGGTTCATGGTCAGGTGTTTGATTGATTAAGAGGGATGTTTATTATTTATATAGTAATATACCATATATATATATAATTATACACCAAGGGTAAAGTGTAATCAGTTAGAGTTGAAAAGGCTTATTATAAGTTTATTTCTACTGATCATATATAGAGAATACATGAATGGAGCCGGGGTGGAGAAAGTTTGTCTGGTGAGGCTTAGAAATTGAACATAGGGCACTCATGAACTCTCGGCATAATTACGCTCTTGATTTAAATGCTTTTTGTATATATACCAGCTCAGTTTTGCTTGTGCAAATGTTTTATGTGTTTTTTGATATGATACCTGTATTTTCAGATGAATAGTCTTATATTAATGAACTCCAGTATGGAAACTATTATATTCATTAAAACACATTTGCAGTATATTCATTCATAAAGGTCTGTGTCAGATTAATTTGTCTGAGTTTTAAATGCAGACAAATTTTCATTTAGACACAATCACAAAAGTATCTTTTGACACAATGTGGCTTCAAGTAAATTTGAGTTGCTATTATCATTGAAACTATTTATTTCTGAGTGTTACACAAACGCCAACAACTACTGGGTGTTGACCATTACTGAAAACAACACCTGTCTCGGGACAGAGCTCTCGACTCTTCATACCTTTTTGTCAGATTTACAAGCTTTGGTCGGTGACCTGACATAATGATTCTGAAGACATGTTTTAAGCTTTTTGAATATCTAGTTACAGAGATGTATACTTGCATGCACACTTAAGTACAATATTTCTAAGTACAAAAAGGGGCATAATTCTGCTAAAATGCAGGTCACAATTATGGGCCTTGGCCAGTAAACTTATATAATGACCCTAAAGACATGTGCAAAGTTTTAATTTAATATCTGAAGCAGATACTGAGATATGGACTTGTTGCACACAACCAGAATTTTATAAATACAAAACGGGGCATAGTTCTGCTAAATTGCAGGTCAAACTTATGGGCCTTGGTCAGTGACTCCGAAAACGTGAGAATTTTCAATTAAATACCTGTAGTAGTTACTGAGATATGTACTTGCAAGCAAACTTTACCCTTAATATTTCTAAGTACAAAATGGGCCATAATTCTGCTAAAATGCAAGTCACAGTTATGGGCCTTGGCCAGTGACCTTATAAAATGTCCCTGAAGGCATGTATGAAGTTTTAATTAAGTATCTGTAGTACATGAAGAGATATGACCCATTCAGACTTCAACCTGAATTTTCTAAGTACAAAAAGGGGCAAAATTCCGCTAAATTGCACATCTGTAAGAGTTATGGACCTTGGTAAGTGACCTTACACAACTAGAATTGTCACAAAAGTGACATATAAACCCCCACAATATGGCCTGGACACAAAACTATGGTATTCATTTGAAAGAAATGGACCCGAAGAGAATGCTTTATACACTTATGTACCTAAAATAATCTAAATAATTATGTGAAGCCTTCATGAGATATTGTCTGGAAAAAGTGTTTTTAGGGATTTTAACTCGGTCAGCATTTGGTGGTTTGTAACCAAAGTTAAACTCAACCTGTATTTTATTATGTTAAAACCTGCCTAGCAAAAAGTATTTGAATTTATTACACCTCACATGACCACTCTGTGTATTTTGCCCATAGACAAAAAGTTATATCCCAGGGTAATATTTTGTCATATCACCCTCGCGCAGAGCTAAAAATAGAACAGAGATTTTTTTTTCAAAACAAAACAAAATTGAACGACTATGCAACTTTTACCTCCACAGTGCTGACGTCGATCCACGGCATTTTACAATTCATATCCAGCTACAATCATTTGTAATTCCTTTTTGTATCCACAAAGCTTTTAATAACATTTTTTATTTCAATTTTTCATGTGAACCGTGCTAACCAGAAACGCGATGTGTTTTCAAAATCATCATGACTGGTCAGAACATATCTTTAAATTAGTATTTTCTTTCCAAACCTGTATCCGATTATCAATATTGGCGTCCAAAATGATTTTATACATCACCGATGCATGGTTTCTTTAGTTCTGTGTTTAAACACGACACAACACAACCCTATGTAATAATATCAGTCCATTGACAACTGGTATGTGTCGTACTGCATAATTAAATGTTTACAGAAATTGACTTGAGCACCTGCTCTCGTTGAATAAAATATAGGTTTGTCTAAAAGTAATCAAGGTGCTCTTAATACCGGTACACCATTAATAAATATATATTAATTACACATATCCACTAAAAATCACAATAATTTGATGTTATGTTCCATGTGCAGTAAATGAATTACACAATGTTAATAATTACACTGCCTCAAAAATTAAGATTAGTTTCCCAGATTAATTCAATTTTTTTTTAATTTTACAAGAAAATGTTAAGTAGTAAATCTTGTACAGACACTTTGTACATTTTAATTTTGTTAGGTTAACTCAGGACAGCATGCTTGACTATTCAAACCACTTTGTCAGAGTTATGGGCCTTTGTCAGTACAAAAAAGGGGCATAATTCTGTTAAAATGCTGGTCGCAGTTATGGACCTTGGTCAGTGACCAAAGACACGTGTGAAGTTTCAATTGAATACCTGTAGTAGTTATAGAGATATGTACTTTAATGCAAACCTTAACCTGATTCTTTAAGGCCCTACGTTGCTCACTTGAGGTACTAAGGAACTAAACTGTTCTGAGCAAGTTTCATGGAGATTCGGCTAAAAGTGTGGTCTCTACAGTGTTCATAAGCTTTTTTTTCATTTTGGCCTGGTGACCTAGTTTTTAATCCCATGAGACCTGGTTTTGAACTTGTCCCAGATATCATTGGGACAAATGTTCTAAGCAAGTTTCGTGATGATTGACCTATAAATGTGGCCTCTAAGAGTGTTTGCAAGCTTTTTGATTAATTAGGCCTGGTGACCTAGTTTTTTACCCCACATGACCCATCCGAGATATCACAGAAACAAATGTTCTCAGCAAGTTTCAATAATACTTTTAAATGTTGTGTTTACTTGTTTGCCCCCAAAATCAGTTTTAAAACTTTGGTACACGTTATACAATACGTTAAAGACATAAGGACAATTTTCCAACGATAACGCAATTAGGGTCTAAATTTTGATAAATGTACATTTTAAACAAGAGAAAAATGTGGAAACCGCATTAAAGCCAGATTTTTTATTTTGCCGATGGGGGTACATGTACAAGTCAATGTTGGTGAAGAAGAATGGTAGTTTCATGTCAATGATCAAAATGTATGCAGTAAAGTTTCATCAAGATTGATCAAGAACTTTAGAAAATATGACAGGAATACAAAACTTTAAAGCAAATTCTATTTTTATTTCTAGTGGCCATTTTGTGCAGTGAGACGGAACCATTTGAATAAGTTTGATAGAGGACCACTAAACAAACATTGGTGTTAAATTAATTGAAAATCTAGACATAGGTTTAGAAGAAAATGGCGTTGAGACATAATTCTATCTTAAGCTCTGTTGGCCATCTTGTGCAGTGAAGAAGAACCATTTTCACAGGTTTGGTAGAGGACCATCCAAGGAACATTTCTGTAAAGTTTCATGAAGATTGACCAAGAACTTTTGAAAATATGACAGGAATACAAAACTTTAACGCAAAATGTTAACAACATCGCAACGTCCGCCCAACCGCCCACCCAACTGCCCAACCGCCCGCCCAAGCGACCAGTTTTCACTAATCTATAAGCCAAGATTTTTCTTTGAAAAATCCGGCTAAAAATGATGATTTTGCCATTTGTTCGTCCAATGTAGTTATCTATTATTGTTGATATATATAATTCAAATATAAAAGCTATTAACGTAATAAGTAAAATCAATGGTGCCTTGTTTAACGTCATTACGGTACATTTTTAAAACGTTTTCCCAGGTTTTCAAAATCATTGAAAGAAAAGTATAGATGTTTGGAAGCGTTCCAGCTTTCCTCAAGGTAATCGTGGTGTTTTGGCCAAATAAAAAACCACAGGGATTTGTCACAGTTCTTGTTTAAGTTTGGTTTAATAAATCAGAGAAGACAACGGAAATAAGAAAAAACTGAATACAAATTCCAAATTTGTTTTCGTCTTGAAATGGCATTTACCATTCTGTTGAAAAAATAAAAACGAAATAATATCTACTAGAATTTAATTCAGAAATATTAAAATAAGAACGGCGCAAAACATGCCAAACACCTGTTGGATAAAGAAAAATTGACCGTGTTTTTCATACAAACACTATGCGCTTATGGGATAATTTAAGGTGATGACACTTCTCAACACCTCTCAATTCAATATATTTAGTGCAATGTGTCCCAATAATGCTATTTTCATGACAAAGCATTTTCGGTGTTGGTAAGCAATGGATGCGAAATGTACAATTTTGGATGCATTTAGAAGCTTTTTTTGCTTTTTTTTACTTCAATCATTACCATTTATCAAAAATTTTAGGGATGCACATTTAACAGTGCATGTGCGTCAAATGAAACAAATACGGTAATTAAATGACCTACACTATTAAGAACAGAAGGGACAATGTCGAAGGACAGCGTGCTCGACTTTTCTTATGCTTGTCAGAGTTTCTGGCAATTTTTATAAAACAAACTGTATAGAAGGGGCATATTAAACAAAATTAATTTCTTTCTCAAGTTACAGAGTGAAAGCATTTTTCTAAATTTCAAAACAGTGACCTTGACTTTAGCCAACTAACCCCATATGCCATCTCATGCAATGTCTTGTTATACATTATCTATCAATTGAATGTTATAAAAATATTCCAATTTGCTCTTGAGTTATAAAGCAGATTTTTTTCTTTTTTAGTAACTACAACCTTGACCCCACCCAACCCACAACAACTGCAGTCCTGATTGACTGAGATCATAACATTAAGAAATCACGCAAAGTGTGTTATTATCATTGGTCCAGCCTAAACAAATAAACAAGTAACAAAAACTGATACAATGCTTACGTGATATTCATGCACTCATCTGAACGTTCTGTGCGATTAAAACCATCTGGACATTTGGGAATACAGATGTAGTCTGAAAGTAGAACAAGAGCCATTGTCATAAAGATGCGCCCATCAAAGAACCGTTTTTGGGGTAAAGATGCACCGACTAAAGAGAAACAGATAAACAAGAGGGCCAAAGTGGCCCTGGGTTGCTCACCTGAGTTTAATGAATCATAATGGCACATTTCTGTGGAATCATTTCAAAATCCAGATAGTGGTTATATAATATTTTCAATATAGACATATAAGGAAAACTACTCTGTCCCCTAGCACCCATGTTTTTTCAACAAATCATAATAAATTGAAGGAACTTGGTAGAGGGTCACCCAAGGAACATTTGTGCGAAATTATTCTGAAATTAAACCAGTGGTTACTCACAAGAAGATTTTTAAAGCTTTCAACATAGCCATATAAGGAAAAAGGTCCCGCCCCCTGGCAGCCATGTTTTTTAATGTATCAAAATAATTTGAAGTATTTTAGTAGAGACCCAAGGAACATCTCTGTGAAATTATTTCGAAATCCAACCAGTGGTTACTGACAAGATTTTTAAAATTTTCAATATAGCCATATAAGGAAAAAGACCGCTCTCCCTGGCGGCCATGTTTTTCTAACACATCAAAATAATTTGAAGTATTTTGGTAGAGGGTCACCCAAGAAACAATTTTGAAATCGCTCTCGAGTTTACTGACAAGAAGATTTTTAATATAGACATATAAAGTTTTCAATATCGACGTATAAAGAAAAAGGCCCCGCCCCATCTGGCGGCCATGTATTCTAACGTATGAAGATAATTTGAAGTATTATTGTAGAGGGTCACCCAAAGAACATCTGGGTGAAATTATTTGGAAAACCAATCAGTGGTTACTCACAAGAAGTTTTCAATATAGCCATAATTATAAGGAAAAAGGTCCCCCCCCTGGCGGCCATGTTTATTAACGTATCAATATAATTTGAAGTAATTTGTTAGAGTGTCACCCAAGGAACATTTCTGTGAAATTATTTCAAAATCCAACCACTGATTTTTGACAAGAAGATGTTTAAAGTTTTCAACACAGCCATATAAGAAATAAGGCCCTGCCCCTTGGCAGCCATGTTTTTTAGCGTATCAATATAAATTGAAGTATTTTGGTAGAGAGTCACCCAAGGAACATTTCTGTGAAATTATTTCGAAATCCAACCAGTGGTTACTGAAAAGAAGATTTTAAAGTTTTCAATATAGCCATATAAGGAAAAAAGGCCCTCTGGTGGCCATGTTTTTAATGAATCAAAATAATTTGGAGTATTTTGGTAGAGCTTTTGGTAGAGTAAGGAACATTTATAGCAAGTTTGGTTGATTTCCACCAAGCGGTTTCAGAGGCGACGATTTTTGAAGTCTTCAATCATGAAAAAGGCCCCACCCCTGGCGGACATGTTTATTGACGAATCAAAATAATTTGATGTATTTTGGTAGCCAAGGAACATTTAAACCAAGTTTGGTTGATTTCCACCAAACGGTTTCTGAGGAGATGATTTTTTAAGTAAATTGTTGACGACGACGAAGACGGACGACGACGTCGACTGACAACGGACGGTGACTGACCAGAATAGCTCACCCTCGAGTATTTCGTGCTCAGGTGAGCTAAAAACTAATAAGGTAGGGTCATGGTATTTGTGCATCTGATTCATCTCAACTGCCTCTCACTGTGGGGCTGAGAACTAAACTGTTCTGAGCAAGTTTCATGAATAATCGACTAAAAATGTGGTCTCTACAATGTGTTCACAAGCTTTTTTTCAATTTGGCCTGGTGACCTAGTTTTTGAAACCATGTGACCTGGTTTAGAACTTGTCCCAAATATCATTGGGACAAATGTTCTAAGCAAGTTTCGTGATGACTGGCCTATAACTGTGGCCTCTAGAGTGTTCACAAGTTTTTTGTTCAGTTTGGACTGGTGAGCTAGTTTTTTACCCCATATGACCCAGTTTCAAACTCGTCCGAGATATCATTGAAACAAAAGTTCTGAGCAAGTTTCGAGAATATTGGGCAAAAATGTGACTTCTAGAGTTTTTAACCCTACGTGACCCAGTTTGGAAATCATCCGAGAAATAATTGGGACAAATGTTCTGATGATTGGGCAATAAATGTGGCATCTGGAGTGTTTGCAAGCTTGTTTTCCAATTTGGCCTGGTGACCTACTTTTTTACTCGACCTGACCTAGTTGCAAACTCATTGAAACAAATGTTCTGAAAAGCTTCAAGAACACTGGGCAAAAAATGTGACTTCTCAATCGTTCACAAGCTTTTTCTTCAGTTTGCCCTAATAGCCTTGTTTTTGACCCCACATGGCCCAGTTTCAAACTTGTTTGAGATAACATTGGGACAAATGTTCAGAGCAAGTTTCCTGATGATTGGCTATAAATGGGACCTCTAGAATGTTCACAAGCTATTTCTTCAATTTGCTCTAGTGACCTAGTTTTCGACCCCACATGACCCAGTTTGGAACTCATCAGATATATCATAAGAACAAATGTTCTGAGCAAGTTTCATGATGATTGGGCAATAAATGTGGCCTCTAGAGTCTTCACAAGCTTTTTAAAGTTTTCAATAATAGCCATATAAGGAAAACTGCCCCGCCCCCTGGCGGCCTTGTTTTTCAACAGACCGGAACCATTTTCAAACTTGGCTGAGATATCATAAGAACAAATGAATTGAGCAAGTTTCATGTTGATTGGGCCAAAAATGTGACTTCTAGAGTGTTCACAAGCTTTTTCTATAGCTAATTAAGGAAAACCATCCTGCCCCCTGGCGGCCATGTTTTTCAACGAAGCAGAACCATTTAAAACTCAGCCGAGATATCATAACAACAAATATTTTGAGCAAGTTTCATTATGAGTGGTAAATTGATGTGGCCTCTAGAGTATTCACAAGCTTTTTTAAGTTCTCAATATAGCCATATAAGGAAACTGCCCCAACCCCTAGCAGCCATGTTTTTCAACAGACTGGAACCATTTCCGAACTCAGCTGGGATATCATAAGAACAAATGTTCTGTGCAAGTTTTATGTTGATTGGGCAAAAAATGTGACTTCTAGAGTGTTCACAAGCCGTCCATTTGGCGCAAAAAGTTGTACTGACATTTTACAAATTTTACAGGAACTGTAACTGACATTTTACAAATTTTACAGGAGAAGCGAAAAACTAATTTTCTAATATTCAATGTAAAACTAAGTTTTTACTTTATATATTCTTCATACATTAAAATAAGCCTATTAAGAAGCAGTTGTTATTTGTTTACAGTTTAGTTCGAATTAAAAAAATATTTGTATGTAATTGTTCATTTACATGACCTTTTGCGCTGAAATTTTTTTTGCGCAAAAAGTCTTGTAAGTGCACAAACAACAGTATTTTACATGATATTAAGAACAATTGCACCTTCTGACAAGGTATTTTTTATATTTATAATTAATATTATTATAATTAACTAATTTCATCAATTTAATTCACTTCAATTAAGGATTTGTGAGTTGTTTCAGAACATAATTCTTAGAGCACAAAGCTGGTTACTCAGTGCAGTTACCATACTTTTTGCGCCAAGATTTTGGGCAAAATATATTTGTTTGCAAAAGTAAGGATTTCCAAGTGGAATTAAATCCTAACATTCAACATGTTATGAGATATGGTATACAGGATCTAAATATGCAAAAAAAGTGTATTTCCTAGAAAATGTCAGTTACATGACTTTTTACGCCAAGGTAACAAAGTTTTCGCTATAGCCACATCACAAAAACTGCACCGCCCCTGGCAGCCATGTTTTTCAACGGAGCGGAACAATTTTTTAACTTGGCCTATATATCATAAGAACAAATGTTCTGAGCAAGTTTCATGCTGATTGGGGCAAAATATGTGACTTCTAGAGTGTTGACAAGCCGTCCGTTTGGCGCCAAAAGTACTGTAAACTGACATTTTACAAATTGTACAGGAACTGTAACTGATATTTTACAAATTTTACAGGAGAAGCAAAAAACTAATTTTCTAATATTCAATGTAAAACTAAGTTTTTATTTTATATATGCTTCATAGATTAAAATAGTACTATTAAGGAGCAGCTGTTATTTGTTTAAGGTGTAGTTCAAATGAAAAAAAAATTTGTATGTAATTGTTCATTTACATGACTTTTTGTGCAGAAATTTTTTGAGCGCAAAATGTCTTGTAAGTGCACAAACAACAGTATTTTACATGATATTAACAACATTTACACCTTTTGACAAGGTATTTTTTTACATTTATCATTAATATTATTATAATTAACTAATTTCATCAATTTAATTCACTTCAATTAAGTATTTGTGAGTTGTTTAAGAACATAATTCTTAGTGCACAAAGCTGGTTACTAAGTGCACTTACCATACTTGTTTCGCCAGCATTTTTGGCAAAATATATTTGTTTGCAAAAAAAAACGATTACCAAATGGAATTAAATCCTAACATTCAACATGTTATGAGATATGGTATACAGGATCTAAGTATGCAAAACAGTGTTGTTTGGGCAAAAATTGTGACTTCTAGAGTGTTCAGAAGTTTTTTTATAGCCATAAATTATAAGGAAAACTGCCTCGCCCCCTGGTGGTCATGTTTTCAACGGAGCGTAGCCATTTTTGAACTCGGCTGAGATATCTTGAGAACAAATGTTCTGAACAAGTTTCATGCTGATGTTACTTCTTGAGTGTTTACAAGCTTTTTCTATAGCCATATAAGGAAAACTGCCTCGACCCCTGGCAGCCATGTTTTTCAACGGAAAGGAACAATTTTCGAACTCAGTCAATATATCATAAGAACACATGTTCTGAGCAAGTTTTATGTTGATTGGGCAAAAAATGTGACTCCTAGAGTGTTCACAAGCTTTTTCTCCAATTTGACCTAGTGACCTAGTTTTGACCCCACATGACCCAGTTTCAACAATGTCCGAGGTATATGAGGGATAAATGATTTGAGCAAGTTTCATGAAGATTGGGCAACAAATGTGGCCTCTAGAGTGTTCACAAGGTAAATGTTGACGATGGATGACGCACGAGGGACGACGGACAAAAGACGATCACAAAAGCTCACCATGAGCACGTTGTTCTCAGGTGAGCTAAAAATCCATCCATGCTGGAAAAAGATATACTCCAATGTAAATGTGAATTCTTATATTTGACCTTTGACCTTGAATTGTGAAATTGACCTTGTATCTAGGGATCTGGTTCTTGCGTGTGACATGCCATCTCACCATGCTTTTCACTATTGCCACATTACTTCAAAATCCTTCCATGCTGGATAAAGATGTGCTCTGGACAAAGTGTTAAGAATTGAATCTTAAATATGAACTTTGACCTTGATTAGTGTCCTTGACCTTGGACCTAGGGACCTTGTTCTAGCGTGCAACACTCCGTCTCACCATGCTTGTCACTTCTGCCAAGTTATTTGAAAATCCATCCATACTGGAAAAAGTTATGCTCCAGACAAAGTGTTATGTATTCATTTCTTAAATTTGACATTGGACCTTGAATTGTGACCTTGACCTTGGACCCAGGGACCTGGTTCTTGCATGAGACACCCTGTCTCATCACGCTTGTCACTTATGCCAAGTTATCTGAAAATCCATCCATGCTGGAAAAAGATATGCTCCGGACAAATTGTTAAGGACTGATTTCTTCAATTTGATATTTGACCTTAAATTGTGATCTTGAACTTGGACCTAGGGACCTGGTTCTTGCGTGCAACACTCTGTCTCATCATGCTTGTCATTTCTGCCAAGTTATTTGAAAATCCATCCATGCTGGACAAAATTATGCTTGGGACAAAGTGTTAAGGATTGATCGGACGGACGCATGCACGGACGCTTGCACACACACACACACTCACACACATACACCAAAATGCCATTGTGACAACTAAGTCTAGCTAAAAACAAGACGGCCCAGAGTGTAAAGCATCATAATGGCTTTTAACAAGAATATTGTTTAAGATTTCAATATAGCCATATAAGGAAAACTGTCCCTCCCCCTGGTGGCCATTAGTTTTAACAAATCAAAATGATTTCCAGGAATTTGGTAGAGGGTCACAAAAGGAACATTCATGAGGAATAATTTTAAAATCCAGCCAGTGGCTTCTGACTAGAAGTTTTCTAAAGTGTTCAATATATATAAGGAAAACTGCCCCTCCCCCTGGAAGCCATGCTTTTTTAATGAATCAAAATAATTTCAAGGAATTTGGTAGAGGGTCACCCAAGGAACATTTCTGTGAAATTATTTTGAAACCCAGTAAATGGTTTCAGAGAAGAAGATTTTTAAAGTTTTCTGTAAAACCATATAAGGAAAACCACCCCGCCCCCAGGCAGCCATGTTTTTTAATAAATCAAAATGATTTCAAGGAATTTAGGAAAATTTCTGTGAAATTATTATGAAATCCAGCCAGTGGTTTCTGACTGGAAGATTTTTTAAGTTTTCCATATGGCCATATAAGGAATACTGCATTGCCCCCTGGCGGCTATGTTTTTCAACAAATCAAAATGATTTAAAAGAATTTGGTAGATGGTCACCCAAGGAACATTTCTGTGAAATTAATTTGAATTTCAGCCAGTGGTTTCAGACAAGAAGGTTTTTAAAGTGTTCAATATAGCCATATAAGGAAAATTCTAACAAGGCACATGGCTAGTTGTCCATAGATAAAGAAGGAAATCAACTGTATGTTATTCTGCAACAAATCATGGCAGGAGCCTAATGTTTTGAAAATAGTTCCGGTAATTGGAAGAAATTTTTCCGTAAAATGCACGTTCTTAAATGCGCAATAGCAAAATTGTGACATTTTTGCATTATGTAGTGCAATAAAACAATACTTGTACTGCATATTTTATATTTAAGTTCACAAAAAACATTTGCATTTTGCTAATATCCCTTTCATTTGCGATTGTAAGCATAACATTTTCACTGTCTTTATCAACAAGTATGACGTCATTTGCTCAATGTTTATCAATAAAGCTGACGTCATTTTGAACTGTTATTTATTGACGTCACATAAACACACTAGTGTATGTACTTTGCGGAAAATGGGCAGAGTATAGATTAATCTAGATCTAGTTCTCATTAATTACCTTAATAATTACAGACAAATTTGTTATATGATCATGTTAGAATCGAAATTATTGATGGGTAAGCGTTGGTTATTGCAGTAATAACCAAAGGTTTGTCGTTACGATGCTTGTATCAAACCACTCTGGCTATCGCCCTCATTGTTTATTCCAAACCGTTGGGTATTACTGCAATAACCAACGCTTACCAGTCAATTATTTCTTAACTGCTCCGCCCCCTGGCGGCCATGTTTTTTAATTAATCAAAATGATTTGAAGGAATTTAGGAGAGGGTTACCGTAGGAACATTTCTGTAAAAACTATTTTCAAATCCAGCCAGTGGTTACTGACAAGATCTTTTAAGTTTTCCAGTTTTTAAGCTTTTGGTTGCCATGGCAAGCAGAGTTTTCCATATATTCTAATGATCTGAAGGAATTTGTTAAAGGAACATCCCAGGAACATTCCTGCAAAGTTTGTTTAAAATCCAGCCAGTGTTTTCTGAGAAGAAGTTGTTTGAAGTACAATGTTGACGCCATATGACTGACACCGGATACAGACTGATCACAAAAGCTCACCTTTGAGCATGAACCTTGAGCACTTTGTGCTCAGGTGAGCTAAACAAGAGGGCCCTGAGGGCACTAGGACGCTCACCTGATACCTTGTAACCCAATTGGAATTTGCATGCCTGAGGCGTGGCTTATTTTTATCCCAGGGGCATAAGTTGAACAACCTTGGACAAACCTCTGGGCCTTGCGGTTTCAGGTAAAGATTTAAAAAGTCATTTTGCTATTTTAGTCTATATAAACCATGTGACCCCTCAGGGGGTGGCCAGATTTGACCCCAGGGGAATAATTTGAACAATCTTTGAAGAGGACCACTATTCAATGTTACGTACCAAATATAGGAAAGCTGCGGGCCTTGCCGTTTCAAAGGAGAAGATTTAAAAAGTCATTTTGCTATTTAAGTCTATATAAACCATGTGACCCCCGCGGGCATGACCAGTTTTGACCCCAGGGGCATACTTTGAACAATATTTGTAGAGGACCACTATACAATGTTACATACCAAATATGAAACCTCTAGGCCTTGCAGTTTCAGAGAAGAATTTTAAAGTCATTTTGCTATTTAAGTCTATATTAACCATGTGACCCCTGGGGTGTGGTCATTTTTGACCCATGGGGCATAATTTGAACAATCTTTGTAGAGGACCACTATAGGATGTTAAATACCAAATAAGAAACCTCTGGGCCTTGCGGTTTCAGAAGAGAAGATTTTTTAAGACATTTTGCTATTTAAGTTTATATAAACCATGTGACCCCTGGGGCGTGGCAAGTTTTGACCCCAGGGGCACAATTTGAAGAATCTTTGTAGAGGACCACTATACAATGTTACATACCAAATAACAAACCTCTAGATCTTTCGGTTTCTGAGGAAAAGATTTTTAGTCATTTTGCTATTCAAGTCTATATAAACATGTGACCCCCAGGGCGTGGCCAGTCTTGACCCCAGGGGCATAAATGAACAATATTTGTAGAGGACCACTATAGGTTGTTAATACCAAATACGAAACCTCAGAGAAGAAGATTTTTAAAGACATTTTGCTATATATTCTATATCAACCATGTCACCCCCGGGGCGTGGCCTGTTTTGACCCCAGGGGCATAATTTGAACAATCTTTGTAAAGGACAACTTAAGGATGTTGCATACCAAAAATGAATACTCTGGGCCCTGCAGTTGCAGATGAGAAGATTTTTAAAGTAATTTTGCTAAATATTCTATATAAACCATGTGACCCCCAGGGCGTGGCTAGTTCTGACCGCATGGGCATAATTTGAACAATCTTTGTAGAGGACCACTATAGGATGTTACATACCAAATATGAAACCTCTGGGCCTTGTGGTTTCAGAGAAGATTTTTAAAGTCATTTTGCTATATATTCTATATAAACCATGTGACGCCCGGGCGTGGCCCGTTTTGACCCCAGGGGCATAATTTGAACAATCTTTGTAGAGAACCACTATAGGATGTTACATACCAAATATGAAACCTCTGGTTTTTTTATTTTTAACTCTGGTGACCTACATATGCAGCGGACCGGAAAGATTTGAACAACTTTGAAAGAGGTTCACCCAAGGATAATTCCTGTGAAGTTTGGTGAAAATCTGCCAAGCGGTTCAGGAGGAGATGTTGTTTGAATGAAAAGTTGACGACTCACACACGCACGCACAAACGCACGCACGACGGACAACGGGCGATCACAAATGCTGCACAAGCCTTATTTGAACTAATTTTTTAAGATTCATTCATTCATTCATATGTTATATCCACACACAAAATACAAACACATTTTTCTAATGCAATACCTAAACTAGAGTCGGATGTGTCGCCTGACGCCAGACAGCTTACGTAAATCCAAATGAAGAAGCACTTAAGGTTAATGCTCACAATTTTTTAAACAGATTTATTGGAATCCTCAAAAGCACTGCACTCTGGCTAATTGCAAAAAAAGACTAATTAAAACCAAAAATGCAACACAAAAATAAGTATGAAAATTTACAAAGGGCAATAACTCCAAAAGTATGAGGTGCAGAGTAACTGTTCTTGTGCACTGCATTTCCCCTCAATGAGATCTATCTACCTATGAAGTTTTAAGTTGATAGCTTTCATAGTCTTAGAGTTATGCTCCGGACAAAAATTAAGTATGAAAAGAAAAAAAAGGGCAATAACTCCAAAAGTATGTGATGCAGAGTAGCGGTTCTTGTGCACTGCAATTCTCCTCAATGAGATCTATCTACCTATAAAGTTTCAAGTTAATAGCTTTCATAGTCTTAGAGTTATGCTCCGGACAAAAATTAAGTATGAAAATAAACAAAGGGCAATAACTCCAAAAGTATGAGGTGCAGAGTAACGGTTCATGTGCACTGCACTTCCCCTCAATGAGGTCTATCTACATATGAAGTTTGTTGATAGCTTAAATAGTCTAAGAGTTATGCTCCGGACAAGCGAAAAGGGACGCCGCCGCGGCCGACACCGCCGCCGCCGACAAAAGTAACACCTATATGTCGCCTAGTCAGGCGACACAATAAAATTAGAACCAGGTTCTCATTCTGATCTGATCTTAATCTTGACCTGATTGAGCATGGTTTCATATGAATGAAAGAATTGTATTTATAGAAACTATGTGCATAGGGAGGTTGAAGCCAAACAACATGAATGAACATTTACTGCAACAGTTAGAATGACAATCTATGGCAAGGTTGTCATGTGCACCAAAAGGTAGAATACACGTATAATGCCTGTTCAATTTTTAGTAACAGTGACCTTGATCTTGGCCCCACTAACCCCATAATCCATCACAACCTTTGGCTTGATATAAGCTACCTACACACAAGCTTTTATGAAAATATGTTAAGCCAAACTAAAGTTATTGACCAAAAACCTTTCATCCTATATTTAGTAACACTGACCTTGACCCAACCAACCTCAAAAACAATCCCAAATGAGGTTTCGCAATAAGGTACAGTCGAAACACGATACTAGAAATATTCACGGGAGACACTGATTTGTTCATAGTATCGCGTCTTTTGTTGTACCGCATCTTCGGAAATTACGGTAGGAACATATTATTCTTACAGTGTTTAGTGGAGTCATGTCGTATCGTTTACGAACTTTGGCACACTCCTTAATGTATTTGCAGTTGATACCACACTTGTGTATCTATTCCATTATAATTTAATTGTATAAATTCCAAGCACAGAAACAGAATTTGCAATGACAATTATTGGCAAATACGAAAGTCATGAAATGAAAAGCAAACAGAACTCTTCATCATTTAAAGTGGCTTAAAATGGTAACTAAACTTGTTACAACTATCTTTGTCTATGGTGCAAACAAACTGGCCAGGTGTCTTACTGGGCAAAGGTGTGGAACCATCGTTGAGACCGTGTGAAAAGTCTCAGTGACAATATGATTCGTAGTATCGCGTACAAATGTAACATTTCAATACAAATATTATGATGCGACCGGAAAATGTGTTTCTAGTAACGCATCTTTCATAGTATCGCGAATTCATAGTATCGCATCTTTTTTAAGTTAAACATATAAATAAAACTGATGGGACGGACGGCAGTCTTATTCGTAGTATCCCATCATGTATGAAGGTTCATTATAATATCTCAATTTGTTCTCCAGTAATGGAGCGGAAAACATTTTTCTATTTTTAGTAACAGTGACCTTGACCCTGACCCCACCAACCCCATATGCAATCCAAAGTGAGGTCACGCAATAAGGTATTTATGTATGAAGTTTCATTAAACTATCTTAATTCATTCTCGAGTTACTGACTGGGTATAATTTTTTTGATTGTTAGTAACAGTGACCTTAATGCCTACCCCATATGCGATTCAAAGCAAGGTATTGCTATAAGGTATCTATGTATTAAGTTTAATTACGATAGCTCAATTTGTTCTAGAGTTATAGTGCGGAAACTGTTTTTCTATTTTAAATAATGGTGAACTTTACCTTGACACCACCCCAAAAGCAATCCCAAGAAAGGTCTTGATGTTAGGTATCTATATGTGACGTTTCATTCAGTCTCAGTTTGTTCTTGAGTTGTTGAGCAGAATCCATATTTCTATTTTAAGTAATGGTGACATTGACCTTGATTCTAAACATCCCATATGCAATCACAAGTGAGGTCTTGGTATAAGATATATATATATAAAGTTTCATTACAACATCTAAATTCCTTCTTGATTTACTGATCAGACACCATATTTCTATTTCTAATATTAGTAACGATGACCTTGACCTTGACCCCACCCACCCCATATGCAATCCCAAACAAAGTCTTGCTATAAGGTATATATGTATCAAGTTTCATTACAATAGCTAAATTCGTTCTTGAGTTGTTATCGAGCTATTAAGCGGAAACCAGTTTTCTATTTTTAGTAATGGTGACCTTGGCCCCACCCACCACATATGCAATCCCAAGCAAGGTCTCGCTATAAGGTATCGATATATGAAGTTTCATTAAATTATCTCAATTAGTCTTGAATTATTGAGCGGAAACCCTAGTTGGAAGCCGCATGCCGCCTGCCCGACCGCCTGCCAGACCACCCGCACACCCGACCGCCAGCCCAACGACCCGCATGCCCAGGGTTTGACCTTAACTTTTGGGAAGTGGTGGTCCACAGGACCTTCAAAGCCTACTGGTCCAATACTGAATGAACTGGTCCCGAAAATCAAAATACGTTGTACTGCATAGTGCATAAATAGTCTTAAAAAATGATTCTCAGAATCGAAATTGGAAAATATTTTGAAAATCTATTATTCATTATGCATTTTTGTTTAATATATTTTCGATCCAAATGTTGTTTGAACATTGTTGCTTAAATAAAGATGTGATATCAACTTCTTAAAAATAACATAAATTGCAGATACATGCGTTTTCGTGTGTCGAGCAATCAACACGCAATTAGAGCAATTAAAAAGATAACAAGAAATGTTTGTAAAACATGTATGCCCTCCGACTTGCAGCCAAGTTGTGAATATGTGCAATTGTTAAGAATTTTTTTTAATATGCAATCCCAAGCGAGGTCTCAATGTGTTCTCAAGTTATTGAGCAGAAACCGTTTTTCTATTTTTAGTTATGGTGACCTTGATCTTGACCCCACCCACCCCATAACAATCACCAATCACAAGCGAGGTATCTATGTATGAAGTTTCATTAAAATATCTTTATGGATTCTAAAGTTATTGAGCGGAAACCGTTTTTCTACTTTTTGCAACGGTGACCTTGACCCACCCAACCCATATGCAATCCCAAGCGAGGTCTCAATATAAGGTATATATGTATCAAGTTTCATTAAAATATCTCAATGCGTTCTCAAGTTATTGAGCGGAAACCATTTTTTATATTTTTAGTAACGGTGACCTTGACCCCACCCACCTTATACGCAATCCCAAGTGAGGTCTCAATATAAGGTATCTATGTATGAAGTTTCATTAAAAGATCTTGATGCGTTCTCAAGTTATTGAGCAGAGACCGTTTTTCTATTTTTAGTAAAGGTGACCTTGACCTTGACCACACCCACCCCATATGCAATCCCAAGCGAGTTCTCAATATAAGGTATCTGTGTATGAAGTTTCATTAAAATATCTCTATGCGTTCTCAAGTTATTGAGCCGAAACCGTTTTTCTATTTTTAGTAACGGTGACCTTGACCCCACCCACCCCATATGCAATTTCAAGTGAGGTCTCGATATAAGGTAGCTATGTATAAAGTTTCATTAAAATATCTCAATGCGTTCTCAAGTTATTGAGCGGAAACCGTTTTTCTATTTTAGCAATGGTGACCTTGACCTTTGACCTGTTGACCTCAAAATGTACAGGCGTCTTCCTTTAATCCCAAGTAACCAGCATACCAACTTCCATGATCGTAGGTCAAAGTGTTCTCTAGATATCTTGCGGAAACAAAATGGTCTACGGACAGACCGACCATCCGACCGTCCGACATACTGACCGACCGAACGACGGACAGGTGCAAAGCAAGATACCCCCACTTCTTCGAAGGGGGGGGCATAATTAAGTATCATTATATGATTAGGCTATCCGTTCCTTAATGTTTTGCAATCATTCCCACAATGCAAAAACCTTGACCTGAATATTGTTTACTTCGTTTTTTTAATAGATACCATAAATGTCCTTATTGACGTGCAGGGCGCGTGTCATTTTAGGACCCCTGCGCATTTAAATGGAGCCATTTTTTGTTCATTCCTCCATTATCCAGAAATCAAGTTTTCATATATGCACACTTTCCAATGACGTAATACACATTGGTACAGTCTAAATACGGCCAATGGGCTTTGTCGGCATGAGAAAATTCACTATGGTACTGTCTAAATTAATATCGTCGATCGATACGACGAGCTCACTCGCACAAGGTAATGCACAATGGTACAGTCTAAATTATTAACATGATCAACGTGATGAGCTGTGACACTGCAGAAACCTCCACGTGGGAAGCATGAAACTTGCTTTGCGTGCGCAAACTGTTATTACATGTTCTTATAATAAATATTCATAATATCGTAATGAATTTTTGTGGTCCCAATCACTTGCGTCACATATGGTTGCGTGTAACCCGTATAGTGAGGCATAGGTTTATTTATATACAGGCGCTTGGAATAAATAAATATGGCGGTCTTTTTAATCGTTTCTATCAAAATTAACTTTAGCTTATTGTTAATGTTCGAAAAAATAGATAAGACAACAAATATTTTGGTACCAAAAAATACCCCATGCGCCTCTATTAGGGCATGGGCTTCAATAAGGACATTTATGGTATACAATTTAAAACTGCCTGTTGTAAAAAACAAAAAAATAATAAATTGTGTCAAAAAGGGAATACGTTGTTTAACTATTAATACGCCAGGTAAAGTATAGTGTTTTATCCAGGCCCTTTTTGTGCGGCGCGGCGCCATGCCCCTTTTTTGAAGCGCCACTTTGCCCTTTTCAAAGGCAAAAGCCGCCACTCGCCCTAATCGATAACGATCTTAATTGTCTCTTTACCACTTTTATCGGCCGTTTGTCTGGGAAAAGGGCACCCGCTGTTTTCTTTTATTGTCGCTCTGACTGTGCTCGATTCATTGCATACATGCATTTGTAATATATTTGATTAAATCGATTACTGTGCTCGATTTATTGCCGACAGAAATTTCTAAGCGATTTGATTTAAGCGATTACTGTACTATTGTCAGCTTGGTTCTTGAACCTGATTTTTAATCACCTGATTTGACACCTGAAAAATGGACTTATAGTATGTATGTGTAAAAACTAATATACATTTAGTTGATATATTATTTGTATTTAAATGTACTTAATGGACAAAACCTTTAGTAGCTTAAGTTCGAGTCAAATAGTGGGGTTCTCTGTCTGGAGACTTCAGATGTGAACGGGAAACAAGGTGTATATTGGTATGCGTGTCAAATATGACTTACATGTCAACACCTTTTGGGCCCTAAATGTCAAGAAAATATTAGCCCCTACTAAATAACCCCAGACATGTCATTTAAGATGGCTCCACACATAAGTTTTCATTACAGATTTCTATTTTTGATATCTATAACAGATTTCTATTTTTGTAGATGTATTCTGTTTTGCTGTACTGTTTATTGCATAAAAATATATAACTCATAATAAAACATTTGTTCTGAAATTTCTGTCTGTTTTTGCAAAGGTGTGTGTGTGCATTTGAAAATACATAAATCACTTAAATTAATAGTTAATTATATTATGATACTCATAGCCAATACACTGAATCACACGTGCCCTTTTAAAAGGACACAGCGCGCTAAAATGCCCTTTTTGAATATATTGCACCATGCCCCTCTGCCTTCCTGGATAGTATCGATATCTTTGTACAAAGTATTTAGCCAAACTTCGGAATTTCGGTGTTTGGTCAAAGAAACATGTGAACAAATTTAATTCAGCCTG
Source organism: Congeria kusceri (assembly GCA_027627225.1). NCBI lineage: Eukaryota > Metazoa > Mollusca > Bivalvia > Myida > Dreissenidae > Congeria > Congeria kusceri. The sequence continues at coordinate 65,458,091 of CM051028.1, forward strand.
CTAGTGTTGCATTTTGCATGTTATAATTTGATAAGAAGCTAGTATAAGTTCATTATTTATACAATATATGCTATTTGACTAAATTTGTTTTAAAATAATAAAAGGTTTTTCAATGACTCTAGTTAATTATTATAAATGGAAATTGCTTCTCTAAAATGCGACTACAATGCCTATCAGATATAATTTCTTTCATCAAATGGTGTTCAGTTGATTATACAACGTATAACACTCTGTTTATAACAAAATTATTTGTAAGTTGAAGAATCAGAACAGATGCGATTTATACAGGAGAGCTGTAAAATGCCAATAAACAATATCATCTCGGATGGTTCACTGTATTCTTAATCACAAATGATAATTCAAGTAATACACAATTGGAACAAGTCCACAAACACCTGGTCATCGGACAGGTCGTCCTTCGAAGACAACCGGTCCGAGCAAAAAATAACAGGTCACAGACTGACGGACACGCGTTAAGGTCAAACCCTGCGCATGCCCTACCAACGACATAATCCAATCCAATAAAAAGGGGTCATAACTCTAGCATGATAAAAGAAATTATGACGAAAATCGAACTTAACCTTCCTTTTATGCCTAGTGACTCTTCCACAAAGTTTCATAATGATAGCACACACACTTCTCAAGTTATTGTCTGCACAAACTAACGGGGACGCCACCACAGACATCGCCAAAATTAACCCCTATATATTGCCTTTTAAGGCAACACAAAAAGGTGTATTATTCAGCATGTAACACGCCTAAATAATGCCCGGCTTTTTTGCCTAATCGATTAATGACGTCATGTACAGCTGCAAGATTTTGGGTTACTCTATACTTATAAAATACACAAATTTAAAGTAAAGTACCCATTTGTTTCAGTTTAATTTCTCTAGATGTATGTTTATATGATATAATAGCGACAATACACCTTTTTTCAGTAGTTAACATCTGCAGAGGCCCTTAAAATGTGATAAATTTCAACCCATTTTATGGGTGTATGCAACCGTTGACGACCTCAAAAAGGTGTATTATCCTCATAATGAAATCCCTTAAGCCATTGATGATAAACTAGCTTACTGAAAAGCTTTAACCTGTCCATGTAGCTGATTATGTAAAATTTCTAAGTGTAAAAAGGCCCATAATTTAGACAAATTTCAAACTAAAGTTACCAAAGTTGGCGTTTAGGTTCATTTTAATGTGGGGAATACATGTTTTAAGTTTGAATGAAATACCACAAGCCATTGCTGGGAAACCGAAAAACTTGAACCTGTCTATATAGCTTATATGTAAAATTTCTAAGTGTAAAAAGGCCCATAATTTTAACAAATTTCAAACTTAAGTTACCAAACTTGGCCTTTAGGTTCATTTTAATATAGGGAATAAATGTTTGAAGTTTGAATGAAATACCACAAGCCATTCCTGAGGAACTAGCTTACCAAACAAGAGCTGTCAGAGGACAGCGCGTTCGAATATTCAAAGTATTTCAGTTGGTACATATTTTGGAAAATGGAAGGGCTCATCCGGAAACCGTGTTTTTAGGGATAAAAAGGGGCCATAACTCTGTCAAAATTTAGTGGTAAATTTAATGGTTTGTAACCAACATCGAACTTGACCTGTATTCTATGATGTTACACATGTGTACCTAAAATTATTTGAATATGTCAAGCCTGTCTTGAGTTATCATCCGGAAACCAAAAAACCAACAGACTGACGGACCGACAAGCTCCTCCTATATTCCCCCCCTAAACTTCGTTTGTGGGGTTATAACCAGAAGATCTATGTGAAAAAGGGGCATAACTCTAATAAAATACAAAACATATTTATAGGGAATGTTGCCCATGAGACTGGAGTTAATGACAAAGGTATATTCCAAGTTTCAAGTGAATAACTTATGTAGTTCTGCAGTTACAAAACTTTTGAATATAAACTTTAATCAGAAAATCAATGTGAAAAAGGGAAATAACTCTGTCAAAATACAAAACAGAGTTATACAGAATGTTGCCCTATTATTGGAGTTGATGACAAAGATTTATTCCAATTTTCAAGTGAAAAACGTATGTAGTTCTGAAGCTACAAAACTGATGAATATAAACTTCAACCAGAAAATCTACAGTTGAACACCGCTATTTTGAAATCGTTGGGACCATCAAAATAGGAAAGTTCGAAATAACGATGTTCCAACCTCCGCACAGAGATTTGACTGGTCCTGCGCATAGCTCTAATCGAATCCCTGCCATCATAACAAACCACGTTCATTCAAATCTTCTACGATATCAATTATGGTTTTAATTAGTTGTTTTCGTTTCTTGTTTCTTGATGACATGTATAACGAAGTTTCATAAATAACATTGTAAAGATTTTAAATTTTTCACCATTGTTTGTTACTCACAATTATAACTCTACCGTATATTCATATAATGCTGATTATTTACCCACACGTCAGTCATCACCTGGTAAACCCGAGAACAATGGAAGGTGAAAAAACTTAACCAAGCGACGACTGCCAAGTCATTACACCTTTGATAGACAGCATGGGCTTAGGTGCGACTTCAAAATAGACACTGATGATTACATGTGAAAAACGTAGTTTGGACTGGAATTTTAGTTCGAAATAGAGATGAATTCAAAATTGTTATTTTAGTTAAATAAAGAAGGGAAAAAAATGGGCCCGAAAATTTTTTTTACCCCACATGACCCAGTTTCAAACTCGTCTGAGATATCATTAGAACAAATGTTCTGGGCAAGTTTCATGAAGATTGGGCAATAAATTTAAAGTTATTCATATAGCCTATTTATAAGGAATGTTATAAGTAAGTTTCATATTGATTGGGCAAAAAATGTGATTTCTAGAGTGTTTACAAGCTTTTTCTATAGCCATATAGGGAAAACTGCCCCGCCCCCTGGCGGCCATATTTTTCATTGGAGCAGAACTATGTTCGAACTTGGCCAAGATATCATAAGAACAAATGTTCTGAGCATGTGTCATGTTGATTAGGTAAAAAAGTTACTTGTTCACAAGCTTTTTCTTTAGCCATATAAGGAAAACTGCATTGCCCCCTGGCGGCCGTGTTTTTCTTTGGAGCGGAACCAGTTATCAATCTCAGCCGAGATATCATAAGAACAAATCTTGATGTTGATTGGCAAAAAAATGCGACTTCTAGAGTGTTCACAAGCTTTGTCTTCAATTTAACCTAGTGACCTAGTTTTTGACCCCACATGACCCAGTTTCAAACATGTCCGAGATATCATTGGGACAAAAGTTCTGAGCAAGTTTCATGAATTTGGGCAATAAATGTTCACAAGGTAAATAATGACGACAGACAAAGCACAACGCAAGATGGACGACAGACAAAATGCTATCACCAAAATTCACCGTGAGGTGAGCTAAAAATGTCAGATATAAAGCAATGATTAACACATTGGCAGAAACACAGTGATCACAACAGTGATCCATGAGCACACAGTGAGCAGTGACATTTATGGAATTAAGTTAGCATGATCAAACTCAACATACTTAAAGAAAGTTCCATTCCAGGATCGCATAAAACTCTTGCACAATGAATTGGCTGTGAAAAGCAGTACTCGTCTTTGTAATTGATAAGATTGTGAACTGGTGAGTAACCAGCTCTCGCATCACAGCGACAGAAGCCATCACTTGTGCTGTCCTTGTCCCAGGCAAGGTCAAAACGTTCCAATCCACAGTCCTGTTTGTGTTCTTCTTTAAGGCACTGATTAAATTTATAATCAGCACATCCGGAAAATGATGCAGAGCTGAGCCTTTTTGAGTTATAAAATAATTTATTGTGGCATTTGGAACATTTTATTTTGAAAGTACTGCCATTCTGTGTTATTATTGGCTCCTGACCTGAAATAAAATAGAATGAAAAGGGATTAATCAAAATACTTCTCTGCACTGTGAAGGTTAACACATTTATTATTTACCTATTGATTGTCATTAATTAAAATACAAGGGGGCCAAAACTGAATCATAATGGCTTGTAAAAATTGAATGGCATGTCATAAGAAGTTTGAAGTAAAGTTTACAACAGAATCTGATGTCAACAACTGACCACTGACAGCCACGTTTTTGGCGAATCAAACTACTTTGGAGAAATTTGGTAGATCATAAGTCACCCAAGCAACATTTCTGTCAACTTATTTCGAAATAAAGCTAATGGTTTCTGACAAGAAGTTTTTAATAAACCCATATATATACATATGGAACACTGCCCTGTGCTTTGGCGGCCAAGCTTTGAAACAAATCTCTAAATGCCTGTTGGCAACATGTCAAGCTCGCTGTCAAGGAAGCAATTTATATTGTAATTATTTTTAAATTTACATTGACCAAAAAACTGTTTAATGCCCATATTTGACCTCTAAGGCTTAAAAAAAGTAAATGAATTGTTTCTCAGGCACTTTTTCCCCAAAATCAGGAGGGAGGGCGATTTTTTTTTTTATTACGTTTTTTTATCTCCTACTCTTTTCTATTGGCACTATGTAATGACTTATTAAAAGAAGTAAATAAGTACCGACTAAAGACAATTTTAACTTTAAATAACAGCATAAGCATCCCATTTTATAAAATACTAAATATAGATTTATAAATTGCTCATGTTATAAACATCATTTATGCAAGCTGGCGTAAAATGGCAATCAATATGAATGTTCATATTTAACATAAGTGCCTTTAAAGTACTTCTATTGATAGAATTTAACGTTTCGTAACTCAAATTTTGTACAACGGTCAAAAGTAGGAATTATTTTTGCAACAATTTTTGGAAAGGAAAATCAACACTTGTCAATGCAGCTGGCAGTTTCGTTTGTTTCCATAGAACTTATACTATCAATTGGGTAGTTCCAGGTCACTAACGACAAAATCGCCCTTTTTATTTTAAATATACTTGCAATCACGAAAACCTATATATACGTTGAAAGACAGATATCGCAGCAATAATATGCATGTTTGAAACATTTGGTACCATAAAATATTTTGTTAAATATGCGCTGAACTGTATGCACTGATTGCGGGGGTTCCGAATCAAGTACAGTACAGCTCACGCAAAACCAACAAATCACTCGGCTACGCCGCGGACAGATCTTTTTGTTCGCGAAATTACTCCGAGTCCGCATCGTGTTTTTCCGCGGCGAATCGCCGAGGCACTCGGAATCGATCCGCGGAATGCCGCCGTGTCCATTCACGCGGCGGAACACCGAGGAGAAATTTTAGAGGTACACTATATACATGTATAGTGTGTAACTGTAACGTCTGCCTAGCGCTATTTTCATATAGTTGAATAGTTTAAAGATCATAAAATTCAAGAAACATATCATTTAATTTCCGAAAATGCGTCTTAATTGTTACTGCTGCGTGATTATCTGTACAATTCCCAATGAAGTACCTTATAGTATTCTTGCACTTAATAAACATTAAAGCATCGTAGTATACTAGTGTTGTTTTTTCTTCGTTTGTATACCGCCTAACTAATTTCTGTTTCAGTTTCAGAGCTCAAAGTGTGTGGCTGACAGTTTGTTTTTTATACTTGCAGTGAAGGACAACGTAAGTCATACACGGAATTAAATAAATTATATACGTAGGTAAATGCAAATTTCTTTATTACAAAATTACAGTTTGAAGTATTGATATATATTTACATACAAAACAAGTCAAAACACAAAATGTCTGATCAAATTACACAACATTTACATAACAGTTTGAATAGTTCATGTGTTAGGATTTAGAAATAAGTTCGATATTAAATGTTATAATAGCGTTTTGGTTATAAAATTTATGATCACAAAAACAACATTTTATAAGCATATACACTCTCACAATCACATTAAGTTCATCATCAGAGACACATCAACTATAGTATAAAATAAGGAAATTGATGGAGCTGTAGAGAAATGATAGACTAATCAAAATATTTAAAAACATTACATACATACATTTAAGAAAACAAATCAACATACTAACGTAAAACAGAAAACACAACTATATTTACATATCAAAATATGTGAAGTCAGTCAGGTCATCCTCAAACACGACGTCTCTGTTGTCACCTTCGACTGTTGTTTCTCGGGCGCCGGACACTTCAGGTTGCTGGATCGCTTGTTTCTTTTTTTCTTTTCTTCTGAGACGTTCGTTGATACGCCCATCGACGGCCGCCCATCCCGTCGCGGATCTTGCCTCGCTGTAAAAAAACTTGGTCAAGTTTTCCACGTACGCCTTTCGGTTGGCATCCAACGGCTGCTTCCCTGCCACCCCATGCCAGTTGTATAGAAAGCGCGTCTTGTCGGCCCCTAATAACTCTGGGAACACATGTGGCATAAGGAGGCAGGCAAAGTGCGCCTCGTTGTTGGCCTCTCTGTTTATGGCTGCCACGGTGGCCTTGCTGACGAGGTTTCCGTCTGGCGCCTCGATGTTGTCATCATTGTTTATTGGCTCCAGTGGCGGACGTCGCTGCTGGCCAATCATACATTCCAGGCGTTCTTGCCGAGCCTCCATGGCAGTGAGGCGTTTGCTCATCGTCACTACAGAGCGGTCCATGGTACTTATTATCCTCATCTGCTCCTTCATACACTCTTCGATCCGGTTGAGCAGTACAAGTATGTGTGAAAGTCCACTCGGTTCTGTCGGTGTGGCAACCCTCCTTACCGGGGCACTTGTGGGTGGTTTCCTGTGGACAGGCGAATTCCGTTCTGCTGCGGCGGCTGGTCTTTCGGTGGTGGGTGTGGCGGCTGGTCTTAAGGGGGTGGGTGAGGCGGCTGGTATTTTTGTGTTGGGTGTGGCGGCTGGTCTTTCGGTGGTGGGTGTGGCAGCTGATCTTTCGGTGGTGGGTGTGGCGGCTGGTCTTTCGGTGGCGGGTGTGGCGGCTGGTCTTTCGGTGGCGGGTGAGGCGGCTGGTCTTGTGGTGGCGGGTGTAGCGGCTGGTCTTGTGGTGGCGGTTGTGGCGGCTGGTCTTTCGGTGGCGGGTGTGGCGTCCGGTCGTTCCAGGGTGGCTGTGGCACGTTGTGAATGATGGTTTCGCTCGTCTTCCCTTGATGGAGACCCAACGGAAACAACTTTCGCCTTTTTTTTAATCACGATCTTGGTGTTGGCGGGCTCCTTAGCCTTCCGTTTCTTCGTCAGGGCTGACGAGGCCGCATCGATCTTGACCTGCATTTCATTCTCCATGTCATTCTTTTGTCCCCGAGCAAGAACTGTTGCTCGCGCAACTTGCTTGGCACTTCCCCACCGAACATTGTAGTCATGATCGATCTCAATCTGTATAATAATAATAATAATAATAATAATAACAATAATAATCCCTTTATTTTCCTTTGTTTATCTTAATGAGTATCTCACTACACAACGATACAACGTGATAGTAACAATGAAACATTGGTAATCTTAATTAAAGACTAATATATGTACCGTAATACAGGAAAAAATGCAATAACCTTTAGCTATCGTGCCAATAGAGGGAGTTCCGGTTATTAGCAGGAGTGCATATAACTCGAAAAAATGTACGTGCGCGTAAAGACCCAATCTCTTATTTTCATATTTATTTTATACCAAACTAAATGGCATTGTTTATAAAATCTATTTTTGAAATGAGACTGCTTTTAAAAAAAAAACACATTAGAAGTTGAAATGTTATAAGCAAGAATCACATTTCCAATGGTGTACTACATAAATAACACAGGGCTGACAGGGTAACAACAGGTTACTGCCTGGTCTTGTTTATGAATGCCGTAGTACCAATATGCGCAATTTGTTTTATTAGTCAGTATAAATAAAGGTATATTCTGACATCAAACAAGTTTATGTTTCGTCATAAAACTGACACTTGGAATGTTCGTATTTCATGTCATATGCCGCATCCAATGTTGGCATTATACAGGTTAATTTATACCAGATATACGTGTCATCAACTTGGCATTAAACATGTCACTTCTATTCGCTTATATACAGATTTTTCCCCACAATTCTGTACATTCGTTCGCGTATTACTTTGTAGAATGGGGAAACTTGATGTTAAATCAAAACTTGAAATGATATCTTTGTACAGAAGTGGGAACTCAACTAAGCGTATTATTTCAACCCTAGCATGTAAAGGTGTAGTTATTTCCCGGAATCAGGTGAATTACTGGATTAGATCGTACGAAAGTGGACGCTTTTCATATGGTGAAATTAACGAACGTCATGATACGGGAGTACCTAAGAAGTTGTTTCAATGTGACATTGATTTAATCAGAGAAACATTAAGCCATGATCCTAATGTTAGTAGTACGGACATTCATAAAAAGTTGGCTGAAAAAGGAGCGGCATTCAGTCTGTCGACTACAAAACGCGCCATTAAGCTCGCTGGGTTTACAAGTGCAACTCCTAGGTATGCACAGCTAGTAAGCGAAGCGAACAAGGTTGTAAGAAAAGCTTTCTGTGAGAGTCTTCTTGAGGTTAACGACACATTCGACAATGTTATCTTCACAGACGAATCTTCCATTCAGTTACATTCCAACAAACGGTCGTCCTACAGGCCTATACAGTCGGTAAATAAGTGCATGCCCAAGCCAAAACACCCACTGAAGTTACATGTTTGGGCAGGGATAAGTCGACGTGGACCAACGAAAATTACCATTTTTGAAGGCATTATGGACTCAGAATTTTATACCAATTCAATCTTAGGTGATAACTTAGTGCCTTTTATTCGCTCTACATTCCCCATATCACATAGGTTTCAACAGGATAATGATCCAAAACATCGTTCGCGAAAGGCTAGGGATTTCATGGAAAGAAATGGAATTAACAACCCGAAATGGCCAGCACAGATTCCGGACTTGAATCCAATCGAGATGGTTTGGAATCAGCTTAAGTCACATGTGTCAAAAAATGAACCCAGAACTAAGGATGAACTGGTAATGGCCATTGAATCTTTCTGGAAACTCCACATGACTGCAGATCAGTGCAACCTGTACATTGACCACATGTACAAGGTTGTACCAATTTGCATTAAAATGAATGGCAGTGCAACTGGTGATACGCCTAATAGAATATTCTGACAAGAGTCCATCGGAAAATCGATAAAGTTCTTTCAAAATCTACTGGAAAATGATGAGGATACTCGTGCAAAAGCTACGCTCCTCATTAACTAGTTAATCGGATTTATTAAAATGTGGACGCCAAGTTTCGTCATAGAACTGCATTAAATTGTTTGCTACTAGTAGTATTGTGCATTTTAACTGAACCACTGCAGTACATTACGTATTTAACCAAAATTATTACATGCTAATTGAATGAGTGCATACATATACCTTCATTTATTGACTTTGTAATCATGTAGAATAAGTTTACTGTATTTATTAAAATATAGAATTTTGATTATGGAGTCACACTGTAGAAACAACGTCCAGACACAATGTAGGAAATATAATTATGCTCAGGTTTGCGATTTTGATTATGCATTAGTGGCACGATAAACTTGGACGTAAATGAAAAACTAAACATGCAATTCAATAGCACAGAATTTACCGTTTAAACAATATTTATAATTTGTCAACATCGAAAATTGACACCTTTCATGCACAGTAAGTCTGGCATTATACACGTATATTCTGGTCCATAAAATTATAACATGCAAACTCCATATGGTATTAGTTTATTAACACAGCTTACCAGGTGTTTGTTTTATGTTAACTTGTAATTTAAAATGAGACTTTACTTCGTATACATTCTTAAAATTTGAAAACTGCTATTTAGTGCACAGTGCTATATTGAGCATTATTCTCAACTATACAATAAAAATGCAGACACCATCTAATCGCTGTAGTCAGTAACTTGTTCGTTTACTAAAATAATAACTCGAACACCGTTGTATAAAAACGTTAAATAAGTGTTACGTCGTACACATTCATACATATTACAACAGCCACTTAAGTCTTGTTGTTTGTGTCACTAGATTAATAACGTCATAACTTGTTTGAAAATATATCTAAACTCATGGGCACTTTCAACTGTAACCTTTTTAAAAGTGAATTGAATTAAAAAATGAAGATTGCATGGGTTTCAAATGTTGCGTCGCCCCATCGTACACATATTTCAATAAATGTATATTAAATCTAATGCTTCATTGAATAGTTCCTCGTGCTATAAGGGGTCAAAAAAGAAATTTGACGCATTCATAATCAAAAGATACTACAACAAACCAAAAAACAACAATGCCTAAAACAAAACGGACGTGCGCAATTGGCATATGTATGTTAGAAACCAGCGTTCCAAGTACTTCAAAACATCGAAGCGTAATATGTTATTATTGTTCTTGAAACGTTTGGAGAAATTCGGATTAGAAATAGTGAATTTCTAGCGGATTAAGCAAATGTCTAGTTATTCGGATTATATATATAGTAAATTTGTAGCGGATTAAGCAAAGGTCTAGTTAAAAGTGCCTTCGGGTGCATACAATCAAAATTTGTATTTTTCCATATATTTGCTATTTAAGATCAGTTGTTTCTTTTACTAAAGTAATCATGTATGTCAATGCAATGTAAAATGATCCTTACTTCGCCGGCATGCATTATGTTGTCTCTGGATCGAACCTGGAACTTCTTGTCCTCCAAGAACTGCACAAGGAAGAACAACGTCTCCGTTGCCAGCAGCTGTCGCAGGGTCATCTTACACACCGTACACAAATAATCCTCACTACACACAAATATATCCTAAACTATAAATAACAACAAATACTTGTATTATATATATTTAGGTATAATTCACAGGTAACTGCTATATATGCAAATCTATATAGAGTCAATTCCAATATGAAAGTATATAAATGAGCAAAACGAAACGAGTATATATAGGCATGTTCAAACAATGTGTTATAATAAGAAGATAATTGGCACCGCGTCAATTAACAAAACAACATTCAAACTTATTGGTACAATCAAATCTTGGTTCTTGATGTGGCTTCAAACTGCTAATTATCTCAGCTCAAACATGATGGCAAAAACAACAAGTAATTATGAATCCATCAGGTGCGGGATCCTAAGCTAGGTGCGAAAACGGCTTCCTTGCGTCCTGGACGTCTAAAAAGACATGCAAACATATGTCAATAAAAAAATGCATCAGGTGTGAAATACACAAAATGGAGGCTATGAAAATTAGACACACCTATTATATGTACTGCTATAAACATTGTAAATTGTTTCATGCAATAAACTTGACTTAAAATAAAACGTTTGAACTTGAACTTAATACTAATTCAGAACAAAGAACCTAGGCCTAGTAACTAAGTGATTATTAGCAGTCGGTGTCGAAAATCCATCATAATTTTTACGTAACATAAATTTACCAAATAATAAACACTTATAACAATACAATTATTGTGAACCGGTGCCAAAATCTAAATATTTTCATATCACATAATTTTACCAAATAAAATAATCATATCACAATAACTACACAATAACTAAAACAATATAAAAATGTAAATTTTATGCATTCACTTGGGAATGTCGTAAAAACGGGCTCAAATCGAATTACGGCCAGTTTTACATGTACTGTATTTTGAAAACAACAACACAGTAAAATTAATTAATTGTTTCGGCATATACATGTAATTGAATTATTTAACAATATGATACGCGGGATGCCTCGGCATCATGCCGCGGAAAACCGATGCAGAGTGCCTCGGCGAACCGATGCGGAGTGCCTCGGCGAACCGATGCGGAGTGATTCGGCGAACAGACGCGGCTACGATGGTCGATGCCGAGTCGACTCCGCCTAGACTCGCTGTCATTAAACTCCGCGGATCGAGGGATTTGTTGGTTTTGCGTGAGCTGTACTGTATGTGTGCTCTGGGTCACTTCGCACTTCTACTAGAGTGTCCTTAAGAGTTTGTTTTAAAAGAATTTTTAATTTTTAATCTGAGTTAGTAGTTGTCAAACAACACCACAGGGAAGATATAGATCTATTCATTTCTTGAACCGGACAACACATAATCACAACATAATAGTTAGGACATATTGATGATTTTCCCGCATTTGTCATCGTATTTATATTTCATGTAGGATATGAGGTCAATATATAACAAGAGCTGTCGGAGGACAGCGCGCTCGACTTTTCTTGTGCTTGTCAGAGTTACTGGCTTTTTTTTTTCTAAAACAAGAAATAAGGAAATTCCACGAAAACCAAACTTTTCTAACGAAATGCATTAAAATCAGCAAATCAATAATTTTTTTAGTAAAAGTGACCTTGACCCCACCCACCCCATATGCAATCGCAAGCAAGGTCTCGATTTCAGGTATCTATGTATTAAGTTTCATTAAAATATCTCAATGCATTCTCAGTTATTGATTGGAAACCGTTTTTCTATTTTTAGTAACAGTGACCTTGAACTTGACCCACCCACCCCATACGCAATCCTAAGTGAGGTCTTGAAATAAGGTATCTGTGTATGAAGTTTCATTAAAATATCTCAATGCATTCTCAAGTTATTGAGCAGAAACAGTTTTTCTATTTTAGAAACAGTGACCTTGACCTTGACCCTTTATGCAATCCCAAGACAGGTCTCGATATAAGGTATGCATGTTTTAAATTTCATTAATATATCTCAATGCGTTCTCAACTTATTGAGCGGAAACCGTTTTTCTATTTTTAGTAACAGTGACCTTGACCCCACCCACCCCATATGCAATCACAAGTGAGGTCTTGATATAAGGTATGTATGTATAAAGTTTCATTAAAATATCTCAATGTGTTCTCAAGTCATTGTGCGGAAACCGTTCTTCTATTTGTAGTAACAGTGACCTTGACCCCACCCATCCCATATGCAATTTCAAGCGAGGTCTCGATATAAGGTATCTATGTATTAAGTTTCATTAAAATAACTCAATGCGTTCTCAAGTTACTGAGCGTAAACCGTTTTTTGTATGTATAGTAACAGTGACCTTGACTCCACCCACCCCATATGCAATTCCAAGTGAGGCCTTGATATAAGGTATCTATGTATTAAGTTTTATTAAAATATCTCAATTTGTTCTCAAGTAATTGAGCGGAAAACGTTTTCTTCTATTTGTAGTAACAGAGACCTTGACCCCACCCACCCCATATGCAATCCCTAACCAGGTCTCGCTATAAGGTATCTATGTTTGCAGTTTCATTACAATAGCTTAATCCGTTCTCAAGTTAGAGAGTGGAAACGACAAGTTGAGAAACTAGCTTACCGAAAAACTTTAACCTGTCCATATAGCTTATAAGTAAAATTTCTAAGAGTAAAAAGGCCCATAATTTTGACAGTCTGACATCTGAAAAAGGGGCATAACTACGTCAAAATACAAAACAGAGTTACAGGTCATGTTGCCCCTGATACTAGACTTGATGACAAAGGTTAGTTCCAAGTTTCAAATGAATAACTTATGCAGTTCTGCAGTTACAAAACTTTTGAATATAAACTTTAAACAGAAAATCTAAGTGAAAAGGGGCATAACTATGTCAAAATACACAACAGAGTTATGGGGAATGTTGCCCCTGACACTGGAGTTGATGACAAAGGTAAGTTCCAAGTTTCAAGTGAATAACTTATGTTGTTTTGAAGTTACAAAACTTTTGAATATAAACTTGAACCAGAAAATCTATGTGAAATACCACGAAAAGCTATTATGTTACTTACCGTATTACTTATAGAAGGCTAAATAAAACCTATGAGAAACATACCTATAATATCCACTTATCTGTGTAAAAAATTAATATATATTAGTCAACATATAATTGTCTAACATTGTGCATGAGTCTACTGACCCAACCAACCCATGGAGAAATTACATAAAGCATATACATTAGAAATTGCTAGACATATCCCCCTTAAACAATGAGGTCCATTCAAGTGACCCCGAACACCCCAATACACATATGTTGATATTACCGTTGTTTTCTGCAGTAATATGGAAAGCAGGGTTTTCTTATGTATACAGTACAAAAAATATACATTTATTTACCAATTGATACAATAAATGTGCCCATTTACCTGGCATTTCCGATGTTTTATCACGATGAATAAACTGTAGCTTAGTTTCTGCAACCGGTGTTCATGTAGATTTTTCAACATGTATTACTCAAAACGCCCCCTTTCGGTTCATTGATCCACATACAGAATTGAAACTTTGGTGATTTACTGCAAATGTATTGCTGTTCAAACACCAGTTCATAAAAATCTAAATGACAGGGTTGCAATTATTAATTTTCAAACTATTAATATTAAAATGACGGAACTACCAGTGATTCGGAACTACTTCAATGACTGTATTTGACACAGACTTTATAAAAATAAATATGGAATGCTATTACACAAGCAAAACCATCTATGAAACCAAAGTTTAAATCAACAAATAGACGATATTTATAAAGGTTGCCAATCAAATATGATTTTTTTTTCAAACTTGAGATTTACACAGTATTTTACAATTCGTGTATATCCGATTTATATGCTTAAATCATGCTGGTTTACTCTAGAGTCATCACCAGTTATCCCATATATGTAGAGAAAATAGACGAAAGCAAGTTACCAAAATGTTATTAATTCACAGATTTTTATGCATAGATCTTGTATTGTTGTCGGTAACATGCAAATTAGAAACAATTTCTGCAAAGTTTTATTTTTATTAACATATTTCTGAACTGCTGCTTTAAAACCCGGACGCGATCGGCAAAAACTAGTTAACAAATTTTTTTGGGGCATTAAATCAAAATCTCGGTGGGCCATAAAAACAAACGTTGCGGCGCTGCTTGAGAAACAATTCATTAATTTTTTTAGCCTAAGTGTGACCTTGACCTATGAGACAGGAACATGTGTCTTGCACGCAGCATGGTGTCGCCGTTTGGTGAACATTTGAGGGACAACCACTGACCACAAAAGCTCACCTTTGAGCACTTTGCTCTCAGTTTAGCTAAAAAGGCAATTTTTGCTTTTCTTTTTCCACAAACAAGGGGCCATAACCTCGGTGTTTGTGGTCCAATCCAGCCCATTGCTGGGTTTTGGTAAAGATTAGACGAAAACTAGAAATGTGTCCACACACACGGATGCCCCCGCCTATGCAGCCATTTCTACATGGCGCGGCATTTTCCATGCATACAAATAATTGTGCATAAAGAGAATTGTCCTTTTATATTTTACTTTCTGCTAATGTATTCTCTTACTGTGTGAAGTAATTTGGATATCACAAAATAGTTGTAGTCCTGACAAAAAATCAATAAAGGGTAGTAATTTAAACTTTAAGGCAATTATGAGTTATGGTTCTTGTATGCTATCTTAAATCATTCCGTGCAAAATCAACAAAATGCCTTTTATCAAATTTGAATTATGCTTTGCACACTCCTGAATTAATGGAAGTAATTCACTAACTTCACAAGTCAGGTTCTTGCATGCAACACATCATCTGGTGATTGTGATCATTTCTGCCAATATCATGCTCTAGAAAAAATATAGACTTTTGACCTTGATTAATGACCTTGACCTTTCAGCTACAGACCTGGTTTTTGTACGCCACATGCCGTCTCATAATGATTACCACTTCTGCCAAGTTATTTGAAATTTTTTCATGCCGTACAAAATTATGCTCCAGACAGAATCCATGGACTTAATTCTTATACTCGACCTTTGCCCTTTAAGTGACTTTGACCTTGGACCTGATTTTTGCTTGCGCCACATCGTCTTAGAGTGGTTATCACTTCTGCCAAGTTATTTGTAAATCCTTCAATGCTGGACAGAGTTATTGCCTGGACAAGAATCTTTACATATATACATATACTTGACCTTAAAGTGTGACCTTGACCTTGGACCAAGGCACCTGGTTCTGCATGTGACACCGCCACATCATGCTATCACTTATGCCAAGTTGTTTGAAAATCCTTTTCCTGCTGGACAACATTATGCTCCGGACATGGTCTATGGCTTAAACTCTTATATTTGACCTTTGACCTTTTAGTGTGACCTTGACAAAGGGACCTGGTTCTTGCGCACAACACACAGACACACCATGCTTAGCACTTCAGCCAAGTTAGTTTAAAATCCTTCCCTGCTGGACAAATTCAGACAGTATCTATGGCTAAATGACCATTCACCTTTAAGTGTGACCTTGACCTTGGACGTAGGGACCTGGTTCTTGCCAGCGACGCACCGTCTCACCATGCTCATAACTTGTTATTTGAAATTCCTTCCAATGCTAGACAAAATTATGCTCCAGACAGTGTCTATGGCTTTTTTTTTATTTGACCTTTGACCTTGACCTTGGACCTAGAAACCTGGTTCTTGCGAGCGACACACCGTCTCCCCATGCTCAACATTTGTGCCAAGTTATTTGAAATTCCTTCCATGCTAGACAAAATTATGCTCAGGACAGGGATAGAAGGCTTAAATTCTTATATCTGACCTTCTACCTTTAAGTGTGACCTTAACCTTGGACATAGGGATTTGGTTCTTGCATGCGACACACCGTCAAACCAAGCTCAACACTTGCGCCAAGTTATTTTAAATTCCTTCCATGCTGGACAATATTATACTTCCGACAGCGTCTATGGCTTGAATTCTTATATTTGACCTTTGACCTTTAAGTGTGACCTTGACCTTGGACCTAGGGACCTGGTTCTTGTGCGCGACACGCCGTCTCACCATTCTTGCACGCGACACACCGTCTCACCATGCTTAACACTTGTGCCAAGTTATTTGAAATTCCTTCCATGCTGGACAATATTATGCTTCAGACAGGGTCTATGGCTTAAATTCTTAAATTTGACCTTTGACCTTTAAGTTTGACCTTGACCTTGGACCTAGGGACCTGGTTCTTGCGAGCGACACCTTGTCTCCCCATGCTCAACACTTGTGCCAAGTTATTTGAAGTTCCTTCCATGCTGGACAAAATTATTATCCTGACAGGGATAGAAGGCTGAAAGTCTTATATTTGACCTTTGACCTTTAAGTGTGACCTTGACCTTGGACCTAGGGACCTGGTTCCTGCACGCGTCACACTGTCTCAACATGCTCAACACTTGTGCCAAGTTATTTGAAACTTCCATCCATGCTAGACAAAATTATACTTGGGACAGGGTCTATGGCTTAAATTCTTATATTTGACCTTTGACCTTTAAGTGGGACCTTGAACTTGGACCTAGGGACCTGGTTCTTGCACACAACACACCGTCTCACCATGCTCAACACTTGTGCCAAGTTATTTGAAATTCCTCCCATGCTGGACAAAATTATTATCAAGTTTAAAGGTGGGAAATTGAACATCATTCAAACAAATGTTACCTTTTTAGCAAAACTTTACTCATAATTAACATGATGTTAGTTTCTTTTGTCACAGACAGTCTTTCGAAGCTGTCAGCGTTTTGATTTTTGTTTTGTCATCAATACAGCTGTTGCTCTTGTGTGATACCATTTTACAACACAAACACTATACTAGCAATACAGTCTGCATTTACTCTCAAGGGTGTGTAAAATGACCAGTAATGTTATTAGATACTAAGCCAAGTATGTAAAATATTCTTGAAATGTAATAAAAGCATGGTTTTCAGGACAATTTATTAAGTCAAAATATGGAGGGCAGATTACAGCGAACAAATATTGTTCTCTACTCAAAATTAGCACCAATGTCTTTTTAAAACAAGATTAACTAAGCAATACTTATAATTTACCTTCCACACAGATTGTTGGCTTTGCACAAACACGGCCATAATTGGCACTGTCTTCTAATTTGGCACAGTGGTATTTTTCTTCACCATTACAATTGAGCGTTTCTGCTTCACACTGCCAGTCACACATTTGGTCATGTGTATGACAAATCTGCGGAAATGGAAACTTCTGCAACAAAAATATGCACAATTCATGCATAGAGAATAGGGCAAACTTGTAAATGTAGATTGCAAACAAACCATTATTGTGTCTCAAATAAAATGTGACAATATTGGCATATCTAAACCAAAACAAGATTCTGTGTTTGATAAACATACATGACCCCGGTGGTGCTGGATAGCCCATTTCTCAGTCCAAATTAGGTCAAGGTCAAGGTCAGAGTGAGGTTGGGTGATATGGGTGGATTGGGAACAGTCATAAGTAACAACTAGGTAAATATCCAAGTTCTGTTGTAAGCTGTGTTGATGCTAGACGAAACGGTAAAATCTAGTTAACCAAGAAATGGCAAGTCTGAATTATTATAAGTCCATATAAGGTCAAGGTCAAGGTTAAAGTGAGTTTGGGTGATATGGGTGGATTGGGGATGGTCATAAGCAACAACTCACTCTGGGTACACAGGCGATTCTAAAAATAAATCACCTCTGGTACATCATGCGACATTTTGGACTACTTTCAATCACATGATCATCAGAAATGGCTGCGCCCATAAGCTACAGCATTGAATTTTCGGTCAACAAAATGCACATGAAAATGTTAAAAATTATTGGGAATTATCATAAATAAAGTGGTCTGAATTAATTGTTACCCAAATAACAGTACGGTAAATCATATGAGATGCCATTCAGCTGTGGAATAATGATATATTCAGCTCAATGTGAAGCCAACTGGAGTTTGGAAATATGCTGAGTTATATTCAGCATCATTTCTGTGGAACACTGAAACATACATACTAGTGTTTCATAGTTATGGTGCTTTTAACATAATTCACTCAACACCTTGATCGTAATGTAACTTGTCCACAGGTAAAGATGTTTTAAGTTTATGCAGAATGTGTAACTGTTATTTTGCTTTCTTTTTCTTAATAAATGTAGAATACACTACCAAATTTTGCTTTTGTCAAATATACTGATTGATGAATCTGTAATATTAAAGTTGTATCCATACTTATTTATCAACTATCCTGCACATTTGAAATGTAAAATAAACCTGCCATTTCGGCATGAAATTGTGTGTTGAATATTAGCTCATATACCGGTATAATATGACTTAAATCTTTGGATTTGCTTAATGATATTAACAACATGCTCCTGATAATATTAATCAAATGTATATATCAAATAAGAAATCTCACTTTGATACTATTATGGACACCCAGTCTTGGATAGGGATTTTAATTGATGCCAAATCCTGCCTTTTGATGCAAGCAAATTGCAATTTTCTCATTTCTGACTCAAGCAAATATTGTGCCTTGCATCATTTTGATCCACTTGTTTTCAATAAGCCAACTTCAAAAGCACTAAAAATAATATTTTTATAACACTCATATTTTGTTTTAATTGAAAAAAAAATCATAAAACAACTTTGGAACACAAGAAAATACTGAAAAATATCTACCATAAGATCAATAAAATCATTTATCCCCACTGACCATGTATTCAGCTGACAGTAATTATATCAATCCAGTTTGGGAATTCATTTAAACAGCATACCACAAAACAAAATAATCACATTACTTCAATTTGTTCATTATAAGCATTGCACATATAAATGCATACAAAAATATAGTTAAATAAACCATATGAGTACAGATTGTTATATTTCATATTTTGTGCAAATGTCACTTTCATGTTTGATTTTAAGAGAAAAATGATATTAAATGGTTATAATTTGTTAAAAACAGAACTTTACAACAAATAAGGTGATTTACTTTATCACCATTTAATTCATTACATTATATAGATGCATACTGTTTCCTTCAAAGTTCATCATTGCATACACATCACTAAATACAGTATAATTGGTAATCTTGTTAATAAAAGCATATTTCATGTGTTTCTACTGGCTAGATATAACTGAGTACTAACATAGAAAATGTCCTGTCGGGGCTGTTTACTTGCTTGTAGAAATAACGCTATGTTACTGGTTTCATTAATTCCAAAATGTAGCTGCTACATGTGTCCATACATTTCAAAATTGTCATATTGTCACAGTTCAGGCACATACAAATATCTGTATTTCTTTCATATCACTTCTTAAGTTTGTAAGTGATTATGTGTTTTGAAAATATTCTAATTTCCCTATATCGCATTTGTTATAATGACTCCTACATTAACATTATAATTATATTAATATATAAAAATATATATTTTTATTATTATTATATACATTTTATATGGGAAATATATCAAAGCATTATTCAAAGCTATATAAATGTATACCCAGTAATAAAATATATGTGCTTCAAATACATCATTAAGGTATTGCAAGTTCAGGACACAGAAGCTAAAAACAGCTTAAATTGTCACAGTACATGATGGTAAATTCAACCTGTGTTCATTTCAATTAACAAATTGTCATACTATCATAGTCATATTTACATAAAACTGGCAGTCTTTCATTATATCATTGGATAATATTTGGTTGGTCTGCCAGATTATTAAATTTTACACTCTAGTCGAGTTTCTAAACTGAAAGTTCTAATTGAGCTCTTGTAGGGATACCAGTCACAGCCAGGTTTAGTAGTCTTTGGGAGATGACCATATTAATCACAGACTTGCAAAATTCAGTTCACCTGTAAAAATGAGACATGTGACTAAATTTTAAGGAACATTTTGTAATTAAGCATGCGATGTGAAGGTAAACATAAACAAAAAGTAAAATGCTATTGAGACTTAAATTAGCTGTACTATTTAACAAGGATTATTCCAACTATTCATAGCTTAAGTAATAATATTAATGCTGCAAAAACACTTTAATCAGAATAACTTATGTGAATTACTAATAAGAAACCATGGACATTAGATAAAAGTGAATGAATAAAATTAAACAAATGATATAATAATAACAAGAAGAAATGAAGAAGAAGAATAACAGAAATACTATTGAATTGCATACATTTAATTATTGTAGAAAACTGAACGAACTGAAGAATATCATAATACTTTATGATAATAACATTAAGGTATTCAACCCATAATTAGCTCATTAATTTCCGTGTAATTTGACGAAAGCCGTAGCCGTCAGTACTTTACCGTTCGCATTCGGAATACATACAAAATTTCTTTAAAAATTATATATTTCTTTAGCTTCCGTAGTATTTGTTTCAGATTTTAATATCGTCGCTTTTAAAAGCAAATTAGATATAAAATAACTATTAAATTGTAACGAGTATAATTAAAACGAAAGTAGAATCGGAGTTTGTTATCTTTGGAAATCATGATCATTTGAACGCTTATTGAATTTTATGTGCATATGACAGCGTTTATTTACCTTGATATAAATCATTCTGACTGCTGAAAACGTATAAAAGAGGTAGATTTTCAAGAGAAAAAGACACAGTAACAATGTAAATTTTGTCGGCTATGATCAGCTGCCATGATCTGTGACAGTGTGGTTGGAAAATTACCGAGAAGCATATTAGTTTGACTGTTTATGTCTACGTGAAATATTGTAAAATTGACTAATGAGATGTCAATAGTGTTCTCTATGGGAAAACTGACAAAGAAACCAAGTCAAACGGCAAGCCTAATACCAAGCTGTGTACGGGTTAGTATCAGTAAATTATCTAATTGTAAAGCCATTTGTTTGTATGGTAATAGTTACTAAGATAACGACAACTCGTGAATGGTCGTGTAAATATACTTAATAAAAATATTTGATTTTTATTTATACACGGAACATAAAGTTTGGAAATATAATAAGATGAAGTACTAGTATTAGTTTCCAAGCTTATTTAACAAAGTTCTATGTTTTGAAATAATCATATAATTATGTTACAATTTCCATATTGAAAATGCCATCAATTTTGCTTTGTCATTCTGTTAATTGTTATAACATAGCCTTATAAGTCGGTTACTAAAACATCTGTAAAAATTCAACATTTGGCATTACATTTTGCATCAACTGACATCGGTGCCATATCAGACAATTATTTAACCAATGATTGTTGTGTAAATTAATATCAGTCTGTAAGTAGAATCTACTGTAAAACTGTGTACTGAAAACTTATTTTCAGTGATGCTGCTGTTCAGAATAGCACACACACATCCAGTACGATGGACGACATTTTAGATGGCGACCAGGCTGTTAGTGTTTAACCAGAGGCATCGCTAGTAGCAGTCGCATTCCCATATTCATCAACAGCTGGGTGCAACCAGCTGATGTTCAAAAATGGGAAAGCCAGAAACATTGATTCTCTGGTTCTTCTTGCCTATACTGACGTGATAAAAATACTACAGGAGAGGACATCGCTGGCTCCCGTTTATGTACCATCGAAACATTCAACTGTGAAGGCGCGGACAGTTTATTTAGTATTTAACATGTAAATATAATGGATGGGAAGCCCTATATTACAGTTGCAAAAAGGACATTAGAACTTTTATAACACAAATTAGCGGATTTTTTAAAAAACACTCATTTTTTTAACCCAGTAAAGTTGATGATGGACATGGCCTGGAACGTTACAATTTTTTAGGTAAAATGTGTTAATGAAGCACATATTGGTTCTGTCTATTATGTTTATATTTATTTCATTTATAAAATGTAGTAATTGTAAATTTAGTTTATTCAACTCTTTTGTTCATATTCTAGATTATGTGTTTTAGACGTTTGGAATAAATATTGTTTATAATAGAATATACAATGATGAAACAAAGTTTAATTTTAATGTTTTCTGTTCAAAAGTTATGGAACTAATTTTATATATTGCTTGTATTTTGTATCTAAGAACTTTTTAAAGTTTTATGGGAGTATCTTTCTTAGGTTCTCAATAATTATTTAAAAATATTTTTTTTTTTTAAAAAGGTATCTCTGAACAAAATTCCAGCTTAATTTTTTATGGGGGTAGTGCTAAAAACTGTTTTAATTTTTCAAATTTGCAAGGTAAAGTTTATTTGTTTTGCCTTCATTGTGTGGCTTATAGTCCAAGAATAAAATATATTATGGTTTAGATTCAGAACATGCATAAAATAAGCAAGTTTATCACATTTTGTTTATATCTTTCAAAAATTAGAACAGGAAAATTCTCATTGATCATAAATATAATTAGCAATATGAGTACATATTACTTCCATATAAATTCATTCAAGAATAATTGTTGATTATTTTCATAATATGTGTTCAATATACCATTCATAAATGTTTATTTATGTGAAGTTTATGAAATATTAATAAAGTATTTCACTTGTAAAGATGCCTATAGCTTTTCATTTTTTGATGTGTTTAGCAAAAGAGGGGGTATGGTGATTAAAAAACTATATCTGACAAACCGAACGGTAAAATTTATCAAAATTTTGCAGAAGAGTCCAGATATGAATGCCCTTCAAGAAAATAATATGATTTGTGGTGTTCTAGACATTGAGTATTATGGGTTGAATACCTTAACAACATAAAATTTATAAAATAAATACATTAAATTACAAAAAAATAATAAATCTATTATTAAAACATGTAATTTTACCTGAAAGATAAGGCCTTTTCCAAAGCCAGCATTAAAACGCAATGGCAGCCTGTATTGTGTAGACATTTTCATTATCTTTATTTGATTCTTCCTCAAAACCTTGTTTTTATCAGTGTAATTTAACTTAACATCTGTTTCACTATTAAGTCTAGTTTAACTTTCGGTTTGGATAGTTTGTAAACACTAGAATCAGTTTCGATAAAAGATTATAATTTCTTGAACTTATATTTGCATAGTAAGCCTTTGGATAATAGGTCAAGATGCCTGTAAAATATACATCTACCTTTCCTCATTTATCATCGTTTCGACATAAAACGTGGTGCTATTTCAACGCGCGTCGTGTATAGCCCTATAACACAGGCGGATCACCGTTGGGTGTATCAAGCCAAGATGGCTCCATGATAGACACGAGATCTATCTTACGGAGCATTCCGGAGCTAGTCGATGTATCACAATTGGCAACAACTGTGTAAGTATCCAAATGTTGTAGCAAGCGGTGTTGGTACTAGATGAAACAGTAAAATCTGGTTAACCAAGAAACAGCCCATTTGAACTATTTTAAGTGCAAATTAGATCAAGGTCGAGGTCAAAGTGAGGTTGGGTGATATGGGTGGATTGGGAAAGGACATAAATAACAATTGTGTAAATATCCAAGTGTTGTAGTAAGCGATGTTGGTGCTAGATGAAACCGTAAAATCTACTTAACCTTGTCATGGATGTACGGAAAGATGGACAGACGGAAGGACAGGACAATCACTATATGACTCCCGTATCAAGATGCAGGGGTAATAAAATGTATAGCAAAAATCATTCAATTTCTGAAAAATTGTGTTGGTAGGATTCTGTAAGTTGGCCCTATTTGTTCACCTGTTCAGTAGCGTGATGTGATGAACAATGATTCAAGATGTCAGTAAATGTGCGCGTATATCATATATTTTGACTGCAGATGAACAATATTTTACCATACATTGATCTCATGAAAGAATACCATTTGACAAAGGTTTTTTTCTGATCTAATGAAAAAATAAGGTCCTATAGAGTAAAGAAGCTTTTTACATTATTTGACCAAATGACCTATTTTTGACCCATAATTGATCATAATCTAGATTTAATGGAGGACAACAATCTGAACATGTTTCAACCTGACCTGATTAACAAGATTGCTGACCAGTGTGTTTTTACTAATAATGGCTTGAAATAATTAAATTGTGTGTTCAGCGATGTTTGAAACAAAAAAGAGCTGTCTCAGGACAGCGCGCTCGTCTATTCAACCGCTTTGTCGGAGTTATTAGCCTTTATCACTACAAAAAGAGGCATAATTCTGCTAAACTGCTGGTCCCAGTTATGTGCCTGGACCAGTGACCTTATATAATGACCTTGAAGACGTGTGATGTTTTAATTGAATATCTGTAGCAGATATAGAGATATGAAGTTGTTGCATGCAAACTTAGCCTGAAATTTCTAAGTAAAAAAAGGGGCAAAATTCTGCTAA
The DNA here is from genome assembly GCA_027627225.1 of Congeria kusceri. Taxonomy (NCBI): domain Eukaryota; kingdom Metazoa; phylum Mollusca; class Bivalvia; order Myida; family Dreissenidae; genus Congeria; species Congeria kusceri. The sequence continues at coordinate 65,482,923 of CM051028.1, forward strand.
ACTCCAGGTCAGAGATATGGGCCTGGGCCAGTGACCTTATATATGACCCTGAAGACATGTGTGAAGTTTCGATTTAATATCTGTAGTAGTTATAGACATATGGAGTTGTTGCACACAAACTTTAACCTGAATTTCTAAGTACAGAAAGGGGCATAATTCTGCTAAATTGCAGGTCAGAGTTATGGGCCTTGGTCAGTGACCTTATATAAAATGACCCTGAGGAAATGTGTGATGTTCCAATTGAATATCTGTAGTAGTTATAGACATATGGAGTTGTTGCACACAAACTGTTACCTGAATTTCTAAGTACAAAAAGGAGCATAATTCTGCTAAATTGCAGGTCTGAGATACGGGCCTTGGTCAGTGACCTTGTATATGACCCTGAAGACATGTGTGAAGTTTCAATTGAATATCTGTAGTAGTTCTAGATACATGGAGTTGTTGCACGCAAACTTTTAAATGAATTTCTAAGTACAAAAAGGGGCATAATTCTGCTTAAAAATTGCAGGTAAGAGTTATGGGCCTTGGTCAGTGACCTTATATAATGACCATGAAGACATGTGTAAAGTTTCAATTGAATAATCTGTAGTAGTTATAGAGATATGGAGTTGTTGCATACAAACTTTAACCTGGATTTTTAAGTACAAAAAGCAGCATAATTGTACTAAATTGCAGGTCGGAGTTATAGGCCTTGGTCAGTGACCTTACATAATGACCCTGAAGACGAATAAAGTTTTAATTGAATATCTGTAGTAGTTACAGAGATATGTTACAGTACTTGTTGCATGCAAACCTTAGCCTGAATTTTCTCTTTCAAGGGAACCTTAACCTGAGCATTACGCTGTGGTTTCTTGATGAAGTCTTTCTTTCGACAAACATCGACAATTGACAAGTAGATACTTGTCAATCAAGCATTGAGTTGACCAATAATGGGTTTATATTTCAGTGGTAAATAATAGCACGTGGTTGCATAATCCAATCAATTTACTTCAAAGCCTTGACAAACAACCTTGGACAAACAGAAAGGCAGAGTGATCTATGTTGGTCTATTGGTTATATTTTCACACATTAATTCCTTGGAAACTTTGGACTCAGCTTTTAAGCTTTGAAAAAAAACAACAATCGAAGATGACCAACTTTTTTTAATAGCTTCTGGAAGTATTAAGTGACATTACACGCACTCAACATGATTATTAGAACATAGTATACATTTTGTGAAATTTCTAAGAGAAATCAATGTAGTGATCATTGATCATTTTCCTGAATATTTATTAAATTGACAAAAATAGATCAATTTCTTGATGTTCTTTTATTATTCATTTTCTACATAAAATGCATATATATTATGTACAATAATAGGTACTGTGTCTCTAATATATGCTTGTAGATCTATATCCATGCTCTTGGTTGACTATGGATATAAAAATATTTGGATATAACGATATAACTTCGCTCTGTTTTTCATTAAAAAGTTGGGGGCCTATCTTATAAGAGCTAGTGTCCTAAATCTGTGTTAATTTTCATTGAAACAATTATAAAGTATATAGATAAGACAATTTTGCAAATGCTGCCTCTAGATTGTTCACAAGCTTTTTCTTTAATCTGGTGGCCTAGTTTCTAACCCCATATGACCCAGTTTTGAACTTGTCCTAGATATAATTGGGACAAATATTCTGAGCAAGTTTCATGATTATTGGGCTATAAATGTGGCATCTAGAGTGTTTACAAGCTTTTTCTTCAATTTGGACAGGTGACCAAGTTTTTGACCTGAAGTGATCTAGTTTTGAATTGTTCCGTGATATTATTGAAACAAATGTTCTGAGCAAGTTTCAAGAATATTGGGCAAAAAATGTGACATCTAGAGTGATAAAAAGCTTTTTCTTCAATTTGCCCTAGAGACCTAGTTTTTGACCCCACATGACCCAGTTTCGATCTCGTCCAAGATATCATTGGGACAAATGTTCTGAGCAAGTTTCATGTTGATTGGGCCAAAAATGTGGCCTCTAGAGTATTAATAAGCTTTTGTAAAGTTTTCAATATAGCAGCCATGTTTTTCAACGGAGGGCAACCATTTTCAAACTCGGCCAAGATATCATAACAACAAATGTTCTGAGCAAGTTTCATGTTGATTGGGCAAATAATGTGGCCTCTAGAATGTTAACAAGCTTTATAAACTAGAGTGGATGCACCTATTGCCAAACATGCATGTATTTCGAACATTTTCTATTTATAAATGTATTACTCATTAGTATCATATTAACCTTGATATGATGTCATTTGTATTATGTCATGTCTTTATCCAACAAACTGACATTTTCAGAGTGTATTATTTCGAGTATTTAACAATTTGTGACTAAATGTTCATGATACTGCCAAAGTTCAATTCATCCTTGCGCATTTTTGAATTAAGAACTGCTGACGTCTATAAGGTAGTAAGATCACATTATACTTCTAAATGTATCTGGTTATTTATGGAAAGTAATTATGCTCTACATTATGGAATGCAACACACTACTTACTTTTAACATGCATGTAATACATTTTCATGGGTGTTCGGTAATAAGAGCATGTCTTAAAAGATATGCATGTTTTACCAAACGCATTCATATATATATATGAATTTGAACTTAAGTTTTCACAACTTACAATTAATTAAGAAATCAAGAAAACAGTAGAAGATCTAGTAAATAAACAATTTTTTAATAAAATATAAATACCAACAAATAAATTATTAAATAACTTTAAATCCAGTAATTTATTTTCCAACAGCAAATAAGGTTTTTGCCTGTACAAAGCTAATGTGGAAGGGGGTGTGCTAAGAAGGAAGAAGTATAGGCTTAAGTTCTTTGAAACAAGAAAGAATACAGAAACGAAATTATTTAGAGGAAGAAGATAATTTAAAAACAAGCAACAACAAAGGTTGCTAAATAGATCGAGTAAATTAAAGTGCGAAAATTAAAACAACCATAAATTAATGCAAGACTGAGTGTGTGTCCCAGGCAGAAGCCTCTTTTGAGTCTGATGGGGACATGCACATTGAAATTTGAACTGTTACTTGTCTAAAAGGTGTCTTCAATGGCTGATATTTAATTCCTTCATTGTGTTTGTAGATTCTATTGGTTGTGCGCCGAATAAATACATCAGCATCGAAGGGTTGTTGTTTGAATGAACAATTGTTGAAAATGCATAAGAAATCACATTTATCTAGAACACATGCATGGTTATTACATTACTCTTTTCTTGTTAAATACATCCAATGTGTATACAACATTGGATGTATCATTAAACATATTATTACGCATTCTAATTAATATGTTTCACAGCAACTTTTTTCAGAATGTTTGTTTATTTTTATTAAATGGCGAAGTGCACAGAATTACATGCACATGTGTTCGGAATTAGATGCATTTGTTCGGTAATACAAGCAGGTGGGTTGTGCATTTCAGAAAGACGTATTTCACTATCAAATACACATATATACACTACTATAGCACTAAACTTTAAATAATGATAAAAGTACATGTCAAATCATGCAGATTAAGATACAAGCTTGTATTACCGAACAGTATGGTTTTGCACCTGAAGTGTTCGGTAATAGGTGCACCCACTCTATATTCACAACTTTCCTCCAAACAGTTTTAAGGAGCCAATTATAGTGACTGTTTACAGCACTTACTTAAACAACACTATGACTACAAGTATTTTTCAACTGCTATCATTTTTTCTTGGACTGACAATTAATGACAGTGTGCATGAAAACAAATCAAATGAGCCAACATTACCTGCCCAACAAAATGTATTTCAATAACCTGTTTGTCTAAGGTAGTTTGTCCAAGGATTTGAAGTAAACAGATTGGATTATGTAACCAGGTGCTATTATTTACCACTGAAATATAAACCCATAATTGGTCAACTCAATCCTTAATTGACAGGTCACAACTGGTAAATTAAGAATATGCTTACTTTAAGTTCCATGCATGTTCGCAAGCATTCATAACTGGAGGGAATGGCACTTGAAGATCTGAGCTGAAAAAAAACAGAAGAAAAAACCAGATTAAAGAAGAATAACCCTTCACAGTAAAAGTAATCAACAAGCAGGATTTAGAGTAATCATCTTATGTTCGACCTTAAAAACGCCTAGGTAGGACAATACAATAAATTGTAGCATGATACTTGTTTATGCAGTGATTTTCTTTTCCTTATATAACAGGATCCGGTAAATTGATCCACTCCTAATGCCTCATATGGTTTATTTTTCCCAATTGGAAAAAACAAAATCCCAAATTAGAAGTAACAAAATGCTTACTGGCAATACATAGGAAATGTGGTTATAATTTGTAAATCATGAACTTATTTGTATGTGTATATATAATCACCATTACAATACCAAATTCAACCAATACACCAGTGTAAGTTGTTCATTAACAAGAAATGTTTGTAAAACATGCATGCCACCCGACTTGCAGCCAAGTCGTCAACATGTGCAATTGTTAAGAGATTTTTTTAATATTGTATGTGCACATTAACACATGGAGAGGAAATTAAAGTTGATGCTTTAGAAAGTAAATATAAAGATGAAAAAAAGATAGAGTATAATTATGGATTTATTTTTACAGTCTATTATATAAGGATACCTGTTTTCTGTTTGATTTAAACATCAAATAGGCCAAAACATCTCTAGATATCCTGCGGAAACAAAATGGGCTACAGGGCCTAAAATAAAATATTGTTTGTTTCCCCTTCCCGCGACCCATGCAAATAAAGGGTGGGTCGGTAGGTAGGAAAAATATTTTATTTTTCAAAAAATAAGTCATTTTCATTTATGTTTTCCTTAAGGTCGAAATGTTACGTTATAGTATAAATTCTTAATATTTTCGTTGTAGCAGATTAAAAACGTTCTGCTTATTTAAGTAATACTATGTTCTAATTACCTTACAATAATTTATCAAAACAAACAATAACATAAGTTAAAAACAAGAGCGTTAATAATAAAAACCTGTTAAAACTACGGAGTAATAGCGTGACGTTGCAATTTACCAGGCATCCAAAACAGAACGCTGTTAGCAACAGCCATAGCAACGGTGACTCGCAAACTGCGGCTAGCAGTTTGTAGCTGAAAAACGTGTTGTTACATGCTTAGCACGCGGATAGTGTTTAAAAGCATCAATCTGTAAAACTGTATCTGAACAACGCAAATGCTAGAGCATAAATGAATGAGCATTATATGGAAATAAAAAAAACAAACAGGACTTTGTTCATTAATAAAAACAAAGCAACAGAACTATTTTGATAAATAAAAATAAAAAGAAAAGGCGCTGAAGTTTATTTACTTTCATTCTTGACAACGACTTTAGTTCTGCTAGCTTTCATTCAAATGTTGTCTCAGCCAAAGTTTTTGCATAATTCTAATCCGCTGGCATTGAAGAGTTTCAATAACACTTTCGTGAATAGATCTAGTAATTGTATTTTTTTTAAACAAAATAAGACGTTTGTCGCGATCAGTTTGTCGAGTTACATGACGTCGTAATTCAAATTCTTAGTAAACGATTCCTTTCACTAAAATTATGATATTTATTTATAATTATTTATTTATTTACTATTTTAATTTGTAGTAATTTATTACAAACGCAGCTGTTCAAAACACGCATATCTATAACAAAACACATACCTAACGCAAATGTGTTACAAATGACTTGCACCTTTACCAATTAAAATTAGAATGAGGGCGTGATAAACTTTCTAACGACGATGCTCATTTGCATGTTGGAAATTTTATGCGTTCTCATTGGCTGACTGTTTGGCTCTTGTTAAGCTGACTACTCCTGCGTCAACATTTTATCGATAATGGACACTTGGTGCATAAAGGCGAGTTTGTTAATTGCCCGTGGGCGTTCTTTGTCTTTAAAAAAAACATGCATATGTGAGCGGAAATGGTTGCGCCCTAGAATCTGACACTGAATGTTATGGCGTCCTTTTCGTAAAAGCATGCGTCAAAATACGCAGAATTACGCGTTACCGAGAACTGTAATTTTATAAGCGTCTTTTGAAAGTAAGATTCGTACACGCTATTGGATTCTTTTAAAGGATAAGCACCTCGAATTTTCACACAAATAAAATAAATATTATTTTCTTTGGTCTATAAAATTTTTTGGGTCGCGGCGATTTTGCTGGGTCAGTCGTGGGAGGGGAAACAAACAATATTTTATTTTAGGCCCAGAGAAACAAGTTTTTATGTTACAAGCCCCTGTGACCTTGACCTTTGACCTGTTGACCTCAAAATTGATAGGCGTCTTCCTTTCCTCCCGAGTAACCAGCATACCAATTTGGATGATCGTAATTCAAATCGTATTCTACATATCATGCGGAAACGAAATGGTCCACAGAGGAAACAGTTTTCATGTTACAAGCCTCTGTCACCTTTCTAACGACGATGCTCATTTGCATGTTGGAAATTTTATGCGTTCTCATTGGCTGACTGTTTGGCTCTTGTTAAGCTGACTACTCCTGCGTCAACATTTTATCGATAATGGACACTTGGTGCATAAAGGCGAGTTTGTTAATTGCCCGTGGGCGTTCTTTGTCTTTAAAAAAAACATGCATATGTGAGCGGAAATGGTTGCGCCCTAGAATCTGACACTTAATGTTATAGCGTCCTTTTCGTAAAAGCATGCGTCAAAATACGCCGAATTACGCGTTACCGAGAACTGTAATTTTATAAGCGTCTTTTGAAAGTAAGATTCGTACACGCTATTGGATTCTTTTAAAGGATAAGCACCTCGAATTTTCACACAAATAAAATAAAATATTATTTTCTTTGGTCTATAACAATTTTTGGGTCGCGGCGATTTTGCTGGGTCAGTCGTGGGAGGGGAAACAAACAATATTTTATTTTAGGCCCAGAGAAACAAGTTTTTATGTTACAAGCCCCTGTGACCTTGACCTTTGACCTGTTGACCTCAAAATTGATAGGCGTCTTCCTTTCCTCCCGAGTAACCAGCATACCAATTTGGATGATCGTAATTCAAATCGTATTCTACATATCATGCGGAAACGAAATGGTACAGAGGAAACAGTTTTCATGTTACAAGCCTCTGTCACCTTGAGCTTTGACCTGTTGACCTCAAAATTGATAGGCATCTTCCTTTCCTCCCAAGTAACCAGCATACCAACTTAAATGATCGCAGGTCAAAGCGTTCTGTAGATATCGTGGGGAAACGAATTTCATGTTACAAGCCCCTGTGACCTTGACCTTTGTCCTGTTGACCTCAAAATCAATAGGCGTCTTCCTTTCCTCCAAAGTAACCAGCATACCAACTTAAATGATTGTAGGTCAAAGCGTTCTCTAGATATCGTGCGGAAACGAAATGGTCTACGGACAGACCGACCAACCATCCGACCAACGGACAGGTGCAAAGCAATATACCCCCACTTCTTTGAAGGGGGGCATAATTAAGAACCTAATCCAGTACTGCTACACATGTTAATCCAGTACTGCTACACATGTTAATCCAGTACCTCTACACATGTTAATTGCATTAAAACAAGCTATTATAATAGTACATGCACTGGCATTCTGCCGAGTCTTGCGTTAAATCAATTGATGAATACTTTTTTTTTAAAGAAACAAAACTTATGTTTTATTTATTAAAAAAATCAACAACCACAAAATTAGCGATTCCACAGGATCACAAACAGGCAATGTCATAAAATGTTGAGGAAATTAAGGTATAAAATGTACTTTCCTTTGTATAACATTGCTGACATATTTTTGTTTAATTTTTGCTGAAATAAGATAGTAGTTAAAAGGCCAAATAAAACATTGGTTCAATAAATTTAATCAAGTGACTCAAGAAGACAACGTAACTCACCATGAAGTGACGTGCATTAGCAGGGAATGTACAGGTGACCACAGCCATTTAAGCATATCTGGCAGAGGACCACCCAAGAACATTTCTGTGAATTTTCTTCCAAGTTATCACAGTGGTGTTATTTACAGATATTTTTATTTGTTTCTCTGGAAGCCATGTTGTGCAACAGACTAGAACCATTAGCAATTTGGAAATGAAACTTATAAGAAACATTTTTTGCGCATTAAAAATTTAGCCAGAGCTTTAGGAAGAGTTTTTTCTGTTTTCATTTGTTGTGTTTGGTTTTGTATGGAATTTGTCAATGAGTATTATTTTATTTTAAAAGCAGGGGGAATAGCATGTTTATTCGTGGTTTTTGTTGGAGAATATATTACACTATTATGCACCTCAGCATTGTTCATCACTCAAGGTATTATTGGCAGGATAGATCACTGAAAATCCCACTGACCTGTTTTGCATGTAATGTTTTCTAATTTTTGTAGATTTCCTATCCTATTTGAACACTTTTTGACAGACTCTTTTCTGCATATTATAGACATTTCAGCACACAAAATTAAATGAATGCATAACACAAAGACATACTGTAAATTCTTGCACTTCAGATGCACTTTTTTTATCCAAATGTCAGGTCTTTTTTTTTTGGTGTATCTTATATGCGGATATAAGCAAAAAATCCATTTATGAATTTAATTTAACAAGAGCAGTTTGAAAAACAGTTATGCCCCCACAAGAAGGTTAAATGTTAAAATATCAAGTTGGATGAAAAATGTTGGACAAAGAGAGCATGAACTGCTAAACAAGAGGGCCATGATGGCCCAAAGCGCAACTGGTACAGATGAAGACCATACTGTTGTGACAGGTTTGAAAATTAAGGTATCTAAACAATATGCAAAGGGGGATAGGATCAATTTGATTTAAAACATTGGTAGGTGCAATGGGCAAACTAAAGCACAAGCGGTGTTTTTGCTAATGGTTCTCAAATCATTTTACTAGATATTCTTACCTGACCATTTTTCATTAAGTCAGTGACAATACTGGAAAATGCCAAAACAGTAGATTTTTATGTCTTTTTCGAAGACAGTTACGAGAAATAGTTGCAATGTGATAATTGCGATGGCTGTGCTATAAGGTCAAGTTTTGCTATTTCTTTGATAATTTTCTGTCCAATGATGACAATGATGTTAATGCAGGCTCTGAAGCCATCAATGTTGCAAGTACAAATAACTGCATGCAAGGTTTGCAACTGTTGGAAATCAAATGTTATCAATCAATTTTTATGGTCATACGCAAACAGTGTAAGTTTGGTCAACATTGAATAAAAAAGCGTGTGTGCAAGCCAATCATTGATAACTTGTTGATGTTTTTTCCAAACACAAGGGGCAATAACTCCGGTGTTTCTGGCTCAATCAGGCTTATATTTGCCTTCATCTGTAGTCTAACCTTCATAGACAAACTGTGCAAGATTGTTGAAGATTGGATGAAAAATGAAGTCTCTATCCTAAATAATGTCCATTTTTGCATATTTTTTTTCACAAACAAAGGGCAGTAACTCCAGTGTTTCTGGTCCGATCTTGCTTATATTCGATTTCAACTGTAATTTCATGGTAATAGACAAACTGTGCAAGATCGGTGAAGATTGGATGAAAAATGAAGTCTCTATCCTAAGTAATGTCCATTATTGTATATTTTTTTAATAAACAAAGGGCAATAACTCTGGTGTTTGAAACACGATCTGGCCCATTTTTGTGTCTGATGGTCATACACAAACTGCGAAAGTTGGATTAAAAACTGTGAAAGTTTGGTGAAGATTGGATGGAAAATAAATAAAGTCTATATGTTGGAAAAAGGCAGTTTTGCACATTTTGCATGAAATAGGGGCAATAAGTCTAGTGCTGTGATCTGACCCAATAACAATGCAATCTGAGATTTAATGGTCATACACAAACTGTGCAAGTTTGGTGAAGATTGGATAAAAAGTGAAGCCTCCAGCGTGAGAACGAACCCAATTGTTGACGGCACACGGACGACGTAAGGAGAGGTCCCCTATACCAATAGCTCACAGAGCACTTCATGCTAAGTTGATGAAGATCGAATGGCAACAGTTGGACTTAGAGAGCAGAACGGCTAAAGAGGCTAATTTTAGATAAATCAAGGGCCATGACTAAATAGTTTCTAAGGACGATTTGGTTTATTATCAAAAGTGACCAATATATAATGCCCACAAAGATTTTCACCAAGTTTGCTGAAGATCGGATAAAAACTGTTTGACATAGAGAGCAGAAACAGCTAACAAGGCTAATTTAAGATAATTCAAGGGCCACAACTCCACAAATCCTTGGGCGATTTAGCTGGCAATCAAACTTCACCAAGATATTATACCCACAAACTTTTGTATGAAGTTTGGTGAAGATCGGATGAAAACTGATGAACTTGGAAAGTGGAAACAGGTAAAAAGGTCAATTTTTAAAAGAGATAATTCAGGGCCATAATTCCACATTTCCTGGAGCCTTTTGACTTATTATCATACTTGGCCGAGATATCATGCCTATAAACATTTTCATGAAGTTTGGTGAAAATCGAATTAAACTGTTGGACTTAGAGAGCTGAAACGAATGTGGTAACCAACAGACCGACAGACCAACACTTTGTAACCGATGCATTTTGCACTATTTTATATTAGGTCAGTAAAAAATATATTTTACCAGTATGTTTCTTATGTTGTATAATGTTTTGTGTGTTTTTTTCTTATTAATCCGAAATAATAAGATAAATTATTTGCAATTTTTCAAATGTCAAATTACAGTGGTGAAAACAACACCAGACAAGCTAGTTCACTGTTTGTATCGCTCTGCAAACAATTACAATGGTCTCATAGATGAAATTTGCAGAACTGAACAAACGATTAGCGTCAAAGGTGTTATTTAAGTGGATAATACGTAAGTGTCTTATTCCAACACTTACAACCTACACATGTACAAAACACATTTAGTATGATGTGTCCGGATTTGTATGTTGCAATTATAACGACACACATTTTTGCAATGTCAGTAATCAATGGACACAACATTTTTTATTTTAATGCGTTTGGATGCTTTAAATAATTATTCTTTTCTCTCAAATTACGATCTCATTTTTAAGGTGCATCTTATGCGCAAGGGGGCATCGTATACACGAGAATATACAGTATTAGGACGGCTAGGTCAGTCTGAACACAGAACAGAATATTTTCACTTACCAAACAACATGTGATCAACAGGAATCCTACAAGTGATTTAGGCTTGTCTGGAATCATCTTCAAATCAGCCTAAAATAGCAACATAATGAGAATGATAACCATTCAGAATGTTACTGTTTAATAATTAAAACTGTTTTATTGCTCTACAACATGTAAAAACAATACTAACTTACACACATGTAATAAATGACAATAAGACACAGTGTGTGTAACTTATACTTTCTGTTTAATTAATTAATGTAAACAACATGATACATAAATAGCATCATGAGTAACACACTAATTAATTAATTTTAAATTCTGACACAAATTTTAAAGTAACATCTTTCACAGCAATTAATTAATTTTAACCACAAACACATAATAAACAAGTGTTTGTCAGGATGTGACGCAGTCCCTTACCAGTGGCTTGTTACAGAAAAAGCGCACATAATGAAACACACAATTCCATATTTATTACAGGTAGATGTATAGAATAAAATTTAGGAATAAAAAAAAACACCCACAGTAATTGTCTCATGATGGTGAACATTTCCACCAATTAATTTCAAAATCCATTGAGAAATGACAGAGTTATTGACTGCACACGAACAACAGACCACATTTTTTACCTTTGACCTCTATGTATGACCTTAAACCTTGGAGGTACGGATCAGTATCTTAATCTCGACATATCGCCTCATAAGGGTGAACATTTCTGCCAAGTAATTTCAAGATTAATTGATAAATAACAGAAATATAGAGCGGAAACGAAAAACAGACCCATTTTTTACCTTTGACCTCTACCTGTGACCTTGATCTTGGAGGTAAAGACCTGGATCTTGCACGTGACAAATCATCTTATGATGGTGAACATTTTTGCCAAGTAATTTCAAAGTCCATTCATAATCATAGTTATACAGCGGATGACAAAAAAAAGACCCCGTTTTTTACCTTTGACCTATAAGTGTGACCATTAACCTTGGAGGTACAGACCTGGATTTTGCGTGAAACACATTGTCTCATGATGGTAAACAATTGTGCCAAGCAATTTCAAAATCCATTCTATCCGAACTCTATCAAATTCATAGAGTTCGGACACGAAAAAACAGACCCCATTTTTTACCTTTGACCTCTGAGTGTGACCTTGACCTTGGACGTAGGGACCTGGATCTTACAAAGAACACATTATCTCATAATGGTGAACAATTGTGCCAAGTAATTTTAAAATCCATTCATAAGCTGACAGATTTATAGAGCAGACACAAAAAACAGACCCCATTTTTTACCTTTGACCTCTAAGTGTGACCTTGACCTTGGAAGTACGGACCTGGATCTTTCACGCCAGACACCATCTCATGATGGTGAACATTTCTACTAAAATCCATCCAGAAAAGACAAGATTTATAGAGGGGACATGAAACGGGATGGACGGAAGGACGCATGGAAGAACGGACGGACGAATGGACAGACGAAAGGACAGACTGAAGGACAGACGGAAGGACACGTGCACACCTTAAGTCCACAACCGGTTTCACCCGTAGGGGACTAATAACATCACAACACAAATTAATTGATGTAACCAACTATTATAGAAGGCAGCCACATAAAGTTCTTAAATCTATTTTTTACAATTATTTTATATTACATTAAACTAAACTTGTAATGATATCACCAAAACTATGCTAAATCGAAGGTCCAAGGGACAGATTCCTATATATTTATAATATCTGTCGTAACAATATCACATGTATGTATCAATGTAACAACGTTATTGGTATAAGAATGTTGTTTTCATTTCCTAGTGGCAAATACTCCCTATTTATAACGATATTTGGCGTCCGTACCAGGTGGGAAAAACATTCATCCAGGTAAACCGTTATATGGTTGGCTTGATTAAATAAGCAGTGCTGTGGTAATTGATTAAAACTGGCGTTGGGTGTGACTTTCCTTTAAGTCCCTTGTTAAAGGTGTTCGGAGAAACATCTTGAACAAAGTTTAATATAGTATAAAAATACCGTCTGTTGCTTCTGACATTGTTGACGTCACCAGCAATCAACATGATTATTAGAACATTATATACGTGTACCCATGCTGTGAAAATTGTGAAAAACGAAATCATTTTAGTGAGCTTATTTATCCTGAATATTTATAATGTTAAATTGTCATAAATAAATTGTGTTTCTTAATGTTCTTTCATTATACATAGTTCTACATTCAATTTAATATGTGTGTATGTAAAATTATCAGTGTTGCGTCTCTGCTTTAAACTTGTGTGTCCTGGCACTTGGTTGCCTATTTACGAATGTTACAATATTCAGATATAGCAACATAAATTCTATGGTCTGCTCAATATCGTTATAAACAGAGATTACTGTATAACTAATCATTTACACAAAACAAAATTGAATTAAAATACAATTTGAAAATGGTGACTGTTTCTAGAAACAATTTACAGAATAAAATAGTGGTAATCCCTGTGGTAACCCCTGTCAAAATGGACTTTATGAGATCAAGAATTGTTCATGCCATTAAGCATTATTCATGAAGTCTTCTTGAAAACCTCTAATAACAAACTTCATGAAGTTTTATGAATGAAGTGATTTAAGGTACACTTCGTGAAGGCGTCATGCATTACTGAAATTCTAGAAACATTCATGAAGCTTGAAAATGAATAGATCAAGATATTTTTATGAATACCACACTTAGATCAGATTTCCGCATTGCATTTCAAGTAGTGGAGAAAATGCTGAATAGATGCGGGAATGTTGCGGAAATCATCAGTTTCCGCAGATTCTCCACATATTTTCCGCAAAAATGATTTTGGCTTTGCGGAGAAATTTCTTATATGCGGAGAACATGCGGAGAGTATGCGGAATATTGACACTTAGACATTTTCATGATGCGGAAAAGTAATACTTTGAAAAAATCACAAGCTTGTTAATCTATTTATTAAAACAAGAGCTGTTTGTAAAACATATATGCCCCCTCTAGGTCAAAAACAATCTTTAATATCAATTTGGTGAGAATTGTTGAACATACACCCATGAAACCACAAGTCTGAATTCTGTCTAATCTCTGTCTGAATAAATACTGAATACAGTCGGAGGACATAACCTGGGACATAACCTGAACATCTATGTGAAAAAAGGGGCATATATCTGTCAAAATACAAAACAGAGTTATGGGGAATGTAGAACTTGAAGCTGGAGTTGAGGACAAAGGTATATTCTAATTTTCAAGTCAATAACTTATGTAATTTTGTAGTTTTAATTATAAACTTTAACCTGAAAATCATTGTGAAAAAGGGACATAACTATGTCAAAATATAAAACTGTAAAACTGAGTTATTGGGAATGTGGCACTTGATGGAGTTGATGACATTTAAGGTATATTCTAAATTTCAAGTGAATAACTTTTGTAGTTTTGAAGTTACAGAAGTTTTGAATATAAACTTTTACCTGAAAATCTATGTGAAAAAGGGGCACAACTATGTCAAAATAGAAAACTGAGTTATGGGGAATGTGGCACTTGATATTAGAGTTGATGATAAAGGTATATTCCAAGTTTCAAGATTATAACTTATGTAAATTTGAACTTACAAAAGGGCATAAGTAATGCAATTTTATGACTTTACAGTACACCATACTATGCAATGCTATGCAGGATATGATGTCATTTATGATGTCATCAGTTGACTCATTGCTCAAGTCTGAAATGATTTAAACATGATTGTGATGTTAAAACAAAAATATCTATGAATACTGAACACTTGGAACCTTTGTCTGTAAGTATTATTTCATTTAAGTTACAAACAAGTCAATAAACTATAACTGATTTTGCACATTTGAAAGGGTTTGACATTGTTAAGCATTTGTAATATATTTTTGCGACCATATGCCAAGAGGCTTAAGCTGCGTGTCTTCTTACTACTCACAGTGATGTTCCTTTAAACAACAAACGTTTGACTTATTATTATTGTTTTCCTTTCAATATAATCCTTCCATCAATGTTCTATTACATAATGAGTTTGCAAAATGGAAAATCAGTACTTTATCATTTGTCTGTATTTTAATGTTAACTATGGAAGCACAATTGTACCATAAAATTGTGAAAAGTTGCATAATCATTATATTGTTTACTGTTCCTAACCACATTGTACTTTAAGGAGATTTTTAGACATAATAAACTGGAAAATGGAAAATAATGTATCTGTTATACGTGTCTGCACAAAATTATGTTGTTTTGTTGATATATATTAGCACAATTGTACTGTATCATGAAAAAGTTGCATTTTAATCATTTCCAGTTGGATGTTTATAATATTCACATATTATTTCATGTCTGACAAACCATTTTAGGGGAGTAAACCATTGAACCTTAATAAATATCAAGTGCCACCTGAGTGGTTAGTGTAAAGGTCATAATAATTACTGTATCTGTGGTTATAGTCTGAATGCAGTCTGAATAACTTGTCTGAATAGCCCTCTGAATATTGTCTGGACTCTTACGAATTTTGTCAGAAGTGTTCCATTTTAAGTCTTTTTTCAGCAATGTCAGAAATAATAGACGCATCCACATATGTCAATTACATTCAAATTAATCTGCAATATTATCCAATCATCGCACTTGGATATAATGTGTTTGGCGATTAAAATATTTGATACATAAGAGCACGTGCATAATATTTGTGATATTCAAATGAGCACGTGGCAATGTTTGTGATTTTCGATGAATGGAAATTAATTCTTTAACAATAGCTGGGTAGTAGTTTTAACTATTTGTGGAAAAATCCAGATCAGTCTATTCAAAGATAAGTCCGACTCAATTGAGACAGTACTTTTTCATGAGGGTAGTGAGCGGGAACAACCACTGATCAAGATGGCCACCAGAGCTAAAAATAGAAAAATCTTTAAACTATAGCCAAGGGAGGATCACCCAATTATTCCTCGAGTGTCAATTTTCTGTGGATTATTTCCACCTGCTGAAAAACAAATGCATTCATTTTCCGCAGAAGTTCCGCATATATGGAAATAGAAATGTCCGCACTGAACGCGGAACAAATGATGATACTATGTCCACTTTTTTGATAGCTCTATTATTTTTAGAAGTCTTCATGATTTTTGGAATTCTTCATGAATGTTGAAGAAAAGCACAACCAATTTATTCTTGAAATTACAAAAATTTTGTTCATGAAGTATTCATGAATATCTGTGAACTATAAATGAGACATTATAATAAAGAACAACATTATTCATCAAATCTTCATGAAATATTTTTTCATGAAGTTGTGCATGAAGTCTTCATGAAGTGCATAGTTCATGAAGTTTTTATGAACAAACCCATTCTTTATTTCATGCATTTTTCTGCATGTGAAAATGCATCAACTATTCATGAAGCTATGTTTTATGAATGTTTCATGCATTTGTCTCATTTATAGTTCACTTCTTTTCCATGAAGTCTTCATGAAGCCACTGCATGAAGTATTCACAAAGATTTTAAGAAGAATTCATGAACTAAGCCTAAACATTTCACAGGGGAATAGCTATATAATTATAACCACCAAAGTTGCTCAATTACAAGGTTAATGCAGTATGATGTATGTTAAATAAGATGTGTTTTCTTTATCCATATCACCTTATGTATTCCAATGAGTTATAAAATCAGAAAAGTTAAATTATTTGAAGACAGATATTATTAATGTATTGGTCATAATATTAATGTATCAATTTGTTACACTGATTAAAGTGATTCAAACTACAGGGTTCTTGATAAGGGGAGTTTTGAAGTAAATACTCATTTAAATTTTGGAACATACTCATTAAAAAAATAACAAGAGGGCCATGATGGCCCTAGGTCACTCACCTAAGTTAAAGGCATCATAATGGCTAATAACAAGAGGGCCAAATGGCACTAAGCACTTACCTGAGTATAAAGATCCGAGCCTTGCAGTTTCAGTACAAGATTTGTAAAGTCTATATAAACCATGTGACACACAGGGCGTGGCAACTTTCTACACCAGGGGTATAATTTGAATAATATTTGTGAAGGACCACTATACAAAATTACATAACAAATATTAAACCACTGGGTATTTTGGTTTCAGAGGAGAAGATTTTTAAATTCATTTTGCTATACAAGTCTCTATAAACAATGTGACCCCCGGGGTGTGGCCAGTTTTGACCCCAGGGGCATCATTTGAACAATCTTTGTAGAGGACCACTATACAATGTTACACACCAAATATGAAACCTCTAGGCCTTGCAGTTTCAGAGAAGATTTTAAAAGTCATTTTGCTATACAAGTCAATATAAACCATGTGAGCTCCGGGGCATGGCCAGTTTTGACCCCAGGGGCATCATTTGAACAATCTTTGTAGAGGACCACTATACAATGTTACATACCAAATATGAAACCTCTGGGCCTTGCGGTTTCAGTGGAGAAGATTTGTTTAAGTCATTTTGCTATTTAAGTCTATATAAACCATGTGAGCCATGGGGTGTGGCCAGTTTTGACCCCAGTGTAATCATTTGAACAATCTTTGTAGAGCAGGGCTTCCATTAAGGGAAGTTTGGGAGTAATTTACTCCCAGTTTTTGTCTCAGGACTTCCAAAATTGAAGCCATGGAAGTTCCAACATGTAAAGATGAACAAGTTAGAAGAAAAATTAAGTAATTTATCTAACTGTTATCCTCTTTCACTGAATAAATTGGCATATAAACACTTGCTGAAAAAGAACTGGCCATAAAAACACCTTGAATTTTTTACATTACTTAATTTCATTTCTGAAATACTTAGGTCTTATGTAGCGCAATACTGTCAAAACTTCCGAATATTATTAGCAAAACTTCCAAAATCAGAGGTCAGGAAGTTCAAACTTCCAGTTTGGGCATTAGGGTTTCAGAGAAGAAGATTTTTAAAGTCATTTTGCTATACAAGTCTATATAAACCATGTCACCGCCGGTGTGTGCCAAGTTTTGACCCCATGGACATCATTTAAACAGTCTTTGTAGAGGACCACTCAACAATGTTACATACCAAATATGAAACCTTTAGGCCTTGCGGTTTCAGATAAGAATATTTTTAAAGTCATTTTGCTCTACAAGTCTATATAAACCATGTGACCCCCGGGGCGAGGCCATTTTGACCCCAGGGGCATCTTTTGAACAATCTTTGTAGAGGACCACTATACAATGTTAAAGACCAAATATGAAACCTTTAGGCCTTGAGGTTTTAGAGAAGATTTTTAAAGTCATTTTGCTATTTAAGTCTATATAAACCATGTGAGCCCAGGGTGTGGCCATTTTTCACCCCAGAGGCATCATTGGAACAATCTTTGTAGAGGACCACTATACAATGTTACATACCAAATATGAAACCTCTGGGCCTTGCGGTTTCAGAGAAGATTTTTAAAGTCATTTTGCTATTGAAGTCTACATAATCCATGTGACCTGCTGGGTGTGGCCAGTTTTGACCCCATGGGCATCATTTGAACAATCTTTGTAGAGGACCACAATACAATGTCACTTACCAAATATGAAACCTCAAGGCCTTGTGGTTTCAGAGAAGATTTTTAGAGTCATTTTGCTATACAAGTCTCTATAAACCATGTGACCCCGGGGCATGGCCAGTTTTGACCTCAGGGGCATAATTTGAACAATCTTTGTAGAGGACCACTATACAATGTTACATACCAAATATGAAACCTCTGGGCCTTGCGGTTTCAGAGAAGAAGATTTTTTTAAGTCATTTTGCTATTTAAGTCTATATAAACCATGTGAGCCATGGGGTGTGGCCAGTTTTTACCCCAGGGTAATCATTTGAACAATCTTTGTAGAGGACCACTATACAATGTTACATACCAAATATGAAACGTCTGGGCATTAGGGTTTCAGAGAAGAACATTTTTAAAGTCATTTTGCTATACAAGTCTATATAAACCATGTCACCACCGGTGTGTGCCAAATTTTGACCCCAGGGGCATCATTTAAACAATCTTTGTACAGGACCACTATACAATGTAAATTACCAAATATGAAACCTCTAGGCCTTGCAGTTTCAGAGGAGAAGATTTTTTAAGTCATTTTGCTATTTTAGTCTATATAAACCATGTGACCCCTGGGGCGTGACCAGTTTTGACCCCAGGGGCACCATTTGAACAATCTTTGTAGAGGACCACTATACAATGTTACATACCAAATATGAAACCTTTAGGCCTTGCTGTTTCAGATAAGATTTTAAAAGTCATTTTGCTCTAAAAGTCTATATAAACCATGTGACCCCCGGGGCGAGGCCATTTTGACCCCTGGGGCATCTTTTTAACAATCTTTATAGAGGACTAATATGCAATGTTAAAGACCAAATATGAAACCTTTAGGCCTTCAAGTTTTAGAGAAGATTTTTAGAGTCATTTTGCTATTTAAGTCTATATAAACCATGTGAGCCCCAGGGTGTGGCCATTTTTCACCCCAGGGGCATCATTGGAACAATCTTTGTAGAGGACCACTATACAATGTTACATACCAAATATGAAACCTCTGGGCCTTGCGGTTTCAGAGAAGATTTTTAAAGTCATTTTGCTATTGAAGTCTATATAAACCATGTGACCTGCTGGGTGTGGCCAGTTTTGACCCCATGGGCATCATTTGAACAATCTTTGTAGAGGACTACAATACAATGTCACTTACCAAATATGAAACCTCAAGGCCTTGTGGTTTCAGAGAAGATTTTTATAGTCATTTTGCTATTGAAGTCTCTATAAACCATGTGACCCCCCGGGGCATGGCCAGTTTTTACCCCAGGGGCATGATTTGAACAATCTTTGTAGAGGACCACTATACAATGTTACACACCAAATATGAAACCTCTAGGCCTTGCAGTTTCAGAGAAGAAGATTTTTAAAGTCATTTTGCTACACAAGTCTTTATAAACCATGTGAACCCCAGGGTGGGGCCAGTTTTGACCCCAGGGGCATAATTTGAACAATCTTTGTAGAGGACCACTATACAATGTTACATACCAAATATGAAACCTCTGGGCCTTGCGGTTTTAGGAGAAGATTTGTTTAAATCATTTTGCTATTTCAGTCTATATAAACCATGTGAGCCATGTGGTGTGTGGCCAGTTTTGACCCCAGGGGCATCATTTGAACAATCTTTGTAGAGGACCACTATACAATGTTGCATACCAAATATGAAACGTCTGGGCATTAGGGTTTCAGAGAAGAAGATTTTTAAAGTCATTTTGCTATACAAGTCTATATAAACCATGTCACCACCGGGGTGTGCTTAGTTTTGACCCCAGGGGCATCACTTGACCAATCTTTGAACAGGACCACTATACAATGTTACATACCAAATATGAAACCTCTAGGCCTTGCAGTTTCAGAAGAGAAGATTTTTTAAGTCATTTTGCTATTTAAGTCTATATAAACAATGTGACCCCCGGGGCATGGCCAGTTTTGACCCCAGGGGCACCATTTGAACAGTCTTTGTTGAGGACCACTATACATACATACATATATATGTTACATACCAAATATGAAACCTCTGGGCCTTGTGGTATCAGAGGAGAAGATTTTAAAAGTCATTTTGCTATTCAAGTCTATATAAACCCCGTGACCCCCTGGGTGTGGCCAGTTTTGACCCCATGGGCATCATTTGAACAATCTTTGTACAGGACCACTATACAATGTTGCATACCAAATATGAAACCTTAAGGCCTTGCGGTTTCAGATAAGAAGATTTTTAAATTCATTTTGCTGCATTATACAAGTCTATATAAACCATGTGACCCCTGGGGCAATGCCAGTTTTGACCCCAGGGGCATCTTTTGAACAATCTTTGTAGAGGATCACTATACAATGTTACAAACCAAATATGAAACCTCTAGGCCTTGTGGTTTCAGAGAAGATTTTTTAATTCATTTTGCTATACAAGTCTCTATAAACCATGTGACCCCCGGGGCGTGGCCAGTTTTGACCCCAGGGACATCATTTGAACAATCTTTGTAGAGGACCACTAGAGGATGTCACATGTCAAATATGAAAGCTCTAAGCCTTGTGGTGTTTGAGAAGAAGATTTTTAAAGTTTTCAGTTTTTAAATCTATTTTAAGCTCTTGTTACCTACATATGCAGCGGACCGGAACGATTTGAACAATTTTGAAAGAGGGTCAAGCAAAGATAATTCCTGTGAAGTTTGGTGAAAATCTGACCAGCGGTTTAGGAGGAGATGTTCTTTGAATGAAAATGTTGACACATGATGGACATCGCACGACAGACAAAATGCGATTCTTAAAGCTCACCATGATCACGTTGTTCTCAGGTGAGCTAAAAATGGGAATAGCAGTACAAATTAAAAATCTTAACAGAAATTTTGATTGATTTTGAAGAACACACATTTTTACATAAAGTATTGAATAGCAATTGTTGAATCAATATTAACACATTTTTAACCAAAAAAATAAATATTGATATTCATAGCTATGCCACCTGGAGGTAAAAACCCCTTTATTGTTGAAATTAGTGAGTACTCTTTGACTTAATTATTATCAAGAGCATTTACGATCTTACCTAATCACCTAATTATGTTATTTTCAAGCAACATAGAAAATCATTTTTCTCAGGGCCACTACACCTTATCAGTGGATAAAATTATTCCGATGTATTAAGGCCTCATATTATATTTTAAAGCCCATTCACCCAAGATTTCGGGTTAAGGTAACACTCCAACACCTGCCAAATAGGGCTGCAAAGATTACTTGAGTACCGGTACCCAATAAATGGGATGACAATGAATCTTATTATGCTTCTTGCATTAGGCGAGTTTTTGGTTTTCTTGGTTCTCAGATCTGCCGACCTGATTTTTTCCAAAAAGCAAAAAAAAAGATAAAAATGTGTAGAATGTAACCTATATCGTAAAAATGACCTTGTGAAAGGGTTTCAACCTGTTACACGAAATGCAAAAAAGCTCTGAAGAAATGACTAAATTTTATGTAACATACATTGTGACTGTATATCACTGTACGATTCATATGATCTGATCTCTGTAAATTTATACATCATGCAACACTTAAAGTCAGAAGAAAATTACTCAGTAAAACAAATTAAGATCTTAGAATCATTGTATTAAATATACAATTATTATAATTATATATAAATATTATAATTAACAAATTTCATTGGTGTATATCGCTTTATTAATAAGATATATTTAGTTAATTTTCACTTCATTAAACATGCTGTTCTACATATAATATGACCCCTGTCCAGCGATATCTGACGTAGGCCTACTGTGTTTAAGGGTGAGCATATTTTAACAGTAGTTTTTATATGATAAACACTGCCTTTTAATGTTACTATTATTAGTATTAATGTCATGGTTATCATGCAGTGATTAAGTTAATGTTGTGTTATATCAAGTTTATCAAGTTTATTTCACATAACATCCAGAAGGTCAACAGCCCAAGTGGACAATGTTTTGTATAACCTGTTTACAAATAAATAAAACATGCACACACATAAGTATACAAACATTCTATTATGTGAAGTCAGAATAAGACATCAAACATAGAACGGACATAAAATACTTCTTTTTTTCACATAAAACTCTGTATTTGGTGGTGTTAGAGTATATTTGGTATATTCTGTCAATATTTATGGTATTTTTGCATTATCCATAACACTTTCAGTAAATCTGATTGTCTTTGATTGTTTTTATTATATTTAAAAAACTGTGTTCATGCATGCATGTACACAGTTCTATGTTTTTGTGAAAATTTTGTAAATGCATACAAGTATACTGTTTTGTAATAAAATCAAATTTTAAATATTCAATTATCTATGCAGGTGTTTATTACACTAATAATGCTGCAAATTTTAATATTGCAAATGTTCAACTGCATATTAAACATTGGTATAATACAATAATTTATTCTATGTTTGATGTCTGATTCTAACTTCACATAATAGTGTGTTATACAGTTGTACATACAATTAGATATGGAACATAGGAGTGAGCAATACTTATTGATACAAATGGATAATGTACTATTTCATATGGCAATATGAACGTACAAACCCTATCGACAAAATGTATAATATAGAATAGGACATTACAATATAAAACTATTTTGAACTTAACCTCTTCTTTCAAAGATTCTTTATCAGAATACATGAAGAAAGATTTTAATATCACTGCCCATTTCCATTTTTGAAATTCTAGTCATTAATTTACTCAAGTCTGTGTTAGAGGTTTTTCTTTTTCTTTTTTTTCCCCTCCTCCAACCGGACACTTTCCCAAAACTGTCCAACAACCAATAAAGAAAACAATTCTGGCCTAAGGTAATGAAAAATGATTGAAGTATATTTTACCCAAATCTGCTTCAATTATAACAATACCAATACCACCAAAACAAATGTTTTGTTATTCCATGTAGTTGTAACTGTATTTAAAAGTTATTTAGATAATTTGTCTGCATAAATTTGTGATTGTAGTTAAAGAAGACCAAATATACACCAAAAATATTAGGTATACGAAAGACCTGAAATGGAACAAGATATATTCCGCTCCAGCTAAGTGGCAATAATTGCAGTCCATTTACCCTTAGAATAATGATATAATAAAGCTGTAGTGTACGACAAAAACTATGCCTATGAAAATAGGTGTTGCATTTTTATGATGAAGCCTCAGGTCACCATGTTTAAATAATATGGTAGCAATTCAAGGTAAATATCTGTTAGGCGTCAAAAAAAAAATGTTTGTTTCAGGTTACATGCCCCAAAAAATTAGGGTAGGTAGGTAGGGATTTAATGTCCTTAAACATTGTTTAGAAGTCGATGCTATCAAAACAAAACACTTATTTATCCAAAAACATTTAATTATCGGAAAAAGGTAAATAAAGCAAAAAAATATCTGACAAACTCTAGGGACGGGGCATTTTTTGTTAGTAAATTGCTACCCATACCAGACTTACTTGCAAAAATAAAACCTAACACCAAAACTGTCACTGTAGTTTTGGTGTAAAAAATCAGTCTGCAACCAATAAATGTACCAGTTAACTAAAGTATCTAAACACTGCATTGTCAACTAAATCTAAGGTTATCCACCTGAATGCATTTCCTTACAGACTTTTACATTTTTCCTACAACATAGTGAAAGCTACACCCCTGCTAATTGGGACAAACTTAGAAATGCTGACATTCAGACTGAAGCAAGCAACACTGGGCTCATTTCATCAGCCAATAAAGATTTTAAAAATCTAGAAAAAAAAGTGCAACCTAAATGTAATTGGTGAGAGATGCACTCACATTAAAAAAAGAGAGATCACCTAACAGAATAAAACCAAAGCCATAACACCTATGTTTTTGTAATTACCGAGTGACTTTGTTACAAGGTATTATGTTATCACAACCACTCAATGACTATACATCCACAACACCTAATATATACCAGAGCCCAACATTTTGCCTGACTGGTATGATGCTGTTTTTTGCCACTGCAAAACAATTATTTGCGACATTTTATTGAAATTATTCTGTTTTTTACTAACCTGAGTCTCGGTTCTAGCTTGTTTTTTAATCATGAAGATCATTTTTATCAAACAAGAGGGCCATGATGGCCCTACGTCGCTCACCTGAGTTTAAAGCATCATAATGGCTTATAACAAGAGGACCAAATGGCACTAAACCACTTACATGAGTAAGTGATCTTTGTAGAAGACCAATATAAGATGTTACATACCAATTACAAAACCTCTGGGTCTTAAGGTTTCTGAGAATAAACTTTTTAAAGTCATTTTGTCATTTAAGTCTATACAAACCATGTGACCCCCGGAGTGTGGCCTCTTTTTACCGAATGGGGCATAATTTCTTCGTAGAGGACCACTATACAAAGTTACATACCAAATGCAAAACCTTTCAGCCTTACAGTTTCAGAGGAGAAGATTTTTAAAGTCCACTTGCCATATGTAAGTCTATATAAACAATGTGACCCCCAGGGCGTGGCCAGGTTTGACCCCAGGGGCATAATTTACATAATCTTTGTAGAGGATCACTTTGCAATGTTACATACAATATGAAACCTTGGGACATTGCGGTTTCAGAGGAGAAGATTTTCAAAGTCATTTTGCTATTTAAGTCTATATAAACCATGTGACCAGGGGGGCGTGGCAGTTTTGACCCCAGGGTAATCATTTGAACAATCTTTGTAGAGGACCACTATACAATGTCACCAACCAAATACCAAACCTCTAGGCCTTTCGGTTTTAAAGATTTTTAAAGTCATTTAGCTATTTAAGTCTATACAGACCATGTGACCCCCGGGGCGTGGCCAGTTTTGACCCCAGGGGCATCATTTGAACAATCCATGTAGGGGACCACTATGCAATGTTATATACCAAATATGAAACCTCTGGGCCCTGCGGTTTCAGAGAAGATTTTTGAAGTCATTTTGCTATATAAGTCTATATAAACCATGTGACCCCCGGGGCGTGGCAAGTTTTGACAACAGGGGCATCATTTGTTGAACAATCTTTGTAGAGGATCAGTAGAGGATGCCAAATACCAAATATGAAAGCTCTCAGCCATGCAGTTTCAGAGAAGATTTTTAAAGTTTTCAATTTTGAAATCTATTTTTAGCTCTGGTGACTTACATATGCAGAGGACCGAAACGATTTGAACAACTTCGAAAGAGGGTCACCCAAGGATCATTCCTGTGAAGTATGGTGAAAATCTGCCCATTGTTATTTGAATAAAAATGTTGACGCACGACTGAAGATGGACGACGCACGATGGACAAAAGGTGATCACAAAAGCTCACCATGAGCAAGTTGTGCTCAGGTGAGCTAAAAAGGTTTATAAAAACTAAATCAACTGGTTAAGCATTTAAAGTTTATTTAACATCAATCTGGTATTGTATTCTATCACTTCACACTCACGATTTAATTCCTTCACATCTATACCCCTACCCGTGAGACCTGCCATCCACTACAGCCCCGATGCTTTGCGGAGGGTTGTCGATAAAAAATTTCTTGTTTCGGGAACCTTTTGGGAATATTTGTCAATAAAATGAGGCGACCTTTATAGGAACTCCAGGATGAAGATATCTCCCCATTCAAAAGTATTTTAGGATCATGCCAACTATGCTTGATAACACACTTGCACAGTCTAAGGCATCACATTCAGAACAAGGACAACAAGTTCTTTAACACCTTTAGTCTTGCAATGACGCTGGGGACATGTACGCCTCCTTGGTGTATGACATCTGTGTTCATGTGGAAAGTGTATGCCGTTTTGTCCAAGCTGTGTGTAGGGACTAAAAGGATGAAGTTCTGGCAATTTCCAATACTCTAGAGGCCTGGTGTGAAGTGGCCGCCCAATTTAAGAGAAAGTGGAACAACATGCCCACACTGTTGGCTTGCTCTTTTCATTGCTGTGATAAAAAGCCGAAAAAGAGTGGGATGTGCAGGGGCATCCCTTAGATACTTTTTTTTATAGTTTATTTCTTCCCAGCTTGGACTTTCAGATAGTCTTAAAGTTAAGAGAAATACGGCTCCTGCTCGGCATCCCTTCTGCAGACAATCGGTGTCCTAAGTGATGATTCAGCATCTTTCATTATATGATCAGTAATACTTCCAAATCTATACGTGAAACAGAACTCTTCCACTCGCCATCTTCAAGGAGCTTTCAGCATCGATTAAGCTTCCTTCTGGGACAGCTCGGGATGGCAAAAATATTATGAAGCCTCACAGAAGGCTCTCCAAAGATGCTGTGTTAATAGTGATGAGTTCCCAAATGTTCTTAATGTTACCAAATTTAATCTTTAATTTTTTTTTAAGTTTCTTAATCCTGATTTGGCCCTAAGTGCCATGAAGGTTTCCAGAAGTGTTAAGGAAGGACACAGAAGAGTTCCAGAACATTGTGAAGACATGCCGAAACATCCCCATTTTGCTAATTCTGCTTTTGGGAACCCTTTGGGGGCCTAGTGGAAGGCAGGTCTTGCAGTGCTTTACTGGACTATGATAAAAATATTATTTCTTAGTACCCCCAAATGACATTATTGGATAGATTAACGGTTATAGTTTTATCCAACGATGACAAAATACAACAAACACCATCATAGTTATGTGAAATTAGAATAAGACATCAAACATAGCTTTTTACTTATTTTTCACATATTATAAGGCATTTCATGATGTTGAGGTATGTTTGCTGTATTAAACCAATACTGATAGTATAATTATAATTTTTTCATTGCTCATTTGTTAAAACTGATCCATGTTGTCAATTGTTTTTACTGTCTTTAAAAACAGTGACCATGCATGCACAGATACAGTCCTTAAGGTTATTGTCAATATTTTGTCCATGCATACCAGTATACAGTTTTACAGATGATATCATAAATGCAGGTGTCTATTGTACCAATCACTTTGCAAAACGAATAATTTACAAATGGTTAAGGGAAAATAAAATATGGTTACAATAAAACAGTTTTTTCTATGTTCGATGTATCATTCTAACTTCACATGACAGTGTGTTAATGACAGTATTTAATTTGATTTTGGAATCATCAAATCAAGTCTGTTTAAAAAACAAACAAGAGGGCCCAGGGCGCTCACCTGAGTACTGGCAATGACAGAGTCATTGCCTACAAAATGACCAAGATCAGACAGATACCTAACTGTTGTTGACTGGCAATCAACAGGTGCAATACAGGTGCCTGTCCGGCCTACTTCTGTAGTGAACCTGGCAATCAACAGGCGCAATACAGATGCCTGTCCGGCCTATTTCTGTTATTCACCTAGGCAATTAACAGGTACAATACAGATGCATTTACGGTTGAAACTTTTGAGACAAAGACCAACAACAAGCAATCGACAATATGATTACTATGCCCAATCACACTTACATTACACAGAGGTTCATGCAATTTCTGCAATCACATGAGGTCAAAACATCCACCTGAATTCCATATACTGTGTTTTGTTCTTAATTTTACAGAACAATAATTAAAAAAGTTGCAAGTAACAGCAATAAATGCACCTTTCAGTGTAACGTTTATCATCGATTAAGACTAGTCAATCAAATAGACCAATGTACTGAATGTATTTGCATTTTCTTTGGTCTAAGAAATGATATTTAGCTCATAAGTTAACAGCTGAAATAGCAAAACCTATTAACTGGTTACTTAAATACTATTTGTTGCCATCGCTAGTGAAAAATGAAGTCTCTATCCTGAACACAGTCCATTTTTTTCACAAACAAGGGCCACTAACTTTGTTGTTTGTACCCCAATCTGGGAATTATTTGTTTTGTTACAGATCTTATGCTCATACACAATCTGTACAAGTCTGATCAAGATAAGATGAAAAATGAAGTTTATGTTGCAGAATGACCATTTTTTGCAAGTTTTTCATAAAAAAAAGGGAAAACAACTCTTAGTGTATCTGGTTCTATCTGGCCCATAATTGCACCCAGATGGGATCTTATGGTCATACACAAAATGCGCAAGTTAAGTCAACAAGGAATGAACATTATCTATGGAGACTTAAAGCCCATTGTTGTCAAATTATGGATTTTTTCACAAACAAGGGGCAATAACTCTGATCTTTCTGGTCGGATCTGGACCATATACCACTTCAGATCTTATCAAGGGGGTGAAAGTAAATGATGTACATGTAAATTTTAAAAAAGATCGCAATATATGTGCAATAAATATCGCTGTCTTTTGTTGACGTTTTGTGAAAATGTGTTACATTTTCCTTCTGCTGGGTTTTTAATTCTTGAAAATATGTATTTTGACCATGACCATTCTATTTCCACATCTTCCCATTGCACGTAGACACTGTATGTTGATAATAAAATACACTAATAAAAAAGTTATCGAAGGGAAAGTTTGTCAGAATGAGGTTGAAATAACAATTACACAAAAAATGTTATTTTCTGTAAATAAATCCCTTCAAGATCACGGAACATTGTCAAATTTATGTACATACATGCCATAAGTCCCGGTCTCGCCGGGATTGTCCTGCTTTCGCGAGGTTTGTTCCAGCGTCCAGCTCAGATGCATTTTGGCCCTGTCAACCACAAAAATTGATGTAAGTGTGCTTTATTGGGCCAACAATTAACTTCACATGACAATAACACCCGTCAGCAGCGTGTCAAAAAGGAGCAGTAATAATTGTCAGGTTTGGTCTGGATGTTCGCGTCTACAATGCTAGTCATTGACACCTGTATTGTGCCAACCTCCGCGCAGAGATATGACTGGTTCCGAGCATAGCTCTTATCAAATCCCTGCCGTCATAACAAACCACAAAATGATGATCGAATTAAATCTAGATATTATTTATGGTTTTAATTAGTTATTTTCTTTTTCTTTTTTCATTACTGATTGCAAACGATATTCAAAAAGTCCAAGTTGCATTAAATAAGATAAAGTTACAAACACGTAATCCTTCCAAATCTGGAAGGATTTTACTTGTGATGGCAGTGGTTACTGTTAACCGATAGGGGAGGTAACCGCCGCGAGGAGTTTGGTATTGTGCGAAAAACAATCACCCGACCCACTCAACATCAGAGTGTAACAGTCGACGTCATCAGCTAATATGCCACTCATGCCAACATCATTTCTTGGCTGTCGCTCTGATTACCAGCCGAAATACACTATGGGTCGTGAAAAAACGTGATACATGTGGATGGCGGTTACAGTAACTGTATGTCATAAATCAATACTAACCTATCTGAATTACAATAAAATTATTGATACGGCATAACTGCTTGTCATTGTAATGGAAATCTTTATGGTGACAAAAGACCGAGGAACAATATGTACTGCCCATCATTCCAGATGGATCTACTGATACCCAATTATGTTGTTTTGCGCTACGAAAGTTTTATACTAAAGTTAAGATTTCACAGTTCTTTGTGCTACACAATATTTTTATCGCAGTTAATACACCCACGCTTTCCATGCGGATGACGTGACGTTGCATATATATCGGCACAATTTTCCCGCGCTTTTCTAGCAGAACAAAGACTTTACATGCAATGCATGTGCATCTTAACTGTAAATAGGGCTCGTGTTTACGTCGCGTAAACAGTAAAATTCGGATAGGCATTTCAAATTTCGATTTTATTATGCACATTTTCATACGTGATGTTATAATTACTAATTAGTTGAAAATATGTTATTTTACACACTATGGACAACAATCAAAAACGTGGCTGAGAGTAAATATCGGTAACGTTTTTTTATGTTGTGAAAACCGGTTTGAGGTGTCCCGCTCAAATGTCTAATGTCCCAGCGATTTTTTGTCAATGTCCCATTTTGGCCTGAAAAAATTATGGCATATATGTTTATGTATATATTTATATCTTTTGTACTTTGCGAACATATCAATGCATGTTCCATAGCAGTTATAAAATATTATCACGAAATAAACAATTTTAAGCCATTATCAATGTATGTGGCGAATTTAAGTTAAAGTTAATGCATAAGTAAGTGAACACAATACTAGTTAACACCATGGTTTATTACAACATTTTGGGTTTTGACCTTATATTTATTAAGCTGAAATAAAAAGGCTTATATTTTGAGATGAAATTATCTTTTTAAGTGATTTTAATTATGTTTCAGTAAAGGCTCATAATTAATTAATACCGCAGCGATACTGAGATTGCTTGAAATATGCCATTTTCACAATTTTTTGAAGCCAACATTGTGGTTTTACTAAAGGCTATAGAAGGTTAACTTATTAGTGGTATCCGTCTTTCCTATCTATTCAGCCACCCCTGTATATTCGGCCACCCTCTGAATAATGGCAATTAATTTAACATTTCTTATTAAACTTGTGTAATTTGTATTGTGACAATTCAATCTCGTAAATACATTTTTATTTTTATTTAAAAAATTGCGAAATTAAGATTTTGTCTTACAAAATAAAGATATTTCCATAATTTTTCTGAAATCGTTACGCACCATGTGCATAACCCTGGATTTTTGTAAACATTAATTTGGTGTTTGTTAGTCCAATACATGATGCTTTTAATTAATTAAACCAAAAATAATACAAAATATAAGTGCTCTCCTATCAAAATGAAGACTGAACCAAATAATAGGAAACATCAGCATTGGTCAGTAACTAAGTGAA
Source organism: Congeria kusceri (assembly GCA_027627225.1). Classification (NCBI taxonomy): domain Eukaryota; kingdom Metazoa; phylum Mollusca; class Bivalvia; order Myida; family Dreissenidae; genus Congeria; species Congeria kusceri. The sequence goes on from CM051028.1 coordinate 65,514,150, forward strand.
TGGCTAATATCTAAATTAGCTGGCCTCTTTTGTAGGAGACCTTAAATTTAAGGATGAAAGTCTCACTGGTGTTGAAATTATGTTCGTTTAGGATATAAAAGCTATTTTGCTCTTTAGTGGCTGAATATACAGGAAAAGAGGCTATCAAACGTTTTGTCGACTTTTTAAATCATTTACTTTTTTCTTGTGTAGGATCTGAAGGGAGATGACTTCAATTTTGCTGTTTCGTTTGTACTTTTCTTACTTAAGTTATTTTGGAAGGTGTCTATGCAGCATTTTTCCTTTTGTTTTTGGTCTTCTGTCCTTTCTTTGATGTTAAGATTTACTTTTCATTTGAGGCATATCTGAACAAGAGGGCCAAATGGCCCTGGGTCGCTCACCTGAGTTTCATTAGTCTAATAATTTTCCTTGTGTTAGATATTTATACGGAAATGGATATACTGATACGGATTGATGGAAATGCGACCTTAATCATCATGGTTTGAAAAACTTAAGTGACAACAGACATTCACAATTCGGGAAGTGACGACGAGTGGGGTTATTTACCCTTGGGACTTCAGTTAAAAACCATTGATCGAGCACACTGCATAACATTTAAAACTCTGCGTTGAATAAAACTATAATACATCTCTTCTTTTAAAGGGTGTGACAAATAAAATCTTTGCAGTGTGGGTGTGGTGCTTTATAAAAAATCTAAGCGAAAAAGTAAACAAGAAGTACATAGAAATACTGTTTTTTAAATAAATCTTTGTAAATAGTTAAGCGCAATGGCAATATATGCTTTAGAAATATATTTTCTCAATTTATGCAACACGTGTATTAACTTTAAAATTGAATATACAGCCTTTAAGAGGAATGCGATAGCGTGTGAACCTAATTTGCATACTGAGCTTGATGCTCAAGATGGAAGTACATATTGAAAGTGAAGCTTTTTCTTCAATTTGACCTAGTGACCTAGTTTTTTACCCCACATGACCCAGATTCGAACTCGGCCGAGATACGATTGGGACAAAATTAATGTTCTGACAAAGTTTCATGAAGATTGGGCAAAATTTGACTTCTAGAGTGTTAACAAGCTTTTTCTTCAATTTGACCTAGTGACCTAGTTTTTGACCCCACATGACCCAGATTCGAACTTGGCCAAGATATCGTTGGGACAAAGGTTCTGGCCATGTTTCATGAAGATTGGTAAAAAAATGTGAATTCTACAGTGTTAACAAGCTTTTTCTTCAATTTGACCTAGCGACCTAGTTTTTCACTGCACATGACCCAGATTCCAACTCAGCACAGATATCATTGGGACAAATGTTCTGACCAAGTTTCATGAAGATTGGAAAAAATGTGACTTATAGATTGTTAAAAAGCTTTTTCTTCAATTTGACCTAGTGACCTAGTTTTTGACCCCACATGACCCAGATTCGAACTTGGTTGAGAAATCAATAAGCCAAATGTTCTGACTAAGTTTCATGAAGATTGGGCAAAAAGTTACTTTGAGAGTGTTAACAAGCTTTTTCTTCAATTTGACCTAGTGACCTAGTATTTGACCCCACATCAACCAGATTCGAAGTCGCTTGAGATATCATTAAGACAAATGTTCTGACCCAGTTTCATGACGATTGGGCAAAAATTGTGACTTCTACAGTGTTAACAAGCTTTTTCTTCAATTTGAACTAGTGACCTAGTTTTTGATCCCACATGACCCAGATTCGAAATCACCCAGATATCATTGGGACAAATGTTCTGGCCAAGTTTCATGAAGATTGGGCAAAAAATGTGACTTCTAAAGTGTTAACAAGCTTTATAATGTTTTCAATATAGCTATATAAGGAAAACTGCCCATTTTTCAATGGAGGGCAACCATTTTCGAACTCAGCTAAGATATCATTAAAACAAATGTTCAGCGCAAGTTCCAAGAAGGTAAGGCAAAAAATGTGACTTCTAGAGTGTTAACAAGCTTTTTTTTTAATTTGACCTTGTGACCTAGTTTATGACCCCACATGACCCAGTTTCAAACTCAACCGAGTAATCATTGGGTCAAATGTTCTGACCAAGTTTCATGAATATTGTCCAATAAATGTGGCCTCTAGAGTGTTAACAAGGTAACTGCTGACAACGCATGACGAACGACGCACAAAAGGCGATCACACAAAAATTAAATGATACACAAAGTATATACATAATAATATAGTCATTGACATACACATAAATATGGAACAAATGCTAACGTGCTTTTCTGTTGTTTTAATGGTATTTCTGGTAATTTACAATATAGTGAATATACTGGTGCACTAAATCGACTTTAAAAGTATCCACATGCATTAAAAACGGCTTCAACCAGAAAAATATGGACGTAGTTCATACGTATTTCAATAAAAAAACATATATATATATGAGATAAATTACTTCATAGTCAACATTAAAACTAATAAGATTTGACGGACATAAGCTTTTACTAAATATTCTGTATTTCTAACCCCTCAATCTACAAATTTGACATCATGCTGTCAAACTTTCCCTTCAATTACTTTTTCTATAAGTGCGTTTTATTTTCAACAAACAGTGTCTTTGTACAACAGAAGGATGTGGGAATAGAATGGTCATGGTAAAAATACATATTTTAACAATTAAACACTCACCTGAATGAAAATGTAACAAATTATCACAAAACATCAACAAAGGATGGTCATATTTATTGCACAGACATTGCAGTGTCACTTAAAATTTACATGCGCATTATTTACTTTCACTCCCTTGCTTATGGTCATACACAAACAGCGCAAGTTTGGTCAAGATTTGACAAAAATAAAGTCTAAAGTCTTTATCCTCCACACTGTCCATTTATTTGCATTTTTTCTCACAAACAAGGGGCAATAACCCAATCTAGGCCATTTTCGGACTATTTTAAACTCTTATGCTTATATTCTAGCTGTATAAGTTTGGAAAAGATCAGATGAAAAATCAAGTCTGTATGTTGTGCAAAGTCCATTTTTAAGTTTTTCTCATAAAGGGGCAATAACTCTGGTGTTCCTTGTCTGATCTGGCACATTGTCGAACTTCGTAGAGACTTTATGGTCATACACAAACTGTGCAAGTTGGGTCAAGATTCAAGATAGAATGAAAAGCGAAGTCCCTATCGCATCCACGCGCCCAATTATTGAAGCATTACGGACGATGGACGACGCAGGACTGTCCCCCTATATCAATAGCTCACTGAGCTCTTCATGCTCAGGTGAGCTAAAAGCATATTGCTAATCATAAGTGACAACAATGTTACAATGTGCATATACATCACTTTGGAATGTAAATTTTCAATTTGTATGATCAGTATTTATGTAAATTTATAGAATACAAACAGACTTACACAGCCTGCATATCTGATTTATTGTTGCAATGCAGGACAGAACTTAACTTCTCAACAAATATGCTTAAGACTGATATTCATTCAGTAATGGACTAGAGAACTAGTTAGACTGATATCAAATTTTAGAAAACAAAACCATACCTTTTTACACCCTGTTTTCTTACAAAAAAAATGATTGCGATCGCAGACAACCATTTTGCTTTGCTGGTAGATTATCTAATGACGTAATGTGAGTTCTGGAATATATATAAATTACAAGATGATGGAAGTTGAACACACAAATAGTTAAATTAATTGATAAATAATTAATTTACTAAAATAATTAAGTGAGAAAAAGATGGCATACAAGCAGGTAAAAATAATAACATGAGTGGTAAGTACCAGACGGGTAGCCAGGTATCCGCAGGGCGTGAAAACCTTGGTGGGTAGCCGGGCACATTTTCCCGGACTGAGTACCCAACATTTTCATTTAGGAATTGTTAAAATACACATATACTCAAATTTGCAATCTATATTTTATCAACCAAATTTCTTACATTAAACAATACAAGAAATACTGGTATCGGATAGCATATCGTACTGTCAATACAATAGACCGTTTTCACGACGAGGTATAATTTTACCGTAACACTGGTTGGTGGCCATATTGGAGGTTTTCCCCAGACAATCTAAATATAATTATCTGACTCAACAAGAAAAATGCTTATGTTTTCTGAAGCATAAAATGACTAAAAATAACCGATAGATATCCTACAAGTGTGTTCATAATCCCACTGTGTATACACACGGCGATCACTGCGATCAGAAAAACTAAACCAGTTTTGATGCTGTGAATAACGTTGAATGTGGATGGACATCAGGCTTTTAGTTGTTATTTACAAGAAACATGTGATTAGCCTCATTTAATAGGGAAACACTAAATGTGTGCCTATAAAATATATGTTTTGTAATTTATTGGTAGTTGGTACATGTACTAAAATTTTAAACCAGTGTTTTTGACAATGATATGTTACTTTATGTAGTTTTTGTAAATTGTATGTGGCAGTCGGTGAGTCGCTCCTTTCATGCTAAATTTAGTACAATAAGGGACATCGTCAATGAGGTCTATAAATTATAATTCAAAATGCTAAAACTATATATTTAAAATTTACATGTACTATTGTTATTTTATTTAAGGTGATCAACTCCCAGCCTGACAAAGCCCTAAACTCCGGGATGATCGCAGAGAAGATGGGCATAATCTAAGCCATCCACTGCAACTGTAAGGTTGTGGCGAAATGTGTCCACATGTAGCAGCTTTTATGTTTTCGGTATTGGCCACCATTAAACTTTTATGATTACGTTTTGCTGTAATAAAATTTATTAATGCATTTTCGAATATTTTATTTTGTTATACTTTCAGATCTCCAATGTTGTTATGTACAGTATCTATAAATTTAAGATTTCTCTAATTATTGGTATTAATTATTTAAATGTGTATTATATAATTATTATTGTATAAAAAATAACACTTAAAGCAAACAATTAAATATTGTTATTAATTCTTTTAATGTGGCTGGGCCGGCTAGCTCAGTTGGTAGAGTGCTGGACTACAAATCAGAGGATCGCTGGTTCGATTCCCAGCCCGGCCACATAACTTGTGTGGGGATTGGTCGTGAAATTATTTCTAGTTGTCAGTTACTGGCATAAGTATGTGCACTTAGTACTGGTAAACCTGCTTACCCAGGAAAAGTGTGAGCAGGTTAACTGACCGCCGTTACATGACTGAAATACTGTATAATACTGCAAAAAATCCAAACAAACAAACATTTTAATGTGTATTATATTATTAACAAAATTTCAGATTCAGTAACCCCAAACCTCAAGAATGTAGAGTACAAATAAAGATGCCATATTTTTGATGGGCTAATTTTTTTATTGTTACCAACCTGTATTTTTCTTTTAATATGTAGGGTTTCTTAATAAAATAGTTGATCACTTTAGACTGCATGTCATTGTGTTTATATTTTCTTTTCTTGAAAAGCAATAAAAAGTTGACACTTTTAATATGTGTAATTTATTGTATTTACCCTATTCCTCATTAAGCAGTGAGAAAATAGTTAATTTGTCTTTGTTTAGTAATAATATCATTACAATAACCAAATTATAAGATCATGCTAAAATCAAATCAATATTTATTTAAAAAAAACAACATCAAACAATTTATTTATGATCACACAATCATTATCAATAATATCACACAAACACCTGAAATGTGTTATTCAATATTAAACAAAGTGGTGACTAGATTCTCGGTTTGTCCATCCGTGGGTCAATTCTCCTATTTATCAAAAGCGAACGTCTGGATGGTCCCTGGCGAGCAATTTCGACAACTTTTCTAAAAAATAAAAGACACAAGAGATCAATAATTAAGCAAACTGCATAAATGAAAAGATTTATGATCACCATTTAAACTGCTATTTGTTATGCTATTGGACAACATCCAAATATTCGGTGATTGTGAAGAACGTAGTTAAATATGAATTGAGGCTAATTTTTAAATAGGGACACATTGTCCTGAAATTGTCACCCACATTCACAGATTGACAATGCAATTCGATTAATAACTACATATTATTTATCATAACTGTCAACATACTTTAGCTAATGTGGTCAGGACATATTTCAGTGTCCTTTAAACGTTTGCCACTCAGGAGATGGAGTTGACACTGACAGCCATGTAAGCCTTTTTCTTCCAACAATTCACGATTTTTACACTTAATAGTTATTATATCTGATATTCTGTATGATTGACCCATATTTCTCTCTATTTGAACGATTGTGGCCGCCAATTATAGAACGATAATAAGCTTTTTTGTTGAATTTATCTGAAATCTGTAACTGTTGTTATTGTACACAAAGGAAGATACCTCCAAGATGTCTATACGCTATCTAATACCAGTATGTCAAATATCAAGTTTTTTCAGTGGTTGTAATTTCTTGTCACTTTTAATACTTTTTTAAAAAGGAACAAGAACATGTGCATGTGCAGCAGATTATTAAGCTTTTCCAAATAGTAAAAGCATACAATAGGGTTCCCCGAGTATGCTGCAGGTTATAATTGTTGACAGTATACCCTGGTTAACAAAAAAATTCTTATACAGTACTTTATGAGAGGTGATATCACTGCAAACATAACTAGCTAAAGCTTTCTCCAGTTGTTTTTTTCTTCAGAAAGTTTGAAGAATTAAACAGCTTCGATAAACACTGTGTGGGAAATATATTTTCTAACTAACACTCACAACATCATGCAGTTTGTCGCCTTAATTACGCATTTAAACTCAATTCCAACAAAATACATTAAACATTTGTACCCCACTGTGCGATGACTGTTTAAAACAATGGATCATCCGAATATGGACCTCACTGAAATTTTGCACCTTTGATGACACTATTTAATCAAAAAGATCTATATCTACTAGAAAAGTGTAAAAAACATATGAATTAATTTAATGATTGCATCATCTTGGGTGTGGCAATAATAAAATTATTAACTTAATTGTCCACAGACAAATGCATTTAAAAACTCTACTTGTCCGCAAGAAAAGGTCATGTGTCCAAGTAAAAACATTTTTTCTCCGGGTTTTCTTGTAAAACAATGTAATTTGGCATCAAATTATAAGTAGATCTAGAACATGCTTTTAAGTTTTAAATTGTTATTAAAAACATATTTAATAATTTAAAATTAAACTCACACATTTCACATTATTATCACACACCTATCTTGTATGTGTACACGAACGACCTGACAATAAATATTTACTTGTCTGACAGTTAACATTTTTATAAAATTACCTGTGTTAGTCGGGCATAGCTAGATGATTACTATGAGGTCATCATGTCTCATTCAGTCGAAGTACTGAAATCCTCCAATTAATGTGTCGTTACGAATAAGACGAAATCATGTTTAACTTTATACAAAACTATTTGTTGAAGCCATCATATTCTTTAAATGACTGCACATACCTTAAAATCGCTTTTATTTTTCATAAATGTAGCGAGGTGTAGATTTTCTTAAGTTCTTAAAAAGAAATTGTTAAGTGGTTTCCCAAGTAGAAATTCCCCGGTACTTACCCAAGGTACTGACACCAAGAAATATTTCTGGATCTAGAAGGATTTGTTGGAACAATTCTCATAATTTTCTAAAATTACCTAAGAAATATTGCATTATTTGACCAGAATGATATATCACAAGAGGTTCGACTAGAACTATAATCGCAAACTGGAATCAGCCGAGTTTGGGAAATTTCGTACGTTTAAAAATAGAATCGACAGTAGGTTAGAAACCAGTTAATCCAATTCCCCCATAGACACTATTCTGGTACCCGATCTTTACTTACTTCGTGGTAAGGGTCTGACATAACCCAAATCTCCTATGGTAACACCGGTTAAATCAGGATGGCTGAGGTACGTTACTTTCTATTTTAAACGAGCTTGATACTTAAGTACATCTTTACATGTCGTTGTTATATCGCTCCGCCTTTCACTCAACCTTTGTCTTGTCTTTTTATATGCATGTCCATACATCTTTTCAGTTCGTTTTGCACTCCAATATCAAAGAGCGCCTGCAGAATATTTGCTTTTATTTGTAAAAAGAAAACTGACAAATAGAAACACCTATGCCTATTGGGTCTTGGTTTTATTAATTTGTTAGATATGGTTTTAGATTAAGAAGAATTTTAAGAAAGTCGATATGATGAAAAAGGTTGAATTGCACTATGATTTTAATACCCGACCCGACCCGAATTGTCCAAGGAGGAACCGAAGTCGAGTTAATTGTTATGGAACCGAGAATGCGGGTATTTTTGTGTATAGGTTACGCATGCGCAAATAAATTCCTTCATTGTTACATATAAAATATTCAATGTTTGATCTCAATTTTCACCATGACCAAGCGACTTCCCAATATATCACCATACATTGTTGGAAAGGTAAGGCCATAACCTTTTTAAAAAAACAGCATGTCAAACATTTCTATACGTTGTAACTCAAAATATTTACCTTAGAATAAACACACCGGTTTTAACAGGCATGGGGGCTGCCATTTTGTGCATGAATATATGGGCCAAAAGTTATGAAGCTGGGAACCACTACACAAACAAGTAGTGCACAAAACAGCTTTTTTTTCTTATTTCTTACATATATACCTTTAAAATGATACCAAAACATATCATTTAAACTGTATTTTACAAATTTTATGCATGTGCTTATTATCTAACTGACAACTGTAACCCTGAGGATGTGACTTCCGTTTTGGGGTAATTAGACCTTTAAGAGAACCCAACCCGTTCAATTTTGAATAAAAACCACAATTTTCATCAATCTGATCTATTTCGAGAAACAATATGAAGTCCTATTACACTGGTTTCAAGATTTATTGGAAACAAATAAAATTGAAAATGTCACATATAATGGTGTTTTGAGGCAAAAATTAAGACGGAAAAAAAATGTACTTGGGTAAGTCTGGAAAACATGATTTTAACTCAGCATTAAGCATAAGTTTATGTTTTGATAAGCATAGCAGATACAATATATTAAGTCAGAAGTGAAAACATTCTTCATTGGCATTCTAAATGTTAAAGAATAGGTTTTTAGTCAGTTTTGAACACATTTTTTTTTAAGTTTCTGCATTTTGGGGGGTAAAATCCATATAAATGTAGCATTTCAGATGCCATTTGACCCCAGAAAAGGGTTTGTTTACATAACAATCAACAGATTTGACCTCCTGTCACACAACAAAAAAAAGAATTTGACCCCAAAATGTCAATGCAAGATATTAATTAACAGTCTTCTGTCACACCTGAACCTGTGGGTGAGGTCAGCCGCCTGCAATCGTCAATCTGTTCCAGGTACTCTCTGCTGAGTAATCTTTGAAAATAAAAAGGTTTTCTGAGCATGTTTACTCAATATTGTGATTGCTAGTGTAACTTAGATACAATAAGTGTACATGTACAATAGTTTACACATTTTTTTGTATTGCAATAAGGCTAGTCGCTATGTCGGCTTCACATTGTCGAGCTCACGTGTGAACAGTCCAGTTCAAAATCGGGTTTGAGAGTCCCAACAAGGGTTAAGCTCTTTCTTCTCCTACTGGTGTTGATGAGAAGTATGCCAGGCTGGAGAAGACATCAATAGATAGTAGAATACATGACAATAATCATGTACAAACCTTGAAAGATACAGATGGTACGGACACGACTGTGTCAGCTTTGCCGCCCCGCCCCAACGCTCCAGTGTAGTTGCAAAGTTCAGTAGTTTTGATGACTCGTCACTTCACCCAGACTTGTATACCAATGAGATGATGGTTCCGGCTGAGTTCCTGGTTCTTTTAATGACTGCAGTTAAAAAACATACTCAAATTAAACCAAACTGTGATGGCGATTTAAATTTTGATGCCGCTAACTCCATTAGGTGGGGTCTGGGTTTGCGTGGGCCCCTAAAGTGTTTTATGCATGTTTTTAATGTATTTTTCGGCTGAAAGCCTGACCTAAGTACAATTATAAAATAAAATATGAACTAGATAGGATCTGTAAACTTTGCGAATTAGGAAAATTGGTATTATTCAAAGTAGGCAGGTCGGACGATAATTATGGCCAATGCATCGGCCAGTTCTGACACGAAATTTGCGGTCATTATTAACAGTTACAGGTTCTAAAACTAAAAGATACGGATTGCAACACAAAGTATTATGACACAAATGAGATCATTGTTGAGACTCGTGCAAATAATTGTCAAAATGAAACTGAAAAACAACACGGTGAACACAATGGGTCTTGGATGGTAACTCTGGTGGACATTTTGCTTTAACTTTCCCATATCTACTCCTCTCATGTCCACTAGAGCAACCATCCCATAAAATACAGCCTTTAATGGGGTCAAGTTTGCATCTGGCAGTGATTCTCTTCATTACAGTGCGTTTGTAGGCATCCATTTTCAAAATTCTGACAGAGGACAAATATTACCGAAAGTTCTTAAAGGTTACGCATGCGCAAATAAATTCCTTCATTGTTACATATAAAATATTAAATGTTTGATCTAAATTTTCACCATGACCAAGCGACTTCCCAATACATCACCATACATTGTTGGAAAGATAAGGCCATAACCTTTTAAAAAACAGCATGTCAAAAATTTCTATACGTTGTAACTCAAAATATTTACCTTAGAATAAACACACCGGTTTTAACAGGCATGGGGGCTGCCATTTTGTGCATGAATACATGGGCCAAAAGTTATGAAGCTGGGAACCACTACACAAACAAGTAGTGCACAAAACAGCCTTTTTTCTTATTGCTTACCTACATACCTTTAAAGTGATACCAAAACATATCATTTAAACTGTATTTTACAAATTATATGCATCCTGCACTCAGCCACATGTGCTTATTATCTAACTGACAGCATGTAACCCTGAGGATGTGACTTCCGGTTTGGGGTAATTAGACCTATACGTTGCATCCCTAACTGGGTCTCGGCAGCACGTGTCAAAGGTTAGAAAACAGTAAATCAAATCTACAGAATGTCAACCTCCTCGCAGCAGTTACCTCCCCTATCGGTTAACTTAAAGCTATGTTCGGTGGTAAGCTAATCTCTGCGCGAAATTTGACAGAATGTATGATAAAGCCAAATCACGTATAAGCGTCAAAAATAAGAATTCCGTGTACGAAAATCTGGTGTTAAGCAAGGTAAACAATTATCACCTGAAGTAAACACAAAAACTGAGGTTTTTCTTATACTTTTCATGCTGCTTTATGCTGACGATACAGTTATTTTAGCAGAATCTCCCACAGAATTACAACAAGCACTAGATGCTATGTCAGGGCATTGAAGATTAGGGGGACTTCAAATGTATACATCGACAATTTAGATACTTATTTTCTGGAAGAGCAGGAGTAAAGGGAATATTCCAGCTTTCCACATTGATGATAATGAGTTAGGAATGGTTGACTTTTTTCTTATTTAGGAGTTAAATTTTCATATAATGGTATATTTTGAAGAACACAATAATATCTTGCTGATCAGGCTAGAAGAGCGATGTTTTCAATTAAAAAAAACAACAACTAGAAAACTGTTCTTATATGATATGCAATTGAGTTTATTTGATTATATGGTTTCTTTTAATTTAAATGTATGGGTAAGAGGTGTGGGGTATTGAAAATGTTGATTATTATTGATTGTTTCCTGTTAAAAATTTAAAACTTATACATGTATATTGAGCTTTAAATCTTATAGGCCTTATTGTGTGGTTGTTGATAAATTTGGTATTGTTCACCTGTCTTCACAAATTTAAGGCAGAGTAGGCCTACACGTTTACTTTTTGGAGTAAAATTGTAAATGCTATATGATGACAAATTTGATTTTTGTTGTATGAGATGTCTTACCATTTATATGTTAATGAAAATATTAAATTTCCATGACACAATATGTTCATGAGGCTATACATGAGTTGGATTTGTAAAAGTATTGGATTGATCAGAAAGTTGATCATGAACTTTGAAATTCGAAATAAATATTGAATAATAAGGTTAGAGATAATATACAGATTTGTGGCTTGAAGTAGGAAATGGTTCAAGTAAATGTTTAAATTACAGAATTTATAAACATGAATATGTATTTGAGAGTTACGTTCATGTTTTACTCTTTGATCTTGCAAAGGATTTGTGTAAATGTTTAGGTGTATAAATCATAGAAAGACTTTTGAATGTGGTAGATTTTATAATATAGAATGAGATTAACGTGTACGGCATTTGTGCAATGAAAATCTTCTTAGACATGAATTTAATTTCTGTCTTTTTTAATGCAATTATTTTGAAGTATATAGAAATAAAAACATTTGCGTATATTTTTATCACGGCCCTAACATTCTACAATTTTCACAGCTTATGTGTAATTATGACAGAAAAAGTTTGTTGAAATAAGCTGTATTTTGTAGAAAAATATATTTTATACTTTTTTCCAAGTTAAGGTTGGAATCTGGATTTTAAATCCTAGATACCAGTCATCTCATTCTCCAAAATATTATTTATTGTTTTGCTTTATTTACTATGATATATTGCTCCACATTATTTGGTCAATAGTTGATTTGCTATTATGTAACATTAAGGTTTGTCAATCATAATTCTTGTGTTAGTCATGTTGTTTGTATGCTGTCACATGCCTCTATGGGCTTTGGCTATGCAAAGTTCAAAGGTGCTATTGTAAAATCGAAAAATCTCGTTGCGTCGTTCACCTTTTTCTTTTACTTCAGATGATAAGAGTCTGGCCTCTTCAGAAAGATGATTCTCCACTTTCATCATTTAAAATAAGTAGGACATATTTTTAAACAAGAGCCTATGGGTGCTGGACGCTCGATTTTCACGTATTTGATATTAATATGGCCTTTTGTTCATATAATGGGTTCCTCACTGTGATGTAGTGTGTTGAATTTAAAGTCAGTAACTCTTTTAGATCATGAAAAATTTGACCTTAAGCTGAAATTCAAAGTTGAATCAATAAACGTGGCAATTCCACGAAAACTAAATGTTTCGAACGAAATGCATTAAAGTCAGCACAGAAATAAAAGTAATGGTGACCTTGACCTTGACTAAACAAACCCCATACGCAATCCCAAGCGAGGTCTATATATACGGTATCTACATTTGAAGTTTCATTAAAATATCTCAATGTCTTCTCAAGATATTGAGCGGAAACAATTTGTCTATTTTTAGTAATGGTGACCTTAACCATACTCATCCCATATGCAATCCAAGGCGAGGTCTATATAAAAGATATATATGTATGAAGTGTTTCAATGTGTTCTTAAGCTATTGGACAGAATATTATATATATATATTTAGTAACGGCGACCTCGACATTGACCCTATACACCCTATACGCAATTCCAAGCGAGATCTCCATATAATGTATCTATGTATGAAGTATCACCAAAATATCTCAATGTGTTCTCAAGTTATTAAGCGGAAACAGTTGTTCTTGTTTCAGTTACGGTGACATTGACCCCACCCACCCCATACGCAATCCCAAGCGAGGTCTTGATATAAGGTATCTTTTTATGAAGTTTCATTAAACTATCTCATTACGTTTTTAAGTTAACGAGTGGAAGCCGTTTTTCTATTTGTAGTTACAGTGATATTGACCTTTCCCCACCCACCACATATGCAATCCCAAGCAAGGTCTCGATGAAAGGTATCTATGTATTAAGTTTCATTAAAATATCTCAATGCGTTTTAAGATATTGAACGGAAACCGTTTTCTATTTTTAGTAACAGTGACCTTGACCTTGACCCCAACCCACCCCATATACAATCCCAAACGTTCTAAAGTTATTGAGCGGAAACAATTTTTTTTTAGTAACAGCGACCTTGACCCCATACACCCCATATGCGATCCCAAGCGTTCTCAAGTTATTGAGAGACAGTTTTTCTATTTTTAGTAACAGACACCTTGACCTTGACCCAACCAACTCCATATGCAATCCCTAGCGTGGTCTCGATATAAGGTATCTATGTATAAAGTTTCATTAAAATATCTCAATGCGTTCTCAAGTTTTTGAACGTAAACCGTTTTTCTATTTTTAGTAACAGCGACCTTGACCTTGACCCCACCCACTCCATACGCAATCCCAAGCGAAGTATTGCTATAAGGTATATGTGTATGAAGTTTCATTGCAATAGTTCTATCCTTTCTAGAGTTAGAGAGCGGAAACAAAAAGTGTTACGCCCGCAAACGACATACGCTAATCTAATAACCGATTTTTTTCTTCGATAATTTGGTTAAAAAGGGCAATAACTCAACCAAAATCCTTGATTTAGTTACATCATCTTGTCAACAGAATGGGTTTATAACTGTTATCAAGTACTGATAGTTTCGGGTCAATACGTCTTATAGTTGGTGTCAAATTCGACCTAAAGCGAAAATACTAAGTTGAAAAAAGTGCATTTACTCAAACTAAATCCTTTAGAGAGTTATCTCCTCTTGTCTACAATATAAATTCATCACTGTGATCACGTACTTTGAGTTTCAAGTCAATATCTTATACAGGTATTGAGAAATTTCACCTAAAGCTAATATAGTAAGTTGAAAAATTGTAATAACTCCTACAAAATCCTTAAAAAAGTTACCTCCTGATGTCTGCAGAATGGGGTCAGAACCATAAACAAGTACCTTTAGTTTCAATTTAATGCCTTTGATAGTTATTGAAACATTTTATATTTAACGAACATATGTCAAAATATTCCAAAATAAGTCCAAACAAGGACATATAACTCTGGATATACAAATCACAGGGTAACCTGCCTTGTTGTAATGAATTTCCCTTTTGATAGTGAACATTGAAAGTTTCAAATGGATACATTTGATAGCTTTTGAGAAATGGACTCTGACGAAAAACTTAACAAAAAACTTGAACCAAAAAACGAAACCAAAAAACTTAACTAACGCAGACGCAGAAGACAGAGCGACGCCAATAACTGGACTTTTTTTGAAAGTCAAGCTAAAAATTAATTCGGCGTTTGTGGTAATTTTTTTTATAAAGAAGGTAAATTTATTTAGATATTCCCCTAGATCTATACATATTTAAAACTGATGCAGTTGTAGATCTGGTGCTTTATAAACGATATTCTCATTTCTGAATACATTATTACGGCATTTAATACTTCATAATGTATTTCAAAGTACATGTGCTCTCTACCTAATACTCGTAAACGATATAAAGACTGTATATTTTAATAGTATATTTACAAAAAAATACTACTTTGCACACCCCTTATTTGAATTGCATTAAAACTGTATATATATTGTGTACTTTTGGACGTATAGATAAAGTGCATTGTAACCTATTTCTCCATTTAAATGATTAATATACATTTTTACTATATCCCATACATTTGTACATGTCTTAATCGAAGTGTGAACCATTTTATGAGCTGTTTCGTGCGCATGAATGATGCGCACATACTGCAGAATGTTATATATACTTCAAAAAGAGCTGTCTGAGGAGTTACTGGCATTTTTTTCTAAAACAACTGTTTGGAAAGTAGGAGTTTATTTAAAAAAGTTTATTTCGTTTTCGAGTTACTGAGTGGAAAGCATTTTTCAATTTTTCAAAACAGTGACCTTGGCCTTGACCTTTACTCCACCCACCCCATATGCAAATTCATGTAGTGTCTCGCTATACGGTATCTATAAATTGGATTTCATTAAAATATGTCCAGTTTTCCTCGAGTTATTGACCAGAAACTGTTTTATTTTTTTAGTAACTGTGACCTTAAAATTTGACATTTCCAACCCATCCCAAATGTCATCCCATGTTATATTGCTTTAGCCTAAGTGTATATATGTATGAAGATTCATTTTCGAGTAAGAGTGGAAATCAACGTTGACGCCGCCAACCTACATGCGGGAATGTAAAATTTCTAAGTGCAAAACGGCCCATAATTTTGAAAAATGTAAATCAAGAGTTATCGAAATTGGCCCATGAGTTTATTTTAATATGGAAAATAAGTGTTAAAAGTTGGAAGTAAATCCGTCAAGCCATTCATGAGAAACTAGCTTACCGAAAAACAATTAACCTATCCGAGTGTTAAAAGGCCCATAATTTTGACGAAATTAAAATAAGAGTTACCAAAAACCTGGCTATTGGTTCATTTAGAAATGGGGAATTATGCTCGAGTTTAAATAAAATCCCTCAAGCCATTACTGAGAAACTAGCCTAAGGAACAACTTTAACCTAGGCCAGATGCAGACGCCGACGCATATGCCAACGAAGACGCCGACGCTGGTGCGAGTAGAAAAGCTTGCCTTTTCTTTGAAAAGTCGAGCTAAAATTGTTCACTTTAAAGATTTTTATTTCGTACACATTATTATTTTGCACGACATCTATTTCATTTAATCTAATTTAAGATATGTCAAACATCGCTGACCGTTTATATAAAATTCAGCACATCCGACAATGCTTGTGATAAATTATGTTGTCCGGATACTCCTCCATAATATCTAAGGCATACATAATTTTAGCATAGCTTTTACTCCAGCATACACATCAACAAATATTTTGCATCAATTTCAACAAATACCTTCTCATGACACTGCATAAACGTCAACCTTGCCTGCGTAGCCAACGTCATCTGTCACAGCGCACATTGTCAGGTACTGGTACATCCGGAAAAATAATCATAGCTTTATTTTCTTTTGAACTGGGACTGTTACATATTTTGAGTAATAGGGAATGACGTCTTTGCAGGACAAATATAACAAAACTGTTCAGAGGACAGCACGATTGACTATTCGAAGTATTTCAGTTGGTGATTTTTTTTAAAGGAACAGGGCATAAATCTGTCTAACTACAAAGCTGAGTTATGGCAATTATTTCCCCGGATGCTAAGTTTGATGACAATGTTATATTCCAAGTTTCAAAAAACTTTATGTAGTTTTCAAGTTACTGCACCTTTGACCTTTGACTTAAGTAAAGGTGAACAAGAGCCGTTTGTAAAACAGTTATGTCTCCTCTAGGTTAAAAGCAATCTTGAAAATACATGTATCAGGTTTGGTTAAGACGGGATGAAACTTGTTAAACACAGACAGCGGCAACTGCTAACAAGGCCAATTTTTAATAAATCAAGGGCCATAACTCTGTAGTTCCTGGGGCAATTTGGTTGATAATCAAACCTGGCTAAGATATTATGTTCTAAAAAATGTTCATCAAGTTTGGTGAAGATCGGATGAAAACTGTTGGACTTAAAGAGCGTAATCTGCTACACAGTCTTATTTTAGATAACTCAATGGCAATAATTCCACAGTTACTGGGGCGATTTAGTTCATTATCGTACCTGACTGAAATATTATGCCTACAACAATTTTTATTACAGTTTATGTTAAAAACTGGTTTACTTAGAGAGCGGAAACGGCTAAAAAGGACAATTTTAGATAAATCAAGGGCCATAACTGCACAATTGCTAGGACAATTTGACTGATTATAGAACTTGGTCAATATATTAAGCCCCCCACCCCCACACACACACACACACTTTCTTACAAAGTTTAGCGAAAATTGAATGAAAACTGCAGACTTAGAGAGGGGGAACAAAATTGGTCTACTGACCGACAAATCGACCGACCGACATTTGCAAACCAATATACCCCGCCATCTTCGATGATGGGCATAATTATATACATGCCAGTTAACGAGTCTGCAACGAGCCATGCAGAAAGCGTGGTAGCAAGGAACATCGATTTTAAGTGAGCCTACCGAGTCAAAAGAAGGTCATACGATGCTTGCTCCTCGATTTCCATACTACAGTTTAAAATTAATACATTGCAGTAATGTGTTGTCAAAGTGTTTAGAATAAGAAATCGGTAACAAGAAATAACACGTTCACAACTAGTCAAAAATAACCAATGTAGCGCATTAATTTAGTGGTCTTATTCCAGGACACCCAGGTGAATATTTCGGTTACATTCAAGTAAAAAGCGAAATATGGGGTGTCATTCGTATGACGTTACATATTTAATAAATTGATTTTATTTTAGAAACTGCAATTGCAATAAGTCACATGATATACACATCATAATAGTACACATGACATACATTATGTTAAGTATTTAAAAGGTAAGAAAACATTCGTGATGTTTGCTGTTTTGAAGAAGGACCTTTCCAGATTTCGATTTACCGACTCGTAGCCTGCAAAGAAAATAAGAAGTTTTCCGCGATCCCTGTGTTGGAAATTACCCTCTCAAAAGACCGTTGGCTTCCTCCAACAGTCTAAAAATGAACCATATTGGGCATTGGAAATGGGTCCTTTTGTCAGACCGTGCAATAAACTAATGAAATGCATCACGAAACATATTAAGGTATATAAAAGCACAACAATTATTAGAAGGAATATAAAGCTCATTAAAGTGATTATTTATATATTGTGGAAAATTATGATGTATTACTAATACATAAGAAAGTTAACTATCAAAAAAGAAAACTCACTAAAAATGTAAAAACAATCTTTTTAAATCGGAAGATTGTGGTACTCTACCACAATGCAGTGCAAAAAAAAGACGCTGTGTTCGATAAACACACATGCCCCCGGTTAGTGCTGGACAGCCCATTTGAATTATTCTAAGTCCAAATTAGGTCAAGGTCAAAGTGAGGTTGGGTGATATGGGTGGATTAGAAAGCGTTGGTGCTAGACGAAACGGTAAAATCTAGTTAACAAAAAATAACCCATTTGAATTACTGTAAGTCTAAATTAGGTCACGGTCAAGATGAGGTTTGGTGATATGGGTGGATTGGTAATGGTCATAAGCAATAACTTATAAGTATCCAAGTATTGTAGAAGAGGTGTTGTTGCTAGACGAAAGAGTAAAATCTAGTTAAGAAAGAAATAGCACATTTTGATTATTGTTAGTCCAAATTAGATCAAGGTCAAGGTCAAAGTGGGTTGGGTGATATGGTTGGATTGGAAATGGTCATAAGCAATAACTGTGTAAGTATCAAAGTGTTGTAGTAAGCGGTGTTGGTGCTATACGAAACGGTTAAATCTAGTTTACTAAGAAATAGTCCATTTGAGTTATTGCAAGTCCAAATTAGATCAAGGTCAAGGTCTAAGTGAGGTTGGGAATATGGTTGGATTGGAAATGGTCATATGTAACAACTGTGTAAGTATTCAAGTGTTGTAGTAAGCGGTGTTGTTGCTAGACGAAAGGGTTTAATCAAGTTAACAAAGAAATAGCCTATTTGGATTATTGTAAGTCCAAATTAGGTCAAGGTCAAAGTGAGGTTGGGTGATATGGGTTGATTGGGAATGGTCATAAGAAACAACTGTGTAAGCATCCAAGAGTTGTAGTAAGCGGTGTTGGTGCTAGACGAAACGGTAAAATCTTGTTAACCTTATATGGAATCACTGACTATCATTATAATATGCCTCCAGCGTCAAGATGCCTGGGACATAAAAACTGGTTAAAAAGCTTTTGACCAGCATTAAGCAAGGCAAAATTGTGTAATATCTTTACATTGGGCCATCATGGAATTGATATTTCATGACAATCTGAAGTTGAACAAAAGATGATTAAGAACCAATTCAATGAAAATGATCAGAGCATCACTTATTCTGACAGAATTACCTTTAAAAAATTGGACAACACTGTTTGTCAACCAGATTATCAAGTCATTGATCTTTCATTTAAACAATAGCAAAACAAACAATATACGAAAATAACTGACTTTAACTACACTACCAGAAAATGGACCTTCAACTGTATGATTATATGCCTCAAACAACTGGAATAATGGACCATGTCATGTGATTTAATGATCGATCATCTGACTGGTATACTCACCATTCAACTGACAGATTCAATCAGTTCAAAATGTTTGACCAGCTGAAGGGATTGACCTGTCAATGGTTCAAACCACAGACATTTAGTCCAATGATCGACCGGCTGACTAGCCTTGGCCCATCAGCAGATAGACCATGTGAAAGGTCTGTTTACAGACCTGGTAAAACTACTAAAAGGCATTGGCCATCACATACCAAGTGAAGGTCTCTACTCACCACTGGGCAGTCAACAAGCAGACCATCTGAATGATAAGCCAGCTGACAGGGTGAGATGATCTACTAACTACACTGCACTACCACAACTAAAGACATTACTGAACTACCTCAACTACATACACTACTGTTCTACCACAACTAAGTACACAACTGAACTACCACAACTAAATACACTATTGACTTACCACAAATAATTACATTACGGAACTATCACAACTAAATACACTACTGAAGTACCACAACTAAATACACCACTGAACTACCACAACTAAATACACTTCTGCTCTACCACAACTAAATACATTACTTAACTATCAAAACTTAATACGATACTGTTCTGCCACAACTAAATAACTTCTGAACTACCACAACTAAATACACTAGTATGTACACTATCACTGCTACACAAAGTTATCTTTAAGATCCCCCAAAATACTTACTGCAAAATGAATTGATAAAGTGGGTGTCAAACTAAAGAACAAATGATTTCAATGTACATTTATGATAACAATTGAAATAAATACTTAGCAATTGCATGAACATTCAATTTAATTTAAACTCATTAATTAATCAATAGAATTCAGTCGTAAATTTAATAGTCATTTAATGAACGAATAAAAACTTTTAGAAATAAGTGGATAAAAAACAAGAGCTGCCTCAGGACAGTGCGCTTGACTATTTATACCGCTTGAACCTGAAGACACGTGTGAAGTTTTACTTGAATATATGTTGTAGATACAGATATATGAAATTGTTGCAAGCAAAATTTATTTTGAATATTCTAAGTACAAAAATAAGTATAATTCTGCTAAATTAAAGGTCAGGGTTATGGACCTGGGTCAGTGACCTTACATTATGACGCCGAAGACATGTGCGACGTTTCATCTGAATGTCTGTAGTAGTTTCAGAGATATTCACTTGCACGCAAACCTTATCATGAATTGTTTAAGTACAAAAAGGAGCATAATTTTGCTTAAATGCTGGTCACAATTATGGGCCTTGGCAAGTGACCTTATAAAGTGACCATGAAGACATGTATGAAGTTGTAATTGAATATCTCTAGTAGATATAGAGATATGATGTTGTTGCACTCAAATTGTAACCTGGATGTTCTGAGAACAAAAAAGGCGTTATTATGCTTCATTGCAGGTCAGAGTTATGGGCCTTGGTCAGTTACCTTACATAATGACACTGAAGACATGTTTGAAGTATTAATTCAATATCTGTTGTAAATAGAGAGATATGAAGTGGTTGTACGCAAACTAACCTGAATTTCTAAGTACAACAAGGGGCATAATTCTGATAAATTGCAGATCAGAGTTATGGGCCTTGGTCAGTGACCATACAATATGACCACGAAGAGATACGTGTAGTTTCAGTAAAATAACTGTAGCAGTTACAGAGATATGTACTTGTTGCACGCAAACCTTAACCAAAGCATTACGGCGATGCCGACGCCGAGGCTGACGAACGGGTGAGTAGAATGGCTCGGATTATTCGGTGAATAGTCGAGCTAAAAATCATCAAACCAAATCATACAAAATAATTCCACTCGTTACGCTATTCTGGTCAGGAAACGATTGGAAGTTGGCATATCCAGTCATTTAATATTATTGGTCCTGCAATCATAAGTCCAGTGCACAAAATAAAACAAAGAAAATCTATTTACGGTGTTATTTTAATCCATTCCCTACTGCGCAGATTCAACCATGATAAGAAAGATAAAAATATGCTTATGTACAGATGCCAACCAAGTAATCATCTGTTTTATTAGACTGTTGGCGGAAGCCAACTATCTGTTGAGAGGGTATTTTCCACAACAGATATCGCGGAGAACTACTTATGTTGGTTGCAGGCTATGAGTCAGTAAACCGATACCTGAACGGGTCCTTATTCAAAACAGCACAAATTCCCACCTGTTTTATTATCTTTTATTTATTTAAGATAATGTATGTCATATGTCTTCTATAATGTCTATATCATGTGATTTATTACATTTACATTTTCTAAGCAAGTGCTGTCATCAGGTTACTTATGCCCCCAAATGCAGTGTTAGTAAGTGTGACATTTGACACCAAAATGAATCTTTGTAAATCAAAGTGAATGCAAACTGTAAACTTAATTATTCTAGTCCAAATGGCTGCTCTGGAAAAACTTCTAAAAACTTAAACCAAAATTTCTAAGTTAAAAATGGACATAAATACAAAACAAAGCTATGGAGATTGCTTTTCCTGGTGGAGACATTTATAGTAAAGAAGTTTCAAGTAATACCTTTGATAGTATTGAAGACATTGGACTTTATGAAAAACTTCAACCAAAATGTTTAAATTTTAAAAAGGGGCATAAATCAGTCAAAATACAAAACAAAATACAAAACAGAGTTATCGGGGTTGCTTTCCCTGGTGGAGACATTGAACGTAAAGAAATATTTCAAGTTTCAAGTTAATACCTTGAATAGTATTTAAGATATACGACATGATAAAAAACTTAAACCTTGGCCGGCCGGCTAACGGACGGAGAGACAGACGCACGGGCGCACGAAAGGTTATATTTTAATATTCCTAACCTTCGGGGGCATGAAAATACACTAAATTGAGAAAACATGTAATTTTAAACAAAGCGGCATAGGTTTTCAATGCACGTTTACTTATAAGTGGTCTGAAACTTACAAACTGATTTTTAAAACGTAAATCGTTGAATGTATTAAAAATGTCAAACTTAAAATAATGTACAGCATGTTTCATAGACGACCCTCAAAATGACTTGTCCACATACGTTTCTGTAAAAGGTACAGTAACTCATGGAAAGCATGAAACATGAGAGAATCAACAAACTGTTTTTAACAATAGAGTGACATTTGTCTCTAAACTGTAGTTTAGAGAATCAAGAGCACGCATCACATGACCTACACTTGACTCAATAGGCTACGAACCACTAACAATCGATGCTCCTGACTACTACGCTTCATCAGTTATTCTGCATGACCCGTTGGCATGTATACAACTAAGTTTGCATTGTATAACAAGCTTGAAAAAAAAATGTTTGTTACTTAAACATATGTTTATACTGATGTTGTTTATACTATTGAATAAGATACATCATTATCAAATTTAAAGGTGGGGAATTGCACTCACATTCGAACCAATGATTCCTTTTTAGCAAAAATATACTTATAAATCACATGGTTTTGTTTGTTTGTTTTTGTCGCCAATAGTCTTTCTACGCTGTCAGCATTTTGACTGATAAACTGAAAATACCACGGAACCATAAAAGTACCCATAATTAACACACGGCTGCATCCAAATAGTGTTTACTTGAACTGGGCACAGCTAATATTAAACGGCATACTACCTGCACACGCGAGAAAAAAATCTCTCGCCGAGTTGTGGCACACGCAAAAATGTTTTACTACCTGCATGACCGTCAACACAATCATGAACATTTGTTTCCAGATGGATGTTTGCATACCACATCATATCAGTTGAATCTGCCCATACATGTCTCAGTTTCATTGCCACTCTTGAACTGAAAGAAACAGCATTTAAACTGCAAAGAACATACTCATATTAATTTAAGAAATAATTTTCGATTTATCGTTGTTTATCGGCCAAAAACAACGATTTGGAGTTCTGATGAGTAGGAATTGAACCACGAGGGCGTTAGCCCGAATTGTTCAATAGCCACGCATCATGACAACAAAGAGTTGTTTATTGGCCGATAAAAAACGATAATGCGAAAATTACTTCGAATTCTAACACGAATTGACATATTTTATGCAATTGTAATTGAAACTACTTTTTACTATGCTCCGCTCAAAATCGGAACTTCTTTCTGCGTTGTTTATTGGGTAGTTTTACAATAATAATTTTGTTCTTTGTCTATAGAAAAATTAGCGAGTATCATGTTAGAATACATTAGATATCCTTTACATTATTTGCTAAAATTTGGCAAAACAAGTCGATAACAATGTTGTTGCATACATTGGCATCGAAATGAGTCAAGCGCCAGTCAAATCAGTGGCAGATGTTAACTAAACTTCTTCCTGCTGCAATTTACATTTTATGAACAAATACTGAATCTAAATTTATCCTTCGACTGCATTTCACTGTCTGCCTCCCAATATGACTGGCCAACTTCAAGATTTAAAGGGACTATGTCAACGAAAAATTGGTTTACTATTGCATTTTATATGGTATTAGACTATAGAAAAGCGTTATATTAAGACATTATCATTTAAGAAAGAATAAATAAAAATGACTGAGATATTAAATAAAAACAAAACAGCAAATTATTTGAAAAATTTAAACACCAGGCGGTATCAAACTTAAGACTTAGGAGACATACTAAGAAATGCCATTACAAAGCGCTTTAACCAACTGCGCTATTCTGCGTTGTAAAGAAACGTGTGAAAAACTATGGTTATACGAAATAACGATTCTGACGTCAAAATGTAAACATGAAAAGGGCCAAACATACGCGGCCCATATTATTAATTGATTTTTATCTCCGAATGCGAAAACTCTTTTTCTATTATCTATACCTTATTTTAACCGTTACAATATGCCATTATTAATATCTTAATAAATCTGATATAAAAAAAAAGAAATTACGCCCTTGAGACCCATTTCGTTGACATTGTCCCTTTAAGTTTATTTCATAATTACTATCAAAAATATAAAGTGAAAAGTCCTGAGCACCTGCGGAGGATTGAACCCGGCTACTCGCTAAAGATCTAGCCCAACAGCAAGACTGTTGGAAATAACTATAAGCCAATCACTACACTCCTCCCTCTCTTAAATTTTCAGCTACCAGGCCTTGCCGTGCATCCGTGCCTTTTCACCCGTGCCTTGCATCCGCCTGGCTCTCAAACCTCAGGTCAGAAATGTCCAAGCCCAGGCCCGTTTACTTCTCACACCATTAAAATGAAAACGATCTGAGCGCCTGCGGGGGTTTGAATCCGGGTCTTCTGAGTGTGATGCGGACACTAACCGCGTCGCTAAAGAGCTATCCCAACAGGAAGGCTGTTGAAAATGCCTTATAAGCTTATCACTACATATACAACGAACTGTTTTTGGCATTACAATTATATTATTATATAATAAAATTTAATTGCTTTGTCATTAATAAAGTTGCTTTAGAAATAATTAGGTTTACATTTGCTTTAGACCAAACATGTGTTCTTTACAATCGTAAAGCTTCTAAACTTCAAATATCACATAATGTATGAGTACTGTGAAGTATTTCGCCAACCGCCACCCACCCCAACAAAAATAGAATATATATTGATAATATTCATACACACAAACAAACTGCTCATATCGTTGTTTTCACATTAAACTTATTTTAATCAAATTAACAAAGTTATAAGTAAAGTTAATTTATTTCATCACCTGCATTTACATGCAAATGTAAATCCTCCTTACGCCATCGCCAATATGATTTACACAATAAAGTCAACACATTTAACTGCATAACATGTGTTTCCAGGATCATAGTCTCGAGCACAGTTTAACCGTGACGTAAAACGATATACACGGGGAGTTCGTGCCCGAGGACATGTTATATGTATCACGCGGCTTATCCCTTAATTTACGGGTGAAAATCGTCCGCAGTTTAGACATACTCCTCGCAGCGGTTACTTCCCCTTTTGCGGTCTCAAGTAACTATTCGAACTATTAGGTTACGCATGCGCAAATAAATTCCTTCATTGTTACATATAAAATATTCAATGTTTGATCTCATTTGTCACCATGACCAAGCGACTTCCCAATATATCACCATACATTGTTGGAATGATAAGGCCATAACCTTTTGAAAAAACAGCATCTCAAAAATTTCTATACGTTGTAACTCAAAATATTTACCATAGAATAAACACACCTGTTTTGACAGGCATGGGGGCTGCCATTTTGTGCATGAATACATGGGCCAAAATTTATGAAGCTGGGAACCATTTAAGATAAAGTAGTGCCTAAAACTATCTTTTTTTCTTATTGCTTACATATATACCTTTAAAATGATACCAAAACATATCATTTAAACTGTATTTTACAAATTATATGCATCCTGCACTCAACCACATGTGTTTATTATCTAACTGACAGCATGTAACCCTGAGGATGTGACTTCCGTTTTGGTGTAATTTGACCTATTATCGGAAACAGTTATATCTCTGTGTGGAGGTTGCACTTTACGCTGCCAGAAATCACTGCGTACAGTTTACTTCAATCATTATTGTAAACTAAGAATATAATAGAACACTGTAAACTATTAAACAAGCTGAGCAATAAAATGGCATTTAATATTTACTTATTCCTAATTAGGAAAATAATTGTAAATGGTAAATACAGGTTGTTGTGCATAGGACGAACGTGTATTACAGCACAAAATATGAATGGATGCAACGAGGACCGATGACATAATTTACCCATTGTGCAGCAAACAATTATTTTTGTTTTGAATTTCTCTCTTTATACGCATTTCTGAACATAAGTTATTCTTAACATTTATTATAATATTATTTAAAAAATATATCGACATCATTAGAATCAGTGGATGGGTTTACACTATAATTCTCGTACAAAATCGTACAGTTCCTCTTTAACTATAATATTTACATAATTCTGGCATGGCAGACGAGAGATCTGCGCAAAATTGCAGCTGTTTCCGAGAACTCCCTGCTGATTCTGGCCGAGAAGATAATTTAGTCGACTGTATTACAGACTTATATACATTTAAAATACAGTTGTATAAATGAGATACAGGGTCACAATGGTGTAGTGGACATGGCGTCCGCCTTGCGTCCGGGAGGTCCCGGGTTCGAGGGAGCGTTCTAATAATCTTTTTAGTGGACATGGCGTCCGCCTTGCGACAGGGAGGTGCCGGGTTCGAGGGGGGGGCGTTCTAATGATCTTTCCAAAGACACCACGTGCTGGTTCTTCCCAGGAAACGGACTCGATTGTGTCTCTATCAGCCTAAGGCGTTCGATGCTATCGAGCTAATTTAAATAGATTTAAACTAATTGAGATGCACAACGTAGTCCAGTATTGCATATACGTAATTCTCTATATAAACCACGTACTTATATCGGCGACGACTCAAAGGCAATCCGAGAAGTAATGCTGTCAGACTAAACGATATACCGGTACACGGGGATATCCAGGCAGTATTAAATCAAACATTTCCTTAATCAAGGTTGATTACATACGTTTAAGGCATATTGGAAAATAATCGTTAATATATCGGGAAACATTATGAATGTTGTTGTTTTTTGTTCAAATGCAGCCAGCCAAGACGAATGTGTATATCACCGTTGTAAAACGTCACACGGTTTGTTTTATGGTTTTAACAGTCTATAAAAGCAAATGCATGTATTTCAGCTTACGAGGCCATCTTTTAATTCTTCATTCATCGCTGCGTCACTGTTAAAGTGTGTTAAAATCAAAGACTAAAACAACCAACGCAGACGTGCGTTTGAATGCTTTATTTTACCAATTAATATTTACAATAAGTAAACGTCCCAATGGATTGCAATGAATGCCAAAGTAATTATGCAGATTTTCTTAAAAATTCTTTTCTATTTTTGTTCAAAATGCCTTGAAGCGTTTTGAGAACATACAATGTACACATAAAATTGCTAACAATTCCTACTAAAATATATACTCCACTAAAATTTTGATGATTAAATTGAAAGAATACAATAATATACCAGAATTTATCAATCTATAGGGAAACATTTACCTTCCTGCACGAAATCAAAACATCTACATCGATACACACACGTTTGTAAAAAGTTAATTCGAAAATGAAATCATTATACCAGTAAATGTACCAATATGACATCAATATTGATTAAGTTGCAATCTGGTAGCATTTTGAGTTTCGAAAATTTAGATAATGGCTACTGTCGAAATCGCTATGTGTTATGAACATGGTATTGAGCAACAAAACTAATAAGTTTTGAAAAATAAAGCACAATTTCAGATGCATATTCAACAATAATAGAGTAATGCAACACAACTGATATCGTCGGACAGCCACGGTCAATTCATTACGTTACTATCCATTCCTAGACGAAGAGAAGCGTAATCAGCAGCCTGGGGATAACCGACGATGCAAAACTAATATTGAAGTATTGGAAAATAAAGAACAATTTCACATGTATATCCAACAATAATAGCGTCATGCAACAAAACTAACATCGTCGGACATTTTGGTTCTACAGAAAATATTGCAAGTCCGACTTGCAGAAATAGTCTGTATTGTTGATTTTATACATGTACGTGCATATCAGAAAAAAAAGTTTCATACACCATTATAGAACACCTGACTACGATATAGTACGTAAATATGGCATTGAATGTAAACTACACGTATTACTAATTTTATCGTTTGTTTTGAGCAATAAACAGCTTTGAACTTCATGTCACAGTAACATTCAATAATAATGCTATAAAAAAAAGAAATGACTATTATAAGCAGGATAAAATTTTCAAACATACAAGTATGTATTTAGGAATCAAACATAGTACTGAAACATAAAAACATCTTAAATAATCTATCTGATTCAAATCGTATCAATTAATTTACATCTAGAACCACAAATGCAACAATGTTTTAGAAATAACAAGAAAAAAATGCTGTACTAACATACAGAAAGTACAATAAAGCACTGAACTTGAAAACTATGAGAAATTTGTTTATGTTTTAACATTCACAACACGCGACGGAAGAGCTTAAAATCATTATTTTGGAAACTATTTTAACGGCATTTTTGTTACATAATATAAATTCCAGTATAAAAGCAGCATTTATTTGTTTGCGAAAAATGAATGATGGATAGTTTTACGAGTACCATAAAAACCTCATTGATATTTAAAGGAAAAGTATTTTTTATAATGTAAACTTTAAATAATCATAATTATATGAGCTATTGGCATGTTTGAAAGGAGACGATCACGAAAATATATCATAAATAATTAAGTGAATACACACATAAATGCCATATTGAATAGCACAAACAAGACTAAATTGATACAATTTGTGGCATACCAAGGAACAGAAATGAGACAAAAATATTCTACATTAGTATAGGCAAAAATAATAACAACAACAACACCTGACATCAACAATATAAACCCAGACCGAAATTCTAACTCAATACATAGATATTATATACATACTATTTACATGGAACATGATATGATGACGCAATACATTGCGTGAATTTAAACGAGAAATTCATTAGGACTCCGGGTCGCTCACCTGTGTTTGAGTAAACATGGCTTAGAACTGCCATACAATAAGGTAAAACAAAAAAATCGAATATCAATCGAATGTGGTTTAACGAATTAAAATGTCTTATAGGAATTGTGAACCCAGGAGAAAATATCAGTGACCTGCAACAAAACTTAGCTAGATCTCTTTGGTGGCCAGAGTTTTATGTATATTAAGAGGCCTTGAAATAATTTGACACGAATTTGGACTCCCACGAAACATGTGAAGAATATTATATTATGTTTCTGGATATGTATAGACGAGTTTTCAAACTGATAATTTAGCCAATAAAGGGGATCTAGCCTCGGGCCATGTTTAGACGAATCAAGATGACTCGAATGAATCTGATGCAGCTTCAAATGAAACGAAATTAATATGCCACTCGTGACAATATTTTTTCTATGACCACGAGTGAAATAACATTTGATCATTCACCGAAATCAAAAAATATTCTCTGTATTTGTTTGCATATGGCTTGATTAAATTGGGTATATGCCATGAACGTGTATAATACGTATGCAATGGGTCAAGCGGTATCTGAGACGAATTTAAATTGAGTTAATTTAACCATATACACATTGCTCAGGAACAATATCACTTTCAGTTTAACGATTCTATGACTCAGCATTAAGCTAAAATGACGGAATTTATAATCAAATATTAAAGCAAAATACAATAAAATACTTACTCCGATCTCTGATGGCCATGTTTTGTCACGAATCACGATGGTTTAGGTACATATATGTAGAACAAAATAACGTATCTTCTGAATAAATTTGAACTTGGTTTATAGTCATACGAGCAGAATAAGACTTAGGCGTTTAGAAGCGACATTATAACAAGAGGGCCATAAGGCCCCAGGTCGCTAACTGGATACTTTAGCCTGGTGACCTACTTTCTAACCCCACGTGACCCAGTTTCGAACTAGTCACAGATATTATTGGGACACATGTTTTGAGAAGTTTTCACGAGGCGTAAAATATGTTTTTTTCAGGTATCATGCCCAAAACAATTAGAATAAGCAGGTAGGGATTTTTTTACTATTATTATTATAGTCAATTGGTAACTGGTCAACTTGAAGATTCTAAAACTGATTAAAAATTCAAACATGTTAGATATATTATTAGACATTGTTTTAAAGTGGATGCTATCAAAACTAACAAAACTTAACACTTACTTATCTGTAAACATTTAATTATTTAAATAAAGTATATAAAACAAAACAATCTGACAAACTGAATAACATGTTCCAGGGTCGGGTCATTTTTAGGGTTGGTACGGGTAACCTGAAACAAACAGGTTTTAAACGCCTGATGATTGGGCTATAAAGTGGCCTCTAGAGTGTTCACAAGCATTTCCTTCAATTTAGCCTGGTGACCTAGGTTTTGTCCTCTTGTGACCTGGTTTCGAACTTGTCCGAGATATCATTTGGACAAATTCTCTCTAAGCAAGTTTTGTGATGATTGGGATATACATGTGGTTTCTATAGTGTTCACAAGCCTTTTCTTCAATTGGGTATGGTGACCTAGTTTTTAACCCCACATTACCCAGTTCTGAATTCGTCAGAGATATCATTGAGATAACTGTTCTGAGCAAGTTTCATGACTAGTGTGCTATAAATGTGGCCTCTAGAGTGTTGAAATTTTTTTGTTTTCAATTTGTCCTGATTACTTAGTTTTTAACCCCATGTAACACGGCTTTGAAAATGTATCATATATTATTAGGACAAATGTTCTGAGCTAATTACATGATGATTGGGCTACACATGTGGTCCCTAGAGAGTTCACAATCTTTTTCTTCAATTTGGCATGGTGACCTAGTTTTTCACCCCACGTTACTCAGTTTCGAACTTGTCCGAGATATAATTGGGACAAGTGTTCCGAGCAAATTTCATGATGAATGGGCTATAAATGTGGTCTCTAGCGTTTTCGAAAGATTTTTCTTCATTTAAGCCTGGCGACCTAGTTTTCCACCCGACTTGACCTAGATTCGAACTCGTCCAAGATATCATTAACACAGATATTCTTAGCCTTAAACGGGGATCTAGCCTCGGGTCATGTTTAGACGAATCAAGATAACTCAAATGAATTTGATGTAGCTGCAAATGAAACAAAATTAATTAGCCACTGGTGAATTTTTGTTATATGACCACGAGTGAAACAAGAGCTGTCGGAGAACAGCGCGCTCGACTATTCGAAGTATTTTAGTTGGTACATATTTTGGAAATCGGAAGGGGCATACATTGGATGAAATCCAAAACTCAGTTATGGCAATTGTTTCATCAAATTATTCAAGTTTCAACCGTATGTAGTTAGTAACTAGTGTAGTTTTGAAGTTATAAGAGTTTTGAATATAAACTTTAACCAGAAAATCTATGTGAAAAAGGGGCATAGCTCTGTCAAAATTCTAAGCAGAGTTATATGGAATGTTGCCCCTGATACTGGAGTTTATGATAAAGGTATGTTCTTTTTTTAAAGTGAATAACTTATGTAGTTCTGCAGTTTCAAGAGTTATGAATATAAACTTCCAACAGAAAATCTATCTGAAAAAGGGGCATAACTCTGACAAATTACAACACATAGTTGTAGGAAATGTTGCCCCTGACACTGGAGTTGATGACAAAGGTATATTTTAAGTTTCAAGTGAATAACTTATTTTATTTCTGCAGTTACAAAACTTTTGAATATAAACTTTCACCGAAAATCTATATAACAAAAAGGGGCATAACTCTGACAAATTGCAAAACAGAGTTATATGGAATGTTGCCCCTTATATTGAAGTTGATGACAAAAGTATATTCCAATAATAAACTTTATTACTTATGTAGTTCTGAAGAAACTAATCTGTTGAATATAAACCTTCACCAGAAAATCAAAATATGTCAAAATACAAAACAGAGTTATAGGGAATGTTGTTCCTGACACTGGAGTTGGTGAGAAAGGTATATTCCAAGTTTCAAGTGAATAACTTGTGTAGTTTTGAAGTTAAATCTTTTGAATACAAACTTTAACCAGAAAATGTATGTAAAGAAGGGGCATAACTATGTCAAAATACAAAACAGCGTAATGGGGAATGTTGCCCCTGATACTAGAATTGATGGCAATTGTATATTCTAAGTTTCAAGTGAATAAATTGTGTAGTTTTGAAGTTACAATACTTTTGAATAGAAGCTTTAACCAAATTAAGACGAGAACGCTGACACCGAAGGTAGTAGGAAAGCTCACATATTCTTCGAATAGTCGAGCTAATAAAATTTGATCACAGAAATCAACAAAGATTCTCTATATATTTTTTGCATGGCTTGATTGAAATGGGTAGGTGCCATCAACGTGTATATTAAGTATGCAATTGGTCAAGCGGCATCTGAGACGAATTTAAATAAAGTTTACTTAATCATATACACATTGCTTAGGAGCAAAATCACTTTCAGTTTAACGAATTTATGTTTCAGCATTAAGATACAATGGCGGAATTTATAATCATACATTAAAGCAAAATACAAGAAAACATTAACTCCGATCTCTGACGGCCATATTTCTGTTCAGAATAAATGTGAACTTGGTAAATAGGTATACGAGCGGATTAAACTTAAGCGTTTTAGACGAGAAATTATAACAAGAGGGCCATAAGGCCCTAGGACGCTCACCCGATAATTTGGTATGGTCACCTAGTTTCTGAGCCTACGTGACCCAGTTTCGAACGCGTACGAGATATCATTGGGACAAATGTTCTGAGCAAGTTTCATGATGATTGGGCTACGGCCTTTTAGTGTTCACAAGCTGTTTCTTCAATTAAGCCTGGTAACGTAGTGTTTCACCCCACGTGACATAGTTTCAAACTCGTCCAACAAATCATTAAAACATATCCAAGTTAAAAAAATATTGGGAAAAAATGTGACTTCAAGAGAGTTCACAAGCTTTTCTTCAATTGTCCTAGTGACCTAGTTTTTATCCCCACATGACCCAGTTTCGAACTCCTCCGAATTATCATTGGGAAAAATGTTCTGAGCAAGTGTCATGATTAGTGGGCGATAAATGTGGTCTCTAGAGTGTTCACATGCTTTTTCTTCAATTTGGTCTGGTGACCTATTTTTTGTCCCCATTTTACCCAGTTTCAAACTCGTCCGAGATATCATTGAAACAAATATTCTGAGCAAGTTCCATGTTGACTGGGAAAAACTGTGTTCTCGATAGTGTTCACAGGCTTTTTCTTCAATTACAATTCAACTTTTCCGAGATATCATTGTAAAAAAATGTAATGCTCTGGGCAAGTTGCAAGAAGATTGGACAATAAACGTGGTCTATAGTGTGTTCACAAGGTAAATGTTGACGATGCACGATACACGACGGAAACGGACAAAAGGCAATCACAAAAGCTCACCTTGTGTTCAGGTGAGCTAAAATGTTGTGCTCCTGTGAGCTAAAATATTTACGACACCAACTGACCACAGTTGTTCTTGTTGAACAATACTGCAATGTCGAATGCGTGCTCCGCACTCGTGATTTATTCCCTACGCATCTAAACTTCCGACCGTGGGTTATCCGACAACAAACTATGACGTAAAAGTATTATTTTTTAAATATGCTATGGATTTTTTTGACCTTGGGTAGAAATTACAATAAGAATCTAAATGTATTCGTATGTGCATTTTGCTATTTGTATCAATATAAGATAACGCTAAAAAGGAAACATATAAATAAAGGGATGAATTTGTTACAAAGGGCAAATAGTATACAAATGGACTGACATTATGGAAATCTGATACGATTTCATTTTTGTTCAAAATTATTTAACGTATCATTACCAAGGGCTATTTTTTATTTTTTTTTCAATCTTGACCGAGACATTATGCCTACAAACATTGTAATCAAGTTTGGTGAAAATCGGATGAAAACTGTTGAGTGCGGGAACGGTTAAAAATGGTATACAATTCAAGGACCATAACTCAACAGTTCCTGTCGCGCTTTGGTTGATTATAGAACTTCTCCGAGATATTATGCCCCTAAGATAATCATTCAGTTTGGTGTATAATGTTTAAAAACTTGTGGACCTAGCGAGCGAACATGGCTTAAAAGATCAATTAAAGATATTTTAAGGACCATTACTCCACAATTCAATTGGGGCGATTTGGCTGATTATCACATTTGGCCACGATATTTTTCCACCGACCAGCGGACCAACATTGGCAAACCAATATATACCGCCATCGTCGATGGAGTGGAAAACATATTTAAAAAAAAACCATTTAAATCACCGCATCATACAACTTATAAAAATCGTTTAAAACGAAAATCGAAAACATGACTAAAACCAAAGGACTTGGTTGGAAATCAGTCCACAAACAGCACACTTGTAATTTGACACGAGGCCAAATTTTCGGTGAAGTGATATATTGCATATATGTGTTAAGTTAAAATTGTAACACTGAACTTTTTTGTGTTTAAACTCAATACAATCGTATGGTCTCGGTTTAAAAAAAAGGTTTTCAAAAATGTCTAGAAATTAAAAACAAAAAAGTTTATAAAAATGTATAAATACATGAATTGCTGATTATAGATTTTGAATAGCATATTAAAACTACATTAATTATTTTGAAATATATGCACGTAGATTTTCCGAAAAATTCAATATTGTAAAAACCTATTAACACAGGTATTAACATAGCTTTCACAGACAAAAATTAATTTGTGGAATACTTTGTAAACCTAAAACAAGACAGCAATGGTGGGCCTGTGTCGCTCACCTGAGTTTTATGAAGGGCTTTCACACATTTAATAGCTTGTTCAGAGATGTTTAATGTTAAGTGTTAACAACGGGAGATAACTACGAACCACTGACACCCATTTTGTAAAGGAACATTTCTGTGCAATTATTTTGAAATCCAACTAGTTGTTTCTGACCAGAAGTTATTTTTTAACTTGTCTAGCCATAATTATAAGGAAAACTGCCTCATCCTTTGTGGCAATGTATTTCAATGAATCACAATGGTTGACAGGAATTTCATAAAATGTCACACAAAGAACATATCTGTTAATTCCAAGAAGTGGTTTCAGACAAAACTATTTTTAAATATTTTTATATAGCCATATAAGGAGGACGGCGGCCCTTCCCCTACAGCCACGTTTTTAAGATAATCAAAATGACTTGAGGAATTTGGTACAGATTAACAATGGAACGTTTCTTTGAAAATATTTTGAAATCCGAAAACTGCTTCAATAAAGCTATGTAATGTAAACTACCTCTCCCCTTCGCGGTCATGTTTCTCAACGTATCAAATTGATTTGAAGGAATTTTGTAGAGGATCACCCAATAATTATTTTTGCAATATAGCCATCTAAGGAAAGCTGCCTTCGCAGCCATGTTTTAACAGAATGAAAATGGTTTGAAGGAATTTAGAAGAGAGTAACCAAAGGAACGTACCTTTGAAAATAGTTTGCAATCCAAACTGTAGTTTCTGACCAAATTTTTTTCAAAATGTTCAAAATAGCCGTACTAGGCAAACTGACTCTGGCTTACGACCATGTTTTTTAAGGAATCAAAATGAAATGAATGAATTTTGTAGATGGTCACCTAAGGAATATTTTATGAAATTATATTTTAAAATTCGAAAAACAAACGAATTGGAAGGGGTTGAGTAGAGGATCACCCAACTAACATGTCTTAGAAATTGTTTTGAAATCCAACTAGTGGTTTCTGACAAGATTTTCGACGTGTTCAAGATAGCCATAAATGAAAACTGCCTCGCCCTTGGGGCCATGATTAGAAACGAATTAAAATAATTTGAAGGATTCTGGTAGAGGGACACCCAAGAAACATTTCGGTGGAATTATTTCGCAATCCCACAAGTTGTGTAAAATAGAAGATTATCCGTAAATATAGCAAATAAGGTTCATTGTCCCGCTACTTACTTGAGCATGTTTTTAACAAATCATAATAATATGATGGAATTCGGTGAAGGGCACAGTAGAAAGATTTAGGTGAAATAACTACGATATCCAAGAATTGGTTTCAGAAAAGAAGATTTTCACCCTTTTAATATAGGCATAATAAGATAAACTACTCCGCCCGCTGGCAGCCATGTTTTAACGATCAAAATCAGTTCAAGGAATTTGGTAGAGGGTCAACCAAGGATCCTTTCTGTGAAAACAATTCGAAATTCAAGAAGTGGTTTTATTAAAGAAGATTTCTAAAGTGTTCAATATACGTTGTCATATAAGAAAAAGGCCCCACCCCCTGTTGGTTATGTTTTTAACGAATCAACATAATTTGAAGGAATTTTATAGCAGGACCACCAATAAACATTTCTGTGAAATTATTTTGAAATCCAGCAAGTGGTTTCAGACAAAATAAAAATGCAATATAACCTTATAGAAAAACTGTCACACCCCCTGGTGGCCATGTTTATGAGGTTCATGCAAGGAAAATGTCTGTGAATTTAAATTATTTAAAGGGACTTAACTCCAGATGGTCAAATCGTAACAAAAGAAAGAAAATTATCAAAAATGCATGCTGTTTTAACATTATCGTTTAGAACACATAAAAAAATTACTCACGTATTCTTTATTTACCTGAAAAACAACGATTTTATATAGTTTTCGTCCTTTTTATCGTCCAAAAATCTATAGCGTATGCTATAACCAATAGAGTAATTTAAAAATAGCGCGATTTATAATAAGGTTAATCACGTGACAGTAAAGTTTTGTCGAATCGCGCATGGGCACACTTGATTCAGGTGCTTGCATTGGAGAATGCCGCGGGTTTTTTTTTTAATCGGGAGTACCGGGTTTAAAGAAAGTGCGATCTAATTCAACTTATTCATTTCTATTTTTCAATTAAATAAACAGTTTATGACAGTATCTGATCGAGCTCTATACAAATGGTGATGTTTTACGCATGTTTTTACCGTTTAGGCTTAACTAAAAAAAAAACGCACATTTTATGCCGATCTGGAGCTCAGTATCTTTAAAGGAATTTAGTAGAAGGCCACACAAGGAATGTTTCTTTGAAAATATTTCGGATTCCAACCGGTGGTTTCTGACAAGAAGATTTTCAAAGTTCAGCAAAGCCATATAAGGAAAACGTAGCCCGCCCTCTGACAGCCATGTTTTAACGGGTCAAAATTATTTGAAGGAATTTAGTATAAAAAAGTTAAAAATAATTAACTACTGATTAAAGCATCACGCCGAAACGTATAGTGTATTGAAATTAAATAAACAAAAGTTAACGTGTTTGTGCGATAATTATTATTATTAAGTAATTGGTTTCTGACAAGAAGATTTAAATCAGTTTGTTTTTTTGATTTCCATGACAACCATAGTATTCATTATATTCTCTAGAATAGAAAGAATGTGGTAAAGATAAAGTTTGGTTAAAATATACCTTGCTGTTTTAGAGTAGATGTTGTTTAAGTGAATTGTGGACGACGAACGACGGACATCGAATATCGGACGATGAGTGACCACAATAGCAAAACCTCGAGCAATTTGTGCTCAAGTGAGCTTAAAAGGTTTAAGTGTAATAATTTTCATTATTGCAATTGTAAAGACGCCGGCGTTTCTAACAATTTAGAAATTGCTATTAATTGACAGATCGCTAATTTAGACCTAAGTCTTACTTATTGTTCATGTATGAGTAATGTTCGGTTCAGATGAATTTATTTACTACTCGTAAATTTGAAGGGAAGAAAATATTTGTAACGTGGCATGTCCAGATGACTAATTGCACAATTTAGACAGAAACACCTGTGAAAATATTAATTATTCAACGTTTGTCGTAAAAAACGAGTGGATTTGCACGTCGTCATAGATTTTAATCACGCAATTTTGATGTGAATCGAAACCCTTTATCTTTACATATGACCGTTATGTAGAATACAATGTTACATGTGTAGTCATAAAAACATCCTCATGCAAAAGTTCGTAATATACTGGTAAGAAGATACCTCACACATTCAAAGGATATCCTTCATGGCTCGAACTATAAGGATGTCATTTGGAGTCTAATAGTCAATGTAGCACAAACATCCTGTATGCTGATACCGATGGCGCAAATTCCGTCTAATAATTGCCGTAACCTCCGACGACACCGCTGACGCCGCCGTATCCACCGCCTAGTCCGTAGCCACCGAAACCACCGGCAAACTGGCCACCTGAAAATACAAGACATGTACAAATAAGGGAATAATTTATGTGTTTCGGGCAACCCGACCCTACCGTATTCGTCGGATTTGAGATAATTTGCAATGTTTGTTTTTGACCGAAATGTTTCTTTAAAAAAAAAAACAAAAAAAAAAACAACAACAACAACAACTCATTCCCGATCCTACCTACGTTTTTCAGACCATTGCCCGAAATACACAATTTATTTATTTATTATTTATTAATTTTATTGGCATTTTGAGTATATCCGAATATCCAGTCAATATGAATACGTAAACTTGGATTTGGAAACAACGGACCATCAATGTTCCAATTCTATTGTTTTATTTGTTTATTACACGTAAAGTTTCATCTCTGTTTCCAAATTCGATAGCACGTCATTGACAAATATTTTTAAAAGGTAGCACTCAGTCAGGAAAGCAAAAGTAATAAAATCGTGTATGCGTACAAGTTGTGACAAAAATGACTGGTAGGAGCACCAAAACAGTTAAAATATCGCTATAAAACCGTTGGCAGCTTCGAACATCAATCTTAAGAAATAAGTTTCGAATTATCGTTGTTTATCGGCCAATAAACAACGAGTTGGAGTTCTGATGCGTAGGAATTAAACCACGTGGGCGTTAGCCCGAGTTGTTTAGCCACGCATCAGAACGAAAAAGAATTGAATATTGGCCGATAAACAACGATAATGCGAAAATGTGTTCGATTCTAACAGGATTTAACATATATTTTGGCAATTGTAATTGGAACTACTTTTAAAAATACTCCGCTCAGAATCGAGACTTCTTTTTGCGTTGTTATTGGATAGTTTAACAACAATAATTTTGTTCTTTGTTTATTGAAAAACTAGCGAGTATCATGTTAGATTAAAAATTTGAATGTTCGAAAATTCTATACCATTTATACTCTTGAGTAATGTTGTTAGTTTAATAAATACCAAATTGATTGAACAGGTATGACAATTAATATTTGGGGCCTGTCGTGGGAAAACCGTGCTTAATGCGTGTGCGTAAAGTGTCATCCAGGATTAGCGTGTGCAGTCCGCACACGCTAATCGTGGACGACACTTTCCGCCTACAGTAGATTTATGTTTAGAAGAGACTACCTTGAAACAGAAAAAAAAACATAAGAGCGGAAAGTGCCGTCATGGATTAGCCTGTGCAGACTTCACAGGCTAATCCGGGACGACACTTTACTCACGTGCATTAAGCCAGGTTTTCCCACGACACGCCTCATTTATTTTAAAAAATACGACACTCTAGCTTTTACGTATTTTCCAGGCTGTATGATTTTATGAAGCCTGTACCCACCATAGACGATAATGAATTCTTATAAAATAAAAACTGGTATTTATTGTACGCCCCCACCACCCTACTTACCATTCTTGGGCGTGTCCTTGAGAGGGAAGAGGATTTTGGGCGGGTGCAGTGGGGCCTTGGCGATGGGGATCACAGGAACTGTAACCAAGTCAATTGGGTCATAGCAACATATAGGGAACGAAAGTAAATATTGATATTGAAATAATACAAATTAACCAAACAAAAAGCTAGACATGAAAGTACGGTATATATTTTTATAAAATGTATTTCTAAAGGTAAAACTATTTTGGTTTGCTTGTCAACACGATTTATAGATGAATATCCATTGAGGTTCAACAAGATGATTGGTGCATACTACTAGCCAACAGGTCTTGTTGTCAAATCGTGCATTTTGAAAACAATTGTATTGTATATTGCGCAATACATTTTAACTAGAAATCAAACGTTCAAAAATAAATAAAATATTTAAATAACGTACTGATTGGTTTCTTGATGCTGTGTCCTTTGCCATAGCCGTATCCCTTTCCTATAGCCTGACCTCCGAATCTTTTTCCGTAGCCGAGTGGTCCAACCATTCCTTTTCCTAGGCCGTAGCCACCGCCGAAACCTTTGTCCATGATAAGGCCACCGAAACCAGATCCGTGACCAATGCCAGCTCCGTATCCTTTGCCGTATTCCATTCCTCCTTCTAATCCATAACCACCATAACCGCCAAAAGATTTTCCGTAGCCACCGTATGCGGCACCGAAGTCATTTCCGAACGCACCAGCTGCGAAATGTCCGTGACCACCATAGCCGCCATAGCCGCTGCCCAGTCCACCGATCTTAGAACCAAAGCCACCAAGTCCGAAATCGTACCCGCCCCACTTTCCGTCATCATAGTGGCCCTCCCAGCCATTGTTAGGATCGTCCCAGCCACCGTGATTGTGACTATCCCATCCTCCCATGCGGTTGTCCCATCCGCCGTGCAGGTTATCCCAGTTTCCGCCCTTGTTACCCCATCCGACGTTATGGTTATCCCATCCGACGTTACGGTTATCCCATCCGCCATTACGGTTATCCAATCCGCCGTTACGGTTATCCCATCCGCCGTTACGGTTATCCCATCCGCCGTTACGATTATCCCATCCGCCATTGTGATTATCCCATCCGCCATTGTGATTATTCCATCCGCCATCCCAGCCGATGCTGTGGTCATCCCAGCCCTTGTTTTCTCCCATAAAGTGCTGTGCCAGAGCGGCCGCCGGCAACACCAAAGCAATTAGGTACAGCTTCATCGTGTCTGAAAACAAAAGGTGTCACAAACTGCTAAGTGAGTAAAACGTATTTTCGTTCCTGGACCGTGATACTTTTTTCTTAAAAGCATATAATCTTTTCAGTGCACAGTATGAACATATTTACACTTGAAAAATTATCTGCCATTTACTTATTTAGAATTGTCTCCACTTAAGTTTGTTCTGTCATTTACATGTTAAAGGTGCAGGTTCACAGTTTTTGGCAGTGAGCAATAATTTTCTAAAACTGGCTTTTTTTTCCTGTTATAAAATACTTGTATTAGTCATATTTCT
Organism: Congeria kusceri; assembly: GCA_027627225.1. NCBI lineage: Eukaryota > Metazoa > Mollusca > Bivalvia > Myida > Dreissenidae > Congeria > Congeria kusceri. The sequence goes on from CM051028.1 coordinate 65,555,412, forward strand.
AGGTTTGAAATGAACATTGTTTGATCAAAGTTAAACTTTTGACGAATGTCTGTTATTTTTCGACAACAATTTTCTACCTGGTAGACATACAATAGTGATTTTTTACACAATAATGCATAATACATATCAAAATAATTATGCTTTGCAACCATTACAGCATAACAGACAAATCGTTTAGATAGAATCTTCAAATTCCTGTTTTAATATTCCATTTTTAGAGAAAATATTCTCCAACTCCTAAAGGTTTCTTTGCTTGGCTTTTAAAGCCCATAGGCGGTCAGTATACTAGTAAATTCCAGCGCACACATCTAAAATACGTTTGACAATTTTATCAATTGTGTATGGGTCACTTTAGAAATCGTGTACCATGATAATTTGTTTTGCTATTTGCTGGAGATAAATTGTTTCACTACATTTTACTCTGCCAGTTACGTGTTAGAAATTGTCTCCCCTACAGTTTGCACTGCCATTCACACGTGAGTAATAACCTCCCCTTAATTTTGCTCTGTCTTTCAAAATGGTCTCCCTGTATTTTGCAGTGAAATTCACACGCTATATTTGAACACCATATATTGTGTTCTTTAAAAGGGGATATCGACGGTATTTCCCATAAATATAGACACAGATTAAATAAAGACATATTCCCATTTTTCTTTAATATATTTTCATATTAGCAATACTATATTGATGCAATATATAGAAAGTCAAACAAAAACAATATATAGATATATTTTGTTATACATGCTACAATTGGATTCGAACGCACGCCTACAAAATCACACACTTCAATGACAATTTTCCTAATCTAAACAACATTTATGAACGTTGCGCATGCGCGTAACGGTATTCATGTACAATTCATTCATATCGATTTATTGATATCTACTAATTTTCCCGCGCCCGCGAAAGTGTCACCTGTGACACATTTTTATAATATTAAAAGTATATATATTTGAAAATTGTTTATACACGCAAGGTCATCGATTTTAACAATTCCTCAATATTTATTCTCTGTTAATGAACTTTATTTTAGCAAATGTTATTGTCGATGTACCGTCGATACGCCCGTTTAAATGAAGAAAAAAAGAACAAACTCCAAGAGTCTACGCAATGTTAGTGAAAAGCAGTCGATAGCGGTAAAGATTTTATTGATATTCTATTTTTGGTGTTTTAGGTACCAAAGAAATTAATTGAAACACTATTTTAATTGTATTTTCGAATTTTGATTGGATCGAATATATGTAGTATAAATCTGCTGTGGTATTAATTTATTATGGAACAGTGAAAGGCAAGTGAGACAAATGTATAATAAATAAATTTGCTTTAGAATTTTATTATAGTATTATACTAACTCAAACAAGAAACTGGACACTATTGCTGAGGTTACTTTTGGAGTATTTGTCAAGTTAAACCTTCACATGTTTTATCAAAAGTTAGCTGAATGATTATTCTGTTCAGAACGTCATTACTTACAGCTTTTTATTATATATTTTCGGAATGAAGCGGATTAGAGTAAAAACACAGAAAATTGGAAGTTTGCATCACAATGTTACAGTTTAAAATTTTAAACGTATCAGTCCAGTTTCTTTTTCGAGTTTGTATATTTAATTTCATTTCGCGACTGTTTTTTTTTTATTTCACACAAATATTACCTACCGAAATAAACCAAATTGACACAAAAACAACCAAACATACACTTACACGCTCAGGATCAAATCCGAAAGAGTCATCCAAAACATGGTGAAATCGCCTTTAAATACGAGATACTAGACACGGCCCGCCATTACATAACGGTCAAGATTGTGACCCGGAAGAGCGTAGCGTAACATGACGCTACGTTGTCAGCTGACGTCTGCTCAAAATAACCACGTCAAGGAAATAACCACATTAAGCGCACGTCAATGCGTTCAAAATTTATATAATTTACAAGCGAGATGATTTTTCACGTGTTTAATTTGGGGGTATATTAAAAGGACCTATTCACAGGGATAATAGCAATTCCCCTTTTTTGCAGAAAAACAAATCATCTTTTTAAAACACAACATTTCTTCTACAGTAAGGCCATACAAATTTGATTCTATGTTTAGCATCCCCTTGATTTTTGGAAACCTACCAACCAGGCAGGAAAAAAACAAATGAGTCGATAAAAAAAACATTTTTCTTTCACAACTTATTCATGGCAGTGGTACAGAGCTAAAGCAATTGTTTGCCTGTAAAACTGTTATATCATCTTCATATTGGGAACCTACTTTAACACAGTATTTTTAACTGGGTACATTGACTAGTCGCACACTGTTTTTACAAATATTGGTAAAAACACCTGAAAGTCTTTTTTTTCAAATTTGTATATGCTTTCCAACTCGATTTTTCACATTGTCAAAATAATGTTTTTTTTCGTTCAGGCATCCAAAAACCTACCAGCCCGAGGACGCTAAACATAGAATCAAATTGGTTTGGCCTAACATGTCTGAAGAACTTAGTAGAAATAACCAGAAAAAAATGTTGATGCCTCATTTCGACTTGTTTATTAATGAAAATGTAAACTCTATATCTACATAGTTTTAAAGTACGTATTTTTCATCATAGATTACACAAACGAGTCCCAGAAGTCGTCAGGGTCGTTCTTCCAGAAATCGTCCTCCGATGACGTCACAGAGTCACGTGACGCCGACCGGGAATTCGACGCGGAGAAGCCAGGTCCCTCAATATCTCCGATTTCGCTCCTAATGGCTTGTAATTCCGTTTGGGACGCCGTCTGCGGGTAGACCTCGTCACACCAACTAGCCGCACTTCTAGGCCGCATGCCTTAACATGTAGACATTACTGATATACATGTACACGCACATTGAAATGTCCCGATTAAACAGTGTTCTTGAGAGATAAAATCGACAACAAAAGTATTAGAATAAATAAGAGACTACTCATAGACTGTCAAACTGACGTATATCAAAATGTTTATCACGGGTTAAACAAGAACAGAATATTATATATAAAGAAGCAAACTAACACTTTATACGGGACATTTATATATAAAAAAAACAGTTTATAATATATGACATGTATATAAAATATGAATATCTGTTAAAAAGTCCCTTTACTATTTATACACGAGTCGCACATAGAAAATGGCGCATAGTACTGGTAACGGACATTGTTAACACAGTAGCAAATAATAAACCTTATTATATAACATAAATTACAAAAAAAGAAACATCGCATGGGTTCAATAACTTGAAATACGTATCACTAAACACTATTGTCATTCAATACTCAATAGTGTATATAAACTTGCCGTATCACATCGATAAAAACTGACTACACCACTTGCTTTTGCAAGGGGACGAACACCTTTCCAATTCATCCGGGTTGGGTTGGAATCGACTTCCGGCCCGGCGGCCCGTGACGACCAACCACGACTTCCGGTGTCCGCCGGGGCCTGGTGAGAAGGAACATACTAATTCATAAAGCTGCTATTAAAGGCAAATCTGAACTAACCGCTGTCAACATCAGACGATTGTTTCTAAATAAAAACGAATAACTTTTATAAATTTTTGAAATACGGTGAAATATGAACATACATTAAGAGGTGTGTCGTGGGAAAACGGGGCTTAATGCATGTGCGTAAAGTATCGTCTCGGATTAGCCTGTGCAGTCCGCACAGGCTAATCCGGGACGGCACTTTCCGCCTACAGTGGATTTATGTTTAGAAGAGACTTCCTTGAAACAGAAAATACCATAAAAGCGGAAAGTTCCGTCCCGGATTAGCCTGTGCGGACTGCACAGGCTGATCCGGGACGACACTTTACGCACATGCATGAAGACCAGTTTTCCCATGACACGCCACAAATTTAAACACAAATGTTGTACTCAAATAACCATTTCACGTTAAAAGCAAAATATAAATGAAACATCCGTACACATGCAAAGCATTTAAAAACAATTTTTTACCAAAAAGCTCCATGCATAATAAGGACCAACTTCAGACTGAGATTAAACGTGTAATATTCCACAAACATCACGAATCCCACGAATCGCAAAAAATTGATAAATTTTAGGATTCGTAGTTGAATGGTAGTCTTTTCGTGAAGTTCTTATCTGATTCGTATATGTTCGTAGTCAGTTCATGCAATTCTTGAGCAGTCGGGAATTCGTGACAAAAGTTTTGAAAAGCATGGAACTCGTGCAAATTACTAATGCGTTAACATAAATTATGCGAACTGATTCCATATAAGAAAATAGAGGGGAAGTAACCACTGCTTACTACTACTATCAGTAGGGTGTACATATACTTTACATGAATTTTATGATCGAAAGAAAAAAAGGATCAAGTATTTCTACCATGTACAGATTCCAACGACTTTGTGCTTATGTCGCTCTCCGTCGATGAATAATTTCCCACCTTGTCCTTTGTTATTTCCGAATCACGCAGTCTATTTGTTTTAGAGATTTTATGGTTGCCAAGCAACTGGGTAACCGTTCCCTCGATCTGTGTCGGCTGCATCGGGCTGGGGCTGGAATCAGACGACTCTTGTTGAGCAGACGGCAGAGTCAGGTGCAGATATGAGCTCTTCCGTGGTATCGGCTGTAAATCTTTAGTTTCGCCTGTACGAGAGCCCCAGATGTCATGTCGTTTGGCGGCTACCGGAAGTGGTTTCAGAAGGTATTCCCATTCGCTGTTATTGCCTTCAAGGTCGGTTGGCTCGGATATATCTGTTAATCCGAGAACAGATATCAATAAAACATCTTGATTTAGTAAATCGAAGCATATAAATGTAAATCTATGTACCGTAAATTAGTGTTTTTGTATTATTTACCATTTGTTATGTTATACATATCAAGTTTGACTGGGCGTACGCAGGCAGTCTTCATATATGGTATTTTTATATATTAGTTATTGCGATATAATGGCAAATATTAACTGATGTATGCACTATATTATACAAGTTCTGCTTTGTATTGTATGCATTTATAAGTATGATTAAAATAAAGGAAAAAACTCAATACATGTTTCTTTTTCCTTTCAGTAGAAGAGTGGCATTTATGTTTTATATTAAAATAAAAAAATACGTATACATATCAAAGTTTAAAATACCGTCTGCCAAAGTTTGATCTTCAATGACGTCATATCCGGCTTTCTCCGACAGGAAGTTGTCAATTGCGGCCCTTCTGTCTGCGGTGCGCTTTGTCACTCCATCACTGCATTTCTACAAGGACATACACATACTCAGACTCACAAAGAAAACATTAAGAGTCGTGTCGTGGGAAAACCGGGCTTAATGCATGTGCGTCGTCCAGGATTAGCCTGTGCAGTCCGTACAGGCTAATCCAGGACGACAATTACCGCTTTTATGGCATTTTCTGTGTCAAGGAAGTCTCTTCTAAACATAAATCCACTGTAGGTGGAAAGTGCCGTTCCGGATTAGACACTTTGCGCACATGCATTAAGCCTGTTTTTTCCACGACACGCCTTAAATTTATTAAATATGTACAGTTTATGAACCTATCAATATTTTCCCACGGGGGGGAGGGGGGCGGGGCATATACGGAACTTGAGACTTAAAGCGATTCCCGACAGGCGGGAATTTGACAAGCCGAATAATTTCGGGTCCCGGCAATATTGGGCCCCTCCTGGGCCATTTGATACTCCAAGCATCTCCCACTGTGGGGATTTAGACAAAAATGCTTGGCTCTAGGGTGGGGAAATAGAACTTAAAAAATAAAATTAGCCTAATTCCCCTGGGTTACACCGCCGCCCAGCACCCCTCCCTTGGGGTAAATATTGATATGCACATTATATATCTGGGTTGATATTATAATTCAGATTTCCAAATTTGTTTTAATAGAACCGCGTTAGGGAAAGCAACGAACGTGTATGTTCAGATTTTCAAAAATAGGCTAGACTATGTTCTATGTTACAGGGTTATGCAATGACACATGGTGCCGATATTCAGTAATTAAATTATACAATGTATGTCAATATTTTAATTTTATTCAATTGAAGCAGACTTTAAAAAAGGTTGAACAACATGAAATTAAATAATTTCAGGATATATGCATGGTGGTGTATATATGTAATGGTCTGAAAGAGTCGGGGTGCAACTGTCACTTGCAAGGCATTTTCAGCTAGGAAACTAACAGGTAATCTGACATCGCTGTTGTTGTTTTTCTTCGTATTTGTCCATATTTCACGTACGAATTAAGATTTGCGTTTTCGGTCGTATAAATTATTATACGCATTTTATCAACATTATTTGTAAAACAAAAAACAAACACAACATTTACACATCATATGTTTTTTGTTATACATGGTTAGTATTGAATGTATACAATGTATTTTGCTCTCTTGACAAAAATACTGGCCTACTTATTCCAGCAGCACATTCATAAATGAACAAATGTGTAGACTGAACTTTGAAATGGTCTCATTAGTTCAATTTTGACCTCATTTATTTACATTGCATGAGAAGTCCCCCTTCACCAGCCGAGGCTCGAAGTCCGCGCACATCCTGCAGTAGTTGTGGTGCCCGCAGAGCAGCCGCCTGACCTTGACATTGACCTGGTGACACACGTGGCAGTCCCCTGGGACGTACGCTAGCGCCATCTGTCGGGAAATCCTCTTTATACCCAACACGCGATCCATAAGGGCGACAACTCAAGTTTTGAAAACAATGTCCTTGTCATAATTTCTGGGAAAACACATGTATTTATTGAAATTTATTTAATTTTTAATTTTCTTACAGATGTTATCAACAATACAACTGTGCTATGAACATCGTTACTATGAGTTGCGACGTCGCGTCATATGTATGACGTGACGTCAATTACGTTGAAATTACTAATCCGGTTTATATCCGATATCTGCTCGACGTCATTAATAAATGTATTATTACTGTATTTTGTCTAGTTAATTATCATCATCATCATCATCATCACCACCACCACCACCACCACCACCATCATCATCATCATCATCGTTATTATTATTGTTAGTATTATCATTATTATTAGCATCAGAACGGCAAATCGTTGTTTATCAAAGGATAAAAAACGCTAAATCGAAGATTATTTCAATTCTAACATGGTCTGACAAATAAATTTTTGCAATTACAATCAGAACTACACTTTACTATGCTCCGCTTATCTCCCCGAGCGAACGTTTGAACGCGCATCACCGCTGTTACCGGTGACGTCATTCACTGATACAAATTCATAGTGACGTCACTTTCTTTCATAAAAAAATAAATAAACGAATGACGTCAAAATCGGAACTACAATTTTGCGTTGTTTATGGGTGGTTTTACAACAATAAATTTGTTCTTTGTCTATAGAACAATCAGGGCGTTTCATGTTAGAATGTGTATTCATAGACGGAGCGAATAGTGCAATAAGAATAAGTTGCATTTATAATTTAGAGGTTAATAAATAGCGCCGATGTGATATCTGTCCATAATGGCACACCTGACGAGTTATGGCCCGACGGCTTTAGCCCGAGGGACATTACTTTCCAGGTGTGCAATTAAGGACAGATGTCACACAGGTGCCGTTTATTAACCTTTTTATTGCATATGTTGAATAAAAGAGTTTCTTTATTATTTGTTTTGGTTCTGTCATTAAACAATTAAATTATCAAATGCAATGGCTATGTAATTCCTTTATTTTGAATACGTAAAGAAAGTTGCTGAAAACGCATAATTACGGTAAACGGCTCGGGCTCTGTAGTATTATATTGTTTAAAATACAAATTGCGATTTATACGGTAAAGATCTTTATTTATAAGTATTACCGGTATGTTAGACTTGCTTCTGGATCGATGAATGAAATCGCGGGTTCCAAGATATTAAATTGCTGAAATACGGCAGATCAAATCTGTTTTTCTTTAAGTTTTTCTTCCCATTTGGTACATTAAATAAAGAAATCGCATAAACAGTCCCTTTTTATGTTTTCTAATTGATTCCCAGTACAAAATCTTCGTAATATAATTTAAAATAATTCTTAATACGGAATTCTACTTATCTGAAAATAACGCTCGATTGTGTTACACGCCATTTTCGTGAAATGACGTCACGTTGTTTTGTGTACGCGCGCGTTTTGTCATTATGGATTTTCGGCACGCCTTTCGATTATTCTTAATTGGCTTGTTGTTTTTTTAACGTAAATGTGCTACTACATATAGTAAAATATGAAAAAAAATAGAAGTCAATAAACGGCGCCGGTGTGACATCTGTCCATAATGGCACACCTAATTAGTAATGGCCCGATGCATTACTAATTAGGTGTGCCATTATGGACAGATGTCACATCGGCGCCGTTTATTAGCCTGTAATTAATGACCAAGTCAGCATACTCCTCACAGTGGTCTCCCCTACTTTGCTGCATTGCTCAATATCGCGTAGCAGGGCGATTACTGTGAGAAATATGTTGAACAGTAAGGTACATGTTCCGTACATGTTAAAAGCCACACAAAAAGTGAAAGTGGTCGAATTCAGAAACGGCCATCGTATTGTCCGTCTAAGCATGTGTTGAAGTTGGTTTATAAGTTATTAACCTACGACAGGAACATTTGGTTTACATGATAATGTTTATTGCAAAAACACAGATCCTCAAAGAAAAACTATTTACAAACACTAGCTTTATTGTCTTGCCGAACGCGAGTGACATCCGATTATTAACCGTGATCATTCGATGACATGCACGATATTGTACACAGAACACGAGGAGCGTCAGCTGGTTTTGTAGTCTTAATATGTAAAACACAAAACTGATTTTAATACTGTTCAAATACGACTTATTTTATGGATATGTTTGTATGTTTTTTCTTTCATGAGACTTTAATTTATGTGTTTGATGTATCTAAATTAAACGTTAAATGTTTAATTTCACTTTAAACAACTTGTTAGTGCCTTTAACACTTTGGTGTTGAAAATCATACTCCGGATTGATAATGGAGACAGAAGAGTATCTATAATTAAGCAGTATGTGATGGTTTACAAACGCACATAACCGGTGACCGTGACACTGCAAATTTCATAAATCTACACGAAGTTTTAAATAAAAGATAAACCACAAAAAGTCATCCGAAACTTTTTTATTACAAGAGCATGTTTTACATTTCTACTGATACAAAATTAAAGATAGATCTATATGTTTACATTTGTACCTAGATGTTAAAGTACAACATCTACACTATAAAAAAGAAAATCATAAGTCGATACAATTTTCTTCCACCGTATACTAAAAGTTGTAAGCAATTTATAAACAAATACAAAGTTAATATTTAATGGTGTGTGAAATAGAAGTGCACATACATATAGGTCACGAAGGTATATGGTTGATACCCCCGCACAACACAAAATTTTAACATACAAACATATTTATACCAATCATATTGTTTAATACACATGTACATGTACATACATAAACAGCTTCATTAAAACAGTGAAAACTTTGATACATGTCAGAAGGAGTATGCAAAATAACTGGGACTGAATCAAGTACATACGGAATATTACGCTACTCAATTGTTCCATGAGTATGTATTAGTCGAGTGGCTTGTGTGATGACGTATCACACGAGTGTGATACGAAATAGCGCAATCCACGAGACTAATACATACCCTTGGAACAATTGGCTAGCGTAATATTCATTTTATTATATACCACGATAAACGTCAAATGTGCATTTGTCTTATTGTATTTGTTTAAAAACTACAATATTGACTATTCATTGTATGCATAGATTATATTTGTTTACATAACTCTATGATGACGTCATTAAAAAGTAGTCCGGCTAGTATGGTAATACGGGATCGAAAAAATAGCGAGTGGCATAATACGGAATTTTTTTCTGTCGACATGTATTTACCGATTGATAAAGCATGTATTTTGTTGAGATTTTAAACAGGTATATAATAAAAAAGTAAGTTAGGTACATGCACAATATATTTATGCGAAAGAAACTTTTCGATTTGAAAAGTTTGATAAATTTTTAATGGTTTTCTTGTTGCACACAATTTAATATTCTAAAAATATAATTAACAGCTAAATTAGTCATAATTTCAATAAATGAGATAATTTCAACTTTTGTATTCGGAATTTCTTTATCAAGCGCTATAAGGGACGCTAAAACTTCAGCTTAGATCTACTTTAATGTCAACCATGGTCCTGAATAAGCCTGAATATTGCAAATGAGTATATATACTGTTATAAACAGAATTCAAAATACTGGCCTTTAAAGTATTGCAAACAACTGAATGTTGTTTTAAAAAAAACATGTAATTCACAGTAGTGGTCAGAATTCTTGTTTACAAATTTACAGTGCAGTTTAATTTTGAAAATGCACGCTTATAAAAACTTACTTACATATCTAATTGTTTTTTTAGCAAGATACAGATGACTTAAAATATAAATATATACTTAATGTCATTAACGCAAAATGAAAGGTGTACACAATTATGTTTACAGTAATACTGTAAAGTTAAAACAATTCACTGAATTAAAATGAATACATATAGACAGTTGTACAAAAAAATAGGTGTAGGTTTAGTCACGTGATTCAAGAACATTTAAAGAATGAAGAACAGTATTATAAACTACTTAGCTAACATACCGAACTCGTTAAACCAATGAATTGCCTTCCCAGTTAATCAAGTATTTAAGGTCTTATTCGTATTACTTCGGTCATTACCGCTACGACACATTGTTCAAGTTGACCAGATGCACAGTGACATGCAATGCACATAAATACCAACGGACAAATTGTAAGTTAACAGAGATAGGTATAGATGGCCTAAGTCCAAACACATGGACACATATCATTTAAAAATATATAATTATACTTCAAACAGGCCTACATAAGTTTGCAAAAACGCTTTACATTAAAATAAAAACTTAAAAATTACAGTGTATAAATATTGTTTAAAATGAAACTGCTGGGACATGTAAGTTAACGAGAATTAAAAAAAGATGTCAGCAAATCACTTTTTCTTCGTTGTGACGGTTGCAATTTCGGCGCATGTGACGTCATCGATGTCGTCAGGACAGGTGCACGTTCTCCCGCCATTTGGTTTCGGGAGGCAGAGGTATCTACATCCGCCGTTGTTTAGAGAGCAACCGAATCGATCTGCAAATAGAAGAGAGAAACGATTCGATGAGCAAAAAAAAAAAAAAAGCCGTTTGATGTATCATTCCGCGTTAAAATTGCATTTATTTACTAACAAAAATCTTACTTAACTAGATCTAAAATAGCTCTACCTAAATACATTTTCAAAACCATTTTCATTTTTTGCGTATTTGTATTCCTTAATATAAAATTTTGAAAACTTGGAACTTAATTGGGTTTTCACAAATTAATGTAACATAATATTAATATAATTAATATAACAAAGATCATAATGCTGCTGTTGTTGTTTTTGATGATGATCATAATGCTGCTGCTGCTGTTGATGATGATGGTAGTTTCTACAAGAAATACCCTTAATTAGGCCTAATTATTATCGTGATTATTAGTAGCAACAACCAGTACTGGCGCAGTGCCTAAATCCGCCACATTTGGGGGGTATTTTTACGATATTTTCAAAAGTTGTTCACCGATTGACATACAAATTCACATAAATCAAGTTAGGTTTAATGTGCATTTTCTGGCGGGTTTTGGTTACATTTCAGATACTTGGCAAATGATTTTTTTTATTGCGATTGAAGGCCTAAACAGTGTAAAAAATTAGCGTGGGAGTTCCTAAATCCGCCTCCCCTCTTTAAAATGTTCAAATTGCTCGAAAATAATATTCTTTGACGAATTCTGTTTTCAAAGCAACTTCTATTCACTTCTATTGACAAAACTCCCACTTTTGTTTATTTAAGGTTCATTTTCTAGTGTTTAAAATAAAACACGAAGATCCAAAGTTGCTTGGTGAAAATAGTAGATCACACCCGTGACATGCTTATTCCACATTTGACTATTGTTCTTATTTAAATTTCTAAATTAAGCAACTCGTTGTTTGTTGTTAATACAATGTTTTAATTTCTTCAAATACTTTTTTTTTCTAAAAGTAGCTCTGAAACTGAGGCCCTGCGTGCACGTGGGACAAATAATGAGGGTTTTTAGTAGCGAGACATTTGCGGTCTTAATATGCATTTTATTGTATGTAATGCCAATGAATAATGGTTATTTTTATGCTGAAAATGCTCCCATGGACATAATATTAAAACACGATAATTAAATTTTATCATGGACACCATGCGGGGCCTCAAAATTGCGCATGCGCAGTATGAAATAGATTCCCCGCAAGCAGTTTGTTTGCATTTAGGGGTTATGTACAAAATTATTGGAATAAAATATTTATTTATGCACAAAACAAGATGTAAATTCGTCAGCGTTGTTAAGGGAAAGTATCTGATTGATCGAGATCAACAAAATAGAAATCGCCGGTAAAAAACGCTTATTCGGATGGGGTGGCGGATTTGGGCAACTGGCGGATTTAGGCACTGCGCCAGTAGTAAAAGTGCACGTTTTTATTATTCTTGTTTATTACTGTTGGTGTTGCTATTTTTAATGCTGCTGCTTCCTTGTAGTTGTTATTGTGGTTAATGCTATTGGCGTTGTTGTTAAGACGAAGACGACACAGCGCTGATGCCGATAGCAGCGGTTGGATGATAACGTGATTAATCATAAAAGTGATCAATGAAACATTTTTGACGTACGAAGGTTTTCCCTCGCCGGACAGTAGCTGCCGATGGACGTGATGCCGTAGAGACGCCCGTTGCCTCCAATCGGAAGTGACAGCGGCTTGCCTTCCTCTCCGGATACCTTGTCCACGTTGGGGATGCCGCGGCTGTAAATATAGTTAGAAAACATATGTCACAAAATTATCGTCATGACTTTACTTTTAGCTTAAGTAGGAAACCAAAATAATGTACTCCAGCGTTCAGAATGTCATACCAATTAATAGTTTTTGTTTCCTACTAAAGCAACCGTTACAATGTGACAGCCAATGTACGTTTGTCTGGTTAAATGTACAAATGGCCATGTTTGCGCTAGTCAATTCTCATCCTGCACCATTAGGGAACAATTTGACAGCATTTTGTCGCTTTTATTTTGAAATATACAACAACTGTTAAATAATTCGAGCAAAAATGCTTAAACTTGAGGATATATATATTGTTCATATTTGCATACATATGAGATTCTCTTTGTTAAAAAATATCTTAAGTCTAAAATGGTAGATACTAAATAGAGAATACCATGTAAGTGTTGAATTAAGATAAGTTTATTTCGCGAGGCTTAGAAAACCTGAACCACGCGCCTTGCCGGAGTAGTCCGCGTTTTTGTGCCTGGCAAATAAACTTATCTTTATTCAACACTCATCTGGTATTATATGTATCCCATCATTTCTGACTTTACATTGAAAATAAACGAACGAACAAGATTCTGTGTTTGGTAAACACACATGCCCAGGTTGGTGCCGGATAGCCCATTTCTTAGTCCAAATTAGGTCAAGGTCAAAGTGAGGTTGGGTGATATAGGTGGATTGGGAATAGTCATAAGCAACAACTGTATAAGTATCCAAGTGTTGTAGCAAGCGGCGTTGGTGCTAGACGTAACGGTAAAATCTAGTTAACCAAGAAACAGCCCATTTGAATTATTCTTAGTGCAAATTAGGTCAAGGTCAAAGTGAGGTTGGGTGATATGGGTGGATTGGGAACGATCATAAGTAACAACTGTGTAAATATCCAAGTGTTGTTGCAAGCGCTTTTGGCGCTTGACTAAACTAGTTAACCAAGAAACAGCCCATTTTAATTATTCATAGTGCAAATTAGGTCAAGGTCAAGGTAAAAGTGAGGTTGGGTGATATGGGTGGATAGGGAATGGTCATAAGCAACAACTGTGTAAGTATCCAAGTGTTGTAGTAAGCGGTGTTGGTGCTAGACGAAACGGTAAAATCTACTTAACCTTGTCACGGACGGACGGATAGGACAATCACTATATGCCTCCCGCATCAAGATGTCGGGGGCGTAAAAACAGTAAATAACAAGAAAAACAAAATGACGTCACGACAAACAACAAAATGACGTTTTTATACTGCGAGTGTTTGCTGTATTCCACAGTGTCGAAATACAGCTAAGTTTATCCAACGGGGTGTTATTTCGTGATTATGGGTTAAAATTAATTGTTACACGCTTCGGCACCCACGTGTGTACTGACACAGTCCAGTCCGACCAGAAGATGGTGCTGCCATACATGGCCAGGTCGAAGGGGTAGGGGACCTTCTCCATCACCACACGGCGCCCGTGGTCCGCGGCCGAGCTCCCGTGCTGCACGCATTCGATCTTGTTGACACCCGCGTCTCCCCAGCACAGCTGCCGCGAGTAGGGATCGTACGCCAGACCGTTCGGCAGCCCCAGGCCGGTCTCCACGTACACGTGGCGGTCGGTGCCGTCCATGTAGGCCGCCTCGATAACCGGCTTGTTCCGGAACCAGTCCGTCCAGAACATGATTCTGTCCGGGAACGAAACATAAAAGACCTTGTAGAAAAAGTACTATGTTTTACAATATCCAACGAGAATATGTCACTTCTTTCTTTTCCACTTCTTTCTTATCTACTTGATACGCAACGAAACAAAAGCACTGGAAACTAGTTTGTGATCATTCAGTTTAAGTCAAATGAGTCTAAGCAGCACATTAGTTTAATTGGATGACTCTTCAAACGAGATCGTGTGAGTTACAGTGTATACAGTTATATCGAAGATGATAATAAATACGCATAACCAATTAAATTCGATATGTATTTTTAATATACTAACATTGTAAGAATTGTGCTCATCAGCACGCATAATAATTATGTTTATAACGACGCAAACAGCACAAAATTAATTAGCACTTTATAGCAATGATTATATATTCAAAACAAAATGTTCATTCATGATACAAAAAAGCTTGAATATTTTTATATTAAGCGCTGCTCAGTCACATTACATAAACCAAACATAACATCACGCTCACCCTTCCATAGGGGACACAACGATGGCCCGGGGGTCCCGGAGGTCCGTGTCGACCAGCGTCTTCCGGTACGTGCCGTTCATGTTGACGACAGCCACGAGGTCGAGGGCGGAGTCAGTGACGTAAAGGTTGCGCGACATCCAGTCAACGGCGATTCCTTCAGGGGAGTTAAATCCTGTCAACGAAAGGTGGTATATTTAAACGAGTTTGTATATTTAGACGTTTCTAAAATTTGGCATAACGTGTTTATTTATGTATTCGATATTTTAGACTGTCCTGTTTCCTGCTTCTCTGTTTTATGTTTAGACATTATCATAAGCTTAGTTATTTACCAAGCAAGTTTTTAAAAATGTTTTGAAATCACAAAGAGACGCAGGAAACAGAAAACACTAAAATATCGAATAAATGAATAAACCCTTTTTGCCAACCTTGGCCAAACTCGTTGAACCTTTGCATCAACAACACTGTATGTGGACAGACCTTTATAGTGATACCTAAATTAACTAATTTTGTTTAAGTATGCAAAACGTTTTTTTAGTAAAAACATAAAACAATGCCAATACAAATGCCATTTAAACAACAACTTAAACGATTCAAAGAGTACATATTGACCGTCAATAACCACTTCTTTGTTGAAACCATTCAGGTCAGCCCTCGAGATACGACCACGTGACACGTCCGTCCAATAGAACTTCTGCTCGGCACAGTCAGCCGCAACACCGACTGCAAGCTCGTCTGCGAATCAGATCAAGGAAGTTAAACAGATTGAATGACACTGCCATCGTTGCTATGGTGACTATAGTAATTCAAAACTCTGTGTGTGTTAATTTTTTTATGTATTTCGAAGCTTATGAAAACCTTCCGCGCCCATGCTGCATGTGTGGACCCGGTGTTTGTTCCAGCACCGCTCCTTGAATTTACTTTTAGATTCATCGAATTTGGAACCATAGCTGCAATTTCCAGCAATTATATTTTCACTGAAATATCTTTAATTGTGGCGTGGTTTTGTGCGGTGGGGGAACTTCAACAACGGAGTATCCAAGAATAAGCGAATGTGCAATCCACGGCGCTAGATAGAGCGTCTTTACAGAGATAGATTAACTTAATTCCATAAAATAGAGTATCGTTTGTTAGTAAACAAGTATGGGTGAATTCTAAACGTTCGTCATAAAGTACTCACCGGGAAGGTAAAGGACTCTAGAGCCGTCCGAGTGGTCGCCATTTTGTTTCGTGGGCACCTTGTGGATGGAGTAGCCGCGGGAAAAGAGCAGATAACTCTCGACATCCGGTAGAGCTGCAAGTACAAAATTGAAATATATTTTTTTATTTTACTTACGAAATAAAATATCTCTGTCGAACATGAGTCACATTTGATCGATAACAATATGAATCCAGTATAGACTAGTCGCAAAAAAATAACATGGATAAGGTAAGGGTCTACTCGCTAAAACGTTGAACTCCAAAATATTTAGTTATAATGAAATCAGGACGGAGCTTTTCTAAGAACTGTCTAGCCTTATACACTATTTTATTATTTCGTAAACAAATTTTGTATATGTTGTTTCTTTTTATATCATATTAAAACGCATTTCAAATGAATGTTAGCTTCGTCGGCCTGACATTATAGATGATAACATGTGTAAACACGTGTCGCTGATTACAGAAAAAAACTTTTTAAATCATTTTCTGAACTATTATTTATGCGGATTCGTACCTTCGCATCTTCGTCCATCGCCCTGGTAACCCTGGCGGCAAATGCACGTGTACCTGCCCTCGGATTCCACGCAGACGGCATTAGCATCGCACATGCTCGGGTTGTAATTGCAATCCACAACTGAAACCGGAAATATTTAAATATGTTCCTACATATAAACATGATACATGAAAGAGACGCAAATCTGAAGTGTTTTTCCTGGTGTATTAAATTTGGCGCGTGTGGTTTTTAAATTTAAGATACTTAAATATTTTGATACATACAAATGATAATAAGAGACGCGATTTAGAGTTTTTCTTTGTGTGTGAAATTAATGCAATAATTTTTATTTAAAATTTAAACTTAAGCCAATTTATCTTAACTGGTAGTAAATGCATTGTGTTGTCATGAAATATCAATATCCCAATATCAACTAACATCTTAACCAAGATTATTTTGATATTTAGGCAAATAAATAAATGCGATTTAGATAATTATAATATACGCATAAACGTATTTTACATAACAAAATAACTACAGCTGAAACTGTACCTCTTGGTCTACACGTGGTCCCGTCCCCCTCGAACCCCCTGTTACAGCGACACCTATAGCTGCTCGACTGGGGGTCGTACACGCACTGGCCGTCCGGGGAGCAGTTGTTCACCTCGTTACACGCGATCACTGAAAACGGAAACAGGGCGCAGGATGATCTATGAGCCAGGTGGAAATTATGAAATATTCTTCGATTAATAGTTGTTTATAGGCCAATAAACAACGATTTGGAGTTCTGCTGCGAAGTAATAGCCACGCATCAGAACTCCGATTTTAACATGATCTGACAAATATATTTTTGCAATTTTGATGAGAACTACATTTTACTATACTCCACTCAGATTCGGGGCTTCTTTTTGCGTTGTTTATTGGGTAGTTTAACAACGATAATTTTGTTTTTGTCTGTAGAAAAATACAATGCTTTCAAGCAAAATATATTTAGGCCAATACTTAATATTAGAAAATCCGAGAAAAATAATTAATTGACAAGGACTATGTTTTGAAAAATAATATATAATTTAAATTTTACAAATAAGTTTGTTAAAACTGCACCATTTAGTCTCGTCATTACTCATTAATTTCGACAATTCTGTAATAGAAAATCATCCACATCTTAAAGTCTGAAGGCCGTTGTTGTAATACATGCTAAAACAAGAGTCTGTGTTTGACAAACACACATGCCCCCAGTTGGTGCTGGATAGCCCATTTCTTAGGTCAAGGTCAAGGTCAAAGTGAGGTTGGGTGAAACTGTAAATTCTAGTTACCCAAGAAATGGCACGTTTGAATTAGAAGTCCAAATTAGTTCAAGGTCAAGGCTAAAGTGAGGTTGGGTGATATGGGTGGATTTGGGATAGTAATAAGCAACAACTGTGCACAGTTTTCAAGTGTTGTAGCAAGCGGTGTTGGTGCTAGACGAAACGGTAAAATCTAGTTAACCAAGAAACAGCCCATTTGAATTATTCCAAGTGCAAATTAGGTTACGGTCAAGGTCAAAGTGAGATTGGGTGATATGGCTGGATAGGGAATGGTCATAAGCAACAACTGTGTAAGTAGCCAAGTGTTGTAGTAAGCGGTGTTGGTGCTAGACGAAACGATAAAATCTACCTAACCTTGTCACGGACGGACGGAAGGACGGACGGAAGGACGGACGGACGGACGGACAGACGGAAGGAAGGACGGACAATAAGTATATGCCTCCCGCATCAAGATGCCGGGGGCAAAGTACACCTCAAAGAAATCACACAAAAACACATGTTAAAAAGGGCCATAAATTAATCAAAATCCATGATAGAATTATGATTCTTATCCTACACATTCATCACACTGATTAATTATACCAAGTGCAAAAGCAATAGGTTCAATAGATTTAAAACAAGATTCTGTGTTTGATAAACATACATGCCCCCAATTGGAGCTGGGTAGCCCATTTCTTAGTCCAAATTAGGTCAAGGTCAAAGTGAAGTTGGGTGAAATGGGTGGATTGGGGATGGTAATAAGCAACAGCTGTGTAGTACGCGGTGTTGGTGCTAGATGAAACGGTAAAATCTATTTAACCAAGAAATGGCACTTTTGAATTATTATTACAAGTCCAAATCAGGTCAAGGTCAAAGTGAGGTTGGGTGATATGGGTGGATAGGGAATGGTCATGAGCAACAACTGAGTAAGTATCCAGGTATTGTAGTAAGCGGTGATGGTGCTAGACGAAACGGTAAAATCTTCTTAACCTTGTCATGGACGGAATGCATCAACATGCTGGAGGCATAAAAAAAGGCCCCCAATGGTAAAACATAACCGACAAGCAAACGCCGACAAAAAATCAGACGAGCTAAAAATTCCTCTCGTACCTCTCTTGATGCACACGGTGCCGTCACCAGAGAAGCCGGGGTTGCAGCGGCAGATGTAACGTCGCGTGTCGCGCGGGTCCGTCACGCAGCGAGCGTTGACGTCACAGTTGTTGGCCACGTTGCAACCTTCTGGTTCGCAGCGTTGACCGTCACCTGACAAGAATATAGGCACATGTACATAATATATATGTGCGTATGAGTACACATTTGAAAAGTCTATGTGCAAAAAGAAGCTGAAGATGGAAAGATATTATCGAATGGTCTTTAATAATGTAATAATACGTAGCATTAAGTGACAACTTTTGTAAATAGTGTACAAGTCATCATGATTAACACAAAATCGCATATTCAGTTTGAAGACATTTTAATACATTTAATGGGATACACATGTAATTCCCTTAACGTGAACTATGTTGCAATCTTTACCGATGTATCCGCGCTCACATACGCAGACGTAATTTCCGCTGGCGTCACGGTCGCATCGGGCATTGTCGTCGCATACGTCACTGGTACGGCAGTCGTAAGTTGGGGAGCAGCGCGTGCCGTCGCCTTGGTAACCGGGGGCGCAGACGCACCCGTACCTCTGGCTTAACTGGTCGAACACACAGGCGGCGTTGGGGTGGCAGTCGTCACAGGCGGCCAGGTCTGGAGCGAGATTGAAGAACAATAACATAAAAATTTTGAATTATGTTTTATAATGACGACGTCTACATGGTTTGTTAGGGTAATTATTATTTAGTAACATTATAAATGGACAATACGTGTTACTGCAATCTAGCCCTATGGGAAAAGTACCTGGACTACATTCGTCGAACGGCTTATTTCAAAATACTCACTGTTTAAAACGGATGCTCTGTCCGATGTTCGTAATTATGTTTGAGCCTAAATTTTGCTGCAGTCTCAAACAGTGACATTCACTATGTATATACATTTGTTTCAACATAAAATATTTGAAGAAGATGATCATGAAGAAGAAGAAAAAAGAAGAAACAGAAGAAGAAAATGAAAAAGAAGAATAACAACAACAGCGACGAATACGACGATGCCGAGAAAGACGATGTCAGGGAATCTTTGTTCTTGCCTGTACGGTCAATCGGTGTGCAGGTGGTTCCCCTTCCGGTGTAGCCCCGCCTACACACGCACCGGAACACGAGGTTGTTGACGTCATAGATACATTCGGCGTTCGGGTCACACTCGTCACAGCGGTTTTCTGTCGGAAACAGTGACATGTTGTACCATAATATAGCAAAGATGACCAACATCAGTAAAAGATCAGCGTTACATAATTATATTGATGTTGTTGGACTTCCTTCATCTCTGTTTTTTTTGCATTTGGCATCTATAAAATTCTGACTCGGAAAGAAAAAAACATCAGTTAAATATTGCAACAGTCACTTTTCGCTTCGAAATATTTATAATTATATAGTAAGGAAAGAGCTAAATCAATATCACACGATTAGAAATTGCCGCATTATGATTGTTGGTGGGTACAGAGGAACGTTTTCAGGTGAGATAACATTAACAAGGGCTGTAACTCGCCCATAGGCAAGGTCACAGGGACGAAGGGAGACCACTCACCCATATCGACCCTGTCGCAGTACTGGCCGTCCCCGCTGAACCCATCGGTACACTCGCACACGTATCTGCCCTCCAGGTCGCTGTAGACGCACTCGGCGTTCTCGTGACAGATATCCGCCTCGTTACAGTCAAAATCTGCAGCAAAATGTTAGTTGGGATTACCGTATGTGTAGTACAAATTTACTTATTTTTGAGTTTTCAATTTATCCATGTTTTGTGGATTTGAATACATAATGTACACATATGTTTCATTGTTTAGAGATATTCAAACGTTGTACAGACAATGAATTATGAATAAATCGGGGTTAATATGAGTGTGCTAATTATGGCTATATTTTTTTTACCGCGTGGGATGTACACGTTATTCTAATTAATATTTTACTTAATGAATGTTTCAATAGTAAGAATCTAAATTCAATTTAAGGGTGTTAAAATTTAAAATTCAAAATACTAGTAATATGTAGACGAGGGGCTGACAAAAGACAACGAGAAACCATCATGTCATCATCATCATCCTCATCGTCATCATCAACATTATCATCATTATTATTATTGTCATCATTATTATTATTGTAACTATAATGATAATAATAATAATTATTATTATTATTATTAGTCATTATTAGGATTATTATTATTATCATTATTATTAGTTAAGTTATTGTTGTTAATTGGCTTGTATGTTTTTTACTACGCCTGGTTTCACTTGTGTTTGTTTATTGAAGACAACATTGTAAAATAGAAACATTGTTTCTTAATGTTAACACTTCATGAAATAAAATTATAATTATAATTATAATAATTATTATTATTATCATTATAACGCATAGAAGTTATGAAACAATGGCAGATGCTTACGAACTGATGTGCATGTCTCCCCATTTCCGGCAAATCCGACGTTGCATTCGCACATCGGGGAGTTGGTGACGTCATTAAATACACAGTTTGCGTTGTCGTCGCAAATGACGTCACCACAGAGTGTGATCTCGCCTGCAAAACCATAAATTATTAGGGCGCAATGCTTCGTCACGACCAGCATACTGTTAGATATTATAAATGTCTCTTTTCCATGCAAACTAAAATAAATGTCATACCAGTGTACAAGTTCATAAGTATTTTTTTATGATTATAATACAATTCTACATATAAAATTGTTTTTTTTTTTCAAGTCTAGCGCCATTAACTTGATCGTGGATGGTTTTGCACAATATTCAAAACATAGCTCCACTAAAATCACCCACGTGTGCAGTGCAAGTGAAGGATGAACATGGACCGGAATGTAACTGGATACCAAATGGTCTTTTCACTTTCCCAATACTTGAGTCGTATTCCAGAAACATCTCAAGCTTGCATTCAATAATTTTCATTTACGTTCCGATTAAATATAATGTAGTATTTTACGATCTATATACAGTTGTGAACCCTTTTACAATTACGTGAACAACTGTTTATAATATGTTACTAATACATATTTTATAAACATTAGCACAATGACTTGTACACATGGAATATAAGGTTAATAAAGCAATATATACAATTTTACTTGATGATAAGAATGTTTCAGGATAACGGCCTCTGAATAGCATGGATGGAACGACATTGAAACAAACTCCCTACAGTGACCTCCCCTGCAAAGCGGGACATCCTAGTATAAGGGAGATCACTCTAAAGAGTTTGACGATGGATATATAGTTGGGAAATATGGGATGTGAGAGAATGAAAGGGACTTGTTCATGTTTTTGGCATTTTTTGAAATATGCCATTAATTGTTTTAACTTGACAGATTTAAGCATCGGCACTAAAAAGTAATAGTATAATAACAAGAAAAGTATTTAGAAAAAAAAAACAAAAAAAAAAACAGTTGATCCCACCGGGGTTCAAACCCTTGACCTCCGGATTAAAAGGCTATCGCCTTAACCACTCTGTCATTCAGACTCCTAAATTTCATCCTGCATTATTTACTTTAAGTATGTGGTCCACGTGTTGTCAACAATTTCAATAATAACAACAGAAACATTCCAAATTATTCCATCGTTTAGAGTAACAAACGCTTTATAATTTTATCAATTTCAAATGATCATTACTCTTAAACAAAACGGTTGTTGCAGTAAATTTCTAGGTCATTAGTGTTATTTTGCTCCCTTGTATACACTGTTCTTTAATTTTTGGAATCGGCGACCAAAAGTTGAAAATTCGTCTTTCTCTTTACGAAGAGAAAAGAATGGTTAATAGCGATTATATGGCGTGGGAGAGTGTTCTAAATATTCATGCCATATCGATATACACTGTAATAATAAACTTCCAGTTGCAAAGAATGTACTCGAATGTAGCCTAATGATATCGACTTTCTTATATCGCGATAGGAACCACACTGTAACAAATAGTTTATGTCTGTTTTTACAGTTGAAAAATTGCTTATGCTAAAACCCACCAAATAATTATTTCAGTTTTTACACTCTTTCTATATGGTGCATCTAAATTTGCTATGTCTAAAATGAGAGAAATCAGAATAAGGGGACACTCTCCGACCAGATACGTTGACGCATATTAACTATGGTATGTCGAGAACGAACGTAACCCTCCACCATATAGAAACCAAAAGCATCCAATCTGATCAAAGCCCGATCTCCTGATAATGGCTACATAACACCAAGAAAATCGAGTCAGGTTCAATGGGCTTTCACCCTGCAGTGATGAAATATAACACTACCTGATCCTTCGCGCAAATCCCGATAATCTGTCAACGCAAATAACCTAACGTACACGCAATATTCAATAGGAAAACACTTAATATATAAGTTCTCAAGAAAGAAATAGATTGTTCTTTGAATACTGGAATCCAATAAGAAAAGTAGACATAAAATATATTGTGGCGTGTCGTGGGAAAACCGGGCTTAATGCATGTGCATAAAGTGTCGTCCCAGATTAGCCTGTGCAGTACGCACAGGCTAATCCAGGACGACACTTTCCGCTTTTATGATATTTTCTGTTTCAAGGAAGTGTCTTCTAAACATAAATCGACTGTAGGCGGAAATTGCCGCACAGGCTATTCCGGGACGACACTTAACGCACATGCATTAAGCCCGGTTTTCCCGCGACACGTCTCATCCATATTATGGATTTCTTTGTTTAGATTTTCAAGTTATATTTTCAAAACAAACGGCACTCAGGCGCAGATACAGGATTCTGACTTATAGGGGGGGGGGGGGGGAGTTAGAGGGCGGAAATATTAAGTTACTGACAAAAAGCTAAATAAATGAGGAACACGTCATTGGTAACAAAATGCACGTGTTTAACAAACTGAATTGTTAGGTTTAACAAATTGAATTTTGGTGTATTCTAGACGGGAATACGCCGCTTCCGCCCCCCCCCCCCAAACCCACCCCCGCCTCTATCAAATCTCATAGTGTGACATCCGTCAGATAAAGTAATAGTCTTTACATGAACAATCAACCATATTGGTATATACATAGAGAATAACAGGTTACTGCCTGGTCTTGTGTAATATATCAGGTGAGGCTTAGAATAATATAACGGCGAGGCTTGCCGAGCCGTTATTTTATTCGTGCCGAACCTGATATATTACACAAGACCAGGCAGTAACCTGTTTTTCTATTTATCATACCACATTTTTTCGTAAAATATCACCAAATGCGATGATTTTTATGTATATAAAATCAAACGCGGCGCTGATTTTGCTGAGCCGACTTTTACACGTTCACGTACATGTAGTTATGCATTTCTAAAAGTTGACTGGATAATACCTGATTATTAACATTTCGTAATGATAAGTGAACTGTTTTCACTACGAATACATATATTACACGCATGCTCATTCATAAAATACTGAAAATGCGAACTGAAATGGATTGCAACGATCAATTTCATCGGAGAAAACATAACGCCGAATTGTTTGGAGACGCCATTTTAGAGTTGTGTATTGAAATTGACATTTCTAAAATAGTATCAATATTGACAGTATTTGACTATAGTGTGTTCAGTTTTTGGTAACAATGTTTTTGGTTCAACATAAACTGATGCTTTGTAGTGACTTTTAGTGCATTTATTATGAATGTATTGAACTAAATTTGTATGAATGATTTATGGTGTGCCAAAGATGACTTCATCTCACTACCAAAGTGCGGGCTTATGTGAATATTTAAAAAAAAAAAACGTTTTTGTGATTTATGACGATTACAAATAATACACTACATACGTTCTTGGTATCAAATTGTTTGTTTTGTTGAATCTGATTCATTTTTACTGAAACTGTTGACTTTATAGTTGATTCCCAATAATATGACGTACCTCCAAACATTGACTGATATAACGCTAGTGACCTGATTTTAAAAAATATATCAGGCACCTTTGTATCAGGCCGATATCAGCATAGTGGTTTGATAAAAAAATATACTTGTACACATGTGTGCGTTTGGCACTTACAAGCATACGTCTTGAACAAACGATCAATGACATGTTAATTGCCTTCTGGCTAGATTAACTTTTATCAATTTGCTACTCTCCGAGACATGTCCATCAGTTATCCTATTTTTACAATGCAATGTATTGCATTAAACTCCCTTCAATAAGCACCTAAATACGAACATGTATATAGCTAGGTTAAATTAGCCTGACACTGACATTTGTGCATCAATATATTACTAATCTATTACGCTAATGCCTTAGTTTGCGCATTGGAATTGTGTTTAATACATATACATTATTTTGCTAAAATACAGTAACTGTATCAATAAACACATGAAAGACGTGCATTAACTATACCGAAAATAAATATAGGACCAAATGAAAGCGGTAAATGTATGTTCGAGTTATACTAATATCATCACATCGAATCAAACATTCAGTGATGTCATACTCACGTGTGCACGTACGACCAGTCATGACGTAGCCATTGCGACAGCGGCACGTGAAGGAACCGGCGGTGTTGAGGCAGTCCGCGTTCTCGTCGCACGTGTTCACAACGGCGCACTCGTCCAGATCTGAAACGGAACGGAATGTACCACACAATGAACGAAATAGCTATACAGCATCAATAGAACAACAATACAACATATAAATAAGTTAAACCCAGGCGCCGAATCGCTGCAAGTTTTTGTAACGTTTTCAAAAGGCAAAGAGAAGCTAAGGTATGAAGTAGGTAACTGTAGGTAAAATATGTCAGCTTTTATGTCCTTTTTCATAGCGCACTTTGACCACGACTAGTATGAGGTGTTCAAAATCAGAATGCCAAATTTAAACTTAACAAAGTGTTTGTATAGTTTGTATCCAATAAATACACGAATGCAAATATACGCCCTTCCCAGTTTATCGCGTCCAGAATTAGAATCTATATTCTAACACGGCGAAACCTTTCATTGTCCAATTATCCTGAAATGTTTTAAAAAAAGTATCTGTTTGTGAAAGTTTGTTCTCTCTACCCACCTTCACAAGAGCGTCCATCCCCAATAAATCCGGTCCTGCATTCGCATCGGAACGTATCCCCTTCCGGTACGCAGACGGCGTTGCGGTCACACGTGGCAGCTCCCTCTTGACAGGGGTCGGAACCTAGGGGAGATAGAGCAGACACAAGTTTATTTGTCAAATTGAGTAGGAAAGCCCTAAAAATGGTTCCAATCTCATATAGTTCCGTCTTTTTATCCGTAATTTCTTCTTTGAAAAGAAAAGCGTTGGTCTGAAAATTATTTATGAAAGGCTATAAAAAAAAAGGTTAAGGGTTTAACTCCAAGTCCGAGAATTAAATCACTTTTTTGCATCCGTTTTTCTTGTTGATTTAAGCTCGAATGTGTCGAAAGCCAGAGACATACTGAGACCCTTTCGAGTCCGTTTCATGGGAAGAACCAATACTTGGTGTCTTTTGAGTGCACACTGAGTAGGGCTCGTACTCACAATCGCCCCATCGCAAAGCGGACATCACATCCATTACTCTACTACGACTTCAGTGTTAAATTTTAATCAGATCCATTACCAGAAGCCATCATAACAATGGGTTGAATACGTTTATTTGTTTTTAGTAATTAATTCTAACATGATACTAATTTTTCTATAGACAAAATTATCATTGTTAAACTACCCAATAAACAACGCAAAAAGTAGTTCCGATTCTGCACGGTGCATAATAGAAAGTAGTTTCAAATACATTTGCAATAATATAAGTCCAATCATGTTAGAATCGAAATAATTTTCGCATTATCGTTGTTTATCGGCCAATAAACAACTTTTTATCGTTCTGATGCGTGGCTATTAAACAAATCGGGCTAACGCCATCGTGATTTAATTCCTGCACATCAGAACTCCAAATTGTTGTTTATTGGCCGATAAACAACAATAAATCGAAAATTATGTCTGAAATAAATGATACATAATGTAAAACGGCAAAGCATGTCGTAACAAAAATTGAAGATTGTTTTAATTTATATCATTGCATAGCGTGCACATGCATAAACGGCATAGACAATTATTTAAAAAAAATCAAGTATATACAATAGTATAATATATAAACTTTAGTTCAACTGATAAGCATGTATGCAAACACGACTGTTGAACTTTTAAATACATATATGCCAACTGTTTATCATAGTCACCGTGACGGGCATAAACAATAATCAAGTGGAAATCGGACACCGGCGTGTTTACTTTCGGTAGTTTCTTAACAATCTATTAATTGGTAAAACTGACGGGTCAGACATTCAATGAAGATCTATTGAGATACACTTAATACTGCTAAAGGACAATACAAAATGAATACGGCGTGTAGTAACAGTGAGTAATGGATTAATGGTAATGATCGAATAATGCAATAAATTTGCATGGCGAGTGAAATACTTCTGAAAGAAAATAATAACTGACAGAAAAACGGCGTGCCATCGACAGAATTTCAAGTGTGAAAATGATGACTGCCTTTTATAATATGTGTGTTAAACCAGTTGGAACTTAGATCTAGTACCAAACCATGTATACATAATTAAATTGCTGAGCATTGTACGAACATTACAAACTAATAAAATAAACGAATCAGCTGAAACTATAGCAGGCTGTACGCATGGGGCAGTGGCTATTTCTCATATGGATTGAAACGCAAAAGACAAACTAACATGGGAGCCGGTGGGAGCAGCAACAACGCCGAGCCACGCGACAGAGTTCAGGGCAATGTCCACTCGGGAGGTCAGAGTCGGACAACTGGACAAGAGAAAGATTTCAACGAATCTCGCACAGCTAAGGGCGACAACTCTATGCAGAAGTCTGTAAACTCATCAAAGGGACTTAGCGCACAAAGCAAAATTGCTAACGATAATTCTAATGCAGAGAAATCCGTCGATGAGCTGACTAAAATAGCCTTTGAAGATTGGCTGTATCTCAGGTTGTCTAAATACTTCGATGACCTTGAAGCAAACGTTTTAGTTTTGAATGTCACGGCCGAGGAAAGACTAGACATCGAAAGCGCAGCGGACGAATTTGTGGACTTCTTAATGACGGAAGTCGGTATTGTCGACAGGCGCTTTAGAGTGAATCCCCAGGACGTACAACGCGTAGGGAAATTCCACGAGCATGCTGACGTCATCAGTGTTGGGGAGATACGTTTTAACGTTGCAATAGATGACCTATCTGACGAGAATATCTCGGAGATTGTGGCATGTTCTGAGGGTAATGAAAGGGTTCTCAAAGTCTACATGACTGAAAACTGTGCAATGCGATGGGACGACTGTATAATGGACGAAGCTGACGATAAGAAACGACTGAGTAGCGACATCGGGCTGGCAACGACTTTCTTTGATAGGGTAATAAAAGCTGTTGAGATTCTAAGAACGAAATCACGAACGACGCTCTTCCGGAAAACGGGTCGGCTCGATATGATGGAAGACAACGCTGTCGTTAAGAACACCACAGCTACAGAATTAAAATTTCTCTGGAAACGAGAGAAACTCATAACTATCGTGGTGACACCGTGCATCAGAAATAAAGATCTAAAAGTAATGAATAAGACAGCTGTAACATCGCAGTATTTTCAGAACAGCTTAGAGAAGGCGGGACTGTTGGTTTTGACGCCCATTCAGCAGTCTAACGATTACTTCCAATGGAACTTCGCGCACTTGGAGAGATCGCTGGTAACCGGACTATCACCAAACCACAAGCGTTTGTACAAGATCCTCCAATTCCTCGTGCAAGGCTATGGGCAGAAGACGATACCGCAAGGGGAATACTTTACTGACCACGTGATCAAACAGCTCGTGCTATATCATTGCGAGAAGTGCGTACTGGATGACAAACTCGCAGACTGTCTGATGGCTATTATTGACGATATGCAGAAAATGGTAAAGGGGTTCAAGGGTAAAAAGCGCGCATTCTTTCCGAGCTGTTTTAATAAGGAGATAAATATTTTAGCGAAAGCTTGTTGCGACGTAGACGAAGACAATATACGCATTAATTTAATGGGGCTGGAGCACATTGCGAACCACTTGATTAACGACATAGGTTGCACGCCACTATATGATTTTGAAACCGGTTTTGGTCACTTTGTTTCGCTGAACGATTTCGTACTGAAGAAAGACTATCTAAACAAAAAGTACGGCAAAATGGCTGCCAAACAAATGGCGGCTGAGCAAAGTGTCAAGCGAGCCCTGGTGGACGCAGTGGGAAACAAACGATTTACAGTCAGATTTCAATAACTACTCAAACAGCATAATTATAATTGTATAATTCTGCAGAAATAGGACACAGCTTGTGTTTAAAAGCATCTCAACACTGCTACGCATTCAATGAATTATACATGTACATATAATGATCTATGGACCGACGCAACATACAATGATCTATGGACCAACGCAGTTTTGCCGTTACACTAGTGAAATTACGTATACAATTATTTGGAACGTTACATTATATGACTTATGAGTATGAGTTTGTTTTTATAATGGCTGGTTATGTTTATATTTGTGATTAAAACCCCTTGTGTTAACTATATACATCGTCGTGTCTATTAATTATTTTAATCATGGATTGTTTCCAGCAGTAAGTAGAACACAAAACAAAATCTACAGGAGGTCTCTATCAGAATAACACAAATGAGGCGTGTCGTGGGAAAACTGGCTTAATGCATGTGCGTAAAGTATCGTCCCGGATCAGCCTGTGCAGTCCGCATAGGCTAATGCGGGACGACACTCTCCGCCTACAGTAGATTATGTTTAGAAGAGACTTCCTTGAAACAGAATATGCCATAAAAGCGTAAAGTGTCGTCCTGGAATAACCTTTAAGGACTGCTAATCCGGGACGACGCTTTACGCACACGCATTTAGCCCGGGTTTCCCACGACACGCCTTAAATATTTTATGTATAATTGACAGTTAAGTAAAATATTGCAAACAAACTGTTATAAAAGTATACTGTGTACGCGTTTAATGAAGTACAATAATCAATAATGATATGTAGGCCTATAACAGAATCAAAATAAAGTGTCATACATCTTGTAAATATTCTTGTTTTACCTGTCATGGCGTTTACTTTGTTGGACATGGCGTACCGCACCACGCGCTCTGTGGGGTCAAAGTTGATGAAGTTCCTGGTGACGGAGAGCCGCATGTAGTTGCCGGCGCCGTCGAGGCTGGCGGGCGCGTGCTCGCACTCGTCAAACGTCACCGACTGGTTCCAGGAGTACTGGTACGCGACGTCATTCAGGCGAAACGTACGCTCTGACGTTGACTGGATCACACCTTTAGAAAAACGAAATCCGGTATCATATTGCAAATGTTTTGATGTATCAAAATTCACATTTATAGTTTGTGTTGTTCCGCTTATGGTTCATGGCAATCTGTAAGTGGGAATTCATTTGAGCTCTTCCCTAGAGTTTTCACTGTGAACAAATTGCATAATCGAATTTCATACAGCTAATGCATACGGGTACGCGGCTTTATGTTCTGTATTACAAAGGCAAGTATTAAGAGTTATCACAATATTGTCACTTTTTGTTTGATACTTCTGTGAATTTGCCAGGATGTTAAGCAGTATACATATTTTCTGGTGCAGCAATTGTAACATGTTGTGTCGTATGATCTATTATCTATAGGTTTTGCCTGGAGTGAATTTTAGTTAACATATTTGACAAAAAACGTTAGCTTTTAACGCTTGTAAAAACTAACGGGATAAATTAAACATCAAGTCAATCATCTTCAAAAAACATGAAAAAATCTTTAGCTAAACATGTAACATCGCACTATTACATTTCAAGTGCCTATAAAGAAGTATTTTAAGTACACAACATAAAGTTACCTCGACCCACTTTCCGGTACTCCTCTTTGTAATCATCTACGGTGATTCTGTCTGCGTCTCCGAAGTTCGGGACATCTCCGCGCATGTGCGTCTCCATGAGGATGTTGTTGAGAACGTTGTGCCCGAGGAAACGCTGAGTAATGACTACTTCGCCACCCCTCTGGTACCGGATACGCGCCGTCCGGTTGAGGTTTCCGCCTGGGAAACAGAGCACGTGCGAAAAAAAACACTCCCATATATCATATAATTTTATGATCTATTTCGAGTGGCTGGATTTTTTTTGGGTTAAAATACAGTGATTATGTTTAAACTGTACATGATGTAATTTTTAGTAGAGTGAATTCTATTTCATGATTTATTTCGAATGACTGGAAGTTTATTTGTTAAATACATTAATTGTGTTTAAACGATACAGGGTGTAATTGTAGAAGATTGATTTATTTTTACCATATATCATATAAATTCATGATATATTTTGAATAGATGGAATTTTTCGTTTAAACTACATTTATCATGTTTAAACTAAACGTGGTTACATATATGATCCAATTTTTTAGAAGACTGGATTTTTTTCCATTCATTTCCAACGTGTTTAAAAGTAGGGCTATGTATCTATAAACGATACATATCGGTTATCGATACTTTATGACCAATATTTATATCGTATCGAACGTCTTGGTATCGATCAAAATATCGGCCAACACTAAAATACACTAAAATAAATAGAATCAAATAATGTGAAAACTTTTTTCATATTTCCCGTACATTTCAACTGTATTGTATCCTTATACGTAGTTACCAGTGTTTATTAAATCCTTTCACATTACCGACATTGGCGCGTGGTACACCCCAACCTGATTTATAGTTTTCCAAAAGTTTCACATTACCGACATTGGCGCGTGGTACACCCCAACCTGATTTATAGTTTTCCAAAAGTTTCACATTACCGACATTGGCGCGTGGTACATGGCGCGTGGTACACCCCAACCGGATTTATAGTTTTCCAAAAGTTTCACATTACTGACATTGGCGCGTGGTACACCCCAACCTGATTTATAGTTTTCCAAAAGTTTCACATTACCGACATTGGCGCGTGGTACACCCCAACCTGATTTATAGTTTTCCAAAAGTTTCACATTACTGACATTGGCGCGTGGTACACCCCAACTTGATTTATAGTTTTCCAAAAGTTTTTCCGTTTTGCATGATTTTGAGAATATCTAATTACTTGTATATTAAATATCTTATTATGCTGCTGAATGGTGATAAATACATTTCTGCTTCAAAGAAATGTATTTAAAGCAAATATTTTAGTAAATGCTTCATGAAAACAAGTCACAAATTCTCTATTGTCATAGCTGAATTTGAAATTAAAGAATGATAAAATACTATGGTACTCTTATTTATGTATTTCCCCAAAAAAAAAAACTTGATTTTGCTTTTTGTATATAACATTATTTTTATGCAACAAAATTACTATACTTTATGACCATTAAATGTATTCGTATTTTTGTCCATGATTATTTTTGATATTATTTTTAAAAAATGTTTTACTTAAATCCCGCCCCCCCCCACCATCAAAACGTCACTTTAAATTATATTGAAATTAATACATTAAATACATTAATCTATATTGAAATTAATACAAAAGTTGCAGTAAAACGTTGTGCCTGAAAAATTATCTCAAAAGGTTGACTTTTTATGCGGACTTTTAATGTAAGTATTTTTCGAAAAGCAAGGCCTCGTTACAGAAAAAGCGCATGTCTGCATGTATGTATGAAAAACAATGTACATAATCTGCACATTAACTGCATTTTGTATCGATACAAATATCGAATCGTTAATTCTGATCAATACAAAGCCCTATTTAAAAGACACTAATTCTTTATCGTCTTGGTTGGAAACTATTGCCCAACACAACACACGCATATTTCGTAGCAGTGAATGATTTATTTTGAATGGCTTGACATTTTATAGGTAAATACTTCACCTAGATTTATATGAAATATATAATGTCGCTTTTCAGAAGATATTATATATTTTATTTGTTATTCTAACAATTTGTCCAGAAATATATAGTATTTTTTTTTATTTATAACAATTTGTCAAAAGATATAGAGTCATTCCATTTATATCGCATTGGATGGACAATGTATCCATAGTACAACGGCAATATTGATTTTAACTTACGTTTAAAATAAAACAAAATAATATCTGACGACAAAAATGCCAACATAACCCAGACATGTGCCGCGTTGCCATGTTAATAATTGTAAAAACAAAATTATAATGTAGTATGTACTATTCCAGTAGTGGATAGTTGTTTTTGCATCGTTTCTTGACTATATGTGTCATTAGAAACGATGTTTTTACTTATTATCATAATAGAACCGCGCCAAATACCTCAGACATACACAGGATCGACATTGGCCGAATTGTA
Organism: Congeria kusceri; assembly: GCA_027627225.1. Taxonomy (NCBI): domain Eukaryota; kingdom Metazoa; phylum Mollusca; class Bivalvia; order Myida; family Dreissenidae; genus Congeria; species Congeria kusceri. Next base: position 65,588,791 of record CM051028.1, read on the forward strand.
CACCATCAAAGGTGTCAGCGTTGCGTCGCGTCACTCGCATTACCTGTGTACATGTAACCGTTCTTCGCGCCCGGCCCTCCGATGATGGCAAACATCCAGCCGATGACGCCGCCGATGGTGTTCAAGGTCATCAGCTGGGTGCTTACTTCCGGTGGAATGCGGCTGACGGCGGTGTAGGCGCGCCCGTCCTTGGTGACCACAAAGGAGTGCATGTCTAGGTCGCTGAAGGAGACGCCGTTAATGGTACCGGAAATCTTCCCGTTCAGGCGCTGCGGGGCCTCTGCGTTTCGTAGACAGACACATCATCATTGTTATTGTTTATGTCATCATTAACATCATCATCATTGTTGTTGTTTTCATAATCGTCGTTGTCATCTTAATAATAATAATTATCATCATCATCATCATCATTATCATTATCCTCATTATCGTTATCATCATCCTCGTCATCATCATCATCTTTAACATCATCATCATCAGCAGCAGCAGCATCACAATACAATACCGTTTCCATCATTTCCAACGCCTACACGGACACCATAGCAAATAAAGAATCGAAAGGAATCCAAAGAAATATAAATTCACTGTAAATAGCTTTATTACAACAAGCAACAAGCGTCCGTTTACAGTAAGTTGGATAAAGCTATGGTGATATGTAATATGTACAGAGGACTACTCAAATTAACATCTCGCCTGGAAGCCGATCGCTTTGGAACGGTATAAATTCAACTCCTCCAGTTAATCTCTCAGGATACCGACTGTCCGAGGTGCATAAACCCCATGGACACCGTTTAACCATATTTTATTTACCAATATAGCAATTAACTATTTTATTATTATTATTATTATTACTATTATTATTATTATTATTATTATTATTATTAAGCAATCGTCTGCCGCACAGTTAACAAGACCTACCTGGTTGGATGCACTGTCGGCAGTTTCCGTTAGCTGGCGATATAGTAGTTAACAAGACCTACCCCGCTGGATGCACTGTCGGCCATTTCCGTAAGGAGGCGATATATTAGTTAACAAGACCTACCCGGCTGGATGCACAGTCGGCCATTGCCGTAAGCAGGCGATATATTAGTTAACAAGACCTACCCGGCTGGTTGCACTGGCGGCCATTTCCGTAAGCAGGCGATATATCAGTCAACAAGACCTACCCGGCTGGATGCACTGTCGGCCATTTCCGTAAGCAGGCAATATATCAGTTAACAAGACCTACCCGGCTGGATACACTGTCGGCCATTTCCGTAAGCAGACGATATATTGGTTAACAAGACCTACCTGGCTGGATACAATGTTGGCCATTTCCGTAAGGAGGCGATATATTAGTTAACAAGACCTACCCGGCTGGATGCACTGTCCGCCATTTCCGTAAGCAGGTGGGACGCAATGGCAGCAGAAGCCCGTGTCGTAGTCAGTGCAGAGGGCGTCCGCGTGGCATTGTCGTCTGCCGCCCTCGCACGTGTGCTGGTCCATTTCCGGTTGGAATATCACCACTACGAGAAGCGTATGAAACAAAGAATTCATTTCCATACAAAATGTATTCGAAACAAACCACGAAAACTTGCGGTATTGGCGAAAATTATTCACACAATCCACGAAAACTTGCTTTAATGCCAAAGTATTCCAAATCCACAAACAAGTGTGGAATCGCAACGGCATTCGTAAAGACCACAAAACTTTTGGTACTGACAAAAGGTATTCGCAAAGTCCACACAAACTTGTGGTACTGGCAAAGGTTACTCGCAAATTCCACGAAAACTTGTGGTACCGCCAAAAAGTATTCGCAAAGTGCACAAAAACGTGTGGTACTGGCAAAACGTATTCGCAAAGTCCACATAAAAGTATGGTAGTGATAACAAGAATTCACAAAGACTACGAAAACGTGCAGTACTAAAAAGTATTCACAAAATCAACGAAAACTGGTGGTACTGGCGAAAAAGGTATTCGCAAAGACGTCGAAAACTACTGAAATGTACCGGTAGACTACATTATACGACAAACATAACGCTATCATATTTTGCACCGATTCTTCTTATTTAAAGGTTAATTGTCTTTGCAAAAAACATAATGACTTCTTACATTCATGTAAATGTATGCTCATAAATTGAATTGCGACTAGATGCTGAACAACACATTTTGTACAAAAGAAGTAAACATAAACGGGGCGTTTAAAAATCAAAAGCGTCGATTATGCAATTGTTACGAGATGCAACGTCGGTACAACAAAAGGAATGAATGAAAATTATTATATATCAGACGAGTGTACATAGTTATGTTCAATAATATACTATACGTATCATTAGTTTTGCAAATAGTGTATTCATGCAACGCAAATCAAGTAAAAGTAACTTGAACAACATTTCGACGTATTACGGGATTTCTTCCACAACATTTTATTTATACAAAGATGATAAATCTGTTTAGAGATTGAATAACATCTACTGGATAAGTTGATAGAAAGGTGCAATTATAAATAATTCTTTATAAAACGCAACCGCAATTCAAATATAAAATAACATGCACAGTGAGTTTATGAATATAAATTCTCCATTTATTGACATTCTCGGGTTTATGATTCTCAGGACGCTAAATGTAGATTGGCACACCGAATGTCAACGTATGGCTCCGAAACGTTTCGGTCAACAATAAATGGATCATTGTAATTGCTATTTATAGAGCGTGCCGCTGATGTAGGCTAAACAAAAAATTATTTCATTATGTGACTGAATATTACATTCTGTTCATGACATACAATGAAAAGAATTGTTTATTATTATGTTCAGTTCTAAAGTGTATGTCGAAGATATGTTTATAACTTTATTTTAACCGCTTATGTAAACAATTATGTAAATTTTAATCCCCCATAATATGCAACAGTTATTGGTAGACATCAAACCATTGTTGTAAGGTTAATTCCCTAAAATTAGAAAATTTGCCCAATTCTATTGGCATTCAGTTTTCCCGCTGCATATAATTATCGCAAAAAATCTAGGTCTGATATTAGACAGCTACGCCGAAAAAATGTCCGAAATAACGCACATACACACAATGAAGTATCATATAACCATGAATGGAGCAACAGTCAGTGTGAATTACCTCGCAGTTAATGTAAATCGGAGTCATATAAAAGATTAAACACATTGAATAGTTACAATATTTTCGCAATAAATAACACACTAACGTGTTAACCCAAATTTTCATAAAAACGCTCGGGTTTATTAAATACAATACATACTATTCTCTGAAATAGGTCTATAATAAAGGTACATTATATACACAATGTACATGTAGGAAAGAAATTCCGGTTTAAATGATATACGTTGAATCAAAAAATATTGTTTCGAATGTTTCGTATACCCGCATGTTTGTATGGTGTGCTGGATAGGTCTACAAATCAAATAAAATGCATACATGTACATTCAGATCGCTTTTTACATGGTAACAATTACTTATATTTATTAGCAGTTTTTTTATTAATCAGTTACGATGTCTTATAACATCCAAGCAAACATAAGTTTCATACCTTTAGTTTACCACAACATAAACATATGCTATTACTATTTTCTCAAGATACTGTGATTCTTAATTTGGACACTTCCAGCATGTCGGCATCAATGAAGTTTACAGTATTTAATAATATTTACATATCATATAATTATTGATCCACAGTTGAAATACTGTAAAAAACGGAAATATTCCAAACAAATATATAAACGCGGGGTTTAACTGACTTCTTCAACAAAGTTGAATTTATTTAATGCGTTTCCCATTCGTAAACAATCAGCAACTTTTTTATGCGCAATATACCTTAAAAATTGACTTAACGAAAAACAAAAGGGTAATAAAGCCCTAGGTCGCTCACCTGAGGGACTAAGGAATTAAACTGTTCTGAGCAACTTTCATGTAGATTTGGTTTTAAACGTGGCCTCTAGAGTGTTCACAAGCTTTTTTTTTTACAATTTGGCCTGGTGACCTAGTTTTTTATCCCATGTGACCTGGTTTGTGAACTTGTCCCAAATATCATTGTGACAAATGTTCTAAGAAAGTTTCATGATGATTGGGCTATAAATGTGGCCTCTAGAGTGTTCACAAGCTTTTCTTCAATTTTACCTGGTGACCTAATTTCTGACCCCACGTGACCAATTTCAAACTCGTAACAGATATCATTGGAGCAAGTGTTCTGAGCGAGTTTCAAGAAGATTGGGTAAATAATGACTTCTACAGTGTTCAAAAGCCTATTATTCAATTTGCCCTAGTCACCTAGTTTTTGACCCCACATGACCCAGTTTCGAACTCGTCCGAGATTATAACAATTATAACAAATGTTCTGTGCAAGTTTCGTGATATCCGGGTTCCGAGCCGCCATTTGCAAAACAGAGAAAAAAACGTAAACAAAGAAAAAATAAAAGCAGAGAGCTATCGAAGACAGGGCACCGAACAATATTACAAGAGGTCCACTACCACCATCACGTCGCACGTATAGTCATTCCCTCGTCCCGCCAACCAGACTTAACCCCTCCGGGTCAACAACATGTATCGACCTTACTGCAGCTAGTGCCGGGATAGCCAGTGATTCTGTTTGGGACACTGTCTCAGATAACTTTGGATCTGATCATTTCCCACAATTTGTTACATTGTACAACTATCTTGTACAAGGAACTGATATGCCCCAGCTCAGGGGAGCAGAAATTTGTTTTAAATAAAGCAAATTGGGATCAGTTCAGGGATCTCTGTTCAGATCTTTCCCTAGCAGATGTTCACTCCCAGGACCCCAGTACTTTTTGTTCTAATTTAACTAATAAGATCCTGTCCATAGCAGAGTGCAGCATTCCCGTCTCCTCCGGTAAGGAAAAAGCCAGAAAGAATGTGCCCTGGTGGAGTGAGGCGTGTTCGAAAGCGGTACAGGAAAGGAAAAAAGCATTAAAATCACTTAAAAAGAACCCTGCTGAGCACAATCTCAAAAACTATAGGTCCCTAGAAAATTCAGCAAAGCGGGTTATTTTGGAGGCAAAACTCAAAATTGGAAAGAATTCTGTGAATCAGCAGTTGTTAATTAAAGTAATTCTAGGGATTTTTTGCAAAAGATTCACATAATTAAAGGAAATCGCATAAATCCTGTACCGCTACTAAAATATAAAGGCGAAATGCCACGACCCCAAGGGAAAAGGCTCAATTTTTGGTTATGCATTTCAAATCTGTCTCCAGTGATTCAAATCTCCCTCAAGAAACTTTGAACTATCAAAAGCGATTTGAATCGGAGAATAAACGACCCTGGGGACAATAACACGCCTCTTAATTTACCTTTTACAATGACTGTATTAATTAATGCAATTAATAGTAGGAGTAACTCTGCCACAGGCCCAGATAGAATATCATATATGATGTGCAAGAATATGCCGGCCATTACTCTTAAAATCTTGCTTGACTTATTCAATCAAGTATACAAATCAGGGACGGTCCCCCCGAATGGAAGCAGGCCACAGTGATTCCTATTCCCAAACCTGGTAAGGACAAAAGTGATCCAAAATCATAACATCCAATAAGTCTCACCTCTCATTCAGGCAAATTATTGGAAATAATGGTAAACAAGAGTGCCATGATGGCCCTAGGTCGCTCACCTGAGTTTAAAGCATCATAATGGCAAATAACAAGAGGACAAAATGGCACTAAACCCCTTACCTGAGTATAAAAATCTGGGTCTTGCAGGTTCAGAAGTTTTTAGTCTATATAAACCATGAGACCCACAGGGCGTGGCCACTTTCTACCTTAGGGGCATAATTTGAAAAATATTTGTAGTGGACCACTATTCAATGTTACATACCAAATATCAAACCACTGGGCCTTGCGGTTGCAGAGAAGATTTTTTAAGTCCTTTTGCTATTTAAATGTATATAAACCATGTGACCTCCAGGGGCATCATTGGAACAATCTTTGAGGACCACTCCACAATGTTTCATGCAAATATAAAACCTCTGGGCCTTACAGTTTCAAAAAGGAAGATGGACAACGGACACGCACAATGGACAACGGTCGGTCACAAAAGCTCACCATCAGCACTTTGTGCTCATGTGAGCTAAAAACAGATTAGAGCACTTATTGGAAACTAAAAATACTCTGAACCCCTTCCAGTCTTCCTTTCGGAAAGGGCATTCAACTCTTGATCAGCTAGCCAAACTACAACACAATATCCTTTTTGCTAAAAATCAAGGCCAATCAGTGTTAGCTATATTTTTGGATCTTCAGACGGCCTTTTGGCATCTTAAAAAAGCTAGCTGATTATGGAATCACTGGATACTGCTTCCATTACCTCAGAGCTTTCCTAGAGGGCAAGAAAATTCAGGTCAAGGTCGATGGGGAGTTATCAGATGAAGCAATAACTGACCGCGGTACCCCCAAGGGGTCCGTAATATCCCCAAATCTGTTCTTCCTCATCGTCAATGATCTTCCTGAAACCATCAAAGACTCAGGAAAGGTTATCTCCCACTTTGCCAATGATTCCAGCACATGGTTAAAGAGGTCTAATATGTGACGCCTGCAAAAGAGGGCTCAAGCAGGTCTAGACTCCCTATGGAAATGGTCAATAGAATGGGGATTTAAAATTTCACCAACCAAAACAGTAGGTGTGTTATTTGGCGACCAAATTATGCACTCTTTGGACTTATATATAGGCGGCACCAAAATTGTTTTTGAAAAAGTAGTGAAATTTCTGGGTATGTACCTAGATAAACAGTTAAACTTTATTCACCACGTTAAATATTTGGCTTAACTGTGCGAAAGGGACTTAAATTTAATGACAATGTTAAGAGGCACAGGTTTCGGTTCTGATAAAAATAGCCTCTTACTTCTCTTCAAGTCCCTTAATACGTCCAAAGATAGATTATGGAGCACAAATCTATGCATGTGCAATGCCAAACGCCCTTAAAATGGTAGACGCCATTCAGAACAAGGCACTTTGGATAGCTCTGAGGGCCCTGAAATGTACCCAAAGTGACATGCTTGAGGAGGAGGCTGGAATGCTGCCGCCGAGTCTGTGCCGCAAACAGCAGTCTATTAATTTCTGGGCCAGAGCCATGTCCCGGCATGGTTCAAACCCCATAAACCAGCTTGTCGGGACCGGCACCTTCATCAAGGGTAAAATACTAAAGCGAAACATATAGCGCTCCCCTTTGGGGCAAGTATTAAGACCCTGCTGGAGGATGCCAGTCTCGACAGGACCCCTGTAGCAGACCTGAGACCGTCCAAAACTCCCCCCTGGACCCTGGGACCTGTTGATGTCGACATAACTCATCAAAGACCCTCACAAAATCTGACTTACCGCAACTCGTTAAGTCAGAAACTCCCATTCATATTGATAACAGGTATGCTGAGCACCTAAAAATATATACAGATGGCTCCAAATGCCCTAACTCTGGATTGGTAGCCAATTCATTTGTTATTCCTTCTAAAAACATTACAAAAACCCACCGACTCAGCAACCATCTCTCTATTTATTCGGCTGAACTTTTGGCAATTAAAATATGCATTATGCTGGATTTTGGTTAATAAACCTACTAAAACTGCTATTTTATCAGACTCATTGTCATCTCTTGAGTCTATCAAAAACAGAAATAGCAGATCTAGGCCTGATATTTTATCTAACATTTTGGAACATCATCAACAGTGCCTAGATAAATCTTTAAAGGTCACTTTAGTATGGAGTCCAGCACACGTCGACATCAGTCGGAATGAACAGGCAGAAAGGGTGGCTAAGGAGGGTCTCAGGAGGGGGACTGTGGATGCTGAGGAATCCCTGGCGCCGACCAAGATCTACTCACTGGCAAGAAATTTGTCCTTAGTGAGTGGAATCTCAAGACCATCAATTTTGTCTGCCTACCGACATACTTTTCTCAGACCCGTGAAAACCCTCAGGCCGCCTGAAAAATACTCAGCAAGCATTGTGCTTGACAGAGCCATCAAGCGCCTGAGGATGGGAACCACTCTTCTACCTGGTGGGGCGGGAAAGTATGTCCTTGTGCTAGACCCTGCATGTCCACGGCGCAGGGAGCATTCACAGCAGCCCACCTACTGCTACAGTGCAACACCTTTACAGGGCAGAGGGACCAGCTCCAGGCTGCATTGCACTCACATGGACTAGTTTTAAACCTTACCAACGTGCTAGACCCCAAGGGAGCGGCTAGGGGCCGGGTCTTTTCTACCCTGACAAAATTCCTTCTAGACTGTCAGCTAACTGACAAGATCTAGGTCATTGAAGGGGGGGGGGGGGAGGCGCAGTCAACCCCCAACCAACTTCAGTTCCTGTAATTGTTTTCATTATTTTTGTGAAACATTGCAGTTTCTGTATATACTTCTTATTGCATTGTCTCTCTATGAGTTTTCAATGCTAACTATTGTTTTAGCTTTTATTGGGAAACTATGGAATTCCCTGCCCTTTCTAAACCACGTCAATGGTATTGAGCTGGTATTCCTTCTTTTAAAAACATTTTTCAGACGAGAGTATTACGTTAGTACACCATTTACATTTCTGAGTTTCTTAATAAGCCCCCTTTTTATTGCAGTTTTTAATAATCAGTGAACCTTGCAATTATTTGCATTCGGTCTTATCAAGACCAATACCATTTAATTGATATTGGAGTTTTTAATATTATTATCTTTGGCATACTGTGATAGGTACAGTGTCTACTACTGTATTTTATCTATATAATTATATCCATTTTTACTATATGGATATGACCCTTTGCAAGTTTTTTATCAGGGATTAGTTAAAATGCCATAATATAGTCCATTTTAACCTAGTTGGTATCATTTCCTACTTGAATTATTGAACTTTTTTAGATTTTATGTCTTTTCTGCTTTTTTTGCTTACTTTTGAATAATTTAGTCTAGCCGTGCACTCCCTCTGGTCCAGGGGATACAACTCCAATAGCTACACCCTTACCCATTCAATTATCTCCCCTTCTTTCCAACCCAACCCAGTCCCCAACCACCTAAACCCCTGCTGGCCTCCCAATCCTACACTTCCAATATACCATTTTATCCCTTCCAGGGTGCCAATATGTCTTTTACCTAGGTCATTACTGTGTACCTAAATATATTTAAACCATGTAAATGTCTTGTAAAATAAGATGAACACTCCATTTATTGTGTACCAACACAATCAATATATTAACCTTGACATGTATGTTAGCATGTTGAATATTACTTTAAAGGTACACAGTATCATACTCACCCATGTAAAGTAATTTTAACTTGTAAATATTTTAAATAATGTATGTTCTTGTTTCTTTAATTCTTAACTGTATTATAAAAGTTAAATTCTTATCATATTGTTTTAAAGTGGCCCTACCTAGGTGTCTGTTTTGTAACTAGCAGCCTATATTGCTGCATTTTATGTATATAAATAAACATACTTTTTAAACATTGTTTTAATGCCACCCTGGGGGGAACCACCATTTTAAAATAGACCAACTTTCTTAAGGTACCAAATAGACAGGGTCTTAAGTTGGAGCACCTCGCTATATTTCCTGTCTGCACGTGTTCAACATAAGTTAATCGCATGTCTTACAAATGTTAATAAATTAAAATTACTTACACACATAACAAACTTGCCTATGCAAGTCTATTTTCATTTATATTATATTAAATCTTCACTATTTAGTGACCCTTGATCCATTTTACTTATTATAAGAAGTATTCTTACTCCAACATACAGTTAAACAGGGTTAGAACCCTAAATACCAACTAGTTATGGCTTACATTATAATACTCATTTCATTCAGAGTATTATTATTTAATATGACAGCATTTCTAAGTAACTTAGTGTTAATTTTCTGCCTTTTCATATACCGACAGCATAAAATTGTAGCAAAGACATGCAAATATCATATCTATTCTGTACAACTATGTTGAACCACTTAGAGATCTGGTAAAACATTAAACTGTTCATAATTTTATCTTAAATAAACACCGGTACTATTGTACCCTTGTTTCCAAACATTTTAATAAGTATATGGTTATTAAATCATATATTTCTTCCAGATCTTTAAGTTAATAAGACTCCAACAATCCCATTACAGCATATGCTGAGTAATGGGTCTAGTAAAATGATGATACATGTAAAATTATGTATTTCCATCATTTAATTTTATTTGGTTGGGCTATCATCTCTCTTCTTTTATATCTAAGTATTAAACTGCAAAGAAATCAAGAAATAAATACAAATTACATATCAAAGTTTCTTCATACTTTATTAAAGCATATATAAATATGTAGGATTCATAGAGATATTAATTCTCTTAAATTTTATAAACATTTTGATATTAAAATCTGCATATTTTCATCTAGCAGATCTATTATTTTCAATACTTCTTTGCACTTGTTCATAATAGTGCATACTCTTCCAACCCTAACGTCATTATATAAGCTTCGCGCTGATTGGTCAGACGGATTCGTAACGAGAATTTTGATTTGTTCGATTACAATCCGTTTTGAGCATCAAGCTCGGTATGCAAATTAGGTTCCCACTCTATCGCATTCCTCTTAAAGGCTGTATATTCTATTTTAAAGTTTATACACATGTTGTATAAATTAAGAAAATATATTTTAAAGCACATATTACCGTTTCTTTTTACTATTTACAAAGATTCATTTAAAAACAGTATTCCTATGTTTTACTGACATATGTTAACGCTTAGATATTTATATAAAGAACCGTACCCACACTCCAAAGATTGTATATGTCACACCCTTTAAAAGAAGGATGTTTTATAGTTGTATACAAGCAGAGTTTTATATGTTAAGCAGTGTGCTCGGGCAATGGTTTTTAACCGAAGTCCCGATGGTAAATAACCCCACTAGTCAGTCAGTTCCGTGATCAGGCAATAAATGTGGCCTCTAGAGTGTTTACAAGCTATTTAAAGTGTTCAATGTAGCTATATAAAACAAGAAATGTCTTTAAAAAAGACAATCGGCGTTGAAATTAATATTGAGATGTCATTTAAAGATTACCTAAACAGACGGCCAAGATGATCGGTTACGTGACTTCTCAGATACCAGATTTTTTGGTCCCCACCAATATTAGGGGACTTATTGGACCCCAGATTTTTCGGACACTATAAGAAAACTTCTCGGACCCAAAAGTTAATTTGAGATAAATTTATATATTTAAAAATTAAATAGAATTATAATTAATATGTATGCCGTTAATAAACCAATCATACAACTCCATGTTTCCACCAGTGATATATGAATAACCAAAATAATTTAGGTTAACATAATTGTTATCTGAATTTGTCAAGCCAATTTAACAAATTAACAATGTAAGAAAATAATTTCTGGAAAATTATTATGTATCAGACGAGTCTATATACGTATTTATAGTACCGGTAATATACCATTCATGTTAGTTATCTAATATAATAACGATTTGAAGTCAAATAAGCATGTACCCTGTGTATCCCAATAAAAAGCAATAGTCAAGGAACATTCAGCGATTTTTGAAATGTTAAGACTTTATTTTTTGATAATGCAAACATAAAAATTCATTAGACTATGACGATTTTAAATTATATCAGTAGAAATATGATATATCAAGGGTTCCTGTGTATAATTAGTATTGCAAATTGTGTATTCATGCTACGCGAATAACAATTCGACATATTCTGAATCTCCTTTCATAACATTTTATCTATACAAAATGTAGCATCATTTTACAGATTAAATAACATCTACTGGAGAAGTTGATAGAAAGATGCAATTATAAATAATCGTTAATAAATCGTAACCACAATTTTACATCAAATTAACAGTAAGTTTATAATATAAATTCCACATTTATTGAAATTTTTAGGTTTATGATTCTCTGAACACTTTTATTTATGCATGTACGAGTATATTAACACAGCTATACAGCCGTTGCTAGCTACGCGCGCTATTTTTAGAATGCCACTATTTTTTTGTGGAATGCGATGAACTCGCTAGAATCAATGGCTACATGGAACGGCAACTCTGTGAGTGAGATTTATGCATGGGAACATTGCACAATTGCTATTTATTGATCGTAAAGCTTATATAAATTTAGGCTAAACAATATAGTTATTTCGTTACGTGAATGAATATATCATTCTGTTTATTGCAGACAATGAGAAAATACGTTCATAATTAGCCTCAGTTCTAGAGTATACGCGATGATATGTTTATAACTTCATTTTAACCGCTTATGTAAACAATTATGTAAATTTTTATTCCCCAAAAGTATGCAACAGTTATTGGTATACGTTAAACCATTGTTTGAAGTTTGCATTCCCTAGAATTAGACAATTTGCCCAATTCTATTGGCATTCAATTTTCCCGCTGCATAATTATCGCAAGAAAATCTGGGTCAAAAGTGATCTTAGACAGCTACGCCGAAAAACCGCCCCGACCCTGGCGGCCATGTTTCTCAACGGAGCAGAATCGTTTTTGAAATCGACCGAGACATCATAAGAACAAATGTTCTGAGCGAGTTTCATGTTGATTGGGCAAAAATGTGACTTCTTGAGTGTGCACAAGCTTTTTCTATAGCCATATAAGGAAAACTGCCCCGCCCCCTGGCGGCCATGTTTTTTAACGGAGATGAACCATTTTCGAACTCGGTCGAGATATCATAAGAACAAATGTTCTTAGCAAGTTTCATGTTGATTGGGCATAAAATGTGCCTTCTAGAGTGTTCACAAGCTGTTTCTTCAATTTAACCTAGTGACCTAGGTTTTGACCCCACATGACCCAGTTTCTAACTCGTCCGAGATATCATTGGGGCAAATGTTCTGAGCAAGTTTCATGAAGATTGGGCAATAAAAGTGGCCTCTAAAGTCTTCACAAGGTAAATGTTGACGACGCACGATTCACGACGCACGACGGCCGACGGACAAAAGGCGATCACAAAAGCGCACCATGGGCACGTTGTGCTCAGGTGAGCTAAAAATCGATTTCAATCCAGAACGGCAGGTACTCACTATAACCAAATTGGGATTTGTACTTACAGCTGAAATTTGAGCGAGGTTATTTTAACATAAATGTTTAAACTATAAACATTAACGCAGTTAAGATAGCCTTCTATCGCACTAACCATCGCCTGTGTTGAGGTCGGGACCGGCCACGTTCGAGCCCTTCGTGTTGCCCACGTGGTGCATCCAAACTCCCGGCATGTTCACGTTGGAGTCACTGCAAGAGACCACGAGACACATGACATTGCATACAGCGACAGTTTATCAAGGCACCTCCTTAATGGAAAAATACTTCAGCCATATTTACTTTACTTCACTGAAAACCTATTCATGTAGGGCATTTAATAAACTGTGGATTCATTTAATTTCGTTGACATGAAATTTCGTAGATTCGTAAAATCGGGCATATTCGTTGAATCTTAAATTCGTGGATTTCGATTTTTGGCCATAAACCTTAACAAAATACTGTATCTATGTGCTTTTGGTTTATTCTAACAACCCTTGCGCTCAGTTGACATCCGCTAAAACAACAACGTGTCAATTACCCGCATTATCACTATCTTATCGTCTCAATCTCGCGATAATGTGGTCCCTAGTGTAACAACACCATACCAATTAGCGGGATTAAACATAGGTGCAATATACCAGTATCGCAATAAACAGTCCAATTAATAGTGGTACCCATAGTTTCTTGTATAATTGTAATAAAACAGTGGGTCCTATTAACGGCAGTTTGAGAAAACTTCTTACTATAGCATTTATTACCGTTTCTTTCCCTATTTACAAAGATTTATCTAACTACAGTATTTTTATGTACTTCTGGTTGTCTATTCAGTTTTAACAGTTAAGCATATTTTTGCGAATAGATTTTTTTATATAAAGCACCGCACCCACACTGTAAAGATTTTATGTGTCACACCCTTTAAAGAAGGGTTGTATTATAGTTTTTAGTGAACGCAGAGTTTTAAATGTTAAGCAGTGTGCTCGGGCAATGGTTTTTAACCGAAGTCCCGAGGGTAAATAACCCCACTCGTCGTCGTCGACGGCAGTTTGACACGAAGCCAGTTAAGCGCATGACAATTAACAAGTGACAAACTGCGAACAACGATACGTGCGTGACAATTGAGCAATCTATACCTTTCAATTATTCTGTCAGTATTATATGTTCTTTCAAGACGGAAACATCATACAATTAGTTGTTTTTTTCAAACATAGTAAAAGTATATCTTAACATCATGTCAGTATTCACAGTAAATAATTATCAAGGGAGATAACATAATCACCTAAACATGGGTCAAAATTAGTTGCGCCCCTTTAGTCTGACGTCACAGTAGTGCAGATACTAATATTTTCGTATATAAGACTTCGGACATAAACGTTCATCGTACATTTGAATTCGTGGTTGAGCTGACCCACGAAAATCCACGAAACTTAGTGTCCGACGAATAATAATGGTTTTACAGTAGTATTATTCGTGAAGACTAGAAATGTGTCCACTTGATGATGATGATGCCGCCGCCGATTGAGACTGGTCTCAGAAATGTATGAGCAGTTGAGTTACGGACCGGGTTCTTGTGCAAGACACATGTTAGTGGACATTTCTACCAAGTGCCAGCAATTTCAAAATCCATTAAGAAATGACAGAGTTACTGAATGGACACGAGAAACAGACCCAATATTTGAGCTCTGACCTCTGAGTATGACCTTAACCTTGGAGGTATGGACCTGAATCTTTCGCGCGACACATTGTCTCTTGATGGTGAACAATTCTGCCACGTAATTTCAAAATCCATCAAGAAATTATAGCGTTATTGACCAGACACGGAAAGCAGACCACATTTTTTACATTTGACCTCTAAGTGTGACCTTGACTTTGGAGGTACAGACCTGAGTTGCGCACAACACATTGTCTCATGATGGTGAACAGTTCGACCAAGTAATTTTACAATCCATCCAGAAATGACAAAGTTTTTTACAGGACTTCTCTGAACGGACGCACGCACGCACGCACGGACAAGGTTAACACTTAATGCCTCTTCACCATTCTTCGAATGGCGGGGGCATAACAAGGCTTAAAAGAAAGGAATTTGTAGTGATTGGCTAGTTTGGCTAATGGCCTATAGTGAGCCATGGTATATATTGGTTCTTTGTGGATATTAAGTTGGCTACTTATTCATGGCTTCTTAATCCTTATATAAGCAAAGAAGTGCACTTTCATGTTTTATTAGTTCTAGTTTTATTTTTATTTATCATGAAGAATCGAATAGTATATTGCACTTCGATTTGAATTTGTATGAAACAAAAACAAGTTGAAATCATAAACAATTAAATCATTTTATCAAGAACAAAACGTAATAATTAACTTTACGGTTAAACCATATAATTATAATTGTTATTTAATACATCTTAACATAGGCGAATGCATACCTAAGACTAACAGAGAGCTAGAAAACAAACAAGACTGTTATAAATGCATACACTGTGAGTCGCGTGACTTGGGCAGTTCCGGAATTGGGCAGTTTCTTGAACAGGCTGCGACCGGAGTCGAAACCGGCCTGCGCCGGAGGGTCGGGGCGACCGGAAGCGAGGAATTTTCCCTGGCTCTGCGACCACACGAGGCCTCCGTCCAGGTAGTTGAAGGTCACAAAAGAGTTCAGCTCGTCCGAGGCGACGACGATTTGGAATGTGTTGGTCTGCAACAGAACTGTCCAGTTTTTGCCATTCTATAATAGCTCACACGTCACCGACAGGTCTATAAAAAGCTCTCACGTCAAAGACACTTCTATAAATAGCTCTCACGTCACAGACACGTCTAAAAATAGCTCTTTAATGGCAGACACGTCTATAAATAGCTCTCACGTCACAGACACAGACCTCAATACTTAGAGGGTTCACAGCAAACGTTGGCTTTTTCTGCTCATAAAGGGACGAATAATAGTTCCGAAAATAGTCAGTAAAATACTTTTGTAAACGGTTCTTTATCAAGCAAACGTGACAATGTTAAAGGATATCAATATAATGCAATTTCTTTACAAGTTCACAGGCGTATTCGCTTTTGTCGTAATTCCCGTTATCCCGCACATGGGCAATGCGATGTAAAAGTCAAACGTTAATAGCGAACCATTAAGAAAGTAGTTTAATTATCCAGAAAAAAATGTCGCGGTGGCGTAGCGGATATGGTGTCCGCCTTGCGATCGGGAGGTCTCAGGTTCGATCCCCACTCTGGGAGCGTTCTCAAGATCTCCCCCAAAGACACCGAGTACTGGTTCTTCCCAGGAAACGGACTCGAGAGTGTCTCTATAAGCCTTAGGCTTTCGATGCAATCGAGCTAAAATAAATAGGTTTAAACTAATTATTCAGACCACGTTGCGCGAACGTACACAGGTCTGTTTTTGAACGGTGTGTACACACAATATGATTTAGCCACTAACATTTTAACCTCCACAGCCATTGGTGACTACGCCAAAAAAAATAAACAGTGTGTTTCGGGCAACGGTCTCAAAAAAGTTAGTAGGGTCAGGATTGATTTTTTTAAAGATACATTTTGTAAAAGGACATTGAAAATTATCTAAAATCTGAGGATTATGGATTTCCCGGAAGACAATCGTCGCAAAAAACTGTAGGGTAGGTTTTTTTTCGTTAGATAGGGTCGGGTTGCCCGAAAGACATAATTTTTGTTTGGCCCTATTATTTTACATTCATCGAGATTCACAAACACTTTACAAACTTCAGCACGCGGTCTTTGGTTTCAAACAGGCTAAGGTGTACAAATTGTTTGTTTCAGGTTACCCGACCTACCCTAAAAAATGCCCCGACCCTAGACAATTTTATTGAGTTTGTCAGATATTTTGGGGGGTTTTATTGACCCTTTTCCAATAATTACATGTTTTTTGGATAAATAAGTGTTTTTTGTTGATAGCATCCACTTAAAACAATATTTAAGGATATTACCGACAAGTTTTGAATATTCATGTAGTTTTAGAATCTTAAAGTTGACCATTCAAAAAAAAAAATATAATGAAAATAAATCCCTACCTCAATACCCAATTTTTTGGGCATGTAACCTGAAACAAACATATTTCTTTTACGCCTAACCAGTAGAGCCGTGATATTTGAGTGCAGTGATTGGATAAAAATCATAAAATATTAAATTGACATTTGCTGGATCGTCCTTAGGCAGTACATGTAGAATTATAATGTTTATCAGATGACATTGATAGGCATGATAAATATCATCTTGCCACAATAATATATAGGCGAACACCACAAATATATAAGCATAATAATTTACAAATAAAATACAGAAACAGGTAGCAGAACCTTTGTTAAACAAGGCATAATTATCCCAAATAGTTTTCGGCGGTTCAGTCCCAGAATGTATATACATGTACCATGTTGCCATCGGAGTAAAGGTCTGGTTAGGCTACACAACCAATGCTGTCTATCAGTCACAATTTAAAGAGGGACAGGTCAAGATTAAATATTCAGTCGACACTCACGTGGCTGATGTTCTGGCTGCCGTACGGTACGACACCATCCCACGTTACTATAAATAGTCCAAGAGGCTCAAAAGAGGGAAACTGTGAGAAGTGCGCCTGTACGTCCATGCCTGCCCTCTGTAGAAGGGCCTCCTCGCTTGTTTCTCTGTAAAAATACAAAACACGTTTAAACCTTATCCGATGATAAGTGTGGGTCATAGGGGGGTAACCCGTTTTATTTGGCCTATTGACCTAGGTTGTGACCCAACATGACCCAATTTCATAAAACACTGTAAATTAACTGAGGACAACATTCTGACAAAGTTTCATGGTGATCCGACAAAAAAGTGAGCTGCAGAGCGTTCAGTATGGACGACGGACTATTCTCGTTACCCAAAACATCGAGCCATGAATATATCCAATATATCTCGCAATGTTGTGTCTTAAAGCGACTATGGTAAATTTTGGCCTTGGGTGGCGCCACACCCACTTCAGAAATACCCTTAATTCGGACGATCAAAGATTAATCAATGTGAACAGATATGTTTACAGTTCAAGACCCTTAATGCATGTAAACTAATGTGAACGAGGGAGAGAGGTACCCGTAGAAGACCCTTAATGCATGTAAACCTATGTGAACGAGGGAGAGAAGTACCCGTAGAAGACCCTTAATGCATGTAAACCTATGTGAGCGAGGGAGAGAGGTACCCGTAGAAGACCCTTAATGAATGTAAACTAATGTGAACGAAGGAGAGAGGTACCCGTAGAAGACCCTTAATGCATGGAAACTAATGTGAACGAGGGAGAGAGGTACCGGTAGAAGACCCTTAATGCATGTAAACTAATGTGAACGAGGGAGAGAGGTACCTGTAGAAGACCCTTAATGCATGTAAGCTAATGTGAACGAGGGAGAGAGGTACCTGTAGAAGACCCTTAATGCATGTAAACCTAATGTGAACGAGGGAGAGAGGTATGTGTAGAAGACCCTTAATGCATGTAAACCTATGTGAACGAGGGAGAGAGGTACCTGTAGAAGACCCTTAATGCATGTAAACTAATGTGAACGAGGGAGAGAGGTACCTGTAGAAGACCCTTAATGCATGTAACCTAATGTGAACGAGGGAGAGAGGTACCTGTAGAAGACCCTTAATGCATGTAAACCTATGCCAACGAGGGAGAGAGGTACCTGTAGACGACCCTTAATGCATGTAAACCTATGTTAACGAGGGAGAGAGGTACCTGTAGAAGACCCTTAATGCATGTAAACCTATGTGAACGAGGGAGAGAGGTACGTGTAGAAGACCCTTAATGCATGTAAACCTATGCCAACGAGGGAGAGAGGTACCTGTAGACGACCCTTAATGCATGTAACCTAATGTGAACCAGGGAGAGAGGTACCTGTAGAAGACCCTTAATGCATGTAAACCTATGTGAACGAGGGAGAGAGGTACCTGTAGAAGACACTTAATGCATGTAAACCTATGTTAACGAGGGAGAGAGGTACCTGTAGAAGACCCTTAATGCATGTAAACCTATGTGAACGAGGGAGAGAGGTACGTGTAGAAGACCTTTAATGCATGTAAACCTATGTGAACGAGGGAGAGAGGTATGTGTAGAAGACCCTTAATGCATGTAAACCTATGTGAACGAGGGAGAGAGGTATGTGTAGAAGACCCTTAATGCATGTAAACCTATGTGAACGAGGGAGAGAGGTACCTGTAGAAGACCCTTAATGCATGTAAACCTATGTGAACGAGGGAGAGAGGTACCCGCAGAAGACCCTTAATGCATGTAAACCTATGTGAACGAGGGAGAGAGGTACCTGTAGAAGACCCTTAATGCATGTAAACCTATGTGAACGAGGGAGAGAGGTACCTGTAGAAGACCCTTAATGCATGTAAACCTATGTGAACGAGGATGAGAGGTACCTAGAGAAGACCCTTAATGCATGTAAACCTAGGTGAACGAGGGAGAGAGGTACCTGTAGAAGACCCTTAATGCATGTAAACCTATGTGAACGAGGGAGAGAGGTACCTGTAGAAGACCCTTAATGCATGTAAACCTATGTGAACGAGGGAGAGAGGTACCTAGAGAAGACCCTTAATGCATGTAAACCTATGTGAACGAGGGAGTGAGGTAACTGTAGAAGACCCTTAATGCATGTAAACCTATGTGAACGAGGGAGAGAGGTACCCGTAGAAGACCCTTAATGCATGTAAACTAATGTGAACGAGGGAGAGAGGTACCTGTATAAGACCCTTAATGCATGTAAACTAACGTGAACGAGGGAGAGAGGTACCCGTAGAAGACCCGTAATGCATGTAAACCTATGTGAACGTGGGAGAGAGGTACCTGTAGAAGACCCTTAATGCATGTAAACTAATGTGAACGAGGGAGAGAGGTACCTGTTGAAGACCCTTAATGCATGTAAACTAATGTGAACGAGGGAGAGAGGTACCTGTAGAAGACCCTTAATGCATGTAAACTAATGTGAACGAGGGAGAGAGGTACCTGTAGAAGACCCTTAATGCATGCAAACCTATGTGAACGAGGGAGTGAGGTACCTGTGGAAGACCCTTAATGCATGTAAACCTATGTGAACGAGGGAGAGTGTAGAAGACCCTTAATGCATGTAAACCTATGTGAGCGAGGGAGAGAGGTACCTGTAGAAGACCCTTAATGCATGTAAACCTATGTGAACGAGGGAGAGAGGTACCTGTAGAAGACCCTTAATGCATGTAAACGTATGTGAACGAGGGAGAGAGGTGCCTGTAGAAGACCCTTAATGCATGTAAACTAATGTGAACGAGGGAGAGAGGTACCTGTAGAAGACCCTTAATGCATGTAAACCTATGTGAACGAGGGAGAGAGGTACCTGTAGAAGACCCTTAATGCATGTAAACCTATGTGAACGAGGGAGAGAGGTACCTGTAGAAGACCCTTAATGCATGTAAACCTATGGGAGAGAGATACCTGTAGAAGACCCTTAATGCATGTAAACCTATGTGAACGAGGGAGAGAGGTACCCGTAGAAGACCCTTAA
Organism: Congeria kusceri; assembly: GCA_027627225.1. NCBI lineage: Eukaryota > Metazoa > Mollusca > Bivalvia > Myida > Dreissenidae > Congeria > Congeria kusceri. Next base: position 65,609,304 of record CM051028.1, read on the forward strand.
TGCATGTAAACTAATGTGAACGACGGAGAGAGGTACCTGTAGAAGACCTGTCCGGTTCTGGTGAGGTCGATGTCGGCCATGTAGGCGGCAATAAGCTTGATCTCCCGACCCAGGGGCATCACCATGGTGGGCTGGAAAACCGGCACTTCGCTCTCGAACGACAGGTGCCCATTGGAGTTCACCTGCAAACATATAAATGGTCTTATGTACTCGGTTCTTCTTGGAGGTCACCTGCAAATATATACATGGTCCTATGTGCTTGATTATTGTTCACCTGCAAACATATACATGGTCCAATGTATTTGATTCGTGTTCACATGCAAGCATATACACATGCACATGGTTCAATAGGTACTTGATTCTTGTTCACCTGCAAACAAATACATGGTCCTAAGTATTTGATTCGTGTTCATCTGCAAGCATATACATGGTCCTATATGTTCTTGATTCTTGTTCACCTGCAAACATATACATTTTCTTGGCAATTCTGCCTTTCGCCAATGGAGCCAGTGGCTACCGGTACAGTTGAATGTTTGACTAAATTAGGTAATGTTTGGCTACAGTTCAGGGCCCTCAATCTACGATTTTTGCCGCCGAATATCGGCCCCAATTCCCCCACCTGAAAAGTATGTTTTTTTCCCCTAAAAAAATGGAAAAATTCCCCCTTGGAGGTCTGCAAAAAAAACACAAGAAAACCTAGTTAAAATGCCAATAATCGTCCGCATCATACGTATAGCCGTTTTGGTCTAGATCTCTACATCGTACGGAATCCGGTTAGTGCCATATGAAATATCGTGCCTCTTACGGCGAGGGTGAGACACGAGAATTGCGCGAAACACGAAGCGAGACACGATATTCCCGCGAGACACGAAGCAAGGCACGATATTGTAACACGAGATCTCGCACTGTCGCAGTATCCCATACCACGATATATCGCGGCAAGATATGTGTCTCGCTTCGTGTTTCGCGCAATTCTCGTGTCCCGCGGTAAAATATCGTACCTCGCTTCGTGTCTCGCGCAATTCTCGTGCCTCGCGTTTAGAGGTCGAGGCACGAGATGCGAAGCGAGACACGAAGCGGGTGACACACGAAGCGAGGAACGATATTGTATCGTTCAAATTACGCCCGAATATCGAGTATCGCGGTTTGAAAGCAGGGAAGCAAAGCAGGAAAACACTCTTTTTCCTAACGAACGAATGCGGGTCAGGACGGCCCAAGTCGTTGACGGCCCAGACTATGACGGCCCAGTCCATGACGGCCCACTGTCTGTCTGCCTGCCTGTTTGTCTGTTTGTTTGTCAGCCCATTTGTCCGTCAGTCCACCCATTCGCCTGGCTGATACTGCTGCTTTGTGGCTATTTCTACTCGATTTGATAACTGTTTCTGTTTGAACTATAATGATGACTACGTTTTATTTATGCTTATTGTTTATTTTTATGAAAAGCCTGTTGCTGTAGAAGTAACGGTCTGTCTCTCTGTCAGACTGTCTCTTTGTCTCTCTGTCCGTCCGTCCGCCCATCCGTCTTGAGGAAACTGCGGCTGCAATTACTTCTGTTGCGTTGTTAAATAGTTGTGTACTAAAGGCCTTCTTCAAATTAACTTTCACACACTGAAAGTAGGTCAACACGACGTGGGGTTGCATCAAGCACTAAAGCAGATAGGTGCATTGCCCTATGTAGCAACGCACTTTGGTGTCAACTCAACGTCGGTGTTACTTATCATCATCATCAGTATCATCATAATAATCATCATCATCAACAACAACAACAACATCATTATCATAGTTTTACAAAATAGTATCAAGCAACTACAACGTGATTAATTCCTGGTGCACCGGTAGTCGCGAGACTCGATATTCGAGCGATATTTGAACGATACAATATCGTGCCTCGCTTCACATGTCGCCGGATTCTCACGTCTCGCTTCGTGTTTCCTGTATCGTGGTTTGGAAATTTACCGCGATACTCGAGATTCGGGCGATATTTGAACGATATAATATCGTGCCTCGCTTCGCGTCTCGCCTGAATATCGTGTTTCGCTTCGCATCTCGTGTCTCGACCCTTGAACGCGAGGCACGAGAATTGCGCGAAACACGAAGCGAGACACGATATTTTGCCACGAGATATCGTGGTTTGGGCTACTGCGACAGTGCTAGATCTCGTGTTACAATATCGTGCCTCGCTTCGTGTCTCGCGGGAATATCGTGTCTCGCTTCGTGTTTCGCGCAATTCTCGTGTCTCGCCCTCGCTGTAAGAGGCACGATATTCCATATGGCACTAACCAGATTCCGTAACATCGCTAATATTTCATTGACACATATTATGTGCGATAAACAATAAACCGATCCGTTCAACATCAAAGTGAAACAGTTTGACTTCATCAGCTTATACCCATGACAACGTCCTTTCACTGCTGTCGCTTTAATTAGCAACCGAATTACACGCTGTCCACGTGGATGGCGATTCAAACTTTAGTTGATATGCGCTACAAAACTTTTATTCCGAAGTAAAGTTCTCGCAGTTCTCTGCGCTACAATACACCCACGCTTTCCATGCGGATGACAAGACGTTGCACATGTCAGCATAATTTTCGCGCGCTTTTCTAGCCGAACAAAGGCTTTTCAGGAAGTACATGTGTATTTTAACTGAAAATAAAATGTGTGCTTATGACGTGTGAACAGTAAAATTCGGATAGGCGTTTCGCATTTCGATTCAGTATATGTGTTGTGATAACTGATTTAAAATTAATTACAAGGAACTATATAATATTTTTATAGACAAATAGAATATTTTACATATGGATATAACACATTATGGATGTTAACAACAATGAAAAGGTGATTTAATTACATTAACTTTTTGAGATAGCGAAAATAGGCTTGTGTTTACATGTATATGCACATGAATGACCTGTAGTGTATTTCCATTTTCGGTCTTCTAAATGAATACATTAAATTAATTAATAATTTAAAAAGCGGGACTGCAAATTACTTTTACAAAAAAAAATATGTGTTGCATATTGAATTATTTTAGTTTCATATCTCCGTTATAAAATCGTGCTGGGCTAGAAAAACACGCAAACTCTTTATTAATGCCAGCGAAATCACGAAAATCTCGTGGAAATGACTCGTGTTTAGCTGCAATGATACATGTATACCGCAGCCTGGTCCAAATTTAAAGCTTTATCGGTAGATTCTGAGCTATGGTTTTTTGTGCTAAAAAATAATCAAAGTTATATTTATAGGAGTTTCATTTACTGTAAAGATTACATTACGTTTTTACCAAACGGCAATAAGACGCGAGTTTGTTCGGGTTGAGTTAGTTTTCAAACAAGTTATCTGTAAAAACTTCCATATTAAAATATTCCCCCGGTCAGTCAAAATTCCCCCTCTAGAGGGCGGTGGGTCCCTTCCCCCAAAACTGATTGAGGGCCCTGCCGTTATATCCTCATATAACCTTATTTAGTCCCCCGAAACAGGTTGTCTCATTTATGCTCTGCATTACCGGTAACTACGAGATGAACTACGAAAACACTACTTCAAATAGGAGTGGAAGAGTAATGTTAATCCACAGGTTAAATTCATTAAGATAATGTCAAATTTGAATAAAATCAATAAATCTACTGTATTACTTCCTTCTAAATTTCTGCATGCAGTTTTTTTTTAAAACGATCAGCATACACATAGTTAAATTAATTATCAAAGGTAACTCAATATTTGCCTATGGCCTAATAAGTAGTGATGCTGTCAAAATGGGCTGCTGCTGCTGCTGCAACAGCTCTTACTTTTATATTTTCTATTAAGATGAAACAGTAAGAGACGGTTTAATAACACAAACAGAGTGGTCCCATGTGTGAATATGTCTAAAAGTCTGCATCAGTTGGTTTTAAAGGGTCTTCAAACGTAACGCAAACAATGTCTTCAAAACCATTCGTGACCGTTGCTAAACTGGGTCTAAATGAGTTATTGGGCTTTTTTCGCCAGTGTTGTCCAGGTTCCACATAGCTCTACTACTCCACACACAACAACACGTTTATGGTAGTGCACCACATGCTAACTAACCGCACATTTGGGCCCTGTGTTCGCAGCTTACATTTTCCCTCTGATTTGTAGATTTTAATGAAAACCGAACAAAAACGCATGTTATTTTATCTAGATGAAAGGTTATTTCGAAAATAAAATAATTTTTGCGATTCAGCACATTTGATATAGAAGATCAATATCAGTTAAGATTGAGCTTGATCCTGTAGTTAATCCCAAATGTGAACATGGGGCCTGTCGTTGCAGCTTACGTTAGTTATTTTGATTCGGTATTCTTAATATACCAAGTGCTAAAGTGTAGGTCATTCAATTGCATTCGTACAGAAAACTACCAATGTCTACGTTAAGTGCTTCTGTGCAGCTACAACTACTGCCGGTGGTAGTAGCACCGTTTGTGTTAGCACCACAACTACTTAAGTCTCCTACTCTTCCTACTGCTACTAATCATGCGGCTACTACAGCTCTTGTGCTACCATTACCACTACAACACAATCATGCCTGTTAATTCTTTAATTCTACCACGCGAAGAAGACTGATTTACTACCATTAAATGAACACTCGCATTAACTCATATAAAATTAGTACTCAAATATCTTCCCCTAGGGGCAGTAGGATACAGACAGAGGCACCACCATTACCATGTACAACCTGCTATTATTATTGCTTCCGTTGTTGATATACAGACACTCACACACGCGCGTGTCTGGCACGGCAGAAGGCATACACCGATAACCCGTGCACTACACAGATTGAATAATTCATGGAGCGCGCCCCGCCGATAAATGGCACATCAGCACGCAGCGTGCTTACATTCCTGTGTATCTTACAGGTTATATAGCAGGCGCTTGCGTTCATTTCTCACGCGCAACGACTCATGTATATACATCCGGCAGGCTGACCACGGAAACATGATTAGCAGTGTACATCTCACTCCTTATTATGTTCGGTATAGAATTGCTAAAATAATTGTTCCGTATATTGATCATTTCTTATTTCCAGTTCGGAGGTATATCAAGACACATTTAATTATTTTAAAACTTCATAACACACACACACACACGCACACACGCACGCACGCACGCACGCACGCACACACACACACACATGTGAAATGAAAGTAAATATACATTGTATATGAAGTTTACGTTTAACTGTTATTCAAATAGTTTATTTACTATTTATATTTACTATTGCATTATTTTTATTTTATTCTCTTAGACGTGTTCAACGAATACAAAATTAGATACATAAAATTTAAAATGCTAATAATATTTGAATCAAATCAAATCAAATCAAAACAATTCAATTCATTGTGGATATGGCTCTGAATTGGCGAAATGTTTCAAGCTAAATAATAACAGTTGCAAGAAAAAACAACGACACAGATTTATGTATAAGTATAAATTAGTTCTGTCGAGAAACAACAGACTTCCTTGCGCATCAATCATTTCCGAACGCAGTGTACAACTTCCAGTCCAGCCGACAAGTGGCTCATCAGACAACGTTTGACCTATATTGCGAAATCGTCGGTTAAACGCCCAAGAACATGTCCGCACTTGCCGAGAAATAATTTATTAATCAAATCAGGCAATAAATTATTTATCTGAAGCAACTGTTTCGTGTTGTAGCCCGTGAGGTTTCACGCGATATGATAGCTTTAACACTAATTACTTAATCCCGTCTAAAAAGCTACTGTATAATGATGAATTCCTAGCACCTGACGTCTGCTGTACCGTCTGACGTTTGCTGTACCGTCTTGTATGTGACGTATAACCACAGCCTTAGAGACTGTGGTTTTTCGTCACATACAAGACGGTTGCTTAGGATTTGGAGAGTCGATACAATGAAATGTTTAATATCTTTTGAATTTCAATATATTTTTGAAATGAAGACTACTGGTCATGAACGTTAGTCCGTCCACTTTGTGTTTTTTTTATTATCTCGCGTTGTACACAACTGATCACAATTAAACTTCACATCAATAATCCTGGGTTCAAAACTCATATAACGTGTAAGTTTAAATCAGAATGGACGAGTGTGAGGAAACTAAATAAACGGAAATAAACAACGTATAAAATGTCCATTTTCCTAGCTATAATGTACGTAAAAAAATCTGCCACTTTTTAGTATCCTTAGTATGTTTATAACAAAATAGTTTTTTTTTTTTTTTTAAATATCGTTATCTAAAGAGTAACGATGAAGGTTTACAAAAATAAAAATTTTGACGAAAATATCTTACCAAAACGACTTTCTTTCACCGGTATCCCCCCCCCCCCCCGCCGCTTAAATTCTGTATAATTTAAACCAATGACGGCAATGGTGAACTGCAAATGGTTTCGTTTCTTTCTTTCGCTTGTTTATATTGTGTTTGTTTTGTTTAAACGTCATTTTTTTGTAAAAAATAAAGTTTTTAAAATCTGAAGCCAAGGGTGACGTGAGCTATAAATAACTTTAAACGTCCTTCAATTCTATTCAAGGGAAATAATTCAATTTGAAAATCTTAGTGTATAGCTGTTTATTTTCACCTGTGCGGGTGTATGCGTTTTATGTGTGCAAGTAATCACTTATAATTGATATGTATAAAATAGATAATACATAATTAAATATAGATATTATTAATATGAGTATAAATCTGAAACATGACAAACATCATTCATGATACGGATCGATATGTCTAAGGGCCGAATTGTCAAAGAGGCCGATTTTTCTACTGAATTGCTAACTAGAACTGAGACCGGAAAAATCTACGGGCCGAAAATTCTCGGTACCTTGTGTAACCCCTTCGCTGAAGAAGGCTACAACATAAACTTAGCGGGACTACCTAGGGTTAACGATGATATTGGTACTAAATTCAGCGAGAATTGTAAGAAAATCTGAGATAACCGAATTAAAGAGAAAACACGACTGGGCAAAATAGTGATGTGATCTTTTAAACAGAAGCGGGTGTTTCCTATTTCGTCAAATTTGCTTGTGAAAATTTGTTAACGGTTAGAAGAAATAATAAACTTAAATATGTAATCATATAACACCATATTTTCGGTGCGTGCGTATGATGACGTCAGTTTCCCCACGTGACTCAATATTTCCTGTTATGAAACTGAGATTTCAATTCAAAAGTAAATAACGATATACTTACTGGATTCGACAAATCTGTAGAAGTCTGTTGCTATTGAAAGTTCTTTTGCTAATTGTTTTAAAACAATATAAATCTCTATCGCAAAAACGCTTTTTGAATGGTGGCCGAATATTTACGTACAGGTCGGAATTACGTCCATGGCCAGTATGTTTAAAACCCTTAATTATAGGACTTTAAGTCATAAAATCTTTGGATTTACCTATTTATTTGAAAATGTCAACAAACTCACATAATATTATAATGTAATTCAATTTAGTCTACATGCACTAGTATTTACAGTAAAATTATCAATGGATTACAGTTGATTATTCAATATATTATTGTACTCGCGGTTGGCTTTATGGATTCAGTAAAGAAAGCGTACTGAGCAAAGCCGCTTTGCATGATCCATCTAAAGCCATTGTAAATCCGAATGAGTTTCGAACAATAGTAGCCAAAACGTTTGATCTTGAAAATAAATGCCAGTCGCTTTGAAAACTTTCCCCAGAAAATGTAAAAATATATTTTCAAAAAATGGCAGAAACTTTAGTGGCTATTTGCTATTTTGGCGGCTGTTAGCGCTTACATAGATACAGATTTATGAGCAATTGCTATTTCGCAGCAGTAATAACTTAACTAAGTCATATAAACGATAATGTGGATGCATTTTAGAATGGTTACTTCATTTCCTAATCGTTTTTTCTTAGGCTATGATCCGGTTGTTAAAAACATTTCTGTTTCTTTGACGTTTGGGTACTTCAAAGCACCGTTAAAATCTATTATTGTATTCTTAGGTAGTGATCCGTTTTGTTTCATAATTATTTTTTTCGACTTTCAACATAAACGTTATTTCCACTGGTACTAGAATAAAGAGACAGAGACTTTTTAAACATAGATAGCGAAGTAATGTCAAGGCTAAAGTTGAAAGTGAAAACACAATGGCATAATGTCTATAATTATTATGCGCAGTTTATTCCGATTGATACAGTTTTACAATACCATATTCTAAATAACTCTAATCTACAGTTTATGTTTATGTCAAAAAGTGTTGAGAATATCTGAAGAACAAGTGGAGTATTCCGGTATTTCGGTTGTTTTTCGGTATTTTGGTAGGTCGTATGACCGCTTTTTAATAGCTCGTAATGATGGTGGTGAAGATGATGATTACGATGAAAATTGTGACGGTGGTGGTGGTGGTGATAGTGATTATGATGTCGATGATGCTGCCGCTGATGATATTGCCGATGATGCTGGTGATGATGATGAAGATGATGAACATGATGTTGTTGATGATGATGATGATGATATACTATTTCATCTCATTGGTTTCGCCAACTTCATTGTACGAGATAAGTTGTATCTATTGCCTACCACGAGATTAAGAGATTAACCAGATTATGAGCTTAGATTATCATTTCTCGCTGTATGTAATACTGAATAACTGCTTGTAATACAGGATAACCGCTGGTATATTGAGACAGGTAACTGACATAATATGAAAAGAACATGCGTGGGAATTTCGCACCTCTTTTGTGCACTAGTCCACTTAAAGAGGATTATCAATGTCAACAGATAGCAATTTTAAAAATTCCGAATTACGCACACAAATATATTGAAAAATTTGCACTTAATGAGAATATGAAATATCAGACTGCCTTCGTTGTTCACAATCAAATCAAATTGCGTCGTCGATCTAGTCTAGTCAAGTAAGTTTGTACATTTTGATGTATTTAAAATGTTTAACTTACTGTAATTATTTAATATTTTAAAGTGTCTAAATTTTTACTTGTTTCAATTCAGCAACTCAGTAGTACCAACTGAATGAATGTAGTCATGCCATTGGTTCACAGACGGAAGCATGCCATCATATTAATTAAGTTTTCTATAGATAAGTGTTACTATGAAAATCACATTTTCTATAACCAGTATCCATTTCGTATCAACAAAATGAATACAGGCAACCTAGTTTGCAATAAATTCATAATTTGTTTAAAATTATTTATATACAGAAATTCCGATGAACATTCTGATGTGTTTTACATACGAATATGTGTTAAAATATACTTACGAAAACACTTGGGTAAAACCCGTCGTAAAAGTGCATAGGGGTCGTCAGCTGGATTTCCGGTGAGCTGACGTCATCGCTCTGGGTAAGGGTCTCGTCCCCACGTGACTCGTCGTAGGGGTAGAACAGACGTAGTGGAACCGCAAAGGCCCGCCCTACAAGCCCCACACATAGAATACTACACATAAACACACACCACCGCATTTTCCAACTCCTATGTCAGATTAATATTCCACCAACAGATGTTCCTGGAATCTACTACCGCCGAATTCCCCTATCCAATTCTTGCTAGGTAATCAGATATTATATCTTCACAAAGCACACGTTCTTTCTATCCAAGTTAACATCCGAATTTACAGCATTTACGTAAAACAAAATCACTACAAACCGAACTGATCCAATACGCACATGTATATCCCAACACAAAGGGCCTAAACGTGTAGTAGATATTCTACCTAATCCGCCATAAAGCCCTAATCTAGGCGGAGTGTTATCTTAAGATTCCAGAGAAGATCGTGTGATAAACTGCCGTGAAATCTTCGCAACTCTCGAACGCGATTGGTGGATGCGCCGTTCTATTATTAGACACGTCACGCTCAATTTACCAGACCGCTCAGTTTACCTGTACACGTGATGAGCGGCCGAAGCCCTCTTCGACTACGTGACGTTAGAAACTATCAAACGGCCTTTCCATGAATAAAGAGCATTCTAAATTTACTAACTTAAAACCTTTTTATTGTAAACAAGAAATGTCTTTAACAAGAAATGTCTTTAAACAAGACAATCGGCTTTAAAATTAATATTGAGATGTCATTTAAAAATTATCTAAACAGACGGCCAAGATGATCGGTTACGTGACTTCTCAGACCCCAGATTTTTTGGTCCCCACCAATATTAGGAGATCTATTGGACCCCAGATTTTTCGGACACTATAAGAAAACTTCTCGGACCCAGAAGTTAATTTAAGATAAATTTATTAATTTAAAAATTGAATAAAATTATCATTAATATCTATGCCGTGAATAAACCAATCATACATCTCCACGTTTCCACCAGTGATATATGAATAACCAAAATAATTTAGGTTATCATAATTGTTATCTGAATTTGCCAAGCCAATTAAAAAAAATAACAATGTAAGAAAATAATTTCGGGAATGAATTAAAATTAATATGTATCAGACGAGTCTATATAGTTATTTATAGTACCGGTTATATACCATTCATGTAAGTTATCTAATAAATTAACGATTTGAAGTCAAATAAACATATAAACTGTATATAGCAATAAAAAGCAATAGTCAGGGAACATTCAGCGATTTTTGAAATGTTAAGACTTTATTTTTGATAACGCAAACATAAAAATGCATTAGACTATGACGAATTTAAATTGTCAGTAGAAATATGATATATCAAGGTTTCCTGTGTATAATTAGTATTGCAAATTGTGTATTCATGCTACGCGAATAACAATTTGACGTATTCCGAATCTTCTTTCATAACATTTTATCTATAGAAAAAGTTGCATCTTTTTACAGATTTAATAACATCTACTGGAGAAGTTGATAGAAAGATGCAAATATAAATAATCGTTCATAAAGCGTAACCACAAGTTTAATTCAAATTAACAGTAAGTTTATAAATATAAATTCCCCCTTTACTGAAATTTTTAGGTTTATGATGCACGCACGAGTATATTACAACGGTTGCTAGCTACGCGCGTTATTTTTAGAATCCCCCGAAATCAACAAAAAAGTAATCGCTCTGATACAAACGCTAATTTGGATGGGGTGGCGGATTTATGGCAGTGGCGGGATTTGGCACTGCACCAGTACTGTTTCTGGAATGTGATGAACTTGCTAGAATCAATGGGCTACATGGAACTGCAACTCTGTGAATGAGATTTATGAATTTATGAATGAGGTTCATAATTTGCCTCAGTTCTAGAGTATATGTCGATGATATGTTTATAACTTCATTTTAACCGCTTATGTAAAAATTATGTAAATTTTTACTCCCCAAAAGTATGCAACAGTTATTGGTATACGTTAAACCATTGTTTGAAGTTTGCATTCCCTAAAATTAGAAAATTTGTCAAATTCTATTGGCATTTAATTTTCCCGCTGCATAATTATCACAAGAAATCTAGGTCAAAAGTGATTTAGACAGCTACGCCGAAAAAAACAACACATTATGATTCTTTGGAAAAAAGTTACTTTCCATGTATATACCTCCAACATAACTTTAAATATTTCGAGCAATGACGATAGGAGTTAATACAAATACATCAAACGCGTATTTTTTTCACTGAAGACTTGCATTATATAGAGTTATCTTTTGGTAATTCTTAATGTAATGCGCTGTATTCAGCTGAAACGTATTTACCAGTGGGGTAGGGTCTTATGGGTCACGTGACTCCGCCCAGGTGACCCTAAACCTATGTATTATATATATTTAAAATATGACCTTTTTCACATTCCCGTTATCGAGTACTGTAGGAGTTGTCTCCCTTGATAAAGCGAATCGAGAACGAGGCTGACGATGTATTGGCTGTAATTGTCCATAAAGAAAAATAATGTTCGATATAGAAAATGTCGAATAAACTGATAAAAAATATATTTTTTTCATTAAACTTGTATAATACATTATTCAGTAAATTATGTATACGTGGACATGTTTCAAATACTTAAATTATAATGCAAATAATGTAACAATCACAACATAGCCAAATCTGTTAACGAAACTATGTTTGACATCAATTCATGATTATGTTACTTAATATCCAGATCTGAATTTTTAATGATTGAAATAGACCTATAATTGCTGAATTTATTGCAGTTTACATAATTGATTATTAATTATTAATTAATTAATTAATTAAGATTTAATTAACAGAAGCATTTCGTTTATTCCGGATTCAGTGTCGGCTGGGGTAATTATATAATAGCTTGACAGTTACATATAACATTATTATTATTATTATTAACTATCATAAAAATATGACTGAGAAATAAAACATCATTATTTTAATATCAAACCGTTAAAAAAGCAGTGTTAATTATCGTTATATGTCTTCAAAATTTGTGTACAAACACATGTACATTCCATTTATAAACTATCATATCAAGCAAACGATCAGGATAATTGCCAATAGAATTAATATTTTGTTTTAAATAAAGTTATTTTTTATTTTAAATGATGGTTATTTCATTTGTTATCAAGTAGATTCCTGAAGTCAGTGGCACAGCTGCCGAGACAATAACCCGTGTATTACTTCACTAATTGGTATGCACTTTGATTACGTAATTGTGTCACATATTATTTTAAAACTAGGACCTATATACACACATTCTGGTTACATAATAATGGTCATGTGTTTATACAAGATTATGATCTTATAATTGATACGACCAGGTTTGAACAATACGAAGTAAGCCAGTCTCAGAGAAATTACCTAAGTCTAAATTGCATTTTTTTTTTTCATTTTTAGCGACGATATACTAATTAAACTGACACTCTCTTATCATATATCATAATTATATTATGTACCATGCCATTTCTGTTTATTAAGAAATAAACTAAGTGAATATTTATAACATTTTAAAAGTAATAAACTGTAAATGCCCGCTATGCAGCCGGTATTAACCACTATCAATAGGTCTTATTACCCCAAAACGGAAGTCACATCCTCAGGGTTACTGTCAGTTAGATAATAAGCACATACGGATGAGTGCAGGATGCATATAATTTGTAAAATACAGTTTAAATGATATGTTTTGGTATCATTTTAAAGGTATAGTATGTAAGCAATAACAACAAGGTTTTCGAATCGCTGATAAATTATTGTGTCGTGATAATCGCTAAAAATGGGAACGTGAAACTCGTCTAACCTGGTTTTCCGTTGCTGATAACAGCTCAACTGTTTCAATAACTAACTAAACTACATTTATTTTGACATGCTGTACAAAACGGTACATGATATATCGAGGGTTAAAGGGACCTGTTCACAGATTGACGAATTGACAATTTTTCAACTTTTTGTCTCCGATGCCAAAAATAAAAGAACAGTGTATACAAGGGAGCAAAATAACACTACGGACCTCGAAATATACTGTACAAACCGTTTCGTTTATGAGTAATCATCAGTTGAAATTGATAAAAATTATAAAGCGTTTGTAACGCTAAACGATGGAATAATTTTGAGTGTTTCTGTAGTTTTCGTTGAAATTGTTGACAACACGCGGAATACTTACATAAAATAAATAATGCAGTTAGATATACAGAAGTCGTAATGGCCGAGTGGGTAAGAAGATTGCCTTTTAATCCGGAGGTCCCGGGTTCAACCCCGGCAGAACCATTTTTTTCATTTCTTTTTTTTCTAAATACTTTTCTTGTTACCATACTAGAGCTGTTTAGTTCCGACGCTTAAATCTGTCGAGTAAAGACATTTAATGGCATAATTAAAAAATGCGAAAATCTATGAACAAGAATGAAGTCCCTTTAAAAACCAGAAGGTACTGACTGGTATTGATTTCAAAAACAGTTAATACCTTCTGGTTTTCAACCCTCGAAATACATGTATGTTCTTGTGAACCTCTTTGGTGTGTTTCCAGACGCGATGTCCGTCTGTCTCTTTACAGAGTTGTCGGTATATGTTATCTTGTAGGATATCTAACCAACTGAGGATGTTTGTTTTATCAAAGCGATTTGAAATAAGATAAAGATTGTATGGCTGTATTTTAATGTTATTGATTTGTAGTAAACGAGGTCCTTCCGCGCCGAAGCTGCATATTGTGAGGGCCTGGGGTGTGTTATTTCAGCACTATTTACTTTACTTTTCTTTAAGAGACACATGGAAATTAGGTACGAATTTGAGATCACAGCTGCAGTTTTCAGTTATTAGACTGTTGGCGGAAGCCAACGGCCTTTTGAGAGGGTAATTTTCAAAACAGGTATCAGAGACAACCACTTGTTTTCTTTGCAGGCTATGAGTCAGGAAATCGAAACCCGAACTCAAAACTGCAAAAATTCACGCCTGATTTCTTACCTTTTAATTATTTTATATAATGTATGTCATGTGTATTACGATATTTATATCATGTGATTTATTACAATTACAGTTTCTAAAAAAGTCAATTTATTTAAAACGTAACATCAAACTAATGACACCCTAATTTTCGCGATTTATTTGCATGTAACCGAAATATTCACCTGGTGTCCTGGAACGAGACTTTTATTGCGCTACATCGGTTATGTCTGACTCCTTTCGAAAGTGTTATTTCTTGTAACCGATTCTTAATATGAATATTTTGACACCAATTTACTGCAATATATCGATTTTAAACTGTAGTATGGAAAACCGAGAGCACGCATCGTATGACCTACATTTAACTCAGTAGGCTACGAATCACTAACAATCGACTACCACGCTTCATCGGTTATTCGGCATGGCTTGTTGCAGATTGACTTGTTAACTGGCATGTATATAATTACGTTTGCATTGGATAATTAACCTGGAAAATACTTGTTCGTTACTTACAAATTAATTTGTATTATGACGCCGTATCCTATTGAATAAGAATCCGTATTATCAAGTTTAAAGGTGGAAAAAAATGCACACATAATTCACATGCTTTTAGTTTCTTTGGTCGCCAATAGTCTTTCTACGCTGCCAGCGTTTTGATTTTTATGCTGTAGGGGAACCGGATTTTCCGGAGAAAACCCACCTAACCGGCTAGCGTAGTTGTTTGGACATATACCCTTGCTTCTCACATAAGCGATCGGGTTCCAGAAAATACGTGTATCAGGTAGATCCAGTAGGCATTTGTAAATCCAATATGTGTCCTTTATGCGAAGAAAGAGTGAGATAGGCCTAAGGCAAAAAAATATTGGTTTCCGCTTACGTCTCCAAAACTAATCTAGTGGGAGGGGGGGGGGGGATTTTTTTTTTTTCTTTATTTTTTTTTTCCTTCGTGGCATATTCACCATACAGTTTAGGTATTCACCATACAGTTTAGGTATATTGGACTGCTTGAAAATTTATAAACGCCTTCAATCCATGAAACTGTACCTTATAGTAATATGTCATTACCAAGAGCGCCTATCTCACGCAGACTAATTCGAAATGCTAATTACCGAAAAGCCAGTTTATTAGCGAAAACTGCTCTTTTTACAGAAATTCAGAAAAAGTTAATGATCGATAGGCAAAAAAGAACTTTTAGGGTCGTCGAAAAAACTTATTTAAGCGGAAACCAGCAACTTTTGTACTCCTAAGATATTAGTTGACGTCAATTATTTTAATCAATTATTTACATATTTTACATACTAGATGAACGACAGAGCAATCCTATTAATTTTATTATGGATATCTTAAAGTAATAAGAAGTATAAATGAGGCGTGTCGTGGGAAAATCGGGCTGAATGCATGTGCGTAAAGTGTCGTCCCGGATAAGCCTGTGCAGGCCGCACAGGCTAATCCAGGACGACACTCCGTTTTAATGTTACTTTTTGTTTCGAGGTAGACACTTCTAAACATAATCCACTGTATGCGGAAAGTGTCGTTCCGGACCGCGCAAGCTAATCCAGGGCGACACTTTACGCACATGCATTAAGCCCAGTTTTCCCTCGACACGCCTCAAATATTTTTCTATGCGGATAACAAACGACAGAATACTGAGAGAAATGTTCGGGTAAAGGAAGATCACTGTTAGTAAATCTGTATTCAGGATTTCATTGAGTTGTGTCTCCTGTCCGTCCTTCTACAGGTTTGAAACAGTTTGCATCCATAATGGTCTTATAAATGGTGTGTGTATATCAATAACTGTATTATATATGAGGCGCGTCGTAGGAAAATCCAGGACGGCACTTTCCGCCTACAGAGGATTTATGTTGAGAAGACACTTCCTTGAAACAGAAATACCACAAAAGCGGAAAGTGCCGCCCTGGATTAGCTTGTGCGGACTACAAAGGCTAATTCGGGACGACACTTTACGCACATGCATTAAGTCCGGGTTTCCCACGACGCGCCTCAATTATATAGTTCAATTTCAATTTCTGTAAAAGATCAATAATTACGTAGACATACTGATTGTATCTGTAGACATAGTAACTGATAGTGATGTAATGGAAATGGTGTCTGCCTTTCGATTATGCGATCGGGAGATCGATCCCTGCTTTGAAGCGTTCGATTGATCTTTCCTCAAACGACACCAGGTACTGGTTCTACCCAGAAACAGGCGCGGAAGTGTCTCAATGAGCTCAGGCTTTTGACACAATCGTGCGATTAAATAAAAAAAACCTTAACATTTCAAACAATGACGACAGTAGACTAATAAAAACACGCATTGTTTCATTAAAACCGTTAAGTACATGTATGTATCTTTTGTTCATTTCTTTATTTAAAGCGTAATTATACCTTTCACAATATCTTTATAACAAAGCATAAACATACACATAAAAACAATGTGAACAAAGTGAGTGAACAGTGGGTATTCGGTTTCTCTCCTAGTAAGTTAAATGGTTAAACGCACGATTATTGTATCGAAATAAAACATATAAGAGGCGTGTCGTGGAAAAACCGGACATAATGCATGTGCGTAAAATGTCCCGGTTTAGCCTGTGCACTTCGCACAGACTAGTCCTGGACGACACTTTCCGCTTTTAGTGTTTTTTCTGTTTCAAGGAAGTCTCTTCTAAACATAAAACCACTATAAGCGGGAAGTGCACAGGATAATCCGGAACGACACTTTACGCACATGCATTAAGCCCGGGTTTCCCACGAAACGTCTCATACGTATAAAGGCGTATTAAATATAGATCAAACACAACGATGTCGGGTGGTTATTTTCAAATATCGATACATTGTCAATTTTACTGTTCGCAACCAAATATAGGCATACTATTGCATTTATAACATATTCAACAATAATCATTACAGCAAACGATTAAAAAAGGCCTGCTTAATTAACTTTGAGCAAATAAAAAACAACAACAAATATTAAACAGTTCTCACATGCGATGACTTAAAACACATATGCCTATTCATTGCACTTTGTTATAGCTAAAACATTATCAATGGTAATGATATTAATCATAATAATTTAAAGAAGTTCGCAACAATTTCCTTCAATTTTTTTCCAACGACAAATTTTCTTAAAACTTGGCACAAACATGCATCAAAGTATCCTAAAACTAAAACAGTCTTAACAAATAGGGGTCACCGGCCTTTTTCCGGAAATATTGAATTTTGAATACGGTACCTGTCAAAGCCTTTTTCAGTTTGTGTTACTTAGAATGTTGAATAATATAAAGCGTTTATAATCAAACAAAGATGGAGATTTTTAAAAGCATCTTTTTTAAATGTTTCGTTTGGTAATATACCAATGCAGTTTAATGATAAAACGCGCTTTATTTACAGTTATCATTCAACAAATGACTTGTAAAGGACACTTTACGATGTTAATTATGCATTAAATATGCCTGTGAAAACATAAATAATTTATCAAATATACGAATATCTTTTGTTCCAAACGACAGATTTTGTTAAAAGATCCTACATACATGCGTCATTGCATCCTGAAACTAAAACAGTTTTAAAAAATAGGGGTCACCGGCCTTGTTCCGGAAATATTGGGTTTTGAATACGGTACCTGTTGAAGCCCCTTTTATAGTTCGGATTTTTATCAATGTTTTAAGTATATATGATAGTTTTTTTCAAACAAGGTTATGGTTCTTTCAACTGATATGTTTGTACATGCTTTGTTTGGCAATATACATGTGTATGTTGATAATAAAAACGCTTTACCTACATTTACCGCTTAAATAATGAATTTGACTGGACATTTAAGTGTGTCAAATGGGAACTAATAATGCTTTCTGAAACTTTATGTTTATCAAATGCATATTTTGTTCCAAAGGACAGATTTTCTTAAAATTTCGCACATATGCATCAATGTATACTTACACCAAAACATTAACAAAAGGAATGGCTGACCGAACTTGTTTGGGAAATATTGGATTCCATATAGGGTACCTGTGTAGCCTTTTTCCAGTTTCGTTTTAAACAACGTATCAATAGAATGGAGGTATTTAATGGATCATTTCTGAGCTATATTTGTTTGGAAATACATTGCATAAGTGTGTTTTTGATTATTATATATGCTTTATGAACTTTTACTATTAAAAATATTTATTTTGAATGGACATTAGATATGAAATTAGTATATTGTAACCTATATACAATAAAGAAAAAATGAAGCATAAGGAGAAATTAACCCAATTAGTTTCTTTTTGTTGCGAATGTCCTTTATGCAATGACGTCATAATTAGAGGTTTTTTCCTTTAAAATTGTGACGTTATTGTGCGCCCGATCTAAACTGCCAATAACTCATTCCATAAATAGAGGCTACGTCACAAGCTACTACTAGAGAAGCGTCGTCTGGTGGACACATTGGCAGTTCATGTCTATTGGGCATTAAGAAAATACAATGTTACTGAAATCAATGACGTCATAAGTATTTCTCCTTAAATTGTGAAGTGACTGTGTGTTGGATCTAAACTACAGTCTATTAGGGACAACGAAACGAATTAAAATTAATAACGTCACAAGCATTTCTCCTTTAAAATTGTTACGTACTTGTGCGTCGTATCTAGCCTGTAGTCTATTGCTGACAATAAAAAATTGAAATTAATGACGTCACAAGTATTTCTCCTTTAAAATCGTGACGTAATTGTGCGCCGGATCTAAACTGCAGTCCATGTCTATTAGAGAAAGTTTGTCGCCCCACTGGGCGTGGCTTTTATCGCCGGGGGCGTACACCTTGCACTGCAGCGTCACCTTCATGTACACGCCGTTTTCCAGCTGAAATATTAACAAAGCATGTCGTCAGGTATAGTTGACTGTAAGACGAAATTTAATCGACAATGTGTGAAGCCATTAAGAAAGCTAGGACTTCATTGTTTGACGGACATGTCTTGTTAAAATATTTGTATTCTTTCAACGGTAGGCGTTGTTATGAATGCCTTAGCATATAGTCAATAGACTAACTTCCACACGGAGATTGGACTGATTTCGAGCATAAGAAAACAACGTTGACACCGTAAAATTCCTGCGTTGTTACGTTAACTTTTTAGTTATCTCCTGTTGTTTTTAATGTTAACTCTTATTCTATCATGATACTCGCTAATTTTTTTATAAACAAAGAAAAAAATGATCGTTGTTAAACTACCCAATAAACAACGCACAGAGAAGTCCCGATTCTGAGCGGAACATAATAAAACGTAGTTCCAATTACAATTAAAAAATGTAGGTCAAATCTTGTTAGAATCGAAATAATTTTCGCATTATCTTTGTTTATCGGCAATAAACAACTATTTGTCGTTCTGGTGCGTGACTATTAAACAACTCGGGCTAACGCCATCGTGGTTTAATTCCTACGCATCAGAACTCAAAATCGTTGTTTATTGGCCGATAAACAACGATTAATTTAAGATGGAGCGTTAAATATAATGCGGAATAAAAATCATTATTTGTTACACAACTAGATGCGTTATTGTTTCTATTCTCTAAAAAGCAGTAATAAAAGTGGAACCGGGAACCAGCGAGTAATGACGGCTTTTTGAGCGCTCGTCAAAATAAATGATTATTTATTAAAATAAAGCCATAAAAACATTCTGCAACAGTGCAATTTTTGTGTCTGTGCAACCCGGGATTAATGATGTAACGTACCAGGAAAGACAGCTTGGCATGGATTTGAAATAAAGCATTTATGATACGGTAACTTTTTCAATATAAATGTATTGGGCGCGGCCATATTGATTTTACCTGATGTTACCTGGGTTGTACAGTTTCTAACCTCATGTGTAACGGTTCAATGTGAAGGTCACCCACGCTCGACGAACTGAAGTATACTGTGCAAAACTAATAAGGTGATTCACACGATGTCTACTGAAGAAAAGAAACGTAAAAAGGATATAAACTCTACTGGTAGCATCAGTGAAATTGAATTGCCAACATCACCTTCACAGAACGAGCAAAAATCCGAAACCCACGAAACTCACAAAAGTCGAAAGGCAAAAATGTCGAAAGTTGGAAAGACAAATTGGAAACCAGAAAGTAACGTTTCCTCTGAAATAAATGACATAAGAACTCAACTTAAAGACATCAACAACAAGTTGGCAAATGTCGCATCAACCGTTGATAGGTCCATTGAACAAATAAATACGAAAATTAAACAACTAATAGAAAAGGACGACACACGAATGAGAGATACCATGAAAGAATTATTATCGGGTATCAAAGATGAAATCGTGAAGACACTTTCAAAGCAAATCGAAGTGCTGGAATCAAGAATCTTTGAACGCGAAGTTGAGAATGATAGACTGAAACATGAAATTAAAGACCTGAACAAGAAACTTGCGGATCAAGAAGAAGTTAATTCCAAACTAGCTGATTCTGTTGTCAAGCACGAAACGGAAAGGAGGAAAATTGAAAATGAGGCAAACCAATATAGCCGAAGTAACAATATCATAATCAGCGGAATATCGCATATCGAAGAACTTGTAGAAGGCAAAAAACAATTCAAGCGATTTGAAACAGCTGAAGAAACTACCAAATATATGGTAGAAACTTTGAACAGCAAACTGGGCTGCCAGATAGCCACAAGCGAAATCGATATTGCCCATCGTTTAAAGAAAGGACCAGAAGGAAAGAAGGACATTATTGTACGCTTTCAGTCCAGGTTACTTCGTAACACAGTACTCAGACAAGGTCGTATTCTCCGCCAAGCAGGTATATTTATTAGAGAAGACCTCACACCTCTGAATTTGGAGGTCTTTATGAGTGTCAAACGCAAAATGACTGACGAAGTGTCCAGTGTATGGACTCGTAATGGGGTTATCCTCTACAGAAATGCACAGGAACAGGTGACCCGTGTCGACTTTGAGGACTATCAGACCTGGTTAGACCTGCCCTGGCCAAAACGACCTGCGAAGTAACGGCGATCAGTGTTTTCATTATCTATCATTGGACAGTATAGATTTTTGTATAATTTGAACGGTGCTATCATGCGTGACAAATCTGGTAAAATGGATGTAGTTAAAACGGTTCTCATATAATCACAATTTTGAGATTAAGTTTAACAGGTTCACAAAATTAACGCTCGTCTTAAAATAAGGATGAATTGTAAAATAAGTTGTAAAATAAATATTGATTTGATAGTAATAAATATAATAATCAGTAAAGTGGTTAACAAAATCAACGTTTGTCTTGTAAATTAAGATGAAATGTAAAAATAAATAGTAATAAATTTGATAATAATAAATATCGATCACTTCATACATATAGTGTTTCCATTTGTCCATATTATATAGTGTACATTAATTGTAAACAATAAACTAGTATGCATATAAATATCATATATGTTTTACATTAAATATATTTAATATTTGATAGTGATAAATACAATAATAATAAATATAGATCCTTTTGTATACAACAACAACAACATTATACATAATGTATTTATTAGTGTATATTATATGTGTAATTTAATTGTTAACAATAAATTAGTGATAAAACAATAATAATAAATATAATTAGTGATAAAACAATAATAATAAATATAGATCACTATATATACATAGTGTATTAATTACTTGATATTATATAGTGTAAATTAATTGTAAACAAAAAATTAGTATGCATAGAAATATCATATATGTGTTTCACTATATGTAGTAAATTTTCAAAATGTGTAGATTAGTGTATATTTTATATTGTACATTAGTTGTAAACAACAATAAGTATATATAGAATTATCAGATATGTGTACATGTACGAAAAGTGATAGCCGTGCTTTATCTTCAGTTATTCCTTTCCTACTATGCAATTATTTCTTTTATAGTATACGTCCTGGCTACACTTTCCTTGCAAAAATTCGTCAAATACAGTGCCTTCCACCGTTTTCGTTAAAAAGGGCAAAACGGAAGCATTAATTAATTTGTTGTTGCATGTTGTTTGAATCTCAATGCCTTTATTTCTTGGAAGTATTGTTGTATGTTAAACATGAAGGTCAATGAACAAAAATTCAAATTAGACATAAGTTTGCATCACATATAAATACTATTTCTTTTTCCTAAACGAACTCTATATAATACATTTATTGACATGTATAAGACAGTGCAAAAGATATGTATAAGATCATCTTAGCGAAACATAATTGTGTATAATATATACAATATAAAATCATTGTAATGTTTTCTAATCCTCTTTTAAAATATATTTTAGCGAAACATAATTGTGTATAATATATACAATATAAAATCATTGTAATGTTTTCCAATCCTCTCTTAAAATATATTTCTTGATGTTATATATTTTTTAGTTCCTAAACTGCTTCTCTTTTTTCGTTTTCGCTAAAGAGGGCAAATACGGAAAACGCTTTAGTAATTTAAATATTTAGCAATTTGTAGTATCTCCATATGTTTCTTCTGTTGGAAGATGCATTTCCATGGGGATCCACACATATTGTTTTTTTCGACAAGCCTTTTAAATAAATAACATTCATACTTAATACATATCTGCAAAGTTCATAACCTGGTAACACTTGAATCTTCATTTGGGTTGCAATTTTCTTTCACTTGCGAAGAAATTACTGGAAGTGAACTCGTTAGCTTGTGTTAAAAATGAAACAGTAATGCAGTTGAATTGATGTTTTTCCTTATTTAAATTGCAAACATTTTAATTATTAGTTCGCGTCATCTTGGTAAAACTATATAAATGGGATCAGATCCGGTAATTAAAACTAAATTGACACTCGTCTTTAGAGTTCATTAATTTTTAAATGTTAACAATAACACAAATGAAATGTTGTTCTTCTCCATACAAGAAATGTATATGCATATTTGAAATTCTTGTTTTTATAAGATACATTTATAAGAAATTATTACAATGCACAACATGTTCCAATTTTATTCTCTGTTCAGTTAATAAATATTAATATGATAAGATTTATAAGAAACTGTTCCAGGGCACTGCATACTACAATATTATAGCAATAGTAGCCTTTTTTTTCTAGAACGTTATCAAATACAACACGTTCTAATACTAGTTTTTTTTTTGTTTTTTTTTTCCCAGCTTTCAATAAATTAAATGATAAATGAAGGTTTTATGAGTAAATATAGAGATTTTTTTTCATAATTTATCCTGAATAGAAGTGTATACAACTGCTACATTTCTTAAATTTTTGGTCTATTGAGACATTGTTGTATCTAAACCTGATATATTTCCAATTGCATATATATGCCAATATATTAATGCACGATGATTAACTTCCTTTTAAGTGTTTATAGAGGAAATCCATGCTTAGGTTGTCTGTCAAAGTAGTCAGTATTCTTTTATGTTTGTTTGTTTATTGTTTATACTTTTTTGTTGCTTCCGTTCCTTATATGGAGATCATGCTTATTGCGTTCAAACCGATGTACCTGCTTTTACATATCACTATAATTACCTATTTCATGCCTTTCGTTAATGTGTTCCCTTAAAATATTATCTTTAAACTGCAGAGGCATCCAGGGCATAAAGAAAAGATTACAAGTATTTCAATATTTAAAAGATACAAATTGTGACATATTGTGTCTTCAAGATACACATTTTGTTTGCGACCAATATAAAACTATTTACTCAGAATGGGGGGCAGAATGCTTTATGAGTTATGGCTCTTCTAATTCCCGCGGTGTTGCAATTTTCCTTTCAAAGAAACTTGAGTACAAAATACATAACGTTTATTATGATGACCAAGGAAACTTTATTCTGCTTGATTTAAATCTCGGTGAAACCCGAATTACCATTGTTACTATCTATGGGCCAAACACTGATATCCCGGACTTTTTTAACAATATCTTCCAGAAAATTGACACAATTAGTAATGATTCTTTCTTGATTTGTGGAGACTTTAATTTAGTATTAGACCCAAATCTGGATTACGATAATTATAAAACAGTGAATAATAAAAATGCAAGACAAACTGTTATAAAGCATATTGAAGAACGCAATCTTTCCGACCCTTTCAGAGTTAACTACCCTGTTTCGAAACGATACACATGGAGACGAACAAACCCCATACAACAAGCTAGGCTTGATTTTTTCCTTTTATCACCGCTTTTATTACCAGCATTCGTCGATGTAAACATTCTACCAAGTTTCCAATCCGATCACTCAATTGTAATCATGTCTTTACAATTTACTAATTTTAGCCATGGCAAAGGTCTATGGAAGCATAATAATAATCTGTTAGGTGATATCGTCTACTTAAACACTATTAATAAAAAAATAAACGAAATTAAACAACAATATATGGTCCCCGTTTATAATTTTGATAACATGTCTGATATAAAAGATCAAGACATACAATTCACGATTGATGATCAACTTTTTCTCGATACTTTACTTATGGAAATAAGGGGCAAAGCTATATCTTACAGTTCCTATAAGAAGAAATCGACTAACAATCGTGAAAAGAAACTTAAACTCGAAATCGAAGAACTAGAAAAAACTCTCACAGATGATAATGTTCAATATATTAATAATTTAAAAGCTGAACTTAAAAATATATATGATGAAAAATTAAAAGGGTCCGTTATTAGGTCGAGAGCTGAATGGGTTCAAAATGGTGAAAAACCCTCGAAACTATTCTGTAACCTTGAAAAATACAATTATACGACAAAAACTATGACCAACTTAATTAATGATAATGGAATTGTACTAGATAACCGATCTGACATTTTAAAAGAAACTGCCTTTTTCTATAAAAAACTATACCAGTCTCAAAAGGTAAACGTGTACGATGAAGATTTAAATAGTTATGCAAATGACATAGAAATACCCAAACTGTCAAGTGAACAGTTAAATAATTTAGAAGGGCCAATCACATTAAATGAGGCTTCTATTGTTTTAAAAAACATGGCAAATAATAAAAGCCCAGGTTCATCCGGTTTTACAAATGACTTTTTTAAGGCATTTTGGCCAAAATTGGGCACCTTCGTTTGCAGAGCTTTAAATCATGCATTTACAAGTGGAAATTTATCCGTTACTCAAACACAAGGTATAATTACCTGCATTCCAAAAGGTGACAAACCTAGACAATTTTTACAGAACTGGCGGCCAATAACGTTACTAAATACTGTATATAAAATCGGTTCTGGATGCATAGCAAACAGGTTGAAACTGTATATAGATAAACTAATAAACAATGACCAAACTGGATTTATCAAGGGTAGGTTCATAGGAGAGAACACCAGACTCATTTACGATATACTTAATTACACAGATGAAAATGAAATCCCGGGTCTGCTGTTGCTAATAGATTTTGAAAAGGCCTTTGACTCTTTGTCATGGGCATTTGTTAATCGGACTCTATCATGGTTTAATTTCGGTCCTGATATAATAAAATGGTTTAATGTATTGTATAAAGACGGAGTATCGGCGGTCACGCAGTGTGGGTTTTTATCAGATTTTTTTCCAATACAACGTGGCTGCAGACAAGGGGATCCGCTCAGTTGCTACATTTTTATACTATGCGCTGAAATATTGTCTAATAAAATAAGGTCTAATCCTAAGATTAAGGGAATCAAAATTAATGACATGGAATATAAATTGTCACAATTTGCCGACGACACTTCGATACTCCTGGATGGCTCTGCAGCATCTCTCAATGAAACTTTAGATGTATTGTCACACTTCACACACTACTCAGGGTTAAAAGTTAATTTCGACAAAACGAAAGTAGTCTGGATAGGTAAAAATAAGTTTAGCTCCGAAAGTATTAAAACAAGATGGAAATTAAATTGGAACCAACAAACATTTGACATGCTTGGCTTAACATTCCACATTGACCTTAAAAAAATGGTAGAACTAAATTATGCTGACAAAATAGTTAAAATAAAAGCCTTATTAAAAAACTGGACCAGAAGGATTTTAACAACGATAGGAAGAATTCAAGTAATTAAAACTTTAGCATTGCCGGTGTTAAATCATCTCTTTCTTTCCTTGCCTAATCCACCACAAAATTTGTTAACAGAGATCAATGAATTATTTTTTAATTTTGTGTGGAATGGTAAACCACGAATTAGCAAAACTATTTTAATAAAGGAATATACTGAAGGAGGTTTAAAGATGATTGATTTGTTTTCCTTTGTTAGCTCTCTGAAGTGCTCATGGATCCGTAGAATTGTCACTGGGAATGGAAAATGGATAAATATTGTTAATTTAATGATTGATCTTCAAAAATTATACAACTGTGGCAGTGACTATCCTGAAAACTTAATTAACAAGATACAAAATGAATTTTGGAAAGATACATTGAAATCATTTGCTGAACTTTGTAGAAAAGAACCACTTAAAAATCAGCTTTTGCTACAAAATCCAATATTCTATAACCCAGACATAACAATTGGTAACAAAAGTGTATTTTTTAAATCATGGTTTGAAAAAGGCGTTCATTTTGTTGGGGACTTGATGCACAATGCTGAACTTTTAACCTTTTATAGTTATGATGATTTCTGCAAAGTATATAACTTCCATCCAAACTACTTATTTTTCCTAGGAATTATTAACGCAGTTGCAAGATACATGAAGCTTAGAAGCTCTTATGATACTTACTTTATGAAGCCGTTTATTCCCATTAGCCTAAGGTCCATCTTAGAAAACACAAAAGGTACAAAACCTATGTATGATATAATTAGCAAAAATGAGTCTTCGCCAGTGTGTATAGATAAATGGTCGAACATTTTTAATTCTATTGAAACAAAAGAATGGCGACATATTTTTGATATGCCTTTTCGTATTACACAGGATACCAATTTACAGTGGTTTCAATATAGAATTGTACATAGAATCATAGGTACAAACTCCTTCTTATTTAAAATTGGTTATGCCACTTCAGCCAACTGTACCTTCTGTCAAACTGAATGTGAAACTATTCAACATATATTTTGGGAATGTAAACATGTCAATCAGTTAATAACAGAATTTTTTTCTGGATGTAGTCATTTTTCGAACTTTCTTAATATGCCTTCCTTTATACTGGGAAATGCAAATACAAATGGACCCTTAAACTTAACATTTGTTTTGATCAAAATGTTTATTTATAATTGTAAAATGAACCAAACTAGACCCACTCTTAAAGCAGCAAAATCGTACCTGTCCTTGCATTGCCATGTACTAAATGAAATTAACTATTTTAATGATTTGCGTAAAAGTAAAGAATGGGAACTATTGTTACCCCTTTTCCAGTAGTTGTGATATGGGACCTTAGAAATTTTGTATTGTCAACTTTTTATTAACAAATATTGTTTATATTGTAATGTAAAAGCTATTGATGGTAAAATGTATAAAATGTGTTATAATATGCATATATTTCTTGTAAACTCTGTACGGTGTGGAGTGGGATGCCCTCGACCCTCACACACCTATTGACGAGGAAAATAAAATATATTTTGAACGCAAAAAAAAAAAAAAATAAATAAAATAAAATTCGTTTCGGACGAAGTTTTTCGTCTGCACAACACATAAATATTACGCGCTGAACAGTCGAGGTGAAATTACCATCATTTTACTTCAATGCATTGAACTTCCTTTGTTTTGGTTCGGTGCATTGTATTACAGTATACTTGTCTTCGTGAAATAATCTCCACGTACCTCGATGACTATGAGGATTTCTCGTCGCTTTCCGGATTTCGTCAGCTCGAACCCCTTGGTAGTGAACAGCGTCTTGTAAGTCCGTCCGTTCGTATCCTCGCCATTCTCTTTCCCCTTGACTATCTCCAACTTATGCAGCTCTCCGTTGATCATCAGCTTACTGGAAACATAAATAAAACAGAACTACGTCATTGCTTTCCGCACCAATTTATTAAGTTTGTTTGTTTGTTTATTTGGATTTTTCGCCGTTTTTAACACAATTTCAGTCATATCACGGCGGTCAGTTAATATACTCACACTTTTCCTGGGCAAGCTTAGCCGATCTGAGCGGTTTACCAGTACTAAGTGCACATACTTATGCCAGTAACTGACAACTGCCCTACTTGAATCAGAGGTAGAGGGAGAATGGCCGTATAAATATTTTGATGACCAATCCCCGCACAAGTTATGCGGCCGGGCTGTTGTTCGAACTCACTATCCCCGGACTGACAGTCCAGCGCTCTACCAACTTAGTTTGCCGAGCCCGGCTACCAATTTATTCTACGTCGTTTCCACACAAATAAACAACTAAGAATACGACGCTACCACCCGAACATACTACGAAAACTACGACGTTGCCACGAAAAATCAAGAACTAAGACGACGACGTTGCTACTAAATCAAGTACTAAGCTTACTACGTTTCCATCCCAATCAAACACTAAGATTACGACGTTGCCACCAAAGCAATTACTAAGACTATGACTTTGCAATCCCATTCAAATACTAAGACTACGACGTTGCCACGAAAAATCAAGTACTAAGACTACGACGCGACCATCCCAATAAACTACTAAGACTACGACGTTGCCACCAAATCGTGTACTAAGACAACGACGTTGCCACCAAATCAAGTACAAAGACTACGACTTTGCCACCAAATCAAGCACTACGACTACGACGGAGCCAACCCAATCAAGTACTTAGACTACGACGTTGCCACCAAATCAAGTACAAAGACCACGACGTTGCCACCAAATCAAGCTCTACGACTACCACGGTGCCAACCTAATCGAGTACTAAGACTACCACATTGCCACAAAAAATCAAGTACTACGATTACTACGTTTACACCCCACCCATACACTAAGACTACGCCGTTGCCCCCAAAGCAACTACTAAGGCTATATCTTTGCGACCCAACCAAGTACTAAGACTACGACGTTGCCACCAAAGCAAGTACTACGACTACCACGGTGCCACCCTAATCAAGTACTTAGACTATAAAGATGCCACCTGAATCAAGTACTAAGACTACCACGATGCGACCTCAGTCAAACACTAAGACTATGACGCCACACCTCAAACATCTTTTTAAGAAGATAATTACGTTGCCACTACAAACAAGTATACATTAACACCAAACTGCAAATTTGATTACGACATCAAGGCTTTCACCGTAAACAACTACCAATACTATGACTGGCTGACGCATTATATAATTTCTGAAGTACTTCTATCAGCATGCCAGTATTTTGTTATACAAGCCCGTAACAAGTACACCAAATACATGAAGCTAATTCATTAGGACGGTTTTTAATTTTTCCACGTAATACCGGTAGAGTGGTTTGCCTTTCAAAATTTATATCATAACTCATATATTTACATTCAGTTCATAAACTGCTTTTATGTAAAATGTACGCTTACACAGTCATTTAACTTTAAAATTCTGATTATTTTACAGCAACCGTATAAATGTGTTATGCTATAGAATATATATCATAGATTCAGTAGATCGATGTTTTATCTGGGTTCCCGTTTCTCTCTTATAATCTTCCTTTACATGAAATCCATTTACGATTAAACCTGCATCTGTCATGCAACTATGGAAATAACTTGACTGATTATCTTAAAGGGACTATGTCCACGAAAAAGGTCCCAGATGGGGGGGGGGGGGGCAACTTTAGCGAAAAATCTGAAATTTACATATTAACATTAGCATAATACAGGTTAAAATAATATATAAATTATGCAATTTTTTACGCATTCTAAGTAAAATAAATCATTATATAATTAAGGTCGTGTTTGTTTGGCACTTTTCGTGTTTATGTTTTGACGTCAGAAGTGTACGTTATATTACCATAGTATGCAAATGTTATTTCACAAGTTAGAATAGCGTAGGTGCTTAGAGCGCTGCCGATTGTTATGTGTTCTTGCGACTCCGACGTCTTGAGTTCGATACAAACTCTGGGGTTTCTTTTTTCCAGTATTTTTATTATTATCTTATATATATATATATAAATCTCATAGCGTAGTAAATTAACCATGCTTTATTCATACTTATTTGTATTGTTCATTTATATTTAACATAACAAACTTAACATTGCTGTAGGCGATCACATTTGCGTAGAGATAGCCCCTTTAACAAATAATCTATTTATGTGACCAGTATAACGGTTCCACGGATCCCACAGCAATGACTATTTTGTATCAAAACGCTGAGAGCGTAGAAGGACTGTTGGCTAGAAAAGAAACTAAAATCATGTGAATTATGAGTGCATTATTGCTAAAAAGGAATCATTTGTTTGAAAGGCGTTCAATTTCCCACCTTTAAACTTGATAACATGGTTTCTTATTCAATAGTATACGACAACATAATAAAATTGTTTAAGTAAGTTACGAACAAATATTTTTTCAAGCTAATTATCTAATGTAAACGGAATTATATACAAGCCAATAAGAAGCCAATCTGCAACGAGCCATGCAGAATAATCGATGAAGCTTGGTTGTTCGGTGCATCGGTTAATGTTAGTGATTCGTAGCCTACTGAGTCAAAAGTAGTTCATACGATGCGTGCAGTCTCGATTTGCCATACTACAGTTTAATATTAATACATTGCAGTAATTTGTTTTCAAAATATTCAGAATAAGAATCGGTTACAAGAAATAACACTTTCACAAAAATAACCGATGTAGCGCATTAATATATTATTTTTATTCCAGGACACCCGGGTGAATAGTTCGGTTACATACAAGTAAATAGCTAAATTTAGGGGTATCGTTAGTTTGACCTAACAATTTTTAATAAATTGACCTTTTAAGAACTGTAATGTATCGCATGCTATACACATTATAATAGACACATATATTATCTTTCATAATTTAAAACGTAAAACAGGCGTGAGTTTTTGAGGTTCTGAAGAAGGACACTTTCAGGTTTCGATTTACTGACTCGTAGCCTGCAAAAAAAGAAGTAGTTTTTCGCTATACCTGTTCTGGAAATTACCCTCTTCCGCCAACAGTCTAAAAACCAAAACACCGGAAGGAATTAAAGCAAGAAACCGAACAGCTCTGCGAGAATACTCAGACACCATAAGTTAATATCGCACATTAATTCTAAGCGATTTGAATAAAGCCAAAACCCGCAACCCGTATTCCAATATCGTATGTTTATGGAAAGCCGGCCTACATTCACGGTTCAGTAATTAAAACAATGTCACTGCTTATGTACTATTTTCTGTTAAACCAAATTCTCAAATATTATCCGAAATTCGTTAAGATCATCATATTACATATTTTCACGATGTAGCTTAAATATGCCGAAGATAAATCAAACCATGTTTAAAATGGTTAGTTATGATTATTCACGAATAATTATCTCAACACTTAAAAAACTGTGAACCGATATATTGTTTATATTGCTAAGGCGTAAAAAAATGTTTGTTTCAGGTAACATGCCCAAAAACATTAGGTAGGTAGGGATTTATTTTTTTCACTATTTTTTTATTTGGTAACTGGTCAACTTGAAGATTCTAAAACTGATTATATATTCAAAACATATCAGTAATATCCTAAATTATTGTTTATAGGTGGATGCTATAAAAAAACAAAACACTTATTTATCCAAAAACCATTTAATTATTGAAAAAATGTAAACAAAAAAACACCCTGACAAACTCAATAAATGTTCTAGGATCGGGGCATTTTTGTAGGATATTTCGGGTAACCTGAAACAAACATATATTTTTACGCCTAAGCAAAATCTACCATGATTCAAGAGTATTGTAACCGTTCGAAATTAGTAGTAAATGTGGCAAAAACTAAAATAATGATCTTTAGAAAAGGTGGTAGATTACGCGACTCACTTAAATTGTTCTATGACGGCAAAGAACTGCAAATTGTTAAACAGTTTTGTTCTCTTGGCATTGTATTTACATCCGGTGGATCATTCCATAAAACATTTGAAACACTTAGTGGACAGGCCCTTAAAGCGTTGTTTAAGTTAAAAAAATATTTGCTTAACTTCACGAATTTGAGTATCAGCCACAGATTAGACCTTTTTGATAAACTTATTTTACCTATATTAAACTATGGGGCGGAAGTATGGGGATTTAACGTAGCGCCTCAATTAGAAAGAATCCACCTACACTTTCTGAAAAATCTCATCGGAGTTAAAATATCTACCCAAAATGATTTTACATATGGCGAATTCGAAAGAACACAACTGCTAACAAACAGAATGATACCTGTTATAAAATATTGGTTAAACATATTAGACTCTAATGACCACAATTAAGCATATTTATAATTTGATGATACGCGACATCGAATCACACCCACAGCGACAAAATTGGTGCTCACAAGTCAAGTCCCTATTAGAATCGATGGTCATCTATGAAGTATGGCTGTTCCAAGGTGTCGGGAACAATAATATATTTATACAAGATTTTAAACAAAGATGCAATGATACCTTTAGGCAAAACTGGAATGAACGATTACAAAACTCAACGAGAACTTCAACATACAACCTTTTCTCTAATTATAAATTCCAAAGCTATCTTAATGACCTAAAAATATGTAAATTTAAAACAGCGCTCGCACGCTTTAGAACATCGTCGCATAGTCTAGAGATTGAAAGAGGCCGATGGCACAAACCGCGAGAAACACCGAGAAATGAAATAAAATGTCAATCATGCAATGCATTAGAAGACGAGTTTCACTTTCTTTTAGAATGTGCCGTGTATTACGATCTTAGACGTCAATATATTAAACGCAGATACTGGCTTCGCCCAGATATCTCTAAATTTACCGAATTAGTAAACACAGAAATTAAAAGTGAACTACGCGGATTAACGATGTATTTATATTACAGCTTCCTCCGACACGAAGAGATGCTTCTTTAATCTATAAAACATATTTTACGGCTACGCACGTAACAAATATTCCAAATTGTCTGTCTTTCTTCCATTTGCAACTCATTTTTCTCCGTCATTATTTTGCTGTATGTATATTATATGTAAGTTACCATGACGTTAATATTTTGTTGTATGTATTTTTATACCTAAGAAACGTATACATTTAGTAACGCATACAAAACCATTTTTGAAACTAATGCAAAATTACTATATTATTATAAATAATCTCTAACACTATATAATTTAAAGCGACAAATACACGTGTATTGTGTTGTTATAACTATGTTGCAATATTTCTAACACTCAGATAAAAACTCATGTAATGTTTTAAACACTCATATTCTAATATTTTCATGTAAAGACGTCCTAACCGGAAATTGCAACCGTATGTATGTATATGTAACTAACACTGTTTGAACATATGAGTGTACACTTATTGTACTTCTTCTTCTTTCCATGCTATATGCCGTCCATTCAGCAAGCGCCTATACAATCAATACACTTCTTCTTTCCATGCTATATGCCGTCCATTCAGCAAGCGCCTATACAATCAATACATTCATCATTTTCCGCTGATGAGATATAACTTCAACATACAGCGAAGATTGCGGCTAATTTACGGACGTGGTCGGCGAGTAAGAAGTCTTGGCAAACCTTCACAATCAATAAGAAACATTACTTCCGAGTCTGGGTTGGTCCTAATAATAGCAAATGTCGATGATTGTAGTGTTTTCGAGTCTTGTTTCTTTACTGGAATAAAGCAATAGACATTCCTGTGAATTCAAAATTTTCGAATATGAACTGTATATGAAATTGGGGTGATCACTATACATATATGACATATTTGTTTTAATAGTTGAATTGAACATGCCTCAAATGGACATTAAGATTCAACAACATAATAAAACGAAATAAATGCTTAATACATGTACATGTAGTCTAATTAGCAAATTCACCTAAAAGTACTTTACTGAATATATCATGTCCAAATAATACATAATGGATAATACCATGGTACATATCTTGTAAAACCAACTCGCATTCATTCTGTGCAAAACATAAACACATGCTCTAAAGAGACGTTACATATTGGTTTGGTTACGTTTTACATAACTTGAATATAAAAAGGTCGGCATTTGTTTGCATGTATTAACCAACGTTCAAGTAAAATTCGTTGATTATGTTAATGCATTACTCATGCATCAACAATGAAATTGTGTTTGCCGAAGTAATAGTGGTATCCTTGAATTGTATGCAAATAGTGTTATATTTAATATCTACAAAGGAACGCTGACATAGGTGTATATCCTGGAGTGTCCATATTCCGATGACATAAGAAACTGATCGATTCAAAGATATTCAGTGAACTTTAAAAAATCAAAATATCTAAAAATATTGAAAAAATAATCATTTATCTATCAACTGCAACACATTATTTGAACCGTTGTCACATAAACATGACCAACAAATGGAAAATGCATTTGCCAGTACCATAAATCCGCCATTTTGATTTTTTTTCCCAAATTCCTATGACATAATGTAACGACATGAATATACTTGTTTTGCTTTGTTTTTCAACATTACTTCAACTTTATGTTATCCATTCATCAATTGTCAACATTTTAGACAAAATTAACTAAAGGTTTCTTATGTACTTTCTCAGAATCTTTGACACAACAGTAGACACCGTGTAAAAAATAACAGAAAAGGTGGCTGTTTTATATATGAAAAATGACTTTAAATAATATTTTTTTTAAGTTTGTTTTCTTTCATGATTGTTTTTAAATCAATTCCAACAAAATATATAAATAATCCTATTATAAAGTGCACTGATTATTTAACACAATGGATCGTCGGAATATGGACCCACTCGGAATTAGGGCCTTTTACGAGCTTACTCTCGTTATTTCTCAGGTAAACACTCTTAACATGCTAACTCTATAAAATTCCATCGGTTTTCCTGGCAATGTTCAGATTTCAAAATGTTTATAAGGGTACGTCAAAAAAGCGGAATTGTATTAACTGTTAGATGCAAAATAACATGATGAACATTGATACTATCGTTGCATGATGCACAATACAAATGAGGCGTGTCGTGGTAAAATCGGGCTTAATGCATGTGCGTAAAGTGTCGTCCCGGATCAGCCTGTGCAGTCCGAATAGGCTAATCCGGGACGACACTTTCCGTCTACAGTGGATTTATGTGTAGAAGAGACATCCACGAAACAGAAAATACCATAAAAGCGGAAAGAGTCGTCCCGGACTAGCCTGTGCGACCTGTGCGGACTGCACAGGCTAATCCGGGACGACACTTAACGCAAATGCATTAAGCCCGGTTTTCCCACGACACGCCTCAAATATTTATTCGTTTCAACATCGCGTATGTATATAGTTACTGAATTCATTGCCAAAATGTTGCGGTATTGGCAGTCCAACTAGACCACGTTGCTTAAAGTACTAGAGTAAGATACAAAACGACGTTTGACATATATTCAGACAATAAAGACACACTATATATACTAGGCAAACCTTCCAACGCACATTTACATTTGACCATAAAAACCTCTTTCATAAACATACCTAAATAAAAGTTTCAGACATTACTGTCAATTTTCAAATCTTTTCAACGGAATAAGTATTGGCAAAATTGATCGGTCAGTTAAGGTCATTTTTGCCCATTTGGTGTTTTGGCATCAATATAACATGTTGACAGTTCTGTTATGTGCGTTAGTAGTTTTGCCTAGTATATAATGCAGTTTGTTTCAGTGACTAATGAGTTTCATTTTGGATTGTTCAATGTTTGCAATTATACGCAAAAAGGAACGTTCTGCAGGGGGGAGATCGTAAAGTGAACTCTGGCTACCTTTAAGTGAGGCAAATAACAGCTGGTGTCTAAAATGGCTGACTTTCGCAACAAATGATGGATGTTTTGCCTTGGTTAGTACAACTTTTTTTCTGTTTTTCATTTAAAGAATAGGCCCATGTTGTGGTCCAATAATCCTTGTAATCACGTAATTGATCATATTAGCCATTTTATCACCAGCTGTTATTAACCTCACTTAAAGGTAGCCAGAGTTCACTTTACGATCCCCCCCCCCTGGTTCTGTAGATAACTACCACGAGCATGCACAAAATAAAATGCCTACTTCGAGGGACGTAAACCAGAATGTACCAACTGCCATTGAAATCAGTCAATACTTCGAGGGACGTAAACCAGAATGTACCAACTGCCATTGAAATCAGTCAATACTTCGAGGGACGTAAACCAGAATGTACCAACTGCCATTGAAATCAGTCAATACTTCGAGGGACGTAAACCAGAATGTACCAACTGCCATTGAAATCAGTCAATCACATGTGGTACCTTCTGAGTGTCAACTCTAGATTCGATTCTAGGCTCATTCTTTAAGATTCTATCAACTTTTTTCGTCTTGACATTCATTTAAAGGCACGGATTAATACGTATTCTATCCGGTGCTGAGTTGGTCGTTGTAATAGTTACGTTTCCGCCTAGCACGAGACGGAGAAGTGTGTAAATAAAAAACATGAATCAGAGTCATATAATTGAACACACATGGAACACAATGAGAATTAAAATTAAAATAGCGGTAAAACGTGATTTTTTTTTCCGTTTGAACTCACATCACATCTTTTGAAAGAACATAACTGAAATGGAATGACACGATATTAAAATATTAACAATGATGTTATTTTTATGTTTTCTCGCCGAGAATGTATAGTAATATTAAATCTTATTTGTTCATTCTGTAAACATGTAATTAATAAGATATTATGAAATATGACCATTGAACCAGTAACAATAGCTGATAGGAAATACAATCGTTCATGTATTGTAGCCATAACTGCATAACTGAACTAACCCGACTTTTTCAACATGCTATAGTAAAGTGATCACACATACTCAAGAAGAATGGTAGTTGTTAATTGAATACAAAGAAAACTTCTAAAGGAACGAAATGTACTTGTGTAACTAATTAATAAGTAATTATTAATACTTTAATGATAGTAAATATAACGCGGATGGTACATAATACACCTATGTGTGTGCATCTTTGTCTTCATTTATGATTTATTATACCTACATTGGCCGAGTGTTCACTGTAACTTAATTGGATATTGTAAAACACTTAAAACTTTTGTGGCATACCCTTACTGTAAAATCATTTGATTTCGCGGTGTCTAAATTTCGAGCATTCTTGAAAACAGCACATTCGCGCGGTCTTAAATTCGCACATTTTTCATTTTTTTTATCTCGTATATCTGCTTAATAATAATGTAGATACAATTCACGCGGCGTTTAAAATTCGCGCTATGATTCAACCGCGCAATTCGCGAACATTAGACAACAGCGAAATAAAATGATTTTAAACGTAATATTTTAACATTTAACAAGTCAGGTTCCAATTTAAAATCAGACAACATTGTATAAGTTCTAGCTCCAGACGAATTATTAAGCTCTGACATCCAATTGGTTGGCACAGAGTCTGCGTTGTTCAATATATAATAGCTGCGTGGGGCTATAGTCTCCAAAACAACTTGACAAGTCAATCTCGTAGAGCGCAATATGATACCGCATAGGAGACCAGACATACTATATATTGCACAACGTTAATAGACTAGCAATATCTAAATATACTAGAAAGAATGTTGGAGCCTATTAAACGTCAAAACTCACAACCATTCTATGCAAGCCTTTGGCGCCGAGATATTCGATATAATTTCAAGAGTGTATATTGTGACGCATATATGAACGAACACTGAATGTCACTGCGGTCTATTTAAATACATTAACGTATGCTCAAATATCCATAACATAGTTATGTTTATGCGATTTGTATTTTGTATTATTGTTCTGCATAATACATTGCAGTTGTATTGAGATTGTTTTTCTGATATACAGTATTATGTTTTGTTTTGCACAGTCACTGTAAGTGATATCACCTTATATCTTATATATATTTTTTACTGTGTAAACACCGTATGCATCTGTTGTCTACTTGGGCTTTAGCCTTCTGAATATTTTGCTGAAAAAAAAACTTGTAACAAAAACGTTCCAGTGTATTTAGCTACCACAGAAGAGACGAAGAAAAAAATGTGGTTTAACGAACAGGCAGCCATATGTAATCGTGTAGTTTTGCAATTGCCTGAAAGGTTCACTATTCACCTTAAATGCCTAGTTCAAGGAATGTCTGGCCTCTGCACAGGGGTATTCCACTCTGTGTATTGGTACACCATAAAATCTCTTATCATTATCTGCAGTCTTTCCTCTCAGCTAAGTGCACTGTTTCCTCTGCAGTAGTGTATTGATAGCAGCTGATAAGGGTCGCCACACTTTGTCTACACAGTGACCACAGCAGAGTGCCAATACACGGGGGTACAATATCCCAGATAGGGGGGTCAATTAAAGAAGGATTAAACTTATCATTTAAAAAATGTTGTAATAACAGATGTAAAACAAATTATCATTTTAAGATATTTTAGTTAAATTGTATAAATTATGAAGTACAAACAAAGACTTTCTTAGACTAATACTTTATTAGTCACAATATGGAATTCCGTAAGAGAACATAGAATTAACATTATGTTAGTTAAGTCTGATCATAGGGGCCAACACTATTACCTACATTTACTCAAATGGTGGGAAGTCTGTACTAATGTTTTGGATGAATTTGAGGCATTTTAGACATATCGAAAGTTGCCTAAGCCATCATTAAGTTCAAAACTTATCAAATTTTAAGACAGGTGTCCATTTTTTTAATTGACATTTCACATATGCTATTGAATTTAAAGAAGTAAGTTAAATGCCCTTTACTCTTGCAAAATGCCAACGAGCGACTATAGTACTACATAATGTTCCAATAACAGTTAATCTTAACTCACAACAATTTATATTTTATAAGTAAATGTGGAGCAATTTACCACTACCGAAATGGCTATATCGAATTATTATACCACGACGAATACATAATCTGCACGTTCTTGTTTGCTAAGATAATAAATATTGCTTGTTTTTCTCATTACATGTACATGTAAATCAACCTTCATACAAGCTTTGCGCATTTATTGTTCTCGATTTCACATGCTTTTTACCATCATCAATTCCTTTACTTGATCGCAGCCCAGCATGCAAGAATATTGATTCACTTCTCTTGATATTTGATAAGTCAATGTTCAGCAATTTACTACTACCGAAACGACTATATCGAACTATATTTACCACTACGAATAAATAATCTACACGTTGTTTGCTAAGATAATACATATGGTTTGTTTTTCTCATTACATGTACACGTAACTCAACCTAAAAAAGCTTTGCGCATTTATTGTTCTCGATTTCACGAGCTATTTACCATCATCAATCCTTTTACTTGGCCACAGTCTTGCATGCAAGAATATCGATTCACTTCTCTTCAACTGCTCCTGGAAACTAATACATCTAAAACTAGGAATGAGCAATGCATGCGTAATAAAGATGTATTGTACTAGAACACGAACGTTTGAAATGAAATGTAATTTGATAGTAAATTAAAAACCTCCTTCGAGGCATT
The DNA here is from genome assembly GCA_027627225.1 of Congeria kusceri. Lineage (NCBI taxonomy): Eukaryota > Metazoa > Mollusca > Bivalvia > Myida > Dreissenidae > Congeria > Congeria kusceri. Next base: position 65,648,956 of record CM051028.1, read on the forward strand.
TAATGCAAAATTATATTCCAGTATGTATAGAAGCAATAATACTATTCTCGAGGGATTGGCGGTAAATACACAAACAATGGAGTAAGATAAGACGCAGTGGACATTAAGTGTTGTTTACACGTTGTTCATTAATATTCTTCTCTGTTTGTATGTAATATCGAAATTATTGTAGAAAACCAATATCATCATCAACAATATTTATTATACGTTGAGGTATATGTATCTTTTCAGCAAAGTGTAAAAATACATTTATCTTAACTCAACATACTTGTCTTAATTATGAAAATACGGCAATGAGAAAACAACGATAAGTTGACTAGAAAATTGTGATAATGAAAAGAGACCTTATTATGATATAATTTATGTTCACTTGTTTACACGTGACAGTGTCATTGGACAGCTTATCAGTTTATTTGTTAATTATATAATACATGTCATGGTATAAGTTGTACACGCCATTAATAAGCATTAAATTAAGGCGATAAATAAATGAAAATATTGCATCAGATTGGTAATATGTAAAACAATAGAATAAATAAAGAATACAAATATTTCCATTTTAACAAAGCCTGTGCATTTTATCACAGTGAATTATATCGACAAATACTTAAACATTTAATGAAGTCATGACAAACACAATAATACATATACTAGAATATTTTTTTCGTGTTCATTATCGTTATTATTTAATAATTTTAAATTATGTCGACTTGTCCATAGTTGTATTCCACTTATTAGTAGCAGCCATGCATCTATGGAATAAACAACATACATTTTGTATTTTATAACATGCCATACAAGAATTAGTATGCACTTACTCAATATACATCGCCGGTTTCATCGTGAAGCCCACAATATAGTCGGTATCTTTACTGAGTTTCACTGTATGTGCCTGCTCGAACCTGCCACCGTCGGGCTTAAAATGAACCGGCGTAGCGCCCTTTAATCCGTACATCCGTAATGTCACCTTGAAATTGTGTATCATGGTGGAGTGAAGTACGAAACAGACGATATAACTTTTCAGAAGGAAGACACTTATATTTACAGTTTACAATACTTAGGTATATCTAGCTGCGAATATCCGTTTCAGATCCACGTAAATTTCTGGCATAATTCCTCCTCCAACTTAATTATTTAAAAAAATGTATATTTATTAGTAAAACCCTTTTGTTTAAATTTTGCAATATAGTTTAACAATATTGCACATGTTTAATAAAAGGTTATCTTTCAACGCTTTCGTTTTGTCATTGCATATTTAAATACCGGAAATTGAGCTGCTATCTCGTTGCATTTTTTATAACACAATTTTCGACAAGACGTGCCTTGCATCCAACTTTCTTAAGACACAATAAACACTGTTTTACACGCACTTAACATCTTACTGTAAATGCTAATATTTAAACGAAGAAGCAAACCGTATTACTATTACCCTTGTCGAATTACTTCAGACGCTTTCAGCGTTCAAATAGACAATCGATACAGAATAACATTCAATACAGGCACTTTCTCCACTGGCAATGTTCATACACATTCCCAATGGATATATTTTCATATGTATTGCACGTCTCTTAACCACAATACTACTGTACTGACATGCGAAACAATGTTGATTGCGTAACTTTATTGTCCGGCGATGTCTCAATGACAGATGATTTGGGGCCAACTGTTTCAATTGACGTGTGGACCGCTGTAGGTTTATGACTAGAGTATTATGTCAACATGGTTACCAAATTTAACAAGTAGTAACGGAGGATAATATTATTCATAAATACACCCAATTCGATTTATGATATTTATGGAAGCTGTTAACAGTGTGATGGCATCTGTCCCTGTTATTAATAAAATAAATAAATGTAGTCTGGGTGGTGAACTCGAAATAGAACAAGTATTAATCGTCAAAATATTGGTTGAGACTATTAATTCCCATGAAGTAGCATACATGGCGTCAGTTCCTTTTGGCAGTTAATAAATAGACATTAACATATACAAATGTAAACATTAATTTCGCATTAATGTAATCAAGCAAACCATCATTTTAATATTTCTGGTATACCAGGGAAACGTCGTCACATTTACATTGTGACTGAAATAGATTGTTTCTTTCAAATGACCATGTACATGTATTCATCTGGATTTCTCCCCCCACTTGAAGTCCGACCAAATCGTTTGTTAATTTGGAAGCAAAATGTAATTATCATCACCAATTAACATAACGATCACTTCCGGTTGATTATTAGAACAGACTCTTAATATCCTCGGCGTTTAATAAAAATCAATCAGGTTATAAACACTCGTCACAGCAGAATAAACTATCAGATGAACTATGATATACGCGCTATGTTTATTCTAACCTTTTTGTACTTTATCTCCGCTCTTCAGCTTCAATTGTACTGTAAATCAACACCTGTATCTTAGCTCGGGGGTTTCACGTGCACACACATCGATACTATCTATATACACTGAGCGCTGTGTATGCAAAGAGCGACATAAAGGAAAATATCATACACGTATATTCACGTGTGTTCGTGAAGTCAGCAGTCCAGCAGCCTGGCAGCGTGAAGTCAGCAGTCCAGCAGTCTGGCAGCGTGAAGTCAGCAGTCCAGCAGTCTGGCAGAGTGAAGTCAGCAGTCCAGCAGCCTGTCACTTAATCAGATATGATATCAATAGCATCGGCATGTTGACTGCGGATTCGCGAATATTCACTTCCTAATGTCTGAAGATACATGTTTGAACAAGATCTGCCTGGTTTGCTATGGAGTTTTCCAATAATTCTCATGATTATAGATTCCCAATGACAGACAGGCAATCGGCAAGATAACTATCCTGACACCCTCTGCTTTACCGTACATTCCAGTCCTTTTCGATGTGGCAACTGTGTGACTGTAACATGAAATTCGAACTTCCTTTACTATTGTTGCTGTGCTGAATACTTCACTAATTGAAGTGCTAAATGTAAGCTGAGTGTTTCTTCTAAAAGATAATTGAGACCTGACAATTAATTGACCATGAAAACGAAACGGGTGTTTTTCACATAAACGCTGTTTCCAATCACGAAGTAAGATGCATTTTTAGCAAGCGCCAGACACAGATTTCTAAATTCTTTTCATGAATGCTTTTTATGCGTCTGATTAAATAATGTACTCTGCATATAATTCTAATATTATATAACGCGGTTAAAATAAAAATACATGTTTACCGTTTCTAATACACCTCAATATCAATGAGAACAACAGCAATAGCAGAACCTAAAGGCTATAACCATATGAAAAGAATTTACATTTCATCATCGAACCATGACTGGATGCTGCAAACCAATCGATCAGCTAGCTGTACAATCATAACGTACAACACTCTCCGCTGATGAGATACAACTTAAACCCGCACAATTTACGGACCTGATCGGCAAGTGAAAAGTCTTGGCAAACGTTGCGAATCAATATGGGAAAATATTTCCCAGTCTGGTGTAGTCCTTGTTTCTATATTGGAAATAAAAAAATCGACATTGTTTGGACAATTATTTTGGAATTGACTATAAACATGCATTTGATTAAAGCATGTACACGTTTGAATAAAACTACATGCAATTATTAAACATTTTGTTTACAAATGCTATACACGTACTCATAGCATTTCATCGGCCTTCAATAAATAATATAAGTTGATAGAAAATATTATAATCATCGCTTTTTTCAACATGACATGTACAGATGTCGCACATACTCAAGATAAAATGAAAGTTGGTTTACTGAGGAAAAGTAAATTCCCAAAGGAACGCCAATGAAGCGGAACTATATATTCATCCTTTTGATATAATAAATTAAGATTGATACATATAAACCTATATCGTTATCTTCAGATTTATTAAGTATGCCTCCATGGCGAGAATGCACTGTATAAATATGCAAAAAGCTTTCCTGGCACATATGCACACAACATGCAGTCATAGATGTACGATTTTTAAAGACATTGACAAGTCAATTCTAAGAGGGTAAAATGGTACAGTATCGAAAAGAAGACATTCTATAGATTGCAACACGTGTATTGACCAGCAATATCGCAAATATATAAAATATTGGTAAAATCAAACATCTTGTCGACGCTCAAAATAATTTAATGCACCACAGTTGCGCCTAGTTCATGTGATATTTCAGTTCATTTGGTCATCATAGATATAGACAAGACTTGGTTTGAAGGACATTGAATCGAAATGAAATAAAACAAATACAATTTTGTTTTGACTTACGTCTACAGAAAAGGCTTTAGCAACACACTTAACGATTATTACTCAGGATATAAATGATTGTTCAATAACTTCGTAGACTTGCTTTATAATTGTAATATCTGATGTCGCAGACTTGAGAAATATACATCACAATAAACGTAAGTCTATAAGGGACACATCTTCAAAATTTCACAACAAACAATCTCTTAAATAACAACATTTACCAACAGGTAGTAAACCCCCATCACCACACGGCGCAGTTGCCATTTTGATGACACTGACGCGCTAGCACCTGATGTCACATATAATGTATATACAGTTCCACAAAATCAGCTTTTTAAAAATTGAAATGGATTCTGACATCAACAGTAACCATTGACGAATTTCTAACCCCACATAGATTATATTTTATATTTCGACAAGCATACTATTCATCGGGCTGGTCGGGTTCAGTAGTTGTTTAGACTCCTAAAAGGTGTTTCTATATGAAATTAACTGAACTTTAACTGTGTTTCCTCAGCCTGTGTGGTGACACATTTTACAGTATCATACGGATGTTTGATTTCTTGGTTCTTACTACCTTCAGAGTACTAGTAGCTTTTCAGAAAACAAGCGGTTATGCCACATTTCGAACATGTACCTTTCAGTATTTTTAAATTGACAGTTTGCAATTGGCATAACATAATCTCCGCACTCATATACTGATTAACAATATTTGTGTTTTTCTTTACATGTACATGTAAAGCAACCTTCATAAACGTTCTGCTAATTAATTGTTCGTGGTTTCAAGTTCTATTTACAAACATCAATTCCTTGAGATGACCGCTGACATGCATGCAAGAATATTGATTAAAATCTCTCAAAATGATTCCTGAAAACTAATACATCTGAAACAGGTAATGTGCGTTGCATGCGTAATGTCTATGTCTTGTACGATAGGATGTATAACAAGAATGTAAGGTTACACGAGTTAAATCCTTATTCGAGATGTTCACAGAAAAGAGAATGCCCTAGTAAAACAATAATGATAGCCGAAGCGTGTTCGTAGAAATATGTAAACGATCAAGAAAATATTACATTTTCCTAAACATTTAAGTCGAGGAATACAAAGCACGCACAGATTGATAAACGCATTCGTTGGTATCCTAATTGTGGAGATACGGCAACGAAAAATCAATGCACAGTTGATTACAAATTGTGATAACGAAACGAATCGTTATTATGATCTACTTTCTGTTCTCTTGTTATCAAATGTTTGTTGATAGCGTAGCGGTTACAGTGAAATTACAACATAGAGCATAATATTTTAAAGTTGGTTCTTATGTTTAACTTTCCAATGCTAAACTGCTTTTTGATTTGGTATTTCCTGTTATGTAAACATATTATACATAATATTATGTCATATATGTCACATATTAATTAGCCGTATAGATTTTTTCATATTGAATTACGTCATTTACAGAGTGAACGAAATACCCAGTAAAACGGTCATGCATAAGTATGTGATTGCAATTTACCTCTTTTCAAGAGTACATGAACGAATATATATATATATAAGATGGTATCAGCCGATATTTCAATATATTTACGACCATATATGTCTTCCTGCTAAAATTATTTACATAATTAGATATATGTATAATCGACAGACAGTGATTCTAGTAATCAATGTTTGCATCGCTCACGTCTCAGTGTCAGAAAACGCAATTAACTTTTTGGTAGTTGTGTTATATCGTATATAGATTAGTAGATGAGTTGCAAAAACTTTGCTACACGTGCGACTGAGTTAATTTTAACACAAAGTAATCAACTACTTAATAAATCAGGTAAATACAAAAGTAAATAATCAAGACATTATAAATCTACATGCACTTTGAGTACATTGTGTTCTAATTCACTATTATTATCATTTAATGCTCCGTTGTTACTGACAATAGTTTGATTTTGGTAAGTAGCAGAATCCTTTTACAAAATCTAATAAAAATCACAGATAATGTATAAGAGACCATAGCTCGCCACAACGTGATACACTTACTCAATATACATTGCATGTTTCACGGTGTTTACCTGCTCGAACCTCCCACAGTCGAGCTTAAAATGAACCGGTGTGCCCCCCTCTAATCCCTCTAATTTCACCTTGAAATTCTTTATCACGATTATTGGTACTTATAGTATGCATACGGCGATTTCAGTTCACTCCGTATTGCATGGAAATGCCGATATGTTAAGCCTTGCTTACGCGAATAACTGTTTCAAATGCTTAATATTACTGCGATAAATCCTCGTTGTAGATGTGATTTTATTGGTCGCCAAATCTGTCTAGTTTTTATTTCATTGACCTCGAAGAGTAGGTTAGCGATAGTGTTACAATTTCATAAATGTCGATCGTGTTCGCAAAATGCATCTGCATCTATATATTATGTACAACATCAGCCATCGTATGTGTCCTCCAGATACTTTTAATAACACACTTTTCGATTTTTTCGACGAGATATGAATCATATTCAACTCCCGCAAGACATAAGAAACAATGTTTTACTGCCACACATTATTTTACCGTCAATGCTAATTTTTCAACGACGAAATAAACCGTACTACAGTTTGTTTCGACGTATTCCAGTTGCTTTCAGTGTGTACGGTGACCACCGGCATGGTATAGCATTCAATTCATGCACTTTCTCACAAGGTTGTGTTTCATTTGTAATAGCATGCACATTCCCAACCGATAAACTAAACTATTTATTGCACTGTTGTAAACCGAAATATACTTTTCTACTCACGTGCGACAACAATTTTCGTTGCGTAATTTATTTGTCCGTTGATGTCTGAATGACGAGCGGTTACCGTGTTAATTGTCATAATTGTAGCCCGCTGTAGTTCTCGGCGATAGAAACGTTTTGTCAATTGGTTTAGCGGCATCTATACATTTGGTACTCGTCACACTGGTGTTGAGACAGAAAATATGTTTTATATATTTAAAAGACATGTTCTTTGATACTATAACTACATATTGAAATAAACATTGAATACTAGTATATAACCATGTCGTAATATAGCATTACACATGTATCTAATGTCGTCTTACATGCAGTGTATTCAGATATGCCAGAGTAGAATATCAATATTTCTGCTATTGCAATACGATTTATCTCGAGTCACTTACAAGTGCAAATTAAATGTAGTTGGAGTTTATCATTTGAAATGCGCTCCTTACCAAATCATCTCGCACTTGACACTGTACCGGGCAGTAATTAAAATTTATACAAATTCTCCCACTTCAAGCCGACAATAACGTTTCTTTCAAAATGTAATTCACAAAACCAATAAGTATGCCGGCTATTTCTGGCGAATTAACATACCAGCCTCTAATCTCAGCCTTAAATGCACATCCAACTGTTTATAAATACTGGTCGAAAGATAATAAGCTATCGGATGTGCGTTTAACACACGCACGTTTTTTGTTTTTAAGAACACAATTTGTATTTTATCTCCTCACTTCAGCGCCAAGTGTACTTTAAATCAGTACCTTTATCACAAGCACCCGCATCGGTACTGTATACTCTGGGCGCCGAGTATGTAACGAGCGGTGTAGGATAATATTTTTCACAAATCATATTTTTCACACGCCTGTGAAGAATAGGATCTCATTTGTCACATTTATAAGTGAAGAATGTGATTGGCCAAAAAAGGGGTATGCATACGGATCACATTTTTCATATATTTTATGGTGAAATTGTATCGCGACAATCGATGAAATCATTATTTGGAGCATGATTATACATTAATCATCATCATCATCATCATCATCTTCATCAGTATCATCATCATCATCATCATACTCACCATCATCGTCACCATCATCACTGTCGTCACCATCGTCATCATCACCATCGTCATTATTATCATCATCATCATCATTATCATTATCATCATCATCATCATCATCACCATCATCGTCACCATCGTCACTATCGTCACCATCGTCATCATCGTCGTCATCGTTATCATAATTATTTTCGTCATCGCCATTATTATCATTATACTTAACGTCATCATCAGTATGGTCATCACTATGAGAAACTAAGCCCTATTTAGCAGCTACTTATGTATGCATGCACTTAATCGTTAGTCAATACGTCTGTACGGTCTAGTTACGAAATAGAATGCATATGTACTCTCGTACGTCCATCCGAACGTACACCTTTTTATTGGGATATTAACCATTGAACGTACGTACAAACAAACGTCCTATTTTGGATTATGAAAACAAAAAAAAACATGCATATGTCCGCCCGAACTAGAATAAACGTATACACGGACGGTAATATAATGATCTTATTAGAACCTCCGCACATGTTAGTACGTAGGTTTGGAAAGTAAAGTAGCGTACCGTACCTCCCGTATCGTATCGTACCGTACCGTATCATTCCTAACCGAATCGTACCGTACCTAACCGTACCGTACCTAACTGTACCGCACCGAACCGTACTCTACCGTACCGTACATTTCAATACCATTGCATTACAAACCATACTGTACATTCCATGCTATGCCATGCCATGCCTTGCCATGATTCCATGCCATGCTTCCATGCCATGCCAGGCCAAACCGTACCATACTTACCCGTCCGTTACCGTGCCGTACCATATCGTACCATACCATGCATACCGTACCGTACCGTTAATCATTCCGTTTGTTTTTCGGTCACATACAGTGTGAAAAATAGGAATATGATTTAAAAAAAAATCACTTTTTTGAAAATTTGAACACGTTTTTTTCATGTGTGAAGAATATGATTTTTTTTTTTGCATATCAAAAACTTGACTCGATCACAAATTTCACAGAAAATGCGAAGAATGAGATTGCGTTGTGTGAAGAATGAGATCCTATTTTTCACACCTGTGAAAAATGAGATCCTATTTTTCACACCTGTGAAAAATATTGTTTGTGAAAAATATGGTCCTATAAAGCGGCATTAAGGAAAATATTATATTTTAACGTACTAAATCAGATATGACATAAATACATGTAGCATGTAGATACTTGATTGTCGATATGCGAATATTCACTTCCTACTCTCTTCCTAATGAGAATACATGTTGAAAAGATCCGTCTAATTTCCTATGGTGTTCTCCAAGGTTAGAAACCAGTTAGTCCAATTCACATAGGGTCCCATTGTTAAGTAGCAAAATCACCTGCCGTCTTTTGCCACTTTCCTTTGATTAACGTGTTCCGAGTCTGGTATCTTTGGAAAGATGATTCTATCTACATACACAATTTAAAATAGAAAATATGTTATGTTCTTCTAAGACAAGGATATCAGTAAAACTGATGGATGCTCCCCAATGCGCTTTGTCAAGCAATATAAATGCAATGAGAAGGGCAAAGATACTAAAATGACTAAAATGAATAGACATGCGTACTATATACTATATTTCAGAATTTTTAAAGTCCCGTAACTCTAAGAAAAATCATTGAAGTGGAACATCCTGCTGATTTGCACACCTTCTCTTGGCAATGAAGCTTCCCATGCAATTTCATTGAAATCTGGCCAGTAGTTGCTGAGAAATAGGCCGAACAAGAATTGTGCACTATATACTAGTACTATATGACAGAAATCTTCAAAGTCCCATAACTAAGCAAAATCATTGAAGCGGAACATCCTGCTAATATGCACACCTTCTCTTGGCAATGACGCTTCCCATAACAGTTTATTGAAATCAGACCAGTGATTCTGAGAAATAGCCCGGACAAGAATTTATGCAGTGTATACTAATTTCATAAATTTTCAAAGTCCCATTACTCTGAGAAAAATCATTGAAGCGGAACGTCCTGGTAGTATGCACACCTCCTCTTGGTAATAAAGCTTCCCATAACGTTTTGTTGAATTCCAGCAGGTAGTTGCTGAGAAATAGCCCGGACAAGAAAGTCAAGAATAGTGCACTATATACTGATTTAATAAATCTTCAATGTCCCATAACTCTGAGAAAAATTATTGAAGCGGAACGTTTTGGTAGTATGCACACCTCCTCTTGGTAATGAAGCTTCCCTAAAGTTTTGTTGAATTACAGCAGGTAGTTGCTGAGAAATAGCCCGGACAAGAAAGTGAAGAATTGTGTACTATATACTGATTTCAGAAATCTTCAAAGTCCCATAACTCTAAGAAAAATCATTGAAGCAGAACGTCCTGGTATTATGCACACTTCCTCTTGGTAATGAAACTCTCCATGAAGTTTCATTGAATTCCGGCCAAAAGTTGCTGGAAATACTCCGGACAAGAAAGTCAAGAATTGTGCACTATATTCTAATTTCAGAATATTCAAAGTTCCATAACTCTGAGGAAAAATCACTGAAGCGGAACGTCCTAGTAATATGCACACCTCCTCTTGGTAATGAAGCTTCCCATGAAGTTTCGTTAAAGTCCGGCTAGTAGTTGCTCAGAAATACTCCGAATAAGAAATTGTGGCGGAAGGACGGACGGACGGACGGACGGAAGGACGGACGGACACAGCGGCGACTATATGCTCCTCCGAAATTTTTCGGGAAGCATAAACATGCATCTCGCTTGATTGTAGTTACCCGTAAGAAACACAGAATGCAGTAGCGATTTCGACAAACAGCACATGCTGTCTAGAAATAGACTGCTGAACATCCAAACCTCAAGTAATACAGTGTCACCATACATAACAGTGCACAGAAGACACGATGTATTGCTCCTTTATTATACAGTGTTCTTTCAGTTGTGGAATCTGTGACAATTATTTGTTCTATTCGTTAATCTGTGAACATGTCCTTTTAAGCGTCGCAATCACTAAAGTAATATTTTCAATATACAGTTATAGATGTAACAACATAGAAATTGTTAATAAATCACGAAAGAAAGCCTTTTACATACTAGCAATTTTCCATATTGTCACAATATACCGATAGTTACTGTCAACTTTGATATATATACATATAATAATTTTATACGCTTTAGAGTTTCCGTTTCTTTTATTAAGTTTGCAAACCTACTGAAAACGGCTTCCATTCATACGCAACAAACTAAAAGCAAGGTTCTTTAAAGATACTTTGTATTCAATGCACATTCTAGAAGATTTAATTAAGCCTTCCTTCGAGTGTTGACAGCCATTGACAAGCACTGACTAATACAGTTTCTTTCCGTTTGCAGAGGGGCTCGCTGAAATAATTACACTTCCTTCTGAATTGAGAATGAACATGAAATAAAACGTGCGTCAGGGTTACATATGAAAACACAAGGTGAACAACAATAAGTATCATTGATGCTTTGAAAAGTTCAAAGACACTGACATAATTTTAATTAAATCAATTAAAAGTTTTCGCTATGTTGTTTTTTTCCAATACGCATGAAACACTGGATAATTGATGGAATGCAAACGTGCAATGTGCTTTAACAGATTTATGATTGCATCATGCGTATAACCTATTTATGACCAAATCATACACACAAATATTTGCTCATATCGAACTTGCATCTAAACTGGATATAACTGGTATACACTGGAGAGAAGACAGGGGTCAATTTATGGAATTTAGTTATAAAAGAGTCAGGTCAGAAGAAATATGAGGCGAGTCGTGGGAAAACCGGGCTTAATGCATATGCGTAAACTGTCGTCCCGGATTAGCCTGTGCAGTCCGCACAGGCTAATCCAGGACGGCACTTTCCGCCTAAAGTGGATTTATGTTTAAAAGAGACTTCATTGAATCAAAAATACCATAAAAGCGGAAAGTGCCATCCCGGGTTAGCCTGTGCGGACTGCACAGCCTAATCCGGGACGACACTTTACGCACATGCATTAAACCAGGTTTTCCCACGACGCGCCTCATATGGTTTTAAACACATTGAATCGGAATTCAAGACAATACGAGAAAGATGTTATGATATGCTTCCGGAAAATCACACTTCATGCGCGTATAAAGTAAATTTACGAAATAAAAAACTGAATCATTTCTATTGAGAAAGGGTGGAACACATGTGTTGCTGGCGAACTGACATGTCACAGGAATGTAAAAAACAACAACAACAAAGTATAATTGCAGGTTAGTTGTTGTAATGATCAAGGACATTTTCTCACAATGATTCGGAATTATGTGTAAGTTTATACTATTAAGGAAGCACTGTTGAGCAATAAGACACTTACCGTAATGTCAAATAAAACGTAGCAAATATTGATACTGAAACAAGATGCATGTAGTTTATTTTCCTTTGTTCCTACGATTATCTTAACGTTTTAATGCCGTGAACAGGTTCTACAATACTTGTGTATTCCATATAACTTAATTACAGTTTTGCATTTCCTATTGCATGTTCAAGTAAACCAGCATACATTGTTCTCGATATTCTGTGCTACTTAAAAACGCCATTTTTTTAAAAGGGGCATATCGAGGGTATTTACCATAAATATAGACACATATTAAACCCAGATAATATTCCCATTTTTCTTGCATATATTTTTTGTAGTGCCAATAATATATTGATGCAATCCTGAAGAAGAGAACATTATAAAATGTTGTTTTTTTTGGATACACGGTTCTAGCAGGATTTGAACTCAATTCGCGCATTTTAATCGGAAAACTTGCCTACAGTAAATAGCGTATATCAATGTTGCGCTTGCGCGTAACAGAACTTCATTTAGATCTCTTTCACATCGATTTTGCTACTATTACTTATAGTTATGACCACTGTTAATATATTAAAATGATATAGATTCGTCAACTGTTTCTAGAAACAAGGCAATTGTATTAATACAAACATATCAAATAAGCCACCATGTATATGAAAATAATTTTAAAACTCAGCCTCAATTTGACGAGAACCATGTACGCGAATAATAAACGTTAGCTATAGACACTTCATTGTTACTTTAATCCATCGATATCATAAACAGAAATATTTAAGCACACTGACTTTTAAACTGCATTTTGATAACATGAACATTAATTTTTAACCTTAAACATGTTATTTTAGGCAACAGGTATATATAGTTTATACATTCCATGTTTACATTAATTATTAAGATAAGGTAAACACAAGAGCTGGCAGAGGACTGCGCGCTCCACTATTTGAAGTAATACATTTGGTACATATTTTGGAAAGTGGAAAGGGCATACATTTGTTGAAATACAAAGCTGGGTTATGGCAATTATTTCATCAATGTATTCCAAGTTTCAAGTGAATACGTAATGTAGTTAAAATTTTTTAAGACTTTGAAACAAAAATTTTAACCCCACAATCTATGTGAACAGTAGGCATACCGCTGTCAAAATACATAACAAAGTTACGGAGATTGTTGCAACTGATGCTGGAGTTGATTACAAAGGTGTATTCCAAGTTTTAAGTAAATACCTTATGTAGTTAACAACTGAAAAGGCTTTTGAATAACATCTTAACACTGAAAATCTATGTAAAAATTGGGCATAATTTTTGTCAAAATACAAAACAGGGCTATGTGGATTTAGCACCTGATGCTGTAGTTGATGACCAAGGTATATTCTAAGTTTCAATTAATAACCTATCATTTTTTGAAGTGAAAAAAAAACCGTTTGAAAATCAACGTTGACTAGCATATGTATGTTAAAAAGGGGCATAATGATGTCAAAATATACAACAGTTATGGGGAATGTTGCACTTGATGTTACAGTTGATGTCAAAGGTAGATTCCAAGTTTCAAGTGAATAACTTGTGTAGTTTTGAAGTCATATAACTTTTGAATAGAAACTTCAACCAGAAAATCTATGGGAAAAAATGGGCATAACTCTGTCAAAATACAAACACAATTATGGGGAATCGTGCACTTGATGTTGGAGTTGATGACAAAAGTACATTTCAAGTTCAAGTGAATAACTCATGTGGCTTTTAAGTTATAAGACTTTTGAATATAAACTTTAACCAGAAAATCTATATAATTAAAAGGGGGCATAACATTGTTAAAATAGACAAAATAGAGGTATGGGGAATGTTGCACCTGCTGAGCTGTTCACTAAATTGTCTCGAAAGTTCAAAATGTACGTTTAAGGAAATATCTAAAGATACGGTTGTAAATAATAATTCGTGTTTCTTAAAAAAAATCGCTAATGTTTATTAGCCGATAAACAACGATAATGCGAAAATGATTTCGATTCTAACATGACCCCTCAAAATTTTTCATTGTAATTACATGTATAATGAATTACAGAGCATATACTCATCTTGTGAGTTGAACTAATAAGCGTTTATAGTTACGGTTAAGATATCCGTGTACATCAATAAACTGTATGCACTTACTCAATATACATAGCTAGTTTCATCGTAACGCTGAGCATATAGTCGGTGTCTTTACTGAGTTTTACTGTATTTGCTTGCTCGAACATGCCACCGTCGGGCTTAAAATCAACAGGCATGGCGCCCTCTAATCCGCACATCCGTAATGTCACTTATTCGGTTTCATGATCATCGCTAGTTAGTATATGCAACAGAAGTTTTCAGTATTCAAAAAGGACCTCCCTATGAATAAAACATGATTAAGTCTTCCTTTTAGAGCAGATATGTTTCGAATGAGGACAGTAAATATGTTTATTGTGATACATCTTCTAAGCAGTTGTTTTATTTTATTGCAAGAGCTCCAAATATCTTATTTTTAAACACCTTTATATTGACTTCGAATAGTGTTTTAGCAATGATGTAAATATTTCATAAATGCTATGCTTGAACGTGTTTCGCGATTGCATTCTCAACTATTTAATATTACAACGTCAATCAATGTATTCAACTTTCGGTTACATTGGATAACATAAATCCCGACAAGATATTCAACTTTCGGTTACATTGGATAACATAAATCCCGACAAGATATTCAACTTTCGGTTACATTGGACAACATAAATCCCGACAAGATATTCAACTTTCGGTTACATTGGATAACATAAATCCCGACAAGATATTCAACTTTCGGTTACATTGGATAACATAAATCCCGACAAGATATTCAACTTTCGGTTACATTGGATAACATAAATCCCGACAAGATATTCAACTTTCGGTTACATTGGATAACATAAATCCCGACAAGATATTCAACTTTCGGTTACATTGGATAACATAAATCCCGACAAGATATTCAACTTTCGGTTACATTGGATAACATAAATCCCGACAAGATATTCAACTTTCGGTTACATTGGATAACATAAATCCCGACAAGATATTCAACTTTCGGTTACATTGGATAACATAAATCCCGACAAGATATGCATTGATTCCAACTCCTGTGAGACATAATAAACCATGTTTTACTCCCATTAATTATTTTACTGTCAATGTTAATATCTCAACGGTGAAGCAAACCGTATTAATATCCCATTGTTGTCGATGTAGTTCAGTTTCTTACGGTGCAATCATAGTGACAACCGACGCTGAATAACATTCAATGCATTATTATGCACGATAATCATTGTACTGTGTTACTCTGGCAATGTCAAATAGGTTCCAAATGTAAGAACTTTAAGCTATATTGCACAGCTGTAAACCAGGTTGGACATTATTATCATACATGTACTCAAAAATGACAGCAATGTTTATTGCGTAACTTTATTGTCCGGCGATGTCTCAATGACATATGATTAAGGGTCCACCGTATCACTAGACATGTTGGTCGCTGTAGTTTTATGACAGGTGTATTATATTAAGTTTTTTTCCACATTTAATATGCAGTTCCGAAGGCAATGCAAGATATCAATGCACCCAATTCCTTTTATTGTATTTTTAGAAATATATAATTTGTAATGTTATCGGTGCTGTTATACAAATGCAGCCGAGGTTGTTGACACTGTCATGGAAATAGAACATGGTTTTATTGACAAAAAATTAATGGATACTATTAATTCCGAGAATGTTTGCATACATGTTGCCAATTCCTTTTGGCAGTTAATGTATATACTTCACAATACATAGCAGTACACATTCTCTTCGCATTATCGCGCTTAAATATTACGTACTTATATCAATACCTCTGGTATAAGAACATTAAAAGATATGGCGATGTTTTTTTTTCACTTCGAAGTTGAAACAAAAAATATTAGTTCTCGTCAATGAACCATGCAGTTAAATACATCTCTCCGAAGTAGTACTGGATATACAAGTCCTATCCTGGCTGCAAAACCGACTATAACGTTTGTTCATTGGAACCCAGACTGTTATACGCAGAACCAATAACCACGACTTTTTCCGGCGATTTAAGAAAACCGCCACGATCCTCGACGGCGTGAGCGACCCAGATTAGCGAGAGCTGGAAACCGTGAACCTTCCTGGTTCGAACGAATGGTAAACGAGGCTATCTACATCCGCGCATTGAAACCCGCACTCTGCAGGAACGGGGGCCGTTTCCAGCTCTCGCACAGTTGGCACCGTTCGTTAAGATATCTCAGGCCAATAAGCGATGTTAGTGGCCTCCAGCATTATACTATTCTGCTGGCGAAGTCCGTAGAACACGGACAAAAGCTACAGGTATGCTTTCAATACGTTGTGTGTGATAGTAAACAGTTTAATCTTTTTTGAGCTAGTATTGAAGTATAAAACTCCACATAATCTTAAAGTCTCGTTCAACATAATACAGGTTGTTGATAAACTGTACATTGAAACGAAAACATCCATGTGTAATAATTATTACTCAGACTAGCTAAGAAAACATATCAAAAACAATCACATAACAGTAAAACTTACTTGATTCCAAATACATTCAGAAAGGAGCAAAACGGTTGGGTCACTGTATTCATTTGTTTATAATGTATCTTGTCTATTTTTTTCCAGACGAATTCGTTCAAAACCTTTTAATTGTGTTCTTTTAAATTATAATATATTACGACCAACGTTGCTATAGGCATCTTGATAATTTGAAAGGATATTTCAATATATAGAAGGCACGTGAAGCAATGTAGATTTTTTGCATGCAATCATGCAACGTGCCTTTATGGATTACGGTATTTAAAATAGAAATGGTTGGCACAGAGACTACTTTTTCAATACACATGCTGTGGTGATGCTGCGTCACCATGACAACTTGACAAGTCAATTTCTAGTAGATTAATTTGATAGTGCACTGTGGGCTAGACAGACACTTATGATTGCATCGTGCGCCCAGCATAGCGCCTATCATAGCAATATCGCAAACAGATGAATATTCGGGCGTATTCACCTAATAGACATTAGTGATTTTACGAAATGCATTCAAAATTGAAAATCATCTTTATACAAATTATGTTCCAAATTCAATGGATTTTGAATTTGACACTATCTGCAATAGTGTATATGTAGGTCTATGAACCAAATAACTACATTAACTATACTAGTCGTGCTTATCTTAATAATGAAGATACGGTTACTAGAAAACTTTGTTAAAGAAATTATTAAATATTGTGAAGTATATTTAACTTTTATTATCTTTATTACATTATGCAATATTATTTACATGGTATAGGTCAATTTACCAGCGATATAAAATTACAACTTCTCGTAAAATGGTTCAATATGTAAACACAAATAGTCCTTAATTTCAACCATAACGTTCTAAATGTGTTAAGTTACCTTCTATAGATACACTTGGCAACTGTTTAATATAATTCTTATTATAAATTGGGCAGAATATAGCTACTAAATTAAAACAATAATCTTTTGGTCTACGACATACATTAATAAACCGTATACACTTACTGGATAAACATCGCCGGTTTCATTGTGAAGGTCATAAAATAGTCGGTATCCTTACTGAGTTTCACTGTATTTGCCTGCTCGAACCTCCCACCGTCGGGCTTAAAATGAACCGGCGTAGCGCCCTCCAATCCGCACATCCGTAATGTCACTTTAAAGTTCTGTATCATGGTTAGGTTTAGCGGGTTTTATTCCATTAAAAAAGCATGTATTTTCATGTGGCTATGATAAGTCTACTTTAATTTCTGTTTCAAATGCACATCTTTTTCCGTGGTCAATATTCGTTACATTTGCGATATTACCGGTAATTATCGTTAATAATCTTCAAGTGTTTTTCACCAACGCAAAGTTTACAGATACGGTTAATATTATAAATTGGATACGTGTGTGCGTTTTCCCTCGCAGCATCTGTATAAAAATTATAATAACGTTCATAACACAATTGTCGACGAGAAATGCCGTGTTTCAAACCTCTTTGAGATTTTAAGACAATGTTATGCTTAGACAAATTATCTAACTGTCCGTGGTAATATTTTTACGATGAAGTAATTCGTATTAATATTCTGTATTTGTTTAAAGTAATTCAAACACTTAAGGCGTTCATAGTGACAAATGACACCATTCAATAAATGTACAATTTTCACGGCAATGTGTTTCTTTAGAATTAGAAATCTCATAGAAGTACCCGGCAGATCAGTTATCTGCACCTGACTCACTTGTGACAACAATGTTATGTAACTTTATTGTCCGGCGATGTCTCAATGACGGATGATTAAGGGCCCACCGGTTTAATTGACGTGTAGATCGCTTTAGTGTTGTAACATAAGTATTATCCGTGAGTTTTACAATCATACAAACCCTGTAAAACTGAATGCACTGTATAAATACACCCTAGTATATGTTTAAACTATTTATAGAAACATATAATGTTTGATGTTATCTGTGCTATTACGAATTCTGTCTTCAATATTGAGGTATTTATTACAGTCATGATATTATTATATACACTATGTAATCACACAATGTATCATTGGATTTCGTCAGTTACTTTTGGTAGTTAATATATTAACACCATATTATATACAATTACATTAAAACATGAAAAAAGTTACAGCTCCTTTAAACGGACCATGTAGTTCAAATTATCTCGAGATTGCCACTCTACGAAGCAATACTGACTATTTAAATAATTATTTCCCCTACTAGAACGTTTGCTAATGATCCAAACTATAATACTTAGGACCAATTCACATAACGACCATTTCCGTTGGAATAACAGAAAAGACGCGTAGTATCCTCAGCGTTTAATACAAATCCACCAGTTTATAAACACTTGCCACAAGAGAATAAAGTATCCGATGAACTATGTGCGCTTTACACACGCACACACTATGTTCATTGGTATACAACCTTGTATTTTATCTCCTCTCTTCAGCTTCAAGTGTACTGTAAATAAGTACCTGTATTTTAGCATGCACGCGGTTTCATGTGCACATGCATCGTACTGAAAACATCGAGCGCCAATTGTGTTACGCGTTTCATAAGGAAAGTATCATATATCCTCGTACTTAATCTGATAAGACATCCGTATGCTTGATTCTTGATTATTGATATGCGAATATTCACTTCCTACTTTTTTCCTACTCAGGATACATGTTTGAAAAGAGCCGTCTGATTTCCTATGGTGTTTTCCAATAATTCACATGGATATCGATTTCCAATAACCACCATTCAGTCGGCAAGATTTTCTGATCAGCAGCCCTTGTCTTACGGCACAGACTTGTGCGTTTGCAAAACTTTGTAATTTAATATGAAACTTAAATTATATCCTTCGGAAAAGCTGCTTTGCTGAATTATGCACTAATTGAAAGACCGAATGTAAGCTTTGGCTGTTTACATTTCTGAGAGTTGTCGGTAATACGATTATGTCAAGTTTATTAAGAAGTGGTTACCTTATAAGTTTTATAAAATAAACAAAAAATACATTATTCTTGTAGCCGTTTTAAAGTATTAGAAAACCTTTCATGTGTAATTATTTTATAATTTCCTGTTAATTTGCACTGCACAATTCTCGTTTTTACAAAAACCCAACAATAATCAAACATTATAATACATATAACAAGAAGATGCTATGTTCGTTTAATGGCTATTTACTCGGATCAAACAGTTGACACCATGATTTGAACAACCATTAAATCAAATAAAAAAAAACAAACAAAAAAAACAACAATACTCTACTAACCGGATGCACGTGGCAGGTCTGAAGTTGAACACGAGCACGTGGTTAGTGTCCTTGTTGAGTTTTACTGTATATGCTTGCTCGAACCTCTTACCGTCCGGTTTCATGTGAATCGGTGTTTCACCCTCCAGTTTGTAAATCCGCATTGACAGTTTGAAATTGGGAACCATTGTGAAAGGCTGACGAAATTATGTCTTGTATTCACACCAAATACCATCAGTGTATTGCTTTGAAAAGTTCCTCATTCGGATCAGTCTGAGTTAAATATGTAGTGGTTATGCAAACCACTATTCCATTGTATGGCCTTCAGTTTTATAACATACAGTTTGACATTAAGATTTATGACAAACGTTAACGTCATAACACTGTGCAAGAATGTTCAATCGCTGAACTTATATTGACTTCAAGTCATTTGCACCGTAAACAAGTTCGTTTTACGTGAATACAAATTTGTTGTATAAGAAAATATGCGTATCCTACCTTTTAATGACACATTATAATTAATGAAATAATCCCACAAATTATGTTATAACTTAGTATACACAAATTAACAATTTTTAATAATTCCGTATTTCATAAAGCTTTTGTCTAACTTTCCTTCCGATTTCATTCACATACTTCATTCGACTAATGCTAGTTCCCAAGGTCATGCGTTTCAATGCCAAACGCTGATAAACAAGTTTCCGACGGATACGTTGTCACTTAAATGGTAATGTTGTAAATTAAAACAGATCTTGAACTCGTTTGTGATAACAGACTCGACTGCGCTAACTTATTGACCCGACGTGTTGCAATAACAGATGATTGAATGATCGTGGGCACGTTCACCGAAATGTATTCTATTATACTCAACTGCACATGAAATTGGGTCGAATAGATTTAAATTTAAATTGCCTCAAACTAGTGGTTTCTGTTGCATTTCCAAATTAGTATATAATGACTTCCACGTGGTACGTACTTGCATTGCAAAGGAGCAAAGCTTGCACTTTATTGGTTTTGTAAGTTGTACAAACTACATGCTATTTATACCTGTATTCTATATTTTCAATTCAATGTGTTTTGCGTTGTACTGTGTCTTTAAACCTGAATAAATTTATCTAGAAGAGACATATATCTTGACCACTTATGTACTAGAAAAAAATGGTGAAACTTATAAAACTTACGAAAAAATGCTAAACTCTATTGTGCTAACATATTCTAAAGCGTAACTGTAGAGTACTGAAACGTATTATTTAAATACATGTATTATACAATATATTGACCATTATAATTATCTGCTGGAACAATTGGTTTAACTGATACATCGTAAAAAAACCCAACTCGGCCATTATGCATTATTGGCGAGTGAAGGCGCGCACGTGCAGCTGTGCTTTCAAGATGGCGTCGGAGAGACTGATCGAGTCGCTATCAAATTCAAATTGTGATTAATTTTATTCTCAAGAACATTAAAACTGAAACATTCACAGCTTGAATGTTCGTAAAATGTTTATCATCTGTACATCCATCCATCGGTCCAAGTTCCAATATTCGTTCCAGATCCAGATAATTCATTTACAAAGTTTAGTTCTTAGGTTTAAACTTTTTTGAAGAACACGTGTACCATCCAGAGTTATGAATTTTGGCAACATGATAATGCTAAAGGCTTAACGTTTCAATAAAAACTGTCTATAAATCTCAGATCATCTGCTGTACAAATACAGATTTTCAAATTACTTCAATTTCATAAACAAGAAAAATGCGAGCAGCAGAAATCTGTCAGTTTTGCTTTATAAAGAAATATGACTATTATGGACATCTGCGGGTGTTTATCGCATAATGGCGAGCAGCAACTAATCATTAAACTTTAAATAATTGTGTTCTGATTTATTGAACAGTCAAGCTTTGACCAGCGAGATGTAATTCACGCGTGCTTTTGCCGACATGTATTGCTTTTCACCTCGTGTATAATGCTCATCGGTCATTTGTGTCTAAAAATGCATAATAAGCATGTATTTCGCGTGGAAAGGAACAATACTTCTTTTTTTCTATTTATTAAATATGATAAATATATCTTGAGCATTATACGTTCATACAAGATATTTAGGTAGATTCGTAAAATATTTTGTAATATGGTTGACTCAAATTGAAAACCAGACTTGATTTATGGAAGGGTATATCCGCCAGTACATTCATGCTTCTAAATGACAATTACATGATGCTAAATTACAATTGCATGCTGCTAAATTACAATTGCATGTTCCTAATGAAAATTACATGTTGCCAAATGATAATTGCTTATTGCACTGTGTTATTCGTTACTAATTAACTGCAACTTCCATGCGTCCTAGTGCTTCTTTCTATCGGTTAATTAAATTTAATCACATATTCTTGCGTGTAAATGACAAATGACAAATCTCTGTGTCATCGTTAAGTGTTTTTGCAAAAAAAGTTCATATTGCTTTGTACATTTTACAATGTGAATTTGATTAAACCTACTAATGATAGTTTAGGAATTAAACGATTGAAAGTTAAGCAAGGCGAAAGCAGCAAGCACTTAGCAACAAGAAGTTATTCAAATGCGACTTGACAATTTGAATATGTCATTAAATATGTAGCCGGGAACCAGAAATTCCGGCAGTGTCCGTAAAATCGCTGGGAGATATCTAACTCCAAGCTACTTCTGTCTAGTTAAGCTCCTTGCTATTTTGGTCGAAAGAAGGTCCCGTGTTTCGTCCCGCCTCTGCGAATCAGTAAACGGCCGAGGAAAGCTAGTCTTAGTGAGCACAAGCATGGCGATGTTGAGCTCATACCTTTGTCTGTCAGTACTTTCGTCCGTACGTCCGGGTGCCTGTCTGTCACAAAGCATATCGTATCTATTTCCTTTAACCGTTTTTAAGGAATTAATTGAAAAAAAAGAGAGTTTTGTGTTCAGTGTATCAGTCCTGACGGTTTGCGCATAAACTGTCTGCCCGACCGTCTGTCCGTACGGATGACTTTCAGACATACAACGTATCCGTCCTACAACTTCTGAATAGCTTGAAGCACTGTCCGGCTAGCTGAGTGGTTGGTAGACTCGCTTTTAATTTAGGCGGCCCGGGTTCATTCCCTTCTCGGTGGTCAACATACCGGATAGCTGGAGTTTCCTCTTGCACTGCAACCTGCACCAAACAGCACAACACCACACCAGAATTAAAAGAAATACAACAGAAAAAGTTATGATTCAAAATTCTTCCCAACTTGTGATGAGTTTAAAAGTAAATAAGGCAGGGGTGCTGGTACACACCCCGGGTCCCCACGAAGTGCAGTGGCGCGGAGGGACCTCATAAACTACGAAATACGCACATTCAACACACACAACACAACACACACACACACACACACGCACGCACGCACGTACGTACGCACGCACGCGCGCACGCTGGTACACACACATAACACACATACACATCAACACACATGCACGCACGCACACACATACACATACACACGTCCGCCCGAGTGTCCGTCCGCCCGTCTGTCAATGCATGTGTATACATATGTATGCATATCTACTGCTTGGGTTACACATGAATATTTTATGAAATTGATAATAGAAATCCACAACAACATTCAATCGCTATTTTTCGTGTCTATGCCGTATTTTGTTTATTATATCATGTTTGTTCTGTAATTAAAATTCTTTGTTGAAAAAAATATTCTTATCGATTACATTTGACATTTTACGAAATGTATGTTCAACATAACTAGCTTGGACTCCAAAATTGTTATTATGACAAAAGCAGTCTACAATATCATCTTCGGAAACTATCGAACATGTGAATTAGCTGTCGAGAGTTGTCTCCCGTATATAGTAATTTGCGCTAGAAAGTTCTTATTGGTTCCCTGTAATGTTATATGCATTAACATGCAAATTCCACTAGTTAGTTAATCGCTTGTGGCAAGCAGCAACAACAAAGTAAATGAGCATATGAATGCACAAAGGAATAGTATGAATAAAAATTTCAATAGTGCAGTAGGCAAACAAAAGGCTGAAAGCACTCGTCAATTACATGCAAGAAGCAAGAATTTGGCATTACGAAGCATGCAGTTACCACGTAGCACAAAGCATATGCATGTAAATAACATAACAATGTCATTAACTGGCGGATATGTGTGACAGGACCAGACTACCGACGTTTGTTTCTATTTGTTGAGTGTAACCTCATGTAACCTTTTTAAATAGCCTTTACTGTGAGGTGTGGTTTTATACGATTTATTCATTGCACGCGCCAAAGTTCTGAGTCGAGCGAAATCGTTTGTAGTGAGAGGACGCATCTGGTTGAACATTGACGGTAGTGAATGTAAATATCTTTTTCTTTTCCATTTGCATTTGTCTATCATTCATATCGTCTTGTAATTGGGCTGTCCATGCATTGATTCGTATGCACCCTGATTATATTTCTATTTTGATATTGACATTTATTCAGTCCGAGGCAAAATGGCAACTTGTCTTTACTTACTCTTTTAACGATCACTTGAAGATGCATACATTTACACGTAATTCTTAACTTGCAGTTTATTTAACCTCACACTGGGAGAGACGCGTGGAGAGGTGTAGGTGAAAGTCGAATCCACAATTTGGTAAGATAGGTGTACATGTCAATGTTATGATGTAAATTGTTGTTTTATATGTTTGTACCATGTATCATTGTCTATGTTATTTATTGTATGTATTGAAGGTTTTCTTATTTTATAGGATTGCTAATTGTTAAATTGTTAATATATATTGGCCACTAGTATCAGCCTTTTATATTGCAATTATAACATGTCTAATATATTCTTCTCGAAGAATTAATATTACTGTACTATTATGTTTGTTTGGTAACGAGACGCTGTTACATTTAATCCTTGTTATATTTTCAGACTTCACTGAATTACTTCACTGAATTACTTCACTGAATTACTTCATTGAATTACTTCTACATCGTTACCGTCATCTAAATGTTCAAGAACGATATTAAAACGTAAAGAATCAGTTTGCTGCATTGCAGTCTGTGTTTCACCCACAAATAATACCCCAAAAAAAACCCAGAGTTACATATGTATGTCGCTCCATTACGAATATCATAATGCAATAGGCAATTGTCATTTAGCAACGTGCAATTGTCATTAGCAACACGCAATTGTCATTTAGCAATATGCAATTGTCATTTAGCAACATGCAATTGTCATTTAGTAACATGCATATAGTGGCGGATATACCCTTCCATATTGATTGGGTTTGTTTTAAACTTGTATATATTTGCAAAGTTTAAGTGACACATGCCAAACCCTCCACTATAATCTAGCTTCATCAGAAATAGGTCGGTACTACAACTGTATTTCTATGGAGTACGATTAGGGTCTTCAATATCTTAGACAGCATCATGCTCATAGAAACGAGCATCATGCTCGTAAGATCGAGCATCATGCTCATTGAACGAGCATGATGCTCAATAAACGAGAATCTTGCTCTTTCGGCCGAGCATCATGCTCATAAGATCGAGCATCATGCTCGTCAATTCGAGCGTGACGCTAGTTTTTGGAGCATCATGCTGGGTTAGGCCTAGTACTATCGAGCATCATGCTCAATAAACGAGCATCGTGCTCCTAAAATCGAGCATCATGCTCGCTCATTACTGTGCATCATGCTCGCTCATTACTGTGCATCATGCTCGCTCATTACTGTGCATCATGCTCGTTCATTGAGCATGATGCTCGACCTGACGAGCATGATGCTCGTTTCTATGAGCATGAAGCTGTCTAAGATATTAAAGACCCTAATCGTACTTCATATATTCCAGCAATATAAGGAAATGTACCATGCCCTATATTGCCATTTAACTACTGCGCAGTAATCCCCCTTGCATGTTATTTTTTTGCAAATAGTATTCATACCTAAGTGTGTGACAGTCAGAATTAATTAAGTAGGTGCTTATGTTATAACGTTACTTGCTCACAGTTATTTATAGTGTGATTAATGAAGATGGCATTATGTAGGTTGCGGATCATGAAATATTCACTAATTATGAAGATGCATTATTCATTTATGATATACGAATATTAATTCTTCATGCTGTGTTATATTAAAATTATGTATTAAAGTTGAGAACAATGAATATTAATTTTTTAAATTGTGATACATCACGATTAATTATATATTTAGTTACATATGAATATTATTTATTCAGATTGTGATATATTAAATATATTGTAAAGATTAGTTATTTATGTTGTCGTGAAGGAATAATAAAGGAATAATAATTATTCAGGTTGTGATAAATTCAGATTAATTATTCAGGTTGTGATATATATAAAGATTAGTTATTTAGGTTGTCATAAATGAAGAATAATTATCCAGGTTGTGATTAATTCAGACTAATTATTTATTTTGTAATATATGAAAGACCAGTTATTTAGGCTGTAATATATAAAGATCAGTTATGTGGGTTGAAATACATGAAGATTAGTTATTAAGGTTGTCATGAATGAAGATTAATTATCCAGGTTGTGATAAAAGAATAATAATTATTTAGGTTGTAATGCATGAAGATCAGTTGTTTAGGATAAAATACATTAACATCATTATGTTGTAATAAATGAATATTAATTATTTAATGTGTAATATATTAATACATGTACTTCTGATGTAGATAGACACTACAGTGAAATATGAATACTACGTATGTAGTTTGTGATACATGAATAATGCTTATGTAGTTTGTGATACATAAATAATGCTTATGTAGTTTGTGATACATGAATAATGCTTATGTAGTTTGTGATACATGAATAATGCTTATGTAGTTTGTGATACATGAATAATGCTTATGTAGGTTGTGATACATGAATAATGCTTGAATGTAGTTTGTGATACATGAATAATGCTTATGTAGGTTGTGATATATGAATACTGCTTATGTAGGTTGTGATACATGAATAATGCTTATGTAGGTTGTGATATATGAATAATGCTTATGTAGGTTGTGATATATGAATAATGCTTATGTAGGTTGTGATACATGAATAATGCTTATGTAGGTTGTGATATATGAATACTGCTTGAATGTAGTTTGTGATATTTGACTATTCTTATTTAGTTTGTGATAAACGACGGTTACATATTTAGTTCCTGATTTTGTAAGAAGAATAATTACTTAGGTTGTGGTTCATCAAGAGAAAATATTTAGGTTCTTTTATATATGTATGGTGTTTAAATATATAAGTTTTGATAAATGAGTAATACAAATGGTGATATATAAATATACATGATATATTATGTAGTTTTATATGAAAATTAATTTGTGCTAAATTAATATTAATTATTAAGGTAGTGGACTGTATCGAAAAAATTAACATTAAGCATAAACATAGACATACGTTCTGACTTCATTGCCAAAGACATGTTTGATAGACGTAAAAAATTTTCATTGAAAGAAAACACACACGAAGGAACCACAATATTTACGTACAGTAGTAGTATGACCTATGGGTGGACATACAAACATATTTATTCTAAGACGACGTGAGAGATTACTCCGATCAGGTTTGAGCTACTAAATGCCCATGACGTATAGATAAGAACGATAACTCATAGGTTACCACACACACCCATGACATACATCTAGGTACACCAGTAAAGCATTGTGTATCACTCCGCGAACCATTCGAAAGTAGTGCCTATTACTAAAGAGCTCCTGTCCTCTTCTGGTTAAAAAGTTGTTTGGGGGCGTGTTTACTGTAATGTGGTTGTTTTGTCGAAATATGACTTCCAACACCCAGCTTGCTACCAACGACTGCCTTTTCTTAAAAGTAACACGACATATGTTTTTTATTGCAATTTTTGAAAGAGGACAATCTGAAATAAAGGAAAGGCTAGTACAAATGACGCCATGGGAATCGGAATTTCCGGTTTCTAACTATCTAACAAAGACGGTCAAACTGCATTTCACATGCGCATAACGTACATGCATACGTGTATCTAAGAAAACTCGTGCGAATGGCGTATATCTAAGAACGCCAACTCCGGAGTATTTTAATACCGTGCCCATTACCCAGTGCGATACTATTCGTTGCCAAAACCGATGCAACATACATAAGAAACTGCATCCATGTCAGTACCAATGTGTGTATGAAAAGTTTTACTGAAATGTCAAACATGTACGAAAATGTCACTGTGTATTAAGGGACGATATATAATGACTAAACATGTATTTGCGACATCTTGTGTTAAAAGTATGTTTCTGTCCTCTTAGGATGTTTAATCAAATAAAATCAAGACAATCTCATGGGATTTCCTTCTAGCGCTGAAACCAAATGAAACAGACGAGTTTTAATGTAAATACTTCACATGGGCAATTTCCATTGCGAGGAAAGTCAATTAAGGACAGCTTGGTTACACTGGAGAAAGAGTGAAGACTGAATCAACAACACTTTTGATCCTTTCCTATCACGTTGATGACAGAAACATAATATGTCAGTATATATTAACGCTAATTCCAATTAATCAAACTTTCTTTCATATTGTCTTTTGACTAAAGGTACATGTATAAGATATACATGCATATATGGCCTTTAGTATCGAATGCAATGAACTCGGAAATCTATATCAACACGCATAGTTAGTACGACAGTGTGTTCGTCACTAAGTATTTATAAACTGTATGCACATGCTTATCATCAACAGACATATTTATTGACAATTTTCAGATACTTCGCTCACCAGAAGAACATAGAATATACATGCGTTCACGTATTACGAATACATGGACATATACAGTGTCAGTCCGGGGATCGTGAGTTCGAATCCCAGCCTGGCCACATAATTTGTGTGGAGATTAGTCATGAAATTATTTATAGGTTAGATACCAGTAAATCATTGTGTATCTCCCCGTGGTCCATTCGAAAGTAGTGCCTATTAATGAAGAGTTCCTTTTCTCTTTTTGTTTTAAAGGCCATTCAGCTATCTTAGACATGCCTATTGTGGTTATTTCTTATATCCCATGTATGTCTGGAACATTTTGGTTTATTTCATTGGAGGCTAACTCGAAAGGGGAACTTTTGGGGTGTGTTTACTGTGGTATGAGGCTTTTGTCGAAATATGACTTCCGAAACCGTATTTTCTACCGGTGTCTTCATTCAGGCGATATGCATTTTCTTAGAAGAAACATGACATATCTTTTGTATTGCAATTTTTGGAAGAGGAAAGATTCATTTTAAAATGATACCATTCTTTGCACAACCTGAAATAAAGGAAAGGCTAGAAAAATGCTTGGAAAGTTTGCCGTTCTATAATGGGACCCTATGGGAATTGGAATTACTGGTGTCTAACCTCAGCGGTCATTCACGCCCTACCTCTTATTCCAGTAGGGCAGTTGTCAGTTACTGGAATAAGTATGTGCACTAACTACTGGTAAACCACTTAGATCCGCTAAGCTTGCCCAGGAAAAGTGTGAATAGTAGATTAACTGACCGCCGTGATATGACTGAAATACTGTTAAAAACGGCGAAAAAACTCCAACAAAAAACAAAAAAACAACAAACAAACATATAGCTAAGATGAATACTGCACAACAGTTTTTGCCGGAATCATGATTATGATTAGGTTACTTTATATTTATCCAGTGGTAACATAATCATTTAAACGTAATTATGCAAATCAATGAAGTTTCGCTTATGTCATTGTTTAAGAGTAATAAACAGTGCATCAGTTTGGAACACTCAAATTGTACGTGAACACGTTAAGTGTTTAATTCGTAAAGGACGTGATCACATTTGTGAATACCATTCCATTTATTTAGGATGGTTATCAATTATTCACTGCAAATATACGACCGTGTTAAGAGCTTATAATTGTGTTATGCAAATAGGTTATGGTACAATACAACCCATTCAAGTTGGTTATCTTTCTTCTGTAGCATATTTGTTTGATTACTAGTAATTGAGGAACGAACTACACACTTGAACAACCCTTGTCCTAATTAGGTTTGGCAAATGTCTGAAAGCACGTTCAAAAGTCGAGTTATTCTCGCGGTTCTGTTAGTCGAACAATAAAACTGCATCGTTTTGTTAACACTCCAAATGTAAAAAATGACAAAAATTTTATGGGATGTGTTAGGGAATCTTTCTCGTATAAATATAATTATTTAACGGTATTTCACAGCAGTCGATAATTGTTCATGGCTGTCTGGTTCATATATTTCCGTCACAGTATGTTGTACTGCGGTAATGACAACAGCTAATTGTCTTAAACTTATTATAGTAATGGAGAAAGTTACAAGTGAAAGCAAGATTGTTCCTAGAGGATGTTGACACCATGCTGACCTTGGTAAGGACAACTATCTGTGGTTATTGTCAAGTGTACATCGGGGCCGGTATTAACAAAGCTCTTAAGGAAAATCTTAACTTAAGGTGAATTTAAGTGAAAATTTTATATCAAACTGTCTTTGTGAAATCTAATGGTATGTGTTTACGAATTGGTAAAATATGAAAGACATAAACATTATTTTATAGTTTGGACCATTTTAATGTAAAATGACCCATACACGAAACAGCCACATAATTAAGGAGTTGTATGCATTTAAGAAATGTCCTCAAGTTTCCCTAAGGAGCTTTGTGAATACGGGCCCTGACTCACGTTCACTATGTTCATGTGATTATGGTTACATGTATGTGCACATAGTCAACTAGTTTATAAAACTATGAAAGACACCAAGTAATTCACTGTTCCAAATGGTTTAATCCAGGGCCAGTATTATGGTTACATGTATGTGCACATAGTCAACTAGTTTATAAAACTATAAAAGACACCAAGTAATTCACTGTTCCGAATGGTTTAATCCAGGGCCAGTATTCACAAAGCTCATAAGGGAAATCTTAACTTAAGTTGTACCTAAGTGGAACTTTCAGATCAAAATTTTTATGTGAAATTCAATGATTTCTGTACAAAGAGGTCTTCAATACTAAACATATAAGCAATATTTACAAGTTTACAACATTTTAATGTTAAAGACCTATACACGAAACCGCCAGAGACTTAAGGAATTTTATGAATTTAAGCAATTTACTTAGGTTTTCCCTAAGGAGCTTTGTGAATACGGGCCCAGATCAGAAATGCAAAGATATTCTGTAAATGTATTACCTTACGCACTAGCGTAACAATGTGTAACAGTTCTGTATTAAAATAATACTTGCACAAAGAATATAGTTTATGCCCTAAACCCACAATAATAATGTATATACAAATACTGTGTATCCCATTAAAAATTAGTTGTCAAAATGGAAACATATATTCGGGTCAGTTGCTGGACTGCATCATTGAATTTAAGAAATTTCTTGAATACGCAGATACGTGATTTCAAAGTGTCAGTATACACTGATGTCGATGAACTTAAAGTAAACTGCATGTAATTAGGTAAACACTAAATCTTTCAAAAGTGTTAGGTAACGCTCGGTTTCCCAATAATAGAATGGCAAATGTCAGTGACCGAACTTGTGTATTGCACTTGCATGAACAATGAATGAAAAGGCATTTTTCACTCTAGCAATACACTGTGGACAAGGTTTATTTTAGTAATTAGTAATATTATTGTCACTGTGTTCACCATGTTTTAAATAAATATTACAGTGTGGGAAATGACTTATTGATATAGACTCACATCCTATGTAATTAATGTATATTTGAAAAATGCTCCGACATATTAGATGATGTGTGGATATTAGTTTTCGAGGGAACTATAAATGAATAATATTTGTATATTTTAATAGTGAAAAACACGTATAATAATTTTATAAAGACGCTTTTCCATTAACAAAGACTTACGTACCTTAATTATAATTATTTCATACCGCTTACTAAAAGTCGATGGTATGCATTATTGGTCAAATCAAGTTAAATGTTTATCAAATATAACATTTTGCCTACAATCAACACATAAATGATTGCGTGTTAAAATTGTTAAAAGCATGCTATTTCCAGAAACGAAAAAACACACACATACACAATGAACATTTGCTCAATCTAGAATTCGGAATCAAAAGCACAGATTTAAATCAGTGAATGAAAACGAATAGTTATTGTGCATTATGGATACAATAAATCAAAATGTGTTCCAAGAGTGTGTACTTGAATCGTAGTCGAGCTTAACAAACATTCTATTACATATACAATGACGCACTGTATAAATGTATACATTTACATCACTGCAGATATAGACAAAACAATAAACATATTGAAATATTGATATGTTATTTAGTATTCTAACATGACACGCGCAGAAACAAAGAACAAAATTCACCGATGTTAAACTACCCATAAATAACCCGAAAAAGTAGTTCCGAAACTGTAAAATATAGTTACCATTGTTACTGCAGAAAATGTTGTCAGGTCATGTTAGAATCGAACTAATTGTCGCATTATTGTTGTTGATCGTCTTATAAACACCGATATAAGACTTATAATAAGGCTCGGCATACTTTCTTTTATAATAACTTCCGTTCTGGGTCATTGTGTTGCACTAGGTAATTCAAGTATATGGGTTTACACAATTGCCTATATTCTAACAGATTCATTCCGGCAGATAGGTTGTTTCTATGTATTCGTCCAACCAAATTATGTAATCATACAACAGCGGCTAGACAATGAAACACCCCTGACTGCACAAACATGATTTCACACTTTGCCCTTACGTGATCACGATAATAATGACATCAAGACAAGACAAGACAAGACAAGAATATTTATTTAGACGTGTACAATGTACATTGTCTTAACACAAACATGCATATTTTAATACAATAAGGTCAAGTAACAACATGTAAAGACATTAAGCATGGAAACGGTTAATTTTATACACATATTCTATTATAGCTTTATACATTCTATAGCATGTAAAGACATTAAGCATGGAAACGGTTAATTTTATACACATATTCTATTATAGCTTTATACATTCTATAGCATCTGGTATGATATAATCCTAATTATATTATACGGCGGTTTACATCATATTATCTATATTATTTAAGATATGTGCACGGATGCCTAAAGCATCCTTGACATATTTAGAAAGTTTAATTAATTCCATTCTATTATTTGATTTTAGAAGTAAGTGGTATTTAAAAACCGATGGCCTATTATAGTAGTATTTATTAATGTACTTCTTTCTAATATTTCCAAAACAAGGACAAATACAGATAAAATGGTATTCATCTTCGATGTCTGTTTGGTTGCAACATATGCAGTAACGTTCTTCCCGTGGAAGACTTTGGCCTCTGTACCTTCCTGTTTGTATTCTTAAAGGTAAAACTGATAACCTAAGTTTGCTAATAAAATATCTACATGTTTTAGGAAGTTTATCTAAATAATTCTCGTATCC
Source organism: Congeria kusceri (assembly GCA_027627225.1). NCBI lineage: Eukaryota > Metazoa > Mollusca > Bivalvia > Myida > Dreissenidae > Congeria > Congeria kusceri. The sequence continues at coordinate 65,682,492 of CM051028.1, forward strand.
AAACGATTGTTTAAATATACAATACATGTCAAGAACTGGACTATTCTGGGCGGATGTTTGCCACTCTTGCTTATAATTGTCAAGTAGCCTACATTTAAATTCGTTTATAAAACTTTGAGCATTTATTGCATTACCAGCAAAAAATATATGCGAAAGGCCATGCGAATCTAATATATGTTTAACACTAGAAATCCAATTATTTTTTCCATTGCTGCAATCGTGTAATGCTTGCGTATACACAGATTTTAAAATAATATTTTCACTAGACTTTACTTTTAACCAATATTTAATCATTTTCACATAACGATTTATGTACATTGGATATCTTCCCAGTTCCCCATAAATCGACGCATTACATGTATTTTGTTTGACATTTAATATTCTTTTACAAAATTTCAAATGAACCCTTTCTATTTCATTACATTTACTAAACCCCCACACCTCACCTGCATAATTCAAAATAGAACCAACAAAGGCATCGAAAAGTTGGCAAAGAATTTTGGGTTTAATATCAAGTTCTTTGATTTTACAATTCAATAAATTCATGGCTTTAAGAGCCTTACCAACTAGATATTCTTGGTTAAGATTGAAATTCCCATTATAATTGAAAACAGTCCCTAGGTAATTAAAACTATCAACAACTTCAATAGATTGTCCGTTAAAGGTCCAATGTTCATTTGCACGAGGTCTACCGCGTTTACGGAATATCATAATCTTTGTTTTTATCAATGTTGACTTTCAATCCCCATGAATTACAATAATTAAAAAGAACATCTAAATGATTCTGGACCTCCTGAGGTGACTTACCTACAATAGCCATATCATCAGCAAATAGTAATAAAATAAGTGCAATATCATCAAAGTCCAATCCAGACAACGAGCTATCTTGCAAATACAATTCCAAATCTTCAATAAACAAGGAAAATAATAACGGAGACATTACCTCCCCCTGTCTTAAACCAACAGCATAATTAAAATACTCCGTGTATGTAGAACAGTGCTTAACACACGATTTAACATTCTCATACATGGCCTTAATAATTCTAAGTAATTTACCTTCAATTCCACATTTAAATATTTTCAACCACAAACCATTTCTATAAATAGTATCAAAACATTTCATCATATCCACATATATAATATACAGTCTTTTATTATCATTTAAGTATTTTTGAACTAATGACATAAGTATAAAAATAGCGCCCACTGTAGAGCGACCTTTTCGGAATCCGAATTGCGCGTCCGAAATAATATTATTATCATTGCAAAATGTTTCGATACGTTTATTAACTACAGTAGTAAATAATTTACTCAAACAACTTAAAAGCGTTATCCCTCTATAATTATTTACATCAGATAGACTTCCTTTTTTGTGTAATGGAATAATAATGCCCTCTGTCCATTGCTCGGGGTAATAGCCAGAGCTAAGAATACAATTAAACAAATCGGTGATGTGTAACCCAATAATATCGATGCATTCAATAATTTATTCATTCAGAATACAATCGCTCCCATAAGCTTTATTTCGCTTCAACGATTTAACAGCTATTTTTACCTCGTCGAGAGTGAAAGGCTGATCTAAGTCTGGAAATCGGACATTTTCTGCATCAAAGTTTTGCGAGCCACAGAATGTTTCCGCTTCGTCATTTTTACAATCAATAACTCCACTACTTATATTAGAGAAATAATCGCGAAAATCTGACAATGAAATAGTGTTATGTTTATTACTTTTGTGCGATTTGAAGTAATTCCAAAAATGTTTAGGCTTTTGTTTTCTCAAATTTTCTATCTCGTTCATTTTTTTACTAAAATGTTGTCTCTTTCTCCTATTTATAAACGATTTATATTCTTTTTTACATGTAAGTAATTGAACGCGATTGACATCAGTTTTATCACAATTAAACAAACGTAGCATGTGTAAATAACGAGACCGCATAGCAGCGCATTCGCTATCAAACCACTCTACAGTGTTCGCTGGACAGCAATCATCAACTTGCGGTGCATTTGATATACAGCGTGTGTTCGTGAACAAAGGGTCAGCAATTGAACGCAGAGTATTTGTAAAATCATGCAACGTGTTATTTACAGAATCTCTATTTGAACAATCAATATTGCTTAAAATGTTATTAAACTCCGGCAATTTCGAGATAATACCTGAGCGAAATTTATCACGTAATGAGTCCGACCATTTATATTTGGTTTCAGTAAGGAATACAGTCTCGGGTATATCGCTTTTACAATACAATGAAAATATTAGCGGGGCATGGTCACTGAATTCATTGAAACTATCAATAGAAAAATCCTTTATAATTGGGAAATTACTCTAATGGCACAACAAATAATCGATCGTAGATAAGCCGTTATGTGAATAAAACGTGTGTTTATTAGTATCACCTAATCTACCGTTAGCAATGCGATAACCTGTGGACTTATAGGTCTAATAGTTTTACACCATGAGCATTATGGCTGTTGTCGACTGAGGCCCTGACAGAGTATGTATCTGGGTCGTAATCTATATCATCAGTAAATGTACATTTATCATTGATAATAAAATCAAGTTTATGTCCTACTCTGCTATTAAAATCACCGAAAATTAGTACTTTGCCTAAATTGTCATAATGGGATATATCATGTTCAAGCATTTCGAAAAAATCTACATTAACAATGTTATAGCAAGGTGAATCTTCACACCAAATATAGGATCCACATAAGTAAATATCCTCTTTCATGCAAAAATAGTTATGATCAAGTTTGATCCAAATGACTGAGTCGTGATGATTTCTAATTATGCTTATACCATCCTTCAGTCATTCTCTATAGTATAGTACTAATCCACCACTGCATCTACGAGTCTTTTTATTTTGAAACTTTCTAAAAAAGTTGTGTGAAACATATCCGTTAATCGAAATATTACTAGACGATTTTGTCCAAGACTCGAATAAAAAACAAATGTCGTAATGAGTCAAACTTTCTAAGAACAATGGGTTTTCTTTCTTACTATTTACAAGTCCGTTGACGTTCCAAGATAGAACGGAAATATGGCCGCCGTCTTGCCCCTAGTCCCGGACGGGTTTCCCCTCAATATACAACGTATCATATGAGATCCACGCCCTCTTGCCCTGGTTCTTCGCTTCCTTCATCTTTGGGACAAGCTTGCGTCGCTTTGACACTACTTCCGGCGGGAACTGCTCGAATACGTTGAAATTCGTTCCGTTCAAGTTTTTCCACTGGCGCCTCACTTGCTCTCTGTCTTTAAAGTATGTAAACTTCGCCACGATCGAGCGAGCTTTTCCTAGCGTATATTCACCCGACGAGCGATGAACTCTTTCAAACTTGATAGAGTCCGCCGTTTCCTTGGCAATTTTCAGTGCCTCATGTAGATGTGTGCGCAATATGCGCTCCGTGGTCTCCAACGACTCGTTCACCACTTCCGGTACCCCAGTGAATATTAAGTTATTCCTCATACTTTGTGATTTGAGATATGTTAGATCATCGCGAAGGCTGTTGCGTTCACGCTCAAGGTCGTCTACCCTGCCTACAATCTGTGCCGCCGCTACATCTGACTCCTCAGTGGCATGTTCGAGTCTAGAGGCGCGAGCGTCAACCTTTTTGATGCGATCGTCGAGAGCCAGCCAAAGACTTTTTATGTCCTTTTCGAATGCCACCATACGCTGTTCCAACTTGTCTAGTGTCTGTAATTTATTTTCAACAGCTGTTAAACGCCCACTTATATTTTGCAAACAACTCATGACATCTTTAAGTGTAGGCTGCGCTTCCACCATGGTGCTAGCCTCAGATGGAAGACTGCTCTCGCGGTTGCTTATAAATACACTGTTACTCGTCACTTCACCATCATCTCCATCACCGTACAACACAGAATTTGTTAAATTTAGTAAATCACTTACTTCAAGTGTTTTGTCCAAATCCTGAACTTCACCGGACGGGCCTCTTTGTTTTGGTATTTTTGTATTGCTAGGTGTCACAGTATCATTTTCACTACTATTCCTTTCCTTTCTTTTCTTATTTCCTTTACCTCCCATCGGATCATCACATCACATGGTATCAGACATCACATGGTATATAAACACTGACAAGGACAATATACCTGTTAACGGTGAAACGGCAATCTAATTGTATGTTATTTTCAACAGTATATTGCATGCATAGATATTGCGATTACGATTACATCAATATCCACTAGTTTGAAATATTGTATACTTATTGGAATTAAATGTACTGAATGACTTCGTAACCCAATCATTTTGTTGGCACTTATATTATACGTATGACTAAAATACATTTTGTATAAGCAATCATTCAATGTCTATATAATTAACGAGTAGATGATTACAGGATTATTGGCTAGGGTTAAAATTAAAATATGTTTTGTATTAATGTGTGTAATGTACATTTAAATATGTCCGAATATAGCGTTAAAAATATTAATATAACAGTCTACAGTATCCACGTGCAATTTTGTTTAAGGTCGGTGTAAATCTCTTAAAATGGCTCTAAAAGAAAAAAAATTTAGTTACTAGTTTACTAGTGGGATGAAGCCCAAATACCTGTAGTTTATACCAATTTTCATGTAACAATCGACAACATTAAAAAATAAAAAAGACATACAAAACTATCGAGTAAAATCATTGTTTTTATTATTTTGATGCAAAATATTTAGAATTTCCCAGCATGTTTGGTACGCTTTATGGGAGGAAAAGTTGAAGAGGAGGGTAAAGGAGCCCTACGATTGAAAAGGCCATTATTGTTTGTAGTAAACAAAAACGTCATTTATAAGAAGACTTTGGCGATTTATTTCAACAAGTGGTCATTGACATATAAGATCAACAAGTGGTCATTGACATATAAGATCAACAAGTGGTCAGTGACATATAAGATCAACAAGTGGTCATTGACATATAAGATCAACAAGTGGTCATTGACATATAAGATCAACAAGGGGTCATTGACATATAAGATCAACAAGTGGTCATTGACATATAAGATCAACAAGTGGTCATTTGACATATAAGATCAACAAGTGGTCATTGACATATAAGATTTTCTGACAGCTTGTTTTCATATTGTTAACAAGAAGCAAATAAATCATTATTAAGAACCATCTTTTCTTAGGAAATATACATAGCATTCTAAACCAGATTTACTATGTAGTGTATGTGTTGTATTGCTCTTGTATTTGCCAGGTTGCGTACATACAACTAAGCGACGACTTTTCTCGAATTAATTGTAATTTGTTGTTACATATACAGGATTTATTTTCTGTAGTGAACAGTTTGAACGATAAGGATGTGTGTCACATTTCCATTCGCCAGTATTCATCAAGAGATTAGCAATTGCTAAAAACATTACTGTATGAGTGTGCATGTTTATGTCGTCCGTGAAAAGATGGAACTAATCGTCATACATACGGATATGTATCAGTACAAAAGACCTGACAGGTATGCGATGGGATAGAGAGTATACGAACTAGTCTATTAGGTAACCAGCAGGCAGATTTTGCAAAATCCGATAATTAAGTTAAAGGTTATTTACATTTCGCTTAACGTTCCGTGGCGGTATTCCATGCTTTCCTATTAGAAATTGGTTTCTTTCGTTAATCGGTCACAAGGAAACAATAACAAATCAAACATGACAAATACTATGGTTGTTTGCACACCTTGCGGACAACTATCACAGACTGAAGAAAACTGGATCATGAATCAGTTGAATAATGCAAAGGGCGCCTAAATAAATAGTGCACGTACTCATATACAATTTACACATTTACTCGTACATATATGTGTACCCATCGGCGTGACTTGATTGAATGATTGTATCATTATTTTTCTTGAACTGCTTTAAACAGCTGTATCAAGGCAACAGCAGGACAAGACATTTATGCAACTCACGTTACAGGTTTTTCTGTGCGATATTATACTGCACTCCAGGAAAAAGATGTCGCATTTAATGTTACGACAAGGACTTTCATTTAAGATTTCTCAGCTTTCATTTAAGATTACACGTCAAAATGTTTACCAGCTAACAAGCACCAACCCGCGTTGTAGGGTGTGGTAATTGGTTTTCGATGGAGTAATCAGAAAAGACAAATCCGCAGGCCAACAATACCGGTTGCGATGTCCTGCATACAAATCACATGTGAACGAACTGTCAACTGAGTTTAATTGAGTCATGTGTTGATTGTTTGTAATGTTATACGAGTCGATATTTGTTGTTTGTTACAAAGATGATATTTAATACAAGTACAAATGGCATTGAAGATATATGGTTTTGTGCCCATAATTTTTAAAACACATACATACATGCACTGTAAGTGGCGATAATACCATATTTCAGAGAGTTTTCTTTGTTTTTTGATATTCAGTAACTGTGATATCAGAACGGTAACTAGTGGGGAGAGCCTAAAATGCAAGATTATCGTGCACTAAGTATCGTGCGATATATTGAAATTTAGTTGTTATTTATACGAACGCTACTTATTGCACGGTAAGCTTGCACATTCGGATCGCAAAACTCGACCTTGTAACAGCGCTAAATTTGGAAACGACACAGATGTCAAGCATGTCAGACATCACGTGACGTCTAGGAACTGCCCAATGGGATCGGCATTGTAGAAAGTTGCGATGTGATCGGTAAATATGGTGTAAAACACTTGTAGCACCCTTTGACCTCAATATGTTAATAATGTAATCTCGCTCTGCGGGCTAGTTAAATAACTAACATATTTCTGTCAACGTATGCTACAACTATTACTGAATGGAAAAGGAAAGGGAAGAAGAAACTGCTTGCTAACAATTTTCTCCACAATAATCCATAATATCCATCACTTTACATAATTCCACATTAAAAAGTTTCCAATAAATGTCGTTGGAAACATGATGCAAAAAGTCACAAACTGTCGGTATAATGTGGCAAAAGCATACGCGATTTTTTGTTAAATACCGTATATATTATACGCCAAGTAGTTCATTGCCAGGATCAATAGTCAAATAATCGATAATCCACAATTTTCATGCAGTGTTATTTAAATATCATCTCATCAGTCGAGAGGATTTTATCGTTCAGAATTGAGATGTGCCTCGGCAGTAATACCTTAATACTATTATTACAACTATGTACTCTGTTAAAATCAATTGCTGATGCCAATAGAATCAAATATTTGAGCAAATAATATGCATACATTTAAAATTTAGGACTTTGGACGAAACAGTTTTCGTTCAATGGTTAAAAATATATAATAATAAACAACAACATAATTTTGCGTTAAGACTAAATGATAATGCAATCGTTGTAAATACATAGAAGATATTTGTTTGTTTTCGGTGTGATAACGCGTGATATCGTCACCGAAAAGGGAGACAATTAATATTTTGACGAGCGCTTTACATGCATTGTTAGCTGACCCCCGATTTTTCATTTTATTGTGCATTGAAAGATCTACAAAATATGTGAAACTAAAGAATTATTGAGAGGAACAAAATTGTATAAATCTCCTTTACAACATCATACCCGTTATCGCTCACGAAATCTTTAATAGTGGGTACAAAACATGGAATGGTCATTGCAATGTACTATTTGAACGGATCTTGCATTCTGCGAAGGAATAAATCTTAAAATGCTGATACTTGTAATAACTTGGTTTTTGCATACATATATTTGTTTATCAGTGAACTCAGGAACTACAGTCACTTGGTTGTTTCCATTAGTGTCTCCTGCTTCTGAACTGGCGGGTAAGGATTTAAGCCTGGGTTGAGTATTCACATTTTTGTTTTTGCGCAGAGCGTCTTTCCTGTTAGTTGAATACACGCATCCCATGCCTACGTGTTTTGCAACACTATTTCAAGATTAAGGATTGCAGTGTCATTGAACCAATGTGCCCACATTCAACTCATTATTGTATGATATATAAATTCCTGTTGGAGCAGTATGGATTTAAAAAAAATAAAAAAATATGATTATATGAGGCGTGTCGTGGCAATATCGGGCTTAAAGCATGTGCGTAAAGTGTCGTCCCAGATTAGCCTGTGCAGTCCGCACAGGCTTATCCAGGACGACATTTTCCGTTTTTAGGGTTTTTTCTGTTTCAATGAAGTGTCTTCTAAAAATAAATCCACTGTAGGCGAAAAGTGTCGTCCTGGATTAGCCTGTGCGGACAGCACAGGCTGATCCGGGACGACACTTTATGCAAAAGCATTAAGCCCGATTATCCCACGACATGCCGCATATGTATTTGTTGAATAAAAATGTATTTCGAATAAAAAATATTTCCAGAACTTCAATGTAATATTTTTGAAAATGTATGTTTGCGTTTGAATAAATTAGTTTTTTTTCACCCACGCTTTAATAATAAAAATGTATGTCATTAAAATCCCACAGCTTCCGATAACTAAATGCCCGAGCCGTCTCTGTGTTGCTGAACAGAGTATTTAGTCGATTGTTTATGGCAAACTCCGATATAATATTCGCTGGCTCTATTTATGGTTGGTTGGACCGAACTGGACATCTGCTGGAAATTTGATGATTTATTTCTTTTGTGATCATATAACATAATGAACGTTATACAGAGTTAATCTATTAATCATTAAATTTCATGCTTCCCACGATTGACTTGTTCAGTAAGATAAGTTTGGCATTGTCATGCCTTCGCTATGCAATATGTTTATTAGACGGCTTTATACGTGAGTTAATGAATCGCTTAAACCTATGATACTTATAAATGATAGTTTGTTTTTGTGATGAACACTTTCAATTCATACAAGAACAAAACAAACTCATTCAATCTGTATAGAGCACGTATGTGTAAATATATAACATTCATCACAGTTGTAACATACACGTATATTTGTATATACATGTATGTTAAAGAGAGTATTTGTTTGTTAATGTGCTCCTAGAATATATTTAAAAACCAATTCTTATAATCCCTTCGCCCATTGGCTGTTTTCAGACTGGAAACGATAACTATATTATTCATTGGAATCTAAAAGGCTCTTTTAATTGCTGTCGATCTTACATGTTGTTGTGCACCCAGTGTTAACAAATACGCAATTTGTCTTCCTTTTTAAACTTAATAAATAAGCTGATTAAGTATTCATCAAAGATCGAATATGTCCATTTATTTTGTCTTTATGAGGAATTTTGCTGTAAATATTTATGTAGAAAACTATAAAATTTACTTAAATACATGACATTCTTTTGTGTGTTCAATGTTGATTTAGAATACATATAAGTCCATGTCATGCTTTAAACATACACTATACTGAACACAGAATGCCTCATATATTAAAAATGCTACATGAAATAGAATTGGAACACGACATGGTAACACGTACAATTTGGTAGTTGAGCCTGACATTTCTGTCTTTTTGATAGGAAAGCAAGACAATATGATATATTTCGCATTGGCTCTATTTAGAATAGAAGTAATTTGCTTTCAGATGTTTGTTTTGCAATTTCACGTAAACACTCGTGTATACTGTTTATTTATTTGTAGTCGAACAGTCCGGTATACCGTTGTGTCGGATGATCTAACATAACGTTAAATGAATATACGCCTGAACATTAATTCATACATTTCTTAGTGACTTATTGCCTTTCCATCATTTAATGTTTTTTATTGCAAACGTTTGGGCAATCATTTTTACGGCAATAGCTTTCAATGGAATATATGCGTAAATAATCCAGACATATTATTAACTCGAGTAAGGCGATAGTGACATAAAACATCCATCCGGATTGGCATTTGTTTACCATTTTCTACACAATATATCATCATTAACTTCACTTAATTTTTGGGTTAAGCGTTATTGAACGCAGATACTATGTTGCCTGGTTGTAAATCTTAGGCTAATTTGTCCCATTTAGCATCAGTGGTAGGAAGTACACTTAGTTATAAAATCGCAATAAAACAATCTTACACAGAAAACAGTTGGGGTGCGCAGACCTTATTTCAGCATAGTGATGTTTTACCATTAAGAATTTTTCCAGTTTTTTCTTGATTATTTATTTGAAGGAAACGTTTTATAAATTTGTATTTGTTTATGTCAATTGTGTTATTGTGAATCAACGCTTCTACAAAGTATAGTTAATACATTCGCTTAAGTTATTGCCACTCCAACTCCAAAAGTGCATCATTACATATATCACGCAGAGCACGTATTTCACCGTTCGGCGTATACTTTTCGCATACAAATGGAACAGAAATAGTAGCAATGGGTTTCAATAAGATAGTTTAATATATGAATAACTTTAAACAAGTTAAATGTATATTTCAACGAATAGTAATTATGGCAGTATACATGTATTCCTATATCAACCTAATGATATTGCAAAATATATTTTCAACAAATGGCGGATACTCATACAAAATATAAATGATTACGTTGCACCGACATGAGAAAAACTGTTATTAAAGGTCCATCCTCAACATGTGGGCGAGGTATTTCATAAATGCAGTATTTAAAATCAACACTCTCAAATGTAATACAATCTCAAAATGGAAACACACTTTAAACAGTTTTACCTGCTGCGTATTTCATTTCCCTCCAGAGAACAGCAGTTACGCTAGCTGTTTCTGCCGAACCAAGCATAAAACCTGGAAAACAGCATATCCACAACCCTTCCTGTATTATTCCATAAATTATTGACTGGAGTTTGACATACTTCATTACGGCACTAGTCATTAATTGGCGGCTTTTCCAGGCATTTAGTTATGGAATAGGTCACGCGTGGCTTGCTCGCGAAGATTATCAAACTAAGGTATTTTAGAACAAGTATTTGATTAATTCATGGATTAAAAGATTTGGAAGATGTGGTATACGTATCATACATACATTATTATTTGGAGGTTTTAACGTACATTATAACATAAGGAATAGAATCAACAGGTCAGTTATATCAAAATGATGCGTGAGATAGCTTCTGTGTTTCGCTACCACCTACATATATAGAGAATACCAGATAACTGCCTGGTCTTGTGTAATATATCAGGTGAGGCTTAGAATAATATAACGGCGAGGCTCGCACAAGACCAGGCAGTAGCCTGTTTTTCTATGCATCATAACACGGTTTTCTTAAAATAACACCAAACTATATATATAAACTAAGAGCAGCGCTGATTTTGTGTAGCCGGCTTTTACACGTCACGTACATGTAGTTATGGATTTCCAAAAGTTGACTGGATATTACCTTATGATTAACATTTCGTAACGATAAATGAGCTGTTTTCACTACGAATACATAGATTACACACACACGTCTATTCATTTAAGAATTGAAACGCTCTTTTCGGCGCTTCATTGATATATGAAGGTCATTTGTTTGTGGTATCTAATTTGCATAAAGCCGAAGGCTGTATGTACAAATTAGATACAAAAAAACTGACCTTCATGCATCGACAAAGCGCCGAAAAGAGCGTTTCAATTCTTATAATTACAATTATAATTACAATTGTGTGTATACTTTAAATTTTCACCTTAAAAGAGTAAATCAATTTGGGATTTATTTTGTGCAATTCGCGCATCAATACATTTAAGTATGATTCGTAGGCTCCGCCCCTTGCACTGCAGTAGCGTTTTGTACATGTCGCAACACAGCGGTATCTTAAATAATACAGTAGCTCTAGTGAAAACATTTACTTTTGATTTACTTTTGTTTTGGTTGATATTTCGGAAGAGCAATTTTGGACAAGGTGTTTTTTATCCATAATATACATGTTGCAAGAGACGGAAATATTGAAACGCGTTCCAGTTTAGATTTACGACTGAAGGCTAAACGAGTCGAAAGTTGTTTTCAGATAGTTGCAATTTTGTAAAAGCCCGTATACATGTGGGCATGGAACCGTACTTTAGGCGTAAAATATATTTAAATAATTAATGGTTATTTTAACATTTTAAACGCAAGGTTTCATATGTTTGTTTTATTTCTTTCTTAAAACGACCCGTTAGGCCCTCGGTGTTAGTTAATGTTTACACCCATTATGGCATGCATTTTAAAACCGTGTGTTGAGCAAATATTTCAACACCACATGTTTTTGCACGTCGTGTTAAAACGGTTTGTGTATGAAATTTAGCAAAATATAACTAACAGTGTGGATACAAAATCAAGTCAAAAAAAAAGGTCAACGACTTTTATTTTTTTACTACTGATCAAAATATTAAATATCTGGAATTGTGTGTCATCGGCCGAAAATATCTACTGTCTACAGTTTCTTTGCCTGTGTGACATAAATTGGAAAGGTCAATTGTTATGCATCTTATTTGCACAGAACTATGAACAAGAAGAAAATTTTAATTGTTTTAGTCAAAGCTTCTAGTAAATGACAATTCTTTCAATTTTTTTCAAAACTTTTGTTTTAGCTGCTGATGAAACTCCTGGCCCCGAGTAATAGAATATTAGTAACGATTCACCGCAATAACGATTCGACACATAACGATTCGGCACAGTTTAATGACGATTCGCCAGAGGGTGATAACGAATATCCACTGTGTGTTATAACGATTCGCCACAAACTGGATGTACAAGATATATTTCGCCCTGTCGTGCAATGTGAATGGATAAATGTTCGAGAAAATCTTAATGAACAGGTGAATTTTGTGCAAATCATCGTTGGCTTATGCTTAATTTACCAACGTGAGCCTACTTCGAGGAGTGTTTTCAGCTTCACAGCTGGCGAGTCCTTTGCGTACTTTAAAATGGGATTTTTATAATGATAAATGCGACATTCAGCTCTCAGAGGTGACAATTGGATGGAGCTCGCGCAATTTTCGAAGTGTTCTTGTGACATTCTTTTGCAAGCTCCATGGAATGACCGCATACCATGCTCGCTTGGTTTTCCGGTGGCTCCCTTGTAAAAAACGTTTGTTCAACTGGATGTCTTTTATTTGACTGAAACCTCTTGTTTCTAAACCGTTCTTTGCCCTAATCTGTAAAATTGTGTATTTTTATGTTTGTGTTTGTTAAATTTCATTTGTTTTCCTCTTTTGATAAATATACATTTTAATACATATATTAAAGAGGGTATGTACGATCTCATCAAATTTTCATAGAAAAATATGAAAGTAAAATAAAACCTATAAAACACTGATTATTAACAAACTAGAATAAAAGTTCAGAAGAATTAATATTTGAAAATTCACGAAATACTTTAAAATACTTTTCGTCTTCCAGTCGAAAACTCATTCATGTGCATCAGACATGTACAATTTTGGGAAGTCCCCAATATTTGTTGCCTGTTGACTTAAGTTCTGTGCAGATTGTTCATACGACACATCACGGACACGTTTTTTGTTTCTCTCACAAAAACGATTGAAGGTGTCATATCGGCACAGCACAAGGAATAAATTTGTCATTATCATGAAGTTCATTTTAAAAAACAACATATGAAGTATGGTACAAATATCTGTTTATTTCTTGTTATTTTAACTTCCCTTGATTATATTCGTCCTTCATTTGTATTGTTCAAATTATGAGAAAATGAAATGTTCATATTGAAATCGTACATACCCCCTTATTTTTATCCAAAAAGTATTTTTTTTTATGTTTGTGTTGAATTTTCTCTCTATGTTATTTCTTTTTATTCATGCATAATGCTCATTAAATAGGCAAAAAGAAATAAAGTTTAATACAACATACATTTTACATGTTTAAACTTAATTATTAATTAATTAATTTATTTATTATTAATTCTTTTTTTACAATGCCATGTATAAATGTGAATAAATCTGTTACTGCATTTCTATGTGTGTGTTTTTTGTGTGTGACGTCAGCACTGCATGTAAGCAACAATAAAAAATAGTCCCTCATGAATATTAATAGAGGCAACCGGCTTCATCGAAAAATAAAAGCCTGTCACATGATGCATTTCAGCCAATCAGATAAAATGATGAAACCACAGGAAATTGTAATTATATAATACTGGAGATGCAAAATGAAATGGATGGCAACGATCAACTTAACTGGGAACACGCGTCGACGAATTGTTCGGAGACGCCATTTTGGAGTTTTGTATTGAAATTGACATTTTCAAAGTCGTGTCAATATTGACTAAAGCGTTTTCAATTTTTGGTAAAAAAATGTTTGAGGCTCAACATAAACTGATCCTTTGCATTGACCTTTAGTGCATTTATTTGAAATGTATTAAGATTATTGTGTATGTATGATTGATTGTTTCATTGATGACGTCATACCAGTACTAAAGTGCGGGTTTATGTGAATATTTATTTTTGAGATTTAGATCTACAACACTTTAAAATAATACTATATATGTTCTTGGTATCATATTGTTTGTTTTGTATGATCTGATTCATTTTTACTGCAAATGTTGACTTTAGAGTTGATTCCGAGTAATAAGACGTGCCTCCAAACATTGACTAAACGCTACCGACATGATATAAAAAATATATCAGGCACCTTTGTATCAGGCAGATTTCAGCATAGTGGTGTGATAAAACGTATATATTTGAACAAAAATTCGTAGGCTGCAACATACGCATGACAAATATCATCTAAGAACGGCAAATCATACCACATGCGCATATTAGATGCAAATCTAAAAACGGCAAATCATACCACATGCGCATGACGCATATGTATATCTAAGAACGACAAATCATCCCACATGCGCATGACGTATATGTATATCTAAGAACGACAAATCATCCCACATGCTTACATGTATACTTCAGAATGACAAATCATACCACGTGCGCACAACGTATATGTGTATCTAAGAATGAGAAATCATACCACATGCGTATGACGTATAGGTATATATATGTCACGGTACCGAACGTAAGCGGGATTTGTGATTGGTGTGTAAGCGGCCCGGTTAGCTCACTCGGTAGGGCGCTCGCCCTGATAGCGAGAGGTCCCGGGTTCGAGTTCCGGACTGGCTGCACACGTTTCACCACCCGGCGATATTTGGCGCCCAACTCGGGACCATGGCACGAGCAATTCTCCATAGAACCTGCCCGTGGGTTCGTCGGGATCAGGTTTATACTGTTCCTAATCTAATTCATGAGACGTGCAGCAAATTTAGTGTTACTCTTGATATAGGGCTAAATTCGCTGGAACGTCTCATCGCCGAAAGACCATTTATGTGGTGGAAACCTAAAAGTTTAAATGTTGATAAATTTCCATTATTTGCGACAATAAAGTTATATATCAACATATTTTGCTTAAACAACACTTAAACTGCTTAACATATGCCAAAATTTACCTAGGACATGCGTTTAATTCCGATTTAAACTTCCGTATAAATCTACATTCATGTACCGTCTACCATATTTACCTTGCCTTGTTGAACCCTTCAAATATGCTTCAACCAATCGGATGATGAATGATTGAATTGAATGACCAATAGAAATGACGCAATCGTTTCAGTGTAGCAGAATATCTATTAGAGTTTACACAGCGGGGGACAGCGAGATATGTTGAAAAAGCGATAGTGTGTAGGTTTAAATTGGTGTTGCATCCAAAATGGTAGTGTTATGGTACAAATATTTAAGAAACATTATTGTGGAATAATCTCTCTGCAGGTATGTAAATTTTACTAAGAAATATTAATGCTAACCATGCCATTTCAGTGCATGAAAGTAGCGACGAAAATCCTGTCGCTACTCTATAGACATATAGGGAGAATTTCCACCACAGAATTGGTCTTTCCCCGGTTTAGGCCCCGCCAATATTGCCCATATAAAAAGTAGCTCAATATTGGCACAGGGCCTAACTTGTTATGCTATACTGTTCCCTATGACTCGAAATCGAGGACGGTTTCCAACTTGGCAGCGGAGAATGTCACGGTAACGAACTAAAGCGGGATTGGTGATTAGTGTGTTAGCGGACCGGTTAGCTCACTCGGTAGAGCACTCGCCCTGATAGCCAGAGGTCCCGGGTTCGAGTCCCGGACTGTTGCACACTTTTCACCACCCGGCGACATATAAGAACGATTCATGCCTCATGCGCATGACGTGTACGAGGGATGTTCAAAAATAACGTAGACTTTTTATATTGTTTACAACTAAATACAATTAATTGAATCAAACATATATAAAAATGATTCGGGATTCAAATGGAACATGTTTAATAAGTAATATTGTGAAATTAATTTGTTATGTGCTTAATCTATTTGATAATATAACCATGGTAACCGTTAAGCGCAGCACGCCATTTATTTGCATTACAACAAGTAAATAGATCGTAAATTATGCACGAAATAAGTATACTTACTTAAAAAAAATTGGTATAATGTAAGACAAACATACATTGACATCATACCAAAAATTGGGTTTATTTTAAGATTGCCTATTAATAAAAACAATATTGATATGAAGGTGATGCACAACGTCAATTGAGAAAAAAATGTAATTGTGAGATCAACTCTAAATTCGGGTGGTAATGAAATCGAGTCAAGATATTTGTAAATCATCTATGCAAACATTTGTTTTTATCAAGAAACCGCATAGAATACAGTATTTGAGTAGGGAACGTGTTTTTACTTAGTGCAATAGAATTTTTAGGTGGCACTGTAAGCACTGAGTCATGAATGGATAAGGAAAAAAAGACGCGACGATGACGCCTTCAATCAGCTTAAATTAGCTTGATCAGCACGGATAGTCAGTGGTCAGGTAGCTAAGCGAAATGACTCGCTTCGTTTGTTTCTCCATGATTAATGCATGTTGAAATATCCGAAAATATTGAATAATGACGAAATAACAATATTGAAACAACAACATTTCCTTCGCGCCAAATCTGCCCTGAAGTAAATGAGGTTATCAACGTCATTGAATTCCAATTGACGTGCTCTGGGTTGCCTATAGTGACTCATTTTAAATGCCTGCCATTTTTAACAGAGAAGAGTATAATCACTGAAATTTTGTAAATTGATGCAATATATATTCCAGTTTATTTTAATGTACTTATTTTCTATGAAATAATTATATGTTTAAAAATATGAAAAAAATCTACATTATTTTTGATCATCCCTCGTATGCATATTTAAGAACGACAAATCATACCACATGCGCACGACCTATAGGTATATCTAAGAACGACAAATCATACGCAAAGGTATATAAAAGAACGACAAATCATACGCAAATCATACGCAAAGGTATATAAAAGAACGACAAATTATACCACGTGCGTAAATGTTTATATAAGAATGACAAATCATACCACATGTGCATACCGTAGATGTATATCTAAGAAATACAACTCTTCCCACGTGCGCATGACGAACAGGCATCTCTAAGAACGACAACTCATACAAGGTTCGCTATTACGTAAACCAAACAAATTTGAATACTTTGCCAATAATCCGTGCGGTATCATTCGCTGCCAAAACCGATGGTACATGTCAAGAAAATTGCTTCCAAGCGAGTACCAATGTGTGCATAAAAGGTTTCATAAAAATACAAACATGTAAGAAAATATTACGGAGCATTAAGGACCGATAATACATATATTGGCGTGCATTTGCGTCAGCCTGTTTTATACTACGTTTCTTCCCTCTTTGGAAGTTTTATAAAAAAATAACCATGGTCTACTGAGATTTCCTTCTCGTGCTAAAACCAAATGTTATACCATATTTCTGAGGGTTTTTTTTTGCTTTCCGGTATTCAATAACTGTGATATCAGAACGCTGACTGGTGGGCGGAGCCTAATATGCAAGATTACCATGCAATAAGTAGCGTGCGGTATATTGGAATTTAGTTGTAATTTTTACGCACGCTACTTATTGCACTGTAAGTTTTCAAATTAAAATCGCGCACCAGAAAAATTGAAAGAACTGTTCTGTATTGATTTTTTTATTAAAACAAATAAACTCTTAACAGTGAACGGGGTGAACATGTCGAACTCAACAAGTTATAAACAATTAGAAATTGAATGTGCAGCTTGTGAATGACATAGATCCGGAGGCATTCGCGAGCTTGCTTGTAATGTCCGTTAGAGCACTACTTTTCTCCACTGATACTGATTCCTGTTTTATTATCTTGTCAAATTTCACTTTGGCATTAGGATCTAGAGCAGCCGATACCTCCTTGAGAACTGTCTCTCCCGCCCGCTTGTACTTCCGAACGCCGGCCGTAGAGCGATGGCCGTGCGCGCCATGATCTCCTGCTCGTCCACTCCTTTATTGTAGAGTTCTGTGGTGCGCGTACTCTTTTCGCTATGATTCGTGAACCTGCCCTTAAGACCGCCCAGGGCAGCAATGTCCTTCATGACGTTACCAAGGGTATTGACTCCCACAAGATGCTTGCTTACCGAAGACCATCACGAGCAAGTGGCCTGCGATAGAACGGTCCAGAATTTCCAAGCGCATCCAAGTAACTTATGAAATGGTCTGCTATCGATCTGGGGCCTGAAAATAGAACAACAGGAAAAAACTCAGTATGGGTCCGAATTAACTTTAAAACATAAATTCATTTCGCTAGATTTTGCTCTTGCAAATGAAGTAAAAATGTATTAGTTATGTAATGTGCGTTGTTAAGAACGAGTCGCCCGGTTAGCTTAGATGGTAAAGCGCCGTGTTCCGACGGGTCGCGGGTTCGAGAACCGCACCGGGTTCACCTTTCATCCATAGTAACGACTATTAAAATAGAAAGGTCGCGGTAGCATTGTGGATATGGTGTCCGCCTAGCGATCGGGAAGTCCCGGGTTCGATCCTCACTCTGGGAGCGTTCTCAAGATCTTACCCAAAGACACCCAGTGGTTCTACCCAGGCAACGGACTCGAGAGTGTCTCAATAAACCTGAGGCTTTCGTTGCAATCGAGTTAAAATAAATACCGTAGGTTTAATCTAAAAATAGAAAAAATAATTTGCTTACATTCTGTGCAGTTGTGTTTTATATCTGTACGTTGCAGATGTCGGTTCCCGAGTTCTCTTTTGAATGTCTTGTTATCCCATACGAGGAATCTAACGTACTTCCCGATCTCATCTTCCCCAATTTCATTGTTCGCAGACCAGGTTGCGGTGCTCGTCGCGTCTGCGTAGATCGAAGAGTTTGCACACGTAAAAGAATACTGTGTATTGCAACCGTTTAGCATCGTCTTTTCCAAAAACACCCAAATTCCACAATTTCTCTTTAGCGCCTTCTGGAATCGGATCTGCTTGTTTCACATCTGCACCAACTCCCTTCTCTAATTAATCCTTCATTTGACTGTAAATTGTCTTTCTTAACGGACATAAGTCAGAATCATCGAGGGAATTTTTGTCGTACACATTTCTGTCCCGAAGGTAACGCAAAAGCCAACACAGAATCAAATAAAGTGTATTGCTTGTGTAGTAATTTCCAGTTTGATTTCACACTTCCAACACAAACCTCTGCAGCCAGTGGTTCATCTCTTCTTTGCTCATAGAAGCTAGGTCGGGAATATCACCTCCCCGTTTTTTCCTCCATTCGTCGAAGACAAGTCTTGCCCATCGCGTGCTTTTCTCAGTGTTTTTGTTAATTTTTGAATCATTGAGGTTATCAATATCTTCATCGGTCACCGGCTGTGCAAATCTGGTTGCAGTACTGGAAGGCGGTTTTTGATGGAGGACGGTGGCGGCTCTTCCGGCTTCAACAGCATTTCCGGTTGCTCCCCCACTTCCGGTTGCTTCAGCACCGCTTGCGGTTGCTCGCGAGTCACCCTCGGTCTCTTCTGTCTTTATTAAGTCCAAAATCCCAATACCACTTCCGGTTGCTCCAAGACCACTTCCGGTTGCTCCAAGACAACTTGTGAAAGAATGAGATTTTCATGCGAATTATCTGAAGATGTCATTTCGAGGTAGTCAAACTCCATGATATCAGCAATCTGACTCAAAATTAAATCATCTCAATCTAAGGCATCCATAATGAAGTGTTCATCCCTTGAAATCCTTACTATAATGACTGCACTGAATGGGCACCTGACGACAGCGCTAAAATTTGGAAACGACACTCATGATTCCAGGCATGCCAGACATCACGTGACAATAAGCTGTGGGTCCAGGGCAAAACCTTAGCTAGGGGTCCAGGACGGGCCGGAAGACACCGGAAGCTCCAGAAAGTTTAAATTCTATGACCCACTAAAACGCCATTTCTGACATTTTGACCATTGAATTCTCTGACAAGTTTGGGCCGTCACTTTCATAGTGGTCGCCACTAAAATATGTGTATTGACTGGCGCTTAGTTATTAAACAACACTAACTGTTTTTATTAGTTTTATAGCATATCTTTATAAACTTGCAGTTTAGATGTCATCAATTTCGACAAAGGTACAGCTAAAAACTCAAAGCGAGTGGCCTTTCCATTCGTCTTGCGAAGATGTCTACCACTATGTTAGAATGTATTTCTTTTTCGCAATAAATGTTGAAAAGACCAATTCCGGAGAGAAACTCGGTATTCAGTACGCAAATGGGGTTCATCACGCAGTAAGCGAAATCAAACAATTAGTTTTGAGTACGCAAATCCAATTTTACGCAGTATTCAGTACTCAGGCCCTTAAATTAGGCAGTATTCAGTTTGCAACGGGGATAGGGGTGACACCCTCTGGTTTGCTGCCGGATTATGACAAAACTAAAATTCACTAAATTTGGTAGCGTAATTAACTAAGCAGAAAATAATTAAAATGACCATTTTAAAACTGACATTTATTTTGGACCGATCCATTAGGAAATTCAAGTACGCATTCTCTTTTTTGAGAAGTACTTAGACCCAGTCTGTTATTGGATAAATATTATAAATCAGATGTATGTGAAAGACATTGATTTGAAATAAACAATATTAGGGTTTATTAGGTTCATAGTTTCATTATACCTATTGGTGAAGGCGTAAGCATGTGCCAGACCCCATTTAGTTAGATGTGATGATTTTCATCTTGAAGATGCGTCCCTGATTTGTGTACACAAATCGAGAAAACGTCCGGATTAGGCGGATCGCTGGTAGACGACATTAACACGATGCGAACCATGGCGTTTAGCAAGACACGGGAAAGAATACATTACGCATAGAAAAGAATAAACTGTTCGCAAATAATAAGAGGCGCAATTTTGTTATAAAACTAAACGAAAACAGACCGGCGAACATTAAAATAAAACGCCAGTGTCTGGATTTATGAAAGTATTATTTACCCCTAACCCCCCTTTGGCACTGATTTTTATTTCATTTTTCGAAGTAAATGTCATTTTAGTTTTTGAGATTTTTATTTTCAATGTTTACTCAAACGAGTAAACGAGTATGCGGCGCTACGCGCCTGCGTGACCTAATGACAGCGCTAAATTTGGAAACGAAACACGTGTTGGACATCACGTGACGTCTAGGAAACACCCATTTGATCGGCATCGTGGAAAGTTGCGATTCGATAGGTTAATAACTTAATATGGTATAAAACACTTGTAGCACCCTTGACCTCAATATGTTAATTATTTAATCTCGAACTGCGGTCTCGTTAAATAACTAACATATTTCGGTCAAAGAGTGCTACAACTATTACATACGGACAAGTTTTAATGTAAATACGTCACGAAGGCAATTCCTTTGCGAGGAAATCAATTCAGGACATCTTGTTACACTGGATTACAGGTTGAGATTAAATCAACAACGAATATATATTATATGTCACTTGTTATGCAGCGTTGATCCTTGCATATCAATTTGATATATGACCGGAGCACGTCACTAAATTATAAAGTTAGTTGCATTTTATCAAACTTACAAACTTACTTTCATATTTTCTTCGCGTATATCAGTTTTTCCATTAGATATTTGATATACATCAGTATGTATAAAGCCTTTATTAGTAATACTGTATTACATGTACTACCGGAACTCTGATAATGATATACATGTAGTTACTTAAAATTTATCCAGTGACAAAGAAATCATTAAAACGCGTCTACTAATACAAATCCCGTCAACCAATACATATGTACATCTGCTTCACACAGAACAATGGACTAATGAAAGTTATTAAAGAATACAAACAATTAATAATCTTGCATTCAATGTAACACAACACATAACTGAATTTTCGCAATGTCAAATTGTATAGAATCCTGCGTTTACTGCAATGATCTGAAGAAATTGCACGTGAATAATGGCTGGATCACAAATATTTAACAGTGTTTTTGTGATATATTGACAAAGGCTTTCAGTGTGGGAATAGTGTTGCGTTTAGTTTGGTCTTTAGTTTTAGTGGATATGACAGGATACTCACGGCCGTTCCTGATATCAAATAAAATCGAGTTGCACTAATAACTCTTATATGCGATTCCGGAAAACAGTTACCATCTTGTCTGGCCGACTGTGCATCTGACGATGACAACCAATAACTTAATTGATGTCCACTTTATTGTCATCGATTTCTGAAGTCAATACTACCAACGTTCTGTACTTGATGACTATATACAATTAAATAATATTACTCCATCCAACTTAATAATAAACAAACTTTCACATTTAACACTTTACAGATCTATTCACTGAATAGTTTACACCTGTTATCAACGTTGGTATTCGTATTTTTGAAATATGTCATCCATATTTTAATTCTAGAATCAGTGACACTTGTTAAAAATCGTCAATTTTGTAATTTGTAAATTTGTCCATTTAGTTAGACATATATAATTATTATGAATCACAACTTCCAGCGACACAAGCGTATATTGTCTGGGTTGGGGCGGAGGATAAATTCTGCTAGCATACCTTATGTGCAAAAAAAGGAATGACCACTTCCAATAAATCACTACAAGACCATACCGTGAAATATATCTAATTTCCAAAACTAGTACCTAATGTTTCTTAGCAATGATGACTTCTTAATGCTTCGGAAAGACTTTGCCTCTAGAAAAGTTTTTATACTACCCGCATCCGTGCATTAAACATATTTGAACCAAACACACATTGAGAGAATATATTTAAATTTGTTGTAAACAGTGTTCATATTTTACTTGAAAATACCAATTAAGGGTCCGCATACATTAACATGACATCTTATCAGAACAACTTTATTGCAGTAAGAAGTGTGTTGATAGTTTCACTTAGGCACTGCAGACGTTAAGATGCGGATGACTATTTTTTAATATTTAAGGACTATTTTTTTAATATTTAAAGTTTACATGGACCAAACAACACAAGTTTCTATCAAACAAACGTTATTACAAACATAACGTGAATAAATTCATCCAATTTCGTCATTCCCACAAACAACTGTAATGACACAATACTGAGATTGACATTTCATTAAATGGTTTGTGAGCCTGATCTTTCTCCGAGAGTCATTCATCCAATTATCTCATGCAGGTCGTATAGTTACAGTGTTTTCTGCTCGCAAAACTTTATATTCTTATTCACATGCAAGGTCTTTTAGTGCACGAAAGGATCGACTATGACAATATCTACGGAACTAGCCCCAGAACGCAATTTGATCTTGATTCTCATTTTATGGCTCATCCGCCAATTGTCTGAATATACCGTTTAGGATTGAACTATAGGCGAAATAACGAAAACAAAGAAAAAAAAATAACTTACTGGGTTAAGAAATAATGTATTTTTCATGGCCACCAGCTACAGGTATGCACCACAGCACGATCACTAATTATGAATGTAGATATATATTAGATTGATATACATACATATCTCTATAATTGGAAAGTGCATTATATATATTCTATGGATGCAAAAAAAACAACAACAACAAAAAACAACTATTTGCACAGCGAGTACCAATATACTTTAAAATAAACTAAGTTAAGCTATGCAAATACGTTAATCTGTAAACGATAAATTAACGTTACTAATCTTTCTAATTATATAATTATATAGTTTTCGCTCACGCACCATTTACCTCATTAGGTGAATAATGTTTGCGTATTCAATGGGGGTGGAAGGACAGAATGATCACTTATAGAGAAAGTCACCATTAAAGAGTGCACCAAACGACATGCATTAACAAAGAAATCACAGTATTCTACTTGATGCATTGTTAGCAAGCGCATTTGTCATTATACATTCTTGCATCGCGCGCGGTTAAGCAAAAATCCCATTGTTTTCGACTGTATTTTCCACGAGAAACGTAATTTCTAAACGAAATAAATTCACGGTGTATCGTCATTATTTATTCATAACTAAATTATTGGTAGTCAATATATATACAATATAGTCTTTTATCCAGACCTTATCAGCGCGGCGCCGCGCCACGCCCTTTTATTGATCCGCCACTCTGCCCTTTTTAAAGGTAATTGGCGCCTTGTGCCCTCTTATATATCGACTGTATTGTGCTTAACGAGGGTATATTAATCTGTGAGCAGCTGATAAGATTATCTGTAGGGGCAGTCAGCGGACGAGTTGTGTCCAGATACAATAAAACATGCTGATTTTGTTTTAAATGAGCGTAAATTGTCTTCTTTTAACAGCCTCGTTTTCATATGCAAATGATAACACGTTTTGTATTCAATTTATATAATAAATAAACTTGATAACGAATGGCAGAATGCATATAAATGTAGATTCAATGTGGTATTTAATCACTCATTATAAATATGTATGTGTATACACTATTTCTTTAAACCATTAACAAAAATTCTTAAAAAAACCTAAACATATTCGGATACGTCATTTTAATCCGAATTTAAATGTTTGTTTTCTAAATTTTCAATCTTGACTATAGCTTTTTATCATGAATAAAAATTTAGTAGCAATGCCATCATTATCAACAACAACATAACCATAGTGGCGAAAATAAAAATATTTCCCACAATAAAAACGATGAAAAACAAAAATAATACCAGTTTATAACTTAGAAGTAGTTTATGATTAATAAGCATGATTTTGACTTGCCCATATACGGTTTTAAACAGTATCAGTTGGACAGTTCAATTCAATAAGTTTTCATGTGTGATTGCCCTTTTAGCCCATTGGAAATACTTATGAATAATAAATACATTTTCTGATCTTTACAATAATATAATTTTACTTGATAATAATAAGACGCAAATAATAGTGGGAAATTAAAATGTGTTAATAATTGCACTGAAATAATCATCAAACAGATAAAATTAATCAATCAGTAATAAACATTTCATACTTTGTTTGAAATATTAATTCAGAAAAAAACCCTACTAAAACCTAAAACGCCCTTTTTAACAGTGTCACCACGCCAAAACAAATGCCCTCTTCCAAGTCAAGCGCCATGCCCCTCTGCCTTTCTAGATTAAATGTGTAATATTTATTTTCACAGTCTTGTTAACTGGTAAACTAACTATAAGGAACGATATTTCATACATCTATATGTATTTGATTATGAATGCTGGATATCTGTAACCCTTTACTTATGCAACCAATGGAATTTCGATTATTTCATTGTTTAAGAGTAATACAGAGAGCAACAGTAAGGAAAACTTAAATTGCAGATGGACACTTTAAGTGTTTAATTTGTAAAGGACGTACCCACATTGGTGAATTCCATTCTATTTACTTTGGGTCGTGATTAATTATTCACTGCCAATATACAACCACGTTAAGAACTTACACATTTGGTATGCATATTGGTAATGGTACAATATATACAACCCATTCACGTTGATAATTGTTCTTCTGTATAATGTTCGTTAGATCTCCTGGGAAACGAAATAGTGAACAAACCTTGCCGTAACCAAATGTGACATGTGTCTGAAAGCACGTTCAGAAGTCGGGTTATTCTCGTGATTTTGTTAGTCTAGCAGTCAAAGTGCATTGTTTTGTTTACACATCAAATGTACATAACGACCAATGGGCTGTGTTAGGTTATCTGTCTAGTATAATTATTGAGCCGTATTTCGCAGCTGTCAATAATTGTCCATGTCTGTTTCATACATATATGTTTATACTGCGGTTGTGACAACAGCTAATAACAAATTGTTACGTTGACAAATAACTTACTTATTAGAGTATTAGAAATAGATAGTATTACAACTTAAAGCTATTTAGTTTCCCAGAGGATGTTGCCACCATGCTGACCTTGTTTAAGACAACAATATGTGTTAATTGTTAAATGTACCCAAGATGCCCTCGGAATCACGCTCACTACTTTTATGTGATCAAGACTACATACATGTACGTATGCAAAGATTCAACTGGTATACCACTTGTCCGTGAGGTTTGCTTTGTTCCGTTGCCATTGGTGTATTTATCCCTGAAACCCGTATTTTTGTTGATGTCATCGATATGTGTTTTGTTTAAATGCAAAACACCATTATATTTCTTGCTTTTTGTGACACAGAGTGTACTAAAATGTATGTTGTATAAACTCAGTATTTTATGCAGAATATTACGGAGTACTCAAAATGAAATATTGATGTAATGTTGTTTTTTAAGATAAGCCAACATTTATTAAACTTAGAAAACAAACACTTAGCAAGGATTATGCCACCATTCGATGCATTTTTTTGTTTTTAAAATTTGATTTAAAAACGTTGTTTCCGGTAATATAACTCATAATATAAAACAACACAATCACGAGGTGTTATCTGAACATTACATTAATATATGACAAATTCATTTACCCACATTAGATTTATTGAATAATAAACTGGTTGTCATAATCGAAACAAATGTATTCGTCAGTTGCCGGAACGCATCATTGCAAAATTGAATGGACTAAATACCTTAAATATACAGATATCAGCTTTTCAGTATCAGCATACATTTTCACTTATGTCAATGAACTTCAAGTAAATTGTGTGCAATTGGTTATCTATATGGCGGATTGTTAGCCGCTACATCTGTTTCACAATAATAGAAATTATAGATAGAAATATATACAATAATAGAAATTGTCATTGTTTTCACCGTTAAATACATACTACATTGTGTGAAGAGGCTTATTGAATTAGATACACAGCTTTACTGATTAATCCACATTAGAACAATGCTCAGAAATAACTAGTAAATAATTATCAGATGATGTGTGGATATTAGTTTTCGAGAAAATCGTGGGTAAAATATAAGAATAATATTTAATGGTGTAAAGAATTTTTTCACTAACATATAATATAATAATTATGGTAGTCGCAACAGTTAATTAATGATAGACTTATGAGGTCTTTAATTCGTAATGAATTATAACAGCAGAATAATGTATATCATTTTACCTCATATTACGTGTGTCTAATTAACACAAGTCATAATCACATTGAGCAAAATAATTACATACTGCTTACTAACAGTTGATGGTAAAGCATTACGGGTCACACGAGGTCTATATGTGCATAAAATACCACATTTTGCCAAGAATCAGCACATAACTGATTACATGTTAAAATTTTTCAAATAAATCAATTTCGAGTAAAGAAGATAAGCACGAAAATGACTTTTTGCTTAAACTATAATTAAAATCGAATGGGCAGATTTCAGGCAGTAAACGGAAAATAATAGTTATTGGGCACCATGGATACAACGAATTAAAATTTGTTCAAAGTCTGTGTCTTACTAACATCGTCGAGCAAAACAAACATTGCATATCAAATGGCGCACGATACATCTATATAACTGTCTGTATGTCACTGATGGTGAAGAAAAAAAAATCATTGAAATATTGGTATGGTTTTAAGTATTGAATATGTATTAAACTTTTAACGCGGTGTTCAATTACCGTTTCAAAATCATACGATACTATTATTATCATAGCGTAACAGCTACCAATAAAGGAGCATGTTGTTAAATATGTGGAGCACTTTCTAAAATAGAAAAAGGTGAATTATTTAATAGATGAGGAGGTGTTTGGAGTTCAAATTATTCGTGGGAATAAAAAAGAAATGAAAATTATGAGACTCACGTTACAACCTTTTCTGTGCGACATGATACTGCACTATGGGAATGAGATCTCGCATTCAATTTCCCATCAAGGACATTCATTTAAGACTTCTCAAGTATAATAGCCACATGTCAAAATTGTTACCAGTTAACGAGCACCAACCCGCGTTGTATGTTACGGTAATTGGTTTTCGATGGAGAAATCAGAAATGACAAATTCGTTGGCTAACAAAACCAGTTGCGAAGTATTGAATGGCAATCACATGTGAACGAACTGTCAACTGAGTTAAAAGGAACATTGTGTTGATTTTTGTTATGTTTTAAGAGTCGCTTTTTGCTGTTAATAACAAACAAAATATTCAATACACATAAGCAACAGCATTGAAGATAAATGTTTCGTATTCGTTAGTTTTTCAAATACATACATACATACATATACACACACACACACACACACACACACACACACACACACGCACACGCACACGCACACGCACACGCACACGCACACGCACACGCACACGCATACGCACACGCACACGCACACAAACGCACACACACACACGCACGCACGCACGCACACACACACACACACACACACACACATACATACCTACATACATACAGACATACATACAGACATACATACAGACATACTTACAGACATACATACAGACATACATACATGCACTGTAAATGGCGATTAATGGAAACGGAAAGTGAAGCAGAAGTTCCTTGCTAAAAGATTACTACAGAATAAACCCACAAACATACACATGGGCATCCTTTTACTTAGTCGCAAAACAAACATTTTCCAATAAATGTCGTTTGAAAGATGTTGCGAAATTGTTTAAAGTCATAAACTATCGACGTATTGAGACACAAATATATAATATATATTATTTAAACTTTCATAAAATGTCATGTTAGAGAGACAGTCAATTACAATCGCTTTTAATTTCCTATTATTTTACTATTAAAACGATATTTGACAACACACCAAAGTATTCCAAGCAATGTGTTTGTACTATCTTTAGTTGCAGATAATGGACAATACAAGAACATTTTATTGCAGATTATTTAAGACACTGTTTTAAAAATGAATTTAATTATTTGTGAATTAATAGTTGCATCCATATAATAGCTTTAAAAAATAAATAAACACAGTTGACTATTCATATGGATTATAATGAAAGCACTTGATAAATGATAAAAGTCATCACAAAACGTTCCTTATTCAGTCTGAGCATTCATCAAAATGTCATTGCCGCTTTCATGATGTGTGCAATTAGTCTGAACGGGCCTGTTCAAGTTCCGGGCTCGAGTCGGAACCAAGTACAGGTTGAATAGCCAATATACACTGTGGACAACTAAATATTCGAGAAGCCTCTGCGAAAATAATCTGTGCTCGCAAACCGTTTTTTTTGGAACGTCAATTTCAGTATATAGTCGATAGTTAATGCAAATAGCAAAAGCCGATGGAATATACAACGGGCTTGTAGATGGTTGGTTGGACCGAACCGGACGTCTGCAAAAGCTTTGATGATTTATTTTGTTTGAGGTAATATAACACAAAAACGCTATATAGACGTATTCATTTCATAAAATTGCCATTATTTCAACAAGAGTAATGTCACGATTTACCAAGTTTGTACGAGATTAGCATTCTCGTGCTAGCGCTAAGAAATATGTTCATTTAACGACAATAAATGTGAGTTCATGAATCGCGACTAATGAAATAATAGTGACGTTAGTGATAAGTCATGTCAAATTTTACAAAACCAAAAAGCTGATTATATCTGTCCGACTTACATATGTGTAATCAATTTCTAATTATATAATATTTTAACATTAATCACAGTTGAGACATATACGTTCAATTTTATGCATATATGTAAGTTAAAGAGGGTGTTTGTTAGTGAATGCTTTTTAAAAACAGTAATCATAATTCGTTCGCCTATTGCCTGAAATGAGAATGGAAACAACATTTTATTCAATGCAATCTAATTGGTTATAAAATACTGTCAGTTTCCACCTACCTTTGTGCGCCAATTAATAACAAAAACGCATTTTGTGTTCTTGTTTATCAAAGTATATTAGGTTGGCTGATTAGGTGAAGTTTATTTATGGCCCAATTCTTTTTAATTAAAGAGGACTTTGCTTTAATTCAAGTGTATGTTAAATGTTGCTTTAGACTACATAATTATTTAGGTAATGATAGAGACAAACAATATATTGAATAGAAAATGTGTTCTCATATGTCTAAGCGATGTTAATAATTATTCCCTCAGAATCCCAAGAAGTAAAAGATGTACTTAGGGAAATGGCAAATAGTTACGTGGCGGAACAGGATTATTTAAAGCCTGTACTGATATGTTTTGGTTTCTCTCAAAAACATCTGCAGACAAAAACAATTCTATATAATAGCATATCATATATATATTAAATAATAAAACAACAATATGTTAGTAATAAAACTAATAAAAACGGAAGGTCAAAATATAAAATGTTTTAATTTGGAAATGTGCATGTGTACATATTTAATTTTTTAGTTCATATATGTTGACAATTCACTATGGACCATGTATTTATGGCAATAATGTGTTGCGTATATTAAATTAACTTTCTCCACTGCGAAAGTCGCAATGTTGTAATGAATTAACTTTCCCCACTGCAAAAGTCGCAATGGTGTACTGACTTAACTTGCTCCACTGCACAAGTCGCAATGTTGTAATGAAAATGGTGTCCGCCTTGCGATCAGCAGGTCGTGAGTTCAAACCATCTTCTGGAGCATTCAAATGATATTTTTAAAAGACATCAAGTACAAGTTCTACCAAGGAAACAGTCTCGTCCAAAGTGTATCATTAAGGCCAGGCCAGACTTACAAAACAAATAAAATTACATAAATAGGTTTAAAACTATACTGATCTTCTCCATGCTGACGTCCAAAATAAACCAGTGTTGGTACATGCTTGTTTATCATTTTCGAGGGATACCATCATTTATTATTTTTATCAGTGTAATATTACGTTCCTTCATTAAAACGTTTGTAAGCAATATCTCACGAACATTTTATTTATCACACCTGCGTATTTCTTATGCAGTTTCACGTAAATAATGTAACATTGATGAGATAAAAAAAGAAACAGAACACTTTGAAGATTAATTAAAAAAATACATAATTAGAGGACATTGTTCAAAATTGTGTTATGTTATGTCACCAAACAGGTGTATCCAACAGTTCACAGCTCTGGGTAGAAAAACATATAAACAACATGCGATTAATAAGTTCATGTATTTCATCATATTCATGTATAACAACATGACATTCTCTTGTATTTAAATGGATTGAACACGTCTAGGTTACAAGTACAGCATGCCATTTTGGTGTCATTGTACCATATGATATATTGCGCATTTGAGCTTGTTAGCAGGGAAACTATTTGCCGTTAGATGTTTGTTACACTTTTCACGTGGACGCTTGAGTATACATATTTGTTTATTTTTTAAGTACAACATCTAACCATTCTGTGTCCAATGATGTAAACATGTTTAGTTACATGGGTAATTTGTCTTAAATACATATACACATGAAAATGGATTCATGTTTTTCATAATGACTTTCAATCATCTGATGTTTCATTCCAAAAATGTATCGGCCATCGTCTTGACTGCAATATCTGGCGCTGGAACAGATGTGTAAATCAGTCAGACATATTATTGGTTTAAACATATTTATTAGGACATAATAACATAATATATAATTACAAAGTCGACATGGGATTGGGCTGAAAGGTGGTTCTTATTGAAGCCCTCTCCCAACATAATATTAACTCGAGTAATGTGATCATGACATAAACAATCAACCCGGAATAGCTTTTCTCGCCATTTTCTGCACAATATATCATCATTAACTTCCGTGGAGGGTTTCTGTGGAGGGTTTTGCGTTAAGTGTTAACGAACGCAGATACTATGTTGCCTGATTGTAAATCTTTGGCAAATTAGTCCCCCTTCAGCATCATATCGGGCTGGAAATACATGCAGTTATAAAATCGTACTTAACACATTTGGAGTGCGCAGATCTCAGACACGAGTAAGTTTCGGTTTTGCATAATTAATAAATTATACACACAGAGTAGAAAACGTCATTGACTCTATCAACTACAATGCATTACAGTTTATGCTTTTTAAAATGTCGTTTAGTTATTTCTTACACATGCAAGTTGCTTTATCATTAAAAATAAACAGCATGGCTGTGTGCTTAATACAGCCGGTTTCGCCTCGACTCCGAATTTCATGCACACATACATGCAAACGTTACTACAAGCATTTGTATTTCTATTAAAATCATAGTTTTAAGTGTTTTAATTGTAATCAGAGTTCGTTACCCGTTTAAGTTACCACTATTTTTTTTTTCGTGAAAAATACTAACTCGCCATTATGGCTTCGGCATCGTGTTTCCGTTTCAATTTAAAATGCTTCCATATTTTCTTTAGAACTTATTCTTAGGGCACTTTCTAGAAAATCGAAATTGCGTATGTCAATTGTGTCATTATGAATGATATTTTCTCTAAATTATAAACAACACCTCTGCAAATGTAAGTGTCATTCCAACTCCAACATGTCATCATAAAGTATACCATGCAGGGCAGATTTTCACAGAGCTCTTTGCGGAAAACTTGAATACATTTCATAAATTCATAATGTTCCTTAAGTCTGTGGCTGTTTCATGTATAGGTCGTTTTACATTAAAATGTATCAAACTAGCAAATATTGCTAATATGTTTCATATTTTACCGTTTTAGTAACATAAATCATTGGATTTCACATAGAAACTTTGGTTTGAAATTTCCACTGAAGTATAACTTATGTTAAGATTTCCCTTATTCCCTTCGTGAATAACAGCCCAGAGCACGTATTTCACATTTCGGTCTATAATGGTAGCATACAAATTATATAGTAGTGAACGGTTGCAAAACGACAACAAGATATATGTATAACTTAATACAAGGCTATTGTTTATTACATGAGCTTCAGCAAATAACCAAAATCAGGTTTGAAGTCTGTCAGCTGTCTTAATAAGATGTTCCTGATGTTCGCTGATATAAATCTACCTATCTCTGGCACGCTTATCCTTATGTTGTCGGTTAATAAACGCAACGTCGATTTAGTAGCGAAGTGTTAAGTAGTAATGCTGGATATGCTTTCCCATTTTCGGTGCACACCACTTCATACTTTATTGGTGTCTTTGTTTTCCTGGATATTTGCATATTAATCGGACGAGTGTTTTGTTATTAACACTGCAAACGCTACGTTCGTGTAAACTGTTTGCTATAAACGAGCAATGTCATAATTATATAATCCGAGTATATATTAGCTAAACTATGGCATTGGAAATATAATTCGTACACATGGCGGAGATTCATATTAATATATGCATGATGATATTCCGTTGCGTCGACACGAGAAGAACTTAACAATCGAAGGCATTTATATAAAAGTCAGTGTTATTTTAAAAAGCAATATTAAAACAACAAACTCTCAAATGAATTATATTATCAATATCAAAAGACAATTTCAAAAACTACACCTGCTGCGTGTTTATTTGATTTCGCGCACGAGAACAGAAAGCGCGCTATCTGTTTCTGTCCAACCAAGTATAAAAAACGTGATAACATCCTATCCAATATCGTTCCTC
Source organism: Congeria kusceri (assembly GCA_027627225.1). Lineage (NCBI taxonomy): Eukaryota > Metazoa > Mollusca > Bivalvia > Myida > Dreissenidae > Congeria > Congeria kusceri. The sequence goes on from CM051028.1 coordinate 65,715,958, forward strand.
CAACATTCCATGAACAACTCACTAGATATTCTGATAGACGAACCACAGAACGGCTGGCACAAGTCATTCTTCGACGGCCTGTCCAGGCATTTAGTTCTTGGAAATATTGGGGAAATAAGCATCGCGCGGCTTGCTTGCGTGGATTAATAAAGCCTTGTTTAACTGAATGTTTGAATAATTTCTGAAATACAGTATGTGAAATATAATACATAAATTTATATTTCAGTGAAATTACTGTAAATGATAAGGTAGTAATAACTGCTTTATGACCAATGGATTTATTCTAAGCGTGTGATATTTATACAAAATACAAACGTGTCTATTTTATTAAGCATCCTCCGAAAGTTGTCAACATTTCGTCTCTTGGTTTAGTTATTTTAAATGATGCAACACAAATTAATATTGCCTGTCAGATATGAACAATGCACAAACATTTTAATTATTTAAAAAAGTTATATAGGTAGTAAATGTGATTTGATTTTCGATCGTGGATCAGAAATGGGATGCATATATTCGACAAAAAGAAAAGACGCTCTGCGCAAAAACAAGAATGTGAACACCCAGCCCAGACAGAAGTACTTACCCGCCAGTTCAGAAGTAGGAGACACAAGCAGAAATAGCCATGTGGTGGCCCTTCCTGAATTCACTGATAGGCAAAAGGAAATTGTGACCGAGTCTTGGAATGCGGTCAAGAAAGACATGGATCAAATTGGAATTGCAATGTTTATGAAGTAAGTTATACTACATTTCTATGTTGTGTATATACAGCTGACAGTATAGTGTTCCTATAACAATCAATGTATTATATATGCAAGGTGGAAATGTTCATTATCGACAATGTATTTTTTATCGCATCGCATCGCATCCCTTCCCATCCCTTCCCAGGCCATCACATCCTATCACATCCTGGTAAATCCTATCACATCAAAAGTGTATTATATTATGTTATATTATATTATATTATGATCACATCATAAACACATCACATCACATCACATCACATCACATCACATCACATCACATCACATCACATCACATCACATCACATCACATCACATCACATCACATCACATCACATCACATCACATCACATCACATCACATCACATCACATCACATCACATCACATCAAATCAAATCAAATCAAATCAAATCAAATCAAATCAAATCAAATCAAATCAAATCAAATCAAATCAAATCAAATCAAATCACATCACATCACATCACATCACATCACATCACATCACATCACATCACATCACATCACATCACATCACATCACATCACATCACATCACATCACATCACATCACATCACATCACATCACATCACATCACATCACATCACATCACATCACATCACATCACATCACATCACATCACATCACATCACATCACATCACATCACATCACATCACATCACATCACATCACATCACATCACATCACATCACATCACATCACATCACATCACATCACATCACATCACATCACATCACATCACATCACATCACATCACATCACATCACATCACATCACATCACATCACATCACATCACATCACATCACATCACATCACATCACATCACATCACATCACATCACATCACATCACATCACATCACATCACATCACATCACATCACATCACATCACATCACATCACATCACATCACATCACATCACATCACATCACATCACATCACATCACATCACATCACATCACATCACATCACATCACATCACATCACATCACATCACATCACATCACATCACATCACATCACATCACATCACATTACATTACATTACATTATATTATATTATATTATATTATACTTTATTGCTATATTAGTGGATTTTACTTATTGACATTAGATTACTTCATAGCGCGAACCATTAATAATTTGAAGAATCATTCAGAATCATTCTGAATCATACCATTTCAGTAAGTTATCAAAGTCTGACGTAAAATATAAATATACAATAACGATACAATCCACGCCATGCTGATTCAAAGATGGGTTTGTTTCAGACAATTTCATACAATATACATTTTTAACGATTTCAGGTTATTTGCCAGCCACCCCGACGTTCAAGGCGTGTTTGCGCCCTTTAAAGGTATGAGCCAAGAAGATCTCAGTCAAAGTAACCAATTGCGGTCTCACGCCATGCGCGTGATGGGGACGGTTGACAAGTGCCTTAGTTGCTTTGAAGATAGGGACAAAGTCGTGGAAGCTTTGCATGATCTTGGATCTCGGCATGTGATGTACACGGCTAAAGTCGATTATATGGACGTAAGTACAGAGCACAAATCTAATTGTTCGCACTATTTCTTCATGTTGTTTGCCTTCCCTAAACACCAGAAAGTAATGATATTATACATATCTTTACAAACCTGTGTCCCATTTAAGCCGCCAACATGTGACCTAAGATCTGTAATGTGGTATACCACACACGAATTGTTTGATATAATGTTTTAATAGTCAACATAATGACCACAAATCACGTAATTCAAACGGAAATGAAGAAGCACCTGTATAGTTTTGCGATGTGGCGAAACAATAATGTATGCATGTATCTTATTTTTTATTTTAGTGATAAGACAACATTCTCGATCTAATGTATTTTGTATCTCTTATCTCTGTTTCAGTTGATTGGACCACAGTTTATATTGGCCATTCAGCCCGTCATTGGTTCGGATTGGTCGCCGGAACTTGAACATGCATGGTCAGATCTCTTCAAATTGATAGCACATATAATGAAAGCCGCTATGACTTTTTGATGACAGTTTTTCAACAATTTTAAGAACAAGCAATAGCTGTGCAATTCAATATGATAATGTTTAATTGTCAATAATGTGTAAAAATGTTGTGCGTTTTCATTAGCACCAGAAAACATCATTTGCAATGGCACTTCGTTGAAAAGTACAAGCTGTGTGTCATCCTTTCATTGGTCAACGTTATCATATTCGGAAATTGTGTTAACAAGAAAAAGGGAATGTATAATAACTTTACTTTATTTAATACGTTTAATATTCACATTATGAAAAAAAGGCATACCAATATGTTTATGTTATACCATTCATTGATTAAACAAAATACGTATCCATATGTGCCATTTGGACTTCCCATTTACTTGAATACCACCGTTCATTGTAATATAGTTTTATAATGATATTTGTTCTATATACTAAACTTTTGTCATAATACTATCTAGACCTACCGTTTGTCGGGGTAAGGATAAAATATTCATAGGAATGTAAATTCGATTTATGATCATATCAAACATGTCACATTTCAAAAAATATATATTAAAAACTATGTGTAATCGATATCTTCTTATGCACGATTTGACATAAATATATAATCAACGATTAAGTAAATACTTATTTTATTTTCTGTGTTATCCACATAAAAGCATATGTGGAATGTGTTACGAGCTATCTGTGAACATTGTGCACAAATATTTCTAAAATTCCAAAGAAAAAATATAAGCATAATTATTAGCACAACTAGTGAGTAATTGAGTATATTTTCTTTATTGATATATAACATGTAACACTGGCATACTAGATTTTGTTTACATGTTTATATGATACATTGTGTATGTGAATTTATTTTAGACACGTTTTCAGTACGACATCATGCTTACAAGATGTGTTTGTATCAAACATAGTTCCACATGAACCTACGATACATTCTTGTATTGATTTATTTTTGAGCATCAAAACAGCACTTTGCAAGAGCTTAAACCAATTACCACGACATACAGCTCGGGTCTGTGCTGCAACAATATTTGCCGCGTGATCTGACTGTGCTTTGGAGATCTAACAAGGACGTTTTTTATGGGTGATTTAAATACGGAAATCTTTTCATTATTTGTTACTGCAATTGTTGTAAGCGGTATAAGTATGACTTGACTTGTTGTTAGTTCGTGTTAGGTGTATGTCTATTGAGGCATATACTTAAGCATTGGTCATTGGTTGTTTTACGCCATTAGGGAACATTTGAATTAAATGTCAGTCAATTACACAAAGAAAGCGAAGTACAAGCTAACTGTATAAACGCTGTTGCTTCAATAGAAAGATGTATGACATGACCGAATTGATATTTTACAAAAGTTGTTTTGTTATTTGTGTTGGTATTATTATTATTATTATTATTTAGACAGCCTGGTGTTTGCTGACCAATAACTGCCAGATGCCAATTGTGTCATAATATATAGTCCACAGTTGTGCCAGTATCATTATTTGTTAATGGCAGTCGGTGTTATTTGTTTACTTGGTAACACATGTGATTTATACATATATATATATATATTAATACTACTACCATACGGGTTATATGAACCCATATATTACGTTCAGAATATGTAAATATTATAAAAATAATAACTTCCAGATGTCATAATCAGGAGAGAAACCACACATACAGTGCATTTCGATACATTCGCCATTTCAATTTCAGTCGATATTTATACTCCATATAACTTTTATCAGCATCATTTATCCAAGTGTCCATTATATTTGTTAATAATCCGAGATGAATGTCAGCGTTTCTAAAATCACTTTCAATACAATACATCGATATCAATAAAGGCGTTCACTACATAATTCACTTCCGATTGACACTCAAGTCATCAAGTGAATGCGTACACATGAAGCAATGTAACACTGTGTATTAATTCACCGCACACACTCATTAACAACTTACTGATACAAAATTTTATGGCTCATAATGAGGACGTTGCTTCTAACGTTCAATCGATGGCTCTAACGGCGTCAGGAATTTTGTACTATTGTTATCTAATAATCCTGTTATCGATTGGCATTGATAATTTCATTGTGCCATTCAGAAACTGCTTAAAATAGTGTTCAAATAAATTATAATTCGCGAAATACTACAACATTCTAAACAAACTACAAAAGGTTATGGTAGTTATCATTTTATTATTTCAAAACTATATAATTCATTGTAGGTCCCATAACGTAACAGTGGACTTCTACGTATAGATGATCAAAACAGATAAATAAGGTATATGCTAGGTATAAGGTTACAAGAGTACTAATAACTGTTATTAAGTAGACAGATGGTGTTTATTAGTTCTTATATATGGGATTATTTGGCAGCAAGGCGGTTTCATGCACAAATACGTCAATAGTGGAATTTTGCAAATTACTGTTATTAAGGAAATTAGGTCATGAAATGTCTCTAATTTTGTAACATACGACCATTAGATAAATGGTGGTCATTGTGGTGAACTTGCTATAAATAGGGACTGTGTCTAGTACTGATGTCAGATGCCTGTTTGTCGTTGCGATTGCATATACACAATTACCACTATTTTATACACAGAAGTGTATACGTCCTGTTTTCACCGATTGTGATTAAAAACGTACATGGTGTCCGCCTTGCGACCGGGATGTCCCGGGTTAGATCCACACTCCGGGACGTTCTCAGTATCTTCCCAAAGAAACCAAGTACTGGTTCTTCCCAGGAAACGGACTCGATAGTGTCTCTATAGGCCAAAGGCTTTCGATGGAATCGAGCTAAAATAAATAGGTTTAAACTAAAATTGAACTAAGAATGTTCCTTTTTACAGTTTCTTCAATGCATACAAAGTCAACCTTAGGCGATGATCTAAACATAAGACACTAATCTGGTCAAATGCAGTCAGTTTCGTTTCCTTTTCAAACGTCCGGATTGATGAGCTACCCCTTTCATTATTCAACATGGCAGGGTGAGCGAGTAATCAAGATTTAGTCACTGTGGAGTCAAGAACAGAAGTGTTGGTATTACATGTGTCAGGAAATTAGATGCTTTATAAATAATGCCACAGTATTACTAATTCCGGAAACAGTCACCACAATTTTATTGTAACTGTTTTATGTCAATCGTCAACTTCCGCGCAGAGATTTAACTGGTTCCGAGCAAAGCATAGCTCGGTTGTTAATCCCTGCCGGCACGTGACCATAGTCAAATCACATGGCACGTATTATAATTGTAGACAAGCAGTAGAAAAAACGCCGTAAGACTCCTGTGTGCTTGTTATGTTTACTTTTTAGTTTTCATTTTAGCTCGTAATAGATAAACTTGGACCAATAATGCAACATTTCTGTTGGGTTTTTATAAATCATTAATAAAAAAGACATCAAATTGCCCTACAAATCAAACTCCTCACGGTGGTCTCATCTAAATAAATACATTCTAAATCTGAAAGAATTACACTCGTTTTGGCAGTAGTTACTACAGAAGACTAAGCGGGGAAGTTACCGATGCGAGGAGTTTGTACAATCGTATAAAGGAAATACAGTCGTCTCATAGATGAGTGTAATTATTTTTATTTGAGTAATATGTGTAACTATATCTGATGATGGTCTAAACCCAGTTACTGGTTTCTGGTTTACTAGAAGTCATGCTAACTCTCCTTAAATTGAATGCAAGAAATAATGCAAATATTGGACTGTCAGAAAGTCTACGATCCACTTAGAAATAGCTAAAAATTTCGTGCCTTCTTTTTAAAAATAAAATATATACATTTTTGTTATAAGCTGATATTGTACAATCGTGTACTGTTTAAGTTACCAAAATTAAATATATATTACATGTATGTGTTTTTGATAGTTACCAATCTATAACATTTTCTTTGTATTGTCGTCATTAGCATTAAAAGTTTACCCGCGTGTAAATGTATTGCGCCACAATAAATATACAGCATTAATCATGTCAGTATCTCGCTAGCCATAAAACCAACATCACTAATTGGTTGACTTACAATTAAAACATTGAATATATTTCTTTTAACTATTAGTCTTAATGAATAGACATGTCATATAATTGAAATTCAGCCGCGTGTAAGAGTATCTTGTCAGAACTAAAAATCAATAGACTTCCGCGTAAAATAAATTTTTATGGAAGAATGAACGCATTTAGTGACAAATGAATTTATAGTCATTTCCTAGGAAAAACATAACCTCTAGCGACTTTCCGATTTTTAAACGTCCGCATGAAACTTGAGTATTGCCAAGTCTTAATAAAACAGTTGTTGTTTAATATTCAATACCAATTAAACGAAAACCAGCGCATCTAGAATTAATTAATATCTTCGTTAAACAAGTGGTTTTTGCTTGAAAGTAGGAAAAAGCAGTTGCAGTAAACACGTGCGTTTATTTTTATATGTCCTCAAATAAGATATCACGATTAATTTAAATTTCTCCATGAGAAAGCTTTCTTATTATAAAACAACGGCAAAGGCAACAACACAAAGTGCTTGTTATTCTACAATCGGTTGCCAAGGAAAAAAAATGAATACAGAAAACACACTGCGTCAAGAATGACAATGCAATTAAAAGTACGACAATTTAACTTCATTTTTAATATCAATATCATATTACAAAGAAACTGGTGATTTTGATTTGATATAACTTCTCAGACGGCTATTTGAGTCTTTCACAAATGTTGTTTGTGGACACATTTTGTTTTTCAGAAAAAGATATGGCATTCCTCATTTGCAATTATGTAAGCAATAAGCATTTAGCATTAGTGTATAGTGTAATGTTCATCGGATAACGAGGGCATTGTCATACCGTTCTCTTCAAAGTTATTATGGCAATTATAAATTCTTTAGTATATATGAAGCGAAGCTGAATTTCGAGGTTTAGTGACATGTATTTACGGACATTAGTTTTCATTAATAGTTATAGGCTGCTAGTAAGTAATGATAAATTTTGAACATCTGTACATAGCCCTAAGTCCCAAATCCGTTTCAGTTCTCAGTAATTTGGTACACAAAATAGAGGGATTTGTCGATTTGTAAAACAGCTAAGTGATGAAAAAAGAAGTCCAACTTCAACTAGGAAATTATGTTTATATTTAAAACCGAAACAACGTTTCAGCCATGTTGGCCATCATCAGGTTCGTTATTATAAACAAACCTATTAACAAACGGCTTAGCCATTTTATTTTAAAATAGCAAAGTAAATTTAAGTTGCTAGCTGTACTATCATTACTTAAAACACATTTATATGTATACAGTGTAACACGCTAGACACAATGACATTAGTGTATCGTATATTTTGTCGAGTTTGCATTTAAACAATATGCAGGCACACCACTTTGTAAAGTTTGAAGAGCACATCATTTATTTTATGTTGGTATTATAGGCAAATCTTCACCAGCGAATAACAATAAATCTTGAACAAAAGTTTAACCAAGCTAAAATTATATTTCACCCTCGTATACGTTTGTTTGAGTGTGATTGATAACGAGATCTTACCGAGTATTGCTCTTCTTGCGGTGTGATTGATATGCTCTAATCTTTATTCACCTGGGTAGTTTCCGAATACTGTAAAAATCAAACCTTGTTGATGAAACCTGGCTCAATAGAACAAAATGCTGTAATTACTGTCATTTTGTCATACAGTATTTCAGCAAACATGTTTGTGTTAATGATGGACTTTGTAGAGCGTTAATTGCTTTGTAACGCTGAAGGTGTGTTAGTCGACGAACGCAAAATATTATGGCAAACGTAGATGTCTTTCCAGTTTTATTGTTTACACAAACAATTGTACTTGCTAAAGTGTTCTAAACCATATAATAATGAAGGAAATTGGAATGAACAGTATACATTGAATGAATCAATTGTATTAGAGCCAACTGTTTAATATCATTAGTGTTGCATAATTAAACACAAATAAGATGTATCTATTCTCGTGTTTTCCATTGTAAAGGCAAATCAAATTTATGTGAACACGGCATTATTCCAATTGCAGCGGAAATAGTGAGTCAATTAACAGTGAAATACTCGCAAAATAAACTTTTAATATGGCAGACATGTTTCACACCGTTAACTGATTTTAAAACGTAAAATGTAAACGTAAAACATAGGTAAGACAAACTCTTGATTTTAAATTTCGAAACTATAAAAGGGCTGTTAGAAAAGCAATGTATATAGAACATAACTAGGTATGTAAGAAATTAAAAAGCACACGAATAAAACAATTTACACATAACTATTTATTGTTAACATATAAACAAACAAACATGTTCAAATATTCGACATTTTGGGGATGATTGTCTTGTCTCCACAGATTGCTATTGTTATCTTGAAATCTGTTTCATGATAAGCAATCTAATTTGTGTAGCTAAACATAACCATATAGACGAATTAACTACTGGTAGATGACATATCTCATTTTGCATGTACGGACCACCTTATTATTTCCGTAGATTTCCTTTTCATATTTCAGATTGTTTTCTAGAATAGTTATCCGATAAGATCAGGAACTGTCTATTTTTTACAGTACCCACAATTTTCCAGGAAAAATGCGAGTTTATTATTCGAAACAATTTGTTATCAAAACATTCCATCGTTGCAAAAAAAGCCCTGACCAAGTAAAACATTGCATATTGCAATCAAATTAATAATCAACCCTCAGGAAGATGTGTTTCGAATATGAACTCATTAAAGCTGAAAATATTTGTGATTATTGCTAAATTTATTTCTATTCCTATCAATTTTGAATAAAAGCAAGGATTTGTTTATTTGCTTCATACAAAACCACATACTAAAAAGCACAGGCGTTATATATGTGTTGCTTCCAAATATTGTTCGCGGTCAAATCTTCGATTCCTGACTCAGGATTTGATGGATTGTTAAAAATACGATAACTCGTTCATTCAGCTATGCTGATTAACGAAATGGTTTGCTCATCCATCCGGACATTTGAAAAGGCAATAAAACTGACCATGTTATTAATATCGAATGTTTGACCAGATTGTTGTCTTACTAGTTATCCTCTGTCTTTATCCTAAAAGTTAAACTAAGGGTATTATAGTGCCAGTGCCCAAAAAACGTAATATGAATGATGTTAACAATTATAGAGGAGTAACACTAACAAGTATTTTTTTTCCAAAATATGTTCTATATTACTAGACGCTGGTTTACGTAAATGGGCTGACGACATTAGCCTCATTACTGACTGTCAATATGGTTTTAGAGATAAACGAAGCACAGTAGACTGTATTTGTGTATTGTCTTCTATTATAAATAAAGTTATACATAATGATAAACGGAAATTATACTGCGCTTTTATAGATTTTCGCAAAGCTTTTGATGCTGTTTATAGAAACGGTATATGGTTCAAATTATTACAATATGGAGCTTCCACAAAACTTGTAAATATGCTCAAAAAGATATATGAAGAAGTTAAATCTTGTGTACGTGTCAAATCAAATACTACTACTACTACTAATAATAATAGTAATGCACGACCACAGTACAGTGAATATTTCGACAGTAACATGGGTGTCAAACAGGGTAAGCCCCTTTCGCCATTGCTATTTTTCTTTTTTACAAATGATATGGAAGACTATATAAAACAAAATAATTTGGATGCAATAACTATTGACGAAATACAGTTATTTATGAACTTGTTATTTGCGGATGACAATGGACTTTTTTTTTCATACACTAAAGAAGGACTCCAAAATCAGTTGAACAGTCTACACAGTTATTGTAACATATGGGGTATTACAGTAAATATTGAAAAAAGCTATGTTATGGTTTGTAGAAAAGGTAATGTAATGGAAAATGTGGATACTTGCTTTGATAACATAAAACTCAATAGTGTTAATACATTTACATATCTTGGTGTCACTTTATCACAAAACGAAACATTTTTGCAAGCTCAGAAACAATTATCCGAACAGGCACTTTGTTCTCTTTAAACAAGCTATTTGATACCATGGTTTTTGATATACGTGACAAATTAAAATTATTTGATACAATGATAAGTCCTGTACTCAACTACGGCTCTGAGGTGTGGGGCTTTCATAGATCGCAGGATATCGAGAGAGTTCAACTTAAATTAAAAAAAAAAATTATATGTGTGCGTCAGCAAATATGCAACGCCGCAGCTTATGGTGAATTAGCTAGATTTCCTTTACGTTTGTTTAGGAAAATTAGAATCATTAAATTTTGGTCTAAAATAAAGAAACGCCCGGAATCACTTTCATTTAAAGTTTGTAACATGAAATCGACTGTAGGTTACCTCATTAATACATGGACAATACAGGTTAAAGAAATGTTAAATGAGCTTGGTTTTGCCTATTTATTCGATTGTGAAATAGTTTCAAACCTACAAATCAAAGCTGTTGTCAGGAGATTATATGATACTTATCTGCAACAGTGGTATTCCAATGTTAGAAACTCTGAGAAATTAGTTTGTTACTTTAACTTTAAAAAAGAATTAATAATTGAAAAATACTTATTTTGCATTAATAACACCAACTTAAGAGTCTTCTTTTCAAGATTTAGATGTTCAGCGCATAACTTAAATATTGAAGAAGGTAGATATAGAAAAATAAATCGTGAAAATAGAATATATAACAAATGTACTATGAATGTTATAGAAAATGAATATCACTTTTTGTTAGTTTGTCCTTTGTATAGTGAATTACGTATTAAATACTTACCCAGATACTATATCCAATGGCCCAGTATTACAAAATTTAACCGCTTGATGTCGTGAAAAACTATTAATAAATATAGCCACTTTCTTAAGTATGGCAAATGACATGCGTAACGATCCGATAACGTAATCGAGTATGCTTGGATTTCTTTCTTACCTTATGCCACACAATATTTATTCCATGCTTTTATCCAATCATTTATTTTCCTTTTATATGCAATTTATACATTTTGTCATTATAAGAAATTACATTTTGTCACTTACACTGTATTGTGTCATCTTCTTGTATTATTTCATTTTGTATGTATTGGCAATGTTTTTTTTGAATATGCTAATAAATCTTTGACTTGACTTGACTTGATATCGATGTATTGCATTGCTAATGATTTTAACAGCTCGTACATTCAACTGGTGTTATAAATGAATATAATACACCGTCGTAATTAAAGTACATATGAAATTTGCATAATACTGAACTTAATATAAGGTTAGATATAACCCACATGGTGGTTGTAATGCATACGTTTATAAATTAAATACATTTAAAAGTTAAATGCAACCACCGACTTCTAATAGCAAATAATAATTCTGACTCAACTCTGTTTTCTAAATGGATATATTGTGCCACAAAGTCGTCAGACCATCATGATAATACAACATAAATAACAAAACAACATCTTAGGGTATATTTTCATTTTGAACAATACATACACATTTCTGTTGAAACAATATTTGTGTACAAATACATCTATGTCATTATGCAATTGATTCAATTCAAACCTAAGCTGATGCCAAACACAATAACACTGTTTGTTGTGATCAAACAACATTTTTAGTGTGTACTTCAGTAGTCTTACACCAAAAACGACCTAAACAAGTCAAGCCATAACATTCAATCTAACAACTGTTGCGGAATCACATTATCAAAAGGTGATTTCCGTCTTTCAATAAGCAATCAAACATTTTCATTTCAGATTTCCCACGGCAAGCTCGTGAGATCACGCGTCAAATTGTGTTCAGGCTAACAACCACAGACCCTATCTGTATGTCGTAGTAATTGGTTTTAGATGGAGACATCAGAAATGACAAATCATCTAGCTAACAATACACCGAGGGTTGCAGAGTGCTTGTTTAATACACACTACTAAATCAATACAAGAACGTAGCGTAGGTGCGCATTATAGTCTACGCAAAGAGCGACCAATAAGAATGCTTTCTTTCAGTTTACGTTACTGATATTAAACGCTCACACACAATCCACAATACAAATAAACTTCTTTTGCATAGCTTTATTTAATTTTAATATATATGCATAATACCTAAACGATGCATTGTACAAATACACTAGTTTTGCATAGTTTTAATTAATTTAAATATATATGCATAATACCTAAACGATGCATTGTACAAATACCCTTGTTTTGCATAGTTTTTGCATATTATTTCACCGATATATTTGTCATGTATTGTATTCCACATCTCGTGATCCAGAAATCAAATGTTCTAAAACTTAATGCATGGACAGGCCGTCGAAGAAATATTGCAGTTCAGTTTTTCAAACGTTCTGTGATATGTCTATATGTCTATCAAAATATATAGTCGATTGTTTATAGGTTGGTGGTGGAACGATGGAGGATAAGATGCTTACCAGGTTTTATATTCATTGTTTTTATATCTATCTAATACTACAACACTTTGTCTCGACCTGTGTGGATGCAGTAGACTGTATTCCCCTATATATCTTCAATGTTGTCATATTTTCAGTCTTCAGATGCTGTTAACAGTAGAGTTATTTGAGGTAGGGGGTAGACTGTGAGGTAGGGGGAGGATGGCCGTAGAAATAATTTCATGACCAGTCCCCACACAAGTTATATACAAGTTTCAGTACTGACTGTGAGGTTGGGGGAGAATGGCCGTATAAATAATTTCATGACCAATCCCCACACAAGTTATATACAAGTTTCAGTACTGATTTTATAACGGCCATTTGTCTACACCCTTGATCCAGTAGTTATAATCAATGTACCACTTAGTGTGAGATTCTACTTGTCAGATATATATTCCAGTCACGAACAGCTGATTAGAACTTCTGAATAGCTTCAAAACTAAAATAAATTATTTGTTGAAGATAATGTCCTATAAAATACATACCGGTGTGTTAATGTATACATTTATCACTTATGCTTTTTTTTGCAATCGATTACTACTATATGTTTTCAATTTGTTCGTAAGAAGTGTGCATCAACAGGTTTTATATGTGCCTATTTTCGTGCCACTTACACTTGCAGTTGTTTTACATATGATTTTAAATTAAATGTAGAGAAACTTTCTGTTTACATTGACATCATTGACATGAAGTTACGAATTTCTAAAAAGGTGTCCTTCAAATCAATTGTCTAAAATCTGGAATCATTCAAAACGAAAATACAATAACGATTGTGAACCTCTATATACAGTTTATGGAGTGGAAATAACGATAACAGATGTTTTAATTATGATTTCGAGGATGGTTTATTCACATTGAAAACATAGACATATAACATAAATTTTTTAGATAGTGTTCCCCGCAAAGAAATAATGGAATCATTCTGAATGCGAATACATGTAAGCGAATCCGAAGCCATAATAGCTAGTTAAATTTCACTGACTTAAAGAACAGTAATGGTTTTCAAAACGGGTCACGTGCTCTTGTTACACTTAAATATGCTTTCCAATAGCTGATGAAAAAAACATCTACCGTAGATACATGTAGTATACTGTTCATGTGCATGCATGTACGCGTTTACTACGAGCATGTACCATTTGTTACTTCTTTGTACACTGATTCGATTTTTCAGAGGAGCGCAGGGCTCGCAACACAAACACAACCCAGCAACGAAGAAAATGATTTGTGTTGTCAGGAACCTTTAGTCTGATTAATCATATTTCTGATATGTTTCATGCGGTCAGGGTTTATTGGCAAAGCACACATTAACAGATGGAAATAAAGATAAATGTCTTTTCAATATACCGTTTGACGTGGTTCGGCATGCCTGTAACCGGTTTAAACACCCAATGCTTTGCATTGACAGTTCCAGTTCCAAGGCGGTGACCCCAATTATTTTATTTTTGTGTATTGTGTTGTATGTATTGTCCTATAGTGTACAGGCAATTTTTCACTTGCCTAAAATTGAGGACCAGCGGATGGTAATAAGGGTTTATCTTCTGGTGATGACTCTCGAGTTTCATTTCTCATACATTTGGTATATTACGTCCGCAAAGAATGTTATGTGTTTGCAACTAATGGTTGGTATATGTGTCTTTTGTTTCCTGTTATTTTGTGAACGGATTCGCATAACAATATCCCGGGAGGTTGGAAAAGGGCCAATGCAAGGTTTTGGTACTTATCAGGATCACCGCGCGGAACCAGTCTTTAAACAGATTCTTCATTAGAGAGAAATACGGCAACGATGGTAATATGACGATCAAAATTCAAATCGTTACCTATCTGGGCTGAGTTCGGCGCTCCCCGAAGGTTCTTTGTTGTAAATATTTTTGTTTAAGCATTTATTTTCGACCAGAACAAGACTTATTTACCAAAGAGTATCAATCTCGCAAAACAGTCTGCGTTATTAACAATTCACGCAAACCCCACAAGAGAAGTTAATGATGATATATTATGTTGGAAATGGTGGGAAATGCCCCACCGGATGGATGTTCCATGTCACTTTCGCATTACGTGACCTAATTATTTGTCTGACTGATTTACACATATATTCCAACGCCGGCTAGTACGCGACGATACGAAACGGAATCCCGGAATTTCGAAATTTGGAAAGAATTGAATTTAATTTTCAATTTTATATTATTTTATTATAAGACCTAGACACACATGCAATTAACCAACTTTACAATCATCTGGAACGGAGTGGTATACAGGGTTGTTGGATGTCAAATAGTCAAAGACAAGTGTAACAATACACAGAATATAGTTCCCAAGCTAACAAGCACAATGCGATATATATGGTTTGGATAGCGTTAGCTTTTTTATCCACAAGATATAAATGACATGCCTATCAATACACGTGTATGGTGAGTTGTTCAACCTTGTAGGTTTTGATCTCCAAATTACTTACTGATTAAATATTAATACTTATGTAGTGTTTTATTTCTTACACATATTATATATTCTATTATAATGAGGTATTTTTTCGCAAATTTATCTGACAGAAACCATATAACGTTAAGGAAAACCAAAATATGATCATTTCGTAATTATTTGCCATTTCCCTCAGAACTTTATTGACCCGATACTGGGGATCATCTAATATCGTCTTGACTTTTCTGAAATAACAATTTCTTTTATTCAATATCATGTTTGCTTCTTTCATTACTGGATGTATTATTCTAAATTAACATTGAACATACTGAACAACAAAATGGTATGTATTATATTTTACTTTTCAATAAATCAATAAGAGTCGTTGCAACAAAATTCTTTATAAAGAAATGGACCGTAATAAAAACTTCAATGAGCACATAATCAGCCTACCTAATAAAATGTGAAAAACGCACAAAAATTGCGTATTCGTAATCACTAGGCGCACGTCAGCACGTGGGAACATTCGGCATCTTGTTAGCAAGTTGATTCCATTGAATGAAATCACGTTTTCTTTCTTATTACTGCCAATAGGCGAACTAACTATGATTTCTGGTTTTTATATATATTCAAGGAACACATATGTTTTCTTCTGTAGATACATAGATATATAAGTTGAACTTTCATAACATAGCTGTGATAAATGTTATATATTAACACATAACACATATTTGTGTTACGCAGATTCAATGAGTTCCAGAGTCTATTGTGTGATTTGAAAGTGCTTATCACTAACTAAAAGGTCAAACATCATTTCATAGGTCCCGATTCAGATTTATGAACACACGTTTCAAGCCTCTAAATAAACATGCATGCATTTCATATCGCTAGCATGACAATGCCAATCTTATCTTAGATAATGACATTATATTTTGAATGCACCAACTCTACACAACGTGTTTTGAATGCTATATGATCTAAAACGAAATAAATCACCAAATCTTAAACAAATGTCCGATTCGGACCAAACAACGATACATAGATCTGTAAATATATATCGGATTTTGCCATTTTCATAAACAATTGATTAAATATGGAGATCGACATTCCGTAAAACAGCTAGCTAATTGGATTATGCAATTCAAAATCAGTGTAATAGAGGATTAGACATATTTTCTTTTGTTATTTCTATGAATGCATTATCTGAAATATACGTTTAATATGTAATCGATTGCAAAATCAATTTTCATTTGCTAATACATTTGTTTTAATATATTTAATAAACATCTTATTTTCACAAATTATGATTCATCATTTGTCACTTAGATTATTAATGCAAGTAAGCTATATTGTAATGACGTAAAATAAATATGCAATTAGATTCAATGCCACCATAACCTTTATTTTTGGAATGTTGCCCTAAGATGCATGTATTCAACAAACACGAAAGACACCCTGAAACACGAAAGTTACAGCAAAGTAACTGCCGTTCCTGTGTTAACTGATAGACAAAAGAATAGTTTGGAAAGTGGTTCAGTCAACAAGACATGGAGCAGGTCGGTTTAGCAATGTATTTAAAGTAAGCTGCATTGTAAAATACTAATACAATTGAAAATATATATGGGACAGACAAAGTGATGGAAGTGCTGTGCTGTAATAGCTGTATATATGGGTTTGTTTAATTTTTCAGTTGATTGGACCACAGTTGTTATTGATATTTTAACCTGTAGGTGCTTCCGACTGGACCTCTGAACGTGAACAGGCCATGTTAGATCTGTTCAAACTGATAGCAAATATCATGATAGCGGCCCTGACATTCGGATATAAGGAGTGTGTAGACTGCCATACCGTTGCCTTAATAACAATGTAACTTGTAAAATATTTTCCTAATTTCACTCAACGCACCAGTAAAACAAGCATTATCACATACAAATATGGGAAATATATGTATTCAAAATCTATATAGTTTCAATTAAAATTGAATTGAATGTAAAATTTATGAACACCTAATATATTCAATATGCAAAACCAGTGATGATATGTGAAAAAAATATTTACGCTGCGACACAATTTGTTCCAATTTGGTGTGGTATGCATATATAACTTAAACAAGAAAATATAAGTGCTTGTTAGAGCATAATAACCTGGATGGACTTCATGTAACTTTCAATTAGATGTTTACATTTTCCAAACAAAACCAACACTGGCTTTCAATGGATTACACATTGATAGTCGACTATATTATATGTATGCAATTATTCAAGAACAAAATATATTTAATATTATAGATAGAAACTGATTACCTGTAAGACATGACGTTTGTGTCGAGTTTAAAATCAGAGAACTAAATTAAGTGTGAATGAAGTATGTTTCCTTACTACTAAAATTGTAATTTGTTTTACAACATCACGCCTATTTGAGAGTCCATTAAGCCTCAGTCACACATTCCCGGTGTTTCCTGCCGTTCTTGATCCGACAGCGTCCCAAATTAAATATGTTTTTGATCGAAAAATCGAATATGGTCACAACACCGTTACGACAGCGTCTTGACAGAGTCCCGACAGATTCCCGATTTTCCCGACAGCGTCCCGACAGTGTTGAGATGGCTCCCGACAGCATCCCGGCATTCACGACTTTTTTATGATTTGTATCGTAGCGCTGTCTGCACGCTGTCATGAGCCATTATCGGGAAGCATTAATGGTGATCGGTAAACGTTCTGTGGATGAATGACAAACGCACACAAACACGCACAACACACACGCTATATACACCTGACGTGATATATGTATATATATATGTTTATGCAATATCATTCCCGTTCCACCGGATATTGTCCCGACAACGTCCCGACACAGTCCCTACACCGTTCCAAATTTGATCCGATATAGCCGAATCTATCCCGACACCGTCCCGACTATAAAAATTCGACTGAAACTCCCGAATGTTAAGGGAAACCCTTAACTGTCAGGAGTGCTTTGCCGATCACGCCGAAAGTGTTCCGATGATTACCGATTCTCAGGACAGCGTCGCGAAAGCGTCCAGACAACTCCCGACAGCGTCCCGATATTCCCGACTTTTTAATCATTTGTTTCGTTGCGCTGTCGGGAGCCATAATTGGGAATGTGTGACTGAGACTTTAACGATCACCTGGCGTAACCATTTATGTTCAATGTCATTATATGTATCTCTGTATGTCTGTTTAGCAAATATGCAAGTTTTATTATTATTAAATTAATAACATATCGAATAAGAATATGTTATTTTATTATTCAGGATAAAGGCAGGGATTACATAGACGTTGATTAGTAAATACTTGTAGCAAATCGAATATGTTGTAATTTTATTTGTTCATTTACAACCAATCATTTAGCAGAATATATAAGATTTTAATTAATATAAAACTCTACTTTGGATTAAAATTTTATTTTCATGAATTTAAAACCGGCCTTCCGTTTATTTATTTGGTGTTGTTGCTTTTCAATATAAATGATTGTAATACATAGTTATATCATGTATGTATTATTAAACCAGATCAGCTAATGTCTGACAACGGACTAGTTAAACACAAAAGTAAGCTTGCTATCAACGTTAATTTCATAAAGCGTTTACTTTTGATTAATCTAAATCAGAAATACGTCAAGAATCCAAGGTGATGCCACAATCTTATTAAAATCATATCCTGAAGTACGCAACATTCTGAAGAGAGATCGTGCTATTTCGCGTAAAAGATGACTTCACATTTAAGTAACATACTATAAACAGGTCGTACAACATTACACAATTCACCATAAAGCTAGATTAAACTCAGTTGTTAGTTCGTTCGCATGTGATTTGTTTTCTGGACCTCGTAACTGGTTTGGTTAGCCAGCGGATTTGTCATTTCTGATTTCTCCATCGAAAACCAATTACAGTAACATACAACGCGGGTTTGTGGTCGTTAACTGGTAAACATTTTGACATGTGGCTATTATACTTGAGAAGTCTTACATGGAAGTGCTTGATGGGAAATTGAATTCGGGATCTCATTCCCATAGTATAATGTAGCACAGAACTGTAACGTAAATCGCTTAACAGACATTTCTATTCAAATAAATCAGTTTTTGCCACTTACAGTTTAAACTGCTCCCGAGGAATTGTTAAATTAATAATTGTCAATGTCCTTAATTGCTTGATATCTTTTATCACGTGCCATTCTATTGATAGCAGTTAGACAAATTATAGTGAAGTCAAAGCTTTGATAAAACAATACATTAATTTGCATGCGATTGACATTTGTGTAAAAAATGTTGGAGGAAGTCAACGTAATGCATAAATTCATACACAAACTCATACACATAAGTCAAACCAATGTGTTTGTGAATTTTATACGAGAAACTGTACTATTAATTTATACTTCTTTTGTATTGTACACGTATTGTTTGTCAAACTTATTGTCTTGACGTACATGTCAGTGGGAGCAGTTGTCATGTATTAGGACGCTGGTTTTGGGATCGTAGGACTTGGATTCGAATCCTGTTCAGACCATTGGTAGTTTACTGAGCAGAATATTATCGAACATTTATTGCTCTCCGCCCAGGGTACCTGAGAGGGAAATAACGGGCGACTTATGAGCCAGTGATCGGGGATTAGGGGGAAGTAAATGTGAGCGTTGGCTGAAAATGTATATCAATATCAGACTATAAACCTATCCATCACCTTTTCAATTGTATTAATTATTTCACAGAAATATACCATAGTCTCTCTTATTGATAGGTGTCCTCCAGTATTGAAACCAGGTTACTAAATGTGTTACTCAAATAATAATATATGATATACATAATATGTTTTGTTCATAATTTGCGTCATTTGAATATATATGTAAAGTCTGATGAAACTACAGCTGCATCAGTAGTATAAAAAGTATTATTATTTACGGCCAGTAACCAGACATAAAACACACACATTAATAATTATTAATGATTATTACAACTCGACCACCACTTACGGTCAATACAACGCACTGAAAGTCACACCTTTCATCTAAAGAATAACGACTGTCTGACTGCTGCTTGGTTTCTTAAATAGTTTGTAGGTTCAATAACCTATGGAGTGGTCTATTTCTGTCAAGTATTTTGTATTGAGACATATCACTTTATTGTTATTCACACACTTGTTTCTGAAGTTATTCAATTTTTCTTAGGTTTACTTAACGTACACAGCAATGTTGGATCCAGAATTGTTATTCGCTGGATGAAAACTGGATAGGAAAATGCAACATACATTTATACCAATCATTCCGTCTACTGCATTTGTTTTTTTATTATTATCATATTCTATGCAATGTGTAAACTCGTATTCAAGAATTAACACTACTTGGTACTTTTTTCATGCATGTGCCCTTTCACATATAACTAACTTCGCAACATGAAAAAGACGAAACACACACGAAACATCACAAATTAGTATTACTGGTTAATATTGCTTATTGTATTTCTTAAGATACATCATGCAACGGTCTATCTAATTTACAGTTACATTTTTCAATGCACATACAATAAGGAAATCTAACATATATGACATATTTTCTAATCTTTGAAAAAAATATAAAACCTCTTCTTAGAAAGTAGCTTTGTCCAGTTGCAACATTCAATTACAGTTTGTTGAGCTTTTCTTCCAGCAAAAACAAAACAAATGTGCTGTGCATTTCTAAATACATCCGGAGTGAACACATGTATTGGGTTCATATAAATCTAAAATAAAACTTATTTATTGTATGCTTTCTAGTGATTTATAGGGAAATATCAGTGAAATAAAATTGGTAATTTACTGTTTGAAACAGTGAAAATTATCACTCTGGTAATATATAACATATTCCAGTCTGTTTAAACCTTCAAATACCTCTTCTTAGAAAGTAGGGTTATTCTTACCAAATGTCTTGTTCAGTTTAAACATTCAATTACAGTTTGTTGAACTTTTCTTCCCACAAAAACAAACCAATTATGCTGCGCATTTCTAAATACATCCGGAGCAAACACACTTATTTGAGTTCATATAAATCTAGAATAAAACATATTTTGCATCGGCATACCACATAATAAATTAAAAAGCGATAGACACATATTGATGCAACAAATATTTTATATTGAATCCAGGTTATATACATGCAAAATTTATTCGTTTCGAGATTAAACTGCACACTTACGTTATACAAAATACAATTTAGTCCCGCTTATAATGCAAGTATTACTTTTCTTGTATTAAATCATTACAAGTAAGTATAATGTTCCAAAACCTGGTATCGCTATATAATTGAACATGCACTGCATTTGCATACGAATTATCGTGTGAGTGAAATCCAGTTAAATGGTAGTGAACAGGTATACATTCGTAAATAGGGTTTCTATACAGTGCAATTTGCTGTCATTATTATTCGAATCACGTAAAAGCAAAGTGCAAAATCATGTTTGTGCATTTAGGATTGTTTAAATGCATAGACACTATTTGAACATTTATTTAGCTTAATCCACATATAGATATATGCTTTCTCCAGATAAGAGTATGTTGGAATCGATTTTGTCAACCAAACAATAGGTAATTCCCTAGTGAAAAGCAAAGGCAAAGACACGGAGTTGTTTTGAAGGTAATAGGACCAGACTTTCCTATTGTCTTCTGAGATGGTAAGGATAATGTATAGTAAAACAAAATTATGGAATTGTGTATACAATATTTTAAATGTTTATTTTACACAACGTTAATAACTTAAATACATATTTCCCACTTTAAAACATATCAATATATTAATAGTTATAAGAACGTGTTTTCTTATATGTAGTGATATACGTGTGTACAAGGTTACCGTGTGCGTATTTTACAGTCTAGTAGGTTTTTTGTTATATTTTACGACGGTTGTAGGGCACAATCTTGGAACACATTTTCATTTATTGTTTTGATAGTGATCACGAGAAACTATGGTTTTAACCATTTTAACACGCACTCATGTGTTACTTCGATTCGAAACCATTAATATAATTAGTAATATTTGTATTTAATCGGAGCATGACTTTGTTTCGACGAACATATTATAGTTTATGTTTATGAGATAAATGTACACGTTTACACCATTGTATTCCACTCGACTACTCATCGAAAAGTATTATAAAATATTTCTTATTTACTTTGTCTGTGAGTCTAAATCAGTTACTTCTTTACCCACAGCGTAAACTGAATTTAAATACGGTGGACACAAGGGCAAACCTGTTTCTAACTAATACTGAAAGCCTTTCCCCAAGTTGTTGCTGAACGGAAAAAAAGCTACTTCATTCAATGAGGCATTATTTTTGTAAAATGTGTCAGCTTACTATTTGACAAATGCTAAACCAATTGCACACAGTTAATGTAAAGATTATTAACCTAAGTGATACTGTATGATGATACTGACATGTCTCGTAACTGCAGTTATATTGTTCATTTAGAACGCATTTTGGACAGAATGCTAGAGGATATAGAAAATGTTGGAAACATAATATACGCACATTATGTATCAAACAAAATGTTATTCTTTCAGCAATAAAACAACAAAAATCATTTTACTGTATTATTAATTGCATGAAATATAGCAATGCTTTTCAACATTGACATACGTAATAAAACATACTGTATGTAGTAGAGCTGTAACGATTCATTCGTACATCGATAACTCGATTGTAAATTACCCGATTCGATATTCGATGATAAACCAACCAGTTTAGATTTGATTCTCTTTCATATATTTATAGATGATTTTGTAATTAAATTACGGCGTTTGTGTACGTTGATCATGTACATGGATTAGGCAACATTGTTTACTAACGCATCCTAAGTATATTAGATAATTGTCTTAGATAGTAGTCGTCAACAAGGTCAAGATGATGTTAACCTCCTATAGGAGACAAAATGACTTCAGTTTTCATCCTTGATGCAGATACGGACCGATATTCAATAATATGAAATTGGTAATCAAAGGAAGGTTCTGTCAGACGTACATAACATTGCATAAAACACCAAAAAACTCATCCTGAAACACTCACGCGGAAACAAAAGTGTTGTTTAACCTACCAAATGCGTACACTTAAAGCATGATACAAGTAATTTAAGGATTTTTTTAGGCTAATACTAAGGTAATCCAACCTTTTTTGGTATGTATATCATCAATCAAATCATCATGTTTACGTTATTCATCTTTAGAAGAGATTCATTTTGAGGGAATAATGTAAAGAACATACCATTGTGAGTAGATTCATTACATGTGAATTGTTGCAAATCCTTTCAGTTATTAGGTAAGGTCGTTTTGCTAAAACTAAAAGATGGTATGTTTCAACAGTAAATATGAAAAGCCTATAACATCAGCTTTTGAACATTAATGAAATTCCATATTTTGGGGATATGCGCAAAATTATGACTAACAAGATTAACGCTATATGTGTAATTAGACCGAATATAAATAAATAATATAATACATGACTATTTATTTTATACATATTAACAGCCACACGTGCTCAAATATTCGACAGTTCGAGGCTGATTGTGTATTGTCTCCACAGTTTGCTAATGTTATCGTGAAATATGATGTTTCATTATAAAACATAACCATTTAAGACGCTTTAATTACTGGTAGATGACATTATCCCATGTTTTCTGTACGGGCCACCTTATTATTTCCGTAGATTTCATGTTCATATTGCAGATTGTTTTCTAGAATAGTCATTTGATAAGATCAAGTTTAAAACAGTTAAGAGTTTCCGGAACAACAAGGCAAGTTTATTATTTGAAGATATTTGGTATTAAACAGTAAACTTGTTGCAAGAAACGATATTAAGTCCTGCCCAAGTAAAACATTGCATAAGGCAATCATTTCAATGATCGACCCTCGTGAACATGTGTTTCCAATGTGAATTCATTTAAGCTAATAATATATGTGCTCATTGCGGAACTTATTGCCATTCGTATTAATTTTGAATTTACAATAACAAGGCTTTGTTTATTTTCTTCATACAAAACCACATACTAAAAATCATACGCATTATATATGTGTTGCTGCCACATGTCGTTCGCAGACAACCCTTCGATTCTTGACTCTGGAGTTGATGAATTGTTAAGAATACGATAACTCGTTCATTTAGCTATGCTGAATAACGAAATGGGTTGCTCATCCATCCGGATGTCTGACAAGGCATTGAAACTGACCATTTAATTAATATCGAATGCTTGGCCAGATAATTGTCTTACGACTTTTTCCTCTATTCTGGTGGATCAACTTCGTTTATATGCAGGTCAAATGCGTTTGGATTCATAATGCAATGAGTGTTTAGATTATTTGATAACAATTGTACACAATTCCTGACTCTAAAGAAGCAATAGACTAAACGTAAAACAAACATCATCCTCATTGCGAGCCAAACAATTCTGAATATGGGTATAATTCAAATTCGAACAAGACATACATTTTTCTGTTGAAACAATATTTGTGTATATATTTTTCGATATAATTGTGTAATTAATTGATTCAATTCACACATAAATGTAATCAAATAGCGAACACAATAACATGGTTTTTATGTTCAAATACCAAATCGTATACTTCAGTAGTCATACGCCGAAAACGACATGAAACAAGTCAAGCCATAACATTAAATCGTGCATCTCTTGCGGAAGCACATTATCAAAATATGAGTTCCGTCTTTTAATCAGCAATCTAACATGTTCATATCAGATTCCCAACGGCAAGCCAGTGAGTTCACGCGTCAAATGTTGCTCTGGCTAACAAGCACGTACCCTACCTGTATGTCGTAATAATTGGTTTTAGTTGGAGACATCAGAAACGACAAATCCTCTAGCAAACAATACACCAACCAGGGAGCCGTTTCATCAATGGTTGCAGAGCAGTTGCAATTGCAAATGCAAGTTGCAAGTTTTTCTCATCGATTTGCAACCCGTAGACAAAGGCGTTTCAACAATGGGGTCGCAAATTTCAATAGGTTAAACACCACTTATTCCATATTCCGTGACGTCATTTACGCGCGCGACTGTCAGACGACCTATTAACAAACATGGCTGCCCGAGCGGCAAACTGGTCGAAGTCCGAGGTGGAGGTTTTGGTTGATGGTCGAATACAACTCCATTATAAATGGGAAATTCTCGAGCACAGTGACGCAGGAAACCAAAGATTTGAAAATGAATGCTATAATGGAATCGTGAGTATTTTGTTGTAACTTATGTAACCAAACAACTAGATGTCTCAAAATATTGGTTTCTTTGGTCAGGATAAAACTTTAGCAAAGTTTATGTAAAGCAGCCCTCTGTGCGGATGGCGTTTTCGTCCATGCATCAGTTATCACCGATGTAATAAGTTTTGATAGGAGTTAAAATCTAAAACGTAAACTTATAGTGAATAATTTTTAATTTGGATTATTCAATGAGTTTATATTGGAATTATATAGCATTTTATCCGCACATTTATTTAGGATCTGTTTATTTTATGCTGGTTAAATGCATTCTAAATATAACCAGATTTAGTGTATTGAACTGGCAAAATTAAGTAGATTAATGATTATAATTATAGTGATCTTGTCAGATAAAAAAATATAGATACATGTGATTTAGACCTATGTGGTGAGTAATGAATCATTATTTATATGTTCATGTTTATCTAGTGTAAATGCAGTTGGTTGAAATGCACGACTGCAAGAAGAAATGGAAGGATTTGAAGGTATGAATGATTATCAATATGCTTAAATAGTTTTAATTTAAGATATTACGGTAAAACATATTAAAATTAAAATTTATTTTGTTTCATTATCGATGAAAAAATAAAAAGAATTCAAGTCAAGACATGTACTTTCTACCAAGATACAAAATAGATACAATTTCATTATCAACAAGTTGTTGGACATTCAGTTCTGTTAACATAATACATTGTTTTCCCAATGCAAAGTTGTAGTGAAATTATATTATTGTTTTATTGTAATTATAATAAATACTTCTGTAAATCAGTGCAGAATTGTGGGCAAGGCCAGGAAACACAAAAAAGAAATGCAACAAACTGGCAGTGGAGATGTTGGAGAATCTCTTAGTGATCTTAAGGAAAAGGTGATTTTGCTATTTGATTCTAATTAAAAATGTCAAAAAGCATTTTATTAAAGTAAACCTATTTATTTTAGCTTGATTGTGTTGAAAGCCAAAGGCATATTGAGATACTTGCGAGTGCATTACTTGTGAAGAACCAATACTTGTGTTATGAGAGAGAGATCCTTTGAACGCTCCCAGAGTAGGGATTGGACTCCCAGTCACAATGCAGACACCATGGCCTTTAAAACAGAATGCATTGTATTAACTTTTATTAATTGGTATTCTATCAGAACCATTAAACCTAATGGAATTTTTTTTTTAAAGTTTTATTACCATTGTGCATAATGAATTATATTCCATAATTGCATATTGTTGAGACAGGTATGATGTTAAATCTCGGTGTTATTATTTCTTTTGTAATAGGTACTATCCACTGTACCCAGTGTTGTAATTACTGGTCTTGCGGGAAATGTCACAGGTCCCATAGGTACATTTAACTTTTCT
Source organism: Congeria kusceri (assembly GCA_027627225.1). NCBI lineage: Eukaryota > Metazoa > Mollusca > Bivalvia > Myida > Dreissenidae > Congeria > Congeria kusceri. The sequence continues at coordinate 65,743,090 of CM051028.1, forward strand.
TTTATTAATTTGTACCCTAAGTTATTTTGTTTTGTTTGTGTAATTAAATTTTCTCATCAATTATATATACGTAATATAGTGTTCTCTGTGGTTGGTTCAGTTCTTAATACCAATTTCTATATAACGTCAGTAGTAAGCACACAACTCCAGTTCAGTTCTTAATATTCTTTACCAGAATAATACTATCATAGTCTAACAGTACACACAATATCAACTATCCGTGGATCACTAAGGATCACAAAGATCAGGATCATGATAAATCAAGGTCAATATGGGAAAAGCCCAAATATGGTTTGGACTTAACAGAGTCAATGACTCTGCTTTCATGTGCCTCTACTCTCTGGCTCGTGTACGTTAAAGAATATTCAGAAGTACGGTAATTGTAACTTTGCATGTACAAATATTCAGCTCGGTGACACAATTGCTGCTCACACCTTGACTGCCCATAACACAATGAATATAGATTTAAAAAGAGTGGGAAACAGTCACCTGACTAACAGGTTTTAAAATTGATCAATTGTGACAAATGGTCAGTCTGGTCAAAGGGAGATAATAAACTACTCTGTCAGAATTATTGGAAAACTCTACCTGGTTACATATATAAAAGATCATAAAATGGAATCATCATCTTTAAATGTTTAACCATTTTATGTTCGCCAAATTAAATCCATGGTCTATCATTTGCATATTGCTCTTTCAGAAAGTTCAGAAAAAGATACAACACCGGCTGGTGAAGAAGGTACTGTACTGCAGTTGTTATTGTTTTTTTATTTAAAAATTACTACTAAATAATTTATCAATAAAAAAAATATACATATCGCAGTATTTGTAAACAAAATATTTGAATCAGATGGACTATGTTAAACCTTTGAGGTGCTATCAACTACAATGTTGTGAAAAAATGCAAAATTTTTGTCATAGTCCCTGACATTACGAGATAACTTGATTATAAGTCACACATCCAGAGCTATTGCATCATATGTAACTGACACAACTGTTATAATTCATATAACAAAGTAACGTTAGTAATAATTCTTTACCATTCTTGATTATTTTCTCATATCTTTATAAAAGATATGCAATACTTACACATTTTTTAATTGTTATCGCAGAAAGTGTTGTGCTGCAACAACAGAAGAAGAAAAAGAGAAGCAATGATGATGGTAAAATCGAACTTCTATTTTATTTATTTAATGGATTCCTTTATAGTGTCTCATTCTCAAATATGTAAGATATGCTAGTTGTTAGTATACATGTATACATACAATAATCTAACAAACATTCAAGCGTGCATCCATAAGACAATCAATATAAATACATGAATATAATTTTTATACATATACATGTTATGATTTGTACGTATAAGTCTTTAAAAATGATTCACTTTCCAAAAGCAGATGACAGATAAAAATATATGAGGTCCAGTAAACATATATACTTTTCTGCTCTAAATGGCAAATACAATCAAGATAATATTAGGGAAAAAAATAAACATTTTGAAAATTACGGCATTGTCCAAATATTTTACTACAGATGAATTAATATGTCAGTGTACTAAATAACTAAAGTAACTTTGACACATTTTGAACTGATTTTTACCATTTCATTGGTTAATAATTGTTTGAATGAATATTGATTATTTTTTGCAGTGTGCCAGTGTTCCGCTGAGCTAATTCACATACAGAAGCAGCTCCTTGCAGAGGCTGTGCGTAGCAATGATATGAACAAGGAGAGAAACTCATTGCTGGCCAAAATCAGTGCAAGCTTGTCTATAATTGCAAGCAAGCAACTTGCAGACAGTTTGTTACATGAATTGTAATTTTTATCGTTTAGTGCATGTGCCTCTGTATTAGACTACACGAAACCTGTAAATCATCTGTCAGATGCAATGATTTGAAAAGCCTCATGGTGAAAACATTATGTACACTGTAAAATAATTGTTTATTATCCATTTGGCATAAAGTAATGCGTTAAGCTAATTGTTGCAGTAATAATTCCTTTATTTATTAATTAAAAAAAAGATCTAACTGGCATTAAATATGTTTAATGTGTGTGATAAATTTTGTCAGACATGCTCATTTTTTGTTATACATGTCTGTATTTATTATAGGAAATATATCACAAACACATATGCAGTAAACGCTTTAACAATAGAAAAAAAACAATCATAATATTCAGTGTACCATAATAGTGCATGTCGCAAATAATCTAAATTACCAAATTATTGATTTGATTGAAGACTAGTCAGAATGATAAAAAGTAATAAGTTTTTTCAATTTTCAGTCATTATGGAACATAAATTGTTAATTTGTTACTTGCTTTTACCTGCGATAATGTGAGATCAAGTTAATATTCCATAAACTGTTGAAACAATTTTGTACTAAATGAACAACTACATGCAGATATTTGTCTTTGTAGTATAATAACGTTAATAAATAGTAATTATTATCCACAGCTATTCACAGATTGATGAGTTGACATTTTTTCTACTTTTTGTCGCTGATTCAAAAACTACAATAACAGTGTATACAAGTGTGCACAAGGGAGCAAAGTAAAACTACGGACCAAGAAAAATATGCTAAAAACTGTTTTGTTTATGAGTAATCACCATATTAAATTGATAAAATTATATAGCGTTTGTAACGCTTAACGATGGAATAATTTGAACGTATCTGTTTTTTTTAACACGTATGTAAAATAATTAATGCAGGGAGAAATATAGAAGTCGCAATGGCCGAGTGGTTACAGCAATAGGCTTTTAATCCTGAAGTCCCGGGTTCGAACACCCGATGGAACCAATTTTTTTATATACATTAAAAAAAAAAAAAAATTTGTTATTATATTTCAGCGTTTTAGTTTCCGATGCTTAAATACAAAGATTTTCCCATGCTTAAATCAGTCAAGTTAAGACATTTAATCGCATACTTCAAAAATGTCAACATCTGTGAACGAGTCTCTTTAATGAAGAACTTTTTCAGCTAGACAATGTCATTTCAAAACACAAGCTGTCATTTAACATTATTATCAAACTCAGTAGGTATTTCCATATAACCAGTAACTTATACATTAAATCAATGAAAAATAATATAGAAATTAAAAGAATATAGCAGATTCTACACCATGTAACAAAAGATGTTATTTCATACAAGATAAAGTATATTCATTACGAAAAAGCTTTTAATTTTTTAAAATGTATTATTAAAAAAAAACACTTCCTTGTGTTATAATCCATACGCCGACATGGATATCACTCAGAATAGGGATAAGGATCAACATGTTAAAATTTTGTGTTTTGTTGACTTAAGACTGGATGTAAAATACCGGAAGTTTCCATAAACTAGGTAAGGTTAATTACTACTATACAATGAAGTTGATGAATCGAGAAACGTACAGCTGTGTTTTTCGTTACTGATTTTACATTTGACAATATCACTTGCCTGTGTGTCGGCAGGTATGGGGTGACCACCCTGCAAACCGCGGGATAAATCCTGCCCGACAATTCGAAGCAATTCTTGGGCTATAATTCTGTCCACTCTATACCGAGATACAAAATCTATATCTCGGATATTGCCAAATTGAATGCGAGGGTGAAACACCCTCGCATTCCTCCTATACCGACGCTGCATATGGGCGTATGCAAAAAGTTTCGGCCATATTTGTAACTCCTCACGGGCAGTTGCAAAGTTTCAATACAAATTTGCAACCAACAGGTGCGCGTTGCACTTGCGATTTTTTAATGAAATGGAATACGGGTTGCAAGTTGCAATTACATATAAAACTGCAACTGCAACTGCGCTGCAACCATTGATGAAACGGCTCCCAGACCAGTAAGAATGCTTTCTGAAGTTTACGTTTCTAATATAAAACGCTCACACCCAAGGCACTGTACAAATGAACGTTATATATATATGCATAATACCATGCCTTACAGTTACTCACTAGTTTTGCTAACATCAGTATTTTCATTCGATATTTCAATTATTTCAAGCAATGTGTTTAGAATAGTTTGCAACTTGACTTTCTACATTTACCGCAGTGCCCAGTAGGTTTTTGTATGGATAAACACAGAAAACGAAGTTAGTTTGTACTGATTATGTTGATTAAATATTTGTGTTTAATCATACACAAGAAGATATTTGTCATTTATAGTATATAATATGATGCATTTATTTATATTTTATTTTAAATATGATTGTATATCATGTTTAACTTCTTTAAAAAAAAAAGAAAAGAAAATTATTTAGATTATTTAGAAGTCCCACTAGCACAAATGGATGCATACATGTATTTATGTTCGTACTTTGTATGCTATTTCTCAACACACATGATGACACACTTCTTTCAGAATATTAATATTAAACGTACTGTCTGTAAGCAAACTATTTATAAAGTCACTTGGTGTTTTCTTTTTAACAACAAACAATGCTTTATCGTTTCAGTGGACGTATTTTTTTCAAAGCACCTGTGTTTTTTGGTCATTACCAATGATGGTTTCTCTTCATTCGCCGATCTGTTGATTAAGATATGTTGCACTTTATGTAAAAAAACATTATTGCCATTTAAATATGCTAATATTAAATTGCTTTTCTCCTAATTGCACAAACTGTCATCAAAACTTCATAGCTGCTCCCATTATGTGCGGTATCTATTTGAAGAGGTCTGACCATGCCTGTTCAGGTTCTGGTGACCAATCCCAAACTAAGACGGACTGAATGGACAATATAAACTGTGGTCCAATTAACTGAAACAGAGATAAGAGATACAACATAATTCATTTGATAATTAATATATCTTATCACTGAAACAAGATATACTCAATTTTAGAAATCCAATTTAATTTATTCCAGTAATACCGTTGTATCACATACCATACCTGTAACATAACACATGTGTAAGATAACATTTTGAGCGTTTTCATTGGCTCCATATTGACTGACCAATCGCATGTCGTTATTTTGCTGAAATGACGTCGTCAACATGACATCAAGCCAGTATACAACTGAGGATTTACCAATTTATTTTGGTAAAATTATATATAGGTTTTATTTCGTTTAAAAGCATGTGATAAAAAAGACTGTTAAAAATATGCGTACAATAATTTGTACGACCGAAAACGCAAATTTTAATTATTACGTGAAATATGGTGAAATACGAAAAAAATTAGCCATGTCAGATTACCTGTAATTTTCCTAGCCGAAAATGCCTAGCAAGTGACAGCTGCATCCTGACTTTTTCAGATTATTAATATATACACCACAATGCATATATCCTGAAATTATTTAATGTCATGTTGTTCAACCATTTTTTTAAGTCGGCTTAAATAGAATAAAATTAAAATACTGACATACATTATATAATTTTATTTTTGCATATAGGCACCATATGTCATTGCATAAACCTGTAACCTAGAACATAGTATAGCCTATTTTTGAAAATCTGAACATACACGTGTGTTGCTTTCCTTAACGCGGCTCGCACACTAACACCATTCCTGAACTCATTTAATAAGATATAATATGAAATGACAACTCGTGTCAGGTCCTATAAATAACTAATAGCAAGAGTAGATATAAAATATATATCGAGATTCTTATGTTTCTGTACTGCATTCATAAACGTAGTGAACGAAAGCATATTGTATCCTTTAAACAATTTCACATTACTAGTGTACTCGTAGTGTTCATGTACACACCTCCATATAATCGACTTTAGCCGTGTAAAGATCGTAAAAAGTTTCCTGGACTTTGTCCTTGTCTTCAAAACAACTAAGGCACTTGTCGACCGACTCCATCACACGCATGGGATAAGACCGCAGCTGGTGACTTTGACTGAGGTCTTCTTGGTTCATACGTTTAAAGGGCGCAAACACGCCTTGTACGTCGGGGTGACTTGCAAATAGCCTGAAAATAAATTTATATTTGTTTTCAATATTTGAAACGGGCCCGTGAGAATAAATCTGAATGATGCAGATTTTAGACTTGAAATAGTCTCTATATTTTATATCAGACCGCGATAACTTGATATATAAATAGTATGAGCCTAACGGTTAAATAAGTAATGACTTGCATCATAATGTTATATGAATTTTTTTTAAATATATACGAATTATTTCCGTAATATGGGAATATATTTAATATAAGTAACATAATAGAATATGACTTGATGTCATAATATATGACATAATATGATTTCAAATAAATAATACATTTAAGAAAAAAATCTCGATGTATCGTTGTTTATCTCAAGGATTTGGAGTTTTGATGCGTTAAAGAACGATAATGCGACAATTATTTCGATTCTAACCTGATTTGACAAATTTTATTTCAGTTGTAATACAAACTATATTTTACTATGCTCCGATCAGAATCGAAACTGTTTGCGGTGTTTATTGGGTAGTTTAACAACGATAATTTTGTTCTTTGTCTATAGGAAAATGAGCGAGTATCATGTTAGAATATAATATATTTTAAAATAAAATAAGACATAAAAATATAATATAATACAATAATATAATATAATATAATATAATATAATATAATATAATATAATATAATATAATATAATATAATATAATACAATATAATATAATATAATATAATATAATATAATATAATATAATATAATATAATATAATATAATATAATATAATATAATATAATATAATATAATATAATATAATATAATATAATATAATATGTAGTTTTTATTCTAAAATAATATCTAAAATATATAATTATATAAATGACAGCATTTGCTTAGTTATTAGTGTTGGTGTTCTAATTGACGACATTAAACGATTTTTTCTTGCACAAATACTAAATTTGCCGATTACGAATTGTAGTAAACTTTTACCTTGAAATACAAGATATTGATTGGCAGAAAAAGGAAATTAAAAAATGTCTTGTTCAATGTTAAATGAACACTATATTGGTTTTAGATAATTATGTAAATGTAACTAATAATTTATATACAGGTATTCTGCTGAACGAATGTTAAGGAAAAAGTATTGGTTGTTTAAATTGTATATAGAAACTAGGAAATTACCTAATAGACATGTTACTTAACACTTAACTTACTTCATAAACATTGCAATTCCAATTTGATCCATGTCTTTCTTGACCGCATTCCAAGACTCGGTCACAATTTCCTTGTGTCTTTCAGTTAATTCAGGAAGGGCCACCACATGGCTGTTTCCGTTCGTGTCTCCTACTTCTGAACTGCCGGGAAAGTACTTCTGTCTGGGTTGGGTGTTCACATTCTTGTTTTTGCGCAAAGCCGCTTTTCGTTTTGTCGAATAAATGCACCCCATAACTGATCCACTATCGACTTATTTTTTCTCAAATTCAAATGAGATTTTAATAACCTTATTTAAAATAAATCGACTCCTGTTTGTTTATAGTTCATATAGAGCTGCAACGATTTTTTCGATGCATTGATAACTCGATGTAAATGACCCGATAATTTCGATACTAAACCAACCAATTTCGATTTCGACACTCTAATCGTTGCAACTCTACTGAAAAAATGTTTAAATATGACAGGACTCTTGCAAAGTTAACAATTCTGTCTATGTGATATCTTTTGGCACCAACCTGGAGTATATTTATGAGCACAAATATACTATAATACAGAATCAAGCCCAGATCTTACACATGAACATAAGAAGTAATTTGACAATAACTATTGTTTATTTTTTCCGAAATATAATTCATGTATTATATTCCACATCTCATAATCCAGAAATGAATCAAATGTTCTAAAATACACGGCACAATGAATGTTAGTTTAGTTTAATACTATTTTATTGCCTTTTTCATAATTTTATATACAAGTGATAAACAAATGTGCAAATACAGCATCAAGGGGACCTAGTACATAATCAACATAGAGAAATGTTTTTAAAAAAAGCAAAAGGGTTGGGTCACAAGTTTTAGCAACATTAGATGACGATCCTTCGCAAAAATTTCCGGAATGGTTCGATATAACTAAATGCATTCATATAGCTCTATAATATGGACAAAATTGACGAATAATGAGATAAGTTAGTATGTAAATATATATTGGCAAATTACAAAAAGTGAAACAAAATTATTTCATATTCCATGCAGTATATTATACCGTGTATTTTTTAGTACAACAAGAAAAAAGGGAAGAAAAAGGGATATATAAATGATTGTAAATACATGACATAATTATAAACAATTATAAACAATTGCTCTACACCACCCAGCTCAACATTGCTTAGATACAAGATAAGTTGCAGCGAAAATATGTAAATTCTAGTAATAAAATGATTTTATATACTTATGTAATTTATAACCAATTCGCAAATCTATTCGAGGTTTGTATCTATCGTTGCACTTCCAGAAATAATGCCTTATTTTGATTATCAGACAATGCTGGAATACCAAATAATAGTTTGTTTGCACTAAGGGATGAAATGGACGCGTGTTAATAAAGAGAACGAGTCGTTGCTCTGAGAAGAGCGGACATTTGAAAAAGAAATGATCGGTATCTTCGATGGGACAAGTACACACACATATTGGATTTTCACGTAGGTGATTGGAATGTAAATCGGCATTTAAATCACAACATTGGTTTCTTAACCATGCATGTCGAATTTGTTGTTTTCTTTCACCAATAAGAAAAAAAATGAAGGAACTGTAGGAGGATTAAACATTTGTTTAATTGTGTGTTTTTTTAAACCAGATAGCGTAGATATTGAGCGAGTGTCAACATCAATATCATTCCAAAGCTTAATCGACGACAGAATAAAAGTAGAATTTGAACAGATCGCAAGTCTTACGGCAACTGTTGCGTAATTGCCACTATTTCGTTACAAAAAAGGAATGTTGTCAGACGGTGCTGGAAAAAAGATTGTTTAAATACTGCTGTAAGAGATCTTTATTGTGTTTATATACTTAAACAAGTTTTTGTATTTTGTGTCTGTCATTTAGAGAAACCCAACCGATTTCTCTGAGAAGAAGGGTAATTTTAGTTGACCTTGTTAATCCTGTGACAATTCGGGCTGCATCCAATTGAATTTGATCTAATAATTCCTTTTCATATTTAGTACAATTGTCCCAAACTATAGACGCGTATTCTAAAATGGGTCTTAAATATGAAATGTATCTTTGATTAAGAGTTTCGAGTTTGAGTTTATATTTTAACATTCGCATGGACCCAAGTAATTTTGAAGCACAATTAATCCGTTCTGTTGTTCGTGTATCAGTATATCTAGTCGATTGTTGATAGAATGGTGGTGGAATGACGGTGGAAGGATATAATGTTTTGCAGGTTTTATCCTTGGTGGGAAAGAAACAGATGGCGTTCGTGATGTTCTCTTGCGGGAAATCAAATAAACGCGCCGCAGGTGAAGCTTTTAGCTATTTGTTCAATATTGGTAATGTAATTCGTTTCAACGTTTGTTGTTTTAGTATTGCAATTAGTATTTCATTTATGAAATGACTTTCCACTTGCCTATAACCAAGGGGACATTCAGTAGTTGTTTATAGAATTTTCTATCGTGCTGATGCAACTGAAATTTCATCATTTTTGTTATGTTTATGTCATTTCTTTACTTGTGTGATTTAAATGTTAAATCTATTAATTTAACTCATCAAACAAATGTATTTATAATTGTAAAAAAAATAAATAATTGATACAGTATGTTTTGATACAGTATGTTTTGATGGACAATAGGTTCACCCTGGTAAAAAACAATCACCTAAATAATGTCCATGAAAGAACTAAGACTTTAGTAATGTGCTCCGAAAATGGCGAAGAATGTTTATCATTACTTCTTAACGCTACGAACTCTAATTTGCGTTAAATAACCAATTGGTAGTGTAAACAAATATGCGTATTATTAGTATACGTATAAAATTGATCTTGTACACACTCATGAATAATGTTACTTTGTAAATGTTACCCTTTCGTGAAATATATAACGTTTCCATTTGTTGGACTTTCGGTAATAATTATATAACGCCCGTTATGACTGCACATTTGATCCAGTATGTATAACCAATGTACCACTCTGTATGAGATTGGAATTGTCAGATATATATTCCAGTCGCCAACAGCTGTTGCGACTCGCTTCAAAGCTGATATAAATTATTTGTTGAAGCGAATTTCCTATATAAAACATTAACTCGTGTTAATGTATACATTTATCAAATTGTGTTTTACAAGCGGTTTCTTCTACATGTACGTATATAATTTTTCATTCAGAAGCAAACATAACAGTGTGCGTCAAACGGTTATATACATAGCTCTGAAACATTAACCAGACACTCGTGAACTATATTAGCATAACTTACGCGCTTGACATGTTTCCTATTTTTATACTCGGTTTGGTTCGTGCACGAGTTTCACGAGTTTAATTATACAATCACAGTATTATTGGGATACACTTCCATCGATTTAACTCGATTCCTGTAGGGAAACAAATATTAAATGTAACGGTATTTTAAAATAGTAGTGCATAAAGGTCAGGATCATGTTAATGTTTTCAAGCTATGTGTGGTCTGCTTGGTATATTTTATGAGGATATAATAACATTGCTAGAGAAAACAAAACATGTAAAATGTATAACACTAACATGGTTGAATCAAAATATTATTTATATTATTATTCAGAGTCAAGATAGGCACGGCAACACAAAACACAAACACTAATTATATTTTACGATTGTAATACATGTATCAATTTGTATTACCAAGAACTGTTGGACTGATTAATATATTTCTCTAATTTTATGTCGCAAGCGATCCTGATTTATAGGGGCAATCACATTAGAAACGAGTAATATCATAAGTTAAAATTATGTGTAATGGAGCAATCTGAGTGGCTACAATTATTACCTCACCTAAGGAGGTTATGGGTTTGTTGCCATTTGTCTGTGGGTTTGTCTGTTTACCTGTTAGCAATTTTTCGGTTAAGTATGAACGAATTTGCATGATATTGTATAGGGAGGTCGAAAATGGGCAATGAAAAATGATAAGGTTTTGGTGGTGATCAGGATCACAGTTATGTCCCAGGGATCTTTAAAGGATTATTTCTTTATTTGGCAATCGAGCAAGAGAGGTTTTATATCGCTGGACAATTTAATTTTAATTTTTTTAGCTTTCTGGTTTAAGTACGATTTGTCTTACTGCATTTATTTCCGACTAGATTTGGTGCTGAATGTCAACTATTTACCAAAGATTTACTTCTTGGCCAACATTCTGCGTTATTATCACTTCATTACAACATCTCAGGAATTAAGTTAATGATGATATATAGGGAATAATTGGGATGTGACTTTTGATATCATGTGATATCAGACGAGTCCGATATGGCGTAGAAAAAGGCGAGGATTGCCGAGCCTTTTCTTAGCCATATCGGACCAACCATATATTCTATTTATTATGCCACTTTTTTTGCAAATGTTGTTTTTATAATAAAAAAATAAAATAATCGCAAACGTACAGTAGAACACCATATGCAAATGAGACAGCCTGATGACGTATACTTGCATAGTTACGCATGAAAGACAGTTCTAGATAAAATCGTAAATAATAGCATGTTAACACACATATAACCAATACACACAAATTGAATCCGGAAATTGTTACTCATTGTAACATTGAACACAATATAAATACACGTACATCATTTTATCGAATAACACACACACAAGAAGTAGACGGCAGTCGACATGAACGATTTTCCAAAAGTTTATGTGTCAGTGTGTGTTATATGTGAACATTCAACAACGTAGGTTTAACAAAAAACAACAACAGCGGATTTAAAAGTGAAAACTGTCAGTGAATGTATTATTAAATGGGTCGTTAATCAACATTTCCATCAGTGCATAATGCGTTCAAAGTTCTTAGTTGAGATGTTGACGATTGCTCTGAAACACTATCCCCCACGTGTGATATCAAAGTGGGTGGGGAGTGCAACTGCAGGATTCAGAGATGCAGCTTGCTGTGTTTGTGATGTGGGCTCGCATGGTATCTTGAGCTGCATAATAGTGGTATCGTACTAAGAAGCTTCTGTATCATGTGCTTCCTGACAGAGTCAGCAGTTGGTGAGTGTACTGTACTGGTATTATATCGCAGCTTGAGACTGAGTGCACATTATCCATTCAATAAATATTTTACAGTATAGCTAACAATTTTAATATTTATATAATCAAATCATGTATACACACATTTTGGTTTGCTCATGTTATTGTGAGTTAATTTCAAAAGGTGGTTAAATTTCTTTGATATTTTCAGGTTGACAGCCAGTGAAAGCAAAGAATTTACATGTTGCGACAGTACTGTACTATTATTGATGTGACATTTTTGACACTTTCTATTGGACATATATTACTGTATCAATAAGTAGATTATCTTGTCTATGAGTTCCATTCAGCATTTAACTTTTTTTTTTTACTGTAAATTGAAGAATTCTTAGTTGACCATCATGTATTCTTTTCAAGTTGTTATTATATTGTTGTGCATCAATATTTTCTTTTTCTCATTCATTCCCTTGTTCATAATGGACTGAAGTCTTTTTTAACACATTGGCTTTCTGCCTTTAAGTTGTCTAATATCTATTATTTTTAATTGTTAAAACTAAGGTTTCTTTAACTATTAAGTAAATTAATTTGTTGTGAATCAAGTTACATTGGCTGCTGTAGTATTATATTTATTATATAGATATTTATTTTAATTTCAAATCTAAAGAAATATTTCATTTTTGTTAAATTGACCATAATTTCTTAAATAACGTTTTTTGTGTGTTTCTTTTTCTTTTACCCTTCATTTCAAATAAAATGATTGTTGTTACCTGGCTAGATTCTAGTATTTGTTTGATTTCTTATGATTTACACATCTCAATTGTCTATTTAAAATAACTGTTCTTAATAGCATTTTTTCTAAAACAATGCATTTGTATTAAAGTGACACAAAATAAATGATTTTAGTAGCTTGGTAAGACACACAGTACACTGCAACTTACAGCGATGATTTCCCTAAATTGTATGTAATTACTTCATCCAATTCTTTCAAGAATTTCAATGTTTGTGATATATGATTGTTTTTTTCTTCAGCTTTTAAAAATATCAGCTTTCTAAGATTTTATAGACTGGTTTTCTATGCTGTGCGTTGCATTTTTTTGCATAACGCTTATTTGACATAATTACTTAATTTATTGTTAATTGAATAATGTTTAAATGTTTTGTCCCAGTAAATTTTATTTTTGTGAATTAAAATGCTGTCATTGTATAGTTCTATTCGTTGTTTACATTTTAACGACGTAAGTGACATTCCACGTCTACAAAACGTAGTTCCGAGAAGTGGGCGGGAATAAACAATCCTTGCACGTGACACAGTAGCATGATATTCGTTAATGTGGGCGGAGCTAAAACGTGTTATCAGTCAGGGACATGATATCACAGAAAGTAGGCGGAGTTAATTTGTGTTATCGGTCATTGGTATAATAACGCTTAAAATACTGGGTCAACATCTTCAGCGTAATTGTGCACTAGTGACATAATAAATTCCGTTGGAAATGGTTAGAAATGAAATACCGGATGGATGTTTTATGGCATTTCGCGAGTTAATAATATCTCTGACTGAATTACATATCCATTCCATTTAGCTATTAAGCGAGGATATTAAACTAATGCCCAGAAGTTTACGATTTAGGCATAACACAACATAGGAAGAATGAAATAAATCTTCATCGTAATTGTGCACTAGTGACATAATACATTCCGTTGGAAATGGTTAGAAATGAAATACCGGATGGATGTTTTATGGCATTTCGCGAGCTAATAATATCTCTGACTGAATTACATATCCATTCCAATTAGCTATTAAGCAAGGATAATAAACTAATGCCCAGAAGTTTACGATTTAGGCATAACACAACATAGGAAGAATAAAATTAATAAATGAATTAATTTTAACTTTTATACCTAAACAAACATACACATGCAATTTAACATCTCAACGTCATTCAAGACATAGTTGCATACATAGCCGTTAGAAGTCAAATAATCAAAGATATATACACAAGTGTTCACATTTGAAGTCTAAAACACTTGCCTGACAAATGGTTTCCCAGCTAACAAGCGCAAATGCGAATTCTAAAGTAATGTATAATAACTGGCTATCAATCTGTACTTGTTACCGTAAAATGTTTAATACAATACCATACATCTGAAATTTGTGCTTTTTTTCAAGAGGTATATATTTAATTATTATAATAAAATGGTTTGCATATAAATTCCTTGTTCAACATGTTAAGCTGAGATAACATTTAATGTCAACTGTTTGAGAAACAATTTGGTAATATGGAACGAAGTGAGCAAAATTCTTAATAGTCTGTATTGTTCGTAGCGTATGTGCTGGTAAATTTATCTTCAATGTTTGTATTTTTATAATTATTATTTTCGTCCATTTTGCAGTATTTGGCTTTACTTTTATAAAACATGCATCTATGTGTAGTATTCTCGTCTCAAAAATAATGTTTTTGCAAAATATTTTAATGTAGAATTGGCTTTATAAAATATATAGAATATAAATGTATAAATAATGATATTCTATGTAAATGAAAAACAGTCTTCTACCCGTATTGAAGTTGCCTGTCAGGGTGGTGTTCTTTCGATCGTGTAAAAATCGCTCATCGTTAAAGGCCGGAATATGGTGTTAATTGTATTCCATTGCATTGTAATTATTATATGACAGTGAATTCATGTTACATACGCTATTCACATTTTAAGTTATCTAGACAATTGAGACGCCTCAAACTGTATGTTATTGTAACTTTTACCATGGAACATATGTATATAATGTACATTTAAATTGCAACCTTTTAGAATTTGGTCATCCAAGTTCTTACTCTTACAAGTTCTTACTTTATTCCTATTAATCAGTAAATAGTGTTTTCATTTCTTATATAATTGCGCTATTCTAGCAAATTGACTTATTTTTTCCGCAGATGTATCTGATAACAACCACATAACGTTAAGTAAAACCAATATATTATGTTTTCCGCCATAATTATTTACCATTGCCCTACGAACAATGTTGTCATTTTGAGATGTCATTTATGATCTTTTTGACTTCACAGGAGCGAACAAATTATTTGTAAAATATATTCTAAATGAACATTTGGACATACTGTACAACACAATGACGTATTTTATTGTACTTTGCAGTCCATATATAATTACGGCAAAACTCATTTATAACATCAAGGGCATTGGTCAAGCTTTGATGGATATTTAATGAAGCTGCCTTCTAATAAAAATTGAAAAATAACACAAATTGCGTGTTGATTTCGTTATCACTAGCCAAACAATAGCATGTGAAAACCGTCAGCATTCTATAACTAATTAGATTCCATTGAATAAAATCACGTTTAGATGGGTTCTTTTAAGTTATGTTCTTGTGTGAAATAAAAGTGCATGTTACTTAGTAAAACAATCATTTTATAGGTCGCGATTAATGAACACTCGTTGAAAGCCTAAAATAAACATAATTCATGGACCTGGCATGAAAACTCCAATCTTATCTTACATACAAATTAAATCGTAATATTAATTTAGTGCAAATAATTTATCTAAAACATGCCGCTTCCATTTACATGTAAATGTATTAATTCAGAAGTCGTCTAAAGAAGGAACGTTAGGATTTTCTTTATTTAAAAACCCTATATAATTTAATTGTCGGTTTAATGTTTGTTAATAATGAGGGGATTAACCATAGTGATGTTATTAACACGCTAACACGCTACACTCGTCTGTATTTAGAAATCGTCTGCTTTACCTGTATCTTACATTTTATTAACGGTTTTCATTTGTATTTGTACAGTATGTAATAAAGTGCTAACAGTTTAGCAACACAATTTATAGATAATAAATTGTTACCAAGTGATTGTTATATGGCTTAAAAACTTAACTTTTTGGTAAAGTAAATCTTTACCATAGGCACAAAATATGTTGTGTTATGTAATATCATATAAAGTATCATATAAGTTTCATTTCAAGTCTGTACCTAGCACTCAGCCCCGACCCCGTTTAGGTAATAGGTTATCTTACAGGCACACACGACATTGTGGCAGTAGCTAAGTAAAGTAACTGGCTGCAGTTACCATACCTGGCAGACACATTTGTACTGTACCGCTTTGTGTATCATACATTTTGTCGTAGTTTCATTATAACGAAATGCATGCACATCACAGTGTTTAACTTGAAGAGCATAACATAGTGCCATGACTACATGCTAAATATTGTTGTTACTGCATTCAACACTTCTAAAGTAGTCCATGAAAAATGTCTAAAATGACAGTGGGAAAAATTGACGATTATATTTCACAACTGTATGATTGGGAGTGATTGATAACGAATTCCGTTCGCATTAACGTTTATTTATATTACACTTTTGACAGTATGATTGGTCTACTCTGATATTTATTCACTTGCTTAGTTTTCAGAATACTCAAAGAAAACAAATCTTACAAATGGATGGAACTATTGTATCGCTGACCTGTGTTAGTCGACAAAAATACAATTAAGGCAAAATTGATGTCATTCAGTTTCATTTCAAACACGGACACTTGTACCTGTAGAAGTATTCAAAACGTTATTCGAATGCATGAATTTGGAGTGATCATTATACATTGAAGACATTAATTGTACAGCAGCACATATTTTAATATTATTAGTGTTGTATTTGTGTGTGAAGTTAAGCAAAATAAACTAACAGGTGGAATAATTCCGCTGCACGTGTCGATTGACTTCGAAAATGTCCAGTGTTGCCTAAAGGTAATCGCTGTTGCATGTCGACACTCATATCAAATGTCAAGGAATATTGTTTTGCCAACAAATATTCAAACAAAAATAAGATCCATTCATTCGCGTTGTTTCCATTGTGAAGGCAAATCAAACTTAAATGGACGAGACATTGTTCAAGCTGCAACAGAAGGAATAACCTGTAAAATAGTTGTAAATTAAACCTTTTATGACAAGCATTTTTCACACGGTTAACTGATTTTTAAACGTAAAAGGAACCAGCTGCAACACAAGTCTCTGTGTACATTAAAATATCTTGTGTTAAGTTAGTTCATTCAGTACAGTATATGCAGAATGGCAAAGCACAAATGGGCGCAGTTTCATTTAGCGTGTACATAGGTGAGATAAAGGCATGATTTTTAAATTGCAGATCTATACAAAACTGTTAGAAAGACCATTCATAAAGAACATGAATTAGTGTGTAAGAAATACGATTTAACATAAATGCAAAATATAATACATGATCATATATTTGTAATATATCAACAGGAACAGGTGAGCAAATATTAAATAAATCGGGAATCATTTTTTCTTATCGCCACAACTTTTGTTATGCTATCATGGTTCATGCAGTTTCACGATAAACAATTTAATTTTATGCAGTTATGCACAATAATATAAGACGCTATGATAACTAGTAGATGACATATCCAATTTCTGATGTTTCAGACCACCTAATTAATTAGATATAATCTTTTCATATTTCAGATTGTTTTCTAGATTATATATGCGATAAGGTCACTCACGCTGTATGTTTTTGACAGTACACAAAATTTCCAAAATAAATACTGTATGCACGTTTATTATAAAATCATTCAATTTGGAAAATTTAAGGACAATAAGTATAGCCAAAGATAATATTTGCGGACGTTATCAATATGATGTTGAATGTTCGTGTTAATATGTTTACAACGTAACCTCAGATTTGTTAATACCTATTATATGTGCATATGAAGTTTTAAAAAGAGCACGTGTTTAAATATATATATATGAACACGTCTTCACACAAAATCACATTCTAAAATACACAGGAATTATATATGTATCGCTCTCGAATTGCGTTTGCTGATGGAAACATCAAGATACAAAGCACTTTTTATAGTATGGGTTTCTCACTGTTAAAATCTTAGTTACTTGTAGATACTCGAAACAACCCTATACGCTTGCAACAATTTAGAGGTATGATACATGGGTCTCAAACATTTACAATGTTTTCTGTTACAAAACTGCTTTGTATCTTTTAAAGCAATCGACGTTTAATTGATCGTTTATATTTGTTAACATTAATTGAAATATGGATGGGCCATGCGACACCCGTACTCTAATATCCGTTGTGTTTTCTCTAAACACACGTATATATCAATATACAATTATTGTCTAATGACATAATATTACGAGGAGTAGAATGAATTGAATAAGACGAAGATCCTGCTCTAAGGAAGATAAACATTAAAATAAGATATTTGTATTTCAATTCCATCGCAGTTTATCCGCTGATTAACACAAAATCAAATAAAATACACGCCAATGTTAGTGTGTTTTGGCAACACAGCATTGCATAATTGTTTATGCATGTGTCGTGCACGGTGTCGTGAAACGTAATTATAACCGAAAAAGTTCGAGTTGTTTTATAGGTATCCTGCTAATGCACATGAACCTTTAGCAACATGCTTCATAATCTTCGTGTGATCGTGTTATAACTCGCACTATGCTCGAATACAAACAAATGATATTATATATAATTCCATGAGAGGCATACAAGTTCGACTGTACATTGATAACATAAGCATCTTATGTTATAAGTATGGTGCCAGTTTGCATTAAATTACATGATAAATATATCAGACAAATGTTCGATTCTTGACTCTGGTGTTGATGAATTGTTAAGAATACGATAAATTGTTCATTCACCTATGCTTAATAACGAAATGCGTTGCTTATCCATCCGGACATTTCACAAGGCTGTGAAACTGACCATGTAATTGATTCCGAATGTTTGGCCAGAGTGTTGCCTTACGTTTTTTTCCCTCTAGATCTATTATGGTAGATCTTCGTTTCAATGGGTTAAACCTGCAAATTCATTCGTGTATCATTTAAGTCAAATAAATGTGGATTCAAAATACAACAGGTTGATTAGATGAATAGATAGCAATTGTATACAATTCCTGACTCTAAAGGAGCCATCGATTGAACGTATAAAAACTCATCCTCATTGCGAGCTTCACAATTCTGTACCAGTAGGTTGTTAATGACTGTGTGAGGAGAATGTGTACGCATTCAATCGATGAATTAAGAATCAATCTAAATTTATTTCTTTATTGGAAGTCACTTTTGGTATCGATATATTGCATTGATTTTACAAACTATTACAATCAACTGGTGTTATTAATGAATATAATACACAATCGAAAAAATGAAGATGACAACATTGTTTAAAAATGGAAATACTAAATGTAATTCAGATGGCGCAAGTACTGAAATATATATGGCATTTTCAAGTACTGAACGTAATATAGGATACGATAGATATATAACCCATATGGTGGTTGCAATGCACATATTTATTAATAAATATTTTTGAAAGGTAAATGCCAACACAGAATGCCAGTTCTGACTCAACTCTATTTTCTAAAGTAATATATACTGCAACATTGCGTCAGACCATCACTCTTATACAATATAAATAACAAAACATCATCTGTGTGTATAACTCCATTTCGAACAATACAAACATCTTTCTCTTAAAACAATATTGGTGTACATATACTTTGTAGACACTATGTGATTATTTAATTCAATTGAAACATAAGCTAATGTCAAACACAACAATACGGTTTCCATGATAAAATACCTATGTGTATACTTTAGTAGTCATACACCGAAAACGGCCTTAATACAAGTCAGGCCATAACATTAACTCTTGACAACTGTTGCGGAAACACAATATCAAAAGATGATTTCCGTCTTTCAATCAGCCGTCAAACATTTTCATTTCAGATTTCCCACGGCAAGCTCGTGCGATCACGCGTCGAAGTGTCTTCAGGCTAACAAGCACAGATCCCAAATGTATGTCGTCGTAATTGGCTTTAGATGAAGACACCAGAAATGACAATTCCTCTTACTAACAATACAACGAGAGTTGCAGAGTGCTGTTTTGATGCACACTACTAAATCAATACAAAAATGAAGCGTAGGTGCGGATTAGTGTCGACGCAAAGAACAACCAGTAAGAATGTTTTCTTTCAGTTTACGTGTTTAATGCTAACGCTCATACGCAAGGCAATGAACAAATAAACTTATTATATATACCTCAACAATGTATTACATATATTGACTAGTTGCTAACATTGAGCAGTATTTTTATTAGGTTTACAATTATTTCAAGCACTGTGTTTAAGCCCATCGCGATTTTCTACACTTACCGCGGTAACCAGAAGGTTTTGTACGGATAAACACAGAAAACGAAGTTTGTACTGGTTGTTGTTGAATATTTCTGTTTATTCATTTACATTTATAGTATATAATATATTGTCTTTATTCATAATTGTATTATATATGGCAGTATATCACGTTTAAATTCTGTCAAACCAATAAAAAAACATGGGAATCATATTTAGCTATACCGGAAGTTCAACTGGTACAGACGTATGCATATTTTTGTTCATAATTGGAATGCTATTACATAACGCATAATTATGACGATGCGCTAATTTCAGATTGTGAATATTTAACGCCCTTTGTGTTTCCTTTCTATAAACAAACTATCCGTTTATACAGCGGACATACATTTTTCTAAGTGCCTTTGCTGTTTCGTCAAGACCAAAGATTGTTTCCCTCCATTTGCCGGTGTATTATTAAAAATATGTTGCATTTCATGTATAATCCATTATAGCCATTAAACAATGCTTATATTGACTTGCTTTTTACTAATTGCAGAAAGTGTCATCAAAACGTCATAGCGGCTTTTATTATATGTGCTATCAATTTGAAAAGATCTTAACATGTCTGTTCAAGTTCCGGCGACCAATCCGAACCAATGACGGGCTGATTGGCCAATATAAACTGTGGTCCGATCAACTGAATTTTATCACTGAGATAGGAGCAAGTGATGTACTTTGTTTCTATTCACGCTAATTTATTAAATATATTAAAAACCATATAATATTTAACGTTGAGTTTCCTATTTTTCTGAATGACACTTAAAACTACGTGAATGAAAGCATATTTTATCCTTTCAAACATTTTGCATTACTATGGTTTCTCGCAGTGTACACTCGTCAATATAATCGACTTTAGCCGTGTACATCACATGCAGAGATCCAAGATCAAGCAAAGCTTGGACGACTTTGTCCATGTCATCAAAACAACTAAGACACTTATCGACCGTCCCCATCACACGCATGGCGTAAGACCGCAGTTGGTTACTTTGACTGAGGTTTTCTTGGTTCATACCTTTTAAGGGCGCAAACACGCCCTGTACGTCGGGGTGGCTGGCAAATAGCCTGAAAATAAATTATATATTTGATCACATTGTTTGAAACTGGCTCATCAACGAATGTGAATCATATGCATTTAAGCGCTGTTATATGTTTCTATATTTCACAGCAGAACCGATAACTAACAAACATATAAATAGTACAAGTCTAAGGGTTATATAACTAATGGCTCGCACTACACGGTTTCTAATTTAAATAAATATACTATTCCATAATATAGGCATACAAATAATAGAAATTACAAAGTATAATATGCTTTGATATGAAATAATATATATAATGACATTTTATATTTAATAAAATAAAATAAAAGTAATATGAGCACGTTTGATATGTTTTGATATGATATGATATAATATAATATAATATAAAATAACATAACATAATATAATATAATAAAACATAACATAGCCCAATATCACATAATATAATATAATAATCATACTATAGTATAATAGACAGCAATTGTCAAGTTATTAGCGTCGATGTTCTAATTGACGACATTAAACTAGTTTTCCTTGCAGCAATAATGTATCTGCCGATAATGAGTTGTAGTAAACTTCGACCTTGAAAATACAAGATATTGATTTGCAGAAAATGATTATGTAACGAAAGTAAGAAATATCTCATCAAACGTCCTTCCTTGAAGTTGAATTAAATTTTCAGGTATAAAAACATGTTTCAATAGGTTTACACACTTTTTGCAGGTGGTTCCGTGGTCATGTGGTAACGCACTGGCTTCACAATCCAGGGATCGCAGGTTCGATCCCCCGCCACACCCTAACCTACTAAGTCGTTTTTCGCATGCGACGTTAAACCGAGATGCAGTGTACTAGGTGCTTAACACCCGGCACTGAATACCCAGGGTTTCCCCTGGAACGGGGCGTCTTCTGTATCTTGCACTATCCCCGTAACCAAACCAACAAGTCTTCTAGGGGTGATGGCCATATGGCAAAGGATCAGCGTGCACTCGATAGAAATGTATTAAACACACACATGTTTACACAATTGGTTCCTGGTCACAACACCGCTTTGAGATAAGTACACAGGTTCTGCATCAGTAGACAAGTTTTTGCCATTTATTATTCATAAGCACCTGCACACATTCAAACTTTATTAAGGCATATACGCTTGTTAAATTTAAATGTGCGCCCAAATGATCAATTAATGTCAGTATTTAGTGTCCGACGAACTTTGAAAAATGTGATTTATTTACTAAAGCATACCATGGCAAAAATATAACAAAGGGCGACAACTATTGTATGCAAATAGTTAAACAACACCAATACTATTGGCGTTGCTGCCTAGACTGGTTCCGCGGTTTTAATAGAATAATAAAACAATATGTATAGAAGCCGGATCCCAGTCTAGTTACTGCCTTCATAACGAAACGTTCAATATTAGTCGAAAAAACGCGAATATTAAAAGGAAAAATTTCCAAACGGCAAAAAAGTTTATAATCGGGGGCAGAAAAACATAGTCGATCGGGTTAGTGAAACAAACAACATATTTTACGCCTAATAATTATATAACGCCCGTTATGGCTGCACATTTGATCCAGTAGATATAACCAATGTACCACTGTGTATTAAATTGTAATTGTCACATATAGATATATTCCAGTCGCTAACAGCTGTTGAGACTGACTAAAAAATTAATATAAATTATTTGTTGTAGCGAATTTCCTACATAATACATTAACTCGTGTTAACTTATACATTTATCAAATTGTATTTTTACAAGCGATTACTTCTTCATGTACGTATATAATTTTTCATTTATACGCAAACAGAAAAGTGTGCGTCAAACGGTTATATATATCGCACTGAAACTCGTGAACTATATATTCATATAGGGTCATCTAAGGCGATCGTCTATTCCGCAGATCATGTTCAGGGTTATTTCAGGTGACGAAGCGTGCACAAAAATGCGGACGATGTAAGGGAATCGATACAATTAAGCGGAAATCGATCAGTCGTGGTGTATGTATATTATTATGTTAACGTATGTATGTTTAATTGTATTGTAGCTGTTAAATAGTGCGTTTAAATTAAGGTCGAAAAACGTATTTACCGGAAGATGCACATGTATTTATGTTATACTGGAGCATCTAGTTAAAGCCTTACATTTTTAATAGTTTTGTGAACATTCAACAAGATTGTGTCCTTAAAATAAATCCAAGCTTACACTTTTAATACAGAAGTACACGTTCAAGGCAGCCAATAGCATATAATAGATTCGTGCGTGTGGTTTCAAATGAACAAGTAAATGCGTAATGCAGTTTATAAGAATGATACAAAATGTAGATTTGAGCTTGACTGCAGACCCGATTTCCCGATTTGCACAATGTAAAATTATATTATTTTTCTGATAGTGTCATTAAGACTAAATGTACTTCCTCTATTGCATAACGTTCCTTGAAAGCCACGAATTATTAATATAGAAGCTATATATTTATATATTTATTTTATTGTTTGTTAGTTTACTCACTCACTCAATCAATCAATCAATCATTCAATAACTCACTCAATCATTCACTCACTCACTCACTCACGCACTCATTCATTCATTCATATAATTATTTATTTTTAGTTAGGTACAGCAATTTAACACACGCGAGCGGTCTTTATGGTCTGAATGGTATAAGTACCGCCTCTTGGATATGTGCTTATTATATCAGTGTTTATTAAAGACGGTGTAACATTAAACATTGACCCCGTTGAAAATTGACCCCATGGGTATTTTTTCAACGGATGACTGATCAATTTTCAACGTTGAAAACTGACCCTGCCCGTTATATAATGACCCATCCACGCGTGATAATTCGACCCTCGTTGAAAACTAATCAACTATAGTCAGGTTATATTTCCACTGATCCCAATAATCTTATACAATTTGCCTATTACCATACAGACCAAATAATAACAATTCTGTATTTATCAGGACTGTAAGCAATAATTAACGTTTAGTTATACATTCGAGCGCGCTACTACCTAGTAACGCTAATTATTTGCCAAAGGCCATACCTCTGCAGGTAAAGGTCAGACATAAAACGTAAAACCCAGCGACACATTTTCAGATGCTCATTAACGTCTATATGTAAAATCATTGACTATAATTTATGTGTAATGTAAAGACAATATGTCTGAAAACTTATTAACTACAGTATGCCGTAGATTATACATTTGTATAGTCTAAACCGAAACAAAACTATAACATACTAATATAGCATGGTGTCAGCTACTACTACTACCACTACCACTACTACTACTATTACAACAACAACAACTACTACTACTACTACTACTACTACTACTACTACTACTACTTGTGTCACATACGTGACCCATGCTTGTCTGTCAAAAGGTCAAAGTAACTGCAATTGCAAAACTAGTTTTCCCACAAGAGCACAGTCAACTGGTTTGGCTGAAGTCATGGTAAAAACAGTCAAACGTATAAATGTCAAGGCAAAAGAAGCCAAGAGTGATATGATTTCTTGAGTTTAGAAATACTCCATTGCAAGACGTTTGATTTTCACAATCACAATGATGCAAGGTGGACATAATCAACGTAATCATTCCAGTTAAAACTGAGAAACGCATATCTAGGACAATCAATACATGTGAAAACATGGTTGCCTGCAAATATTATTTCCATACACAATGACAGATCATGTAACAGTCAAACACCGGATGGAGCTATATCGCCAGTTACAGAACACAAACAACCGAATTTTACATACATTCAGGAATTTGCCACTTATGTCACCTCAGAATAAACGAGTTTACTCGAGCCTAGCAAAATACCAGAACAACAACAATTAAATTCACCAAAAGAAAAACAATGCTGCAAACCCTATCCATAGGAATACAGAATTGGTGAAGTTCAGGTGTAAATAATATCTGGTAGGCTTGTCGAGCCGAATAAATTGTTTTCAGGAGATGGATAAGGTAATGGGTACAGTAATTAACTGTAAACAACAATTTCGTTTGTGTTATCTCGACATGTTGCGCAGAATTAGTTTTTTTTGAAACATGATCTACATGAAGCGTGACAGTGCTGATAACTGTATCATTGTTGTAGTGTGGATTGTTGTAACTGAATTGATACGTTTATTTTCGTAAATGTGTGTGATTATTTTCCATGATTGATTTTATGAATGATAATTCTTTACTTTAGTTATAATATATTTAGCAGGCACGGTACTGTAGACAGGCGTTATTATTAATGGACTTATTATTCCTATTTCCAGATGTCATAATTATTTATTTCATTTGTCTTTTACGATATAATGTGTTTCAAGAGTTGTTTGAGTCTTGAAAATTTATTTCTTATAAAAATATGGAGATATAATAATATTTAATCAAATAATTCAGATTCCAATTTCATGAAACAAATTATACGAGTATATCATTTATTCCCCCAAATGCTAATACATATAAAAGACTCAATCAAATCATTTTGGTTTGTTAAAAAGCATGGGCGCCAGGGACAGGGTCGTTTTCGTTATATGGCTATATTGAACACTGAAAATCTTCTTGTATGAAACCGCATCCTGGATTTCAAAAACATTTCATTTCGTAGAAATGTTTCTTGGGTGACCCTTTATCCAATTCCTTTGGGAAATTATTTTGATTCGTTAAAAAAAAACATGAAGGCCAGGGGTCGAGGTAGTTTTCCTAATAAACTATTTGAAAACTTATGGAATATTTTCTGGAACCATTTGATGGATTCAAAATAGTTTCACAAAAATGTTCCTACTCTGTTCCTCAAAACTGTTCTGATTCGCTAACAACCTTGCTGTCAGTGGATCTTTGTTAACTTTTATTGCCAACGTTTTTGTTCAAACATCTCTAAACAACTTATACCGGTACCTGTCCGGTCCTTTTTTCTAACAAATATATAGGAATAATAAATGAATAAATACATAATGCATACGTATGTGTACTGCTTTGTTGAGTGAAACAAACTAATTATAATTGAATACGTACTGATAAATGAATCCCTTTATTTGCAATAGTAAGATGTTTAAAAATTGTAATGCATAGTTCTAGCAGTAATTTATATTTATAAATATGATTATGAAAAAACATGTCACATGCATTTTATTGTTCTTAACCAATGTAAGATGCATGAATATTATCATCATTGCATAATTCTAGCGTTTAATATTGATAAAGCACTTAAATCAACGATATACTAAAAATACAAAAGTTTGTTTTCGGTATCTAGCCATACCCATTTCTTGCTAGAGTTTGGCTCTTTGAAACCCGATCCGTCTCATTTTTACTGCAATTTTTAAGAGTGAGATTATTTCAAGTGAGCCATAGGGCGTGATTTAACAGAAAGCGTGAGAGACTTGACAGATATTGAACCCGCTATTACACTTTAACAAAACATTATGATTTATTAAACTAATTATAATTGAATACGTACTGATAAATGAATCCCTTTATTTTCAATAGTAAGATGTTTAAAAATTTAAATGCATAGTTGTAGCAGTAATTTATATTTATAAATATGATTATAACTGAACATGTCACATGCATTGTATTGTTCTGAACCAATGTAAGATGCATGAATATTATCATCGTTGCATAATTCTATCGTTTAATACTGAAAACGCACTTACATTAAACATATACTAAAAATACAAAAGTTTGTTTTCGGTATCTAGCCATACCCATTTCTTGCTAGAGTTTGGCTCTTTGAAACCCGATCCGTCTCATATTTACTGTAATTTTTAAGAGTGAGATTATTTTAAGTGAGCGAGAGGGCGTGATTTAACAGAAGTGTGAGAGACTTGACAGGTATTTAACACGCTATTACACTTTAACAAAACATTATGATTTATTAAACTCTGATGAGGGACCCATTTTGATTTTATTGTTTACCATTTTTGCAGTTTGTCATTATCTGTGTTCTCTTAAGATTAAGCAGAGTATGAAAATGAGCATGGTGACAGATATTTGTAATAGTGTATCTTGTTTATTACATATGACACAAATATATTAATCAATATAAACATCTACGTGATCTACGTCTTTAAAAGAACGTCGCTTCATATGCGACTTCGTCGTCTGTGATCTTCCCTTGCGGCATCTTTTATGTAGTTCAAACTCATTGCCTTGGGAAATTATTTTTTAAAGAAGCTATCCAGCAAGCCTGCGATAGTTTCTGGTTCTTTCCAATGTGATTCTCATCTGCAAAACGACTATCTCCGACATTAAACATAAATTTAACTAACCGTTAAAAAATGACCCCATGACTGATAAAAATTTAACGACTGATTAGTTTTAAACGACATTTTGATAAAATTTTAATGTTGAAATGTTGGCTGGGTCATTCCTTAATGTTGAAAAGGGACCCATGTGGTCAATTTTTAACGGGGTCAATATTTAATGGTACACCGGCGCTCTTAGTGACGGTTCGATGTATTTGATTTGAGGATAATAGCCCCATTTCGACAGGAAATCGGCCTTGCGTTGACCCCCAACGTCGATGGCCTAACAGTATCGGACATTGTGATCCGCGCACGAATCAGACCACCGGGTTTAAATTGCGCCCAATTACCGCGAGTGGCGTGGACATTGAATAACTGACCATGGATATGAATAATTAGCTAGTTTAATGACTGTGCGACTTCCTTAAGGGGAAAAGGTAACGTGTAGTATCGTAGCATTTAAATTATCTTGGCCATTCCACATCACAACACGTGTTTTCATGAGTATCTTGTCTTGTTTCGTAGCAAATGTTTAGGTGGTATGTCCCTGGGCCCAGTGTTAAATTGATCTAGGTTTTTATTTATTGAAAATATCATATCAGGGCTCCACTCAGTGCTAGGGGATGTGACCCAAGGCCATTAAGATCTTTGGATACTACTAGAATTATGGCAATGCAGAAATTTTGATCAACAGAAAAAAACAACGAGTGTAGACTCGCTTTTTGGTTGGGGGATGCATGCTTTTGAAGAAATTTTGCATAAAGTAGGGCGATTTCATAAGGCCCCATTCACACAATATAAAAAGCCATGCAAAAGGCGGGAGCACTGAATACAGTCTACCGGTATTACAATGTGTGTTATATGTGAACATTCAACAACGTAGATTTACCTAAAAACAACAACAGCGGATTTAAAAGTGAATTTATTATTAAATGGGTCGTTCATCAACATTTCCATCAGTGCATAATTCGTTCAAAGTTCTTAGTTGAGATATTGACGATTGCTCTGAAACATTATCCCCCCACCTGTGATATCAAAGTGGGTGGGGAACGCAACTGCAGGATTCAGAGATGCAGCTTGCTGTGTTTGTGATGTGGGCTCGCATGGTGTCTTGAGCTGCATAATAGTGGTATCGTACAACGAAGCTTCTGTTTCATGTGCTTCCTGACAGAGTCAGCAGTTGGTGAGTGTACTGGTATTAAATAGCAGCTTGAGACTGAGTGCACAGTATCCTTGCTTATTCAATAAACATTTTACAGTAGCGCCAACTAGTTTAAGATTTATATAACCAAATCATGTATACACAAATGTTGTGTTGCTCATGTTATTGTGAGTTAATTTCAAAAGATCGTTGAATTTCTGTAATATTGTCAGGTTGACAGCCAGTGAAAGCAAAGAATTGACATGTGAAAGTCGTTGCGACAATTATTGATGTGACATTTTAGACACTTTCTAGTGGACATGTATTAGTGTATCAGTAGGTAGATTATCTTGTCTATGAGTTCCATTTAACTTTTTGTACTGTAAATTGAAGGATTCCTATATGACCATCATATATTCTCTTCAAGTTCTTGTTATTCTGTTGTTGTGCATCATTATTTTCTTTTTCTCATTCATTTCCCTTGTTCATAATGGACTGAAGTAAATTTTGCTATTGTTTTCAATTTTTAAAACTATGTTTTTCTTTAACTTTTAAGTAAATTAATTTTTTGTGAATCAAATTACATTGGCTTCTGTAGCATTATCTTTATTATATATATATTTATCTGAATTTCTAATATAAAGTAATATTTCTTTTGTGTTTAATTGACCATAATTTCTTAAACAGCAAGTTTTTGTTGTTGTTTCTTTTGTTTACCCTTCATTAAAAATACAATGATATTTGTTATCTGGCTAGATTCTAGTATTTGTTTGATTTATTATGGTTAAAACATCTCAATTGTCTATTGAAAATAACTGTTATTAATAGAATTTTTCTAAAACAATGCATTTGTATTAAAGTGACACAAAATTAATGATTTTAGTAGCTTCTGTCTCGGTAAGACATACAATACACTGCAATTTACAGCAATGATTTCCCTGAATTTTATGTAATGGTGTATGGATAGTGATTAATAATTAGGGACTTCTTTCAGTTGTTGATACAATTTATGGTCTGAGTGATTTGGTTTTATATCCTTGCAGTAGCCATTTTTTCTGTATAGATAAAATAAACAGGCACAACATTTCATCCCATTCTTTCATGAATTTCAATTTTTGTGATATCTAATTGGAATTGTTTGATCTTTTAAAAATTGTATTGACAGGTTTTCTATGCTGTGCATTGCATGTTTTTGCATAATGCTTATTTGACATAATAACTTAATTCTTGTTAATTGAATAAAATGTTTGAAGTTTTGATGCAGTAAATTTTATTTTTGTGAATTAAAATGTTGTCATTGTATAGATCTATTCGTTGTTTACATGTTAACGACGTAAGTGACATTCCACGCCTACAAATATTAGTTCCGAGAAGTGGGCGGGAATAAACAATCATTGCACGTGACACAGAAGCATGATATTCGTTAATGTGGGCGGAGCTAAAACGTGTTATCAGTCAGGGACATTATATTACAGAATGTAGGCGGGGTTAATTTGTGTTATCGGTCAGTGTTATAATAACGCTTAATATATTGGGTCAACATCTTCAGCGTAATTGTACACTAGTGGCATAATAAATTCCGTAGGAAATGTTTAGAAATGCAATACCGGATGGATGTTCCATGTCAAAGTCGCATTTCGCGAGTTAATAATATATCTGACTGATTTACATATCCATTCCAAGAAGCTATTAAGCAAGGATACTAAACTAATGCCCAGAAGTTTACGATTTGGGCATAACACAACATAGGAAGAATGAAATAAATAAATGAATTAATGTTCACTTTTATACCGAAACCAAGATACACATGCAATTTAACATCTCAACATCATCCAAGTGTTCACAAGTGTTCACATTTGAAGTCTAAATCACTTACCTGACAATTGGTTTCCCAGCTAACAAGCGCAAATGCGAAATCTAACATATGGTATAATGACTGACTATTAATCTGTACTTGTTACCATGAAATGTTTAATACAATACCATACATCTGAAATTTGTGCTGTTTTACAAGAGGTATATATTGAATAATAATAATGAAATGGTTTGTATATAAGTTCAACATGTTAAGCTAAGATAACATTTAATGTCAACTGTTTGATAAACAATTTGGTAAAATAGAACGAAATTAGCAAAATTCTGAAAAGTCTGTATTGTTCGTAACGCATGTGCTGGTAAATTTATCTTCAATGTTTGTATTTTTATAATTATGCCCTACTTCGAAGAAGTGGGGGTATCTTGCTTTGCACCTGTCCGTCGGTCGGTTGGTATGTCGGACGGTCGGTCGTTCGGATGGTCGGTCTGTCCGTAGACCATTTCGTTTCCGCACAATATCTAGAGAACGCTTTGACCTACGATCATGAAAGATGGTATGCTGGTTATTTTGGAGGAAAGGAAGATTTCTATACATTTTGAGGTCAACAGATCAGAGGTCAAGGTCACCGTTGCTAAAAATAGAAAAACGGATTTTGCTCAATTACTTGAGAACGCATAGAGATATTTTAATCACACTTCATTCAAAGATACCTTATATTGAGACCTCATTTGGGATTGCATATGGGATGGGTTGGGTCAAGGTCAAGGTCACCCTTACTAAAAATAGGAAAAACGGTATCTGCTCAATAACTTGAGAACGCATTGAGATATTTTAATGAAACTTCATACATAGATACCTTATATTGAGACCTCGCTTGGGATTGCATATAGGGTGGGTGGGGTCAAGGTCAAGGTCACCTTTACTAAAAATAGAATAATGGTTTCCGCTCAATAACTTGAGAACGCATCGAGATATTTTAATGAAACTTAATTCATATATACCTTACATTGAGGCCTCGCTTGTGATTGCATATGGGTTGGGTGGGTCACGGTCACCATTATTAAAAATAGAAAAACCGTTTCCGCTCAATAACTTTAAATTCCATAAAGATATTTTAATGAAACTTCATACGTAGATACCATATATCTAGACTTGGCTTGGGATTGCATATGGGGTGGGTGGGGTCAAGATCAAGATCACCATAACTAAAAATAGAAAAACGGTTTCTGCGTCGAGATATTTTAATGAAACTTCATACATATATACCTTATATCGAAACCTGGTTTGAGATTGCATATGGGATGGGTGCGGTCAAGGTCAATGCGACAGTGACAGTTACTAAAAATGAAATTGGTTTCCGCTTAATAACTTGAGAACGCGTCAATATATTTTAATGAAACTTCATACATAGATATCTTATATTAAAACCTCTCTTGGGATTGTATATGTGGTGGGTGGGGTCAAGGTCAAGGTCACCGTTACTTAAAATAGAAAAACGCTTTTCGCTCAATAACTTGACGAGCATTGAGATATTTTAATGAAACTCCATACATAGATACCTTATATCGAGACCTCGCTTGGGATTGCATATAGGTTGGATGGAGCCAATATCAATGTTGCTGAAAATAGAAAAACGGTTTCCGCTCAATAACTTGAGAACGCATCGAGATATTTTAATAAAACTTCATACATAGATACCTTATATTGAGACCTCTCTTGGAATTTCATAGGGGGTGGGTGGAGTCAAGTTCAAGGTCACCATTACTATAAATAGTAAAACGGTTTCCGCTCAATAATTTGAGAACGAGATATTTTAATGAAACTTCATACATAGATACCATTTATCGAGACCTCGCTTGGGATTGTCTATTGAAAAAAATTCTTAACTACTGCACAGATTCACAACTTGGCTGCAAGTCGGGGGGGGGGGGAATACATGTTTTACAAACATCTCTTGTTATTATTTTTCTCAATCTTACAGTATTTGAATTGACTTTTATAAAACATACATCTATGTATAGTATTCTCGTCTCAAAAATAATGTTTTTTCAATACATTTTAATGTAGAATCGACTTTATAAAATACGTATAGGAATATAAAAAATTATAAATAATGATATTCTGTGTAAATGAAAAACAGCTATCTACCAGCATTGAATTTGCCGTTCAGGGTGGTGTTGTTTCGATCGTTTAAAAATCGCTTATAGTTAATGGCCGGACTATGATATTAATTGTATTCCATTGCATTGTAATTATTATATGACAGCGAATTTCATGTTACATACGCTAGTCCCACTTAAGTTATCTAGACAATTGAGAACGTACATTATATGCATATGTTCCATTGTAACTTTTACCATGGAACATATGCATATAATGCACAATTAAATTGCAACCTTTTAGAATGCGGTCATCCAAGTTCTTACTCATACAAGTTCTTACTTTATTCCTATTAGTAAGTAAATAGTGTTTTAATTTATTATATAATTTAGCTGTTGTAGCAAATTGACTTATTTTTTCCGCAGATGTATCTGATAACAACCACATAACGTTAAGTAAAACCAATATATTATGTTTTCCGCCATAATTATTTACCATTGCCTTACGAACATTACTGTTGTCATTTTGAAATGTCAGTTATCATCTTCTTTATGTCACAGGAGCGAACAAATTATTTATAAAATATAGGCGCAGTGTTTTGTTACTATCATTAATTCAAATTGTTTTCTAAATGAAAATTTGGACATACTGTACAACACAGTGACATGTATTTTATTGTACTAAGAAGTCCATAAATAATTACGGCAAAACTCCTTTATAACATCAAGGGCATTGGTCAAGCTTTGATGGATACTTAATGAACCTACCTTCTACTAAAATTTGAAAAATAACACAAAATGAGTATTCGTTATCACTAGCCAAACATTAGCATGTGGAAACCGTCAGCATTCTATAACAAATTAGATTCCATTGAGTAAAATATCGTTTCCAGTCTCATTACAGCCAATAGGCGAACGGGCTATAAATACTGGTTTCTTAATGTATGCAAGGAACACATTCACTTGCATATTCTCTCTTTATCAGATTCGTAAATACAAACACAACTTGAACCTATATATCACAACTGTGATGAATGTTATTTATTTACACACATATGCGTTATATAGATTCGATGGGTTCTTTAAAGTTATGTTCTTGTGTGAAATAAATGTGCATGTTACTAAGTTAAACAATCATTTTATAGGTCGCGATTAATGAACACTCGTTGAAAGCCTGAAATAAACATAATTCATGGATCTGGCATGAAAACTCCAATCTCATCTTACATACAAATTAAATCGTAATCTTAATTTAGTGCAAATAATTTATCTTAAACATGCTGCTTCCATTTACATGTAAATGTATAACTTCAGAAGTCGTCTAAAGAAGCAACACAAACGTCAGGATTGTCTTTATTTAAAACCCCTATTCAATTTAATTGTCGGTTTAATGTTTGTTAATAATAAGGGGATTAACCATTGATTGCAAATAGTGATTTATAAACACGCTACACTCGTCTGTATTAAGAAATCCTCTGCTTTACCTGTATCTTAAATTTTAGTAACGGTTTTCAATTGCATTTGTACACAATGTAATAAGGTGCTAACAGTTTAGCAAAAAAACGATGTATATATAATAAATTGTTACCAGGTAATTGTTATATGGCTTAAAAACTTTTTGGTATAGTAAATCTTAACCATAGGCACAAAATATGTTGTGTTATGTAATATCATATTAAGTATCATATAAGTTTAATTACCAGTCTGTACCTAGAACTATGCCCCGACCCCGTTTAAGTAATAGGTTATCTTCAGGCACACATGACATTGTGGCAGTAGCAAAGTAAAGTAACTGGCTGCAGTTACCATACCTGGAAGACTCATTTGTACTGTCACGCTTTGTGTCATACATTTTGTCCTAGTTTCACTAAAACGATATTCATGTACATCACACTGTTTAACTTTAAGAGCATACTATAGTGCCATGACTACATGCTAAATATTGTTGTTACTGCAAACAGAACTTGTAAAGTAGTCCGTGAAAACATGTATTAAATGACAGTTTGAACAATTGACAATTATAGTTCACAACTGTATAAGTATGATTGGGAGTGATTGATCACGAGTTCTGTTCACATTAACGTTTATTTGTATTACTCTTTGACGGTATGATTGGTTTACTCTGATCTTTATTCACTTGCCTAGTTTTCAGAATACTCAAAGAAAATGAATCTTACAAATGGATGGAACTATTGTATCGCTGACCTGTGTTAGTCGACAAAAATACAATTAAGGCAAAATGGATGTCATTCAGTTTCATTTCGAACACGGACACTTGTACCTGTAGAAGTATTCAAAACGATATTCGAATGCAAGAATTTGGAGTGATCATTATACAATGAAGGAGTAAATTGTACAGCAGCGCAGAGTTTAATTTATTAGTGTTGTATTTGTGTGTGAAGTACAGCAAAATAAACTAGCAGGTGGAACAATTCCGCTGCATGTATCGATTGACTTTGAAAATGTCCAGTGTTGCTTAAAGGTAATCGCTGTTGCATGTCGACACTCATATTAAATGTCAATGAATATTATTTTGCCAACACATATTTAAACAAAAATAAGATCCATTCATTCGCGTTGTTTCCATGGTGACGGCAAATAAAACTTAAATGGACGAGACATTGTTCAAGTTGCAACGGAAATACCGAGTGAATAACCTGTAACATAGTTGTAAATTAAACATTTTATGACAAGCATTTTCACACGGTTAACTGATTTTAAAACGTAAAAGGTTTCCAAGCAACAGCTGTAACACAAGTCTCTGTCTACATTAAAATATCTTTGTTAAGTTAGTTCATTCAGTACAGTATGCATAATGTCAAAGCACAAATGGGCACAGTTTCATTTAGGGTGTACATAGGGGAGATAAACGCATGATTTTTAGATTGCAGATCTATACAAAACTGTTAGAAAGACCATTCATTCAGAAAATGAATTCGTGTGTAAAACATACGATTCAACATAAATGCAAAATATAATACATGATCATATATTTGTAATATATCAACAGGAACAAGTGAGCAATTATTCTATTAATCGGGAATCATTTTTTCTTATCTCCAGATCTTTTCTTATGCGATCATGATTCCTGCAGTTTCATGATAAACAATTTAATTTTATACAGTTATGCACAATAATATAAGACGCTGTGATAACTAATAGATGGTATATCCCATTTCTGATGTTTCAGACCACCTTATTAATTAGATATAATCTTTTATATTTCAGATTGTTTCCTAAAACATATATCCGATAATATCACTCACGTTGTATGTTTTTGACAGTACACAAGATTTCCAAAATATATATGCACGTTTAGTATACAATCATTCAATTTCGAAAATGTTAGGACAATAAGTCTAGTCAAAGATAATCTTTGCGGAAGTCCTCAATATGATGTTGAATGTTCGTGTAAATATGTTTACAACGTAACCTCATATTTGTTAATACATATTATATGTTCATGTGAAGGTTTAAAAATAGCAAATATGAACACGTCTTCACACAAGACCACATTGTAAAATACACAGGCGTTATATATGTATTGCTCTCGAGTATCGTTCGCTGATGGAAACATCAAGATACAAAGCACTTTTTATAGCATGGGTTTCTCACTGCTAAAATCTGAGTTACTTGTAGCTACTCGAAACAACCCTATACGCTTGCAACAACTTAGAGGTATAATACATGTGTTTCAAACATTTACAATGTTTACCGTTATAAAACTGCTTTGTATCTTTTAAAGCAATCGACGTTTATATATCGTTTATATTTTTTAACATTAATTGACATATGGATGGGCCATGCGACACCCGTACTCTAATATCCGTTGTGTTTTCTCTAAACACAAGTATATATCAATATACAATTATTGTCTAATGACGTAATATTACGAGGAGTAGAATGAATTGAATAAGACGAAGATCCTGCTCTAAGGAAGATAAACATTAAAATAAATATTTGTATTTCAATTCCATCGCAGGTTATTCGCTGATTAACACAAAATCAAATAAAATACACGCCGATGTTTTGGCAACACAGCATTGCATAATTGTTTATGCATGTATCGTGCACGGTGACGTGAAACGTGATTATAACCGAAAGAGTTCGAGTTGTTTTATAGGTATCCTGCTAATGCACATGAACCTTTAGCAACATGCTTCATAATCTTCGTGTATCGTGTTATGACTCGCACTATGCTCGAATACAAACAAATGATATTATATATAATTCCATGAGAGGCATACAAGTTCGATTGTACAATGATAACAGCATCTTATGTTATAAGTATGGCGCCAGTTTGCCTCATGTTAAGGATACAGTGAATGTATTTATGATGCATTAAATTTCATGATAAATATCAGACACATTTTCGATTATTGACTCTGGTGTTGAAGAATTGTTAAGACTACGATAAATCTTTCATTCAGATGTGCTGAATAATGAAATGCGTTGCTTATCCATCCGGACATTTGACAAGGCAATAAAACTGACCATGTAATTGATTCCGAATGTGTTGCCAGGTTGTTGCCTTACGTTTTTTTCCCTCTAGATCTATTATGGTAGATCAACTTCGTTTCTATACTTTAAACCTGTAAATTCGTTCGTCCACCATTTAGGTCAAATACATTTGGATTCAAAATACAATGGTTTATTAGATGAATAGATTGTAAACAATTACTGACTCTAAAGGAGCCATCGACTGAATGTAACAAAACTCATGCTCGTTGCGAGCTTTACAATTCTGTTCCAGTACGTTGTTTATGAGTGTGTGAGGAGAATGCGTATGCATTTACTCGATGAATTAAGTATCAATCTGATGTTAATTATGTATTGGACGTCACTTTTGATATCGATATATTGCATTGATAATGATTTTACAAACTCTCACCATCACCTGGTGTTATCAATGAATATACAACAAAATCGGGAAAATGATTCTTACAAAATTGTTTAATAATGGAAATACTAAATGTAATTCAGATGGCGCAAGTATTGAAATATATATGGCATTTGCATGTACTGAACTTAATATAGGATAAGATAGATACATAACCCATATGGTGGTTGCAATGCACATATGTATTAATAAATATGTTTGAAAAGTAAATGCAAACACAGAATGACAATTCTGACTCAACTCTATTTTCTAAAGTCATTTATACTGCAAAATTGCGTCAGACCATCATAATTATACAACATAAAAAACAAAACAACATCTTTGTGTATAACTCCATTTCGAACAATACAAACGTCTTTCTCTTGAATCAATATTGGTGTACATATACTTCGTAGACACTATGTGAATATTTAATTCAATTGAAACATAAGCTAATGTCAAACACAATAATACGGCATTTATGACAAAATACCTAAGTGTATACTTCAGTAGTCATACACCGAAAACGGCCTTAATACAAGTCAGGTCATGACATTAACTCTTGACAACTGTTGCGAAAACACATTATCAACAGGTGATTTCCGTCTTTAAATCAGCCATCCAACATTTTCATTTCAGATTTTCCACTGCAAGCTCGTGAGTTCACGCGTCAAATTGTGTTCAGGCTAACAAGCACAGACCCTAGCTGTATGTCGTAGTAATTGGTTTAAGATGGAGACATCATGAGTGACAAATCCTCTAACTAACGAAACACCGATGTTTGCGGTGTGCTGGTTTGATAAACACTACTAAATCAATAAAAAAAATGAAGCGTAGGTGCGGATAAGTGTCGACGCAAAGAACAACCACTAAGTTTGCTTTCTTTCAGTTTAAGTTTTTAATACTAAACGCTCATACGCAATGTATTGTATAAATAAACTTTTTTTACATTGTTTTATTTACTTTTAATGTATATATGCATAATACCTCAACAATGCGTTACAGATTCTCACTAGTTTTGGTAACATTGATCAGTATTTTTATTCAGTTTACAATTATTTCAAGTACTGTGTTTAATCGCAAATGATTTGCTACATTTACCGCAGTTACCAGTAGGCTTTTGTTCGGATATACACATGAAATAATATTATATTATATAATATGACAGTATATCACGTTTAAATTCGTTAAGAACCATAAAAGAACACAGGTGTCGTATAAACAGATATACCGGAAGTCCAACTGGCACAAATGGACATATTTATGTTCATAATTAAAATGCTTTAGACATACCAGACAATTATGACGATGCACTACGCTTTATATTCATACTTTTAATGCTTTATATACCAGATAATTATGACAATGCGCTACGCTTGATGTTCATACTTTAAATGCTTTACATACCAGATAATTATGACGATGCGCTACGCTTTATGTTCATACTTTGAATGCTTTACATACCAGATAATTATGACGATGCTTTATGTTCATACTTTGAATTCAAGAGGTTTCTAGTGCCCAAGAGAGAGCCCAGGGAAATGCATCACTTGGAGGTTGATCGCCATTTCGCCAAGATCATCCTGTCCCTCCAACGGCAAGACGGCAGTGAATATGAGCTGTCTAGTATCCGTGTCATCATAAGTAGCATTGACCGGAAACTGAAAAGGCATAAATATCCTTTTAGCATCATGAATGAGAAAGGGCCACAATTTTCTCTGACAAAAGAAATCGACAATGCTGAAAAGCAAAACTTAAAAAAGCAGGTAAAGCAGTAGTATAGATATTAATAAACAATTAACATATACAATTATGATTAATTTAAAAAATGGCATTGCATAAATAAACATGTATATTACAATTGTAATTTACCACAAAGCATCTATGTAATCGCTACTCATAGCCAAAATAACCATTTTCTACTAAAATTTCTAAATGTCACACTTTCCGAGGAAACTGTTTTCTTAATAATAGGTAACTTTGCAAAATCAAACAAGTTTTGGCTACTCATTTCAATTTCTTAGTGCCAACCTGATAATCTTTATGATTTATTGTAAAAGAAAAAATTATGTACATAACAACAACAAAAAATAAATATTAAACCAGTATTTACAATCAAATTATATTTATTGTATTTTGACAAACGTGTACTATTTAGGGAAAAGTAAACCCTCCATGTGAGGCGGAAGTACTCACTGACAATGAGATAGATGCCATGTGGCAGAAGGGTGTCCTTGGCGCTCACAATCCTACGGCAACACCTTGTGGCTGAACAACGGCTTGCACTTCGGTTTGCGGGGCACCAAGGAACAGTACACTCTAAGGTATAAAGTCGCATTCTGCCACCTGCAAATACATAATAAAAACAAAATTTGTACATTTTTTATTGCATGAATGAGTACATACTGCTCAGCTATAGGTAAAACATTTATTTCAAATTAAATTTTCACATTTATTTTTTTTTCGGGCCAAAAAATTAAAGAAGTAGATAATTCCTTAGAGAAAAAAAAACGTTTTTTTTTATTAAATACAATTTTAAAATGTACCAATTTATTAAATTTTTTATAAATAAATTTTAACAGATGGGGAGACATCAAACTGACAATTGCGATTGATGGGACAGAGTTTTTGGAGCTAAATGAACGCCAGACGAAACCGGCGAAAACTTGAGCGATGTGAGGAAAGTTACCCCGACAATGTTTGCCGCAAGTCAAGGTGACCCCAGAAACCCAGTCGCTATGTACAAAATTAATGCTCAAAAACGCCCTTCAAATTTTTGCGACGACAAATGTTTTTAATGAAGACGCAGAACATTTCTGTAGCAATACTAATAATACCAATACTAATAATACTAATAATAAGGCAAATACAACTACTACTACTACTACTATTACTACTACTACTAATAATAATAATAATAACAATGACGATGATTGTATTTTTGATGAATTGGATGTACCAGTTACAATCTGAGAAGTAGAATCCGTTATACATAACCTGAAAAGGAATAAATCATTTGCAGCGGATCAACTCTTAAATGAATACTTTATTGAATCATGTGATATTTTAGCTTCGCATTTAGTCGATATTTTTAACGGTATCCTTAATTCGGGCATTTATCCAGACTCATGGATGAATGGACTTATTGTACCTATTTTTAAGAAAAATGACCCCATGGATGTTAACAATTACAGAGGCATTACGTTGAATAGTTGCTTTTCCAAAATATTCACTGGTATCATTAATAAACGTGTCTCAAAATGGGCTGCAGATAATAATGTAGTAAGTGATGC
This sequence comes from Congeria kusceri, assembly GCA_027627225.1. Classification (NCBI taxonomy): domain Eukaryota; kingdom Metazoa; phylum Mollusca; class Bivalvia; order Myida; family Dreissenidae; genus Congeria; species Congeria kusceri. The sequence goes on from CM051028.1 coordinate 65,783,871, forward strand.
ACAATTTGGTTTTAAAAAAGGGAGTTCCACAGTAGATGCTATATTCGTGTTAAATGCAATAATTAGTAAAATATTAAATGAAAATGGGAAACTAGCATGTGCGTTCATTGATTTTAAAAAGGCAATCGATAGTATATATAGGAATGGTTTATGGTATAAATTATTTAAACTTGGAATGAGAGGTAAAACATTACGGGTAATACGGGATATGTACTCGAAAGTGCGCGCATGCATAAAAGGATATAAATCGTATTCAGAATTCTTTGAATGCTCTATATGTTTAAAACATGGTAAAGTAATGTCCCCAATATTGTTTTCTCTTTTTTTTAGAAGACCTAGAATTATTCCTTTGCGACGATGTTAATAGTGGCATATCCATAGATGATCTTACATTTATTTTAATGCTGTTTGCAGATGATATGGTTATCCTTGGGAAAACCCCAACAGATCTCCAACATAGTCTAAATCTTTTACAAAATTACTGTCATACGTGGGGACTTGAAGTAAACCCGGACAAAAGTAAAGTTGTAGTGTTCAGAAAACGGGGTCCTTTAAAGGCTGATGAAAAGTGGTTTTACAATAACATCCCATTAGAAACTGTAGACAATTTCAACTATTTAGGAACTGTTTTTAGCTATACAGGTAACTACATACTTAATTGTGAAACTATTTCTGGCAAAGGACTAAAGGCTCTAAATACCCTTACGAACAATATCAAAACAGCCCTTCTAAAACCTAGTACCATATGTCAATTATTTGACGCATTTGTAGGATCAGTATTGAGCTACGGTTGTGAAGTATGGGGTTTTGGCAAATCTGCAAAAGTAGAGAGAATTCATTAAAAATTTTGTAAAAACCTTCTTAAAGTAAAACAATCTACATGTTCAATTGCTGTTTACGGAGAACTTGGCCGATATCCACTGTATATCACTAGACACACACGCATTATTAAATATTGGTTAAAAATATTACATAGCGACAATATTATTATTAAGAAGTTATACCAAGCATTGTTAGATGATTGCATTAAAGGTAAATCTAACTGGTTAACCAATGTTAAATCTCTTTTAGATAGTAGTGGTTTCTCATATGTTTGGGTTAACCCCTATTTAGTTAATACGAATTGTTTCCATCTAGATTTTAAACAAAGACTGCTAGATCAATTTAAACAGTCGTGGTATACTGCTGTTAATAACAGTCGAAGTTTGTGCACTTATAAGCTGTTTAAAATTGATTTTGACTTTGAATATTATCTTGATAAAGTACCTTTAAGAATCGTATTGCATTATCTAAACTGAGAGTGTCATCTCACCAATTAAAAATAGAAACAGGCCGACACGGCAATAACAGAATCGAACATTGTAACAGATATTGCACTTTTTGCAATAAAATTGATTTGGAAGACGAATATCATTTTATATGCATTTGTCCTCCGTATAGTGACATTCGGAATACATATTTAAGTAAATATTACTATACTAAACCTAGTGTGGTCAAATTTATTGGCCTATGTTCTCTACAGTTGCATATATTAGTGTACATATTGTACATACATTGATTAAGCTGTCTCGTATTTTTGTCTTATGTTTTCGTATGAAATCTACAAGTCCCTCCTCTGGGCAAGTACTTTATTAAAACACACTTGTCGTAACTTTCTCTGGATTTTGTTTTTTGCTATGCGAACTAGAAATAATAAATATTATTTGTTTTATATACATATTAGTATTATAAACTGTGTATATATGTACATATGTTATAAGGTGTCATGTGACTATTATTATTATTCATTGGATCATGTTACGAAAAACATGTACATGTTTAAGTAACGAAATAAATATGTTGAATCTTGAATCTTGACAATGACCCATTTTACTTAACTCCAAACACCGCAATGATCAAACAAGATGCTCAGGAGAAAAAGGTAATGCCAAAAGAATGCTGTCAGTGGTTTATTCGATAAAAAATTGGAATTAATAAATTGAGCAAAATGCTTAAAATGATGGAAACTGATGCAGGTCTACCAGCAGACAAACGCCTTACAAATCTTTCTACTCGCAAGCACCTCGTTCAAAAGTTCAGAGAACATAACATTCCAGCAACAGAAATAATGTCTGTCACTGGCCATAAGAACGTCCAGTCAGTTATAAATTACTCAAATGTCAGCGAATATCAACAAAAAAGTGTCCTAACATACTTGCCTCACACGATCACAGAACTGAGTCTCTGTAAATCAAAAAGCACACCGCATCAAGCACCGTCACATCTGCATCTACCTAACCCTAACCCGCCATGGCTAGCGGTTCCGGTTTTCTAAGCCTCGCAAAATAAACTTCTCTTTATTCAACACCAACCTAGTATTCTCTATATATTCCAGTTGCTAACAGCTGTTGAGACTGGCTGCAAAGCTGATATAAATTATTTGTTGAAGCGAATTTCCTACATAATACATTAACTCGTGTTAACTTATACATTTATCAAATTGTATTTTTACAAGCGATTACTTCTACATATACGTATATAATTTTTCATTTATTTGCAAACAGTACAGTGTGCGTCGAACGGTTATATACATAGCTTTGAAAGATTAACCTGACACTCGTGAACTATATTAGCATAACTTACGCGCTTGAATTGTTTTCTGTATTTATATTCGGTATGCTGTAACGAACTTCTTCTAAGTGCCATTCTAAAAGGCTTAAAACACTGGAACCATTCTGGAACCCATGAATGGGTCTGCTGGGGATATTTAAACTGTTGTTGGAGTGACACTAATATTTGCAGATGTATTAGTTATTTGATTCACATGGACACCGCTGACTTTTGAAAAAATCTTGTGTCCTCCTGCCTCTCACAGAAATAAGTTCTAAGAAACATCGGAAGCATTCTAAATGCGAATATATCAAAACAAATCCGAAGCCATAATTATAGCGAATTAATATACTTTCACTGAGAACATTAATGGTTTTCAAAACGGATCACGTGTTTTGGTTACACTTACACATGCTGCTAAGTTGTTAACTGAAAATTAAAATATTTGGAAAAAAAACCTCTTACTAGGCGCGTGCTTTATTTGTCACAACTGCGAACTCTGCTTCGATTATTCACAGTCGAGATAGGCCCCGCAACACAAAACACAAACCCTATTTTTATTTTTTATGATTGATAATATCAATACATTTGTTGTGCATGTATTATACCAATCTAAGAGATAAAATGGAAGTTTTTTTTCTTTTCTTGTAATATTTATATCATTTATTATGTACAGCATAGACGAAATAAACGATGTGTATTGTATAGAACTGTCAGTCTGATTAATCTATTTCCCTAATTATATGCTGCATACGTCCGGATTTATCACATTGGAAGATACGAGTGATATTTTAAGTTAAATTTGTTTGATGAAGCATTTGGTTTGGCTTCATTTATTACCTCGGATTTGCATGAAGCTGTCTAGTAAGGTTAGAAATGGTAAGGTTTTAGTGATGATCAAGATCACGGTTTGTTTTGTATACACCGGTCTTACAGACCTGTGTACGCACGCTTAAAGCATTATGGATATGCGCTATTCCAGCGTAGATCGCAATGGTTGATTTAACATCGCATTAAGGTTAGATACCAGTAAATCAATGTGTTTCTCTCCGTGTTACATTCGAAATATTGCCATTTGCTAGAGTTCCTTTTTTCTTCTGCTATGAAAAGCATTTATTAGTGTCAGACATGCCTTTTGTGGTTATTTCTAATATCCTCCTCTGTGTGTTTGAGCAATTCTTTGGACGCTAACTTGAAAGATGAGTTTTTGGGGTGTGTTTACTGCGGCATGGGGCTTTTGTCGAAATATGACTGCCGAAACCCTAGTTCCTACCGGTGTCTGCATTCAGGTGAGACGCATTTTCCTAGAAGTAAAATGCCATATATTTTTATTGCAATTTTTGGAAGAGGAAATATTCAACTTTAAACTGACAGCAAGCTTGTACAAACTGAAATCTGACAGTTCGCAATTTTATTATGGGACCCTATGGCAATTGGATTTACTGGCATCTAACCTTAAATGTTCACACAAAACTAAAGTGAAAGTAGCTTTTTATAATAAAAACGTTAAACAGCGTTAAACACGAACTCAATGTATTTTATTTAACAGAAATATATTCTACAATCAGTATTAACTTAATATTAGACTGATTAATGGTTTCAATAAAGTCATTTCATGAAACAACTTTCATACGCGGGATTACTTCATGCGTAAGCACATTTCGCCGTTTGGTGCGAAATAATGCGGTTAAGTACAGAAGTTTGGCGTGTGACGTCATCCTCTGTGTATAGAATGGATCACGGTTAGGACTCAGGGAGCCGTTTCTGATACAATGCGTAAGTTTACGAACAAAAATTAACGTAAGTATAAAGTTACGAACATTTTTAACGATGCGTAAGTGCGTTTCTATAAACCGATCTTAACCTTAATCTTAGTGTTGCTATGTTCGAATACTTTCTAAAATGGAGTCTGGTAAAGCGCGGACCTAACAGAGAGCACATAGTAAATATCGTCTGCAAAACTTCGTTTTAGCTTACAAAAAAAAACATAAGCAAAATGGAAACTGTGAAAAAGCGAAAAGATAACTGGTCGGCGCAAGAAATACAAGTACTCGTGGACGCCTTTTGCGACAATAGAACTATTTTAGACGGAACATTTTCGAACCGGCTAACAAACGGTGACAAGATTGACACCTATGCCCAGATTACCGAGAGGTAACTTTTTCAGTAGCTACTTAGCTAGATCTAGACATTTTCCCCAAAGTCAACAACTCTGTGTTGTTTACATGTTGCAAAGAGTATTCTACAATAGCATGCAATTTATTAGTCTTTTTATTAACTCGACCTTAACTATGAGTGTTACACGTCGTAAAAAATAAATAAACAATAAACAAAACAACATCAAGCTCTACCCTGAAAATGCCCAATCAGACAACGCCTGAGAAATGAAATCAAATTGCCAATGCAATTGTTATCATGTCAAACGTATAACAACCTAATTAAGTTTATTAATACTGCAATATAGACTTGCTTTTTTTACATTCTTACAGCATCAACAGTCAGTCGCTGACTATCCGCACAGTTGATGAGGTAAAGAAGAAGCTGTCAGATATCAAGACAGATGTTAGGAAGAAGAAACGGGAGAGAGTGCGGGATGCACTGGCCACGGGGGGAGGAACATCTCATGTTGTTCTTAAAGATTGGCAGGAAAAGGTACACATTGTTCATTTGAAGATAATAAAATCTTCAGACTGAACCAAACCTCTAAATCAGGCACCACGATATGTAACATATATACCCTATCGTATACAAAACATGATATACTTGTAGATTTACATTGAAAAATTATTCATTGTTATTGAATTATTTGATATACCATGACAAATGCAGGACAATTACAAATTTATGTTAAAGCAATAAACACAATAATCAAAATAGTATAAACTATGTATAATATGTGTTATACATTTTCTTCATCAACATTTTTGTCGGACATGTCTGACAGGTTTTGCGTTGTCTGAATGTGTGTACATGATACATTAATTCATATTAGATGTTACTTTTATTAAATGATTTAATTTGAATGTATGTTATTTTTATGCGAACATATTGTAATCCACTTAACTCTTGGAAGTATGATATAACAAACTTCATGTCAACATTTTAGTTACTGAGTGCACTGCCTAAAGTGTCAGTGGAAGGATTCCAAGGTGTAGACAACTTCAAAGGCAAAATAATTTAAATTCAATAAACAATTAGGAAAACAAAAAGGTGAAACAAATACTATTAAAGTGAATATAAATTATATATATTATATACATCATTAAAATGTGCAATTGAGGACAACACAAATTTGAAGTCATAAAAATTTGCCCTAAGCTTTTTAATTAAATAAATACACTACAAGGCCTTAATCCAAAGAGTTCAGACTGATAATGTTCGTTATCCAAGTAAGTTGTTACACCTAAGTGGGATGTCTTGTTTCACATTATTGAGTGAAAATTAAACACTGTTTCAGTTCAGACGAGTAGTGCTGTAGTACATGAAGTCTTTAAAGGTAACTGTAATTACCTATACGTTAATTTCACTGTAACTAATAGACTTTCCTATTATGTTATTACTCTTTAATAGTTCACGCTTGCTTTTTAATTTCCATTCTCAAGTTAGCGGGCAAACATAACAGTAGTGAAGAGAGTCAGTATTGATTAACAACAACAACAACAATAATAGTGTGATATTTGCAAATGTTGAACATATCCAAAGTAAAAAGTGTATTTGTAGTAAGTTATAATTGTTTTTTTGTTTGTTTATTATTGTATTGTTTTAATGTATAATTCCCCCAAAACATACATACAAGTGTTTTCTTACACTTTTTACAGAACCACAATGTACAAGCACCAAATCTGCCAACACCTGCACATCAGAAGTCATCAGTACAGTGCATGCAGTGCATGTTGGTAAGCATTTTTACTTTACTACATTTGTTTACATATGTGTGTTTCCTTGAAAGAGCAATTTAATGTCTAAATTACAAAAAAAAACAAAGCAGCTGGACTAATAAAAACAAATATATATATAGAGAGAGTGAAACATTAAAAAAATTGCCTTCGCTGTGACTCAAACATATTACCGCCAGGATCAAAAATTTCGTTCATTTAACCACTCGGCCGCTATGTGTGTGATTCACATGAAAACAAAATTCTGAATTGATCATAGTGGTGATTTTTAATGTTATGTTAGTGATACACATAAGTTCAAATTATACAAATTATTTTTACAAAACTTTATATTTATATATTGTATATGTCATTAATAACAGAATCAACAAATGATGTCAGTCCTTTGAAAAAAAGGCAGGCCCCAGAAACTGAAATAGAACATGCAACAGGCAAAGGTAAATGCATAGTTTGATATGTAGCATGCAAGAGACGTTTGCATAACATTTACTCAATTCTGTTGAATTAATGATAACTAATAAATTACTGTTAAATTTTTCAAGATATTGACATGTTGGCTTTCAATTTAGATAGAACCTGCATACCAGGGCTCACACTGCCATTATCCGAATTAGCCAATGGCTACAAATTTCATTATTTCAAATTACAAATTTCATTATTTGGCTAACGAAATTTTCAATTGGCTACAACTTTTTTTCATAAAACCCTATAAAATGCCTCAAATGAGTAGAAATCTATATCAAATGGTAAATTTGGCTAAAGAAAATTTTAAGCCAGAGTGAGCCCTGCATACTGTTGATACCCGCTACCAAACACAGCATTACTAGTGTATTTATAACACACATTGCTTTGATTTGTGACATAATTACTGACCAATATGTATGAATCAAAACCATTAATTGTATACAATTCCATTGCAGTCAGAAAAAATGCAAGAAATTCAACAGCAAGCAGTAAAAGCAAAAGAGGTGTAACATGTAAGATTATACTGGCATTTTTATGGCTTAAACAATCCATACTACTCGTCATTCCTTTCAGTTGAAGTCTCATATTTATAAGTCCAACTGATTTTCTTTTCAACCAACATATTTTATTCTTATGAATGTAATTACAATACATATTATACAATATGCATAACATGTGAATGCAACAAATACCAATAAATAGTATGATCAAAAGCATATATGTCATAAAAACACATGAATATGGGAGAACAATATTTATTAAAATTTAATTATTATTATGGTGGAAATAATTATCAACTTTGAAAAATATATACAATAGTATATGGTTAAAGAATGGGTCATTTTTCTTTTTATACTAATGACATATCAAGTAATCATTATAACACAACTATTAATTTGTTTTATTAATTAGTGCCAAATGTCATTTTATATTTATTTAAATCACATTGTGTATAGAAAAGTTATATCAGAATACATGAAAAAAATAAAACATGTACCTTTATTACAGATGAAGATCCAGTCCTTGCAGTTGAAGAAAGAAAACTGGAAGTAATGCGTCAGCAGCTGCAGGTGCATGCAGATATAAGAGACGAGTTGCACAGGATAAACAGCTTCCTTAATTCTATCAGTAGTGTCAATACTGTGCCAAAGTGTGTCCCAGAACAATAAATATTGTGAACAGGCAAACTGTTACGAAGTTTAAATGTTAGTTTTGACATTAATCATATAATATTCTATGTTCTATATATTTAAAAAGTTAAATAAAGTTATCACTTGAAATAGTGATTATACAGATATGCAACAATTTCGTAAGTAAATGCTTTTGTCTTTATTGCATAAGTACATGTTTTTGTTTGTATCACACTTCTGATAATGTAGTGAAAAATTCATACTTATTTGTTGTATGTACATTGGTATAGCTAATTAGTAAAACATGAAAACATTAAATTTGCTAAAGATCCCTTTTGTAAACATAGTCCCTTTAAGATCCTTTGAACAGCATATTTTATGTGCAATTGGAACCTGAGTTTGATGTAATGTTATCATATTATTCTTTTAACTTTAGACAACTAGAACAAATTAATGACACTTTGTCGCGTTTGTAAGGCATTTGCATTATTGGGTCCCTCAAATACTTGTTCATCATGTTCTTCCTCATCCAGGATGGCCGGCACTGGCACATTCATGTCTTGGCACAAATTGTGCAGTTTCATGCACACACTAACAACTATGGCTGCTTTGGTTGGATGGAAAGGGAGGCAGCCTCCACTTTTGTGCAAACATCTACAAAGACAATCGGCATTGTTACTTACAGTTTTACATTTTTATTGATATATAACATTACAATTTTTTCCCCGTTATCCAAAACGCAAGTTGAAAACCATAATACATGTATTAATTTAACAACACAACAGACATGGTGCAATTATTTTAAGTATTATATATATATCAAACTGAAGTATTCTAAAAATGGATAAATTTTAGATTTTAACAATGGACAAAAAATCACATAATTGATGTTTTACAGGTATTAATTCAATAAATAGTATGTTTATTGCATTGCTGTAAACTAAGTGCACTTGCCTGAACCTTGATTTCAAAATTCCTAAGGCCTTCTCAGCCAGCAGCCTTGTTTTTATGTGGGCATGGTTGTAGCTGACCTGTGAGGGTGTTCTCGGCAGGCCAACAGGTGTAAGGAGATATGGTTTTAAACCATAGCCACTTTCACCCAGCAGCCAGTTGTTGTTGGTGCTTGCCAGCCATTGTTTCAAGGCACAGTTCTCGAGTATTGTACTATCATGTACTGATCCTGGCCACTGGGCGACGACATCTGTGAATCTGAAACATGAATTTAAGGTGCAATGTGCATTAAGTACTGATAAAACTATATGATTTTAATTATACCCACTCACAACACATATGTAAGAGGGGTATACTGGACTCCGCTTAACTGCATGTCCGTCTGTGTGTCAGGTTTTTTTTTTGGCCGAAACATACATTTTAAAACCCTTTTAGATATCAACTTCATACATAGATAGATGGTTTTTATGTGGAGTGCAGTGCACAAGAAATATACCTCTTGCTGCATTATTTACAGAGTTATTTCCCTTTGTCCAGTTCTTTATCCATTTGAAATAAAATATTGTTACAGTTCAAAACTGCATGTTGATCGTATCAATATCCTTGTGACAAGGGGCATTAGGGGGATATTTATTCCATGACAGTGGCAATTATAGTTTTAAAATAATACTTGAATTTTTGTCACAGTGAACACATTAAACATTATATTAAATTTGTATCGATGAAGTTCGTGTTTTAAACACTGGAATAATCTTGTTGTGTGGTTCTTACCTCATTTGATGGTTCACCACAGCTTGAACGTTGAGGGCATCGTACCCCTTCCTGTACACATACGTCTCCTCATCCTCACTCGGGGCGTTTATTGGAACAAGAGTCCCATCAACAGCTCCTACAACATTGGGAATTTTCCCAATTTTGTAGAATTCAGCTTTTACATTTCTGAGTGCTTTCTTGTGTTGTAGGAAATTGCATGGCATTCAATTTCCTATCAAGAGCAGCTACCACCTTCAATGCAAGTATGTTCAAGAATAAAATCTATGCAATTATCACACGAAAACAAACAAATATCCTCTATTTTTAGGAAATTGTAGTCAGAGTTTGTAGATATACACTAGATATACTACAAGTGTGTGGCTGATACTCTGACCTTTTCTATATTTTTATAAATAGTTGGTAACATTGATTTGGTTTTTAACATTCCATTATGCTTCAATTTATGTAATCCGAATATATATTTTAGCAGCATAAAAAAGTTTGTCATTTGATATATAAAAATAAAATCAATAACGTGGTCTTGCCACAACTTGAAAGATGAAGTAATAAGAGCAAGTTACAGTGCTGTAGGGGTCACATTTATTTTTCAACAAGATACTTATTTATCAGAACATGTTAAGTTTTGATACATGAAATAGTAAATTGACAAGCATTTTTCTTTAAATGCGTTGATTACATTCAGTCAGTTGCATAATTGGTTTGTCGCAGACTTGAATGCATGACATCCACTAACTAAACTGGTGCAGAAGCTAATACAGTATAATTTTTTTTATGGATTTCATTGAAGAGATTTTTTTACTCTTGTTCATACCACAGAAATAGATCGTGATACTGAACTTCTGCTGATTCCGTGGAGATCACCGACTTCGCTGTAGAAATCACCTGTGGCAAGGTATCTCAGTGTCACCAACACCTGTATCACGATATATACAAACACCTAAACAATCACAAGCATAACATGAGCAGATAATTGATAGCCATAACATTAACTTTGGAAATAAAACTATTGACATATCTCTCAATAATACCATGAACTATTACTAAAAATGGAGTTAACCTGTTTGCATTTACACTCGTGTTGGAAATTTTTGGTTCCCCCCACCAGCATGTTCAGTTAATGATTCAGTTCCTGTCACATTTGTCAAACAAATTCTAAGTTCCAAGACAGTTTGCAAACGTCTGTTGGAAGTACGCATGTTAAAACGAATGTTGAATGAATTGTCAGTATTAAATTCGAACAAATCATAAAAACAATTGCATCTGACATGCTTAATTTGCCTTAAATTCATATTTCAGTAAAATTACTTTCCACATTTGGTTCACATCAATGTTGTTGTTATTGCCGCTTATATTCATTTCCGATACCCTACAGTACAGTTTTAAATATAGATTTAGTTTGAAGGTTTAAAACAACTAAAAATATGTGTAGATCTATATAGATTTATCCTAGATAATGTGATATAATTCACATGAATGTCGTTACAATACCTTCGTCAAAGGATCCACATCGTGATTACGCATAGTATAGGGCGAAATATCGTCTTTAATCAAATCATGTATGTACATTACAGCTTCACGCGAAAGCCTATATCTTTCTATTACTTCAGTATCTCAAAGATCATTTATTGGCAGCAGTCGTTCGCGATAAATAGGGGGCAATCGCTCTCGTCTGCGAAACATTGGGATGTAAGCCGCCATATTTACGAAGATGTTGAGTTACGCAAGCCTAAGAGCAAGCGTAAATTTACGTGCAATTATCGTAAGTATACGAATTTTATAGAAACGCTACTACGTTTAAGTTTTGCACTTACGCATGGTTTCTGAACGTAAGTATTTCTAAGAAACGGCTCCCTGGAATATTTAAAATGTTATTTATAAATGTGCAAGGGAGGTTATATATCGATGAAATTGTATGTATTACCTATCTTGTCTGATTTACTGAGTTATGCGCTCTACGAGCGTTTTCTGATTTAAGTACGATTTTTCTTACTGCCTATATTTTCGACCAGATATGGAGCTGAATGTGAAAATATTTACCAACGATGTGCACTCCGGCCACACAGTTTGCCTTATTCAGGCAAACCTCTCAGGAAAAGTTAATGATGATATATTATGTTGTAAATGGCGCGAACTACCACACCGGATGGATGTTTTATGTCACTTTCGCATTACGCGATTTAGTAATATGTCTGACTATTTAAACATCTATTTCAATTAGCTATTACACACGGTTACGAAAACGAATGCCCAGAAGTTTGCGATTTGGGGCAAAAAAACAACGAAGGAAGATTGAAGAAATAAATGAATTCGTTTTCATTGGTATACATAGAGCAAGATACACGTGCAAGAAAACATGTCTTCATCATCAAAACAAAGTTGCATACAGGAATGTTGGGAGTCAAATAATCAAAGATATATATACAAGTGTTCACATTTGAAGTCTACTTGCCTGTCAAATGGTATCCCAGCTAACAAGCACAAAATCGGAATATGTGGCGCGTCGTGGGAAAACCGGACTTAATGCATGTGCGTAAAGTGTCATCCCGGATCAGCCTGTGCAGTCCGCACAGGCTGATCCGGGACGACGCTTTCCGCCTAAAGTGGATTTATGGTTAGAAGACACTTCATTGAAACAGAAAATACCATAAAAGCGGAAAATGCCGTCCCGGATTAGCCTGTGCGGACTGCACAGGCTAATCCGGGACGACACTTTACGCACATGCATTAAGTCCGGTTTTCCCACGACGCCCCTCATATATTGTATGGTATTTGCTTTCTTATGCACGAGAGAGAAATGCCATTCCCGTTTATTAGAATTACATGTTACCTTACAATATCCAATGCATTCAATACACGTGCATAATGTCTTGTTTTACACTACTAATATGCGAAATCATTAATGGCATGCATCCGACTGTATCGTTAGTTCAAGTATCATGAACTGAGTGAGATACTGTTTGATAATATAATAGGAGAAGAAGCGAAATGAGTAATGGCTGGAAAGTCTGTATCGTTCGTATCGTTCGTAACGCATTTTCTGGTGAATATTTCTTCAATGTATTATTATTATTATTATTATCGTCATTCTTACATTATTTGAATGAAAATTAAAAACAAAATAAATAAAATGTGTTATATATTTTTGTCTCAAATATATTGTTTTGCAAAGACATTTGTAATTAAATTATCGTTTTATTTCGAACGTTATGTGATAAGAATATAAATGTATAAACGATGACATCCTATGTGAATGAAAAACATCTCTGTATCAGGGTGATTTTGGAGGTCAGGGTAGAGTGTTTTCAATCCTTGAAATCTCGCTTATCGCTTGTGAACGAACTATGATATTAATTGCATTGAATTTCATTGTAATTATTTTATGGCTGGGGATTCATATTACATACGCATTGCACGTTATGGTAATAAATATGTAGTCGATTAAAAAGGCATCAACATGTATGTTACCGTAAACTTTATTATAGAACATATACATTTATAGTAACACCTCATGGAGTTTGACCTTCTAATATTTTATTGAATTCAAATTAGTTCTTAAATAGTGTTTATATTTCTAATATCTGTTAGCTATTCTATTATATTGTCTTAATTGAGTCCTCAACTGTATATGACAGAAACCACATTTACTTGAAGTAAAAGCATTATAATTATTTTCCTCCGCGTGATTATTTGCCATTGCTCTAAGAATATTATTGGTGTGCTTCTGCTGGAAGTCTCATTCAACATCGTCTTGATTTCACAAAGGATAACACATTATTTATTCAATCTAGAGTCTGCTTCTATCATTACTACAACTTGTATTCTAAATAAACAATATATACAATGTACGGCGCAATGACATGCATTTTATTTTACTTTCCAATCCGTACATAGTAACAACATAATTCCGTATAATGTCATGGGTTGTGGGCCATTATCAAACTTCCATAATTACATTCTCAGCCTACCTAATAACGTTGAAAACACACACACACACAAATGCATATTCGTTATCAAAAGGCGCACACTAGCATGACGGAACATTTAGCATACTAAAACCAATCGGATAACATTTAATAAAATCTCGTTTTTATTCTTTACGGGCAATGGACGAACAATTCAGGTGTGCATTCTCTTGTGGATTTATTATACAAATAATTGAAGAGGATTGGAATATGTTATTGAACTTCAGAGAAGAGTTAACTTAAATGTATTGTATCTGTTTATTTTGATAAATGCATTAACTGAAATATAGTTTTATTATGTATGCGAAAGTGGTACAACAAGACATGGCGCAGATCGAATAAGCAATATTTCCAAAGTAAGCTGCATTGTTTACTATTTCTAAACAAATTTAAAATATATAATGTGATGGTATTACAACTAATAACATGTTGCCATATAGAACTGTACAAAAAGTAATGTCTGTGTACTTTATGTATAACAGGTAATATAATAACTTATAAGAAGACGCTCCGATTATTAAGTTTTGATTATTATTATTATTATTATTATTATTATTATTATTATTGTATTATGTGAAATTAGTTGTCACCATAAATACAATAGTTCAATCATAGCTTGAATGAATGAAACATCATTTTCCATAAAATGTTTTAATGACCATTCCATATTTCCATATAAAATTAAGCGAATGCGTGATCGATAACGGTTGTAATAGTATGATTAACCCAGATTAAATGCATGGAATAAATGAACTTTTAGCGGTTTTAATTATACACCACGGAACTGTGCATTATTGATTACAATATAGTGTTGTTAATGGGGTTATGGCTTTGTGGATATGTAATATCGTATTATGAATCGTATTATGTTGCTATTATACTTTAATAATACAAAAAACTTCTCCCCAAATAGACCTTATCATTAATTATTTATTTTGATTAAGATATTCTAGGCTCTGTTAATGAGATTAATGTACACGTTCTACGCCATAAAATTCCAGCCAACTACTGCTCAAAATCTAATACCCATACATCATCTAATAGTGATTTATGCGTTGTTTTTTTTCTTCATATTTTTCATATATTTCTTAATTACTTTTTGCTGCGAGTTTAAATCAATTATTCATTTACCGCGAACGTTATGTGTATTTAAAAGACGGTGAAAACAAGGACACCATTATATCCAACTAATAACAAAAGCATGTTCTCAGGGTATTGCTGAACTGAAAATATGCCGTTTCATTCATTGCCTTGGGATGTGCAACACACAAGGTCGGTAATAAACAAGTGCATCTTTATTCTTGTTAAACCGATGTATCAGTAAATGTGTAACCACAACTTTTATTTAAGATCATTGAGATACGTGATACTTATGCTGATACTGAAATATAACGGAACTGCAACTTATTTCAGCAATTATACTAAGAAAATCATTTTGAATTATAATTGTTTGAATACAAATATCAATTTTTGAAATTGTATTTAGCAAGGGGGGGATCTGAAAGTGAACTCTAGCTACTTTTAAGTGAGGCAAATATTAGCTGGTGTCTATAATGGCTGACTTTCGCAAAAGATTATGGATGTTTTGCCTTGGTTAGTACCAATTTTTTCTGTTTTTCAATTGAAGAATAGGCCCATGTTGTGGTCCAATATTCCGTGTTATCACGTGTTTAATATGTACAGCAATGTCTGATTACCAATTGTTATTTCCTACTTGTATATTGTATAGTGTGTGCTTCAAGTCCGTTTTTACAGTCTAAAAGTATGAATATTTGTTCCAGAAGTGTCAAACTTGGCTATTGTGTAAGAGTGTGGTTACACTACATGCTGATAGTCAGTTTGAGATTTGGCAGTTGAAATAAGGAAACGCTAAAATTCCATTTAATATGTAACAAAAATTGTATGTAAAATACAAGTACATTAAAAAACTTGTTCTCAAGAAGCAGTTGTAGTTTAAAACCACGACTGCAGATGATAACTCACTAAATGCCAAAGAAAAATACT
Organism: Congeria kusceri; assembly: GCA_027627225.1. Lineage (NCBI taxonomy): Eukaryota > Metazoa > Mollusca > Bivalvia > Myida > Dreissenidae > Congeria > Congeria kusceri. Next base: position 65,799,642 of record CM051028.1, read on the forward strand.
TGAATGCATCAGTTTATAGCCACACTCAATGATTGTGTATCCCAAAAATTCAATATTACCGGTACACCATATTATTGATATACAATGACACTTAGCCGTATTATGGACAGACTCTCAATAAATATCTGCGATCACTGATTTTTCTCAATGTATTGTATCAATCCTTAATATAGCCCACATACTTCAATATAGTTGTCAATTTCAAGCATTGACCATATAATTGACCATGCTATTAAAAGTGTAATGGTCCCCTTTAGAACGCGCAACAGTGTTACATGTACCTCAGATGTTTCGGGCAAAACTTGTTTGTAATTTACGAGTTTTACACATACTGCACCCATTTTAACTCTTGTAAAGAAGCAACACCAATGACAGGGTTTTTAATTTAAAGGCACTCACACGGTGATACAAGTTAAAGAAAACATTTAAAGTATAATTAAGAAATGACGATTACAGTATTCAACTTGTATAGCTGAAAACTTCTATAACAATGGACAGATTATAGTCCTTACCTGTCCAATAGACAGATTATAGTCCTTATCTTTTTAACATCAAAACATTCTGGGACCTACTTGCAACAAGAGTACATATCACTTCAAAATCGTATAAATAAAATTACAAAAATTAATGCTATTATCGCGTACAATTATAAGAGTACAATTATTGTATTTTAGTGTTGAACTGTTTATATACTTACTTTGATGTTAACAATATCATTGTTTATTAACCATACTTTATGTCGACAGCCTTATGGCTTTTCTTTTTAGTTTTTTTACAGCTTTTTCCTCAAACCATGATTTACTGTTGATACTACTGTAATTAAAAATAAAATTGAAATTTGTATTTACCATAGTTTGATGCCATGTCTGACATAATAAAATTTGAATTATATAGCACTTATAAACAATTTATTTTAAATAGCCTCTATCAAACTGGAATGGGTTAAATATATTACATTCTACTTCAGGACTAAATACATAATAGAACACAACATAATTATGTTGCTTCTTTTGTTATGATAAAGATGTTTAAGTTTAACAAAGTATATATACATAGGTTGGTAATTTTTCATGCGATATTTGAAATGCTCGGAGTAAATTCTCCAAAAGGAACAAAATGTATACTTACACAATTTTATTATAAGACTTGTGTTCATATTGACAGTTTAGTCCATATCTAGTTTCTAACTGTATTAACTAAGTTGATGATTAATACTTTTATTTTATAAGTGTACTTTTGTACTAAGCGGCGGTGCTTTTCTCAATACTTGTGTTGGTCTATAATCTATTCTGAATATATGTAATTAATACTTGTAAAGGTTGTAAGCAATAAGATATGTTCTTACAAAACAGTACTTTATTTTGCTGATGTAAAGTGGTAATATACACTTTCAAAAATTCAACAATTACTCAGAAATATCTGAAGGATTTCCAATGTATATATGTCTGCGATGTACACTTGTAAGAATAGAAGGTTTTCGCAACACTATTTGAACTTTTAAAATGTGATGGGGCTTGCTGTTTCAACACTTGCACGTGTTTGTAATACATAGCTGTGTTGTAATTTAAAACTGAAAAAATTACATTAATGAAACTATCTTTGTAATACCGTAATATATAGATCTACATGTTTGTAAAATGTATCGATAAAGTCTACATATGTAGGCAGTTAATAGTTGAATTACATGTACATCGATGAAACTGTCTAAATATATTTTTTTTGCTACACTTTTAATTTGTATATATATATATAATATATGTATTTGTACATTGATGACACTATCTTATTAAAATGTGTTTGCTACACCTATAATTTGTGTATGTATGATATGTTTTGTTAAACATGCAAATTACTTCAGATGTCATTGGAATCACTTTGAAGAATATTTATTCTTATGTGTACTACAATATTTGTGAATAATATTTATATCAGATTAGATGTCTATCTTATGAAGCTCTCTTAACTTGTTGATTACAATATTTGTCTAGGTTTGTAAGATATATCACTTATAAAGCTTCATAAAATTTATAAAACTTTTAACTTATTCTATAAAGCTTCAAAGATTCATTTACCATTGGAAACAATTTGAAGTATATATATTTATTTGTTTACTACAGCATGTATATGTGGGCTTAATATGTATATCAAATTATATGTCTATAAATAAGAGGCCACTACCATAATTGTTGTAAAATCATGTATTTTGATGTAAATATCATTTATTGTTTGATTGTATCCACAATCTATCCACACACCTTGAACTTCTTTTTGTATATTGTATTTTTTGTTTCATTTGTTTTAGTTTTTGCTGAATTGCTTGAATCAGGACTTGCACATTTCACATAAATGCTGAATTACCGTTACTTAGAATTGTTGTACTCTGCTTGTCATAATATTTGTTCAATTATGCTACTGTTAAGGCACACTTTTTTCTTATATCTATATAAATGGATAATCTAAAAATTATTTCATACAATTGTCGGGGTCTCAATAACAATAAGAAGCGTAGAGATGTCTTTGACTTTTTAAAATCAAAAAAAGCACATATTTACTGCCTGCAAGACTGCCATTTTACCCAGGATATGGAAAGTCAAATTTATTCAGAATGGGATGGGGAATGTTATTTTAGCTTTGGATGTTCAAATTCAAGAGGTGTTTGCGTTTTGTTTAGTAAAAACATACAAATCAAAGTACATAAAACAGAAAATGACTCATTAGGAAATTATTTATTGCTAGACATGACATATATCACCAACAGATTTACTTTATGCACTTTATATAGCCCTAATAAAGACATGCCCTCATTTTTTACAGATATATTTACAAAAATAGAACATTACGAGAACGATGAATTTGTTATTTGCGGAGACTTTAATCTTGTACTGGATGTAAACTTGGATTATTCAAATTATAAATCCTTTAATAATAATAAAAAGGCTCGAGAAACACTAACGACTATACTCATGGATAACAATTTAACCGATACTGTTAGATACCTAAATGGAAATGTCCAACAATACACATGGAGACGGTTAACACCGCTACAGCAGGCTAGGCTCGATTTTTTCCTAACTTCTAATAGCATTTGCTCTAAAATTAGAAAATCAACTATAGATTCAAGTTATAAATCAGATCACTCCATTATTGTATTAGAAATTAGTTTTGGAAATATAGAACATGGAAAAGGTCTATGGAAATTCAACAACTCACTACTAAATAATATTGACTACTTAAATTGCATTAATACCTTAATTGAAAATATTAAGAGGCAATACTGTATCCCAATTTATAATATAGAAAACATAGAAACACTTGACAACAATGACATACAGTTTGTGATAAATGATCAACTATTCCTAGAAACGTTACTATGGAAATAAGAGGAAAAACAATTTCATTTTCAGCATATTTAGCTAAGTTAAATAAAAACAATGAATCTAATTTAATCAAGAAAATAGAAGAACTTGAAAAATCAGTACATGAAACTAATACTGAGCAGCTGCAGGAATTACAAAATAAATTGGAAAAGTTAAGGGAAAATAGACTTAACGGTTTCACTTATTCGTTTAAGAAGAAGGGGAGAAACCTTCAAAGTACTTCGGCTCTCTTGAATCAGTCAATACCTTTTATTGAAACAGAAAATGGTAATAATTTGAATAATCAAAATGATATATTAAATGAAGCAGTTTTATTTTATAAAACACTTTACAAAAGAAATGAAAATGAAATTGGATATAACATAAATATTGATTTAGCTAATGCCAATTTACAGAAACTCAATAATGTTAAATCAGAAGCTTTAGAAGGACTACTTAGTATAAATGAAGTTGCCCTTACACTTAAAAATATGAAAAACGAAAGAAGTCCAGGCTCTGATTGTTTCACTGCAGAATTTTATAAAGTGTTTTGGAACAGATTAGGCCATTTCATAGCACGAAGTATAAATTATGCATTTAATAATAATTCATTGTCCACAACTCAAAAGCATGGAATAATAACTTGCATCCCAAAAGACAATAAACCGCGCTGCTATTTGACAAATTTAAGACCATTAACCTTATTAAATGGTGTATACAAACTGGCATCTGGGACTATAGCAAATAGATTAAAAACAGTACTTGATGATTTAATCTCCCAAGACCAAACTGGTTTCATTAAAGGGCGATTTATTGGTGAAAACACTAGATTACTTTACGACATCTTGAAATATGCTGAAGATAATAATTTGCCTGGGTTACTTATGACAATATATTTTGAAAAAGAGTTTGATACCTTATCTTTAAAGTTTATAGAAACTACTTTTTTTTAATTTCGGACCAATGTTCCAACAATGGATATCCATGTTTTTACACAATACTATGGCGTCCATACAAATAAATGGATTTTTATCGAACATCTTTTGCATTGAGAGGGGCTGTCGTCAAGAGGACCCGATAAGCGCTTACATTTTTATTTTATGTGCGGAAATTCTAGCTATTAAAATCAGACAAAGCAAACAAATAAAGGGTATAACAATTAAAGACATAGAATTCAAAATATCACAATTTGCTGACGACACTTCTCTATTACTTGATGGATCTGAATCATCTCTTAATTGTACGTTAGACATGCTTCAGGAATTTTCAACATACTCTGGATTGAAAATAAACTATGATAAAACTAATTTAATGTGGATAGGCTCTATGAAATATAGTACAAGGTCGATAAAAACAAAATACAAACTGACATGGGGAGCAACATCTTTTAAAGTTCTTGGGATAGTGTACGACGTAAATTTAGAAAACATAATCATCAACAATTTTGATAACAAAATCAACAGTATAAAAAATTTAATAACACACTGGAATCGCAGAAATATCACACCGCTCGGAAAAATAACCATCGTAAAATCACTACTTCTCCCTCTGCTTACTCATTTATTTGTGTCACTACCAACACCAAGAATAGAAGTTATGAAACAAATTAACAAACTTTTTTATGACTTCATATAGGCAGGTCCAAGCAAAATTAAAAGCACAGTAATTGTTAAAGAATATAATAAAGGAGGTTTAAATATGGTAGATGTCTGTTCCTTTGAAAAACAAATGAAATTAACATGGCTTAAGAGACTTGTGACAGGAGACGGAAATTGTTATACACTTGTTAAATCCTTCATTGATATAACAAAACTTTTTAATACTGGTAAAATGTTTGTTGAAAAACTTTGAATAAATTTAAAAAATAACTTTTGGCAAGACGTCTTAAAAAGCTATATATTGTATATTTAAAAATTGCCTATAGTCAATAGTGAAGATATTCTCGATATGCCTTTGTTTTACAATGAAAATTTTAAAATTGGCAATAATTATATATATATAAAATGTCTGTATGAAAAAGGCATTCGATCTGTTAGAGACATATTGATAGATATAAAACATTTTATCTCCAAAGAATCTTTGGACTACCAAATTGGATCAAATGTGAATTTTCTACTGTACCTAGGTCTTATAAAAGTAATAAGTAAATTTATTAAGAATTTTGGAGACATATTTACGTATGATAATAATTTTCAATGATCTGTATTAGCAACATACGTAAAGAAAATAGTAACAAGTCCTAAAGAAGAAAAACATGTTTATAAAATATTTATTCAAAACAGTGAAATCCCAACTTGTCAAACAAAATTAAATTCAGAGTTCTTTGGTATTGACTGGAAAAGTGTATATCCACTTGTGTTTAATATTAGTAAAGACAGTTATATCCAATGGCTCCAATGTAGAATAGTCCACATAATCTTGGGAACAAAATCCAATATGTTTAATATAAAAATAGTTACTGATAATCTTTGTACATTTTGTAAAAATGAAGTAGAAAATATAACACACTTGTTTTGGAACTGTGTACTTTCTCAATATATTATTAATTTTGCTATTCACGTTGTAAATAGAAATAAATCAAACTCACCTATCCATCTAACATGTCAGGAAATGATACTTGGTATTACAGATTCAAAAATGAACAATCTAAATATTTTATGCCTAGAAATTAAACGATATATTTTTCATTGCCAGAGAAAAAACAGAAAGCCGTCTAATTTTGGATTAGTAAATAGCCTCAAGCACTCATTAGAAATATATAAAACTACAAAAAACTTGACGAAGGATTAAAAGATTGGTCACTAGTCAGCATGTTTACAGATATTGCTTATAATGAAATAGAAATAGTACTTCATAATAATAGTGATTAAATACAGTTATCAGCATTTTTTATGTCTACAATGTCATAGCACATATAATATATACTCAATGCAATTCATTCTCTTTTGTTTATATTTTTTGTTGTGCAATATTATCTACGACATAGCATTGGCACATATACATGTAATGAGTCTATTCATTGTATTGTGAGTATATACATTTTTGGGACATGATTATGTATTAATGTTATATATGTGTATATGTCTATTATGCATGCCTTCATGTATGAATGTATGTTTGTATGTATGTATGTACTTATGTAAATATACTATATGCAAATAAAATATTGCACACACACACACACACACACACACACACACACACACACACACACACACACACACACACACACACACACACACACACGCACACACACACACACACAAAAGAAATGACGATTACAAACACATGCAGCTCGCTGAATGTAAAACAGTAAATTGTTGGATTTAATCCGCGTCGCCACGGTATTCGTTAGGTAAATAACGCTAATGTTTGCAACAGTTTTATTTGGAGAATCAGTGTTTTTGCAAGAAATTATATCCAGTAAACGCAGGATATACCAGCTTCACCTCATATTAAGACTCATACTGAGACGAATGTTTAAATTTCTCAGTCTAAAGTTGTCCATTTTCACCTTTTTGGCTTTAAATAATATAACTTAACATTGAGAACCCTCATATGTCCAATCAGAATGTATTATAAAAAATGATTTTAACTAAGGGCTTAAAAAAACACCCTTTATTACTTTAAAACAATACATTTATTTACTTAATAGTGAGTAAATTGATTTACTAAATGAATAATGAAGCCTCCCAATCCAATGAATATAACGCGTTTATTTATACTAATGCATATCATTTCGCAATAAAACATTGCTATGAAAAATAACAATAATGTACTACTATGCTATGCACTTGGCTTTTAAAAGTCGATAGTTACATTTACGTTACATTTATAAATTATATCATATATCATACTTTGCCAGACGGGACACGTTAATGAAGAATCATGTTTTGTTCCTATACTATTTAGTTTGTCATCTTGCTAGCATGTTAAAATGTTTATCACACATTATTGACTCATATTTAGTTTAGGCCTGAACGCCTTCATATGGTTATGAATAAATGATATAGAGATACACTCAGAATTTATTTCGTTTATGCATTACGTTTCATCGATGCTGTTCCATAATTTTGCAAGCAACGTGACACCAACGATCATAATGTTTGTCCGTGAAGTAGCACACACCCAATGATCGTTAACTGATTTGTGTTACAGAAATCATGAATAATACAGCGCGAACTATTCATATGACTTTTAAGACGTAGATGAATAAATAACTATCGTAAAACAATCAGGCTTACAAACCGTTTAATAAAATGTCAATTGCAGTATTATGCAACGACAAATGTTTGTAGAAATGACGAAACAGGACAGAATGTATTGTCATGCATGTTTCAATGATTTATGTACCTCGCCAAAAAATCGACATTCTTCAGTTGTTGTAATACATTTAAGCCATTGCATAAATACATTTAATAATTTAAACGTTTTAATAATTAGTTTTAATCATAAGCGAATGAAATACAACCTACTAATCAGCCCGCTGCAGAGTGTATTTTGTTAGATTCCGAAACAAAACGATCTTCTGAAACACATGGTGCATTGACAAAAATGTATATTGTCACTTCTAGCGCAACGATAACGTCCTGTTATATTGCGAATTTAAAACGTTTTAAACGATGAAACTAAAGTCTTGCCAAGTATTGAATAAAGACATGTTCTAAATCTGCAACATCCCTTGACGATAATTGTCCATTAAGCAAGTGTAATGAGTGTAATGAATCATGACGCAATTGCATTACACGCTTGCGTTAGTTCTCTATGCCCTTAAAAGGACATCGTGATTCCTTTAAAGCATTTACATAATTTCTCATAACTTATTTTACCATTTTACAATTAACAAAACTAACAATATTTGTTTGTCCGGACGAGTATAAATGGGTTGCCCAGGCAATAAAAAAATTAAATGCATAATAAAGCACTGCGTTAAGAAATGCAGTGAATACACAAAAATTGCAATTACATTTTTAGCTTTGGTATCGATATCATATCACAGAAGATCCGGCGAGGACATTTGCATATTTTTATTTGTTTTTCATAGTTAATAGAACACTAATATACCCTTAAGTATAGCTAAGTTGAATGCAATAGTTCGACTAATAATTGTCTATTTTTATGCTTCGTCTAGTTTGTTTTAAGGCACACACATTGTCAATTGTTGTTATGTAAAATCAGATAACCAAATGCGTCTCCCGGGCGATCGTGTCTTAAATTATGAGAACGCTTGTGAAACAATAACCATTTTGTTTTAATTATTCATTTCCAAAATATGTACTCCATTCAAATCTTATCAAATTAAATGCCACCATGTGTGATACAAGATTTATTAAAAAAACTCCTATCCATTAAATGCCGTCATCATATTTCATGGAAATACTTTCTCCTTTGAGAATAATTTCGTTTCAGATAAAACCACGATATTTATGGTTCCAGAAATTGGTATCCAAGGAAAAATGCACTATAAAATTAATTCAGCAAGACTGCACAAGAATTGCCGTGCAATTAAAGCAATTTATGATTGTATTTTAGCTCGACTATTTGAAGAATATGTGAGCTTTCCTACTACCCCCGGCGTCGGCGTCGGCGTCCGCGTCTGAATTGGGTTAAAGTTTTTATTCAAAAGTAGTGTAACTTCAAAACTACATAAGTTATTTTGTTGAAACTTGGAGTATACCTTTGTCATCATCCCCAGTGTCAGGAGCAACATTCCCCATAACTCTGTTTTGTAATTTGACAGAGTTATGCCCCTTTTTCACTTAGATTTTCTGGCTAAAGTTTGTAATCAAACGTTTTGTAACTTCAGAACTACATAATTAATTTACTTGAAACTTGGAACTAACCTTTGTCATCAACTCCATATCAAGGGCAACATTCCTTGTAAGTGTGTTTTGTATTTTGACAGAGTTATGCCCATTTTTCACATATATTTTTAGTTAAAATTAATATTCAAACGTTTTGTAACTGCAATACTGCAAAAGCTATTCACTTGAAACTTGATATATACTTTTGTCATCAACTCCAGTATCAGGGTGAACATTTACCATAACTTTTTTGTATTTCGAGTTATGTCCCTTTTTCACATAGAGTTTCTGGTTAAAGTTTATATTCAAAAGTTTGGTAACTTCAAAAATACATAAATTATTCACTTGAAACTGGGAACTAACCTTTGTCATCAACTCTTGTATCAGAGGCAACATTACCCATAACTCTTGTTTGTATTTTGACAGAGTTAAGCCCCTTTTTCACTAAGAGTTTCTGTTTAAAGTTTATATTCAAAATTTTGGTAACTTCAAAAATACATAAGTTATTCACTTGAAACTTGGAACTAACCGTTGTCATCAATTCTAGTATCTGGGGCAACATTACCCATAACTATGTTTTGTATTTTGACAGAGTTAGCCCACTTTTTATATAGACTTTGTAGTTAAAGTTTTTGTTCCAAAAATGTATAAACTCTACAAAGCTTCACTTAAAAGTTTTGTATTTTAACAAATGTATGCCCCTTCCACTATCCAAAATATGAACCAACTGACACACTTGGGATAGTCGAGCGCACTGTCCTCTGACAGCTCTTGTTTTCTGATATTAGCTCACACTGCAAAACTTTGTAACTTGAAAATAAAAACTAACTTTTTATTTTTTTTATTTATGTAAGCTGAATGCAAAATTATTATCTTGTATAGGTCATGGTGCTATAATTTATCTGTCAATTGGGAACGATTATATTTCAAACTTAGTTATGTTGATTGTAAGATTTATACAATCTGTATTTAAATAAAATTTAAATTTGCATTTCTTTTGTATAAAGATTTAATAATTAATCTGAAAGGCCAATAGTGGCATGTATTGATTGTATTTAAAGCAAGCAGTGTTACTACAACTTCTAAGAAACCAGTAAGCAGACTTTATCTGGCTTCAGGCTTTTATCACATGAGAAATGTTTCTCTCATTAGAACGAAAACACAACAGAGCGTGATTACTGTAGACTGTTTAGAACACGTGTCACATTTACAAATGACATTGTCCATTGTCTATTCCTTTCTACGATGCAAACGAATTTGAATACAAAGGCAAATTATGTTTATGGTTTATATTCAAAAAGACGCATTGTAATTAAAGTGGTGGCGATGTGTTGCAAACCGTGTGATATACCTATAAATAAACTAGTTACCATTATTGTTAATAACGAGTTGGATTGATTTTTAAAGAAACACAATTTTAACAGATTTTAATTAGATATTAGTATTTAACGTGTTGATATCATTTTGGAAAACATTTTTTATTTGCGTCCAATGTTATGTATTTTAAGGGAACACACACGGGACTTTAATTTTCAACAGAAGGCCGCATGCAGCATTTCAAAACTTGGCAAACTTTCTTTTCAACATCACATAGGCTATGGGATTTGTAAGCGATTTATGGCATATTACAATATTTGACGTTACTCTTTTTGATGCCAAAATGCCAAACGCAAATATACTTCTTTTAACTTCAGTTGTTTTCTTTCGTTAGAAACTAGAATAAACGAATAAATAAGTATTATCGAAAAAAAACAAACTAATCTTATGGTGTTTTGGAAATTGACATGAAAATAAACAGTATTTAAAAAAAGTCGATAGTGAATTTACTTGTTCTTCAGAGTCACTACGATGACAGTCGTGTTGGTAGAATGCATGGTGTCATATGAGCCGATAATAGGGATCAAAATGAAGATACACTTTCGCTGAATTATAATTTTGAGCCCCAAAATATTTAGGACAGTAGAATATTTAAAGTTTTTATCTTTAGCTGTTTTTAAATTTAATAGGGATCGAATTGATACACTTACCCTGAATTTTAATTTTAAGCCCAGAAATAATGAGGCCAGTAAACTATTTATTATTGTTTAACTGTGTATAAATTTATACAGGAACCTTTGTTTAATTCATGAACATTACAACAGTTGGTTGAAAACAAATATCATAAAAGCAAAACAAATCACATTTCTTAGCCACAAAGTTATGTTTTGCAACAGTTTACCGTGTATATTTTCTCTTTCTGAATGTTTAAATTCAAACACGTTTATTTTTTGTTGTGATTTATAAATGGCTAGTTATTAACAAATCGGAAGCTTAGAAAACCATGCTTAATAAACTAAGATACAAGCAATAACTATCGAACTTTTTTTATGTAATTACAAAACACCTTTGCACAAATGTATATTGATGTCCCTTTTTTTGTTAAAGGGATCGGATTTAAGTTCTTATTACACTCGATTTGAACCATTTAAAAATGTTTTGCTGGGATATTGTACGAATAATGTACTTGTATTTGACCCTGGCAAAATCATCTGACGCGTGTACTGTAATATAAAGGAAGTACGTGATTCTATCTATAACACACACAAGCACTATCTCAAATAGGAAAACCGTATCATCAGAGGTCAAAAATATAGAGGATATGTTTGGAAAACAATTGGATATTCATCTTCCAGATAATGTGGTGTCTGTATCGCTGGGCGTTTTATTCAGACGGTCTATCATAAAGTGGAGCAAATTGTAGATTATAATAGCTGCCTTTATCGCTGGGCGTTTTATTCAAACGGTCTATCATCAAGTGGAGCAAATTTTAGATAATATCAGCTGTCTTTATCGCTGGGCGTTTTATTCAGACTGTCTATCATCAAGTGGAGCAAATTTTAGATAATATCAGCTGTCTTAATCGCTGGGCGTTTTATTTAGACGGTCTATCATCAAGTGGAGCAAATTTTTTATAATAACAGCGGTTGAGTCACAATGAAAGGATCATTTGGTCCGCCGATTATTGACAATCGTGCGTCTTGATATATAGACACTGAGTTGTAAAATCTAATAATTAAGGATTCGTCGTATGTAGAGCATTTCTCTGGAAACATTTAAAACACTGTATGCCCCAAATTCAAATTATTTGCATGATCTTGTAAAGTTTAGGCACTCGTCATATAACTTAAGGCATAACAATGTGACATCTCTTCCTAAACATCGGACAGAACGTCATGGAAGAAAATATTTCAGATTTGCAGCTAGTAAACTAGGGACCTCTCTTCCTGATTATTTCAGAAATACGTTAAGATTTACCAAATTTCGCTCCATTATCTCTAGTTCGGATGGGCCTGACTTTTCATGCAGCTCCTGTGGTAGTGGCTAACAGATATATTGACTTAAATGATCGACTTGAAGTACAATGCATAATTTTGACTTGTAGTAAATTTAAAAAGAAACATTTTCAGTGATGTTTTGGCGTAGCTGTCTAAGATCACTTTTGACCTAGCTAGATTTCTTGCGATAATTTTATGCAGCAGAAAAACTGAAGGCCAATAGAATTGGGCAAATTTTCAAATTTTAGGTAATGCAAACTTACAAAAATGGTTTGATGTACCAATAACTGTTGCATATTTTTGGGGATTAAAATTTACTTAACTGTTTACATAAGCAGTTAAAATAATTTTATACACATATCTTCGAATACACGCAAGAACTGAATATAATCATAATCAATTTTACTCATTGTATGTCATGAACAGTATGTAGTATTCAGTCACATAATTTAATAATTCTTTTGTTTAGCCTACATCAGCGGCACGCTCTATAAATAACAATTACAATGATCCCATTGGTTCAGCGATATCTGTGCTCTGAAACATACGTAGATATGAATTCGGCGAAAATTGGTATGAAATGGTCTATTCTAGCGTATTCAACACATTCCTGAAAACGGGTGCATCATTTAAAACTAGCGCGCGGTATAGCTGTGCTTATACACATTCATAAATTAACGTCTGGAAAAGCATACACCGGAGAATTTCAATCGATTGGAAAATTTATATTTATCAGCTTACTGTGCATGTTATTTTATATTTATATTGCCGTTGCGTTTTATTAAGAATTATTTCTAATTGCACTTTTCTATAAACTTCTCCAGTAGATGTTATTCAATCTCTAAAAATAGTTAACATAAGTCTCGTATTACGTCGAAATGCTGAACACGTTACTTTTACTTCATTTGCATAGCACGACTATACTATTTGCCAAACTAATAATACTTATAGTATATTAGTTAACAGAACTATGTACACTCGTCTGATATATAATAATTTTCATTCATCACCCCAATTATTTTCTGGCAATGCTATTTTGTTAAATTTGCCTAACACATTCATGTAACAGTTATAGTAATGTAAATTACTAGCATTTATGTTATGCATTTATCACCGGTGAAAACATAGAAGGAATAATCGGTTTATTCACATACACATTTTAATAATGTTTGAGTTTATCTCAAATTACTTTTGGGTCCGATAAGTATTATTATGGTGTCCGAAAAATCTGCAGTCTGAGAAGTATACTTAGTGGGGACCAAAAAAACAGAGGTCCGAGAAGTCACATAACCGATCATCTTGTCCCTCTTGTATGATGTTTCGGGTTGAAAATGACATTTCTTGTTTCTGATGTGTAGATATATAGACAGACACTATTTATGTTATGCAATTCTTAATCTTGAAACTGTATAGCATATAACATTTGTATGTATTTTATCAAAAATAAATTTAATCATGTATATGTTGTGTATGTACTGCCATGCATGTCTTATTAAAATGATTCATTTTGTATTTTATCAATAGTATTTTATGATGTGCTATCAATATTATTGCATTATGTGCTATCAATAGTATTTTATTATGTGTTATGTTATGTCAGTTTCAAAAGCTCATTAGAGCTTATGTTATCCGTTATATTTTGCACCGACTTTGTAAATAAAATTTAGTCGACTTGATCAGCGTTATTTGCTTGCGTTTGATTGTAAAAATTCGATTTTTAAAAGCTTATAAATATTCACATTATTTATTACATGTACGTTAAACATGTTCATGTTAATTGGGAAAAACTACATACAATGTATCCTCGAGAGCATTAAACGTATGTCATTACGACAGGAAAACTAAAACAAAGATCCCAAAGCCTTTACATTTTAGGCAAAGAACATTGAATACAGGATATTATTTTACAATGCAAAAATGTAACAGTTTAAAACACAATAATGTCAACATGTCTATGTAGTACTCTGGTGCTAATTTATATACTGTTATCAAACGTGTCTATGACGCATTTATAAACATCGTCATGGCGCACGTGAACGCTAAAGGTAATACTTGTATCCTCTTGAAGTGTTGAAGTGCAAATTCCTGAAAATATGATTGTGAAACTTATTTAATTACCATTTAACTTTATTAAAGTTGTTTTAACATGTACGTGCTGATCAAAGCACATAGTGTTTTTTTCTTTTCTTTTCTTTTAGATAACTGATCCATTTAACTGATTACTGGAGTTGCCTGTTGTACAATGTAGTTTAAACGCTACTTAAATACGGCCTGTTGGAATAATTCAACACATAATTTCAAAGTTTGTCTTTGTTATTAGACTGAACACAATGTATGCATCTGCAAGAATACAGTTTCTATGGAACTAAACACATATTTTAAAACAGCTTTTACGAATAACCTTAAACTTACAGTAAGGAAATAAGCTTTATCCGGTATAAAACATAAATCATACTTCTGTCATTAACACGAGGCTTGGTTCACCGAAGAGCAATTAGCATACCAACGTGTGCTTCATTCGTTCGCAGGCACCAGTTTGTTTAAATATGACAACATGATTGAAATGTACACTTCATCGGGAAGAGTCTTGCGATCTGATTTCTTGTTTTCTATTTTTGAAAATAAGCAGATGAATAAAGGCAAAAACAGATCGGCCGTGCCTCTAGAATAGTAATGTGAACTCAAATATATTTGAATCGAGCTAGTAATAATTCACACGAGCAACTAAGTTGGACATATACTTAGTAAGTAAAATAAGTTTAGCAATAACTAGGATGTTAGCATCTTAACGTGAATACACAACATTGTTCGTATTTTATTATAACATTGCGACATTTATACCAATCATGATTGATATTCACTAGTTGACTGTCATTAAACGAAGGACCAGTACTATATATATAAGGGTTAGGGTTAGGGTTATATATATAAGAAGAAATAAAATGCTATTAATTTAATGCTGACTAAATGTTGCAAAACTAATTTTAGTTAGTATATAGTCGGCACTTAAAGACTGTTTGATATTTGCACATAATACCGGTACACTGTATTCAGTGTTCCCGCCCTTTGCATGGCTTTTTTATTGTGTGAATGTAGCCTAATGAAATCGCCCTACTTTAAGCAAATTTTCTTTAAAATAATGCATCCCCCAACCAAAAAGAGAGCCTACACTCGTGGTTAATTTTTTCTCTTCATCGAAATTTCTGCATTGCCATAATTGTAGTAGTATCCAAAGATCTTAATGGTCTGGGGCCACATCCCCTAGCACTGAGTGGAGCCCAGATATGATGTTAAAAATAAATAAAAACCAAGATCAATTTAACACTGGGCCCAGGGACATACCACCTAGCCTTTGTTTGTTTTGTGCACGTTAACAGTATTTGCTACGAAACAAGACAAGATACTCATGTAAACACGTGCTGTCATGCGGAATGGCCAAGAGAATTTAAATGCTACGATACGACACGTTGCCTTTTCCCTTTAAAGAAGTCGCACAGTCATTAAACTAGCTAGTTATTCATATCCATGCTCAGTTATTCAATGTCCACGCCACTCGCGGCCATCGGGCGCAGTTTAAACCCGGTTGTCTGATTCGTGCGGGGATCACAATGTCCGATAAGGTTAGGCCATTGACGTTGGAGATCAACGCAAGGCCAATTTCCTGTCGAAATGAGACTTTTATCCTCAAATCAAAAACATTGAATGGTCACTTACAGCGCCGGTGTAACATAAAATATTGACCCCGTTGAAAATTGACCCCATGGGTCCTTTTTCAACATTGAGAAATGACGCAGCCAACAATTCAACCTTAAATGTTGATCAAAATGTCGTTGAAAACTAATCAGTCGTAAAATTTGGATCAGTCATGGGGTCATTTTTTAACGGTTAGTAAAATTTATGTTAAATGTCGGCGAAAGTTTTTTTGTAGAAGAGAATCACATTAGAAAGAACCAGAAACTATCTCAGTCTTGCTGGATTGTTCTTCTTCAAAAATAATTTCCGAAGGCAATGAGTTTGAACTACATTAAAGATGCCGCAAGGAAAGATCAAAGACGACGACGTCGCATGTTAAGCGACGTTCTTTTTAAAGACGTAGATCATGGAGTAAATTATAACACGTAGATTTTCATATTTTAATACAGTTTGTGTAACATAAAATAAACAAGATACACTATTAAAAATAGTCGTCACCATGCTCATGTTCATACTTTGCTTAATCTAAAGAGAACACAAATAATGAAAGACTGCAAAAATTGGAAACAAGAAGGTCAAAATGGGTCCCTCTCATGAGATTTTTAATAAATCATAATGTCTTGTTAAAGTGTAATAGCGTGTTCAATACCTGTCAAGTCTCTCACGCTTTCTGTTAAATCACGCCCTAACGCTCACTAAAAATAATATCATTCTTAAAAACAGTTAAAATGAGACGGATCGGGCTTCAAAGAGCCAAACTCTAGCGAGAAATGGGTATGGCTAGATACCGAAAACAAACTTGTGTATTTAAATAAATATTTAATGTAAGTGCTTTTTAAATATTAAACGCTTGAATTATGCAACGATGATTATATTCATGCATCTTACATTGGTTAAGAAAAATAAAAAGCATGTGACATGTTCCTTCATAATCATATTTATAAATAAAAATTACTGCTACAACTACGCATTAAAATTTTTTTAACATCTTATTATTGCAAATAAAGGAATTCATTTATCGGTACCTATTTAAATTTGATTAGTTTGTGTCACTCAACAAAGCAGTACAAATACGTATGCATTATTTATTTATTCATTTATTATTTCTAGATATTCGTTAGAAATAAGGACCTGGACAGGTGCCGGTATATGTTGTTGAGAGATGTTTGAACTAAAACGTTGACAATAGAAGTTAACAAAGTTCCACTGACAGCACGGCTGTTAGCGAATCAGAATAGTTTTAAGGAACATAGTAGAAACATTTTTGTGAAACTATTTTGAATCCATCAAATGGTTCCAGACAATACGATTTTCAAAGTTTTCAAATAGTTTATTAGGAAAACTGCCTCTACCCCTGTTTTTGAACGAATCAAAATAATTTCCCAAAGGAATTGTATAGGGTCACCCAAGGAAAATTTCTATGAAATGAAATGTTTTCGAATCCAGCATGCGGTTTCAGACAAGAAGATTTTCAAAGTGTTAACTATTGCCATATAACAAAAAAGACCCCGTCCCTGGCATCCATGTTTTTTAACGAATCAAAATGATTTGATGGAGCCTTTTATATGTATTTGGGGAAATAAATGCTATACTCGTATAATTTGTTTCATCAAACTGGAATCTGAATAATGGAATATTCCTATATCTCCTTAATTTTATAAGAAAGAACATTTCAAGACTCAAACAACTCTTGAAACACATTCTATCATAAAAGACCAATGAAATAAATAATTATGACATATGCAAATAGGAATAATAAGTCCATTAATAATAACGCATGTCTACATATATTGTAATTAAAATATGAATTATCATTCATAAAATCAATCATGGAATAATAATCACACACATTTACCAAATAAACGCATTCAATTCAGTTACAACAATCCACACTAAAACATTGATTAAGTTATCAGCACTGTCACGCTTTATGACAATCGTGTTTCAAAGGAAACTAGTTCTACGCAACATGTCGAGATAACACAAACGAAATTGTTGTTTACAGCTAATTACTGTACCCATTACCTTATCCATCTCTTGAAAACAATGGATTTGGCTCGACAAGCCTTCCAAATATTGTTTACTCCTGAACTTCACCAATTCTGTATTCCAACCGATAGCGTTTTCGGAATTGTTTTTCTTTGGTGAATTAAATTGTTGTTGTTCTGGTATTTTGCTAGGCTCTGGTAAACTCGTTTATTCTGAGGTGACATAAGGGGCAAATTTCTGAATGCCTGTAAAATTCGGTTGTTTGTTTTCAGTAACTGGCAATTTCTGTGGTATATAGCTCCATCGGGTGTTTGGCTGTTACATGATCGGTCATTGTGAATGGAAATAACATTTGCAGGCAACCATGTTTTACCAACTTGGATTTTACATGTATTGATTGTCCTAGATATGCGTTTCTCAGTTTTGACTAGAATGATTATGTTGATTACGTCTACCTTGCATAATTGTGATTTTGAATATCAAACGTCTTGCAATGGAGTATTTCTACACTCAAGAAATGCAATCACTTTTGGCCTGTCAATTATACGTTTGACTGTTTTTACATTGACTTCAGCCGAACTAGTTGACTGTGCTCTCGTGGGAAAACTTGTTTTGCATTTGCAGTCACTTTGACCTTTTGACTGACAAGCATGGGTCACGTATGTGACACAAGTAGTAGTAGTAGTAGTAGTAGTACTAGTTGTAGTAGTAGTAGTTGTTGTTGTAGTAGTAGTAGTAGTAACCGTAGTAGTAGCGGTAGTGGTAGTAGTAGTAGTAGCTGACACCATGCTTTATTAGTATGTTATAGTTTTGTTTCGGTTTAATCTATACAAATGTATAATTGTCAAATGACATAATAATAACACCAGTGCGAAGTCATATATTGATTCTAGCATTCAAATGAAAGTTTATCATTAGCATCTACACTGTTCTACTGCATACTGTAGTTGAAAAGTTTTCAGACATCTTGTCTTTACATTACACATAAATTATAGTCACTGATTTTACATATAGACGTTAATAAGCATCTTAAAATGTGTACCTGGGTTTTACTTTTTATATCTGACCTGTATCTGCAAGGTATGGCCCTAGAATTGGCAAATAATTAGCGTTACTAGCTAGTAGCGCGCTCGAATGTATAACTAAACGTTAATTATTGCTTACAGTCTTGAGAAATACAGAATTGTTTTTCTTTGGTCTGTATGGTAATAGGCCAATTGCATAAGATTATTGGGATCAGTGGAAATATGACCTGGCTATAGTTGATCATTTTTCAACGAGGGTCGATTTTTCACGCGTGGATGGGTCATATATAACGGGCAGATTCAGTTTTCAACGTTAAAAATTGATCAGTCATCTGTTGAAAAACTACCCATGGGGTCACTTTTCAACGGGGTCAAAATTTAATGTTACACCGGCTTTAATAAACACTGATATAATAGGTACATATCCAAGAGGCGGTACTTTAAACCATTCAGACCATAAAGACTGCTCGCGTGTGTTATATTGTTGTACCTAACTAAAAATAAATAATTCTATGAATGAATAAATGAATGAATGAATGAATGAATGAATGATTGAATGAATGAATGAATGAATGAATGAATGAATGAATGAATGAATGAATGAATGAATGAATTAATACATGAATGATTGAGTGAGTGAGTGAGTGAGTTACGTGAGTGATTGGGCTTGTAAGTCCCGCCAAGTGAGGACATTTCTCAGTAATAACACCAACAACTGTGGTCATTCCCGCCAACTGAGGACGTCCTCAGTTGGCAAAATAATAAATATGTCACAATCATCATAATTTCTCGTGAAACATGTAATAAATTAATAAAAAAAAGAATTGACTTCTGTTGGAGGTATTTAGGGTCGAGTGTATGGCCAGTGCGTGACTTTCGAAAATTGTTCTCTTTTCTCGCCATTTTTCGCTTCACACTTCCGGTCCTCTGTTGAAAGGCACTTAGCGAGTGCATGAATGTTTGTGTACATTTACGGATTCCAGGGCAAAAAAAACAGACTTAAATAAGTAACGTTGATTAGGATTTTGCGTGTTTTAAGTCTTTTCGGATTGTATTAACGACAAGTGTTTCTATTCCGTTCGAGATTAAAGACATCTCGGTTATTGTCACACATTTTCGCGACAATGTGTCTACTCGTCACTAGCCTATACCTTGTAGCACCCAAGGCCTAGAGAGGAGGTAAGGAAAAAAAAAAATAAGAAGATAAACTCAATTTTCTAAACAAATATTTATAACAAGGCATTGATTAATTAAACTTGGTAGATCTTAACCCGCCTTTGTTGTTAGGTCAGCCATATTAGATCTCCAGTCTGACTAAATGTAAACATGTGATTGAAACATTTTGTCAAAACTGGATTATTATTGAAAGATTATTAAATAAAAGTAAGTTGTTTTTCCTACTAAACAAGTGATTTCTCTGGCAATGGTATGAAATGAAAAATGGCAGTTGCGCACATGTTTTCGAATGACAAACTGTGTTTCCACTGGCTAAAAGAAATTATCAAATTTTATGACTTAGGGTAAAGTGATTTTGAGTCGGACACGATCAAAAGTCGGACATATTTGACACCGCTTTTTTTGCCGACAATATCCTCTTCCGTATAAAAGCCACTGTAATGTAAACGAAATAAACATTTCAACTAATTAGAGCAATCGTTTTTATTTGTTATGACGTCTTTTCCGGTATTCCAAATTGCCGTTACAATAAATAGCTTCAACAGCGCTTTATTTGACATCGAAACCATCACAAAAGTAAGGGTGGTCTGTGTATGGAATGGAATAAAGATAATAAACCTCTACTAAACTATTTAAAGGTTGCGTTTATTATACAGATTACAAGCAAATCTGTGTACTAAGTGTGCGTTTTATTGATATTCCAGCGATTATTTCTTAAAACAATATCCTCTTAAACAATGCACCGCATTAGATATTAAGTCGGACAGCAAAACATGCAATTTTGATTTTGATTCGGAAATATAAAAGTATGACTGAGTTGTTTGTACATATTCTGGTGCCTTGGTAACGTGCAATTAATTTACTATTTATACACAAATGTGTAAATATTATGTAAAGTAACAACAAAATATATCTTCACCGTAAAGGAATTGCTTACAAACATCCAACAATGCAACATAAATACAACTATTAAGAATTGATATACGTACGATATACTGAACTTCAGCCAGCATGCTTGCTTGGTTCACAGTACAGATAATACTATGAATGGATTAAAAACGTACGTGATTACTGATTAGTATAATTACGTTGTCGGTTTGCAATATTCAATTAAAGTGATAAACAATTGGAAAATCGACTAGTGCGAACAACAGAATTTTGTATTTTGGTCGGAGACTACGAAGGCATAGGGCTGTGTCGGCGTCGGCATTAGCTTCGCCGCGACGATATCACGAAAGAAACTTGACGTACTGATTTTCTATCATAGACCTTGCTACCTTATAGTAAATATGAAATATGTCTAGAAATATTCCATTTCTGACAGCCTATGTAGAATTTAAGCTTCCGACTCCAGAAAGACGAAGCTAAAGGGCCACTTTATCCACTTTGACAGTACATACGGTTTATTGTAAGTTTTTGCTTTGCTGGAGTTACTTGAAAGTCATACTATCTGTTCAATGGATGAAATATAATTATTAAATACTATATACGTGTTGGTGTTTTCAGCGTCGACATATGGTTTAGCAGTTAACAGAATACATATGCTGCACCAGTCACAACGTGGTGCGAGTTTTATGTTCCAAATTCGTTATTGTTAGGTCACAGGCAAGATCTGATATAGTACATTCGGAAGTCAGACAGACTTCTCGAATGTTGAGTTTGTATTATACTTTGTGCAATGACGTCCCGAGCAGACAAGAGTTTATGCTTTTATAATAATGGCGAATTTCTGCGTTACGCAGGGCTTGCATAAAGGGAAGTTTGGGAGTAATTTTCTCACATTTTTGTCACAAAACTTCCAAAATTGCATCCATGGAAGTTGCAGAACTTCAAAATTGCAGCCATGGAAGTCCCATCATGTAAGGATCTGAATTTCAAATTTAATTACTTCCAAAATACCATATTCATACTTCAAACCTTTTAACAGTTTAAATATTAATATTCGTTGCCAATTATCGCAAAGTTAAATAAAGGCTCACTTGGCGAAACACTAGTATTGTTTTACATTTGATATTGATCTAATTCCTTAAAGTATATATCGATTATCAAAACAGATAATTAAAACACATAATTATTTACAAAATGGGCTTGAAACATAATGAAATAAATCTAATTTATGGTCATTTACATCTCATTGTCCGACTCAATATCAACTTCGGCAACATTACCCATAACTCTATTTTGTATTTTGACAGAGTTATGCCCCCTTTTCACTTACATTTTGTGTTTAAAGTTTATATTTAAAAGTTATTCACTTAAAACTTGGAACTAAACTTTGTCATCAACTGTAGTATCAGAGGCAACATTACCCATCACTATGTTTTGTATTTTGGCAGAGTCAGCCCACTATTTACATAGACTTTGTAGTTATGCCCATTTTTCACATAGATTTTCTGGTTAAAGTTTATATTCAAAAGTGTTGTAACTTCAAAACTACATAAGTTATTCACTTGAAACTTACAACTAACCTTTGTCACCAACTCTAGTATTAGGAGCAACATTACCCATAACTCTGTTTTGTATTCGATAGAGTCAGCCCACTGTTTACATAGACTTTGTAGTTAAAGTTTTTGTTCCAAAAATGTATAAACTATACAAGGCTTCACTTAAAAGTGTTGTCTTTTAACAAATGTATGCTCCTTCTACTATCCAAAATATGTACCAACTGACATACTTGGAATAGTCGAGCGCGCTGTCCTCTGACAGCTCTTGTTTTCTGATATTAGCTCAAGCTGCAAAGCTTTGTTACTTGAAAATAAAAACTAACTTTTTATTTTTTCATTTATGTAAGCTGAATGCAAAATAATTATCTTTTATAGGTCATGGTGCTAATATTTATCTTTCAATTGGGGACAATTATATTTCAAACTTAGTTATGTTGATTGTAAGATGTATTACAATCTGTATTTAAATAAAATTTTAATTTGCATTACTTTTGTATAAAGATTAAATTATTAATCTGAAAGACCAATAGTTACATTAATTTATTATATTTAAAGCAAGCAGTGTTACTACAACTTCTAAGAAACCAGTAAGCAGACTTTACCTGGCTTCAGGCTTTTATCACATGAGAAATGTTTCTCTCATTAGAACGAAAACACAACAGAGCGTGATTACTGTAGACTGTTTAGAACACGTGTCACATTTACAAATGACGTTGTCCTTTTATGTATTCCTTACTACGATGCAAAAGATTTTGAATACAAAGGCAGTTATGTTTACGGTTCAAATTCAAAGACGCATTGTGATAAAATTATTAGCGATGTGTTGCAAACCATGTGACATACCTATCAATAAACTAGTAACCATTACTGTTAATAGCGAGTTGGATTGATGTTTAAAGAAATAACATTTGAACAGATTGTAATTAGGTATTAGTAGTTAACGTGTTGATATCATTTTGGAAAACATTTTTTATTTGCGTTGAATGGGATTTATTTTAAGGGAACACACACGGAACTTTAATTTTGAACTTAGTAGAATGCCGCATGCAGCATTTCCAAACATTCCAAACTTTTTTTAAAACATCACAAAGGCATTGGGATGTGTAAGCAATTTATGGCATATCACAATATTTGACGTTACTCTTTTTGATGCCATAATATCAAACGCAAATATATTACTTTTAATTTCAGTTGCTTTCTTTCGTTAGAAAGTAGAATAACCGAATAAATAAGTATCATCGAAAAAAAACTTAACTAATCTTATGGTGTTTTGGAAATTGACATGAAAATAAACAGTATTAAAAAAAAAGTCAATAGTGAATGTACTTGTCCTTCATAGTCACTACGATGACAGTCGTGTTGGTAAAATTCATAGTGTCATATGAGCTGATAATAGGGATCGAATTGAAGATACACTTTCGCTGATTTTTAATTTTAAGCCCATCTGTTTTAAATTTAATAGGGATCGAATTGATACACTTACCCTGAATTTTTATTTTAAGCCCAGAAATTATGAGGCCAGTAAAATAATTATTATTTGTATCTTTAACTGTATTTAAATTTCTAAACAAGTCTTTGTTTAATTCACGAACATTACAACAGTTGGTTGAAAACAAATATCATAAAAGCAAAAACAAATCGCATTTCTTAGCCACAAAGATATGTTTTGCAACATTTTACCGTTTATATTTTCTTATTCTGAATGCTTACATTTAAACCCGTTAATTGTTTGTTTTGATTTATAAATGGCTAGTTATTAACAAATCCGACGCTTAGAAAATCATGCTTAATAAACTAAGATACAAGCAATAAATATCGAACTTTTTTATGTACTGTAATATAAAGGAAGTACGTGATTCTATCTATAACACACAAAATCACAATCTCAAATAGGAAAACCGAATCATCAGAGGGAAATAAAAGATGATATGTTAGGAAAAAAATTGGATATTCATCTTCCAGATACTGTTCTGTCTTTATCGCTGGAAGTTTTATTCAGACGGTCTATCATCAAGTGGAGCACATTTTAGATAACATCAGCTGTTGAGCCAACGATGAAAGGACCATTTGATCCGCCGATTATTAACAATCGTGCGTCTTGATATATAGACACTGAGTTGTAAAATCTAATGATTAAAGGTTCGTCGTATGAAGAGCATTGCTCTGGAAACATTTAAAACATGTTATGCCCCAAATTCAAGTTATTTGCATGATCTTGTAAAGTTTAGGCACTCGTCATATAACTTTTGGCATAACAATTTGACATCTCTTCCTAAACCTCGGACAGAACGTCATGGAAGAAAATATTTTAGATTTGCTGCATGTTAACTTTGGAATTCTCTTGCTGATGATTTCAGAAATACGTTAAGCTTTACCAACTTTCGATTCCTTATCTCTAGTAAGAATGGGCCTTACTTGTCATGCAGCTCCTGTGGTAGAGGTTAACAGATATATTGACTTAAATGATCGCAACAACTTGCAGTACACTGCATTATTCTGACTTGTAGTTAATTTAAAAATATACATTTTCAGTGTTTTCTCGGCGTAACTGTCTAAGATCTAGATTTCTTGTGATAATTGTATGCAGCGGGAAAACTGAATGCCAATAGAATTGGGCAAATTTTCTAATTTTAGGTAATGCAAACTTACAACAATGGTTTGATGTACCAATAACTATTGCATATTTTGGGGGATTAAAATTTACATAACTGTTTACATAAACGGTTAAAATAAAGTTATAAACATATCTTCGACATACACTCAAGAACTGAACATTATTATGAACAATTTTAATCATTGTATGTCATGAACAGAATGTAATATTCATTCACATAAGGCAATAATTATTTGGTTTAGCCTACATCAGCGGCACGCTCTATAAATAGCAATTACAATGATACCATTAGTTGAACGATATCTGTGCTCTAAAACATACATAGATATTAATTCGGCGAAGATTGGTATGAAATGGTCTATTGTAACGTATTCAACACACTCCAGAGAACGGGTGCATCATTTAAAACTAGCGCGCGGTATAGCTGTGCTAATACACATTCATCAATTAGCGTCCGGAGAATCATAAACCCGAGAATTTCAATCGATGGGGAATTTATATTTATAAGCTTACTGTGCATGTTATTTTATATTTGAATTGCGGTTGCGTTTTATTAAGAAGTATTTATAATTGCACTTTTCTATCAACTTCTCCAGTAGATGTTATTCAATCTTTAAAAATAGATAAGTCTCGTATTACGTCGAAATGCTGAACACGTTACTTTTACTTCATTTGCATAGCACGAATATACTATTTGCAAAACTAATGATACTTATAGTATATTATTTAACATAACATTTTCATTCATTACCGCAATTATTTTCTGACAATGATATTTTGTTAAATTTGCCTGATAAATTCATGTAACAGTTATAGTAATGCAAATTACTAGCATTTATGTTATGCAATTATCACCGGTGAAAACATAGTAAGAATAATCGGTTTATTCATGGTACACATATTAATAATGTTTGAGCTTATCTCAAATTACTTTTGGGTCCGATAAGTTGTCTTATGCTGTCCGAAGAATCTACTGTCTGAGAAGTATACTTAGTGGGGACCAAAAAAGCTGGGTTCCGAGGAGTCAAGTCTTGTCCCACTTGTATTATGTTTCGGATTAAAAATGACATCTCAATATTAATTTCAACGCCGATTGTCTTTTTTAAAGACATGTCTTGTTTCTGATGTGTAGATATATAGACAGTGACTATTTATTTTATGCAATTCTTAATCTTTAAACTTTATTGCATATAACATTTGTATGTATTTCATCAAAAATGAACTTAATCATGTATATGTTGTGTATGTACTGCCATGCTTGTCTTATTAAAATGATTCATTTTGTATTTTATCAATAGTATTTTATTATGTGTTATCAACATTATTGCATTATGTGCTATCAATAGTATTTTATTATGTGTTATGTTATGTCAGTTTCAAAAGCTCATTAGAGCTTATGTTACCCGTTATATTTTTCACCGACTTTGTAAATAAAATTTAGTCGACTTGATCAGCGTTATTTGCTTGCGTTTGATTGTAAAATTCGATTTTTAGAAGCTTATAAATATTCAAAGTATTTATTGCATTTACGTTAAAAATGTTCATGTTAATTGGGAAAAACTACATACAATGTTCCTCAATAGCATAAAACGTATGTTATTACGACAGTTACGAAAACTAAAACAAAGATCCCAAAGCCTTTAAACCTTAGACAAAGAGCATTGGAAACAGGAACATTGGAAACAGGATATATTTTACAATGTAAAAATGTAACAGTTGAAAATACAATAATGTCAACATTTCCATGTAGTACTCTGGTGGGAATTTAGATACTGTTATCAAACGTATCAATGACGCATTTATAAACATCGTCATGGCGCACGGGAAAGCTAACGGTTATACTTGTATTTTCTTGAAGTGTTGAAGTGCAAATTCCTGAAAATATGATTGTGAAACTAATTTTAATACCATTCAGCTTTATTAAAGTAGTTTTAACATATAAGTGCTAATCAAAGCACATAGTGTTTTCTCTATTCTTTTCTTTTGGATAACTGATCCATTGCAAAACTGATTTTAGTAAATATATAATCGGCACTTAGAGACTGTGTGAAATTTGCACAATGCATTAATATTTAATTATGCTTAAGTAAATGAAACGTTATATGTTTGTATATTTGTAAGTGTCTTCGACTAACATAAACGTATATTATATGCGCACTGTCACATACACGCGTGTCAGAATAAGATTTATGTGCATGAACATAAAAAGCTTAGTTTAATATAACAGACGAATTAAAAAAATAAAAACACTGTGTTAATACGACGATCTGGGCACGAAGTGACACCCAAAACAAATATTTCATTGTCACATTGGTATAGCTCGCAAACATTAACCTGACACTGACTTAAATACCGTTATGATGATAACATTTGTTAACGGACTGGAATCGAGTTAAATGGATTAAAGTGTATATCGCACTAAATAAACTGTTATGGCATCATTAAACTCACGAAACACGTGCGCGAACAAAGCCGAGTAAAAATATCGTAAACTATTGAAGCGCGTAATTTATGCTAATCGAGTTCACGAGTATCAGGTTAATTTTGGCGCGCTATTTTTATATAGTTCGACCAACTTCATTTAGTCGGCCTAAAAGTAGTAATTGCCAATAAACATCGACCTGTCCTGAATATCGGTTTGGTGTGGATAAATCTTTGCTACCATCGCTTATTATTCGATTGCATTGTTAGTAAAGTGGTTGACTATCAGTCTATTGGTTGCACAGCAGTGTGGTCAAAATGTTGCGGTCACGAGTTCGAATCCCACCATATGCTACAGTTTTTCTGTTCAATGTACCAGCG
This sequence comes from Congeria kusceri, assembly GCA_027627225.1. NCBI lineage: Eukaryota > Metazoa > Mollusca > Bivalvia > Myida > Dreissenidae > Congeria > Congeria kusceri. The sequence continues at coordinate 65,827,859 of CM051028.1, forward strand.
CTATTTTTTCTTATTGTGATATTTTTCCATCGCACAAAAAGTTGTCGGATGCAAGACTGTTTTTAATTTCTGTTTGTATAATTAATAGTGTAAGGATAAAAGTAATGTCAAAACAACGTTTACTAGATTAAAACAAACATATCATCACTCTATCAAAGTTAACAAATATAAAAAGGAATTCAAATGATTCATCGAAAAGTAAAGTTTATACATATAATGTGAACTTGTGATATAATATAAAAAATTTTATGTTAAAGTGCTACGGTCATTTTTTTCCAGCCGACATTAATACAATGCAGTCCACTTTTTGTATAAAGCTACAAAAGCTATCCACAATGTACATAATACTCGACCGTGCGGGACCTTCGAGAGGCGAACTAGAACGTATGCTATGTAATTTAATTATGCACATGACCAGTAAGCAACATATGAACACAGAAACATTCCGAGGTTGCAGAATAGGCTATGTATGTATGGCAATTTTTGTTAAAAAAGCTTTCAACTTGAGAAATACATATCATACATACTACGAATAAATTTAGCTGTATTATAGTATTATAGTATATACCTCTCACATGCTTACCTAATATGCTTACCTAGCATACTTTACTAAGTACACTTCTATATACAAATATATTTTAAAACATTCAAATGATATATAATCGATTTGTATAACATTTTAATTGTTGAAAATTTTCTGTATTTTAAAAGCGAAAAATATATTATACTTGTGAATACATTGTACTTCATAACGTTGTGTAATCATATACATGTTTTTTGTTATGACCTTGACATTCATAAATCTGATGTGTGTAGAACATCTTATGTATTGATAAAAAATGAGTGTACTCATGGGCTTTACTGCCCCGATGTATTTGGAAATAAACCTTAAACCTTATGTACTTGTAGATTATGAGTAAAAGACCATTTTGATTGTTTTTATTGTTTAAATAGGATCTATTAATAATTTCTGAATTAGTTTATTGATAGTATTTCATAGACCAGTCCACTGATAGCAAGGAATTGTTTCGCAGTTCTGATCTGCTCCACGATATTGAAAGCATTGAAGCAGGGGAGGTCACTGTGCAATTGCCATCTCAAAAGCGAAACTTGCTTTCGATTTGAGGTACTAAAGACTCTGGTTATCGCCGTAGTCTAATAATAATACGCATACTGCATGATGAATTATTATTGAAAAAGATGAAGACGAACAAGAAGAAGAAGAATATAAATAAGAATAATTTAAAAAAGAAAGTTATCTACTAGACGTGTTTTTTCTGTTTCTGTTTTAATCACTTATTGTGGTAAAGTTAGCATATTAGTCTAACTAGTTAACGTATGTGATGCTGGAAATTACTACAACATTGTTAATTGTCGTATGAATGCAAATAAAAACATTCGCATGTTAGACACGTCATATCTAATGTTTGTGTTAACAACACACGCAGAAACTACCTCAATATGAGCCTCTTCTCGTGCATCGTTTATTGTAACCATTTGTCCGCCACTACCGGAGCAGAAGAAATCCCCACTAGTCTGTATCCTTGGGATTGAAAGGTAATAGTAGCAAAGGCATTCTCTGGTTCCACCATATAGGAAAACGTCGAAAAATATCGACCATGTGACTTCGGACACAGCGTGGTGATGCCTTTAAAAATAATAAAAATTAGTACAAACTTTCTAGCCTTTTATTTTGAAACAGTTTACCAAATTGTATCATTCATATGCAACATCACAAAGAAGGTCATTTAGTTAACCAGCTAGACAAATTTTGGATTGGAGCAAAAAGTTATAAAACAGGAGATGAATTGCGAATTTCCTCTTGCATCGTATTATTTGTCAGTTTAAATTAAACAAGAATTTGGTAGTCACCTTAGATCGTTAGATCCTGACAGATTATTAACTTCTCAAACATCAAACTACATGAAATTGGTGAACAATGTGCACATCCAACTGCATAAGCAAGACAAAACACTTATTAGCAGCACAGTGTCCGTTATTTAAGGCAAGTGACCAATGGCCACAACAACACAGCATAATTAAAATACACGTAACACAAACAAAACACAAATATGAATAAAACTGGGGTCACCATTTTTGAACAGTCAATGGAAAGCATCTAGGGTTTAAACCGATTTACAGGCACTAGAACCTCACATCCGGCCCAGAATTATTCACAATACATTTACAGGTAACTAAAGATTAACCTCACATCATCGCAATTCAAATCTTGGAAATCTTGATAATTCCGGAACTTCGAAAACATTGTGCCATTCTTGCGCTACCTCTATATAAAGAAGCGTATACTTTGGACATATGTAAATAGTGCTCAGAGCAGTAACATTGTTGGGCATCAACCTAATATTGTTCAAGCTTCTATGTCAACAATAAATGGAAAGATATTACCATCGGAGTTGACGTCATTAGACATAGATGTGTCATTGTCGTCGATGTCTGGAAAAAAAATATAATTCCCTACACTTTCACAAAAAGGTACGATTGTTACTCGTTTATGCGCTTCCACTCTTCCGGATTCCCATCTTTCGGATATATCCGCAATACACATTGCATTTTTGTGAGAAGTGTCGTTTTAAAAACAACAGTGATGTACAAAAATATGCATGAAAATATGACTTTTAATGCACGTCTTATTTTGTTATAGAAAATATATATATACATGTAATGTTAATATCCTATAAAAGACAACATTTTGGTATATGCAATTAGTGGACTGCTCTTCAAATTAAAAATCGTTCACAATGTACAACAACCCCTTTGACCTCAACGATTGAAAGTCATTGGTTTGCTTATAAATGAGAATTCCCCAAAAAGAACAATACAACCAATATATAAAATATTACCAACAATACAACCAATATATAACATATTTACTGTATTCGCATATCGTTGGGTATTCGGTTCCCATATCCATCAAATAAATCGCAAAGGCTTGTTGATACCCGCAGTCGGATGGGTACCAGTAGCCGTTTGAGATTTTGGTACATTTTGTTCCAGCTATTTCACGGTGTTCTTCCTGGTGAGCAGCCGACCAGTGGGTATAACCCAATTTATTACCTGAAAAATGATAAGAACCAAACTTAAAAAAAAAAGTTTAATGAGGTTACAGGTCTTGCATGTATTCCGATTAACGTGTAGTACATTCCCGATAACTTCCGTTTATTTCCATTTAGTGCGTTATAACTTTTGTTGAGTGTATAGTGACATTTCGTTTTGTTTTGCTTTTTGCAATCACATTAATACGTGTTCGATTATGTGTTTGTGAGACAATTAAACATCAAAAACAGCCTACTTGTGTTCTTAAGATAATGAACGTACATGTTTATGTAAATCTTAGCACATTGAGACCAAAATTGTCCATTGAAAGCCAGAAGGGGCTATCAGCCTTGCACATTTGCTGTCTTTCAAGGGACGATATTACTCCTTAGCATTTCCCTCACTGGCTGTACAGTTACCAGAAGGCCATGTGAATATTGACTCGACGTTGATGTCGTTCAGCCCAGTCCAGGCCGCTTCCGTGGCACTGTGCCTGATTAGAAATGCTTGCACATAGTCTTGTTCAGCCTGATCGCCTATAACAGCAGTACATATATTTTCTTTCATATGGTGAAAGACTGGAAAACAACAGTCTTTCAAAAACATTTACGCTAATCTTAAGTCATGTGTGAAATTGAAAGTCTGTGGTAAGATTATGTTAACGGACTACTTTACATGCAACATCGGCACTAAACAGGGGTGTGTGACGTCAACGATTATCTTTAATCTGTTCATAAATGACCGTATATCATATATAAAACTCCACTCGAGAAAGGGAATATTTATTACAGAGGACACTGGCGAATTGTATGGATTAATGTTTGCTGATGATGTCGCAAATTTCGCGGATACAGTTATAAAATCTACAATCGCAACTTAATTGCATTGATAAGTTTTGCACAGAGACTGGAATGAAAATCAATTTAGCGAAGTCAAAAATAATGGTGTTTCGGAAAGGTGGACCGTTACGAATGAGCGAACAGTGGCTATATCAAGGGCAAACTATCGAAATAGTCGCAATGTACAAATACCTCGGGGCATACTTTACGCCTACGCTGTCATGGACAAAAACCCGTGAAATTCTTGCTCAACAAGCGCAGAAAGCGGTGAACATGATCTTCAGGTACCAAAGACACTTCGGATTCTTCAGCCATTTCGTAGCTTTCAAACTGTTTGATTCGATAGTAAAGCCGATACTGACGTATTCATCCGAAATGTGGGGCTACGAGTACTGCGAAGAAATCGAACGGGTCCATATTTCATTCTGTAAAAGATTATCGTGTTTGAACAGAAATGTTGCGAACTTTTTTCCATTAAGTGAAACAGGCCGCCTACCACTTTCAATCACTTATATGACAAAATGTGTGAAGTACTGGATGAAGCTTTTGACCATGCCCCGGCACAGATATCCACGCCAGTGTTATGAAATGCTGTGCTCCCTGGACGAGCAAGGCCGGCTAACCTGGGCTACACGTGTGAAGCGGCTCCTATTCAGCAACGGGTTCGGTTTCGCTTGGATATCTCAGGAAATTGGGCAGCAAGAAGTATTTTTACAGGCATTCTGCGACCGATTAAGAGACTGTGCAAGCCAAAACATTTTTGCGAGTATACACTCTTCGCCAAAAGCCCTCAGCTATGCGCTATACAAATCTGCATTGACACCGGAGACATATTTAAGTGTCTCAATACCATATATTTATAAACGAACGTTATCGAATTTTAGGTGTTCAGGTCACGGACTGAATATAGAAAAGGGAAGACAACTAAATATAGATAGAGAATACAGATTCTGTAATCATTGTCTTCAGAATAATGTGTTTGCCATTGAAAATGAAGTCCATTTTCTTATTGAGTGTCCGTTATATAACGAATTAAGAGAATGCTACTTCAAAGACGAGTGGAAGAAAACAGCTAATGCACAGGTTAAATTCATAAATATAATGTCGGATGTGAATGAAACTAGTGTATTTCTTCACTCTAAGTATCTATATCTGTCATTCTTAAAACGATCATCGAACGCCTAGAAGAACATGTACGTATGTTCTTACATGTTACATAATTATATACGAACTTTATAAGCGCATAAAGGAATCATTGTTAGTGCAATTTTACAGAAACTTTATCCACTTTAGATTAATATAATGCATATTTATGTTGCTCGCAATTTACACACACTGTTCCTCATGCATTAATTAGTATATTTTTTATATGCATTTACTATGTGTGTTTTTTTCTTTGTTTTTTTGTACAATTGTATAGGTGACATCACTTATTATTATTATGATTGATCGAAATGTATTTTGGGCCGGTGGCCATATGGTACTGAATAAACTGTATTATTATTATTAGTATTTCCCTCTGTGAGCTTTGTAGGACCATGTTTTGGCCAACCACATTCTTCACACTTAAAATGTGACACATGAAATCATATTCTTCACAGGTGTGTACAAAATAATATTCGTGATCATGTATTATTAATTTACCATTGTACAATACCATTTACATCTTTATATCATATTGCCTTAACACTAAATCCACTTTTTTTTAAAATATTAAAATTTATTTTGACCACGGTATTTGTATATTGCAGTTTTTTGTCATCAGTGTCACTTTATTTTCCAAAACTGTTGTAGATTATCGCCAACATGTATTTTCATAAACTGTTATGAAATATAACGCATTAAATGTACCTTCTTTTGTATAAAATTGTTGGCATATGTTTGTTCAACTTTTTTTTATGAATCAAGACAATAGGTAATTGACCACTTAGAAAATCGGTATAGAGTATCTTTACAATCATAATGTTTTTAACTTATTTGTCAATTGTTATACATTTAGATCGTTATATCAATATGATCTGAAGGGCAATATTGATAATTTTAACAATTTTGCTACAATACGTGCCTTTTGAAACAAATTTCCCTCCTGTCCGGGAGCAAAGTGTGGCAGCCATAGTTTTCTCGGATAGAAGTTCGTAGCAGCTCGTCATTTGATATGCCATGATGAACCGTTGATTCTGGACCGTTCTTTCACCACATCTGGACACTGACTTATGTTTCCTGCAATACATGCATCTTTTAGAAATGTTTGTATTAGGACGAGACATATGGTGAGTTGATATTCCTATTGTATTTGACTTTGGCTAAGATGGAAAGGCCTACATGTAAACAAATTAGAACAATATTACAAACAAACAAAACACGTGGCATTCAAATTTAAACATGTATTCACAATTTGGAAAGTAATTTTAAGTTTATTAATATAACATAAAAAAAACGTGTATACAGTCTGATAAAACTGCAGATTTATAAATAACACAAAAGGTAGGACTTGCGATGTGTGGTCTAGTCCAAGAAAAGCATGGTTTAAAATTTTATAATAAATGTGTAGTGTGTATACTAAACAGTCAGAATCTCGTATCGAATAAATTTCTGAATTGAATGGACACAATTAGTCAGTATGCCGGTCGATAAACCCAAAAAGGTGGTACGTACAACTTGTTTTTGCATAAAATTATTCTAGATTCTATACCATGTCTCTACTTAGAAATTTCATCTAACTTGTTCATCGTTGAGCATTTTGAAATATTCAATATGGCTGCCAAGATGGACGCCACAAATTTAAAATTGGCATATATCTATTAATATGTAACGTAACTACAATATTCTGAATGTACATAATGTATGTGTTGTTAGAAAGTGTATTGATAAACATAAAACTGATTTTTTACTTAAATAAAAGAATTAATAATATTTAAAATGGCGACAAAATGGCCGCCAAATAAAAAAAGTGCGTGTTTTGTTGGTTTGATCATTTTTAATATACCATTTTTGCCAGAGTACTATTAATGGCTATGTAATAATATGCTTAAATGTTTTTTAATTGAACAAGAGCTGTTTTTAAAAGAGTGTTGCCCCCTCTAGGCTTAAAAAACAAGTTGGATACAAAGAGCGTAAACTGCAAATATAGTCCCGTTTTATATAAATCAAGGTCCATAAGTGATTTGGTTAATCATAGAACTGGATTAAGATGTTACAACCTAAAACATGTTTATCACGTTTGATGGACATCGTATCAAAACTGTTGCACTTACAATGCTGAAACTCTGCAGTTAATTAGGCGATTTGCATGATTATCGAAGTTGACCAAGAAAGTATCCCAAGAAACAATTGTATGAAGTTTCGTAATGATCAGTTGAAACTGATGGACACACAGAGGAGAAATAGCTTAAAAGGCCAATGTTAGGTAATTCCAGGGCCATACTTTCACAATTTCCCGGGCAATTTGATTATCGAACTTGGTTGAAATGTTATGCCGAAAACATTTTTATGATATTTGGTGAAGATCAAATGAAAACTATTTGACTAAGAGAGCGGAAACAAATGTGTTTCTCCACAGACCGAACAACATTAGAAAACCAACATACCCGTAACCTTCGATGGGGGCATAATTAGTTCAGTGTGGATAATAAAGCAGATGTCATATTCTAATTATTTTGTGTTCGGTTAGCATGCCATGTATATGCAAGTAAATACACAGCAACATTTTACAAAATCATCATAACCAGTTCAATTTTCGTTTTCACATTCAGTATTACTAAAACTATCATCATCGCTTAATTGCTGACTTGCTTCTTTTGTCAATCTGTTTTGACAGTCGATTGTCTCATAACAATTGCAAAATATTGTGGTGAGCCAAGTAACAATCACAATGCAAAATTACACGTGGTAAAATTACACATGGTTGCTCCGATGTTGAGGGTACCAGAAGAAATTAAACACAATGTTATTACACTTTGCCTCTATGTGCTATTTGGCCTTTGATTATTTCTGTGTCCCTGCAGTGCAACCACTGGTAGAAATTCGATGACACCTGTTCGTGGCTTTAATACAAAGAGGAAACGAACATATTGCAAGATGTTCCTTTTTGATGAGTTTTCACCGGGTTATATTCTTTTAATTATATTTTTAAAAAGTATTTGTGGCATGGAGGATGCTACATTCATCAATTATTACTACATCTGATTTTCCAGTTCTTCCGACTGGATTTGAGATATGAAATTGTTGAAGTCAATTGTATGTGTTACGTGAGCGCCATTACTGTAAAATAACAAATTACATACAGAGTTAGCACCTTTGAGCATTTCTATGTGCAGATAAAATAATAATTGGTACTTGCCTTCAAAATATGCTAGGAATTGTTATGTTATGGTTGTTATAATGCAGGAGAGACATACTCTGCAAAACATTACTCTATAAAATTGATTACAAAATAACTACTAAGGGAGATAATCATGAAGTTAATGTTTTACAAAAATTGCCATTGAAAAAGCTAAATATTGATATCACATGGACCCGTGTTATCAGTTTCATTCTATTATTCATAAATAACATACGAACACTAATTATGTTCTCAACATCCATAAACATTTTACAAAGACTGTTTTATTTGAAAATTAATAAATTTCGGAAGCTATTTTATCGACCATATTTGATTTTTCAACTGGTGTTTTGCTTAAAATATTTGAAAAAAAAATTTTCATGGTGTTCCAAACAACAAACACAATGCATATGCTCAAAATGTTTCTGTTTTCTCATGTTGTTAAAGAACAAATGTCGATTTTAAAATTTCGGCCGCCATCTTGGCAGCCATCTTGGAAGCCGTCTTGAATGTATCAAAATGCTCAATGATGACAAGGTTGCATCAATGTACAATGTATAACATCACAATAAACAGACCTAAAGTTAAAAGATTATTTGTCATTTATACAATATCTCAAACGCATCACGAGCTTTATCGCGTGCTCTTTTGTTTTAAATAGGTTAACCGTTAAACACGTGATATCAAAGTGCAATGAAAGGATAAAATTTCGGATTAATTTGAATTTGACTGACATATGAGGAAACGTCTATTGTTTCCAACATACCATCGATCCGGAGTAAATTGCACCATGTCGATGAAAGCTGAATCCTTTTATTAACTGCAAACAGACATACATAAAATTAAATAATACTGAATATAAAATCATGTTTATAAGTGCAATAATAAAAAATACAAGAACTTCATGCTCAGGTGAGCTAACAATAAATGCGATGACACAGTTTTGCAGTCATTATAGGTGAGAAATGTTCCTTAAATTTGCCGATGAACATAATAACTATATTCTTATCGACACTTTTCCAACTTGATAAGAAATGTGCATTGTAGATTATTGCAAATAGTGGTAATTAAAAAACAACACTCTTAACATGGGACTTTTGTAGTTCATGCTTAACGCCATTTACGCATTAGTATGATATTCTAGTTTGTTAATGAAGATACGACGATACTTTTTACGCATTAGTATGATATTCTAGTTTGTTAATGAAGATACGACGATACTTGTTCTGAAACTCTGTACACAATATTTACATGGTATCGAATAGGTTACAAAGCTTAATTTAGTTAATATGAATAAATGCGAATATTCGAATATTCGATTGAATGAAAAAGCGAATATTCGAATACCGATTTTGGTATTCGATGCCATCCCTAGTAATACCGGTAATCAAATTTAAACTGTTTTTTCATGCCTCTCACAACGTATTAATACATTTATGAACATATACATGCACTTTGCTTTACTGGAAAATGAAATATTTATGCAATCCGCGAATTGAGCGACTAAATGCGTGTTGAAAGATTCCCGTGTAAGCTAGACCGGAGAGAACGTTATTGACATCCGACAGTGCTTCAGATAAATTTTATTTCAGTCGTTGTCATAGAAAATTATATTTTCATTCGCGGCTAAGAAACTCGTTAAAATATTTTTTTCTGTAACCACTCGTGAAATCAAATTCGATCATTCACCGAAGTCGTGGTCGTAGAAAATTATATTTTCACTCGTTGCTATGCCATTCATGAAAATATGTTTTTCTATAACCACTCGTGAAATAAAATTCGATCATTCACCGAAATCAACAAATAATCTCTATATATTTGCAGACAAACGCAACAGTTCCTAATAATCATATTCCTAACAAATATAAGTTTAACAGCAAACCTTTTTCTGCCGCAGTGGAAGAACCTATATTGTAGTGGTGAAATATGGCACGTGAAACTTACGAGCGATAAGCAACTGTTAGCAGTGTCAATTCAGTTAATTTCGTCACTGAGGCCTTGATGTGACATACATTAGAACTAGACATGTATATCATATTCACATACAAAATTAAAAGTAGATAAAAGATGATATGTTTACAAATTTGTATATGTTCGTTAGGTCATTGTGGTCAGTTGAAAGAGAACCACTATAGGTCATCAAAGTGTAAACAAATTGCTTGTAGCTCCATATATGAATGACAGTGTGTGTCGCGGTATGAAATTAGTCGATATAAGAGCAGTCATCATATACAATGTACGATGGGGGTTCGAGTCCCGGACTTGCTAAACTATTGTCTCACCCTTTGAATTTGGGCTATTCAAGTACTAAAGACTTCCTCGTGATGGAATAAAGGACCAGCGGATGGTAATAAGGGTTTCTCTCCTGCTGATGTCTCTGGAGTTTCATTATTCCTATATTATTAAGTAATACTCGTTTGAACACGAGGAGAAATTCCCATTCAAGCGGGGAAGACTGACACGGTATATGAAAATACAAATAACTTTTTAAAGTTTAACGCCTTATACATCAAAACAAATAAGTATTTGGATATTCAATAATTCTTAAGACTATATAACTAGTATATATTCACGTATTACGAATCACACAGTTCAGAGATTATATATCTGTACATGAAAGGGGGTATAGCTCGAACACATTAACCTGACACCTGTGAATTCAATAAGCATAAATAACGCGCTCGAATTGATCCCTATATTAAACTCGTTTTTGTTCGTTCGCGTGTTTCACGAGTTCAGTGATACCATAACTGTAGTTTTCATAGGGTTAATCGTTTATCGATTAACCTCGATTTCGGTACGGAGACTTACTAGTATTTGCTATATACCTGTTTAAAATCTTAACAAAATACACGCTTTATCAATCGGTGAAATACGTGTCGACAGAAATAAAATCGCGTAGTATGCTTCTCGCTATTTTTCCAATCCCGTACTACCATAATAGCTGGACTACTTGTTTTAATGACGTCGTGATCGAGTTATGTAAACAAATATAATCTATACCTACAATGATTAGTCACTATTGTAGATTTTAAACAAATAAAATGAGGTAAATGCACATTTGAAGTTTGTCGTGGTATGTAATAAAAGGAATATTACGCTATTCAATTGTTCCAAGAGTATGCATTAGTCTCGTGGCTGGCGTTATTTCGTATCACACTCGAGGCTCCGTCTCTCGTGTGATACGTCATCACACAAGCCACTCAACTAATACATACTCTTGGAACAATTGACTAGCGTAATATTCCGTATACATTGATCGTAACGGAGTTGTAATTTATCCATGCATATACTTAAATGTCAGTTTCTTGCTAATTTTCCGCGTTATTGCGTGATTCTAAAAAAGGGGGATACGGCTCAACAGTTTGTATTGTTTGATTCATCGTACAGCTATAAATATATATGGTTTTAAAAATATAAAAGATGGCAATGTACCTGGATGATCATTGGTCAATTTTTACCGTATTTACTCGGGTCATCGTGCTCAAGTTCGGTCGAAATGCTTTGATGAAATCAGCATCGATTGAAATAGCATACATTATAAAGCGTTTTTAACGTTTTTAATGTCTTTCGTATAGCGTTAACATTACCCTACAAAGTCTACAAGCACATGTAGCCTAGTGGTTTTTTAGTTTAAACATATTTTATTTTCATAATGAAGTACAAGTACAAATGACATTTATACATACATAAATTATTTATCGATACATTCATATGAAAAAAGGGTCGGACCTAAAGTTCTAACAACATTATATGTGGTCTTTCCCTGTGTGATTTAATTACGTGTTTCGGGCGATGTATGTAATTTTGAACGAGTCACAAGTACGCTCAAATATGAAAATAAACATATATGAATAGCAAATAAAAAGAAAAGCAATCTAATAAACTGTACGAGAAATTAATAATCATGAAAGGCAAACTAAATTGGGGGAAAAAAACAAAACAAAACGAGTCCTGTCCAGCATATAACAAGTCAAGCTTTAACTACTGCAAGATTATGAAAAACGCTTTGTCGTCTTAATAAATTGTTGGACATTTAGAAAAATTTTGCAGTTTGCATCATGATCAAAACTACTATTACCAAAAAGAATAGTATCACAGTTTAATGGTTCTATAGATTGTAACTTAGCGAAAAATGTTGTACGTTGTGCAGTAAATAGTGAGCAAGTAAAAAAGAAGTGGTAAACCGATTCAACTTCACCACAAATACATAAAGGCGAAGGTTCCAATTTGTTGTTATATAAGTGTAGTTTTAAGTTGCTACAATTATTTCTTAGTCTGGCGTGTATAATTGATGTTTTTCTATCACCAACGAAGTAATATGCTGGTGTTTCGCGATTTCTTAACATTAATTGTTTTAAAGCGGTTTTGAATTGCACGAGAGAAGTACACGTTTTAATTTCATTATTTAAATTGTTCCATAGGTCGATAGCCGACGGTATGAAAGATCGCGAATAGAGTTCGGTGCGTCTTGATACTATAACATAATCGTTTGCATTTCTAAGATTTCTAGTAGATTGTTGAAAAACAGTTTCTGGTAATAAATTCATTAAGTAACTGGGACATAGACCATTATGTAATTTGTACATATAAGTTAGTTTAAGATATTTTCGACGTTCTGATAACCTATGCCAGCTGATTTCAGAATACAAATTAGTCAATGAAACAGATTTTGTAAGCCCGGTTACTATTCTAGCCGCTTCGTTCTGAATTTTTTCTAAACTTTCTTTTTCGTACATTGCACAACCATCCCAAACGACACATGCGTACTCTAATAGTGGTCTTAAATGTGAAATATAAATTTGGTTCAACGTCTTTCTAGAGATCATGTATTTTAGTTTGCGCATGATGCCAAGCACTTTTGATGATGATTTGACTAAACTGGAGACATGATCGTGCCATTTACCATTAGCGCTGAATGTGAGACCAAGATGTTTGTGATTTTCAACAAATTGAACAGGCACATTATTAAAAACAAGATGTGGGAGGGGAATGGATGATTGTGTTGTGAATAGAATTGCCTCGGTTTTTTGTGGATTAAAGTCTACAAGCCATCTTTTTGCCCAGGTGTTAATAACACTTAAATCATGGTTGAGTACCATTTCAAGTTCGGTCGAATTTGAACAAGTATATGAAAGGGATGTGTCATCTGCAAACAGACGAGAGATACTTTGAAGGTTTTGTACAATATCGTTTACATAAACAAGAAAAAATAGAGGACCAAGGACAGAGCCTTGAGGAACACCAGCGTTTATTTCTAGCGCCTGAGAAGTAGAATCCCCGACAAAAACTTGCTGTTTTCGACTACTTAAATAACTTTCGATCCATTTAAGTAAATTACTGTTAAAACCATTTTGTTTTAATTTGAAGAGTAAACCCTTGTGCCATACTCGGTCAAATGCCTTAGAAATGTCACAGAATACCATGCATGTGAATTTCCTTTCATCAATACCTTTTGCTATTTGATGAAATATATCAATTAATTGAGAAACAGTTGAATGACCTTTAAGAAAACCCGATTGGTTAGAATACAGCAAGTTATTACCAACTAAATGATTGTATAAATGTTTGTAAACAACTCTCTCCATAAGCTTGCCTACACAACTCAAAAGCGAAATTGGCCGGTAATTAGATGGTAAGTTAGGATCACCCTTTTTAAATAATGGCATCACTATAGCTGACTTCCATGAGTTTGGAAATGTACATTCATCTAATGATTTGTTGAATAAAATACATAAGGGCTTGGAAATAGAGTGACAAGTTTTCTTTAAAACTAGATGACTAACAAGGTCTCCGCCTACAGCTTTGTTTGTAAATAAACATTTGATAATATCTATGATTTCTGATTCGGAAACTGATACATTTTGCATGGTTTCATTGGCAAGATTGATAAATGGGGGTAGGACTCCAGTCAAGTCATCTAATGAGGATATTGAGACGAAATAATTGTTTAAACAGTTTGCTTTCTGGGTATTTGACATAGGTACAATTAGATTGCCATCAGAATCAGTCGATTGTAGTGGCGGTATGGTATCAGAGTGAGAACTCATTTTCATGAGTTGTTTTAAAGTTTTCCAATATTTTTTTGGATTTGATGAGTTAAAATCGGTAAGAGATGTTTCAAGGTTTGCATGGAATTGTTCTTTAGCTTGTTTAATCATATTGCTAACTTTATTTCGAATTTGCTTGTATTTGTTCCAGTTATTTGCGGTAGGGTTATTAATAGATATATGTTTGAGTCTGTCCCGTTTACGAGATAACGTTCTTATCTGAGAATCATACCACGGTTTGTCATTAGGCCTAACTGTAACTAGTTTATGTGGAATACAAAGTTTCATGAGTTCAATAAGTTTTTTTGTAAACAACATGGTAGCCTCGTGAACATTGGTCTCTCGAATAAAATTCCAGTTTGTATCGGAAATAAGATTGTTAAGGCGCTCAAAGTCAGCATATTTGTACAACCAAACGTGTCTTTGACTTGGTTTACAATTAATAACGGGAGTTTTAAAATGAATAGCCGTTGCATGATGATCACTTATGGATTGCGGGATATTAATTACTTCACAGTCTAAACAGGTCAGATTGTCTGAAATTATAATCGGATCAATTAACGTAGACGTATTGGCCGTGACCCGTGTAGCTTGAGTGATGACGTTACGCAGGTTGTACAAGGATAAGGTCTGAGAAAGACGTGTGTTGTTTTTCAGTTGATCTTCATTTATGTTCCCTAACATAATAATGTTAGGGTTAGTATCTAGCGCTTTATCAATCATGATATCGAGATTATCCCAAAATAAAACATCACTGTTTGGCGGGCGGTAAAAGCAGCATATCAAAGTGACCAAATTTTTAAGTTTGATCTCTAACCATATTGAATGTACTTGCGGATTTTCTAGTTCAAACATTCGCCTTGATACTAATGATTTATTTACATAGACTAGTAGGCCGCTTGAATGGGACGTATAATCTTTACGGAACATTGAGTGATTAAAATCATCAATTTGAATTTGGTCATCCATAACGACATCAGTAAGGTGTGTCTCTGTAAAGCACATTATATCAAATTGTAATAAATGGTCCTTAATAAAGTCCAATTTGTGCCGAATTGATCTAATGTTGAGATGAAGTAGCCCCAAAGCTCCGAGATCTTGCGGACCTGGATTGAGTTCAACATCACCGGATAGAAGTAAAATAAAACGTACAAGGTTGATAAATACAACGCTAAGGGCACATACTAGGGCAGCGTCCATGTGATTGTGTAAAGATATTTGAGATAGTCTTAGAAATATAGCAACTAAAAACATCAATTCATGAGCAATATTTAAGCATATTGTATATTTGCGACGGCAAATGCGTAATCTAGCGTTAAATATCCCAACAGCCATTCGGTATTGCGCAACGTCATTACCCATTTGGTAGTAAAGTTACAAATAAAGAAATACATTTAGGCTGTGGAAATAATTGAGTAAGTGTTAGGATAAGCATATTCTCTATAAATGTGCTGGACAGGACTGAGAAAAGTGCATAAATGCATAATACAATAATAGTAATCATGATACAGACAGCATAGTGAGACATATTGAAATCTCAGAAAATAAAAAGAAGAAATGTGTGGTTGTAATCACAGTATGGTAATTCACAATAACTAGCTAAGGACAATAATGAATTATATTAGTATATTTCAATACTATTTTAACTAATTTTATTTATTTGCATGTATGCTAATTTATTTATAATTTGTTTAGTTTATTCTATTATGATTTTTGAAATTAATTTATTATTTTGTATGTTATTCAATCAATATGGAAATTTTGCAAAGTTATTAAAAGCCTTTTAGAATTCGACTTATTAAAGATTGTTCTTTTAATGAAGTTAAGGAACAGAACTTTTTGAGTCAATACAAGGTAATTAGGCATATATAAATAACAGTATATAAATGCCACTTATATAGGCATTCAGAAGGAGAAAGTTGAATGATGAGTCAATATGCAAAAGTTAAGTAAATCATATACATATATATACAGTAACTGAGCTTAGGTCGTATTAATAATTGCATTGCACATTAAAAAACAACACTTTAAGTATATAGTACGGCGAAAACAGATGAGTACAAGTGACAGCAGGCAAGATTGTATGGTAATTACAAGTCTATTTTATCTATATTTATAATTTAAAAAGATGTTAAAAAAAAAACAAAAAAAAAACAAAAAAAAAAAATATATATATATATATATATAAACACAGACGCTCAGGGCGTTAAGATTATTTTTCACTTATGGGTATGATACTCCATATCGATGACAAGACAAAAAGTATGCGGCGTTGTTGTCTGCCTTGGGTAAGATTCACACTAGTAGCGTTACCAAATAATCAAAATAATGATCAAACGGTACATTGCTACTAGCTAATGCCATGAACAATACAATATATTTTAGGCAAGTTAGTGTGTGTTGGAGAAAATAACACATCCGTGTATTTGATCCTGTTACAGGGCGCAACGTATTTAATGGAGACGGGTTAACACGATAGCAGTAATTATCATCTTAACAGGCAGTGTAAACAACGCTCATTGTGATAAAATAACATCAGATTTACAAGCAATTTAAACTAATCTCAGTGTAAGCAGTAATTATCATCTTAACAGGCAGTGTAAACAACGCTCATTGTGACAAAATAACATCAGATTTACAAGCAATTTAAACTAATCTCAGTGTAAGCAACGCTCACCGTGACAAAATAACATAAGATTTAAATGCAAGTTAAAATAAGTTCACCGTAATAAACGTGCACCGAGAGCGGTGAAAACTATTGAAACAAGTGTACAGAAAATAGGACAACGACAGGTATGAACCAGTTTAACAACGATTCTGTCAAAAACTCTGTAGTAAATAATAATAAACACGTTTGACAATACTTAGTAGTGAAAAAAAAAAAAAAAAAAAATTCAACAGCTCGTAACTGTAGTCAAAATCTGTGAAAGCATCAAGTGCATTCCGTAAATATATACACTATACAACCTTTAAAAAAACACGAATGCTATGTCTGTAGAGTTACCGCGTAAATCAATGTTCACTTCCATGCATCCATGTCATGCTCATTGTTTATTTTGTGGATCTTGGAGTCAGGGTCCTTTACAAGAATGCTTCCATCAGACGACCATGCACCAAGCAGCTGACCTCTTTTCACAAGTTCTCGAGCATTGTAGAGAAAGAAGCTTCTCTTGCGTGTGAGGTCTTCATTGATGAATGTATTCGGATACCCTTTTTCTCTCAAAATCGAACGAGATTTATATAGTTTTTGTCTCGCTCTGTACGTAGCAAATTTGACTATGATGTCGCGTGGTTTTCGAGGGTTAGGCTTTCCTGCTCTATGAGAGCGGTCAATGTCATTTATGGTGATGTCACAGCCGACAGCTTTCGATATTTTTAACACGATGTCATCGGTGTTTTCATCATTTAGTTCCTTAACGCCTGAAATGCGCACCAAATTCCTCCGCGAGTACTGCTCCTGGTCGTCTAGTTTGTTCTCCAGTACTTGGACTTTTGACTTAAGTTCAGTGTTTTCCCTATTGAGATTGTCATTTGCTTTTTCAAGGGATTCCAATTTACTTGTGAGCTTCGTAAAAACACTGGTCGCTATTTGTTCTACCAACGTTTCAATTTGGGTTTTGAAAGTGGCCACAAGGAGGGTAGATATTTGCAACAAGGCTTCCTCGGACAGGGCAATGGTAGGTATATTGCTTGTAATTTGCGAGGCCTCGTCTGGTGATGTTGGTGTTGATGGTGATGCCATCACTACCTGGGTGTATGAGGGGCGCTTGGGGTCCGTAACTAATTCAGTATCAGGTGAACTAAGGGCTCGCTTAGATTGACGAAATCGGTCGGGTGTTTCCAGTGACATTTGCCGAATGAATTATGGGTAATGATCATAATTATGAAACAGACCCTCGTGAGACCCTCATGAAATTTCATAACGACATACCTCATACAACGAAGGTAGGTACTTTTTTGATGTGCGACTCGGCCCTCACGGACTCCAAAGTGTTAGAGCATCTATTCCGCAATAGTCCAAATTAAATCACTGTTCACTGCAGCCGAGGCAATACAGAATTCACTAGGCAAACCCTGTGCATAATATCACAATACCACAGTCTGAATGGCTTAGCACTTCAAAAACTTCAAAAACATACGGCACGACAGAAACTCAACACAAGTATATACATATTTCAGTTAATTTTCAGTTAATGATAATTTGCAGGCTACTGCTTATTTCTTACTATTTCTTATTTCTTATTGTATAGTTCCACTATCCATATCCATATCTCCAGCATATTTGTAAAGGAAAATGTCCTGATTATATTTAAACTAATATATAACCACACACTGCAATCACACCACCCGCGAATAAACGATAATCACATTATTGGTTTTTATCGAGAGCGCTAGAAACTACGTCCGATCGCCACGGCAAGCTGCTATCAACGTTTAGTGGTTTTCATGTTAGGATTTTGATCACGAGGTCGTGTGTTCGCGCTCGACCGAGACAAATCGTTTCTACTCCTTTTACTGCTTGCTTCGACGTCTAAACAAATTGAATTTATAGTCCAGATGTTTTAGTAAGTGAAGTTAAGACACTTCTTAAAAGATGAAAATCTGTGAATAAGTCCCATTAAACAGCGGGAAAGTATAGTGTTGAGATCTGGAGATCGGGATATCCGTGTTGGTCTGCCTAGGGAACGGAGCTTGAGCTCATTGCAAACTGCATTATAAGCGTGGTAACCAGCGCACATCGTTCAAAACAGATTGTCACACACACAAATTAACAACAGTTTGAAATAAATTATTCTTTTTCGGTAATAACAATTTCTGGACGAAATTATGAATAACGCCGTAAAATTTTTGCAATTTATTATTATCGTATCCTATTACACGGGTTACTGTTAAATCTTAACATTTATAACATAATTATACAAATAATATTATTCAAATACCGTATATTTTGCATTTATTTATAACGAAAAATGTATATATAAGCTACTAAAATATGATACATGGGCATTATATTATACTGACACATATCTATGAAATCATACATATATCAGACCAAAGAATTATTCAAGTTTCAGCATGACAAACACAATGGACAAAGAACGCAATTTACCGTCGTTAAATATTCAATAAACAACCCTGAAAAATAATTTGGACAGTGTAAAATATAGTTCGAATAGTATAAAATGTGTGGTCAGATAAAAGATTTTCGCATTTATTTATTGTTGTTTGTCTGTAAATGAACAACGGTTTGTCGTTCTGATGCATGGTAATTAAAATATTCGGGTTAACGATTTCGTGATATAAAATTATACACGATTTACTTACGGTTTCTACTTAATTACTTCAATTACATTAGGCGTTTCAGTGTTATTAAATATATATATTGCCTACCTCGAAACAGAAATTACCATAAAAGCGGCCCGGATTAGCCTGTGCGGACTGCACAGGACACTACGCACATGCGTTAAGCCTGGGTTTCCCACGACATGCCTCATATGCATGTCTAAAACCATTCTTTTGTTAAAATAATTCACATTCGATTGGTACTGCAGTTGTATCATTCAACTATTAGAATAAACCAAAAATAACTAAAGTTGTATTAAATTTAATACATTTTAATTGATTAAAGATTCAAATTTAATATTCGCGCAGTCTGAATTCTAGTTCAAATGTTTACTGAAAATGGAGTTCTTACTTAGTATATTTACAGTGCACTGTAGGACCATATTTTTCAGAATTCATATTTGTCACATCTGTGAAAAATAAGATCTCAATTTTCACAGGTGTGAAAATTGAGACCTTATTCTTCACACACCACAGTCTTATTCTTCACATTTACTGTGACGTTTGTGAGCGCCTCCAGGTTTTCATATGACATGAAATCGTATTCTTCTGCGATCCTCACGCTTACCCAGTTTTACCCAATCACTTCTTCACACCTAAAAATGTGACAAATGAGATCCTATTCTTCACATGTATGTGAAAACTATGATAAGTGAAAAATATGATCCTACAGTGCACTAAAATAAGTCCAATAGAGTGCAGTTTTTGTAAGTAAGTTAAAGACGTTCACAACAATATCATTACAACGACAGATTTTCTTAAAAATGTCCACGTATGTGCATTAATGTGTACTCAAAAAAATACAGCAATAAAAAGTATGGGTCACCGAACTTGTGTGTAAAATATTGGACGTCGTCAAATACGGAACCTGTTTGACCATTTTTTCACATTTTAGCATTGTTTATGTATGAAAAGCGTTTCTTTTCGAACTACAACGTATAGTTTTTCAATGAATCTTTGTTCGAATGTTTTATTATTATATACAAGTGTATTTACAATGTAGATACTAAAAAACGCCTTACCTACATTTACTGTTAAAATAATGCATTTGACATTTCGGGAGGTAAAACGAGCACTACTAATGCCTCCTAAAACGTCATTTTTTATCAAATGCATTAATTAATAAATATATTTATATATTAATATGTTGTTGTTTTTTGCATGTTTTTACATATGTAAAAAGGTTATTTTATTCATACAATCATACATTCGTATATTGATATATCATTCTTTGTTATCTTGTAAAATGCAATAAAACTACTTATAAAATAACAACAACGTTAAAATAAGTATATTAAAATAGTGACACTAGTATACCAGTTTAGACTTTAATTAAACACTATTTATCTATTTTTTAAAATATATTTTGTAACGAAATTTGAAGCATGTTACTAATATTGTGTCGTATCGGTCATTTACACTTTAATTTCAGTTTTTGTACGGTCACAAGTATATTATGAACTACCAAGCCTACAAATTATGTTCAAAGTTCAATACCAGACTGCCATCCATATTTACGTCCGGTCTGAAGGACTGACCATTTAATGAATACACTTGTTACGCTAAACAGATCCTAATTTGCATTGGCGGAATTTCTGATTGCCCATAGAGCATACAAATTTTTGCTCCGTTGTCATTGTCATCAACCGTTCAGGGAAAGATTTGGCGGTTAATTGGTCAACTGTCATTAGTATAACCTCGAACAGCACAATGCTGACGTTCACAGCGTTAACGAAACGCATGTACACAATGTCAATATGGTACATGTATATTCCATTGCGTTTCGAAGACACTCCAGAGTAAAAAAGAAAAGTTATAAACTGTTTTCACTACATGTACATCGTTCGAATTTGTGAATATTTCGAAACATATGTTTTCAAGCCAATTTTGACGACGCAGGTCCTACTGCACGCTTTTTGGGGAGCAAGTTGATCTTTACCCTCTGCTGACGTCATATCGGATTAGGGGAAAAAATTAAATTCATGAAATTCCTTAAGTCTCTGACTGTTTCTTGAGGGCCTATAGGTTGTTTTACATTAAAGGGTTTTAAAAAAAGTAAAAAATTAGATTTCACATAGAACATTTGTTCTGAAATTCTCCCTTAAGAACAACTAAAGTCATGCTTTTTCTTTCTCCTGAATACTAGCCCTGGGCCATATATTACTCTATCGCCGACGACGACAGCGCGCTCCAGTTAACGTTGAACACTTCCGGTTCCACAAACGCTCCGGGTTGAGTGCACTTTAGAGTCGGAGTGGACGATGGATCTCCGGCGAAGGAGAAATTCTGCAGCAGCGTTACGAATAAGACTATTAGTTCCATGTGAGCCAGTTTAGCCGCCACGCAATACCTGGAACCTGTAAATTCAAATTACACATTGCCGTTAGAGAATCTTTCTACGAAAGTAACTTTACAGACCCGTTGAACCAAATGTCCTTAAGCTTAAAGCCGCAGTCCATAGAATATAATTCAATGCATCGTAAATTTGCAATAGTTCTAATGAACGTTAATGGCATTTATTCGACTGAAAACTTTTTCCTATTTACGAAAGGAATTGTATAATGTCTATGTTCGAAAACGCTTGGTACAAACGGAATAGACAATTATGTACATGATGATTTACTCCAGATGCATCACTTGCTATCGCATACAAAATCTATACGATACAAAGTTACTGAAACGTTATTATGTTACCGATTTCAATGCGTTTTTTTAGCATTTTTATCGGTAAGATGTCCGTTAGAATCGATTTCTGCAAAGTTTAATTTTTGTTAACAAATTTCTGGACTGCGGCTTTAATATTAGTCTCACGTTTAACATATCATAGGCGCCGGCTAATCCGGGACAGCACTTTCCGCTGTTATGGTATTTTCTGTTTCAAGGTATTCTCTTCTAAACATAAATCCACTGTAGGCGGAAAGTGCCATACTGGATTAGCCTGTGCGGACTGCACAGGCTAATCCGGGACGCCACTTTACGCACATGCATTAAGCCCGGTTTTCCCACGAAGCGCCTCAATTTGAGTCTTGAGCCTAGAGCGAGGATCAGGCTCAGAAATGGCGTTGACTAAAATTAGATTAATGTTAATTAATGGTCGTATACGAACAATACATAATTATTCACTCTTCTCTGCATACACATCCAGTCTCATGAGAAGATTTTAATCAAAACCTCACACCATCTAAGCCAACACGTATTTCGATTTAAATAATGTTCCGAATCTCATCAGGCCCCGTGTTCACAAAGGATAAACTACAGGAACAAGATCAGTCTTAGCTGATCTCGATCTTCGAGCTCAGCTGAGCAGATTCTCAAAAACATTAAATATTGAAATAACTTTTTTTCTAAAATAACATGAAAAGTTGTGAGGTTTTAATTGAAATCTTTATATCAGATTGCAAATGTACGCTAAGTAAAATCCAGAATTATGTACAATGTCTGTTCTACAAACAATTTGAATTGATCCTGATTTTTAATGAAAGCCATTTTTCAATCTGGCCCCATGTTCACAAAGTATTAACTGCAGGATCAAGATCAATCCAGTTCTTAATTCTTAAGTCTATTAGTCTAAGAATGGTTTGGTGAATAAGGGCCCTGGTGAAAAATGCGTATGAGCCCGAAATACAAATACGTTTAGCATAGTAAATTAAAGTTTCATCTATACAATGGTGGACACTTTCATGGTTTTCTGTTTGCGTCACGACTATTGTAAGATTCTCCCCAGCTATTGTTAGGGGATTTATTTTTATTAATTGATGTTGCAATGAAGTACAATTGACAAGTTGCATTTGAAATTTTGTTTTTTTTTAACTGATCTACACAGAACAGGCATATAAACGATGGACTGATTAATACACTAAATTACATTAACATGTACATCGCATGCTCACACACATGCCGAAAAAGTATGGTCAGATAACTCTTTATATCTTATTGGAATATATATTTTAGAGTTAGCGCCCCTACACAAAATTCACTAGTGTCTGCTGTTGGGTTCATAAATACAGTTCTGTGTGCACCCTAACAAGCCACTGCATTACCGTAGTCATGAGTACACAACTTTTCCTAATTCCCGTTTTTATATATGAAACGTGTCGTGGATTAATGCAACTGCTTGAAGTGTTTTCTTTGATCAGCCTCAGCAGTCCGCACAGGCTAATCCAGGACCACTTTTTTCGCTTTTATAGCATTTTCTGTTTTAATAAAGTCTCTTCTACACATTAATCCACTGCAGGCGGAAAAGGTCGTCCTTTTACGACGATACTTTTACGCACATGCATTAAGCCCGGTTTTATATTTATTACCCTCAACTATATATAGATGTGTGGGGTCGAGGCCGATCCCCTTAATACCGTACAAAGTATAACATTCTTTGCATGTACTTTGTAAAACTTTCAACATTTTTAACAAGTGGTTGTACGATATACAAAATAAGTATTACCGTAACAGCTCTATGTTTTCGGACACTATACATTTTCGGACACCCTCTTTATTAGCCAAAATAATTATTTTTTGTCACAATATATTTACGGACATTCTGATTTTAACCCATAATTAATCAATCTAAATTTTTGGACTTTTTATATGACAGTGGTATTTTAGCAGAATTATAACCTGTTTGCGTTAATCCGGTGACACATCGCAAAGGTGTTTTTACAACCGGATGCTGCTAATTAAACCTGGCAGATGAATGAGTGGAGGCGGCCAATCAATTGGAGTTGTTTACCCTCGGGACTTCGGTTAAAAACAATTACCCGAGCACACTGCTTAACATAAATACTTTGCTTATATTTGGCAATACATATATAAAACTTTGTAGTGTGGGTGCGGTGCTAAAATAAAAATCTATGCTTAAAAATAGGATTACTTGTAAATCTAGTACAATAACTTACATGACACATGAAAGCACACTGTTCTTATAAGGAGACAACTACCAGGGTAAACACAGCTTAAAGGGGAGCAATTCTGCAATAACCTTTTATTTGTCAACAGGAGTTACCTCCCTTATACTAATAAAGAGTTCAAATGTAAAACCATATGTGAATGTATAAATGATTAGTCTATTTGTAAATATGTTGTATATTAGGGCAATAGCACTAAATGGGTATAGCGTACTTTGCAACAAGGGAAAAAATAAAGGATAAACACTGAGTTTGATCTATACTAACATGAGAAAGGGGAAATTGGAAGAAATAGCCCAACTAGAATAAGAATAAAATGGAGGGAACACATAGTTTTATGTGAATCACCATTTTTCTAGACCCATTATGCAGCAAATGCTGCAACAGGATTGTTGGAGTCTTGTTTACTTAAAGATCTGGGAAAGTTCAGGTAATAATTACCATATACTATATGTCGTATTAAATTTAAAAACCAATGTGCGAATACACATGGGATAGTATTTACAATAATGACAACAAACAGTGCTAATTATTTCCAGATCACTAAGTGGTTCAGCATTGTTTTACAATGTCTGTGTTATTTGCATGTCTATATATATGAAGATAGAGAAAATAGGTTAAGAAATGCTTTCTAACCTTTGTTCATTATAAAGGTCAAGTAATATTACTTGAATATACAGTGTAAAATGAACTATTTAATTAATAGGAAGTTAAGTAATATAAGACTACTAAAGTACCTTGCATCTGCAAGTGTATGTTGTTGGTATGTAGTATATTTCTTTATAATTGTTATATTCATTCTAATGATGGATGTTACAATTGCATGACTGTAGGGAATATAACTTATTGCTCCAACCTGAGACCCTGTCCATTGAGATTTATACAAGATTGTTGGGCTATTTAGTGGAATGTAACCTTCCCCAGGGTGACAATTTAAGATCAAGGACAAACATAAAAGGATGAGAATCCAATATACAGTAAAATTAGGATAAAACATATATTACATCCTTCCGGTACTATCAAACGGCTTACTTTTTAGGGCCTTTAAAAATAACACAGATAAAACAAGATATAACTAATAAAAAGAACTAACTGGGCTATACAATTATATACAGATAAAAAGGGAATCACACTGGGGGGGCACATGTAAGGCAGACTTTGTCTCGTTCGTGATTTTTAAAAGAAGGGGTAGCACCGGTGGGGGAAGGGAATTTTGGCCGGCAGTGCTAGAGAGGTATTTTGAGATATTGGGACCATGGGGGCGCACAGGTTTACATGATTTACATAGATAGGGACACTTAAAAGAGGTAGTTTAACATATTAAAAGCTAAAATGTGAATAATCCCTGCTATGAAAGAGTTGTTCATTAAAGGTATGCAGAATACTGCATTTAAGAATAACTGCAGAGGATCTCATTATGTAGTATCACACAGAATGTCTGGCAAAATTGATCATTATTAACAATATGATCAAAATACTTGGTAAACAATTAAGAAACTTACTACCCATGTGAGTTACAACAATATATAGTACACATTAAAAGATTGATAACTGGGTCCTCCCCAATTAATATAAAATCTGCAATAAAATGGGGTTTATTAATACTTTACAATAGTAAATGGGGCAAACTGTTTTACTAAAAAATGGCTAAAAAGAAGGAGTCCTTGGTCAATCAGATTGGCCATGGTTGAGGGAGGGCTCCATTAGCAACAGAGACATATATAATAACATGATATTTAAATTAAGACATGTGTTACTATCTTCCTGTGTGCCCGGCCCAGCACGGCTCATGTAAGACCACGGAGGGAAAGGGGGAAAAAGGAAACGGTGTAGGGGGATTCCTGCAGCTATTAGAACATTGCTTATTGTTCCAATGAAAACAATAATTTACAAATTAAGTTAAGTTAAAATGGCATAAATTAGTCAATTTGCCTGAGGTCCAGGGGGTATAAATTTAAATTATCAATAAAAAGTGCACAATATATGAGCACAAATTATTAAGAAGTCAGAAGTAGAACCTCTTTAACCATATAACACAGGCAAATATATTTAAATTGTAACTAAGAGTACCGTACTGTTGACCATTGACATAGCCAGTATTGCACAATATAAACACTGGCTGGGTTTAACCCTCTAAATGCTCTACTGAGCATTGTTTATTATTGTCCCAGTGTACTGGATAAGAGATAAGTTGTTTTTTAAGAGTTCTCTCCCATGATAGGAAGATATAGGGGTTTATAAAAATTTGGTTAGGCACATATTATCTGCCCTTCAGTAGGCTAAATTTCACCAATTCCCCAGATATATGGGGTTGTAATGTACTAGAAAGATAATTAGTGTGTAACACACTGGAAGACAGTAAATAAATGTAATCATTGCTAAAAAGGAATAATTTAAGCATTGTACAATAAGAAGCTATTCAGTGAAATAAATAAATAATTAAATCACCTGAGTCTTCCCAGATATGGGAAAGTGTCTATTGAATTTAAGTTTTATTATAGAAGATATTTTTATTAAGCTGCAGGACCCCTAGTTGAATCTATATTTTATCTGTGATCCACAAGATATGTTGCCAGAGGTTTGTACACTGGTAATTTATTTTTGCCAGTAGGATCTAAGATAAAAGTAAAATCAATGTTTAATTTGGAAAAAGTGGATTTAAGCTGTTCTCTCTGTGTAGAGAACTGGGGGCACTTTGTCAGCAGGTGGTCGGCTGTGAAGGGGATCCCACATTGAGGACAGAGAGGATCCTGCTTTAAAATATACTTTCCCGCACTAGCAAGCAAAAGACTGGTCCCCATCCTCAGTCGGCTAATGCATTTGTCTATAATGATATTGGAAGAATATTGATGCGGCCGACTGAGGGTTTTCTGGAGTATATTTCTGTTGGGGCTAGTGGGACCCCTATATTAACCGACCCCTTTTGAGGCCCTGCTTAGCCTCCCTGTCCGCCTGATCATTCCCCGGGATGTCGACACGTGCTGGGCACCAAACAAAAGTTACCTGTAAAGATTTGTCTAGGCACTTTTGATTCAGTTCCAAAATTTCATTTAAAATATCAGGCCTAGACCTGCTATTTCTATTTTTGATGGACTCTAGTAATGATAAAGAGTCCGAGAATATAGCAGTTTTAGTTGGCTTGTTAACTAATATCCAGCACATTGCAAAGCTAATGGCCAAAAGTTCCGCCGAATATATAAAAAGATTGTTGCTGAGTCTGAATGTTTTTATAATTTTTTGGAGGGAATTACGAATGAATTGGCTACCAAGCCAGAGTCAGGGCATTTGGAGCCGTCTGTATACACTTTTAAATGCTCAGCATACTGAATATTAATATAATTGAGATCTTCTGACTTCATGAGGTGCAGAGAGTCAGATTTTGTTACTATTGTAGATAGATAGTTGTCGACATCCGGGGAGTGAAGCAGCCGGGGGGGGGGGTTGGAGGGATTCAGGTCTGCCACAGCAACCTCCTTAAGACCGGCCTCCGCCAACAGGGTCTGGGTGCTGGCCCCAAATGGGAAGGCAACATGCTTCTTTTTAAGCTCCCGGCCCCTGATGAAGGTGCCCATCCCCAATAGCTTGTTAACGGGGTTTGAGCCGTGTCTGGACTGGGCCCTGGCCCAATATTGGAGGGTTTGTTTTTTTCGGCGCAGGTTTAGAGGCAGCACTCTGGCCTCATCCTCTAATGTACAACGCGGTGTTCACGGCAGTGACCGTAGGGCTATCCTGAGGGCCTTGTTTTGTATGGAATCTACCATTTAGAGGGTGTTTGGCATAGCACGTGAATAGATTTGGGCCCCATAATCTACCTTTGGACGAATAAGGGACTTGTAGGGGAGAAGGAGGCTATTTTTATTGGACCCGAAACCTGTGCCTCTCAACATCCTCATTATATTTAAGTCCCTTTTGCACCTTTCTGCAAAATATCCGAAGTGGTGAATAAATATTAACTGTTTATCTAGGTACATGCCTAGGAATTTCACCAATTTTTCAAAAATGATTTTATTGGTGCCACCAAAAGTTAAGTCCAAAGTGTGCTGTTTTTGATTGCCAAACAGGATTCCTACTGTTTTTGTGGGTGAAATTTTGAATCCCCATTCAATGGCCCATTTCCATATAGAGTCCGGCCCTGCTTGGGCGTTTTTTTTTGCAGGGTTGACAGCTTGGACCCCATTAACCAGGTGCCGGAGTCATCGGCAAATTGGGAGATAAGATTACCTGATGATTTAATGGTTTCAGGCAGGTCATTGACAATGATGGAGAACAGCAGGGCAGAGATGACAGACCCCTGAGGGGTGCCTCTTTCAGTTATTGCTTCATCTGAACTCACACCATCGACTCTGACCTTGATCTTACGACCCTCCAGGAAAGCCCTTACTTAGTGGAAGCAGTGTCTCTTGATACCATAATCAGCTAGCTTTGTTAAGATGCCGAAAGTCCAAGTTAAATCGAAGGCAGCTTGAAGGTCCAAAAAGATTGCAAGTACTGACTGCCCTCGCTTTTTAGCCAAAATAATGTCATGTTGTGGCCTAGCTAGCTGGTCAAGGGTAGAACGCCCTTTCCTAAAGCCAGACTGGAAGGGGTTCAAAATATTTTTTGTTTCCAATAAGTGCTCGATTCTATTTTTGATTATGATTTCTAATAATTTACCAGCGTGAGAAGTGAGACTTATTGGTCTATAAGATTTTGGATCTGATTTATCTTTTCCAGGTTTTGGTACCGGTATCACTGTAGCCTGCTTCCACTTGGGTGGTATAAGACCCGTCGTGTACACCCTGTTGTACAATTCAAGCCAGAAATATAAAATGTGATCTGACATGTTCTTGAACATCAGATAAGAAAGTATATCAGGTCCCGCGGCAGAGACCTTCCTGCCATCAATGGCTGCTTTTAATTCCGAAGAGAAAATGGTTGATTTAGTGGGCAGTTATTATCCCCAGGCTCAGTTAAAATGTGTTTATTATGTGACTCAAACAGCTTTTGATGGTCCAGAGTTTCAGAAGGCAGGTTTGAATCACTAGATACAGATTTGAAATGTTGAACCAAAAATTGAGCCTTGTCTCTTGTGGTACAGGTAATTTCGTCTTTAATTTTAAGTAGAGGCACAGGACAGTACGGAATTCCTTTAATTCTGTGAATTTTATGCCAAAACTTCTTTGATGTAGAGTGTTTAGAATTCTTTCCAATTTTGCTTTTTAGCTTCCAAAATGACCCACTTCGCAGTGTTTTCTAGAGACCTATAATTTTTAAGATCATGCTCCGCGGGGTTATTTTTAAAGATTTTTAGTGCTTTTTTTCTGTCCTGTACAGCCTTGGCGCATTCATCGCTCCACCACGGTACTGATTTATTGCGTTTGTTCAGCTATGGACAGCAGTTTGTTGGTAAGATTTTGCAAAATAGAAGAGGATCTTGAGTGTGAATGACTGCCAGGGAAATATCTGCAAAGAGGTCCCTAAACTGATCCCAGTTAGCCTTATTAAATATAAATCTAGGTTCCCCTGAAGCCTGGGTATCAGTTCCCTGTGTAATATAGTTACACAGAGTCACTATTTGAGGGAAGTGGTCAGATCCTAGGCTATCAGATAACTGTTCCCAGGCAGAAGTGCTAGAAATCTAAGGGCTGGCTACAGTGAGGTCTATATGAGTCATAGCTCCTGTGTAGTCAAGCCTGGTAGGCGAACCGTCATTAGCAAAATGAGGTCTTGCTCTTCCATGGGGTCCTTTAATGGTCTGTAATTTTGTGCTAATTTTATTCAAAGACTCAATGTCACATCCTCTTGAGTATATGTTAACCAGGATAAGAGGTCGGTTCTTATTTATAATAACCTTAATTGCCAGCACTTCGATAACAGCACAACCATCAGCTTTTAAAGAGTCATTCACATACCTCATAGTTGATGTTATTTTTAAGGTAAAAGGCTAACCCACCTGCAGAGTTATGGTTCAAGTTGCAGTGGTTTTTATGCTCAATTTTAAAGCCAGGAATAGTTTTATACTCACTGCCTTTAAACTTGGTTTCTTGTAAAAGTAAGACTTGTATGGATGGGTTTGTGTCTAGAAAATGTTTAATTTCAGTATGTTTAACTGAAGACAAACCACCTATATTAAATGAGACAATATTAAACCTACTGTCCGAAGTGGCCCTCAATTAACCTGCGTCTAATGTTGTTAACTGTATCCGAAGGGGACTTCAACATAGTTTTCCGTCCCGATTTTAGTTTGGCAGGTGTTCTGCATTGGCGTGAGGAAGGAATGGGAGGTTTCATGGCAAAGTGTGCCGGCTCTCTGGGCGACCCGGAGGTTTCTCCGTTGCATGCGGGCTTGTGAACGGCTCCGTCACCCGTATGGCTTTCTTTCGGTAGGGGGGAGGTATTTTTATCTTTGCGTTTAACTTTGGGTATAGACTCTTGGCTTCTAAGGAACCTTGAGTCTATTTTATTACATACATAGGTCTTTACTCGACACCCACTGGACCGTTGCTGTTGCTGGTCCTTAACTATCGCTGTTACCAAGTCAATGAGCTCACTGACATGGATGGGGCGATATTTTTTACCTTTACCTGTACGGTTTTTGATACTTATAAATGAATCCCCTGTATTAGAGTTACTAATGCTGTCGTTTGGAGCAGGGGAATTCATGGGGGAGGTCTGGGTGTCGACCATACGGGGTCGGTTAGAGGGGGCACTAACCACGGACTCCTCATCAAGCCCACACACATCAGAGATAGACAGGCGGTGGACCGTTACATTTGATTGGATTGGTTTTAATTAACCAATGAATTGAAAGAACGAAATTTATCAAACCTTAATAGCTGTATTGGAACTGAAGAAGGGTATGATGTCAGTTAGTACCATTTAGGAAATTCTGTTACCGGTTGCATTTGAAATTGTTTGTTATGCCAATTAGTGCCAATTAACAATTCAGGTATCTACGGTACTATGCCCCTATTCAACACGATAAGTGTGACAAACAGGCTCCAGTTTTATTGAACCCTATTACAAGTTGCCTGAATGTTTGAATGTGTTAAAGACAATCGTTTAAGATTTGTGGTTCAAGAAAAACTACAAAATTATAATTTGCATCTTTTATTGCATTAATTACAGGTTAATAATATACGAGATGGTAATCTTTTAACTCGGTCTACAAAAATGCAGTCTTCGCGTAATATTCTGTAAAAAAATATCATGCATATGAAATTATTTAAAATTCATAGCAAACATCGCTAAAAATTAAAAATACTATACGGCGTGGTATTTAACAAGCATTAATCGATACTATCCGTGTGTATTCGGCAAAAAACGTTATACACCGGGCGATTCCGAACGTAATTGCAATATTGTCATAGTGTCTATACATTTTCGGACACCTGTAATTCGGGAATATTTTTGTGTATCCAAATTTTCGGACACGAACATTTGAATTATTTTTAAGTGTCCGAAAACATAGAGCTGTTACGGTACGTCAATTTACTAATTGTACCTGTCAATAGTCACATATCACATAGTTTCAGGAAAACATCACATTCTTTACTTGTATGCAAATCGTTAAAAAACGGATTTCATTAAGCGCATAAAAATGTAAGGACAATCATGACTCTAAGGCCTTAACAGTAGGTTTTGTTTGATTCATTTTATAACTATAAATAAACATTTTCGTTAAAAAAAGGTTATGTTTAACGGCCCATATATATTAAAGAAAATCAGCAAAATGTGTACATCCTGAAAATAATTATTGTATAAATTTATTAACATGTTTACATTCCAAAAAGATATGTTCAATCGATTCACATTCCATTTGACAAAAGGTACAGTTGGCTAAATTGTTGTATCTTATTTGAATAAAAAAGAATGAGTACCTATAATTCTGTGTAGAATTCTATATTGTAACCACTGTAAATTGGAATCTTGTGTAATATAAATAGGCATATTAAAATTATGTTTCCAGTCTTGCATTTCAATATTTTTTTAATGCTCGACCATTTACATATACATACAATGTACTGGCAAAGTTGCATTCCTTTTGAATATGGCATACATTGGCTTAGTTCCTTTCGTATATTTTGTAATGGACCGCAAGTAAATAGGAATAAATGGTTTAGCAAAATCGTATCACAAGAGTTACTAGTCTTATTGTACTTTGTTATTGCAGTTATGCGAACCATATGATAAATTATCTAAAATTTTAATGCAAGCATTACCTATTGAAAACGGATAAAAAGCCTCTTTTTTTACTAGCTTGCCCTCGTGCAGAAATCGATCAGGACGGAACACTTCCGGTTCCTCCCAGTGGGCTGTGTCTAGATGGACCGACTGTAGGTGCGTGAGCACCATGGTTTCACGCGGTATTGTATAGCCTTCAAACTCCGACTCCTCCACCGTGGCGTGGGGTACCGCCAAGGGGGCTTGAATCAAAGTACCAAGAATCAAACTATTTTGCATTGCACGACAACACATGACCAGACCCGGAGTCATAGTATAGCAACACCTTAAGTTTATCATAAAATATTTACACTTATCGGTAATTTCGAAGTTATTTTAATGCAGCATTATGATTTCAAAAACATTGCAACAAAGCTTGCTCGTAACAACAAAACACATTATTTATTTATAACAGCGTCAAAATAAGTAACAACACGGGATAATTACGGGCACATGATTGACATATAAGGTAGATATAATTCTTTATGTTTCCTATCGAAGGTTTCAATAATAAATAATAGCAGCAGTTACACTTTACCTATATTTGCAAGTCGCAGTACCTCTTGCACCGTTGCTTCTACATATGGCATCTTTTTTATATCATCTTGACTGGCAACATGTTTGTCTCCTAACGTCTGGATCCATCAAATGTATAAAAACAAAATTATTGCAGTGAGTCAAACAAACCCTCGCGCTTTCTCACCCATTCACTCATTGTCTCGCTCATTAACTCATTCGCACACTCACGTACTCGCTTAACTCACTCGCACACTCACGTACTCGCTTAACTCACTCGCACACTTGTCATAGGGTGTTTATTTAATATCTTCATTAATTTTCATAGTTTTATTATTTTTATTAAATATATCTTCAAAATACCACATACCCATAATTTGTATAGTTTATCCTAGTCTAAGTAGTGATTAGTCTAGAGATATATTGGTAGTATGTAGCCATTCTAACAAACCATCCTAACAATTTCCTTCAATTTCTTTCCAATTAAATCTGCCTATGAAAACACCAATAATTTATCAAATATAAAAATATATTGTTCCAAACGACAGATTTTGTTAAAAAAGATCCCACATACATGCGTCATTTTATACTGAAACTAAAACAGTCTTTAAAAAGGGGTCACCGGCCTTGTTCCGGAAATATTGGGTTTTGAATACGGTACCTGTCGAAGCCCCTTTTTCAGTTGGATTTTCATCAATGTTTTAAGTATATCGGATAGTTTTTGTTTCAAACAAAGTTAGAGCTCTTTCAAGTGATATGTTTGTACATGCTTTAGCAATATACAAGTGTTTCTTGATAACCAAAACGCTTTACCTACATTTACCGCTAAAATAATGCATTTGACTGAACATTTAAGTGTGTCAAATGGGAAGTAATACTGCTTGCTGAACTTCAGTTTTATGAAATGCATATTTTGTTCCCAACGACAGATTTTCTTAAAATTTCGCACATACATGCATCAATGTATACTTAAACCAAAACATTAATAAAATGAATGTCTCACCGAACTTGTTTGGGAAATATTGGATTTCATATTGGGTACCCGTGTAGCTTTTTTTCCTGTTTCGTTTTAACATACATAAACAACGTATCAATAGAATGGATATATTTAATGGATCATTTCTGAACTAATTTGTTTGGAAATACATTGCATAGTGTGTTTTTTATTATTATATATGCTTTATGAACTTTTACTATTAAAACTATTTATTTTGAATGGACATTAGAGATGAAATTAGTATATTGTAACTTATATACAATAACGAAAAAATGAAGCAAAGGAGAAATTAACCCAATTATTTTCTTTTTGTTGCGAACGTCTTTAAAATAACATTGTTGATATTGAAAACTGTGTCATTAACATAGGAAAGCATCGTCTTTGAGGTTCAAAGCCATTTTCGAAGATATTGTGATGTCTACAATAGTACACACAATTGTTGCGTTTTTTCTTAAATGGTTTTATTTTTTCCTGCTTACTGGTAGCAAGAGCCTTGCCAGTGGATCGACGTAAGATATAAATAATTATATACTTATATAATAAAAATCACGTACGTTAGTGATGCATTGTCGACATTTTTCTTGTACCTCTGCGTACCGAACCATGTAACCAACCAACCAAAGCAGTCCTATTGCGACGTTTTCAGTACCAGCTACGAAAAAGTCCCGGACTATATGGTATACATTTTCCTCTGAAAAAGAAAACAACAGTAAAATACTACAATCAATATTACATATATGATATAATATATATAAAATATCTATAAATTTTATTTTTAAATCAGTTTAATTAACAGTAATAGGTGATCTGTGCTAAATAGAAACCTTTTCACCCCTACATATGCTTTCCTGTTGACCCCGGAACAAAACTGGGGGCATAACATCTCAATACACCCAACACACAACGTACTCCTTCACCACAATAACCTGTCTATCTGCCCTCCCCCAAACTAGGTTTAACATATCCTTTAGCACCAACCCTACAATCACTTCAGCAACTACTCTTGCACTACCACGCCTGCCTATATGCCGCTCCGATAAACAGGCAATAACGTCCCCATATACCATACACCTAAAATACCATCTCTACACCACAACTTTTATATTCCTACCCTAAAGTCCCATAAACAGGGGATAACGTCTACCTACACCAACCCCATACGACTCCCTAACAATTACCTTTCACCAGCCCATATTCGAAACCGCTTCCATGTTTCCCTCCCAACACCAAAGCCATACAACACTCCAGTCTCTTTCATCCTCAGAAATACATACTTGTCGTTTTCCCTAAACAGGAAATACCGTCTACACTAACTCCACACAGCCCAAATCCCTACAATTCTCTACCCGATATCCTTGTTTGAATGACGATAATGTCTCTACACCAAAATCAAGACACTCAAAATCCCTCCTTCTCCCCAGCCTAACTGCCGTATCCCCTAACCAAGAGATAACATACCCATACACCCACGAACACACCTGTCTACCTGACATCAAAACGAAATAACATATCGCTACACCCACAAACACACCTGCCTAGCTGACATCAAAACGAACTAACATATCCCTACAAAAAATAACACACCTTTCACCACACACCCAAGAACCAAATAAAAACCTACGACCCATTATATCCCTACCCGCCTACCAGTGACTGGGTCCTGGTCATGCTCCTGTACCAGGTAGAGGTCCAGAAGGCTGCGGGTGCGATTCTTGTCGAACGTGCCCCTGGCTGTCTTGATCTTTCCGGCCAGGAACTCGCACATGCGTTTGAGTGCAGCCTTCGTCTCTCGAGTCTGGAATATACTGAGATATTATACTAACCCTAAAATAAAAACCGATACTTACATGGATTTAAACAACTTTCTTTAAGAACGGAGTGCATGTTTGAGAGTAAGAAAATAGGGACATGACGCTTCAGCAAGATAACGTTCGCCCTCAGAAGGCTAGAACTACAGTCCACCCTCTGAGATCACCCTATCAAAGTGTTTGATTGGCTGTGCATAGGCATGAATCAAATCGAAAACGTTTTGGGCCGGCATTTACAGACATGTACCTCAACGCGGACGTCAAAAGAGCCTAGCACATATCATATCTTTATGATCCGATAGTGAACAAAAAGGTTTCAACGTAACTACAGAAAGTATATTGGGACCGGTGCCAGATGGATATTCAAGCAGGTGGACGCATGTATTATACGTTTATTTTCGGATGATTGCCAAATGTCATTAACAATATAGCCGCATTAATTGATTATCAGAAAAACTAGTTATTACTTATGACCTTTCTTTAATGGGCTTATCTACATTGGAGCAGGGGAGATCACTGATCACGTGGCCAATCAGAACTGCGAAACAATTCGTTTCTTACTTGAAAAAGTGTCTAATAGTGTATAATTTATAACTGACATCTCATGACTGAGCTGTCTCATGACCTTTTATTTTATATGGCGAATTGCAATCTTACAGCGTTCAACGCTTGGATTAGACTGTGGCAGCAGACGAGTCGTAAGAATCGACAATCGAAAGCGGGTATCGCTTTTCACACGTCAACACTCACAGTCACCTCCCTTGCTTCGCTGCTATCAATATCGCGTAGCAGGGGAGATGGTGTTTTGAGCTTGTTGACACGACAAGTTGGAACCTCTAAATTCTAATATATTTAGATATCTGAGAGTACATATTTGGATTTGTTTGCAACCCAATTGAGGAAATTGCAGCTTTTTGGGACTGGGATTGGACTTTTAAACTCCACTTAAAGAAGTAAAACGCTTTTTGACAAATTAAATGTGCTAATATTCTACATGTTCTACAATTAATATAACTTGTTTTATTTCTTAAGCATATCGCTTGTGCTCTTTTACTTTTAATGGCAAACCGCAGACTTACAGTGTTTCAACGCTTTGATTTTTACACGCCGTTATCATTTTTTAATATACCCTTACATTGAAATGAAAAACATTTGACCGGAGCTTAATTCTCGGAAAACCGTCAATATCTTGATCACATGACCTGTGTGTACACAATGTTATCAATAGATTATCGTATGGTCCGGATTTCTAAAAATTCTTAAGGAAGCAATATCGGAATAAATTTAAGATCATTATTATCAGAGTGCAATAACGTGTGAATAAATAATCATCTACCATCAGTTGCTAGTGATATTACTTTAGCCAATGACTTTTTGCGGTATTTTACAATCAAAATTGAAAAGTTTAGAGACACCTAGGGCCGATGTTGATCATGAAACATCCTCTCAAACTGTTGGCGCCATCATCAAGAAATCACAATCTACAACTTGTGAACAAGATCTTATTCCAACTCCAAAAATGAGAATTTACTTTGCTTATTGCCATTTGTTACGGAAATTGTAAACAGATCACTCGCATCTGGTACATTTACACAAGAGGGGAAGACTGATGTGATTAGTTCTTAAGAAGAAAAGTCTTCCACAGGAGCTACAGAACTACAGACCTGTCTCAAACTTGTCATTTCTGTCCAAGATTCTTTGCTCTACAGCAAATTGTTCTACACATCGAAACAAAAAACAATCTTCATTCCTATCAGAGTGCCTATCGTACAATCCATTGAGTTGAGACTTCAAAGATTAAAATGTACAGTGATCTGTTAGGAATGGCTGATATTAACCAAGTGACCATCGTTGTTATGATTGACCTCGCTGCGGCTTTCGATTCCAATGGTGACATTCCTTTTGTGCTGCAGATCTTGACTGCTAATTTTGGTTTTATTGGAAAATGACGTACGGTGATTCTAAATGCTCGTGCGCTGTACCGATAATCTTTACCCTCTATATGTCTGCATTGAGCAGAGTTGATTCAATGTATACAGCTGTGTAACATGGGCATGCAGATAACCACAAGGTTGCATTCAGTTTTCAAACTGGCAATATTGCTAGCAAAACATCTGGTTTTCAAAGCCCATATGCCTGTCTTGAAGACATAATTGGATGGATTACACAACCCACATAAATTAAAGATGAACAATTCTAAGATTGAAATTATCAAGTATGGAACACAGCATCAGCTAGCAAAAGTAAACATGTCCAGTACAATCGTAGGTGCATCTGAAGTAACAGTGGTATATCAAGTAATAGACCTATAGGTGTGTTGATGGATAGTAGTCTTGGATTTGATAGCCACATCAGAAAGAACGTCATACAGCAAACATACAGATGAGAAATCTGAAAGGCATTCGGAAATATCTTTCTTAAAAATCAACAGAGACATTGGTTCATGGTCTTGTTCATTCACACATTGATTATTGCAATGGGCTCTTTACAGAGATTCCAGCATATCCCGTTGAATGACTGCAAACAGTGCAATGTCATGGAGCACGTGTTCTCATGAATGCTGCGACGGACAAAAGCAGCTCTGAATTAGTGAAATTATTGCATTGGGTACTAAAACGAGCGATAATTATGTTTAGAATCCTCATTCTGGTGTTGAGAAGCCTGCAGGGAAGTGCACCTTTATATCTGAGAACAATGCTCAAACAAACCAGAGGCAAATACAAACTACGATCTACAGAAAGTGCGCAAATCTGTGTTCCAAGAACTAGGACAAAACTAACAGATAGATTTATCTCTGTCGTTGGACCAGGATGGTGGAATCCACTTCATAAAAACATTAGGTGCAAAGAAGTTTAAAAACACCTTTTCAGCATGTTTCAAAACTGTTAAATATATGTGCGCTATACAAGTTCTCCTTTGATTGATTGATTGATTGATTGATTGATTGATTGATTGATTGATTGATTGATTGAGCGCATATGAACTGGAAAGATCTACTATAATTGCAATTATCAACACAGTAGAGTGCAGATCACCTTCTGCCCGTCCGGTAGTTTCTGGAGAATAGGGAAGAAGTTGAGCGGGTTCTGTATACCGCCTCGCTGCAGGAGCTGGTCCATCAACCTGCTGAATTCCTGGAACTCGGCGTCAGAATACTCGTACCTACACGCAGAAAACAAGCATATCCGCAAGTATAACGATAAACTTATACGATAAACATGTACAGTAAAACCTCGCTTAAAGGACCACTTAGGGGTGGGAATAACGGAGTCATTTTGAGCGTTATTTCGTATTTTCGGTATGTGATTAGTAGTCGTTATGCGCAATAGCATTGTGCCCGTATAATCGGGGTTTGCGACCATTGAAATATATACGAAAACTATCAAGTCTTTTAAAAAGTGTCCGCTTTTAAAAAAACAATCGGCGAGGTCGTTAAGCGGGGTTATAATCTACTGAATAGTCGTACATGCATGTATAACGATAAAGATAATACTAAATACTAGTAGCCTTACTTAAATTTGTAACGACAAACATCGACTGAATAGTCGTATATTTTTGGGGATCAATAACTACAGACTGAATAGTCGTACGTGCATGAATAAATATGTACACAGACGGAATTGCCATAAATTTATGTATAATGATAAACATAGACTAATTAGTCGTATATGTTTATATAACTATTAACATAGACTGAATAGTCGTACCTGAATGTATAATGATACACATAAATTAATATTTGTTATTGAATGTACAACGATAACCAATGGCCGAATATTCGTATCTGAGAACATTACGCTAAATATAAACTGAATAGTTATACATGCGTGCATAACTACAAACATAGACTGAATATTAGGCGTACCTTAAGATATATTTATACAACCCTTAACACAGGCTTATAGTCGCTCATGTATGAATAGCAATGACAGTCATAACTCTGTATGGCAGGAATTAACATTGTGTTTTCTCTAATACGGCCGTAAGGTATACTGATGGCATACACTTTCAAGCCATTAAGATCATATTACATTTCACAAGGCTGAACATAGAATTGTGCATACCCAATAGCTGCATGCAATGTTTAATACTACAAGGACATTATTATTGGCAACAACAATAACTCTTTTTCCAAATTAAGCTGACAGTCACAAACACGTGATTGACACCATGCAATTTGTAATTAAAAATGTTAGCTAATCTTCTATGTTCTGTATGTTTTGTTAATAAATGTGTATACGATGACGAAATGGTAATTGGTGAATTTCATTGCAAATATACATGATTTATTTAAACACGTACTAATTCAGAAGACATACATTTATTTTGGGGGTTATTTCAAATATGTTCAGCATTGTGTCCGGTCACTCTTAGCGTGTCTAGTGGCGGTTGTTATTGTTGTTGCTATTCTTGTATTGTTTTGTGTAAGTGTTTTAAAGTAAACTGCCTATTTTATCACCACAAAACGCTTCAATGTTTTAAAATTACCTTGATCCAAATATGATTGCACAGTTGATATTAGAAATCGCACGAAAGAACTTGGTCTTTAGTGTCTCTGAATTCCCCTTCTGATTGATTAGTTCGGTCACGAGGGTTGATGCCTCAATTTGCACGCGCTGTTCAAGGGTGTGGTCGCCTACCCCCGGCCACACACTGGGACCTACGAAGCGTCTCAGTTTTTCGTTTATTTGACCATTGGACCACACTATACCTAGAAAAGAAACCAGATGTCCAGAACATAAACAGGATAGGATATATGTATGAATGTCAATTAATGGCATCTATGGAGTATGGACCATTGATCCAAAGTGTACGTGTACATACAATAAAAAACATTAAAAACGTAATAATTTAAAAAAAATACACACTCTGACTAGACCAGAAGCTAAATCGGGATTTTGCTGACATCATGGACGATTCGACAACAGTATGCTTAGTTTAGAAAAAACACTTTGTAAATTAAAGATACATGAAAATATTTAAAACGACAAGACATCAAACAAAAGCAGCATAGCACAGTATATGAACTGGTGTCAGGCTAGTTGGAAATCGGTATCAACTATTCGTATTACGAATGCAAAGTAAACCATTAGATATTATTGCTTCAGATACAGTGAAACTACTGTTTTGTCTTTCTTCAGATTTTGTCTCACATATTTTCATTCAAGAACATCCAAAACGTAGGCACAAAAAAAACATAATAGTCTAGTTTCGTTTTGTATACAACTTGTGATCAAATTGTGTTTTACTATACGTGTACTCATGGGCTTAATGCCTAATGTATTTTGAAATTAACTCTAAACTCTACAGCCAGTAAATAATAAAGCGTTACTAATTAACACATTGGTTTCAATTCATATCTCCGACGCTCAATTCAATAAATGAACTTATATTTCAACATGATAGTCGCTAATGATTCTGTAGGCAAAGAAAAAAACGTTGTTAAACTACCTTATAATCAATGCAAAAAGAATTTCATATTCTCAGCTGAGCATAGTAAAAAAAAATAGTTCAAATTACAATTGCAAAAATATATGTCAAATCATGTTAGAATAGAAATAATGTTCGCGTTATCGTTGTTTATCAGCCAATATACAACTCTTTGTCGTTTTGATGCGTGGCTATGAAACAACTCGGATTAACGCCCTCTCGGTAGAATTTCTACGCATTAGAACTCTAACTCGTTGTTAATTGGTCGATAAACATCGATAAATCGAAAATTATTTCTTAATTTAACCACGGCACTTATGAACAATACACTGTATTACAAACTCTTTGTTTTCACAAGATACTAGGGATGTTTAATAAATTCGTAGACTAACTTTCTCATTTCTTTAATAGAAGATATAGAGAATATATAGTTGGTGACTTTTGATATCATGTGATATCAGACGAGCCCGATATGGCCTAGGAAAAGGCAAGGCTTGCCTAGCCTTTTCTTAGCCATATCGGACGAGGGTGATATCACATGATATCAAAAGTCACCAACCATATATTCTATTTATTATGCCACTCTTATTGCAAATGTTGTTTTCATAATAAAAAATAAAATCAACAAATAATCGCAAAAATTTAGAGATTTACAGTACAACACAATATGCAAATGACACAGCCTGATGACTGTCTACTTGCGTCGATGCATAGTTACGCATGAAATTAATATAGTTCTAGATAAAATCATCAACAGTAACAGTTTTACACGCATTTAATCAATACACAAAAAATTGAAGTGTAACTCATTGTAACATTGGACACAGTACAAATACATTTAGATCATTTTATCTATTAACACACACACAAGAAGTAGACTGAAGTCGATATGAACGACTTTTCAAAAGTTCGTGTGTTATGTGAACATTCAACAACGTAGATATAACAAACAAAAAACAACAGCGGATTTAAAAGTTAAACAAATCAGTGGATTTATTAGCAAATGAGTCGCAAATCAACATTTCCATCAGTGCATTTCGAGTTCAAAGATGAGATATTGACGATTGCTCTGAAAACCTATCCCCCACGCGTGATGTCAAAGTGGGTGGGCAATGCAGCTGCAGGATTCAAAGATGCAGCATGCTGTGATTGTGATGTGGGCTTGCATGTTGTCTCGAGCTGCAAAATATTTATGGGACAACGACAGGTACCACGAAGCTTCTGTATCACGTGCTTCCTGGTAGAGGCAGCAATTGGTGAGTGTGCTGGTAATACCAGATTGAGTGCACATTATCCTTGGACTTGATTATCCTTGGTCTTGGCTTTGCTTATTCAATAAACATTAATTTTTAGAGCCAAATATTTGAATATTTATAGAATTAATTAAATAATTTATACGCATGTTGTTTTGTTTATGTTACTGTGAGTTATTTTCAAAAGGTGACTGAATTTCTTTAAAATTTTCAGGTTGACATTAAGTGAAAGCAAATAATTGACATGTGAAAGTTGTTGCAACAGTACAACTATTGATGTCACATTTTAGACTATTTCTAGGGGACATGTGTTACTGTATCAATAGGCAGATTATCTTGTCAGTTCCAAACTGCATTTAATTAGTTGTTTTAATATAAATTAAACAATTTCTTGTTGACCATCATGTATATTTTTTAATTCCATGTTCTTCTATTGGTTGTGCATCCTTTCCCTTAGTTATTTTCCTCATTCATTTCCCTCTTTCCTCTTAGACTGAAGTTATTTAAAACAAATTTTTAAATTTCTGCATTTAAACAAAATCCTATGGTTTTTATTTTTGAAAGTCACATGTTGTTTTTTTTACCTTTACATTTCATTTAGAAGTAAATTAATGTGTTGTGAATCAACTTAGATTGGCTAGTAAGTATTTGAATTTCTGATGAAAAGTAAGAGTTCATTTGTTTTGAATTTACCATACTTTCTTTAACCATGTTTTTTAATACTTTTACCTTTGATTAAAAAAAAGATTGTTCAATTCTTACCTGGCTGGATTGTTTGATTGTTTATGATTAGAACATTTAAATTGAATTGTCCATTTAAATTACTGTTCTTATTAGCATTTTGGTTAAATAGTGCATTTCTATTTAAGTGACACAAAAGCATGATTTTAGTAGCTTATTCCTTTGTAAGACTTACGCTGTACTGTAACTTTCAATGGTTTTCCTGAAGCTATGTAATTAGCTATTTTGCAGTCCCTTTCAATTGTTAATACAATTTATGGTCTGGGTGATTTGGTTTCATATTAATCGCCATTTTTTCTGTATAGATAAAATAAACAGGCACAAAAGGTTATCCAATTCTTTCATGATTTTCAATTTTTGTTATATCTGATTTTAATTGAATCAGCTTTTAAACATTTCAGCTTTTAAGATTTTATTAGCAGGTTTTCTATGCTGAAGATTGCTTGTTTTTGTATAATGCTTATTTGTCGTAATAACGTAATTCTTGTTTTTTAATAATGTTTGAATGACTTGTTCCAGTAAATTACATTTTGGGAATTAAAATGTTATCATTGTATAGATCTCTGTTTTAACGACGTAAGCGACATTCCATGCCTACAAAACGTAGTCCCGAGAAGTGGGCGGGACGAAATAAACATTGCACGTGCCACAGTAGCATGATATTCGTTAATGTGGGCGGAGCTAAAAAGTGTTATCAGTCAGTGACCTAACATTACAAAAATTGGGAGGAGTTAATTTGTGTTATCGGTCAGTAGTATAATAACGCTTAAAAATATTGGGTCATCGTCTTCAACGTTAATGTCATTGTGCACTAGTGGCATAAATAGATTGTACATGCTGGTATCATTTTGAAAGTAAATATTAGTCAAAAATATTCCTAATAGATTAAGCACAGTTAAAACTATACCACCTGCACTAGATCCAGCGTCAAAATGTCAATGGAATAACATTAGTTTATAAATAACATATGATAGAGAGGATGTGGTAACTAATATCAACCTGAGAACTGTTACATGAACCGGTTATGTTCGAAATCAACAAAGCATGATTCATTTATATGTCTGAAAATGGCATTATTTGACATTTGAAAAGTCAGTGATCCTATACAGACTGACAAGAACTATACAGTATGATG
Source organism: Congeria kusceri (assembly GCA_027627225.1). Taxonomy (NCBI): domain Eukaryota; kingdom Metazoa; phylum Mollusca; class Bivalvia; order Myida; family Dreissenidae; genus Congeria; species Congeria kusceri. Next base: position 65,872,449 of record CM051028.1, read on the forward strand.
ACTCGTTTCTTGTGTTTAACTTGAATACACATAAAACTATATTATGTCTATGCATATATGTTTCATGCCTACATTGACAAAATAAATCATCATTGAATTGATTTGTGCTTCTTTCCCATGACCTTAGAGAAAAGATAACGCTAGTTACGCGACAATAGTTAAAGCTTTTGTATTGCAAACGCTGTTTTCCAAATATGCTATCAAAAAACGAAAACAACTCTACCTAGGCTCTATTGATTTTAAAACTTTCTTCCAATCAGTATCGCGGTATTCTATGGCACAATTTGCTAGAAGATAACATCAAGGGCAAGTTTTTTTCGTCGTAGCTGTCTAAGATCACTTTTGACCTTGATTCCTTGTAAATGTGTACCAATGAAAAGTAAGCAGCAGTAAAATTTGATACCATTATACTACAGGGCTTTTTTGCGCGGGAGAATTTTAGGAATTGCAAACTTTCAACTATGGTTTAATGTCTACCAATAATGGCTGCATAATATTGGGGATTAAAATTTACAGAATTGGTTACATAAGCGAATAAAATAAAGTTATATACATATCCTCGACATACAATCTAGAAATGAGCATAAATATAAACAATGTTTCTCATTGTATGTCATGAACAGAACGTTATATTCATTCACAGAATGTAATATTTTTTTGTTAAGCTTACATAGGCGGCACGCTTTATAAATAGCAATTGTACAATGCTCCCACCACAGCAGCCTGTAACAATGTTTGTGTATGTTTCATATACATCTTTTACAGTGAATATGTCTACGAACAGTTAATAAAGATTGTAACAGATAGATGTTGCCCCCACAACATGAACGGCGTGTATTTCTAGGACGAATGGATCCCACGATCGTTGTTGACATTATTTTCAAATAAACAATATATATAGCCATAAAAACTCTTAGAACATTTAAATGCATGTGCATGCTTCGGAAAGATATGCACTGACAGCTTGCTGTTTATGAACCTATAACCATACTCGATGCATTCATTGCCTTGTACGCTTTATTTTCTGTGCTGCTCTCTTTACCCATAATATTTTTCTTAGACAATCCTTATTTAAGAATCCTTAAGGAACCGACGAGCACACATATTGACTTGAAATGTTTCAAAAGTAACATAAACTACTGTAACGATATGTTCTTAAAGGGTTTAGAATTATTTAGTATGTGTGCAGTGTATGCCACACTGATCTACCCCCGTAATTACGCTAAGTATTGGGACACCCTCAATATTGGGACACCCCTATTTATTTATTTTTTCGCGCCCCTTAATATTGGGACATCAAAATAATACCTTAAGATGTTACTGTATAACATTCAATACCCTGCCACTACGCTGATTGCATAGTGACTTGTGACACGGTAAATTGCGCTTGCTTATCTATACACCATAACGTACACCATCTGGGGTATGTTTGTATGTATTTGACACGTGGATCAAATTGTTTTCTCTACTGGAGCATGGTCTTCTCAATTATGCTTCTCAATTAATTACCATTAAGTCCCCAGCAAGAAATAATTGATCTTATAAACATCAGTCACCTAAAAATATTCCTTCTAATTATTTATAATTAAATATTTAATATATTTTTAATAAGCAATTATTATCCCAAAGAAATAAAAATGGTTAATTGGTTCAAGACACAGTTAAGTGCATAATATATTGTATCATATATTGCCCTAAAAGTTCCGACACAATTTCGAGAATTATTTTTTAATTATTTTTTTAAGTGTTAATAATAATATGTGAAAATCCACACGTTACACATATATCAGTTTTGAATATTTATGTAGCAAGTTCAAATGAAATTCTTTATTTTTAAACTTACCATAAACGCCGAATATCTGTTATACCTTAAGATATTTTTTTTTTTTCTTAAGAGCTATGTATGAAAGTGCGACAGCATGTGTTCGCTGTAAGAACAAGTACAGTGACTATGTAGCATGTAAAGCTGATCGGAAACAAGTGTGTTTGATTTCACCTCATTTGTTTTCTTTCTTCAATTAATTGGCACAGTAATTAGCGGCGCATGAGGCATACATATTTCACCAAATTATATCGAACTATTGCTGCTCATGTTCGAGGACGACTTTGCTTTTTTAGCAGATACAGTTCTTATTTTGCAGCGGAAACTTGATTCATTGCATCATCTTTGTGCAAGGACAGGAATAGGTAAACACATCAAAAACCATCCAATTATGATTTTTGGAAAGAGAGGTAAACTAGCAACGAAAGAACGCTGGAATGTAGCAGGTATTAAGCTTGACGGTGTCCAGTTTTCAACTATGTAAGCGTCTATATCTTCGCATCTCTTTCTTTAATTGGCATGGTGGAATTAAAATGTCATCAACGGGAAGTGAGCTTTGACTAGTATTGTATCGTATATGTATAATACATGTAATGGTCAGCTTGTTTTTTAAATTGTTCGACAGCAAAATACATCCTGCTTTATTATACAGCACCTTTAAGGAAATGGGGCTTTAAGGCAATGCATTGAACCTCACACGCTTGCAAAGGTACCTCTGTGTGGGCGAAAACAATATGGAAGTGCATTGAACCAAACACGCTTGCAAAGTTACCTCTGTGTGTGAGAAAACAATAAGGAAATGCATTGAACCACACACGCTTGCAAAGTTAGCTCTGTGTGGGCGAAAACAATAAGGACATACATCGAACTTCACACGCTTGCAAAGGTACCTCTGTGTGGGCGAAAACAATAAAGAAATGCATTCAACCACACACGCAAAGGTACCTCTGTGTGGGCGAAAACAATAAGAAAATGCATTGAACCTCACACGCTTGCAAAGGTACCTCTGTGTGGGCGAAAACAATAAGCGAATGCATTGAACCACACACGCTTGCAGAGGTTCCTTGGTGTGAGCGAAAATTATATTAACCAAGTATTTTCTATGAAAACATCTTACAAAAGGTTTAAAGACGTTGGGCTTCAGAGGGATCGTGTTTCTTTTGAACAGTCAAACTGAGAGCAATACATTAAATAGTCTTACGTCAACGATCCATTTATACTCGACCAATTATCATTTAAATAGCGTTACAACACATAAACGTCAGTATTAACGAATAAGTAAACGACAATTTGTAGTACTATTCAAGCTTTTACATACTAGTCGCATTTCACGACGCACGTGTAGCAGAGAAAATATTTGTGTACAATATTATTGTAAGTGAATCGTACGTAAATGAAATGTTCGTAACACATTCTGCCTTCTGCTTTGGCCTTTTTTAACCACTGGATATTATAAGAAGTTATTGTGATGCATTGAAAAGAGGGATAAAACATTTTGATATGGTCTTAAAACTATAACCTCGTTCGCTTATGTACCTGTCCGATTAAAATCCCATCCTAAAATACGCTACGCTGTATGAGGATTGGGTTATGTACATGTCAAATGCAAATAAACCCGCATTTTCTGTGCACGGGTTAATTGCGTGTTACACAATGCATGCAAAGAAAGCCATTTCATTTACGGAAAGATCTTGAAACCGAACATTAAATAAACGACATGTAACATATTATTACAGCATATTCCTCCATCCAGTTCTCCGTCATAGCCAGTATGTCGCAGTTTGTATGTACATATTTACACACTCTTACTATATCACCATATTTGAACTAAAAACATGGGTTAGATGTTTAGTATTGTACCCTTTTGTTTTCACATAGCAAATTAAGATATCACTTTAGCTTAAGATTTCCTTTAGGAGCTTCGAATACTAGCCCAGTTATGATAAACCAAATATGAATGACAACATACCAGGTTCGATTTCCCTGACACCATGTATTACAAGCTGTATGACTTATTTGTGATGTTTTCATTGCACACACGAAACAATTGTCAACAGGCGAACGTCATGTACAATAACAATTGCGTGACAATGTCGCTCAAGCGTTTAAGGATTTCCTATTAGCCGTGCGTAGTGGATGAGTTATTGGTTTGGACAAAAAGAACAAACTACTATCTAAACACTCTCCAAACGGATATTTCAGATGTATATCTATATAAGTGTTGCTATATTTGTAATATACATATTGCTTTAAATAGCACCAAGCCAATATCCTGATCACTAGCTTTTGTCTTTCATGCCTAATTCACTTTATGTTGCATGACTTATACATTAATTGGCGTACAACAGCCGATGTGTTACTATATATGAATGATAAAAACCAGGTGTGTAATAAATGTACATGTATTTTAGTATACCAATTCATACATGCTGCATATTTTGTCAAATATGTGTGTCCACTATTACAATAACACGCACGGACTATTTATCTTGTTAATACATAATCACAATCGATTTAAATGCGGAAACTTTGTTCTTTTTCTTTTCGTCAGCATACTTGATATTCTTAAAGTTCATATTGCATATAGCATTTTATGTACATGTTCGTTTAATAAGCTGTTTATTTCTCAACACAACTTTGTGAATACTTCTAAAGTATTAAATTCTTAAACGCATAATTATCTGTAATCTGAACAATTACGCAAATATCGATTATTATCATACGTACAAGTAACTGTCACAGGAAATTTAATTCCTTAATTTTTGTTGACGACAACTGTTGCGAATAAAAAGGTTTATAAATAGAATTTATTCAAATCACAGAATCCACACTGTGCAAGTAAAGCATATCACACAAATCGAATATTATTATTTGCTCGATTTACTAGAAACATACTGGGGATAACCGAATAAACCAAACATTGTTATTTCACTTTACAATAACTGGTATTATTTTGCATGAGCGAGAGCAAAAATAGACTTTCAAGTGTGTATGTATGATCGTTCATATGAAAATTTTCGAAATAAGCAGACGACCGTGACAGTAAAACATGAAAGCAACCATAAAAACATATAAATGACGAAGGAAACACTTTTATATGAAATAAATCAACAAGTACAAGTGTCGACTTTTTCATCGTTTAATAGTGCTGTGGAACCTAAACCAACTGTCAAGTCAACGTATATACATGTATTTGAGTTTCCGCTTGAGTTACCGAAAACTATTCGGTAATCAAAAACTAGCTTATTATGCGTTTAAAAGCAATATTTGTTCTTAACCTTTATTCCATTTTAAATGGAAATATATGTTTATTTACTCAATCTATTGTAAGATCGTTCATACACACTTTCTGAATGTTGCCACTAACATATGAACTCCTACAAATTAAGTATTGTTACATAATTAATTTCCATTCATCGAAAATCACAAACATATCACAAGCAATGCCACGTGCTCTTTTGCGTAAAGTAGGTTAACCATTCAGCACGTGATTTTTGAGTGCAATGATTCGATAAAATACTAGATTGTGTGACCTTTGTGTAAACGTCTATGTTTCTATACTTATAAGAAAAATCACAAACCGTCGATCCAACCATTTAATGTAAAAATAAAAGGTGCATTAGATTCAATTTCATATATATGTATATACTGACATTTGACATAAATCACGGTCCGGTTTCTGCTCGAGTAATCAATGTATTCACGGACCCTCTAAATGTTCATCTTTGAAACTCTGAATTATTGTTACCGCGCGTGAAGTTTAACTGAAACACTTTGAAAATTCCATTATGGCTGTCACCGATTTATGTTAAGATCGCAAATATTACACAAATATACACGCATATATAAACGTTATGCTTATCTGAGTTTTTCGCAGGAATGTAAAAGAAATAAAGATATAGTTACCCCCATTGTCCACGTGCCAAATTACTTACTTGTCACGTAATTGAATAATACATTTTAATAGCATCATAAGCTGTAGCAGTAGTTGTTATGGTATCAGTAATTGTTGGTGGTGTTATTTAATTATTAAATTACTGTTGGGGGTGCTGAAGTTTTGGACCATACGGCGAAGTACGTAAATCCGGACACTTTTGCTGGTTTTTTTGAGGATTTATGTGGATAATAGCATCAAATTAAAATAAAATGTTAAACATAATGAGTAGGATTTAATCTAAAGCTTTGGTCAAAATCTGAGCAGAAACTGCTTTCTTAAAGTAACTGAAAGGTGTGTTTAAAAAAGGCCCGTAACACGTATCGAAACACGAATGAAGAGTACTGTACCTAAATCCGGACACTTTTGAAAAAATGTATAATTTAAAATACCAAAATAACACTCAACATTAAAATACACCTTGTTTGTGAGATTTCTTGTGTTTCTTTTTTTGTTTAATTTTTTTCAGGTGTTTACTTGCAAAATTTAAAGCTTAATTTATCGGAGATACTGTTTTGATTTTAATCCACCGCTCGCAAAAGTTTATAACTGACCAGACGAAAATACAATAGTAAGTAACTAAGTAAACATTCTATCGCTTGCTCTTAAACTTGACATACGTTGCTGAGACAGGGGTGCGTGTCAATCGATAACAGAATTATCGGTCTTGTTCAGACAAACGCATTTGTTTCAAGTGTCCGGATTTAAGTACTGTCCGGATTTACATACTAAGCCAGTATAATAAAAATAGGGAATTGCGAAAATAGATGTAATTGCCAATTAAACTTCGAAGAAACATTGATATTTATACTGAAACGCGGAAGGCTTCTGTCATGCATGGTTTATATGTATTTATTATAAATAAGTTGTGCACTGTAGGATCATATTTTTCACAATCATATTTTCACACATCTGTGAAGAATGATACATGATCTCACTTGTCACATTTTTAACTGTGCACAATGGGATTGGCTAAAAACGGGGTGTGCGTGAGGAGCACAGAATATAATGACTTCATTGCATATCAAAACCTAGATGCAATCACAAACTTCACAGAAAATGTGAAGAATAAGACTGTGATGTGTGAAGAATAAGATCTCAAGTGTCACACCTGTGAAGTATGAGATTCTATTTTTCACAGATGTATATATGATTTATAAAATATGATTTGTGAAAAATATGGTCATACAGTGCACATTCAAATAATGGCTCGATGTATCTGAACATTAACGCATACCGGTATGCGACTTTCATAAAATGCTGTGCACTTGCCTTAATATTATGTTTATAAATTAACTGTGAATATGTGTTCTTAAAGCCCACTAATGTCGTTTCGGTATTTTTCTGTACTATGTTAAAATTGCAAAACAACTATACATAACTAAAAAGCCCAGTAAAACACTTCAACATGTCTGTTGATATTTGTTTATGCTTGGTTGACAACTGTCTGCTTTAAGATTACGCCTACAGTCGATTTATGCTTAGAAGAGACTACCTTGAAACAGAAAATACCATAACAAGGGAAAGTCCCGTCCTGGATTAGCCTGTGCGGACTTCACAGGCTGATCCGGACGTCACTTTATGCATATGCATAAAGCCCGGTTTTCCCACGACAGGCCTCCAGTATTATTATTTTGTTCGTCAAAATTACTTTAGGTAATAAAACTTATATTCAATGTTCCTACATATGCATTATTTAGTGGTAGTATCATCTTACACTTCAAAATGCTTGTCTCATGTTATGCATTTACATACTGAAGTTACCTTTACAAGTATGTGGTTGTATTAATTTTCTTTTTGACATTAATTTAAAACCGTTTCTCCATCTGTTTTGTAACTGCATACTTGTATAATCCAAAACGGGCTGTTGAAACCAATAACTTAAACCGGCTGTTTTTAATAAATACTTGATATTTAACCAGGGACATGTATATCAGACTGCAGCGCTGTGGATCGGTTTTGTGCTGACCTTAAAGTAGTGTGTGGGCGTTTTAAAGGGGACGTATTCACATATTGACAAAGGTTCAATTATTTAGCCACATATTGCACTAATAAAATTAAATTATATAGAAAGAAGCCAATTGACACCTGGCGCAAAATGTATGTGCTTTTACTGTGTTATTCATAATATTAATAAACATCAATTAAGCTGGATAAAATAATAAAACGTTTGCAACGTTTTTATCGGTCGAAAACACGTGTATCACTAAGTTTTGTAAACACTGCGTTAAAATACATTTGGTCTATTAGTAATAGCCTGACAGACATTTGGCGACTAAGTAGTACGTTCGAATCCGGGCGGAGGCAATCTTTTTTGTTCGGCTTAGCTGTCTAAAAGCACGTTTGACCTAGATTTCTTGCGATAATTATGCAGGGGGAAAAATTAATTCTAACAGAATTGGGCAAATGTTCTAATTTAAGGAATGAAAACTTACAACACTGGTTTAATGTATACCAATAGCTGTTGAATATTTTTGGGAATAAAAATGTACATAGTTGTTTACTCATTGTATGTCATGATCAGAATGTTATGTTCATTCACATAATGAAATACTATTTTGTTTAGCCTACATAAGCGGCACGCTCTATAAATAGCAATTACAGCGCTTAAATTCACGGGGACTCAAGTCGGCCACAACGTACAATGTTCAGCTCGCGTCACGTCTGCCTGTCAATAGTGTTTAGGTTTCTTGTGACAAGCACTCAATATAAAGTGGTAAATTTCTTGTATTTTTCTGCTAAATAAGCAAAAAAAAAACAAAGCAAATTTGATGAAGCTTATATTTCCTATTATTTTATAATTGTGTAAAAATATTAGTGTTCGTTGTAACCCACTTGGGTCTCCGTGAATTAACACACTCCAGGAAGAGAGTGAATCATTCTTAAAATAGCGCGCGGTAAAGCTGTGTTAATACATGTACGCATCAATTAGCGTCCGGAGAATCATAAACCAGAGATTCTCAAAAACTGGGGAATTTATAATAATAAACTTACGGTGCATGTTAATTTATATTGGAATTGTGGATGCGTTTTATTAAACATTATTTATAATCGCACCTTTCTATCAATTCCTCAAGTAGATATTATTCAATTTATAAACAGGTTAAACATCTTTCCATAAATAACATGTGGTTAAAGAAGTCTCTTAATACGTCGAAATGTTATTCATGTTCTTTAACTTCATTTGCGTAGCATGAATACACTATTTGCAATACACGATTTGCAATACTAATGATACCTATAGTACATTATTTAGCATACCGATGTACACTATAATAATTTTCATTCATTCCCGCTTGTATTTTCTGACAATGTTAATTTGTTAAATTTGTCTGACAAATTCATGCATCAATTATGTTTACGTAAATTAGTAGTAGTATTCAGAGCATTCATGTTTCACTGGTGAAAACATAGGGCGGTATATGATCGGTTTATTCACGGTACAATTATTAATTATGATTGAGTTTATCTAAAATTCATTTTGAGGCCGATTGGTTTTCTTATGGTGTCCGACAAATCGAGTGTCCAAGAAGTCTCCTTCGTAGGGACCGAAAACTCTAGTGTCCAAGAAGTCTCCTTAGTAGGGACCGACAAATCTAGTGTCCAAGAAGTCTCCTTAGTAGGGACCGAAAACTCTAGTGTCCAAGAAGTCTCCTTAGTAGGGACCGACAAATCTAGTGTCCAAGAAGTCTCCTTAGCAGGGAACGACAAATGTAGTGTCCAAGAAGTAAGTCTCCTTCGTAGGGACCGAAAACTCTAGTGTCCAAGAAGTCTCCTTAGTAGGGACCGAAAACTCTAGTGTCCAAGAAGTCTCCTTAGTAGGGACCGAAAACTCTAGTGTCCAAGAAGTCTCCTTAGTAGGGACCGAAAACTCTAGTGTCCAAGAAGTCTCCTTAGTAGGGACCGACAAATCTAGTGTCCAAGAAGTCTCCTTCGTAGGGACCGAAAACTCTAGTGTCCAAGAAGTCTCCTTAGTAGGGACCGACAAATCTAGTGTCCAAGAAGTCTCCTTAGCAGGGAACGACAAATCTAGTGTCCAAGAAGTAAGTCTCCTTAGTAGGGACCGAAAAAATCTGGGGTCCGAGAAGTCAGGTAACCGATCATCTTGGTCCTCGTGTACGATATTAAGAGCACAAAAAGGCATCTCAATATTAATTTCAACGACGATTGTCTTTTTTAAAGACATGTCTTGTCTATGTTTTATTTGATATAAATTTTTAATGTTTGCATTTAAAACATTTAATGAAAATTTTTAAATATAATACAACAATCTGTGATTAACCTCTTAAAATGAAATACGATGTTCGGAATATTTATGTTTGTATATACGAATTTTCAGTTTAATTATTTTAATTAAAAAGCCTATAAAAACAAACAAACGGCTTGATATCGAAACAAGAGTGTCAAGTTTCGTCAATGAGAGTAATTTATAAAGACCTCATTTGCATGGTATAAGTTGCAGTGTTTGTTAATCTTTTGATGAAACGTACTTAAGACAGTATACGAACATTGCCTCGTGCATTGTTGAACTGAATAACAAGAGGGGCATAGAACTATGTTCAATAGCAAAAAGGTTCAAAATCTGTCAGTTGGACTTGAAATTGAATGCACAGATGGTCTGTCTCACTGATAAACTGAATAGCAGAACAGAACAGAACAGAACATAAATTTTATTAGCGACTTGTACAAAGTACATCGTCAAAAATAAGTAAATATCATGAGATAGGTTGAAAAGTCATAGAAAGGAGACACGATAGTTAACAATATAATCTATTGGGGAAAAAAAACAAATAAACAAATACCATATGCAATTTGTATTAAGAGGGTGAACCAATCAATTAAGAGTAGTTTACATGGAACTTCTAAGAGCCACAGCATGTTTTATATACCTAGCAGAGTTAAGTAACACAGTCCTATTAGGCGTATTTAGTAGTTCAAGAAATTTAAACATGGATGGGTTTTTATAATAATAATTAGATAGATATTTCTGTCTTAAATCTTCAAATGTAGGGCAAATACATATAAAATAAAATTCATCTTCAATGTCATTTTTGTGACATAACAAACAATAACGTTGATTTCTTTCGATTCTATTTCTACTATAACGACCTGTTTGGATTCGTAGAGGATGTCTAAGCCTACTGTAGAAAAATGTTAAATTATTGGGCAAAGTGTCAAGATAACCTTCATACTCATATCTTTGTTAAATGTGTTTATTGTTTTCAAGCACAGCGTTTCTTTGTATTCCCATTGACCATTCCCGAATTACATCAATAACTCATTGCTTAAAAACTGGAAGAAACGAAGCTACATCAACATTCTCACAATTTAAAAAAAAAAAATATATATATATATATATATAACAATAATATTAATAATTTACACCAAAATTGTATGATTTTATTATTTTAACATATCTTGAAATATGCAAAGGATAACGATCTAATTCTCCATAACCACCAACTGAGGAAGCATTTGTTTTAAGTTTTAAGATTTGTTTACAAAATTTAAGATGAATTCTCTCTATTTCCTTTGACTTTGACCACCCCCAAACCTCAGAAGCATATCCTAAAATTGACCCAATAAAAGCACCAAATAACTGGCATAATAGTTTGAGCTTCAATTTATACTTTTTACAATTACTAAGTAAAACATTTAATGCCTTTATAGCTTTTTCCAGCTAGATACTCTTGGTCAAGACTAAAATTACACGTGTAATTAAACCCAGTACCCAGATAGTTAAAATCATTTATCACCTCGATTTGTTGGTCGTTATATAACCAATGTTCGTATGACAATAATTTTCCACGTCTTCTAAATACCATTATTTTCGTTTTATCCGTGTTTACTTTAAGACCCCATTTATCACAATATGTTTGCAAACAATTCAAATTATCTTGTAGCTCACTTGGTGTTTTGGCAAAAATGGCCATATCATCAGCAAACAACAACAGTATAACAACAATATAATCGAGTAGCAATCCTGACTCAACATCATTTTGTAAATATAATTCAATATCTTCGACGAATAAAGAAAATATTATCGGTGAAATAACCTGCCCTTGCCTCAAACCCAATGCACAGTAAAAAAAAATCAGAGTAACTGTTACACGCTTTAACACAGGATTTCTGATACATGACCCGTATTACTTTTAACAAATTTCCTTGGTTACCGGTGTTGTATAGCTTAAACCATAATGCATTTCTATATATAGAGTCAAAACATTTGAACATGTCCACGAATACAACATGCAAACGTGCAGTATCATTTAGATATGTCTGTACTAGAGACATTTAAAAAATAGCATCAACAGTAGAACGCCCTTTGCGAAATCCGAATCGCGCATCCGAAATTGTACTGTTTTTTATTAAAAAAACTTTCAACGCGTTTATTTATGACAGTAGTGAATGATTTCGATAAACAACTCAGTAAATTTATGCCCCTATAATTATTTACATTATTCGTGTCACCTTTCTTGTGAATAGGAACAATAACTCATTCGGTCCATTTATCGGGGAAATAACCAGAGTTCAATATAGCATTAAATATGTCGCAAACATGCGATGATATTATGTCGATGCTTTCAATAAAATATTCATTCAATAAACAATCGCTACCTACTGATTTTCTATACTTTAAGGATTTGACCGCGTTTAATATTTCATCGACCGTGATATCGCTATCCAATTCTGGAAACGTAATATTTGGAACACCGAAATCATGATTGCTACAAAACTGCTCCGCGTCTTCATTTGAACAATGTGAGATATCGCTATGTAGGATCATATTTTTCACAAATCATATTTTTCACACGCCTGTAAACAAAAGGGTCTCATTTGTCACATTTTTAAGTGTGAAGAGTGTGATTGGCCAAAAAGGGGGTATGCGTACGGATCACATTTTTCACATATTTTATGGTGAAATTATATCGCAACAATCGATGAAATCATTATTTGGAGCATTATTATACATTAATCATCATCATCATCATCATCATCATCATCATCATCATCACCATCATCGTCACCATCGTCACTATCGTCACCATCGTCATCATCGTCGTCATTGTCATCATAATTATTTTCGTAATCACCATTATTATCATTATACTTAACGTCATCATCAGTATGGTCATTACTATGAGAAACTAAGCCCTGTTTAGGAGCTTCTTATGTATGCATGCACTTAATCGTTAGTTAATTACCGTCTAATTAGGAAATAGAAATGCATATGTACTCGCGTACGTCCATACGAACGTACACCTTTTCATTGGGATATTAACCAATGCACGCATCCGAACGTACGTACAAACATACGTCCTATTCTGGATTATTAAAACCAAAAAACAACATGCATATGTCCACCCGAACTTTAATATACGTATACACGGACTGTAATATAATGATCTTATTAGAACCTCCGCACATGTTAGTACGTACGTTTGGACAGTATTGTAGCGTAGCGTACCGTGCCTCCCGTATCGTATCGTACCGTACCATATCGTTCCTAACCGAATCGTACCGTACCTAACCGTACCGTACCTAACCGTACCGTACCTAACTGTACCGTACCGCACCGAACCGTACTGTACCGTACCGTACATTTCAATACCATTACAAACCATACAGTACATGCCATGCTATGCCATGCCATGATTCCATGCCATGCTTCCATGCCATGCCATGCCATGCCAGGCCAGGCCAGGCCAGGCCAGGCCAGGCCAGGCCAGGCCAAACCGTACCATACTTACCCGTCCGTCACCGTGCCGTACCATATCGTACCATACCATGCATACCGTACCGTACCGTTAATCATCCCGTTTGTTTTTCAGTCACATACAGTGTGAACAATAGGATTATGATGTAACAAATTCACTTTTTTGGAAATTTGAACACGTTTTTTTCATGTGTGAAGAATATGATTTGAGTTCATATCAAAAACTGGACTCGATCACAAATTTCACAGAAAATGTGAAGAATGAGATTGTGTTGTGTGAAGAATGAGATCCTATTTTTCACACCTGTGAAAAATGAGATCCTATTTTTCACTTGTGTGAAAAATATGATTTGTGAAAAATATGGTCCTACATCGCTACTCAAAGACGAAAAATACTGATAAAAGCTGCCTAATGTAATATCATTGTTTCGTTTTGATTTGTTCTTTTTAAAATATTTCCAGAATTGTTTCGGTTTACAATATTTTAACCTTTCAATATCGTTTCATTTGTTAATGTTAAATATTCGTTTTTTTCTGTTTACTAAATTCTTATATTCCTTTTGAATTTCACGAAGACTTTTACGACTCTCGCGCGGATGAAAATTATTAAAAATACTTAGGGCATGTAAATTTCGATTTTTGGCGTAAGTACATTCAAGATCAAACCAGTCCGCGTCTTGCGAATGCGTTCTCTCGCTGGATGTACTATTATTATTACACTTTACATTCTTCGAAAACAAAGGATCCGCAGCATTGCGCAAAATAGACGTGAACTCATGTAATAAATTATTTACTGACGGTCTGCTTGTAATATCAATGTTATTCGTGTTCGTTAACCTGTTGAACTCAGGTAATTTTGCAATAAGTGCCGAACGAAATAAATTTCGGTTCGCGTCAGTCCAATTAAATTTAACACACTGTTCGCACGAAAATGTTTCAGAAAATGAACATCAAACTATTGGCATTTTCGTAAACAATCCCAGAAATTATTCATCAAACCAAGTTAGTGTATAATCTAAGTTATCATCTGTAGCAAAACAATTAATTAATTTTTTATAACAAAGTAGAATATACTACTGCTTTTTTTAAATAATTCCCCTTTTGTCGTAAAATTCCCCATCTGAAGGGGCCCTGCCACCTTTCCCCGAAAGTTGAAAAAACACTGCACTGTAGTTAGAAGCTAGTTCAAGCTACTATAAACTGATGATGAGCTATATATTTGTATATCGAATCATATTAGATATATCTTACTGTAAAAGTGGAGCCTAAGTTGAAAATGATACCAACACCACAAATATATTATTTCTGATCCATGTACATTTATTTTGTGTATTCTCGTACCTCGCTATCCATGATTTTTGTTAAATATCAGGGACGATATATTCTCGTAGAAAGTTAAAGGGACTTTTTCAAAGATTGGCAAAATGACAATTTCAAAATGTTCTGTCACAAATTCCATAAAGAAAAGTGCACCGTATAGAAATACTAGTAAGCGAAATTGAACTCTTGATTAAGAAATGTATCGAAAATAATGTGTCGTTAATAAATTTACATTAATTGAAATAGACACAGTGATATTTAGCGCTTGTAATGCTGTTCCTCGAATATTTTTGTTTAATTCATGTATCACTTACGTTTGATCAAAATTTACATTAATGTAGGTGCTCTACCCAGTATACTGGTTTATCGTTAGCGTCATAAATTTGGTCATAAATATTAAGTTCATCATGCCAGGCTGAGAATCATGGTAGCGCGAGATTTATCTTTATCCAACACTCACATAATATTCTCTATTTACATTAAAGTAAGACTATGTCATAACCATTTGTAACCATTTGACTACATTATTTCAGACTTCAGTGCATATAAAACCAAGCTTTTATAGTGATAATTATAGGACCCGTTTACAAACTGGTAAATTAACCATTTTTAAAATTCTTGTCATAGATCCCAAAAAGAAAAATACTTTATATTAACACAAGCGAAATAACTCTACTGACAAATAAAGGTATTTGAAATATAGTGTTGTTGTTCATCAATTGAAAATGATAAAATTATAACGCGTTTGTAACGCTTTTAATCAGCATTTTGGAAAACACGTGTATTTTTTACATAACGTTACAACTTCACTTAGAACTATAATTAAACCGAGTATATACCGCGACAGACTTTTGATCCCGGCGGTCGTAGGTTCGAGTCCTGGCGAAAGCAAAACATTTTGTATTTTTTTTTTAGTATAATATTTGTTTTTGATTAGTTCAATTGCTTTAGTTCACTTAGTTAAGGCTTTAAAGGACAGTTTTCAACAATACGAAAATCTGTGAAAAGTCCCTTTAATACAGTGCATTTAATTGGTAAACATCCTACACGCTGACATGATCATTGGCGTACCATATACATGTAAACGTTGTATTTAATAAAGCTTGCAAAATGCATTTTAAGCTTAAACAAATATTCCGAAGAGTTACACTAAATATGAAAGTAAGGCACACAAAGGAGGTCTCGATTTCGGTAAGTGTTTGGTAATTGAGGATTTAAAGCGTTTGTAGTTGACACTCTTAAAGTAAACTCAATGACGAGATTTCACGACCAAGTTAAGGAAGTTTTAAAATAATATTTAATGATCTCTTGCAGTTTTGGTTTTCGTATCACATCGTGTAATATTATTTTAAATATCAGTGTTCACGAAAGTAGATTTGTTGAATACAACCGGCCTTTTCAACTTTTGTAAGAATAACAGCTTTAATGTGTTTCCCGGTTAATTCAAATATCATGTAAAGTTGTCAACTGATGTTTTATTTCTGACGTAATTGAATTTTTATAACTCCTTTCTTTGAACATTCTTATAGTTTTATAATATCAGTCCTTTTGCACTTTGTGTACCGGTATTATTTTAACAAACACTAACATGGAGACAAACTTTACGGAGTTATGTAAATGCAAAAATATTAAAGAAGACTAACAAATGCAAGTGCAAACTGTGATTCTATACAATTGCCTAATTCGATTTATTATTATCAAAATATACACGTGTCTATAAGTTTATACATTTGAGGCGTGTCGTGACAAACCTAGGCTTAATGCATCTGCGTAGTGTCGTCCCGGATCAGCCTGTGCAGTTTGCACAGGCTGATCCCTGACGACACTTTCCGCATTTATGGTATTGTCTGTTTCAGGAAGTCTCTTTTAAACATAAATCCACTGTAGACTGAAAGTTCCGCCCCGGATCAACCTGTGCGGACTGCACAGACTAATCTCGTACGACAGTTTAAGCACATGCATTAAGCCCGGGTTTCCCACGACATGCCTCAATTTAATAAAAAGACAACAACAAAAAATCATACCATTAAAGAGCTCCAGACTAGAAATCTCCACCAGCCACTGTGGTCGATATTTGAAAGAGTCCGGTGGTGCCGTCAAAGCCTTCTTTACTTTCTCGTGTCCGAACAGCACCAGCATCCTCACCGCCCCCAGTTCCAGGTAGAGCACGTCGCCGTGTTGTTTCCGTAGGGCGTTCAGTTTCACGTAGAGCATGTCCGCCCCCGACAGCTGCAGCAAATTTCCAAAGATGGGCCAACGCCTCGGCCCTGGCGGTTGTTTTGGTACGCTTCCCATTGTTTATTTTTTATTTTGCGGTCGCTATAGTACGCTTCATATTGTTATATTTTGTTAAATGCGCTTATTTATAAAATTTTCATACCATGGCGGCAGCACGCTACAGAAAGCACTGGCTATGTATTCACAGCTCGACGGTTTAAACTTCCGCACAATCTTCCTTTTATTTGCAACGACTGCTTTTAAGTATCAAAACAAACTAAACAAAACGTATGTCACGACTATTGATCTACTAATGTACATTTTATGCACCACTTATTTTAAAGGCGCGATATTGCACCGGTAACAATAAAGAGTACCTTAACACAACCTTCGTCGCAAGCGTGTGATACATACACAATAAAATACCATTTATAAATAAGAGTATCTATCCATTAAATACAGTATCACACAAACGTTATGTAGTGCAGTTTGTTCTCAATTCGTACCATTAAAGATTTTGTAAACCACACTTAAAAGCGAGCTCTATATCTGTCTTTACCATCGCGTTTAAGTTTAAACTTTCCTTGTTGAATCTCAGATATCCGTGTAGTAGTATCGCTGTGAATTATTTGCAAACGTTATTCAAACGGTGATCTTTGAACTTACAGTATAGCTGTTGTTCAATGTACCATAACTATGAAAACACTGCAAATGAACTCTATATAAATAGCCAGGAGATAACGGTTGTGAGACTTTGAAAAGCCTGACAGGTGTGGACTCTTTCGTTAGATGAAATCTGATTAATTGGACTGGGCAGGCGTAGAATACTGAGCAGAAGTGTTGGAATGGACCCAGTCGCGCGTTAAATATTGACCCTAAGGGACTAGTGAATATTGAGCAAAACTATGGGTCTACCCTGGTGTTCAATATTGATCACAAGTATGGGTATGGTCCAGTCTAGTGATGTATATTGATCACAAGTATGGGTATGGTCCAGTCTAGTGATGTATATTGATCACAAGTATGGGTATGGTCCAGTCTAGTGATGTATATTGATCACAAGTATGGGTATGGTCCAGTCTAGTGATGAATATTGATCACAAGTATGGGTATGGTCCAGTCTAGTGATGTATATTGATCACAAGTAAGGGTATGGTCCAGTCTAGTGATGAATATTGATCACAAGTATGGGTATGGTTCTAGCCTGGTGTTGAATATTGATCCCAAGTTTGGGTATGGTCCTGTCTAGTGATGTATATTGATCACAAGTATGGGTATGGTCCAGTCTAGTGATGAATATTGATCACAAGTATGGGTATGGTCCAGTCTAGTGATGAATATGGATCACAAGTATGGGTATGATTCTAGCCTGGTGTTGAATATTGATCCCAAGTTTGGGTATGGTCTAGCCTGGTGTTGAATATTGATCACAAGTATGGGTATGGTTCTAGCCTGGTGTTGAATATTGATCACAAGTTTGGGTATGGTTCTAGTCTGGTGTTGAATATTGATCCCAAGTATGGGTATGGTCTAGCCTGGTGTTGAATATTGATCCCAAGTTTGGGTATGGTTCTAGCCTGGTGTTGAATATTGATCACAAGTTTGGGTATGGTCTAGCCTGGTGTTGAATATTGATCAAAAGTATGGGTATGGTTCTAGTCTGGTGTTGAGTATTGATCACAATTATGGGTATGGTCCAGTCTAGTGATGTATATTGATCACAAGTATGGGTATGGTCCTGTCTAGTTGTGTATATTGATCCCAAGTATGGGTATGGTTCAGTCTAGTGATGTATATTGATCACAAGTATGGGTATGGTTCTAGCCTGGTGTTGAATATTGATCACGAGTATGGGTATGGTTCTAGTCTGGTGTTGAGTATTGATCACAAGTATGGGTATGGTCCAGTCTAGTGATGTATATTGATCACAAGTATGGGTATGGTTCAGTCTAGTGATGTATATTGATCACAAGTATGGGTATGGTTCTAGCCTGGTGTTGAATATTGATCACAAGTTTGGGTATGGTTCTAGCCTGGTGTTGAATATTGATCACAAGTTGGGTATGGTTCTAGCCTAGTGATGAATATTGATCCCAAGTATGGGTATGGTCCAGTCTAGTGATGTATATTGATCACAAGTTTGGGTATGGTCCAGCCTAGTGATGAATATTGATCCCAAGTTTGGGTATGGTTCTAGCCTGGTGTTGAATATTGATCACAATTTTGGGTATGGTTCTAGCCTGGTGTTGAGTATTGATCACAAGTATGGGTATGGTCCAGTCTGGTGATGTATATTGATCACAAGTATGGGTATGGTCCAGTCTAGTGATGTATATTGATCCCAAGTATGGGTAAGGTCCAGTCTAGTGATGAATATTGATCACAAGTATGGGTATGGTCCAGTCTAGTGATGTATATTGATCCCAAGTTTGCGTATGGTCCAGTCTAGTGATGAATATTGATCCCAAGTTTGGGTATGGTCCAGTCTAGTGATGTATATTGATCCCAAGTTTGGGTATGGTCCAGTCTAGTGATGTATATTGATCCCAAGTTTGGGTATGGTCCAGTCTAGTGATGAATATAGATCACAAGTATGGGTATGGTCCAGTCTAGTGATGAATATTGATCTCAAGTTTGGGTATGGTCCAGTTTAGTGATGTATATTGATCACAAGTATGGGTATGGTCCAGTTTTGTGATGTATATTGATCACAAGTATGGGTATGGTCCAGTCTAGTGATGAATATTGATCACAAGTATGGGTATGATTCTAGCCTGGTGTTGAATATTGATCACAAGTATGGGTATGGGCCTGTCTAGTGATGTATATTGATCACAAGTATGGGTATGGTCCAGTCTAGTGATGTATATTGATCACAAGTATGGGTATGGTCCAGTCTAGTGATGTATATTGATCACAAGTATGGGTATGGTCCAGTCTAGTGATGTATATTGATCACAAGTATGGGTATGGTCCTGTCTAGTGATGTATATTGATCACAAGTATGGGTATGGTCCAGTCTAGTGATGTATATTGATCACAAGTATGGGTATGGTCCTGTCTAGTGATGTATATTGATCACAAGTATGGGTATGGTCCAGTCTAGTGATGTATATTGATCACAAGTATGGGTATGGTTCAGTCTAGTGATGTATATTGATCACAAGTATGGGTATGGTCCTGTCTAGTGATGTATATTGATCACAAGTATGGGTATGGTCCAGTCTAGTAATGTATATTGATCAGAAGTATGGGTATGGTCCAGTCTAGTGATGTATATTGATCACAAGTATGGGTATGGTCCTGTCTAGTGATGTATATTGATCACAAGTATGGGTATGGTTCAGTCTAGTGATGTATATTGATCACAAGTATGGGTATGGTCCTGTCTAGTGATGTATATTGATCACAAGTATGGGTATGGTCCAGTCTAGTGATGTATATTGATCAGAAGTATGGGTATGGTCCAGTCTAGTGATGTATATTGATCACAAGTATGGGTATGGTCCTGTCTAGTGATGTATATTGATCACAAGTATGGGTATGGTTCAGTCTAGTGATGTATATTGATCACAAGTATGGGTATGGTTCTAGCCTGGTGTTGAATATTGATCACAAGTGTGGGTATGGTCTAGCCTGGTGTTGAATATTGATCCCAAGTATGGGTATGGTTCTAGCCTGGTGTTGAATATTGATCACAAGTTTGGGTATGGTTCTAGCCTGGTGATGAATATTGATCACAAGTATGGGTATGGTTCTAGCCTGGTGTTGAAAATTGATCCCAAGTATGGGTATGGTCTAGCCTGGTGTTGAATATTGATCACAAGTATGGGTATGGTTCTAGTCTGGTGTTGAATATTGATCACAAGTATGGGTATGGTTCAGTCTAGTGATGTATATTGATCACAAGTATGGGTATGGTTCAGTCTAGTGATGTATATTGATCACAAGTATGGGTATGGTTCTAGCCTGGTGTTGAATATTGATCACAAGTGTGGGTATGGTCTAGCCTGGTGTTGAATATTGATCCCAAGTATGGGTATGGTTCTAGCCTGGTGTTGAATATTGATCACAAGTTTGGGTATGGTTCTAGCCTGGTGTTGAATATTGATCCCAAGTATGGGTATGGTTCTAGCCTGGTGTTGAAAATTGATCCCAAGTATGGGTATGGTCTAGCCTGGTGTTGAATATTGATCCCAAGTATGGGTATGGTCTAGCCTGGTGTTGAATATTGATCACAAGTATGGGTATGGTTCTAGTCTGGTGTTGAATATTGATCACAAGTATGGGTATGGTCTAGCCTGGTGTTGAATATTGATCCAAAGTATGGGTATGGTTCTAGTCTGGTGTTGAATATTGATCCCAAGTATGGGTATGGTCTAGCCTGGTGTTGAATATTGATCCCAAGTTTGGGTATGGTTCTAGTCTGGTGTTGAATATTGATCACAAGTTTGGGTATGGTTCTAGCCTGGTGTTGAATATTGATCACAAGTTGGGTATGGTTCTAGCCTAGTGATGAATATTGATCCCAAGTATGGGTATGGTCCAGTCTAGTGATGTATATTGATCACAAGTTTGGGTATGGTCCAGCCTAGTGATGAATATTGATCCCAAGTTTGGGTATGGTTCTAGCCTGGTGTTGAATATTGATCACAATTTTGGGTATGGTTCTAGCCTGGTGTTGAGTATTGATCACAAGTATGGGTATGGTCCAGTCTGGTGATGTATATTGATCACAAGTATGGGTATGGTCCAGTCTAGTGATGTATATTGATCCCAAGTATGGGTAAGGTCCAGTCTAGTGATGAATATTGATCACAAGTATGGGTATGGTCCAGTCTAGTGATGTATATTGATCCCAAGTTTGCGTATGGTCCAGTCTAGTGATGAATATTGATCCCAAGTTTGGGTATGGTCCAGTCTAGTGATGTATATTGATCCCAAGTTTGGGTATGGTCCAGTCTAGTGATGTATATTGATCCCAAGTTTGGGTATGGTCCAGTCTAGTGATGAATATAGATCACAAGTATGGGTATGGTCCAGTCTAGTGATGAATATTGATCTCAAGTTTGGGTATGGTCCAGTTTAGTGATGTATATTGATCACAAGTATGGGTATGGTCCAGTTTTGTGATGTATATTGATCACAAGTATGGGTATGGTCCAGTCTAGTGATGAATATTGATCACAAGTATGGGTATGATTCTAGCCTGGTGTTGAATATTGATCACAAGTATGGGTATGGGCCTGTCTAGTGATGTATATTGATCACAAGTATGGGTATGGTCCAGTCTAGTGATGTATATTGATCACAAGTATGGGTATGGTCCAGTCTAGTGATGTATATTGATCACAAGTATGGGTATGGTCCAGTCTAGTGATGTATATTGATCACAAGTATGGGTATGGTCCTGTCTAGTGATGTATATTGATCACAAGTATGGGTATGGTCCAGTCTAGTGATGTATATTGATCACAAGTATGGGTATGGTCCTGTCTAGTGATGTATATTGATCACAAGTATGGGTATGGTCCAGTCTAGTGATGTATATTGATCACAAGTATGGGTATGGTTCAGTCTAGTGATGTATATTGATCACAAGTATGGGTATGGTCCTGTCTAGTGATGTATATTGATCACAAGTATGGGTATGGTCCAGTCTAGTAATGTATATTGATCAGAAGTATGGGTATGGTCCAGTCTAGTGATGTATATTGATCACAAGTATGGGTATGGTCCTGTCTAGTGATGTATATTGATCACAAGTATGGGTATGGTTCAGTCTAGTGATGTATATTGATCACAAGTATGGGTATGGTCCTGTCTAGTGATGTATATTGATCACAAGTATGGGTATGGTCCAGTCTAGTGATGTATATTGATCAGAAGTATGGGTATGGTCCAGTCTAGTGATGTATATTGATCACAAGTATGGGTATGGTCCTGTCTAGTGATGTATATTGATCACAAGTATGGGTATGGTTCAGTCTAGTGATGTATATTGATCACAAGTATGGGTATGGTTCTAGCCTGGTGTTGAATATTGATCACAAGTGTGGGTATGGTCTAGCCTGGTGTTGAATATTGATCCCAAGTATGGGTATGGTTCTAGCCTGGTGTTGAATATTGATCACAAGTTTGGGTATGGTTCTAGCCTGGTGATGAATATTGATCACAAGTATGGGTATGGTTCTAGCCTGGTGTTGAAAATTGATCCCAAGTATGGGTATGGTCTAGCCTGGTGTTGAATATTGATCACAAGTATGGGTATGGTTCTAGTCTGGTGTTGAATATTGATCACAAGTATGGGTATGGTTCAGTCTAGTGATGTATATTGATCACAAGTATGGGTATGGTTCAGTCTAGTGATGTATATTGATCACAAGTATGGGTATGGTTCTAGCCTGGTGTTGAATATTGATCACAAGTGTGGGTATGGTCTAGCCTGGTGTTGAATATTGATCCCAAGTATGGGTATGGTTCTAGCCTGGTGTTGAATATTGATCACAAGTTTGGGTATGGTTCTAGCCTGGTGTTGAATATTGATCCCAAGTATGGGTATGGTTCTAGCCTGGTGTTGAAAATTGATCCCAAGTATGGGTATGGTCTAGCCTGGTGTTGAATATTGATCCCAAGTATGGGTATGGTCTAGCCTGGTGTTGAATATTGATCACAAGTATGGGTATGGTCTAGCCTGGTGTTGAATATTGATCCAAAGTATGGGTATGGTTCTAGTCTGGTGTTGAATATTGATCCCAAGTATGGGTATGGTCTAGCCTGGTGTTGAATATTGATCCCAAGTTTGGGTATGGTTCTAGTCTGGTGTTGAATATTGATCACAAGTATGGGTATGGTCTAGCCTGGTGTTGAATATTGATCACAAGTTTGGGTATGGTTCTAGTCTGGTGTTGAATATTGATCACAAGTATGGGTATTGTTCTAGTCTGGTGTTGAATATTGATCACAAGTATGGGTATTGTTATAGTCTGGTGTTGAATATTGATCACAAGTATGGGTATTGTTCTAGTCTGGTGTTGAATATTGATCACAAGTATGGGTATGGTTCTAGTCTGGTGTTGAATATTGATCCCAAGTATGGGTATGGTCTAGCCTGGTGTTGAATATTGATCACAAGTATGGGTATGGTTCTAGTCTGGTGTTGAATATTGATCACAAGTATGGGTATTGTTCTAGCCTGGTGTTGAATATTGATCACAAGTATGGGTATGGTTCTAGTCTGGTGTTGAATATTGATCACAAGTATGGGTATTGTTCTAGCCTGGTGTTGAACATTGATCACAAGTATGGGTATTGTTCTAGTCTGGTGTTGAATATTGATCACAAGTATGGGTATGGTTCTAGTCTGGTGTTGAATATTGATCCAAAGTATGGGTATGGTTCTAGCCTGGTGTTGATTATTGATCACAAGTATGGGTATGGTTCTAGCCTGGTGTTGAATATTGATCCCAAGTATGGGTATATATGATTCATATAGAGCAAAACTATTGGAATATGTCTAAACTCGTGATGAATTCTGAGCACAAGTGTGGGTATGGGTCTAGTCTCGTGATGAATTCTGAGCACTAGTATGGGTATGGGTCTAGCCTAGTGATGAAATCTGAACACAAGTGTGGCTATGGTTCTAGCCTCGTGATGAATTCTGAGCATAAGTATTTGTACGGGTCCATACTGGTGAATCGTACTGAGCACAGGTATTGGTATATGGTTATGCTCGTGATGAATATTGATCACAATCCATGAATGAGTCTAGTCTGGTGATGAATATTGATCACAATCCATGAATGAGTCTAGTCTCGTGATGAATATTGATCACAATCCATGAACGAGTCTAGTCTGGTGATGAATATTGATCACAATCCATGAATGAGTCTAGTCCGGTCATAAATATTGAGCACAAGTACGGGTATGGGTCTAGTTTGGTGATGAATATTAAGAAAGAGCACAGTATGGATGATGTCTGGAGATGAATATTGTGTACGTATAAGTATGATTTGGTCTAGTCTGGTGATAAGTGAACGCAAACGAACGTCGACAGCTTTGAGCAATCTTACTTAAGGAAAAACATGTATTCAAGATAACGAAAGATATACATATATATATATTACAAAGGAATAATGACAGTTCAAGTTCTCGGAAGAGGGTTTTTGCACGGCAAGTGTTCAACTGGAAAGAAAAGTCCATGATTGTGATAAAAAATTGTAACTTGAGTTGAACACTGTGCGCATTGTAATATACTGGGTCGGGTAAAGTAAACACAATGTGAAGAAAGGTCGAATGTTAAAATATCTGTGTAAATATTGACTATGGTTCATTATTATATTGGCACAACGGTTCAGTTAAGTCTCATTCGTCTTTTGAAACGACTATTCAACTTTCAAACTCAAGTGTTTATCTACATCGATGAGTGTTTGCCACGATTTAACATACAGTATTTTATTGGCCCTTTAAAGTGGCATATTCACAGATTGGCCATTTGACAATTTTCCAAATGTTGGTCACATATTCAAAAGCGAAAAGTGCATTGTATATAAAGAAATTGGAAAGTTCTTCTGGCACAGAAATATATTTGCGTCCATGGAAATAGATAATTCTAACATGATGCTCTCTAATTTTTCTATAGACAAAGAACAAAATTATCGTTGTTAAACTATCCAATAAAGAAACCAAAAGGAAGTCCCGATTTTAAGAGGAGCATAGTAAAAATAGTTCCAATTACAATAGCAAAAATATATGTCAAATCATGTTAGAATCAAAATAATGTTCGCATTATCGTTGATTATCGGCCAATAAGCAACTCTTTGTCGTTCTGATGCGAGGATATTAAACATTATTGTTCTTGAAGGTCCGGCTGGCCGAGTGGTTATCGTACCAGGTTTTTGATCGCGGAGGTTGTAGGTTCTAGTCCCGGCGGAGGTTGTAGGTTCTAGTCCCTGCGGAGGTTGTAGGTTCTAGACCCGGCGGAGGCGATTCTTTTTGCCTTTTACATATAGAATTTTTAGAAATGATTTTCCCAGATATAGGTCTTTTTAGTAAATACATATAATGACATTTAAAAAAAAACTACAATCTTTAAATAACGTAGTCTCTTTGTTGGTGTATTGTTTAAATGCATCGATAAACTGAACGCAATATAAACCATGGTTTTAAATACATTATTTACATGACTTGCGTATATACTGTGTAAATGTCTGAAAATAAAGAAGTTCAAAATGTAAAACAATACTTAGTGAAAACTAAATGACTTGACATAAAAATAGATAGCCTGTTCATGTGTATCTCGCGGTATTTAACATCTGAGTAAATATTTGGAGCAACAAAAAAACCAACTAGCCAAACAGTTTATTTCAATATTATGCTATAAATTGAACCTTTTCACGAAAATAACAACTGGAACATGTGTTTAAAAGTTAAACATTGAAAGTGTAAACATTGAGCCCCTAATATCTATTGATGGCTGCAAGCTGATGGCTGCAAGCTGCTACGAAGGTTATTTAGTTTATGGTTTCAAATCATATTACTTCTTTGTTTTCGAATATGTATAACTTATTATGTTTTAATGAAAACCAAAAATATGTTAGATGTTGACAATTAAGCATGAAAATCCGAAGATAAACAATTACCGCGGAAATAGAGATACCGCGAGAATACCGATGCCGAGTATAAGATTCATAATGTATATAGTAAATTAGTAGGTGTGAGGGGGACATCCCGTGTCTGCATACAATGCGGCTTTTAGCGAAAGGACCTCATAAATTACGAAATACAGACTTCCAATATTTATATTAAGCATATGTTTATATTAAGCAATACAAACGAGAGTATCAACATATAAATCGCCAGGTGTCACATAAATGGCTTTTCGTAATCTGACCTTCCGGTGGACGAGAGACTAATCCAGAAAAAAACGAGTATCCAACTTGAGAATGAGTTTTACGAAACTATGGAACGCCGGCACTGTCTTATGTTTCACATTTTTATTATATTATGATCTTTCAATATATGCTGTGGATCTTTTCTTATATGATGTGGACATTTCTTTATATGCTGTGTTTCTTTCTTTATATGATGTGGATATTTCTTTATATGACGTGAATACTTCTTTATATGACGTGGATACTTCTTTATATCAAGTAGACATTTCTTTATATGATGTGGACATTTCTTTATATGATGTGGATATCGTATGATGTTGATATTTTTTTTATATGATGAGGACATGCTTTTATATCAATTAAAGAAATATCCGCATCATATAAAGACATATCTACATGATATAAAATGTACCTACATCAAATAAAGAAATGTCCACATCATAAAAAGAAATATCCACGTCATGTAAAGACATTTCTACATCATATAAAGACATATGAACATCATTTAAATAAGTATTCACATATAAAAACGTCCACATAATATAAAGAAATATCCACATCATGTAAAGAAATAACCACATCATGTAAAGACATATCCACATCATATAAAGAAGTTTCCACATCATATAAAGAAGCTTCCACATCATATACAGAAAAAATCCACATCATATAAAGAAGTTTCCACATCATATAAAGAAGTATCTATATCATATAAAGAAATATCCACATCATATAAAAAAAGTTTCACATGATATAAAGAAATGTCCACATCATATAAACTTGTATCCCCATAACATAATAAAAAAGAACCTAATATAATAAACATGAAAGACATAAGACAGTGACGGCGTTCCATACGAAACTGTTTTCTTATCGACTATATAAAGTGTCATATTATATGCTTACATTGTATTTGATATCCAGCTTAGCCGTAAAAAAATATGTTTGTGTCAGGTTATACGCCCAAAAAAATTAGGGTAGGTAGGGTGTTTTTTTGTTTGTTTTTTGTTTTTGTTTTTTTGGGTGGGGGGTAAATGGTCATGTGGAAGATTCTAAAACTGAATACATATTCAAAACATATCAGTAACTGACAACCCCAATAAAATGTTATAGGGTCCGGGCATTTTTTTAGGGTATGTTGGGTAACCTGAAACAAACCTATTGTTTTACGCCTTACAGGTGCATCAGGATTAAGGTTCGTTGGATGATATCCGGGGGCCATGTTCAGAAGCATCTTAAGTAAAATCTTATTCTGGACATTAAAATCATATTTTTCTTTACCATTTTTTATTTCAGATTTAAATGACATTGTGACAAGCGTATATTAATTATCAACTTATTATTAACTATAGTTGACTTAACTGTAAAGGGATTCACAAATTGATATGTGGCGTGTCATGGGAAAACCGGGCTTAATGCATGTGCGTAAAATTTCGTCCCGGATTAGCCTGTGCAGTCCGCACAGGCTAATCCAGGACGGCACTTTCCGCTTTTATGGCATTTTCTCTTTTATGGAAGTCTCTTCTACACATAAATCCACTGTAGACGGAAAGTGCCGTCCTGGATTAGCCTGTGTGGACTGCACAGGCTAATCCGGGACGACACTTTTCGCACATGCATTAAGTCCGCGCCTCAACAATTATGTAGTTTTAAAAATATTACATTACAAAAATTGCAACTTAAGTACAAATATTTTAAGATTAGCTTAAGATGTTTCTGGAATACGGACCCAGTTCAACAACTCCCACCCAGAACGTGGATCGGATAGGCAGTAGCCTTTTAGATATCACCATCGTGGATGGAAACCGAATATTCACCGATTACGTAGTCTAAGTTGGTTTATATTGCAGTAGCTTATGTTTTTGTCAAAACATATTGTAACGCGAATCCCTATAGTGGACTGCGATATAACCTCGGAATATTATACTCTAGGAGAGGGTCGGACTGTCTTGGTGTATTAATAACAGACGAACAGAATGAATTTGAATAAACAACTGTAATTTATTGTACTTCGTACTTGAAGAATAATGTAAATAAAATAATATAGCTGTTCAGCAATAAATGGTAACTGTAATATATATCATAGCAATAAATGTTAACTGTAATATATATCAACTTATCGTTACGGTTATTATTAATTTTAATGTTAATAGCAGACGTCGATTTAGAAATGTCCAGATTTACAATGAATCAGCAACAACTATTACGTTTCCATCCTCGCGTCCTCGATCCGTGTCCTCCTCCTGGTTAAAGTGTAGTAAAATGTTTAAATGTTAATGTCAATGTTAAAGTTAGTATAATTTTGTTAGTGAATTTTGCGATGTTACAGTCGGAAATTACAAATGTGAAAAGCTAGCGTTCCTTCTGTGTCGTCACTTTTATACTATCCCGCGCTGTGATACTTCAAACGGTTCTTTGGTTCCTTCCAGCCAATCAGAACGCTTCCTCCTATATGACGCGTGTAGTGATCCTCCAATGATCGAGCTTTCGGAAAATTCCGAAAAGAATCCTTCCGCCGTAGAGAAAATAAACCCTTTCGAATATCCTAAAGTGCATACAAACACACTGCCCCTAATCGTTATAGCCCCTTTTTCACCAAGAACAGTAGTGGAATGTAACCGCAACACTAAGGTACAATATTGTAGCAAATGCACAAATATAACAACTTAAAATAGTTTCAAGTGACAGACGGCGCCGAAAGCAAACCAAATTCCAAAACACGGAGGATTAGGACATAATAAATGCAATTCCTAATGGCAATAAGTAAGTTTTCAATCCTTATTGTCTTTCTGAGTTGTATTTAACACCACAGTAATGGATCCAGTTCATGTGGATGATAGCACAGGTAAATGTTACATAATTTCGTGACCTGTCAAATTTCGTTTCCGATTTATGCAATGTTTAAAAAGCATCGACCCTAAAATGAAGTTATATAATCAATTAATTCGATGTGTAAATATGCTTTAGAAGTAATATGCCGCTCATATTACAATATTTTCTTTGATAAGGCCATACCAATGTGTTTCTATGTTTAGCGTCCTCTGGCTGATAGGTTTTTGGATGCCTGAACGAAAAAAAAAACATTTTGAGAATTTGAAAAATCGAAATATGTATAAACAATATATAAAAGAAGAAAGAAAAATACTTTAAGGTTTTTTTACCAATATTTGTAAGCAATACTGTGCAAGTAGTCAATTTACAGAGTTAAATTACTGTGAAAAAGTAGGTTCCCATTATGAAAATGATATACACGAGGTTTGCATGTAAACATTTGCTTTAGATTGGACCACTGCCATGTGAAACAATAATGGTTTTTCATCAACTCACGGGGACGCTTAACATAGAATCAAATTTGTATGGCCTAATGTAACCTCACCTTTGCAAGAGGCAATATTTTCCTATTTGGAATGTTCAGCAAGGCTCGACACTATAAGTAGATATATAAACAGACTATGTGTTAATTTACACTTTACATGATTTAAGAACACGTTGATAAATCTATTGTTGTAGTTAAAGTATTCCAATGGGTAATGTTGTTTTATTCAAGTGTTTACTTTGTACTAAGTAAAATATTATCTGCCCAATGCGGATGTGGAGGCCTTAACTTGAGTTTTACGATAGAAACATATGAACAAATATTAAATTCTACATGTTCAAAACTATTGGCTAATTTAATAGACGACAGTTGTATCTTTGGACATTTTTAATCTCACTGCATTTATTGCAATTTACATTTATTGACGTTTTATGTCCTGTCATAGCGAGAGAATTTAATACTTTCATTCTGAATGTAAATACAATAATACTTTTCTTTTATGTGCCGATTACGTAATTTATATTAGATTGCGATATGTTTGAGCAGTCTTAAGTTGTAACCGAGTAATTCCGAATATGTTCCTTGTGAAAAAAATGGCGGACATTTCCAAAAGCAGACATTTCATTGTATTTTATTCCTTGCAAACATCCGAATATATTGCTGTAGAAAACAATGTAAAGGGTACCCGTATCACTTTACAATATGTATGATTGCCGCCCATCTTTCTAGTGAAACAAACTACAGCAGAAATTGCTAATTGAATCAATGCAGAAACTTATATATTATGCATTACTACGCATCCCATTTGAACATAAAATTAGGCGTGTCGTGGGAAACCCGGGCTTAATGCATGTGCGTCAAGTGTCGTCCTGTATCAGCCTGTGCAGTCCACACAGGCGAATCCAGGAAGGCACTTTCCGCTTTTATGGTATTTTCTGTTTTAAGGTTGTCTCTTCTAAACATAAATCCAGTGTCGACCCGGATTAGCCTGTGCGGAATGAATACATTAAGCCCGGTTTTCCCACGATGCGCATCAAATGTTCATTTTCAAAATGTACTTACTACTTGCGATAAATATCAAACCAACAACACTGCACCGTTCTCACAACGGTTGAATGTGTCATGTACTACATCGCTTGATAGATGATGATAATAACAAACAAACATCTTGAACGATAACCACTCACACATCAAGTGATTTCAATGACTACACCCATGGTGACTTGAAGACATAAGAAGTCCCTAACATTTTAGCTATTTTATTTATATTGCCATCTTGTATTTATAAACGCACTGAATGTTCTCACTGTTTATCCATGATTTAAAAACAGTAGTATTTATAGTAGCAGTAATCGTAATAGTTGAAGTATTTAATAATAATGCTAAATCAGAATGTCTACTTTTATTCACAGCCAAGGGAACTAACTGTAGAATGGTTACAACTTCAAACAACAGATGTGTTATCTTTCATGATTTCCACTAATAGACAATCAGCTAACCTGCTCAACATGCTTTACAACGGAATTTTCCATTAATGATAGGTTGCCGCCTTGCCAGTAATAAAGTCTTTTAAAGTGTGCATGTACGATCTTACCTTTAAACGCATAATAAGCTAGTTTCTAATTACCAAATAGTTTTGTTCTGTACAAGCGAAAACTCAAATACATGCAATGTATTATGTGTTGTTGTTATGTGAAATAAAAAATAAAAACTTTAGTCTAGACTTTGAATCTGCATGGAATGTTTTGTGGTGGGAAATAATAAAGCATACCCCTTTGGTAATGCAAAACTAATCGATTTATTGGACTGCCAATTTTTTTTTTGAATATTCACACTTTTATTGCTTTAAAACATAATATCCAGAATGCTTATAATAATAATTGTTTTCAAAATTAAATGTATAATGAAGTTTTCCGCTTCATATATCGGACCCTCAACGTCAGAAAACTGGGGATTACGAGTATAATAGTTAGTTAATTAATGAAATGCAAAGAATTTTGTATTATATAATTTATTCAATATTTGTATGATTAGTATTACGATGACGACACATTAACCTCAATTTATGAACATGGTAGATATCATGCATTCCAACCTTATTCCAACTTTGCGCACGGACTTTTCTAAAACTGACCTGCGCGTTTTTGAAATTCCAATAAAAGCGGACTGTACTGGAATTCCAAAAACGCACAGGGCGATTCTGGAATCTTACCGATACCATTATTGCGCAGAACATATATATGTTTACTTGACAGTTGGGTTAGGTTACACAGCACTAATAAACGATGCAAAAGTCGACACTAGTACTTGTTGATTTATTTCATACTACAGTTTTTACCTTCGTCATTTTAATGTTTTTATGTTTGCTTTCAAGATTTACTGTCACTTACATCTGCTTATTTGCCAAAAAATAATTGATATGAAAGATCGTGCCTACACACTTTAAAACAAGGTTTGTCAAAAGATGTGACGTATACCCCTGAAGCATATGCTTGCCAGAGGAAGGCAACACATTGTCAGACAGGTTTGAATCTTTGTAGTGCTTTGACACAGAACAATGTTTTGACTGACACTATGATCTATATAAGAGGAAAAAATGAGCTTGAAATGCATAAAAAAGAGTAATACACAAATATTTTGACATTGACGAGTGACATTGAACTTTCAGGTACATACCTGGGGGTGTATTCAACATATTCTTAGAATTAAGATTAAGAATAAAGAATAATCTTGAAACTGTTATATTCTAAAACCACTTTAAATTTGAATCATTCTTGGAATTCACCCACTCAAATTACAACATTCTGTATTTGGAATGATGTGCTAATGACATAAGCAACATTGGTAATAAGAATATTTGCAAAAAAACAAAGTATAAATAGCCTGGCCATGTTTTTTGGCGATGCGCACGAGCATTTGTCACGCTAGTTACGTAATACGAATGTTCGACAAGGGCTCACCTTTAATATATTAATGATACTACTACGGACGACATATATTACCGTGAAATCATTATGTATCTTTTGCCGTTTATGCGTCGTAAAGGCACACGAAAAGGCCACATAAACAATCCCGCAATATTATCGACAGTGACAGTGTGTCAATCTTATCATACTCCCGCACAAATTTAGGGGAAACAGTCAAATCTTCATGATCATCATCATCGTCGTCGTCGCCGTCGTCATCATCATCATCATCATCACCAGCAGCAGCAGCAGCATTATCATTATCATTATCATCATCATCATCATCACCACTATTTAATCATCAATCATCATCATTATTCCAAATCATTATGTATTACTTGCCGTTTATGCATCGTAAAGGCACACGATGTTATTATACTCTCGCACTACTTTAGGGGAAACAGCTAAATCATCATGATCATGATTAGCATCATCATCCACATCATCATCGTCGTCGTCGTCGCCGCCGTCGTTGCTGTCGTCATCATCATCCATCTTCATCATCATCATCATCATCATCTCCTTCTTCTTCATCATCATCATCATTATCATCATCATCATCACCACAACCATTTCATCATTAATCATCGTAATCATCATCATCATCATCATCATTAGTCATCATCATCATCGTCATTGGTAAAAATCGGTAAAAAGGCTCACACGCACAAAAGAAACCGTTCAGAATATGCGTTGAAAAACAAAGTATAAGTAACTTGGCCATGTTTTTTGGCGATGCGCAGGAGCATTTGTCACGCTAGTTACGTAATACGTATGTTCGACAAGGGTTCACCTTTAATATATTAATGATACTACTACGGACGACATGTTTACCGTGAAATCATTATGTATCATCGTCGCCGTCGTCGCCTTCGCCGCCGCCGTCGTCGTCGTCATCACCATCATCATCACCATCGACACCACCACCACTATTTCATCATCAATCATCATCATCCTTCCAAATCATTATGTACCACATGCCGTTTATGCGTCAAAAAGGCACACGAAAAGGCCACATAAACAATAGCCCAATACGTAATAAAATGACAGTTAGTCAATGTCATCATTCTCCAGCAGAAATTTAGTGGAAATCGCTAAATCATCATGATCATCTTGATAATCATCAACATTATCATCATCGTCGTCGTCGTAGTTGTCATCATCGTCGTCGTCCTCCTCCTCCTCATCATCATCATCTTCATCATTACCACTATTTAATCATCAATCATCATCATCATAACCATCATCATCATCATTGGTAAAAATTGGTAAAAAGGCTCACACGCATAAAAGAAACCGTTCAGTTGAAAATCAAAGTATAAATATAACTTGGTCAGGCTTTTTTGCGATGTGCACGAGCATTCATTTGTCATACTAGTTAATCCGTCTGTTTGACAAGGGTTCACCTATTATTTATTAATGATACTACTACGGATGACTTGTTCACCGTTAAATCATTATGTATCACATGCCAAGGACACAGCCGGGGCTAGGTTATGATCCACCCACGCAGCGAAAACAATGCTACTGGAATAGATTACAGAAAGAAGAAAATGGCTGGATATATAGACGGACGGACGAACGGACGGACAGATGGACGGACGGACAGACAGAAACACAGACAGACAGACACAACCACAGACAGACACACAGACAGAGAGAAACACTTACAGAAACATAAACAGACAGACAGACACAATCACAGACAGACACACGGAAAGAGAGACACATTTCACAGACCATGGAAGTGTGGAATGTCTTTTCATATAAACGATAAAATTGAAGAAATGAAGGACGATTTCTCCTAAGAGCAATCAGTTTAATCAAAACAAAAAGTTCTCACAAAGCATTAAAAATAGCCATTGCTCCATATTATCTATGGATTTTCCTAAACATATTTGCAATGTGTTAAAGCCACAGACAGAGGGGCTAGATATTGTTCAGAATTGAGAATTAATCCACCTGTCGGGTGTGTTCGAATGAAAACGTTTTGTTGATGACAATCAACTTTGCGCAAGTCTTAATAAACTGTGAGCGCGAATGTTTAATTTTCAACAGTTTTACAAGCATTTATCGTGATAATTGTTCTTATAATGTAAACAAGAGAGCCAAGATGGCCATATGTCGCTCACCTGAGTGTAAAGCATCATAATGGCTTTTAACAAAAAGATTGTTTAAGATTTCAATATAGCGATATAAGGAAACCTTTCCCGCCCCTCGGTGGCCAGTATTTTTAACGAATCAAAATGATTTCCAGGAATTTGGTAGACGGTCACCCAAGAAACATGTATGTGAAATTATTTTGAAATTTAGCCAGTGGTTTCAGACAAGAAGATTTTTAAAGTTTTCAATATAGCCATATCAGGAAATCTGTCCCGCCCCCTGGCGGACATGTTTTTAACAAATCAAAATGATTTCAAGGAATTTGATAGCGAGTCACCCAAGGAACATTTATGTGAAATTATTTTGAAATCCAGCAAGTGGTTTCAGACAAAAAGATTTTTTAAGTTTTCAATATAGCCATATAAGGAAAACTGCCACGCCCTCCGGCGGCCATGTTTTTTAA
This sequence comes from Congeria kusceri, assembly GCA_027627225.1. Taxonomy (NCBI): domain Eukaryota; kingdom Metazoa; phylum Mollusca; class Bivalvia; order Myida; family Dreissenidae; genus Congeria; species Congeria kusceri. Next base: position 65,908,200 of record CM051028.1, read on the forward strand.
TAAATCAAAATGATTTCAAGGATTTTGGTAGAGGGTCACCCAAGGAGCATTTCTGTGAAATTATTTTGAAATCCAGCAAGTGGTATCAGACAAAAAGATTTTTTAAGTTTTCAATATAGCCATATAAGGAAAACTGCCACGCCCTCTGGCGGCCATGTTTTTAAATAAATCAAAATGATTTCAAGGATTTTGGTAGAGGGTCACCCAAGGAGCATTTCTGTGAAATTATTTTGAAATCCAGCCAGTGGTTTCAGACTATTTAAGATTTTAAAAGTTTTCAATATAGCCAAATAAGGAAAACTGCCCCGCCCATGTTTTTTAACGTATTGAAATGATTTGAAGGAATTTGGTAGAGGGTCATCCAAGGAGCATTTCTTTGCAATTATTTTGAAATCCAGCCAGTTTTTTAAGACTAGAAGATTTTCAAAGTTCTCAATATAGCCATAAAAGGGAAACTGCTTCGCTCCCTGGCAGCCATGTTTTTTTTAACAATTCAAAATGATTTCAAGGAATTTGTTAGAGGGTCACCCAAGGACCAATTCTGTGAAATATTTTGAAAACCAGCCAGTGGTTTCAGACTAGAAGATTTTTAAAGTTTTCAATATAGTTATATAAGGAAAACTGGCCCGCCCTCCTGGCGGCCATGTTTTTTAACGAATCAAAATAATTTTCAAGAATTTGGTAGAGGGTCGCCCAAGGGACATTTCTGTGAAATTATTTTAAAATCCAGCCTGTGGTTTCAGACAAGAAGATTTTTAAATTTTTCAATATAGTCGTATAGGGAAAACTGCCCCCCCCCCCCTGGCGGCCATGTTTTTTAACAAATCAAAATGACTTGAAGGAATTTGGTAGAGGGTCACCTAAGGAGCATTTCTGTAAAAGGAATTTTCAAATACAGCCAGTGGTTTCCGACAAGATTTTAAAAGTTTTCCAGTTTTTAAGCTTTTGGTTGCCATGACAACCAGAGTTTTCAATATATTTTTATAAATTGAAGACATTTGGTAAATCACCATCCCAGGAATACTCCTGCCATATTTGGTTAAAATCCGCCTAGTGGTTTCAGAGAAGAAATTGTTTGAAGTAAAATGTTGACGACGGACGCCGGACACAGTCTCACCACAATAGCTCACCCTTGAGCACTTCGTGCTAAGGTGAGCTAAAAGAACATATTATGTTCATGCTTTATTTAGAAGCTCTATAATATAATATATTACAACTATTTTATTTACCACCCAAATACAGCGATAATAAACGCATTTGTATTCAGTAAACTCTACTCAAATGTTCTAATGAAACAAAAATGAGGCAGTCGTCGCTATGTTCAGTTAAAACACAAAAATTATATTGTATATAAATATAATACGATATCGTTTAGCATTGACGTAAGCTTCTTTTTTATCACCACAATGTCTCAGTTTTTAGCGAATTTCTCACCGTGGTTTAATATTCGCGCGTCAGAACGAAACATCGTTGTTTATTCAGAGATAAACAGCGATAAAGCAAAAATTATTTCGATTCTAACCTGACCTGACAACATGTCATGTAATTACAATGCGAACTATATTTTTTTCATTTTCGGAACTCCTTGTGTCGAGTTGTTTATTGGCAATTTAACAAAGGAAATTTTGCGCGTGTCATGTTAGAGTGCGAAATTAATCATTCTTCTCTGTTAATATTTGGATCCTCCGGACAAAAATTTATAAAATCTTGAAAATAATAATGACATAGATGATAATGAATGTTCTTTATTATAAGAAAATGGAAATGTTCCTTTATTTGACCGCTTGCATTCATATTTATATCATTAGCACAAGGCCATGTTTATTTATAAAAATGCATGCATTTGTACTTATATCAGTAGGACGTGGCCACTGTCAGTTATACAAATGCAATCATTCGTACTAATATCATAAGCACATGGTCATTTCATTTATAAAATTGCATGCATTCGTAGTAATATCATAAGCACATGGTTATGTTCATTTGTACAATTGCATGCATTCGTACCTATATCATTGGCATGTGACCATGATCAGTTATACAATTGCATACAGTCGTACTAATATCATTAGCACATTCATACATACAATTGCATGCATTCGTACTTATATCATTAGTATGTGGCAATGGTCCTTTATACACTATATGCATTCGTACTTATATCATAAGCACATGGTTTTAATTCATACTTATATCATTAACACGTGACCATGATCCTATATACAAATGCATGCATTCGTACTTATATCATTAGCACATAGTAATGTTCCATTTTACAAGTTCATGCATTCGTACTTATATCATTAGCACGTGGTTATGTTCATGTATACAATTGCATGCATTCGTACTTATATCATTAGCACATGGCCAATTTGATTTATACAATTACATACATACAATCGTACGGATATCAATAGCGCATGGTTATGTTGATTAATACGACTGCATGCACTCTTACTTATATCATTAGCTAATTGCACGGTTCTTGTATACAATTGCATGCAGGAGTACTTATATCATTTGCACATTGTTAGGTTCATTTATACAATTGCATGCATTCGTACTTCATCATTAACACATGGTAATGTTCATTTATACAGTTGCATGCATTCGTACTTATATCATTAGCCCGTGGTTATGTTCATTTATACATTTTCATGCGTTCGTACTTATATCATTAGCACGTGGTTATGTTCATTTACACATTTTCATGCATTCGTACTTATATCCTTAGCACATGGTTATTTTCATTTATACAATTGCATGCATTCGTACTTATATCGTTAGCACATGGGTATGTTCATTTATACAGTTGCATGCATTCGTACTTATGCCATTAGCGCATGGTAATGTTCATTTATACAATTGCATGCATTCGAACTTATATCATTAGCCCATGGTAATGTTCATTTATACAGTTGCATGCATTCGTACTTATATCATAAGCGCATGGTTATGTTCATTTATACAGTTGCATGCATTAGTACTTATATCATTAGCACATGGTAATGTTCATTTATACAATTGCATTCATTCGTACTTCATCATTAGCACATGGTAATGTTCATTTATACAATTGCATGCATTCGTACTTCATCATTAACACATGGTAATGTACATTTATACAATTGTATGCATTAGTACTTCATCATTAACACATGGTAATGTTCATTTATACAATTGCATGCATGTGTACTTATATAATTGGCACATGGTTATGTTCATGTATACAGTTGCATGCATTCGTACTTATATCATTAGCACATGGTAATGTTCATTTCTACAATTGCATGCATTCGTACTTCACCATTAGCACATGGTAATGTACATTTATACAGTTGCATGCATTCGTACTTATATCATTAGTCCATGGTAATGTTCATTTATACAGTTGCATACATTCGTACTTCATCATTAGCACATGGTAATGTTCATTTATACACTTGCATGCATTCGTACTTATATCATAAGAACATGGTTATGTTCATTTATACAGTTTCATGCATTTGTACTTATATCATTAGCACATGGTAATGTTCATTTTATACAATTGCGTGCATTCGTACTTCATCATTAGCACATGGTAATGTACATTTATGCAATTGTATGCATTCGTACTACTTCATCATTAACACATGGTAATGTTCATTTATACAATTGCGTGCATGTGTACTTATATCATTAGCATATGGTTATGTTCATTTATACAGTTGCATGCATTCGTACTTATATCATTAGCACATGGTAATGTTCATTTATACAATTGCATGCATTCGTACTTCATCATTAGCACATGGTAATGTTCATTTATACAGTTGCATGCATTCGTACTTCATCATTAGCACATGGTAATGTTCATTTATACAGTTGCATGCATTCGTACTTATATCATTAGCCCATGGTAATGTTCATTTATACATTTGCATGCATTCGTACTTCGTCATTAGCACATGGTAATGTTCATTTATACAGTTGCATGCATTCGTACTTATATCATAAGCACATGGTTATGTTCATTTATACAGTTGCATGCATTTGTACTTATATCATTAGCACATGGTAATGTTCATTTCTACAATTGCATGCATTCGTACTTCATCATTAGCACATGGTAATGTTCATTTATACAATTGCATGCATTCGTACTTCATCATTAACACATGGTAATGTACATTTATACAATTGTATGCATTCGTACTACTGCATCATTAGCACATGGTAATGTTCATTTATACAGTTGCATGCATTTGTACTTATATCGTACGCACATGGTTATGTTCATTTATACAGTTGCATGCATCCGTACTTATATAATTAGCACATGATTATGTCATTTATACAATTGCATGCATTCGTACTTCATCATTTGCACATAGTTATGTTCATTTATACAGTTGCAGGCATTCGTCCTCATATCATTAGCACATGGCACTGTTCCTTTCTGCAAATGCATTGTGACCGAGTAATTCCAAAGCATTACTGTTTAGTGTAGGTAGTATGTAAATATTCCAGAAGAACTCATCAATTCACTTTATATGTATTCCGCCTTTTCCATTGAAATTGCTTTGTATGGGGACGATTTTCTTGATTTTGAATGCATTCGTACTTATATCATTAGCTCATGGCAATGTTCCTTTCTACATGTGCATGCATTCCTAATAGTGAATTATTTTCTTTTACAGAAAACGAAAACGACATAACGAAACAAGGATATCAGTAAAACTGATTGATGCTCCCCAATGCCGTTTGTCAAGCAATATAAATGCAGTGAGAAGGGCAGAGATAGTAAAATGACTCATAATCACTAGGACCAGTCTGACATCCAAACTGTATGTTATCATGCCGCACAAATACCATATTAACATGCACATGAAGCAAACTTTCAAAAATAAAATAAAACATCAATAAATCTGTAATATGGTTATTTGATCCGTGTTATTTAACTTTCCATCAAGCATCATTAAATTTCATATAGCAGTTCCTAAGAAAAAGACATGACATAATTGAAATCATCAAAGTCCCATAACTCCTATAATAAGCACACCTTCTGTTAGTAATGAAGCTTCCTATAAAGTTTCGTTCAATTCCGGCTAGTAGTTGCTGAGAAATAGCCCGGACAAGAAAGTGGGACTGATGGAAAGACGGATGGAAGGAAGGACGTAAGGAAGGACGGACGGACGGACAAGGGGCGACTATATGTTCCCCCGAAATTTTTCGGAGCATAAAAATATTTCTTTGACCAGTGGTGAAACTATATCTTGCAAACATCAAATCAAACCATAAAAAATATCACAAATACAACAGACATGAAGTAAAAATAAAAATAAATACATGTATAAACAATAGATATGTAACAATTTCTAATATGATTGATTGATGAGTTGACAGGTAGATGTATTGATAGACTTTTCTAATTATTTTTTTATTGATTCTTAAATGTATCCAAAGATGTATCTTAAAAGGGAATTGTCGATTGACTATAACACTTATTCAATCACAAAGACATCTTCTGTTGAGTTCTGAAAACTGATTTGCGTTCTATTAAAACTACGCCTGTGAAATTTCAGATTAATACCGTTTACACTTGAAATTCAAAGAATGTTGCTACGCAAACGTTTTTAAGCAGATGCAATGGTCCGGAAGGTCCACTCTCTGAATAATCGTTAATTTTGCGCAAAAGTCGATGATCGTCCTCCACTGAGAGCAGTGAGTTTTGCCCCTTTCGAAATCAACTCCTTTGATGCCCATTTCTTCAAACATCTTGATGTTATGCTGCGCGTGTTCGTGCTTAAATCCTTCCATATTACCGCCCGACATTGTGCTCTGGTGAACTGCCAACACCGTTTCAGATACGTCAATGACGTCAACCTGTAAGTCACATATCGAATGGGCAACAATCCAGTTGTCATAGGCAGGACGGCCTATGACGACTTCCTTTATATTCTTCCACGGGTAAGCTGCATTTGTTATGAAGAAATCCTCTGCGTCCGTTAAAAACAGTTCCCCGCGTACTTTGGATGTCCGTTTGATTTTCGCGAAAGTTTGCGTCTCAGCTTCGGTTACTTCCATAATATTTGTTCTACGTCCAACAACCATTATTGGTTGAGACATATTTCTCGTCTGTATTATCAGGTAAAGTGAATCGATTAAGTCGTCTGTAAACAAAATGTCCGAATTAACGTATCCGCGTAACGGTGTTCTGGCAATTTTACCAACCTCTTCAAACATCCATTTCAAAACGGGAGCTTCACCCCCTCCGAACTGAGAAACAGGAAACACAAAGATCCCCATGGAACGAAGATGCTCCGTGTCTTCGACAGAGTTAGTAAAAACAACGATTTCTACGAATGGTTTAAGCATTGACCAGTTCCGAATAGTTATGTTATGGATCGCGCGTTTTTCTGGGCTATTTTTGGTCGGCCATGTTGTAAACAGTGTGACAAAAGGCTTGGACGGCTTTGTGGCAAGATTCTGACCATCAATAGCTTTTGGATGGACGTCGGTGCACGTAGCAGCAATGCTTTGAACGGCGGATTTTAAATAAGTATCCCACGAACCCAAAGAAAAGCTGTCCATGCACTCCTTTGGGAAGAGATATTCTATTTCACGTGCACCGTTCCAATGTACAAACTGCGTTATTCCGGAGACGACGTCATTCGCTGTACACAGTCGTTCATTATTAGAACGCTTAGATAACAGAAAGACCATACTCAGCAATGCCAGCAACGCCAAGACCAAAACTGGACGAACTATCTTTAGTCTCCGCTTCATGTCTGATCTACATGTAGATGTTATTTTCATCTGGGTTCCTCTTTCTTGCGCCGTTTCTTCTGTGTTCCTTCCTGAAATATAAAATATAGATAATTTAATTATATGATAAATACTTTATTTCATTACAAATAACACTAAAGAGTTTATTAAGTCGGTAATCAAGATCACTATCCCCATTTAATATGCCAACTTATCATAGGGTTGAGCATCGGTTTGTGCCCTTTCTTGCAATGCTTTGTAGTAGTGTCACTAATTGTAGTGTTGTTGTTTTTTTCTTCTAAATTACACTGAGTCTGATCCGGATAGTTGCAACGCTTTGTATTTCAACATTGTAAATATTTGTACTGAGTATCGCGTTTCATTCCGCAGCGTTACTCTGTGCCTTATTCCTTTTAGTTTACTCCATAAAGGGAGGGAGGGGGCATATAGTCACAACTTTATACGTACGTCCGAATTCTTATTCGACTGCCATTCAGTTTTACCCGCTGTCAAATGCCTATCACATTGCATGTTCGCCGTCCGTCAGCACTTACGGGAGAGTAGTTAAGTGGCTGGACAGTTTAGTTGAAAATAGTTGATTAGGGTTAGGGTTAGTATTTTATGTGGCTTAGAAATTCATATATTATGTGGCTAATTTATGCCACATAACTATCTTTATTGTATACGGTAGCCACTTAAGTATCATTTCGTAATGTGTCCGTCCTTCCATCCCTCCGGTACTTCGTTCCCTCAAGATCTCAGAAACTAATACCTCAAATTCAACATGCGCATATTGTTAGGCCATTTCGGACTTATGACTTTTCTGGGAAATAATTCCCTTTATGCTATGAAAATGACATTTTAATTGGATATTTTCTTTTCGTTCCAGATCTCAGGAACTAATAACTCGAATTCAATAAATCTTCATATGCAACATCTCTATATTAAGAGGACATACACAATTGTCAGGTCGTTCCGGTCTGATGATTTTTAAAGAAGTTGTTGACCTTTCATTATAAACTGGATTGATTGCTTCACCGGACTATTACTTGGCCATGGATTGAGGGATTTTAATTTACTTGGCACAAATGTTTTGGGCCATGAGATGGTGTCTAGCGTTTCTGGAAAATCATCAGACCGGAACGTTTCATCATTGAACATGTTTACTTTGTGAATGTCAAGAAGAAGAAAGCGCTGTGCCATTGCATTTGATTGGTTACTGCTAAATTCCGACTCATGCGCGAATAATATGCGGACCACGGACCGTAATTCGATACACTGATTTAAAACGATTAAAGCTGCTACGTTACAAATTGGGAAAATGACCAAAATGAAAGACAATGTTTTAGATCTAGTTAAATAATATATTATTAGATAAAACTGACCGATACATTTACAAACGTTAAAAAAATGGTTTGATCATTAAAACGCATTGTTAAAAGCCGATTTTGAAAGCGTCTCGAAACTGCATGTATTTATCATTTCTAGATTGTTGTTGTGAAACTACGTGGTCCATAATATTCAATCGATCTCACTTCCGGTGTTTCGTTGTTAACATTACATAAGTTCGAAAAGGAAAGTAGCAGAGAGGGCATTCCACGTACTAAAGTCTTTGGCAACGCGATTAATGTCAGCCGTTCACGCCGAGGAGCCGGGCTCAATCCCCGGAAGGTGGTGATGACTTTGTCACGTTAAAATTGTCAGAAGTAAGCTTTGTGTGTAAGACTATTTTTTTCCCATATTTTTCAGGTAATGTTTTGACAAGAAATCTATTAATGCACGGATATAAAGAAAACCATTTTAAAATAGAATATCATCTTTCATTTTAGTCAACTAGTTGCCACGCATCTGGCATGGTCATAACGGCGGCCAGTGCTTTTCCTAGAGCGCGTTTCTGCGTTTTTGACGCAACATTTTTAGGTCTGACGAAATGAAATCATGTCTGTTTGTTTTCCGTGACGCAACTATACTGATCACTGCGGTTTAATATGGATACGATTAAAACACAATGTTTTTCAAATGTTAGCCAAATTCGAAGCTAACAACCTTGAGACAGAAACGGCCAAGAAGGTAGCAACATTCTATAACTGTCATAAAACAAACTTAACGTCTATTATTCACACTTTGTACCCCCTAATTTGGCTATGAAAATTATGTGCTGGTTATACACGGTAACAGTCATTTTCGGTCTTTTTATAAATTTTATTATATTAATAAATACTACGTTGTTCGTCATTCATTTTCAGTAACAAATCTAATAAGATTAATCCCGATTTGAACAAATAAAACATCCATGAAAAGAGGCGTTTATTATTATTAAGCTGACGAGCTGAAATAGGTAGGCATCTACTACTGCAAGCCGGTAGGAGCACACATAGCAACAATGTCAAATGTCTTTTATGCGAAGCCAACTTGGCGCTGTCGTCCAACAGTTTGTCACTGGAAAGCGTTGTAGGACCATATTTTTTACAAATCATATTTTTCACACGTGTAAAAAATGGGATCTCATTCTTAACACATCGCAATCTCATTCTTCACATTTACTGCGAAATTTGTGATCGATTCCAGTTTTTGATATACACTCAAATCATACTCATGAAAAGAAAGTGTTCAAATTTTCACAAAAGTGAATTTGTTATATAATTATCCTATTTTTCACACGGTATGTGCTCGATAAAAACGGGGTGATTTACGGTACGGTACGGTATGCATGATATGGTACGATATGGTACGGCACAATACTGGACGGTTATGTACGGTACGGTTTAGTATGGTAAGGCATGGCAGGGCAGGGCAGGGCAGGGCAGGGCAGGTATGGTTAGGTGCTAATGCTATGGTTTGGAAAGGTGCGGTACGGTGCGGTCTGATTAGGTACGGTTATGTACGGTTCGGTTATGTACGGTACGGTACGGTTAGGTACGGTAAGGTACGGTAAGGTACGGTAAGGTACGGTACGGTGCGGGAGGTACGGTACGCTACGCATCTGTACTATCCTAACGTACGTACCAACATGTGCAGAGGTTCTAATAAAGTCATTATATTAGTCTGGCAGAACCTGCCGTGGACCGTGCAATGACTTATATACAAAGTGTTTTTGGTTTTTCTTGTTGCCAGGACGGTCCCTTAACAGAATCTGGGTGATAACACCTTGCCATCCTTGAGCAAATCTCACAATTCAAAATGTCATCCAATATGACCGCCAAAAGTCATGTTTGGTCTAAAAGTTGGTCTTGTAATTGAAATATGATGAATGATTTTCGTGATCAATACGATTAATTTCCCCAAAATAATACATTTGAGCCGTGTTGTGGGAAAACCGGGCTTAATGCTTGTGCGTAAAGTGTCGTCCTGGATTAGCCTGTGCAGTCCGCACAGGCTAATCCGGGACGACACTTTCCACCTACAGTGGATTTATGTTTAGAAGAGACTTCCTTAAAACAGAAAATACCATAAAAGCGGAAAGTGTCGTCCCGAATTAGCCTTTGCGGACTGCACAGGCTAATCCGGTAGACACTTTACGCACATGCATTAAGACCGGGTTTCCCACGACACGCACCATTTGTATAAAAAAAGTCATAATGTTATCTCTTTCAAAAAGTTCTGGAAATGTAAATCTGTATTTATTTCACATATTGTGAGTGAGCTTTTGGTATATGGTCCCATCAGATATATTGTCACTTTTTCACGACAAAAACTGAAAAATGGACTGCAACATACAGAGTTCATTTTTCATCTGATCTTAACCAAACTCGCACAGCGTGTGGTGATCAAAAGATTTCAAAATAATCAAAAAAATGGCCTAGATTGGGATACAAAACCAGAGCCATTACTCCTTGTTTGTGAGAAGAAATGAAAAAAGGACAATGTAGCAGACTTCATTGTTGTTATCTCACTTGAGCATTCGTGCTCGGCGAACTATTGGTATAGAAGTACTGTCCTGCATTATCCGAAATTGTGCCCCTGGATGCGATAGAGACTTCCTGCTTCATTCAGTCTTTACCAAACTTGCAGTTTGTATGACCATAAATGCTCGTTTGATAATTTGCCAGGTCGGATCAGTCAGGAACACTAGAGTTATTGTCCCTTTTTGATGAGAAAAACTGTAAAATACAATTTGCGCAAGATACAAACTTCGTTTTTCATCTGAATCTGATCAAACTTGCACAACCTGTGTATGACTAGAGGTTTTCAAAACAATCCCAACATGGAATAGATGTTGGTACAACACCGGAGTTATTGCCCCTTGTTTGTGAGAAAAAAAATGATTAAAAATGGATAATATGGAGGATAGAGACTTTATTTGTTGTCTATTCTTGACCAAATACACTGTATGCGTACAACCATAAAAGTCCCAGTCAATGTCCAATATGGGCCAGATCGGACCAGAGTTATTGCCCCTTGTGTGTGAAAAAATACCCATAATTTGTTAATAGAGAACTTTTCATTCCTTATTGACTACACATGAACCGTTTGTGTATGGCCATACGATCCCACCTATGTGCAATGATGGGCCAGATAGAACCAAATACCGAGTTTATTTCCCCTTTGTTATGAGAACATTAGCAAAAAATGGATTTTGTGTAACATAGACACTTCATTTTGCATCTAATCTTGATCAAACTTGCTTGTGAATGGCCATAAGATATCATAGTAAAAAAAGAATTGCTCGGAGTGGTCTATAAATAACAGACTTATTGACATGTGTTTGTGAAAAAAGCAACAAAATGGACTACGTTCAGGACAGAAACTTCATTTTTCACTAGGGATGACAACAACTAGTATTTCAGTAACCGGTTAATTGGTTTTGGCATTTGAGCTGACAACTGGTAAGCTATATATCATTAATAAGACCTTAAACACAATTAAAACGCAAATACATGTACTTCCGGTACGATGATTTGTTTAGCTGATTAGTCCTTATCGATGATAAACGTCACACTGACAATCGTCTTCATTGCTGTCACTGTTTTAATTATTGTGTAAAAATTTGGAACAAAACACCGAAAATCAGCTAGATGTTTAAACCTCGTGTGATTGTAGGGCTAAGATGAACCTCTGTGTTATATAAGTTGGATTGGACATGGTAAACAAGCTTGAGCCCTGTTTCCTACCGTTTCGACCGACAAATACCCATAAATGCATCTGTATTGCACCTATACATTACCAGGTGATTAACAGAAGTAGGTCGGACAGGCATATGTATATCGCCTGTCTATTGCTAAGTTAACTACAGGAGAAGGCATGACTGGCATCTGTATTTTACATGTCGATTTCAAGGTCAACAACAGTAAGATATCTGTCAGATGTGGGGCAGCTTGTTGGCGATGACATTCAAATGTCAGAGCTGGTCTTTGTCGGTACCTGCACTCAGGTGAGCGCTTTGTCCATCATGGCCCTCGTGTCTTATCTTGACCAAAGTTGCACTGTTTGTGTATGACCATAAGGTCTCAGTCAATGTCTAATATGGGCCAGATCGGATCAGAAACACCAGAGTTATTGAACCTTGTTTTATAACAAAAAGATTTTGTTCTTGATACCTCATTTTTCACTTCGGATGGCAACAAATAGTATTTCAGAAACCGGTTAATTGGTTTTGGTATTTGAGCTGTTAATCGGTGAGCTATAAATGTCATTTATAAGACATAATAAGAGTGCCATTGTCATGAAGATATGCCCATCAGAGAAACTTTTTTCAGGTAAAGATTCAATTACTGTAGAGAAGCAATTCAAAAATTAGTAAGGTAGAGCGATGGTATTTGTGCTTCTTATACTTCTCCAGAGCCTGTCTCTGTGTTGTGAGTTTGGGTATCAAAACTATTCAATGTATATTCTTAAATCTATATCAAGACATGGAGATAATTAATGTGGTTAATTAAACTTTGGTAACTATGAGTTATAGTTTTTGTATGCTTCACTTCCCCATCTTATGATGGCAATAATTTCCCAAACTTATTCAAAGATCCCTATATGCATGGCAAATATTTTACATTTGACCGTAAAATGTGACATTGACCATGAACCTAAGAACATACCATCTCATGCTTTTGCTTGTCACACAATGATAACAGCACGACAACACTACTGGCAAGTTATTAAAAAACTGTTGCTTTCATGCTTGACACAATAATGCTCAGGACAAAGTTTATGAATTAAACCTGAGCTTGGATCAAGGGACCTATACGCCACCCAACTTCTCATTATCGCACCTCCATGCATGAAAATATTGGTTTTGAACATAAATTTGACCTTTGACTTTGAATATGACATTAATCTTGGAAAAATGACCTGGTTCTTGTGCATGACACAATGTCCCCGAAAGCTTATCACTTATGGACTGTTTTTTTTTTAAAATCCTTCAGTGATGGTTAAAGAAATATTACAATAGTGCTTACATTTGACCTTTAACCTTGATCGATAATATAGGGACCTGGTTTTGCATATGAGACACCGTCTTACAATGCTTATCACACCTGCCAAATCATTTGAAAATCCATCCATGCTGGACAAAGATATGCTCCAGATCAAGTGTAAACGATTGATTTCTTTTATTTGACCCTTGATCTTGAATTATGATCTTGACCTTGGATCAAGGGACATGGTTCTTGCGCGCGACACTGCAAATTACTCCTACCAAGGTATTTGAAAATCTATGCATGCTGGACAAAGATATGCGCTGGACAATGTATTCAGGATTGATTTCTTATATTTGATTTTTGACCTTGAATTATGACAGTGACCTTACACCTAGGAACCTTGTTCTTGCGCTTGACATTCCGTCTCACCATGCTTGTCATTTTTGCTAAGGTATTTAAAAAATCTATCCATGCTGGACAAAGATATGCCCTGTATTGATTTCTTATATTTGACATTTGACCTTGAATTGTGACCGTGACTTTTGACCTAGGGACCTTGTTCTTGCGTTCGACACTCCATTTCACCATGAGTGGCAATTCTGCAAATTTATTTGAAAATCCATCCATGCTGGACAAAGTTATGCTGCTGATAAAATGTTAAGGGTTGATTTCATATATTTGACCTTGAGTTGTGACCTTGACCTTGGACCTATGGACTTGATTCTTGCGCATGACACTTTGTCTTAATATTCTTGTCATTTCTGCCAAGTTTTTTAAAATCCATTTTGAGCGCGGTGATACTTTTAAAAAGGGCACAGTTGTTTTTTTCTAAAGTATTACTGATTGATTCCTTTTATCTGTTTGATGATTTTTTAAGTCAAACTATTAACACATTTTAATTTTCCAATATTATTCCTTTTTATTTAGATACATTATTGAAAAGATCAGAACAAATATATGAGGCGCGTCTTGGGATAACCGGTCTTAATGCATGCGTTAAGTGTCGTCCCGGATCAGCCTGTGCAGTCCGCACAGGCTAATCCAGGACGGCACTTTCCGCTTTTATGGTATTTTCTGTTTCAAGAAAGTCTCTTCTAAACATAAATCGCTGTTTTAACCTGGTTATCTTTATGTATGTCGCCTAATACCTGATATCCAGATGTAATGAAACTATGTATCATCTAAAAAGCAGCAAATAATGATTGCATTGACACAATATTTCTTTTTTATTGTTAGAACTCACTGTTATTCTAAGTTCACATTTAAAACAATAAATAATACTACAAATTGCTGTACAAAATGTCACATTGCATTATCAATGATAATAAATAAATTGTAGAGTTACCATAATAACACATTGCTTGTAATTATGTATAAATGTAATATAATTTGTTAATTAATTTCCATCTGATGCCTATATACATGTATAGTGACTGGGAACCCCATGCTAAATGTGATATTTGCGCTTCAATTTGAGAAAAATTGCAAAGAAATGTTCACCGATGCGATTTTACGCCACACTGAAATTTTAGAGTACGAATCGAAAAACATTGCCGGCAGCTGTACAATATATAATGCTCGGTCACAAGTTTGCAGTTGTGTCACTATGCGTTGAGATTTTATCCATAAAATTAATTTGGCAGTGACAGTAAAAAATCAATATCAACAGACTTTCATTACACCTTGAACGGGAAGCGTGATTATTTTTCCCGATATAAACAGTTAGATGTTCACAAAATGGTATTGCTGTCAATCCCATAAAAATCGGAGGATATTTCCCAGTCACTGCTTAATTTGTAGATTAAGTGTCAGTGTAATTCATACAATGTTGGGTGCAGGATGAAGCGTACCGTTGCCCAAGCGTACCAGTACAAAGCTTATATTTTCTTATGACCATACGGTTTAGTGTAAAACTATATGGATCAGTATATTAAAGTACTGAAAAAAAGTTTATGAAGGAGAATTTTGCTCTGAACAATAAGAATGATTGGGGTTGTTTACCCTAGGGCTGGAATAAGAATTTAATGATGGAAACACATACTTTTATGATATATCAAAACAATTAAACACATTAAGAACAATAGTTTTATAATAAATATTATTATGCAGCGGAAATGTTTAAAGAAGTAATGTGATATCTACAGTAAAGGCAATAAACACAAAAAAACGGGACTGTACAAGTATACACAAATAAAAGAAAATCACCCTGGGAAAAACATAGAAAGAAGACTCTGTCTCGTTCATGGTTTTGGGAGATGGCATAGCACTGGTGGGGGATGGGAATTTCGGCCTGCAGTGGTTGGAGGTTTTTTTTTAAACATTGGGAACAGGAGGGCGCACAGGTTTAGAATGATTTACATAGATAAAGACACATAAATTATGTAGTTTAATCAATTAAAAAAATGTAATGTGGGAAACCACTTCTATAAAAGAGTGATGTGAGTAGGTGCACGATACTGAATTAAAAGTGTAGGTAAGACTACATGTAAGTGATCAAAATGTACAATATCAATCACAAATAATGACATCTTGTTTAATAATGACAATTTGATCAAAATGTACAATATCAATCACAAATAATGACATCTTGTTTAATAATGACAATTTGATCAAAATTGTTGTCATAATAATAAGAATCTTACTTCCCATAAGGGTTAAACAATATTGTGTACACTTGATAAGGTTGATAACTGGGCATTCCCCATTTTGTATAAAACATGCAATAAAAATGGGGCTTATTAAGAGTTGACACATATAATAAGGCAAAAGCATACATTATAAATGGCTTAAAATAAAGAATTCTTGGTCAGATTGACCACGGTTAAGGAAGGGCTCTGCTAATAACAGAAATATACATTATTAAATAACATTTAAATTAAGATCTGTGTTGCTATCTTCCTATGCGTTGAGCCCAGCACCGCTCATATGCGTGTACACAGAGGGGAGAAGGGGGAATAAAAGAATAACAGAAAGAGAAGGGGGAATTAGTGCAGTTTGAGAGCAATATCGATTGTACACAATAAGGATGGCACTTCAATAATAAAAATGATTATAAGATAACAATTATTTCACAATTTGCCTTTAGACACAGAAATACGAATTTAAATTATCAATAAAGATGTATAGTACAGGAGCACAAACTGATAGAATAATTCAGAAGTAGCATTGAATTAATACTTTACATTGCCTTATGATACAGGAAGATAAAATTAAATTGATATAATTAAATCAATAAAAGTACAATACTATTGATTATTGACAGAGCCAGTAGTATACAATGTAAACACTGACTGGGTTTAAGCCTCTGAGTGCTCTACTGAGCAATGTCTATTTTTAGAGCAATGTTCTGGATTAAATACAAGTTGGTTTCGGAAAAATAGTCTCTTGTCATGGAATGATAGTGATGATTTACAGATGGATGAAGAATTTTGTTTGACAGGAGTTACCTTCCTGTCATTAGGTTAAATATAACTATTTCCCTATGGACTTGTAATGTATTAAATAGGTAGATCAGTATATTAGTACACTGAAAGATAGTATGATTATGTAAATAGATTTGCTAAGATACTAGCAATAAGTTAGGCACTGTACTCCCCTAGTTATTATGTGAATAGTTATTTATGCACTTATCAACGTTTTCCCCCGGGGGGTTTTGCGGGCATATACTGGACTTCAGACTAAAAACGATTCCCGACAGGGGGGATTTGTTAAATTTTATCTGTGATCTAGCAATCAACCAGAACAGAACTGTTCTGTTCAGCAATCTACCAGATATGTTGCCAGAGATTTGAATACTGGCAATTTGTTATTGCCAGTAGAATGTAGGATGTTATTTAGAGTAAAGTCAATGTTTGGGTTTGAGAAAGTGAATTACAGATGTTCTCTCTGTGTAGAGAACTGGGGTTTGAACAATATTTGCAGCAATGGCTACTTTTACATTCAGGCTTCTTTTCTCATCCTATTTCCAGTTCAAACTGAAGTTTCGTTTTCCGTACACTTTGATCTTTGACCAATTTACATCGTAATGTAACACATTCTTTACTTTAATTTATGATTGCAAACTGCTTATTATTAGCTCGACTATTCGAATAACAGGTGAGTTTCCTACTACCCTGGCGTCGGCGTCCGCGTCTGAATTTTGTTAAAGTTATTGATTAAACGTCTTGTAACTTCTAGACTACACAGTTATTCACTTGAAACTTAAAATATAACTTTTTCGTCATCTCCAGTATCAGGGGAAATATTTCCCATAACTATGTTCGTATTTTCACAGTTATTTCATCATATGTACCGTAAAAGCTATATGTTTTCGGACACTATAAATTTTCGGACACCCTCTTTTTCAGCCACAAAAATTATTTTTTGTCACTATATATCCTACAATTACGAATAGAAACTGGAAGATATCTCGGCGAGAGTGAGGATAAAAGACTATGCAACTTCTGTGACTTTCAAACAGTTGAAAATGAAACACACTTTGTGTTAAATTGTCCAAGATATAGTGACTTAAGGCTTGGAATACTTGGCGATGCCTTGCGGGAGACTGGTTTTATGACACTGTCCCCCATAGATCAACTAGGTTATCTGATCCATAATAACACTAGACAACTAGCCAGATATATTACGGCTGCCTACTAACGCAGAAGAAGTATTCTGTATTCGTAAACACAATTACAAATTCGATACGTATGTCTGTCGCTGCTGTCATGTGATAACAATCTTTATTTTTGATACGCTTTATCAATTTATATACAACGTTGTTAATAATGGAACTTGCTAAGGTGACTTATAGGCCCGGTGGGCCGGGTGTGATCTATTTTGTATCTGTATTTACTTATAAATGTAAATGTTATACACAAGTCACGATAATAAAAAATTTACTTACTTACTTACTTACTATTTTCGGACATCCTGATTTTAAACCATAAGTACTTTTTGGACATTTAATATGACAGTGGTATTTTAGCAGATTTTTAACTGTTTACGTTAATCCGATGACACATCGCACATGTGTTTTTACAACCGGACGAAGGTCTTAAAACCTTGCAGATGAATGAGTGAGGCGGTGGACCGTTACATTAGCGTTATTAGATAAATATACAGTTGCCATAAATAATGGGTTTACTCGATTGTGTATACCAGTAGTAATTACCAATAAATTCTGCTTAATGTATTCACAGTTGGTGTTTAATGTCGTTTCAGGTACGCGATAGCAAAGCTGTGAAATTGCATTTACCTCAATGCTTGAAAGACGACGCAACGCAATGAAATTAGTGGATACTGATTTATTTCGTTTATTTCATTTCAATTATTGATAACAAACATAACATGCATTCATCATTCAGACAGATTCAGATTCAAATAAAAGTTAACCTTTATGAAAAGCAAAAAAACTTGCATTAATTATTTTGACATGATATTCTGATTCAAATAAAATTTCAGCGGTACTATAAAGCAAACAAGAACAAAAATGCTACGAATACAAGTGAGAGTACAAAGGGGATACTGTTCGGCGTGGTATTTAACAAGGACGCGCAATCATTAATCGATACTATCCGTGTATATTCGGCAATTAAACGTTATACACCGGACATATCCGAACGTAAATGCAATAGTGTCATAGTGTCTATAAATTTTCGGACACCTGTAATTTGGGAATATTTGTGTGTATCCAAATTTTTGGACACGAAAATTTTTAAATATTTTTAAGTGTCCGAAAACATAGCTTTTACGGCATGTGGCAATCTTTAATTATTGTTTTGTGTTTCTTTATCACTGCTAATACTTTTGCAAAGTTAGCAAAGATTATACAATTTTAACCGTTGTTAATACCTTTCCAATATTATCAACAATGCTTGTAAAGGATTATTATGCAACATTACATGCAAGACATTTTTATCTCTATCTTAAGCTATCAGCTTTAACACTTTAAAAAAAGACAGTATGGATATAATGTTGTCAATTGCATACCTGTGACAAACACACATATTATTTTTCACAGTTATTTCATCATATGTATGTGGCAATCTTTAATTATTGTTTTGTGTTTCTTTATCACTGCTAATACTTTTGCAAAGTTAGCAAAGATTATACAATTTTAACCGTTGTTAATACCTTTCCAATATTATCAACAATGCTTGTAAAGGATTATTAAACAACATTGCATGCAAGACATTTAAGTTAAACAAGAAATGTCTTTAAAAAGACAATCGGCGTTGAAATTAATATTGAAATATCATTTAAAAATTACCTAAACAGACGGCCAAGATGATCGATTACGTGACTTCTCAGACCCCAGATTTTTTGGTCCCCACCAATATTAGGAGACTTATTGGACCCCAGATTTTTCGGACACTATAAGAAAACTTCTCGGACCCCAAAGTTAATTTGAGATCAATTTATTAATTTAAAAATTAAATAAAATTATCATTAATATATATGCCGTGAATAAACTAATCATGCAGCTCCATGTTTCCACCAGTGATATATGATTAACCAAAATAATTTAGGTTAACATAATTGTTATCTGAATTTGTCACGCCAATTTAACAAATCAACAATTTAAGAAAATAATTTCGGGAATGAATTAAAATTATTACGTATCAGACGAGTCTTTTATAGTAACGGTAATATAACATTCATGTTAGTTATCTAATATAATAACTATTTGAAGTCAAATTTATACTGTGTATCCCAATAAAAAGCAATAGTCAGGGAACATTCAGCGATTTTTGAAATGTTAATACTTTATTTTTGATAACGCAAACATAAAAATTCATTAGACTATGACGATTTTAAATTATATCAGAAGAAATATGAGATATCAAGGGTTCCTGTGAATAATTAGTATTGCAAATTGTGTAATAGTGCTACGCGAATAACCATTCGACGTATGCAGAATCTTCTTTCATAACATTTTATCTATAGAAAATGTAGCATCTTTTTACAGATTAAATAACATCTACTGGATAGTTTATAGAAAGGTGCAATTATAAAAAATCGTTAATAAATCGTACCCACAATTTTAATAGTCTATATAGTTATTTATAGTAACGGTAATATAACATTCATGTTAGTTATCTAATATAATAACTATTTGAAGTCAAATTTATACTGTGTATCCCAATAAAAAGCAATAGTCAGGGAACATTCAGCGATTTTTGAAATGTTAATACTTTATTTTTGATAACGCAAACATAAAAATTCATTAGGCTATGACGATTTTAAATTATATCAGTAGAAATATGATATATCAAGGGTTCCTGTGTATAATTAGTATTGCAAATTGTGTAATAGTGCTACGCGAATAACGATTCGACGTATGCAGAATCTTCTTTCATAACATTTTATCTATAGAAAATGCAGCATCTTTTTACAGAATAAATAA
Organism: Congeria kusceri; assembly: GCA_027627225.1. Lineage (NCBI taxonomy): Eukaryota > Metazoa > Mollusca > Bivalvia > Myida > Dreissenidae > Congeria > Congeria kusceri. The sequence continues at coordinate 65,928,690 of CM051028.1, forward strand.
CATCTACTGGAGAAGTTGATAGAAAGATGCAATTATAAAAAATCGTTAATAAATCGTAACCACAATTTTAATTCAAATTAACAGTAAGTTTATAAAAATATAAATTCCCCATTTATTGAAATTTTTAGGTTTATGATTCTCTGAACGCTATTATTGATGCATGCACGAGTATATTAAAACAGCTATACAACGGTTGCTAGCTACGCGCGCTATTTTTAGAATGACACTACAGTTTCAGGAATGTGATGAACTCGCTAGAACCAATGGGCTACATGGAACGGCAACTCTGCGAATGAGATTTATGAATGGGAACATTGCACAATTGCTATTTATAGAGCGTACCATTTATATAAATATAGGCTAAACAAAATAGTTATTTCTTTACGTGAATGAATACAGCATTCTGTTTATGGCATCAAATGAGAAAATACGTTCAGTATTAGCCTCAGTTGTAGAGTATATGTCGAGGATATGTTTAGAACTTCATTTTAACCGCTTATTTAAACAACTAAGTAAATTTTTAATCCCCAAAAGTATGCATCAGTTATTGGTATACGTTAAACCATTGTTTGAAGTTTGCATTCCCTAAAATTAGAAGATTTGCCCAATTCTATTGGCATTCAATTTTTCCGCTGCATAATTATCGCAATAAACCTAGGTCAAAAGTGATCTTCGACAGCTACGCCGACAAAATGTTATGCAACACATTAACTTAATTGGTTAGTAATATTATTACGTAAATAATATTTTATGTTTAACTGTCAACAATAAGTCTTGCAAAAGTATTACTTTAAAATACAAATATAATCAAAGTCTTACCTGCAAGTCAGAGCGGCAGTTTGAACATAAATTTTTTAGCACAGTAACATGGTAATGGGTGCATGTCCCATTTTACTTCTGGTTTATATACGAGTTGGTTGCTACTTGCTGTTCTATAACCACAACTGCCCCAAACTTGCTCTGACCCACAAGACAGGTAATAATAACAGCTGATTAGCAACAATAGGTAGAAGTAGCAATTGCAATCAATAATATGTATGTTTGTCACAGGTATGCAATTAACAACATTATATCCATACTGTATTTCATCAAAGTGCTAAAGCTGAAAGCTTTGTAGGATCATATTTTTCACAAATCATATTTTTCACAGGCCTGTGAAGAATATGATCTCATTTGTCACATTTATAAGTGTGAAGGATGAGATTGACCAAAAAGGGCTATGCGGTCGGATCACATTTTTCACATATTTTATGGTGAAATTGTATCGAGACAATCGATGAAATCATTATTTGGAGCACAATTATATAATAATCACCATCATCATCATCATCATCATCATCATCATCGTCTTCTTCGTCGTTGTCGTCGTCGTCATCATCATCATCATCATCATCATTACCATTATTGTCTCCATCGTCACAATCGTCATCATAATTATTCTCATCATAACCATTACTATCACTATGAGAAACTAAACCCTATTTAGGAGCTTATTATGATGCATGCGCCTAATCGTTAGTCAATACGTTTGTACGGTCTAATTAGGATATAGAAATGCATACTCGCGTACGTCCATACGAACGTACACCTTTTTATTTGGATATTAACCGATGCACGCATTCGAACGTACGTACAAACAAACTTCCTATTTTGGATTATTAAAACCAAAATAACCATGCATATGTCCGCCCAAACTGGAATATACGTATACACTGACGGTAATATAATGTACCTAATTAAAACCTCCGCACATGGTACGTACGTTTAGACAGTGCAGTAGCGTACCGTTCCGTACCTCCCGTATCGTATCGTATCGTATCGTATCGTGTCGTATCGTATCGTGTCGTATCGTATCGTATCGTATCTATCTATCGTATCGTACCGTACCGTACCGTACCGTCTCGTATCGCATCGCATCGGATCGCATCGCATCAAATCGCATCGTATCGTATCGTACCTAACTATAGCTAACCGTACCGCACCATACCGTAACTTTCCATACCATAGCATTAAAACCATACTTGCCCTGCCCTGCCCTGCCTTGCCCTGCCCTGCCTTGCCCTGCCCTGCCATTCCTTACCACACCAAACCGTACCGTACTTAACCGTCCGGTACCGTGGCGTACCATATCGTACCATACAATGCATACCGCACCGTACCGTAAATTACCCCGTCTTTTTCGGGCAAATACAGTGTGAAATATTGGATTATGATGTAACAAATTCACTTTTTGAAAAATGTGAACACTTTCTTTTCATGTGTGAAGGATATGATTTGAGTGCATATCAAAAACTGGACTCGATCACAAATTTCACAGAAAATGTGAATAATGAGACTGCGATGTGTGAATAATGAGATCCAATTTTTCACACCTGTGAAAAATGAGATCCTATTTTGCACACGTGTGAAAAATATGATTTGTGAAAAATATAGTCCTCCATAGCTTAAGATAGAAATAAAAATGTCTTGCATGTAATGTTGTATAATAATCCTTTACAAGTATTGTTGATAATATTGGAAAGGTATTAACAACGGTTAAAATTGTATAATCTTTGCTAACTTTGCAAAAGTATTAGCAGTTATAAAGAAACACAAAACAATAATTAAAGATTGCCACATACATATGATGAAATAACTGTGAAAGTATTGTGACATTGTTATCCCCTTTCTCACATATATTTTTTGGTTAAAATTGATATTCAAAAGGTTTGTAAATTCAAAACTACAGACGTTATTCACTTGAAACTTGGAATATTCATTTGTCATCAACTCCAGTGTCAGGGGCAACATTTCCTATAACTCTGCTGTGTATTTTGACAGAGTTGTGCCCCTTTTTCACATAGATTTTCTGGTTAAAGTTTATATTCAAAAGTTTTGTAACTTCAAAACCACAGAAGTTATATACTTGGAATATACCTTTGTCATCAACTCTAGTGTGAGGGGTAGCATTCTCTATAACTTTGTTTTGTATTTTGACAGAGTTATGCCCCTTGTTTACATAGATTTGTGGTTAAAGCTTATATGCAAAAGTTGTGTACCTTCAAAACTACAGAATCTATTCACTTGAAACTTGCAATATATCTTTGTCATCAACTCCAGTATCCGGGGCAACATTCCCTATAACTCTGTTTTGCATTATGCCCCTTTTCCACATAGATATTCTGGTTAAAAGTTATATATTTAACAGTTTTTTAACTTCAGAATTACATAAATTATTCACAGGAAACTTAAAATACACATTTGTCATCAACTCCAGTGTCAGGGGCAACATTGTCTATTACTTTTTTTGTATTTTGTCAGAGTTATGCCCCTTTTTACATTTTCTGGTTAAAGTTTATATTCAAAAGTTTTATAACCCCAGAACTACTTAAGTTATTCACTTTAAAATAGGAACATAACTTTGTCATCAACTCCAGTTTCAGGGGCAACCTCCCTAGAATACTGCTTTGCATTTTGACAGCGTTATGCCCCTTTTTCACATAGGTTTTCTGATTAAAGTATGTATTCAAATATCTGATAACTTCAAAACTACACAGCTACATAAGGTTGTAACCTTGAATAATTTGATGAAATAATTGCCTTAACTCACTATTTTAAAAAAGTTACGCCACTTTCCAAAGTATGTACCAACTGAAATACTTCAAATAGTCGAGCGTGCTGTCCTCTGACAGCACTTTTATATTTTACTTATCACACAACCAAACCCGGTTCACTGTACAGTGCCTTAACTGTGAATTTATAACAAACTAACTTTGTTTTCTATATCTTTTGTGATTTGTTTCATATTATCATTTTTCAATACTTGATGATAGACAATGCTAACATTATTTTATTTCATCATTGCACGTATAATTTCAATTATTGTCGGTATGCAATATACATTGATCCACTAGTGTGATACGCTTCGTCCTGACAAGTGGACGCTTTGTCCTGGAACACTTGGATAATGGTACGCTCCTGACAAGTGGAACGCTTTGTCCTGGAACACTTGGATAATGGTACGCTTCGTCCGATATTCTACAATGTTTACTGAAGGCACAATGTTGCATTGCAACAGAACAAGTGTAATTCAATCCAATTGAGATATATACTGCTTATTTTTAAATAACTTGTGCAAACATTCTAAAATTATAATCTTATATGAGTATACGTGTTAAATATATAATATGCTGTTGTGTACATAACTGTCTATATTGTTGTTTCATAAACTACATTGAATTTACATTACATATGAATATTTCATTTAAAAAAAGTTGCTTACCACTAAATTAGGACAGTTCCTTGTTTAACATATCTTTATTTTTTAGTCTATAATAACAATATGTTTCAATTACATGTACTTGTGTATGTGCAGATATATTATTACTTTTTAATGGCAATATCTAGCCTCATTGGAATATCTTTAAACACTTTATTCAAAAAAACACATTTACTTCGTATTATTTTGTTTTTCAAAATAAGGTGACAGTATTCATACACAATGGTTTGTAATTGAAAAAGGTTTAATGCCCCATAATATGTACAGTATTTGAATGTGTTCACTGGCGATGTTCAAAGACACTGACTTGACACTTTGCAAGGTATTTCTGATCAAAATATTTAATTATTGAACAATTACATAAGATTGATGCAGTGAATTATCTAAAAATAGTGAGTGTATGACTACTTGAATCCTTTCTTTTGTACTAATTAAGTTGTAAGAATAGGAATAATCATTCATGGTCTAGTATACTATTGTGTAAGTGTGTTACGTGCGTATTTGATATTTAATGTTTTCAATTATATAGTTTCATGACAGGATACATTGTTTATTATTTAAAAAATAATTTTGTAAGAACAGTAATATGCTTCAAATATTGATAGACTTTATTAATTGAAGAGTAAAATATGTTATTCATTTAAGCATTCACTGTCCCCATTGTGCACGCACATTTCTCATTTGTTTACACCCAGTCCCCACTTGTCGACACACTTTCCTTATTTCTTCAAAAGCTGTAATTTCGTGTTTTCATGAATAATTAGAATAATCATGTAAACTTATTTACTAGAATAAAACTGCAAAATATTAATGCATACTTAGTTGGCGAAAATTGTTAAGTTTACATTGTCACAGTCCTCACTTGTTCACACGCAGTTCTCACTTGTTCACACACAGTCCTCATTTGTTCACACTCTTCTGCTTGTACATCTAAATGATTGCATTTTCTTTACATAAATCAAACCAAGAAACTGATGGCAGCTGAGACTCGTTAGCACAAAGTCACATGTATCAAACGGTAAATGGAAAAGGTAAATCGTTTACATGTTAACAGGCTCTCACATAGGATTATTTAGTAGAATGTATGCTGTTTATTTATTTACTCATTATAATATACTTATATTATTGTGTTTAGACTACTTTTTGTATTTGTTGACTTGGTATCATAAAAAAGGTATAATCATTCATGGTCTAGAACACTAGTGTGTTTGTATATGACTTAAATGTATTTGATATATAATGTTTTAAATCATACAGTTTCATGGAAGTATACTTTGTATATTATTTAAAAAATAATTTTGTAAGAACAGTAATATGGTTCAATTATTAAAAGATATCATTAATTGAAGAGTAAAATATGTTATTCATTTGAACATTCACTGTCCCCATTGTACGTGCACATTCCTCATTTGTTTACACCAGTCCTCACTTGTACACACACTTTCCTTATTCTTAAAAAGCTGTATTTTCGTATTTTCAGTAATAACCAGTATAATCATGTAAACTTATTTACGGTAATACAAATATAATATGTGAATGTATACTTAGTTGGCGAAAACTGTTATGTTTACATTGTCACAGTCCTCACTTGTTCACACACAGTCCTCACTTGTTCACACGCAGTCCTCACTTTTTCACTCTCTTCAGCTTGTACATCTGAATGATGGCATTTTCTTTACAGAAATGAAACCAAGAAACTGATGGCAGCTGAAACTCATTAGCACAAAATCACATGTATCAGATTGTAACTGGACAAGGTAAACAGTTTATATGTAAACATGCTCTCACAGAGGATTATTTAGTAGAATGCATGCTGTTATTTACTCATTATAATATACTTATTTTATTGTATTAAGAATATTTTTTTATATTTGTTGTTACCATAAAGAAAGAAAGGAATAATTATTCATGGTCTAGTATACTATTTTCTTAGTGTGTGACTTTAGTTGATGTTGATTTAATGTTTTGAATTATATAGTTTCATGAGAGAATACTTTGTTTATTATTTAAAAAACTAATTTAGTAAAGAACAGTAATATGGTTCAAATATTGTACGATATCATTGATTGAAGAGTAAAATATGTTATTCATTTTAATACTCACCTTCCCCATTGTACGTGCACATTCCTCATTTGTTTACACCCAGTCCTCACTTGTTCACACACTTTCCCTATTCGTCAAAAGCTGTATTTTCGTGTGTTCATGAATAATTAGGATAATTATGTAAACTTAATTACTATAATTAAAATATAATAGGCGAATGTATACTTAGTTGACGAAAACTGTTATGTTTACATTGTCACAGTCCTTACTGGTTAACACCCAGTCCTCACTTGTTGACACACTACTGCTTGTACATCTGAATGATGGCATTTTCTTTACAGACATGAAACCAAGGAACTGATGGCAGCTGAGACTCGTTAGCACAAAGTCACAATTATCAAACTGTAACTGAAAAAGGTAAACAGTTTACATGAAAACATGATCTCATATAGGATTTTTTTTAATGCATGCTGTCTAGTTATTTACTTATTAAACTATACTTATATAATACACTTATTTTATTGTATTTAGAATATTGTTTTTACATTTGCTGTTATCATGACAACAATTTCCTTCAATTTTTGCAACAATTTCCTTCAATTTTTTTCCAACGACAGATTTTCTTAAAACTTGGCACAAACATGCTTCACTGTACCCTAAAACAAAAACTGTCTTAAAAAATTGGGGTCACTGGCCTTTTTCCGGAAATATTGAATTTTGAATATGGTACCTGTCGAAGCCTTTTTTCAGTCTGTGTTACTAAGAATGTTGAATAATATGAAGCGTTTATAGTCAAACAAAGATGGAGATTTTAAAATGCATCTTTTTGTTAAATGTTTCGTTTGGTAATATAACAGTGCAGTTTAATGATAAAACGCGCTTTATCTGCAGTTATCATTTAACAAATGACTTGTAATGGACACTTAACAAGGTTAATTATGCATTAAATATGCCTGTGAAAACATCAATAATTTATCAAATATACGAATATAATTTGTTCCAAAAGACAGATTTTGTTAAAAGATCCCACATAAATGCTTCATGGTATACTGAAACTAAAACAGTCCTAAAAAATAGAGGTCACCGGCCTTGTTCCGGAAATAAATGCTTTCTGAAACTTAACTTTTATCAAATGCATATTTTGTTCCAAACGACAGATTTTCTTAACATTTCGCACATACATGCATCAATGTGGACTTACACCAAAACATTAATAAAAAGAATGGCTCACCGAACTTGTTTGGGAAATATTGGATTTCATATAGGGTACCTGTGTAGCCTTTTTCCTGGTTTGTTTTAACTTACATAAACAACGTATCAATAGAATGGAGATATTTAATGTACCAGTTCTGAGCTAAATTTCTTTGGAAATAGATAGCATAAGTGTGTTTTGATTATTATATATGCTTTATGAACTTTTAATATTAAAATATTTATTTTGAATGGACATTATAGATGAAATTAGTATATTGAAACCTATATACAATAATGAAAAAAATGAAGCAAAAGGAGAAATTAACCCAATTACTTTCTTTTTGTTGCGAATGTCTTTAATAGTCTTTATTTTGCAGGAAGGAAGCAAAGAGAGACGCATGCCTGCTGAAAAATCTAATTGAAAGTAAAATTGTTTTACCCATTGCACAACTACAAAAGGAGCGAATATGAGCGAAGATCGCAAATAACGTGTATGAACATTGTGATAACAACAACTGAGAGTTGAACATACATGATATCGTGTGACGACAGCGTTTAGTCATACCTGGAAACCCATACCTAATTTTATTTTATGGAATGTACATATACACATGTTGGCCTTTTTGTAATTATGATTTAGAAAACTAATAATGGGCAGATTCAAAGTTGTGATGAAAGCAGTTCAAAGAGTTAACATTTGCAGTCCAAAGTAGAGAGATTCGTTGTAAGCTGATGCTTAAAAAATTTAAAGGCACATGTTTGTGCAAACAGTTAGTGCATTATAAGTCTCGGTTCTAGTATTTACTTTGTTAATTTCTTAAAAAGTAAATTGGTTGCGAGTTGTATAATTTATTCGTTAGCAAATAATATATATAAATCATAAATTATATTGTAGTGTTTGTTACATTTGTTACGACATTGTTTGTATTGTTTAAACACCTTTCCGTTCTGATGACCCAACATTTAAAGAAAACGCCTGTTAAAGGGACCTGTTCACAGATTGGCAAATTGACAATTTTCCAACATTTTGACACAGATTCCCAAAATGAAACAATAGTGTAAATAAAGTAGCGAAATAACACTACGGACATAGAAATATACTCTAAATACCGTTTCGTTAATGTTCAATTATTAGGTGAAATTGATAACATTATAAAGCGTTTGTAACGCTAAACGATTAAATAATTTGAAATGTTTCTGCTGTTTTTGTTCAAATTGATGAAACCTCGTGAGTCACTTATATCAAGTAAAAAATTAAAAGAATAGAAATATAGAAATCAGAATGGCCTAGTGCTTAAGGCGTTCGCCTTTTGATCCGGATTTCTGAGGTTCGAACCCCGGTAGGAGCAACTTTTTTATTTTCTTTTTTTTTACCATTTTCTTGAACTTTTATACTTGAGCTCTTTAGTTCCGATGCTTGAATCTGTAAAGTTAAAATATTTAATGGAATACTTCAAAAATACACAAATATGTGAACAACTCCCCTTTAAGGGACTGCAAGCGAACATCGCTTTACATTATGATATCACTTTTGTATGCGCATGCGTAGAAAAAGATGGCCGCAAAATTTGAAACTCGTAAAAAAATGTTAAAAAAGTGGATTTATATGGACTAAACACAAGTTACTAAGTGATATGTGGTTATAAATGGACACATGAACATTTTAGCTACTATATACAATAAACAATAACAGTTTTGTGATGGTTTTGAAGACTTATTTAAATCCACCCTTTGCCTTCTTTGTTTGTTATTAAACATATTTATTTATCTTGTACAACTGGCAAATATACAAATAGATGCACAATGCAATAAGAATAAGAAAAGGATTGAAACGAAAGAATTAAATTCTTATATGGTTTATCTCCTTCAAATAGTTTTTACACATATAAATGGCAAGGTTTTATAGAACAAACAACAAGCATTGAAGCCAGACAAAGATGTATACGTTATAGGTATGCTAAGTTTTAGAAAGACAAACGAGTGAGGCGAGAAAAAAAAACAAAAAACAAACAAACAAACAAACAAAAAAAAGAATAAAAAACAAAACAAGGAGTGGAGGACTGGTGATGCACGGATTAAATAAACAGCTGACGACGGAATCGGAATCGGATTGTTAAGAAAATCGTCGGGATTCGCTTAAATACTCTTGGACGTGAAGAAATATGGTGGAATTTACATTATCGTCTGGATTTATATTGCCGAATAATATTACATTGAGGTCTACGTTGCGACTTCTTCTATAAATATTGTTAATTAATTTAGCCCGTATTGTGTTAAAATATGGGCACATAAAAAAGAAGTGAGGATTCGATTCAGTATCACCACAGGAACACAGTGGAAAAGCAACGACATGTTTTACTTAGAGATGTTCATTTAGCGAACTTGAATTGGTTCTTAGCCTCGTATGAAGTATTTGTAGATAGCGCTTACCGACATAATAGTACGAAGGGTTCTTGACTACGTTTCGGTTAAGATTGTATTTAAAGATATTCAACGAGTCGCTATTTTTTACTAATTCTGGTAAACTATTCCATTTTCTAATAACTGCGGGTAAGAACGAATTATAATAAAGAGTAGATCTAGTTTCTGATGTACGAAGATCATTAGCGTTTCGAAGATTATACCTAGAAACAGAACCAATACGTTGAAGTACCAGATCCATAAAATACTGAGGTGTAAGTAAATTTTGCATTTTGTAAAATAATATAAGTTGATGTTTATCGCGTCGATCTTGCAAAGGTTCCCATTTAATTTCGTTATGTAATTCTGATAGGGAAACTAATTTTGATGATCCGCATGGAATTCGTGCCGCTTCGTTTTGAATTTTGTCTAATTCGTGTTTTTCTGCCTGGGTACAATTATCCCATATTACATCTGAGTATTCTAATAAGGGGCGTATAAACGATGTATAAATTATTTCGAGCGATTTTCGGTCAAGTTTGAATCTCAATTTGCGCATAATATTAATTCTACCCCAGGCTTTGACTGTTATATATTTAATATGCATGTGCCATTTGCAATCGTTCGAAAGAATAACTCCGAGATGTTTATGAGAACTGACATCTAGTATATTTGTGGAGAGCATTGTAAAGTGATATTGATTCGGTTGTTGTTTTCTTGAGAAAGTTAATGTTTCTGACTTGGAGGGGTTAAATGCAACATGCCATTTTAGAGCCCAGTTAGATATTTTGTCGATGTCGTTTTGTAATATTGCATTTGAGGTGTTAGGGTCATCTATAATAATGTATAAGGATGTGTCGTCAGCAAAAAGGCGAATATTACTTTGGATATCATTAACAATATCGTTTATAAAGATTAAAAATAATAAGGGCCCTAATATAGAGCCCTGGGGGACACCAGCCTCAAGTGTGGTCCAGTTAGAGCATGCGCCTGGGAGCACTACGCGTTGGCGTCTTCCATGTAGGTAGTTTACAAACCAAGAATGTAACTTTCCGCGAATGCCAATAGCTTGGAGTTTGAGTAATAGACCTTGGTGCCAGACCTTGTCAAAGGCCTTACTGATGTCAAAAAAGACAGCTTTAACATCTAGCCCATTGTCAAGGGCTTTGTATATATAGGTAAGTTGGTTTGTGGTAGAGTCACCCGGCAAGAACCCGGACTGAAATGAGGTAAGTATTCTATTATTAATGAGATGGTTATAAACATGTTTAAATATTATTTTTTCAAAAACTTTTTCCATTGTATTAAGCAGCGAAATTGGTCGATAGTTACTTACTACTTTTGGATCACCCTTTTTAAAAACTGCACTGACATTAGCTTCTTTCCAACAGCTGGGCAATATACATTTGTTGACCGAGAAATTAAAGAAGTCACATAGAGGAGTGGACAGTTCAACCCAACACTCTTTTAAAATACGGTTACTTATACCATCAGGCCCAGACGCTTTGTCAACAGAAAGTGACTTAAGAATATCGTGAACATCAGTAGGTGTGATAATGATCGACTCTAGCGAGTTTGCAATTGGTACATAGATGGGCTCCTGTGCGTCGTCGTTATTAATGTAAATTTTTGACTGACTTTCAAAAAAGTTGTTTAGAATGTTCGCTTTCTCACAACAATCAGTTGTAGTGGAGTTGTCGGCAGGATTTACGAGCGCAGATATAATGTCATTATTAGGCTTATTGATAAATGACTTACACTTAACCTTTCGTAGTAATTCTCTTTAGCTTGTCTAATTAATAATATGGTCTTGTTTCTTATTGTTCGAAATTTGGACCAATAATAGTCAGAATTTTTCGATTTTGCATATCGGTAAGCCCGTTTTCGTTTTCTTATCATACGGCGTATCTGTGTATTGAGCCAGGGAGCGTCACGCGGTTTTATTTTTATTATCCTGTTTGGGATACAATGTTTAGCATTACCGATAATAGTATCGGTGATATTAGTGCAATATGTGTCAACATCAATACTTGCAATAGTATTCCAATCAAATGTAGAAAAACTTTCACGTAACATATCGTAATTACCATCGACATGTTTCCATATATGACGCCCATATGCTTTCGCATTTGGCTTATTATATTTAAATAGACCATATATAGGACAATGGTAGCGATGTTGTTGATCAATAAAAGGTTCGCCGACACCTGATAATGCCAGGCTTTCTGGATTACTTACTAATAATAAATCCAGAATTGACGAAGACCTTTCCGTAAAATACGTTGGTTCGTCAATAACTGGAACAAGACTGTACTCTTGACACCAAGAATCTAGTTTTCTAATTAATATGGCTGTTATTTAGGTTAAAATCACCGGTTATTATGATATCAGAAATGCCGGTTTCGACTGCTAAACCAATAGAATCGTCAATTAAATTCGTGTATGATGCATCTGCGTTTCGTGATCTATAAATAACCCAAATAGGGCACACTTTTTACACTTAAAGTGGATTTCAATCCAAATGCATTCTAATGAATTAAGTTCAAGGTCAAATCTGCGTTCGTAGTGGATAGAATCTTTTACATATAACAATACGCCACCGTGACTATCATGTATTCGGTCTTTGCGCTCAGGGGAATGATATGAGGGGATAAGGAGTTCATCAGTTTCGATAGAGTTGTTAAGCCACGTCTCAGAAAAGGATAAAAAATCAAAATTCGAAAGCTCTGCTGTAAGAATTTCCATCTTGTGCCTTATACTCTGCACATTATACTGAATAAACGAAAAGTTGTTATGCATTGCCAAAAGATCGGACAATGTGTTAGACTCAGTGACAGAGGAATTAAGAGAACTAAGCGATACAGGGCCTGGGTTTGGTTCGATATCCCCGGAAAGCATCAGGATTACTTTAAGCCATGTCACGAACACGACTGTTAAGAAAGAAAAATATATTCTTCTTACGAAAGATACATTAGAAATGTAGCGCTCGCCCAATATAATGTGTGTATGAGGTCATTGTATGCGCCGGAAAAGTTGAGATTGACAATTAATGTTTTGAAGACTCGACTCCAGGGCAATTTCGTTTTTGTACAGTGATATTAGAACAAGCAAGTTAAAAGGTGCAAAAAACAATCCGATTGACGTGTATCTTGGTAAAATGTTATGAGTGTCCATCATAACACAGTAGGAAAAGTGAATGCAATGCGTTATTTTCACGAGTTACAATAATCCTAAGAGCATCATACAATCCTCCATCCTTTAGACAGTAAAATAAGTAGACAATGGGAATGAAAAAGGTTATAAAAAAGTATAATAGTATATAAATGATCATTGTAGATATGAACTGGTCATTCATATATTTTACAAGTGCCACAAATGTAATAAACGGCATTCTTAGTGGCCACTGTTATTGAGAAAGTACATAAATGTATTTTAAGGTTGCTATGCAGATAAGCGTGCAAAATCGGTTATACAAAGATACATAAGTACAATAATATATTTTAAGAAATGTACATGTATATTACAGTTTTTGTACACATACACCGTACACATTCGGTAATACAAAATATACTTCCGAACAATATTTGCACACTATGTCAGAATTCTAATACGTTTGAATAGTGCACAATGAGCTAAATAGGTTAAGACTTTGTACGCTATATTGTACATTATTTTTGGAAAGGAATCACATTGTTATCTGTAATTATAACAATAAGTTGGTAAATAATCTAACAGAAGCAATTTGATTCGTTCATACTTTGTATGGTAGTATACATTGTACAATCAGCAAATTAATTGCTCTAGAGACAACACTGTTAATCGGATATAACAAAACTTTGGTTATTAATTATTCAACGAGTTCAAAACATTTTGCACGAGATACATGTATTCCGCAGATATGTTCAAATGACAGCTGACTATAAACATATAGAGTGGACAATTTTTACATCTATCGTATATTCTAACACGATACTCGCTGATTTATTTAAAGAAAATAACACAATTATCGTTGTTGAACTACGCAGGTCAGATTAATTCTGTCAGATAGTTTATAATATTGTAATAGGTGTACCGTTCACTCAATACATGGTATGGATATACAATTTCTAACTAGAAGACATAACTATTAACATAATTTGTCAAAATCTGTTTTGTGTGATGAAATAAATTTGTTTAAAATACAACTGTTATAAATGTACCATTCAGTCATTATACATTCGTAGCATTCAATCAATATAATTTCGTCTAATAAAATGTTTATTTCGATACGTGTATAAAACACCACATAGTTTGTACGTGTTAAAGAATTCCCATTTATACAAGCCCTACGAAAAAGGAACGTAGGGTCCGCTCATGGAAATAGTTTGGTGTAAAGCTTAAATAGAAAAAAGTCGTACAAATGTGTGATGCATTACAATTTGGGGTTATCCCCAATTTAAGCAGCCCTACAGAAACGAAATTAAGGGTCCGCTTTGGGATATATGTGTATATATAAGCAGTGTGACAACAAATCTAGCACTCTGGGAAAGATGTGTTTCTATTTCATTTTCACACTATGAAGCTAAACTATGCTTCGTTAAATGGCAATATTTTATGTTAGTAGTCAACACGGTACAAATACATGTAAGTACAATTACATATTTAATGTATCTTGACTTAATGGAAAATAGTAATACGCGTTTCTTATTCTTTATTTTACATTTTACATTAAAATGTTCAACTGAAAATTGTAAATAGATCATGTAAGTATAATTGTAACCAGCAAAGTACAATAGTGATAAATGCTGTCTAAACACCTTTATAGAATATCATTATACGTTTAATTCCGGTTTATACTGGACACGAGAAATTGTTACCAATCATAGTACAATGGAGTAGTTAAGACAGTAAACAATAACCAAGACGTATTAAATGACATATAATCAGCTTGACTATAAATTCAGCATGTTTTCCACGTTTAACTGCAGGATTATGGTTAGTTCGTAATTGATACGTATGTGTATACTGTTCGGAGAAGATAGCGTGTCACTTATGCTTTATTTTCACTTGCGACAGAGGCGTAAGATCTGTTGGCTTTGGAGCGCAGCTCATTTATCTGTTCTGGTTTTTCAATTCGATGGATAACACGTTTAAGGTCCCGAACCAAAATTGTTCCATCATGGGTCCACGCACTTTCTACAAGTTTGTCAAGGACGAGTTTGCGCGCATCAAAGAACATCTCACTACTCTGCTTCGTTAGCGCTTCATTAATAAAAATGCCTTTGTATCGATCGGACGTTTTCGCCCGAGATCTCACACTGTACAGTTTTTGTCGGGCTCTGTAGGACACGAACTTGACAATTATGTCTCTAGGCTTTGAACCCGGATGTTTCCGCTGCCCTAATCGATGCGAGCGATCAATCTCGTCAATGGACAGGTTTGCGCCTAGGTCTTTCGCCATTGCAAGTATTATCTTGTCAGTGTCCTCCTCTCCGGCTTCCGGGATTCCAGTGACACGTAGGCAATTGCGGCGACTGTATTGTTCCGCTCGTTTGCTTGCACCTGTAGCTCAGTCACGTGTTCTTTGAGACATTTGTTTTCCTGCTTTAGGGACTCAATTTTGTCGTTGAGCGAGGCATTTATTCCAGCTATGACCTGCGGTATGAAAGCCTGCACAACTGAGCTAATCATGGCCTCAAGGTCAGTTTTGAACATATCATGCATTTGTCTGGTTATTATTTCTAAATCAGCTTCGCTAAGTTGAATCTGGTTTATGATTGCACTGTTCTGCATGATATCAGAGTCAGACAATTTATTCTTTTTGTTCCCAGTTTCTAAGTCCATACTTGAAGTGGATAAGTCGCGTTTATCAGGTCGTTTTCCCTGTACAGGTGTGGAATGGTTATTCATGGTTAGCGCTGTTAGTTATAGATGTGACGCGCAGCGATATACGTACGTACTAGTTACCGTTAGTTAACGGTAAAAGGGTTAAGTTTATACGTATTAGTGGTGGACACTGGCAACTGATTGGGAACGGGTAGAAACTAGTTCACTGTGATATAGGTCAACAGACAAAGGAATGTCTTTGAAATACCTTTGGCGAAATGGATATCCACAAATATCTCCTTTTTCAGATAATCCACATCAAGATATGTTTCACAAACACACGACACTAGCACTTATAGTTACACATATCACTTTATAGACCAGAAGGTTATGTTAAAACTCACATAATCCGTATAATCTAGCGAGTTTGTTTGATTGTGATTGCCTGGAAAATATAAACATTGTTACCGGTGCTTACCTGCGCTAGTTACGAGACATATCTCTGAACAATTACCACATTAAAAGGATTATAATACAATAACTACGGTGTTGTCAATGTGGACTTATAATTTGGGCTGTTCAGCAACGTGCACGAGGAATATTAGCTTCAGGTTTTTTATACTAACCATAATACATGTCTGACATCAACAAGAATGCAAACAAGAATACAAATAAAAAGAAAGGCGAAAAACGCACTAAAGATGAAGCCTCCCCCAACCTCGGACCAGCTTGAGAAGCGCCCAGCCGGTATTGACAAGCCTCCGACACAACTGGGATCTTCATCGGCGGTGCCGGCGACCCCACAGACGCCGGCGGCTCCACAAACGCCTTGTTCACAACCTTTCCAGATGTTTGGAGCATATTATCCCCCGCACTTGCAGTATCTGGCCCAGCTTCAGTCTGTTCCACCCGGCTTCGGTCTTTTCCCCTCACCCCAATGTTCAACCGGAAGTCCAGTGACGCCGACAGATACAGGTGATACCTCTCAAATAACATTACTCACTGTTATGAACAAACTAAGCACAATGGAAAATAGACTTATAAAGCTAGATAAAATTGACAAAATTGAAATTGACATCGGCAAAATAGCAAAAAATGTTACTCTTGTTGAGGCACGAATTAACGATATTGAAACGAAATTTTCCGCTGTTTACAGGAGATTGATTGAGTTGGAAAACAGTCGGCAGTTTGACAGCGACGAGTGTAGCGAGTTGAAAACAAAATACACTGACCTTTCAAACGAAATGTCAGACCAATACCAGAAGTTTGAAACAATTTTGAAAGATTTTGATGAAATAAGGGCCGAAAATCATTCACTGTCCGACGAAGTTGTGGATTTGAAAGCTAGATCAATGCGGAACAATTTACTGTTTTTTAATTTCGCAGAGGAAAATACTTTCGATGCGCGCAAAAATGAAAATTGCATCAACAAAATTCATACATTTTGTGAAAATGACTTGGCAATACCCGGTGCGAGGAACAACATACGCATCGACGGCGCCCATAGAATCGGCAGGTATGAAGCCGGCTCAAAGCGCCCAATCTTTGTACGGTTTAATTACTATCAGGACAAATTGACTGTTAAGCAAAAAGTGATGGACCCGGCAAGTAACGTTGACAAGCGCGTTAGTGACCAATTCCCTCGTGAAATTCAAGAGAGACGCAAGAAGCTTGTCCCATACATGTTGCAGGTCCGTCTTGATGAGAAACGCTCATCGTTGGTCTACGACAGACTATATATTGACAATCGGTCGTATACAGCCGATAAGCCTCCGCCAGGTCCCGTACCTGAAATGCCGCCGCGCCAATCCGGGAACCAGCCGCGCAATCAGAGACGCCCACGCCGTGACGAACCACCGACGCCACCCGGAAACTGCTCCTCCCCAAGAACGTAGGACAATAACAAGGAGCAACTTAAATTTTTACTCTGGAATGTCCAGGGTCTTGTAAATAAACTATGTGAAAATGACTTTTTGAACTTGATAAATGACTTTGATATTTTGTTGATATGTGAAACATGGCATTCCAAAAATTATAATATTAATTTAGAAAACTTCAGAAACTGTTCTTGTCCAAGACCTAAATTCAATAAGAAAGTTAAACGCTTTAGTGGTGGGCTGTTAATTTATTATAAGAAAACATATTCGGGGCATATTAAACTTATTGATTTGAATGAAATAGGCAGTATTTGTATAAAGGTTAAGAAATCTTTCATTGGAACAGAAAATTATTTGTTTTTCATTCATTGCTATATACCACCAGACGATTCGAACGTTTACAAAACAATAAATTATCCCCTTTTTTAGTTTGATTTTTTTGAATATATATCCGACTTAATAAGATTTAAACAGGTCGGCGATGTCATAATAACCGGTTATTTAAATGCTCGGGTGGGCCAAAGATCAGACCTTATTGAAAACATTGATTTGCAGCGCACTGTTAATCTGCCCGTGGATGATTTTGATATAAATAGTTTACCGCTACGCAGTTCTTATGATAATAATGCGAACGGATATGGAAATAAGTTGTTGACCCTATGTAAAGAATGTAGTGTGTGTAACGGTAGAATTGAGCCCGGTCTTTTCACCTGTTATAATTTAAATATAAACAGATTTGGTGCGAGTGTTGTAGATTATGTGTTAGCTGATTATGAGATATTTTCGCTATTTAATAACATGAATGTTCATGACATGTCTGAATTCTCGGACCATTGCCCTATTTAATTTAGTTTGGCTTTTAATAATCTAATTGGTCGCTATGAATGCACAAATTTTGAAAAAATATTATGGAACGATAATAAACAAAATGATTTGAACGAGAATTTAGCTGCAAAAGCTGACTGTTCGATAATCTTGTTCATTCTTTTTTGAATAATGAAACTGATTAAAAAATTTGTATTGATTGTATGTCTGATATAATTTATGACATATCCTATAGCATTCATGGTAAATCATTAAAGCCGAAGAAAAATACACCTCATTTGAAGAAATCTAAAAGCTGTAACGATGATTGTAAAGTAGCCAAAGCCAATTTTTATCGCTGTAAACGATTATTTACCTTAGACAACAGTGATATCATCGTGTTTCATTTTTGCAGGCTAGAAATGAATTTTGTCTTACAAAACGAAAATTTAAACATGCGTATTATAACAAAGAAATACACTCATTATGCTCATTAAGTATATCTGACTCTCGAAAGTTCTGGAAGTATATTAAGAAATATAGCCAAAGAAATCTTATAAAAATAATATTGCTGTTAATGATTTTGTAAACCATTTTAAAAAACATGTAGGCTACGCCCAATGATAATTGTTTATGGGGGGCTCATAACCATGACTCAGCCGACAGTGTAAATATAGAATGTCTAGATTGTCCGATTACTGTTGAAGAAGTTCATGTCAAGACATAAGAGCAGTGATCTCACTGGAAATGTTGCCGATTTTTTTTATTGACTGCAAAGATTTTATTTCACCGAATCTGGTACATATTTTTAACTATATTTTTAACACGTGAATTTATCCGGATTCATGGACGAAAGGTGTTATTGTCCCAATCTATAAGAAAGGTGATACAAATAATCCCTATAATAATCACTATAGAGGCATTACACTTGTTAACATTATGGCTAAACTATTTTCAATAACTTTGCGTATTAATAGGTGGTGTGAAAATGAAAACATATTGAATGATGCCCAATTTGGATTCAGAGATAATCGCTGTACTGTTGATTGAATTTTTATACTACACTCTGTCATTCAAAATGTGTTAGCAAATAATATGAAACTTTACTGTGCATTCATAGATTACGAAAAGGCATTTGACACGGTTATACATGATGTTCTGTGGGTAAAATAAGTTCAGTCTGGTATAGGCTGTAAAATGCTAAATATGTTAAAATCAGTCTATCAGAATGTCAAATCTTGTGTGAAAGATAGTGAAATGCTTCCTTTTCAGATTTCTTTGATATCTCGCTAGGTGTAAAACAAGGGGAGCCTCTTTCTCCACTGCTGTTTATTCCATTTATAAATGATATAAAAGATAGTTTAGATCTAGCTAACCTTACTCGTCATGATATAGATATACTATCCTTGTATATGTTATTGTTTGCTGACGATGTTGCGCTATTTACAACAGATCCCATCAGCTTACAATCGTAGTTGAACGGCATAAATAATTATTCACGAAAATGGGGTCTAAAAATAAATGTTAACAAGACTAAAGTCTGTATTTTTCAAAAACGAAAAACTATAAATAGTTTTATGTATGGTCTTTGAATAATGAAAACATAGAAACTGTTGACAAGTTTACATACCTGGGTATTAAATTTAGCTATAATGGTACATTCAATGATGCTGTTAAAACACTGAACGAAAAAGCCTAAAGGCATATAATCACCTTATATCTATATTTAGTATAAAAAAGTTTAATGTTAAACAAAACTGTTATTATTTGACTCTTTAGTTGTACCTATAATTACGTATGGTTGTGAAGTTTGGGGAATTTATAAGAACACGGAGGTTGACAAAATACATCACAAATTTTGTAAATATATATTAGGTGTGCGTCAACAGACCTCAAATGCAGCTGTCTTAGGCGAACTAGGTCGTTTTCCATTATATGTTATCTGTAAAGAGAGAGCTCTTAAATTCTGGAACAAACTTATGAATTCTCCAGACTCGTTGATAAGATCGATATATGATAAAAACGTTAGAGGTGACACGTTTGTTAATACTAATGCAAAATTATGCTGGGCAAAAGCTACAAGAGATCTTATTGACAATCTAGGCTTTAGGTATATATGGCATGAAACTGATAACTTAACATATTATTATCCTATGCTCAAACAAAGACTTCGAGATCAATATGTTCAGACATGGTTCGATACTGTTAACTCGCAAAGTAAACTGAATTATTATGTAAAATTTAAAAAAGATTATAAATTTGAGAAATATATTGAAAGTATTGATAACGATTGCCATCGAAAAGCTCTGACAAGATTTAGACTAAGTGCACATTCATTGGAAATAGAAACCGGAAGATATAGTAACATTGCTAGAGAAAACAGAAAATGTAAATTGTGTAACACTAACATGGTTGAATCAGAATATCATTTTCTATGTATTTGTCCGCTATATCGAGATCTAAGAAATAAACATAACCTTTATCAATCCTTTTATACTGTCAACAAATTCACATCTATGGTGTCAAGCACTAACACTAGACTATTAAGAAATATCTCTAAATTTATATATAATGCTATGTTAAAACGAATTGATAATCTTGTAAGCTAGTTAATTGTTGCTTCTTGATAACAATGTTGATATTAACCGTTTGTATATAGGGAATATTACCTGACTGTGGTGTTCCGGTGATTTGTATCGCTCGAGTTGATTGTGTAACGCTGTATTCCATGAGCCCGCAGGGCGAGTGGAATACAACTTTACACGATCAACGAGAGCGATACAACCCACCGGAAAACCACAGTCATGTAGTATTCCATTTATTATATACCTCCTTCCGATCAAAACACCACCAGATACTGTCATGAAACAAACAAAATGATAACAAACAGTTCTAAAGAACGCGCATGAATACATGTCATGTACATCAATGACGTCATTCAAATAAACATGTAATGGCGTCATTGAGTCTATAAATAGAACGGGGCGTTCCCAAAGTCGCTCGGAACGTTAAGGAAATTTACGATTATCAACGAACGTAAAAGTAGTCCGGTTTTTCCAGCCGTTGAATATGGAAAATTATTTCACAGTGTAAAATACGGGAATTCTATCTAGCCAATGGTATTTTATACCGAAAATACACCAGTATGTGAGTCAGATTATCTGTAGGCATATAATAAATGTTTGTATTTAAAATGTCGTTTTTATGTTATAAAATCAAAACGATCATATTTGTTCAGTATCTCATATGTGTGGCCATCTTTGTGGATATATGTATTGTTTTTGGCCAAAGGCATGTTTTTGCTGCTCTGCCAATAAACTGAAACTATATTGTTTAAATTGGCAATGTCAGTGTATATTATAAAATAAGAATAAACCTACGAAGCCGCGTGACGGATGTTGGGAAATCATATGCATCAGACAGTTCTTTGAATAAGAATGAAATAACAAACAATATGTGGCGGAAAGAAGAACGCACAAGCAATAGTGGCAAATAAAAATTTATCAACGTTATAAATCAGTCACTTTTAATTAATATAACATTTCATAAAAATAACTCTGCGATGTAGACATGTAGTAGGGTGGTGTATAAGGGACACTTATACTGCCTTGCTATATCAGCTAGCTTGTATAGCGACGCGTTAGAGCGTTTGCCTAGGAACCGGGAGGTTCCGGGTTCGATTCCCATTGTGATTTGGGATTTTTTCAGCCGGGTTACATTGGCGCCCAACGTAAATAACCCACTGTGGTCTGTACGACATCCCACAGATGTCAAGGCAGAAGGAAATTCGTGAAGAATTTCATACATGGAGGGAGAGTATGTAGTAGGGTGATGTATAAGGGACACTTATACTGCCTTGCTATATCAGCTAGCTTGTATAGCGACGCGGTAGAGCGTTTGCCTAGGAACCGGGAGGTCCCGGGTTCGATTCATATTGTGACTTGGGATTTTTTCAGCTGGGTTACAGACAAATAAAGAAAAAATCTCTTTAATAATTTAAACGACGATTGCAAATAGATACACCAAAAAAATTAACATGTATCAATGCAAACTGCGTTGTCAATTTTAACTGCTGAACATTCATATTTCAAGTAATGCGGTGTCACGATACATCAAAATACACAGGGGATACGTCGTTTTCAGGAAATAACCATTTGAACCAGTGTCCATTTTGTGAAATGTCACTTTTAAAGGGACCTGTTCACAGATTGAAGAATTGACAATTTTTCAACTTTTTGTCGCCGATTCCTAAAATAAAACACAGTGTATACAGGGGAGCAAAATAACACCACAGACCTAGCTAGACATGTACTGAAAAAAAACGTTTCTTTTATGAGTAATCATCAGTTGAAATTGATAAAATTATAAAGCGTTTATAACGCTAAACGATGGAATAATTTGGAGTGTTTCTGTTGAAACTGTTGACATGACGAGGATAATAAGTTAATAATGCAGGGTGAAATATATAAGTTGGAATGGCCGAGTGGTTAAGGCGATAGCCTTTTAATCCGGAGGTCCCGGGTTCGAACCATGTTGAAACCAATGTTTTTCTTTTCTTTCTTTTTTCTAAATACTTTTCTTGTTATTATACTTGAGCTTTTTAGTTCTGTTGCTAAATTCTGTCAAGTTAAAACATTTAAAGGCATACTTCAAAAAATGCACAAATCTGTGAAAAAGTCCCTTTAACAGAAGAAAAAAACAATAATGGCGATTAATAAGTTATACAGCATAGTGTGGCGATTAATGAGTTATGCAGCATAGTGTGGCGATTAATGAGTTATGCAGCATGATGTGGCGATTAGTGACTTATGCAGCAAAGTGTGGCAAATTATGAATTATGCACCTTAGTTTGGCTATCGACGAGTTATGCAGCATAGTGTGGCGATCAACGAGTTATGCAGCATAGTTTGGCGATCAACGAGTTATGCAGCATAGTGTGGCGATCAACGAGTTATGCAGCATAGTTTGGCGATCAACGAGTTATGCAGCATAGTGTGGCGATCAACGAGTTATGCAGCATAGTGTGGCGATCAACGAGTTATGCAGCATAGTGTGGCGATCAACGAGTTATGCAGCATAGTGTGGCGATCAACGACTTATGCAGCATAGTTTGGCTATCAACGAGTTATGCAGCATAGTGTGGCGATCAACGAGTTATGCAGCATAGTGTGGCGATCAACGAGTTATGCAGCATAGTTTGGCTATCAACGAGTTATGCAGCATAGTTTGGCGATCAACGAGTTATGCAGCATAGTGTGGCGATCAACGAGTTATGCAGCATAGTGTGGCGATCAACGACTTATGCAGCATAGTGTGGCTTTTAACGAGTTATGCAGCATAGTGTGGCAATATGCCCCCTCTCCCGATATTAAAGAATCCTTTAAAAAGTCCAGGATCCTGATGGTGATCGGGATCACCGCCAAAATCTAATCATTCGTTCACTGAACGATGTTCAACTTTTGCAGAAAATTCCATACAAATCCGGGTGTCCTTTCTTTCAAACCATGCATTTCATAACGATTTACTTAGTTACTAACTAAGAAACAAACATAAAAACAACCAACGCCGCAAAAAACAACAACATAACTTACGTACAAGCTGTCTTCTTCATCTATTATGTAATTCACTTTTCTTCAAGCACTAGTACACAGTTAAGTCACTTAATAAGTCTATATATACTGCACAAAAAAAGAACTTTCGTAAAGTAAATGTCAAATTGTCACGGTTAAGAAAGCGATGTATACACACAAATACTTGTGGATATTGTAAAATCGTTTTACGTTGCAAAGTCGACCACTTAATCCGCATTGATTCATAAAACAACAAACAGAAGATTTCAGTCAAATCTATTCAAACGTTCAAAGATTATAGGCATTCAGATTAAGCGAAAATATACATTGTAGCCATAGTGGTGGCATGACTATTAACAAAGTATTATTCTGTTTACCCCGGTGTATACAGTATCTACATTTCGCAACGTGGCTACTGCAGCATAAGGCTATACAAATTTGATTATATGTTTTAAAGCGTCCCCATGATTTTGCGAAACCTACTAACCAGTCAGGAAAAAACGAACAACGAGTCGATAAAAAAAGACATTTTTGTTTCACAACTTATTCATGGCAGTGGTAGACGCTAATGCATTTACTTGCAAAACTGTTGTATATCATCTTCATATTGGAACCTACTTTAACGCAGTATTTTAACTGTGTTCATTGACATGTTGCACACTATTTTTACAAATATTGGTAAACACAATTAAACTTCATTTTTTTCCACAAAATTTTATACACTTACCAACTCAATGTTTCACATTGTCATTTTTTTGTTGCTCAGGCATCTTAAAACCTACCAGCCCGAGGACGTTAATTATAGAAACAAATTGGTATTGCCTAAGCGGAGTGTCAAAAAAAGAAAGACAAGACGAAGTGCGCTGGACCGTGACTGAGCCTGATGTAACCAAAGCAGGGGCAAATGTTCGTGAATAACCCCATTGATATTGAAATCTGAATATAGTGTTGGAACATGTATATTTAATCCGCTAAAGGACACCATCTATGAACATTGTGCAACCCTCGTCAGCATGTGGATATACGCGTATGTATTCATAGGCGGATTTAGAGAGGACGGAAGCAGCGTACACACCCTCTGAAATTGTGCAACATTCAAGTTTTAATATTCACAATATGAGGCGTGTCGTGGGAAAACCGGGCTTAATGCATGTGCGTAAAGTTTCGTCCCGGATTAACCTGTGCAGTCCGCACAGGCTAATCCAGGACGGCTCTTTCCGCTTTTATGTTATTTTCTGTCTCAAGGAAGTCTCTTCTAAACATAAACCCTTTGTAGGCGGACAGTGCCGTCCTGGATTAGCCTGTGCGGACTGCACAGGCTAATCCGGGACGACACTTTACGCACATGCATTAAGCCCGGTTTTCCTACGACACGTCTCAATTATATTAAAACATGCATTTGGTTGCAATTGATGTGTTCTTCAATTTATTGTAATAATAAAGCCCATTCATCTGTATTTTCGTTAAATTGTTTCCAGTGTTTCCCGCAGGATTTCTTGAAGGCATGTCGTCATCCCGGACACAACCCCGCGCGACAAAAGTCGGCTCGAACCTCCCTCTCTCCGAGATCGTTCCAATCTGACCCCTTAGCCCCTCCCTCCAGAAATCGGCCGCTCCGTTTGACCCCCGCATCGCCCGACGCAAAGTTGGCTGTGGCGTTCGAAATCCCGGCAGCGAACAAATCGGCAGTATCGCTTTAACTACCGCCCTTTATCGCTTTAACTACCTAACCTATTGCTCGACCAGCACCTGTATTTGCATTGTTTTATTTGGGACGCGGTTTTCTGAATTGAATAAAAACGTGTTGACCTAACTCCTTTGGAGGCAGTCTACATAAAATACAATGCTGCATTTTGTATGGAATTAATTTTTAATCAAACATGGTATTCAGATTGGTTGAGAAGCCATATCCAACTTTCAATGCATTCCCACGGTCAAAATCGATGATTGAACATTGAATTGAATAGGGAAATAAAGAACTGTATACTGCAAACATTCATATTTTTGTTTATTTTTAATTCAAATATCAATATTAGCTGATTAGCACGATAAGGCTAGATACGATTATGGTACATAAACTTGGATATGCTAGATTTTTTACGCCTTGAAAATCTGTCCTGACAGCTCGTTTTTTCAAACACTGTTTTATATTTCATTAATTGTTTTCGGATGCAAAATAAATCAATAATTAATATCAGTTATAATACATGCGGACATTAAAAGCCGAAAAAATCACCGTTGGTTTTAAATACTTGAATATCGACATAAAATGCGGTCCTGTATCTCCATGTAAAAAGCGTGTTTTGCTACAAAAGCGCGTGACAATTGCCAGGCACAAGGTCACGGATGCCTCATGAAAAACGTGCGTGTACTGGTCACTTGCTTCATTGCAGTGTTTATGAGCAACCTCCGCCCATAGCTGGTTTAAATCCCTGCCGTCACGAAGTTCCACGTGACCATAGGCAAACACTTGGCTCGAAATAAAATCGTTGACAAGCGCATGATAAAAACGCGGACAACGTAAAAGCTTTGTTTATTTATTTTTTATTTATTTTTTCATTTTAACTCTTAATGTATACCTGGACCAATAATGCAATATGTCAGTGTCATTGTTATAAAATATAATGATAAAATTAACATTTTGGTGCAATATAAATATTCAATCTCCTCATAATCGTCTCCACTGAAAACTTCCAAATCTGTAAGTTTTTAACTCGTGGTGGCAGTGGTATGACTGAAGAGTACTAATGGGCAAGTAACCACTGCGAGGAGTTTGGTTTATGAGAACAAATTTACGTTTGACGACGTTAAATTGTGTTTTCAAATGAGGTTCTATATTACATTATTCGTTTCCATATTTTTGATTGTCAATTTGTGAAATGGATAAGGAAATTACCGGGATAAAATAAAACGTTATATATAATAATCAACTGTTTTAAAATGCCTGTTCACTTTTCCCTGCTACGCTAGTATTCGTTGTCAAATACGTTTTTATTTCTTAGTAAGGTATAAACTCCGCCCTTAAATTGATTGGCTAATTAATGAGATCGTTGTGGGCGGGACTACACAGTTCAGCAACCGATTAAAGATCGGTGTAATAGATAAAGGGATTAAGGGTTGTCGCTTTGAAAATTAAAGCATGTCGGCGTTATTTAAGCATGTCGCCAATTGACTAACTGCTTTGAAGGCATGTCGGGACCGACAAGCGAAACAGGCCTGCAGGAAACCCTGGTTTCCTTCAGTCGATATCGCACCTTTATGAAATCTATCCCATTATGGTAGAGGACCAAAACCAAAGACCTCCTTTTTCACTGCTCGAAAAGATGCGTTTACGTTGATTTAATTGACAATTAAACTTTCGTTAATTTCCGGATTTAAATTTTAATTTATGTTTAAGCTAAACTTAAATTCTTAGTCTTGTTATGTACAGTAATTTCAATTACTTTAATGTTAAACACTGTAATACATGTATAATAATCCAGTTTGTTAGTTAAGTGAATATAAAGCGGTGTTTATTATTTGTCACTCAGTAATGTATTGATATGGGTCTAGCTAGACAGACACATTCAGGTTTATGCGACCCCAAGTGATGACGTGGAATATACAATATTGATATTTCTTTTCTCTTTGACCATTTTATTGCGTTAAATAACATTGTTGTAACACGGATACGCTAACATTTAAGATTCGCCATTATTTCTGAGCTTGAACCAATTTAGTGTCGTGTTGCCTTGATTTTCCTCTTTTCGGTACTATAAATAGGTGTTCGGTCGTACGTAGCAGTGGTGGATCCGTGGCCTAGTGGTAACGCACTGGCTTCACAACCCAGGGGTCAACAGGTTCGAGCCCCCTAACCTATTAACTCGTCTTTCGCATGAGACGTTAAACCGAGGTGCAGTGTACTAGGTGCTTCACACCGGGCACTAAAAGACCCAGGGTCGCCTCTGGAACGGGGCTTCTCCTGTATCTTGCACTATCCTCCGTAACCAACTAACAAGTCTTCTGGGGGCGATGGCCACATGGCAGAGAATCCCGGTGCACTCGATATAAGTATACTACACACACTTACTTCAGCAGAGATTCAAATCGCCAATCGAAAACAGACAGCTTGGCGTAGGTTATTGTTTAACTTTTCTTTGTTGAAACGATGTATTTCCTAGTCATATTTGTTGTTAGATTATTATTTTCGATCATTAAAAACAGGTCACGTTTAAAAAGTTTTCGTACCAAGATTCGCACCATGATCCATTGATAATTGCACTTGGTCAGAAGGCAATTATGCTTGTTAAATTCAGGAAATTCGATACTTAATTAAGGAATAAGATCGCAACTATTATGTATATTTCGATTTTAAAGATGTCTTTGTAAATTGTGTATTTTCAGCAATAACCTGCACACATTAGAAAAAGGAATAAACAAAAGGAACTGCATCCTGACTTCTGATGATAGAACAGGAAATAGAACAGGGACTCATAGTCATCATGCTGATCGTCGCTTTGGTGTGGATCAGAAATCTAGTCGTGTGGATCAAAAAGCTACAGTCTTTGATCTCTTCATGGAAAGTTGTAAGCAAATATTTCGTAAAATTTATGCAAATTCATTATCAATGTCTTTTAATGAAGTCCATAGAATTTAACTTCAATTCAAAACTTTTATGATTCTCCAATAAATTTAAATATTTAATATGTGAATTTCTTAAAACATAATTAACTGTTGAATCAGAGGAAAATATATGAGGCGCGTCACGGGAAAACCGGACTTAATGCATGTGCGTAAAATGTCGTCCCGGATTAGCCTGTGCAGTCCGCACAGGCTAATCCGGGACGGCACTTTCCGCCTACAGTGGATTTATGTTTAGAAGAGACTTCCTTGAAACATAAAATACCATTAAAGCGGAAAGTGTCGTCCCTGATTAGCCTGTGAGGAGTGCACAGGCTAATCCGGGACGGCACTTTACGTACATGCATTAAGTCCGGTTTTCCCACGACACGCCTCATATATTATTGTCAAGTTATAAAGATTCACTGTGTTACCTTTCTTATTCTAATAAACAGTGTAGCATTGTTGTCTTTAATGAGAGGGTATGATTAAAGATATATTTCCGGCATGTACTGTTGTATTCATTTTACATTTACCACTGTTAAACGTGTAAGTATATGTGAGCATAATACTTATATTATTATAACGAAAACAAATAAGATATATCTACATACTTTACATATTTATATAAAAATGACAACTTTCAATTTTTCGCCACAGATTCCAAAACTAAAAGTACATTATATATAAAGAAGTCAAATAAAAACCTGACTGAAATATGCAGGACATAGTGTGCTAATTAATTATTATGAGTATATACCAACTGATAAAAACATAACTATAAATCATCTGTATTGTTTTTCATTTATGTTTGAAAATATATGCAATTTTGCAATTATGACATTTTTGACATTTCTAAAAAATATGCAAATCTGTGAATAAGTCCCTTTAATATTTGTTTTGTCCACCCTATAAACTTTGGATGTTATGCTTGCATTTTCATCTACAGTTTTATGTTTCTATCTTCTAGCAATATGTTAATTTGTGAAATAAGTGTTGTTTTTATCTTTTATTTCTGTCAACCAACATGTCAATTTGAAAAAAAATTCAATAAATTATCAAATTTTTGCATCTGTGCTGTTCTATGATAAAAAGTTAAAAACAATGAGCCATGGAGTTTAATAACACAAAATGTACACTTGCTAGTAAATTATATTTAGTATATAATGATGATTTAGTGGTGTATTAAACTTAATATTTATTTTAGTCTGCAAGTTTATGAGGTTTTGAATACTGAATTTTACAGTGAATAACTCAGATTTAGAGGTATATTAAACTCGAAACGTCATTAAACATGGAATATAATAGCATTTAATTTAAGTTTAAGTCATGATTAAACGCATTTTTCGAAACAGTTTGTTTCCAGCTGTATTCTGAATCCCCCACCCACTCCTCCTCTTAAAATTCTGTAACCGCGCCAGGTATTACCGTTATGTGAAGATTTGTACGCGATGTCAACACGCTTGCGCTCACTATGAAATGGGTTGCATTTGAAGAAACCAGACGATGAGAAACAACAAGTATCAAACCATATCCCATCATCACAACGGCATTGACTAAAATGTTTAACTGTACACTCTATTTTTTCTTAATAATTGTGGGTGTATGGTTTGTAGTGCGGTTATTATTTGTCTTGTATATTTCTTGATTTGCTGAAAAGTAGAAATGGCATTGTATGTGTTATATATACAACATTGTGTTATTATATGTACATGTGGTCTTTGTCAAATAAAATGTGCTGCGCAAAAAAAATGTTAAGTGAAGTTTTTTCTGCAATGGCAGCACGCACGCGTGTCGCAATATGTAAACTGTGTTGCATTTGCAGAAACTTGAACAAATAACAAACATATTCATTTGTATTTAATATCTTTCTACCCCATTAAATATTTTAACTTTCATATATTTAATAGGTGTAGCATACTTTTACTGGAATACGTAAGTTATTTAACGAGTCCGCGGGGCAAGCTTAAATAACTAACATATTGAGGTAGAAGCTACAAGTGTTTTCTACCATATTGAGCGTACGGTATATTCAAATTTAGTTTTAATTTATACGCGCTCTACTTATTGCACGGTTAGGCTCCCCCACCAGTGATATCAAAGTTATTGAATACCGCAAAACAAAGAAAACTCGCTTAAATAGGGTATACATGAACATTGCAACATGCCATTGAGAATAAGTTAGACTAACCAGTTGATTTTTTCAACCAGATGTTACAAAAAAAATGGAACTTGAATAAACACATGTTCTTAGTTCTTAAAATGACTATGTCTACAAAAAGTGATATTTTTTACAATATATAACGCTTGTATAGATTGTATAAGTCTGCAATATGAAGGGAGCATAATTAAATAAAGCATAAATAAAATACTATTGTGAGATGTCCGGTAAATCAACAACAAAATCTTAAAAACTCAAGTGGATACCGAATTTTTTACGTAGTCGTCATAAGAACGATTGACGATTATAGACAGTGATCTTACAAATCCAACTGAAAAAATTGTTGCTGTCAGACGATCGTATCATAAAACGACCAAACAAACGCCGCCTAAATATTGCACAAAAATTTTAAGAATGTGTAAACCCAGTTTCCAGTATATCTCCTTTTTACTATTAGTATATACATCCATAGGCACTTCCAACTAGACCTTTTTGGATTGCGGTTTTCTCAAAAATGACAAATCGCATCGTTTCAAATTTTGCACATCCCAATTATAAACAATTTTCAATACAGGTATGATACAAATTGAACGATTCAGTGATCATTTATATTTCCTCGTGCTCGTGGGTGTCAAAACTACTAATTGCACGAGAAAATCGTGGTGAATGTAGAAATTCAATGCAGGTTATAATCAGCTTGTTTAACAACGACATTCCAACGCAAAAAAAAAATTAACATCAATTATTTCATGCATAAACACCATCCAACAATGAAGAACAGATGTTTAAAAAATGTCAATCATGTGCAAATTAATCTGCAATTTTATCCAGTCATTGTACTTGGATATCACGTGATTAACGTTTAACCCATTTTACACAAAGAAGCACATAGTAAACTTCTCATCTGTTTGTGATATTTGATGAATGTAAATTTATCCGTTAACAATAATTAGGGAGGAGTTTAAAATGTTAGTGGCAAAAGCTAGAAAGGGTTACTGTGCAGTATACAGGATGAGTGCGTCGTTGGTACGCAGGAGGCTGCATTTCACGTACTTAGGTACGGCGTAATAATTATAAGATAATTTTTCTCTTTATTTAGATTGAAAAGCGCTATCGCAAGGTCGCGTGATACGATCCGAATGTGCAAGCTTACCGTGCAATAAGTAGCGTACGTATAAATTGCATCTACATTTCAATATACCGCTTGATACTTTTTGCACGATTAGCTTTCATATTAGGCTCTGCCTACCAGTAACCGTTCTGATATCGCAGTTATTGAATACCGAAAACAAAGAAAACTCTCTGAAATATGGTATAGTACCTATATATTCCTTTCTGGTTATGTTTGCTACAAATATACGTATGCAAATGCAAAGTCGTCTGTGGCGGCATCGAGGGTATATAAACCCACTTTTCAATTACTCGTTTGCAACGATTTATTCTTTACACAAACTAACAACTTTCAAGCCATACAAACAAATCCAATAACGATGATAACAAAGACTACCAAAAAACGGCCAAAACGGTATATAACAAACATAACATCCTTATGTATCAAACATAAATCACAATAAATACAACGAAGTATACACTGTGTTACAATAAATTTGAAACAAAAACATGAGCATTGTACAAACGCATTTGCTCTCTCGGTAAATGTCAAATGACCGATAATCATCGTTTATTGTGGCCAAATGGCAAAATTTATTCAGGAGTCTTAAAGCTCACGCATGAGCTCTTAATAGCTAAGAACCACAGCGTGATACAGCAATGACATTATAGTCCCAAAGTCTAACCCAAAAACCTTAATACAGAAAAAAAAAGAATTGCTGTTGAAACGAAGAAAGCTCTGATAGGCAAGAAAATCCCCACATAACGGTATATTCTGTAATAGCTACGGTTGTAAAATACATTTAAAAAATGCAAAAGTGATCATGTTTGCGAATACTCGATGTTTTAATACCATGTGTTCAATGTTTCATCAAAAACCTCATGACGGATTAACTTATGTCAACAGTTATTCCTCATAGTTAGGCAGCTTTTGTAACCATATCTCGTGCAAGTTTTGCTGCTTCCAGTGCAGTTCCCCAGGAGAACCAACCCCATTAGCTTCATGTCCATAGTTGTCAACGATCTGCAATTTAAGTTCATTTTAGGCTGCAGCGAGAGCAAGCGTCTTAAGTATCGAAAGCAGGCATCAATTTGACCCGGCAAACTCACAGTGGCCTCCTCTGGTTCGTACATTTCAAATTCGCGAGATAGGGGAGTTAACTGTGAGGAGTTTATTGACACGAGGGGTTAAAATATCACATGTTTTATTACACACGGTCAATAAAAACAGAATAAGAATGTTTTGATGGGTCCTCAAAATACTTTCAATAAACTGCATTGAACATACATTTTAGTCATCCTCTGTTGAATGTTTTATGCATTATTTAGTTTGAGAACATTGTAAAATATGACATGGACTTTTAAAACTCATACACACATCAGTTTGAATTGATGTTGATGAAGAACCAGTTTTCGTACTAGAAATGTCTAAATAATATATAATTATTTGTTTATTTAGTGAGCATACTTCTAGTGATCTTGTACATTTATGAGCAGCCAAAATTGTACATTCCAGACGATTCTACCTGTCATCCATTTTTTTTACAAAGGATTAAAGTACATCGCTTGGCAAGGACAAAAAGGTATCTGCTTCAACAAAATGCAATTGGATTCGATTACAGTATTGTTTATAAAAACAATGCCGGAAAGTAATTTGTTCTCAATAAGCTGTTTGGACCAGGCGTCTCCCGTTCATTAATCATCGAAGGGTAACTACAACACGCACAAACACTGCTCGTGGGAATTCAAACTTGTAGTTAAACAATACGCAATTGTTACTCAAGTTACAAATTAAGCTATCAATATCAGAATAATTTACGCCGATAACAAAGGAATAATTGATGTGTAACAACTAAAAGGGCAGTTACTCCTGCTGCAATTATTCGACTATAGAAACAGTAGTATCACTTCTTTAAAACCATATTTCAGAACATGTTTACATTATCAGCGGTTATACTGAAAATGAATTTGTTTGATATTAGTATTTCATGCCTAAATACTTTAATTTATAATCTTACAATCTGCATTTTACAAAACGTCACTAATAAACGACAATACATGTAAGCTAAAAAGGAAGGATTTTAGATGTCCTTGGTATATCTGAAATCCGTTTTTAAGTTACATTGTGTGTTAGGCGTAAAAGAAATATGTTTCTTTCAGGTTACCCGACGAACCTTACAAATGTCCCGACCCTAGAACATTTCAATGAGCTTGTCAGATATTTTTTTATTATTTACTTTTGTCAAATTAAATGATTTTTGGATAAATACGTGTTTTGTTTTGATAGCATGCACTTCAAACAATGTTAAAGGATATTACCGATATGTTTTGAATATTCATTCAGTTTTGGGATTTTAAAGTTTACAAACTACCAAATAAAAAAAAAGAAATAAATCCCTGCCTACCTAGCCTATTTTTATTGGTACTGTAATCTGAAACAAACTTATTTTTTACGCCTTATTGAAGAAATTACAGTTAAACGAAGATTATTAAAATACCGGTAATGTGACTAAAAAATACTTTAAACAGTACACTCGCAGAAGAACTACACAGCCAATTATTTTTGTCTAACCGTACATTGAGCAAGTTAATTACACGAAATTGATAATACCTATAATGTGTCTCCCTGAATATGTACAATCTCGGTTTCCAACCTGATGCCATGGCGACATGGGCGTAACCACACCCACTCATGCTCTACAACAGCCTCCTGGGGTGCGACACAAAAATATTCGTTTAACATTAAAACTTACGAGACCATTGCAATATAGAGAAGACAAGAGTTTTATTCCATATACGTACAAAGTACATGATTCAGAAACACGAGCAAAAATGCATTATATGAGTGGTCAACTTTTTCGGAACGTAATGTATAACAATCTAAAATTTATGCGTATACGAAAAAAAAATAATCGAATAAAAGACGGTGTATCATAAACAGATAAGTTACATACATATGGAGAATGGTGAAAATGTATATTACACAATATATTCAAGTGCGATTTGTTGTTTTTACTGATTGTACTTATCACTTACACGGATTGCAAATGGTCACACTACTAGTATACCTCAGTATGATTTAAGAAATTGTGTTAAAGTTATAAATGTCAATACTGAATTAATGTCTTAAAAAACATATTTTACAATACTGTTATACAATTAATAAACCATACGAAAGCGCATTATAGATGCCAAGATAGAATAAAAAGATTATTTAACAGCGTTCTGTACAATACCGTGATATATTTGAACTCGTACACAGCTGAAACACTCACATTGGACTCGCCTATCGGCTCGTCCAATATGGTATGTCATCTGTGTACTCGTCCAAATATATCACAGTATTGTACAGAACACTGTTAAATAACCTAATATTATTGTCACTGCATCAAGTTTATACTCAGAGAATAAGCTGCATGTATTCTATAAAATGATGTTTAATGTACAGAGCTAGTTTAAACTTTAAAGAAATTATGTTATGAGAGTCCATATCCTAAACAAATTGCAAACACATGTCTACTTAGTATCCCACCTTCCAACTAGGACACAGTTTCTGGCAGCTTTCACGGATACCTCTGCTGGTTTCTAAATCGACTTTAGTTGGCTCATTGCCTTCAACTTTTGTACCACCAGGCAAAACCGTGTCCTCGCTAGAAATGGCATCAAAGTGCCAAACAGATGTGTTTAACATGTTTATATCTGTTGTTATTGCTGCTGTACAAATATATGACGGGAATGCGTTAAAGCATACATGTACATTAACACATTTTCGTAACATAGTTTACAGCAGCCATTACCATTTAAAGCTTTTGAGGGAACTTCGTACAAATGTCAAATGTCTTATCGATAATTTTTAGTTTTTTTGTAGAGACTACCTAACATAACGCTGTTATGCATTGAGCTTTATTTCTAGTACAAACGTAATATTGACAAATTGTACATATTTATAATGTAACATTACAATAATATGAGGAGAGTAAACAACTAACCTAGGTATAATGTATGTTGAATGGTCCGTATATATCCAATGCTTTATCCATGGTGCCCGCACCTGCAAAGTTCATACTAGTTAGAACACAAATATTGGTATCTGTATATGTATAATCAGAATATACACTATTGTATATTCTGTTTAGTCAAATGACAGTTCATTAATTATGAATAATTCGCATTAAAGTTTACCATTTATTTTCATTGGTCATGTTTTAATCATATTAAAAATATACTAAAGTTTCACACGCAGTATTCTCATTTAAGAATTCGTATTGGTGATATAAATATATTTTTACAAACTGATTGCCTTCCTTCATGAAATAAAAGTGACTACAATAAGCATAAATTTATAACATACTGTACAGGTCGGTGTCAATGCTAGTTCAAAGTCAAAATTATGAATCTTGCCCGGATTAGCTGCCCTCTGAGGGAGTACATGTTGTTGTCGCCAAACAGTTCGCGACTTCCAAGACCAGCACAGTTCAGCACGACAGAAAATTTTCCAGCGAGCTCAAAACATAAACTACTTTAAAGTACTGAAAACAAAGATATTAAATTTCCACTTTGGCCACTAACATTTTAAACCTCCGCAAGCTATTGGTAATTAAAGGACTTATTTAATGCCCATACATCGAGTATCGCAAGCCCTTCACAAGCTTCAACACGTGGTCGTTTCTTTGCAATTGGTAAACCGCACAACATATATTCGAGTGCAATGATTGGATAAAACACTAAATTAATTTGCACTTGGAAGACCATTGTGAAAACGCTAATTTAAACTATCTTTGCAATGTTTCTTTACAATCAATAGATGTTAGATCTAATAGATATACTATTTACGAAACACTGTAAGTGCATGGCACACTGATAATTGTGTATATACCTACAAGTAAGTTATAATTAGAAATAAAATACGCAGTGAGCTGTTGATAATTATGTACATTATGTTTTTGACCAAACAGTTTTAATTCATCCTGATTGTTAGTAAACACCATTTTTGAGCCTTAAGCCCAGTTTCTTTACCTTACACGAGAATAATTCGCAAATTAACTCTATGTTAATCGAATGTTGGGTTTCTTAATTCAAGGTTAACGCTATCCACGATGTATATCCCGTTGGGGAATAATTCATGGGTAATTCAGTCTCTGCGTTTCATTATATGATCGAAGATTAACTCCGTGTTGTTTGTCCATTGTTCAAATAAACCTACCGAAGGGGTGGATTATTTGACAGATCTGTGTATTTTTTAACGGCTGAATATTTAGTTCATATTGTCGATGAGGAAAATCGACGTCAGCACCGAAATCCCTGTAGACTACGCGTGGTATGTCATCGGCTCGATCCTATGATCATGCGCAGCAAAGTTGATTTTATAAACATGTTTCAGTTTCAGTTTATTGGCAGAAGCAGCAAAAACATGCCTTTGGCCAAATACAATACATATATTCACAAAGATGGCTACACATATGAGATACTGAACAAATATGATCGTGCTGATTTTATAACATAAACACGACATTTAAAATACAAACATATACAAACGGTTAATATCAACATTGTTATCAAGAAGCAACAATTAACTAGCTTGCAAGATTATCAATTCGTTTTAACAAAGCATTATATATAAATTTAGAGATATTTCTTAATAGTCTAGTGTTAGTGCTTGACATCATAGATGTGAAGTTATTGACAGTATAAAATGATTGATTAAGGTTATGTTTATTTCTTACATCTCGATATAGCGGACAAATACATATAAAGTGATATTCTGATTCAACTATGTTAGTGTTACACAATTTACATTTTCTGTTTTCTCTAGCAATGTTACTATATCTTCCAGTTTCTATTTCTAATGAATGTGCACTTAGTCTAAATCTTGTCAGAGCTTTTCGATGGCAATCGTTATCAATACATTCAATATATTTCTCAACTTTATAGTCTTTTTTAAAATTTACATAATAATTTAGTTTACTTTGCGAGTTAACAGTATCGAACCATGTCTGAACATATTGATCTCGAAGTCTTTGTTTGAGCATAGGATAATAATATGTTAAGTTATCAGTTTCATGCCATATATACCTAAAGCCTAAATTGTCAATAAGATCTCTTGTAGCTTTTGCCCAGCATAATTTTGCATTAGTATTAACAAACGTGTTATCTCTAACATTTTTATCATATAATGAAAAACGACCTAGTTCGCCTAAGACAGCTTGCATTTGAGGTCTGTTGACGCACACCTAATATATATTTACACAATTTGTGATGTATTTTGTCAACCTCCGTGTTCTTATAAATTCCCCAAACTTCACAACCATACGTAATTATAGGTACAACTTAAGAGTCAAATAATAACAGTTTTGTTTTAACATTAAGCTTTACTCTAATAAATATGGATATTTAGACAATAATATACGGCAGAGCTGGGCCGGGCATCTGTAATCGGCCCGTTGCCGATATAACGGCCCGAGGGCCTTTGGCCCGAGGGCCGTTATACGGTTAGGGCTGATTATAGACGCCCGGCCCAGCTCCGCCGTATATTATCGTTTATAATACATATTGTATTCTTCGTTGAGTGATGGTTCAATTTTGGCTATAACCGTTTTTCTCCTGACCGTTTTGATAAGCCCGTTTTGACTCACTCATTTATCTGAGGGACTCAATTCTGTGTTTACAAAAACAGAGGTCAAATTAGATGGAAGTATATAATTCTATAGCTCTTTAATTTTAAGCTTGTTAAAAACACAACGAGTGGTTTGCCAGCTTTCATTGTTTAATTAAAGATGATTGCTAGCAAACGTTCGTAAGATCAGCAGACACAGCATTCAATTTAAGGATTATCTTGTTGAAAAATGGAGAGTTCAATTGGTGTAGTGGAATGTGTCATATTGAATAGTTATCGGGTAGGTTGACATTTCGGACTGTTTCTACCATTGCTTGACCTTGATTTCTTACCTGAAATATGATATCCTAATTATTTAATTGTTTTTATATCTGTTTTTATATCCGTTTTTTTGTGTGTGTGAAAATTGGATGTATCTATTTGGTTTATATGTTGTTGATCTAATTTATTACATGAACATTTAATTATTCAAGTCACTGCAATGAACAGTAAAGAAAAATATAAGTACATGTACCGGTGGTTTTTTAATGCCAGTGGCATTAGATGTAATATACAGCACAGTGAAATATGTTTAATAACAATTAAAATACTGAGATAATTGTAGCTATACCCCAGTGTACTGCATAATTAAGAAAGCAATGAGGTAAGTTTTTTTTTTAGTCTTAATATCAATACTGAAGTCTAAAACGCATTCTTTGTGCACATCAAAATGTCAATTCAACTTCAGGTTCAAGTTTTTTATAAAATATATTTATTCGTCATGTGATATGTTGTGTGTTATGTTTGAACATTTTGATATACTTAAGTGTGTGTGAACTCAAAATATCTTAATTTTTAATATTGACATGAAAAAATACAGTGTAGACAGATATTTAATTGTTATTAATTCACTTTATTTTACATTTGAATCTGACAAAACATGCATAATATCATACAAATAATTAAATAACAAATATAAGGAGATCATAAAATACCTATCTAACAAAGATACAGTAGATTTAACCTATGAAGCAATTATAATGCTCAAGTTAAGGGTAAGGCTAACCTTAATAAACAAAGACAATTTTAATTTTGGCCAAATGAAATAGAAAATACTACATCTTAGTGATCAATTGATACAAATCTTAGTGTTTATCATTTCTTCACAACCAGGTTCACTGCACAATTAAATGTGCAGTTGGAAAAAATATGGCCTTGAATTTTTAGGTGTTGCATGGACAATGATCCACCTGGACTGTAAGTCAAGTACATTTTCAAAATTTTGAATGCGTTTCAATGTTTGTTCTACCATTGGATCCATTTCTTGAGAGAGTTGCAAGAGATCATCATCACTAATGTCATCATTCTTGTCACTGGAAGGTACAGGTACATTAGAAGATGAAACCGTGGTTGTGGAAGAACAATTCTGGTGAATAATATTAGCCATCTTTTTTTGGCGTTCAAGGCTCAGGCTATGATAACTGTTGAGAGTCATAATGTTTTTATGCCCAGTAACCTGAACCACTTCAGTGGGTGCACATCCTGCATTCAATAGAGAAGCTACTAATGTCTTTCTGTCTGAATGGTTCACGTGTCTTGCTGTGAATCCTGCTTTTTCGCTCATTGTTTTTGCAATTTGGCCAAGTCTGGTCTTACCTATGGGTTGATTTTGGAACCAGCATGGATCATCTCCTTTGACTTTATCACTGGTCCGCAGATAGAATCTACTTTCCGGACGGAGACTGGTGAGTGGTCTTTTGCTTTTATACTCCATATATAGTTTCACCGGACATCGCTCGTCTCCTGAAATGACGTTTTTTTAGTAATTGAATATTTTAATTTCACTTCAAACTTATCTTTTTTGAGAATTTGAAACAGATTTTAAGCTTAAAGATATCACATGTGTATAATAGAATTGTTTATCCAATACAATCTTCCTCACATGTTTTATTCTTTTAATATTATTGACATTTACAAATCAGAATTAAACTTTAATACTGCAATTCTTATAATAACTAGATTTACTACCTTGTTGCTCAAAGATCTTGGGTTTGAACATTCTTGCATCATCAGTTATCCCTTTC
Organism: Congeria kusceri; assembly: GCA_027627225.1. Classification (NCBI taxonomy): domain Eukaryota; kingdom Metazoa; phylum Mollusca; class Bivalvia; order Myida; family Dreissenidae; genus Congeria; species Congeria kusceri. The sequence goes on from CM051028.1 coordinate 65,969,187, forward strand.
CTTGTCTTGGTTGCTCTCTCTGTGTATTCTATGTATCTGGTTCCATCTGCTGTCTGTCTCAATTCTAAGTCCCCCCAAAGCATGTTCATATGTTCTTGTCTACCTCTCAGTCCAAAGTAAAGGGTGTTGTTTAACCAGAGTGTGTTGATAATTGAGTTTGGGGCTTCTGGAAAAAGTAAAAATAATTTTAAGAAGTACGATAAAGGAATAGGTCCCGAAACAGTATTTACATCTCTGCATTAAAAAGACAACAAAAAACAATCCAATAATTGTACATTTCTATTTACATCTGCTTCATGTGCGATAAAAATAATAACATTGAATATAATTATTATCTCAGGAAGTCCGAATGAGTTTTTTAAGTCATAAAAAAGTCATATTATCGTCAACTCCCCTAAATTCGCGACTACCATTGATTCGCGGATGTTGTTATTGTCACGTGATCGTCTACGGCATTTGCGCACGCGCATACGTGGCCGCGGGAACTTCTTTATACATGTCCAATTGACCATGTGACCGAATATTGTGTGAAGAAACTGCATTTTAAACAGACAAAAGCATTCGACATGATACCTGATATAAAAACACCATGTTTTCTTATTCCCAAAACACCAGGGCCCAGTTGCTCAAAACTTTAACGGACAATTAAGCTAACAGCCGTTAACTTTTGGATGAGGTTTTTGATGTAAATTAAATGTTAACATTTTAAAATTTGCATTTATTTTAAATAAATTGATATGCTGAAATAATGGTCAAATGCTTCATAAGCGAGATGCTTGTAATATTAGTTTTATTTACATCTAAAGTTAACAGGCCATTAGCTTAACTGGCCGTTAAAGTTTTGAGCAACTGGGCCCAGGAAGTTACATGTTGTGTTTTTCAATACAAATACAAACCGGAAATAGTTGTTCTCGTCCGATGTTGTAGTAGAACTTCCATATATGGGACATGATTCGGCGGTGTGTCGTAACTAAGGCCGAGCAAAGTTTTTTGTGTGTTTTTCAGTACCCTTAATTTTAAGTGAATTTTAGCCTTTTTCATAGAATTATGGTTACACAAGAGGCATTTAGTAAATTGTACAGGCTCTATTCACCTACAAATTAAAAACACACCCTACAATAATATACTGCAAACAAAATGAAAACAGCAATTGATTATGTTTTTCTTGCTTAAACTTAATCATCCTGGATTTTAGAATCTATAAGCCACCTTAAAAGAAATAATCCATTTACCTAAAAACATTTCTCCCCACTGGTATAGTATTACTTAAATGTGCTTTTGTGATAAGGAAGAATTACATTTCAGATTTCTTTTTTTTAATAAAATTCACTGTTAAATACGATAATCCAAAACTTGATGTACATGCGGCCTAATTGAAGATCATTTTCTAGGAATGATGGGATGACGTCATATCCGCGAATCAATGATAGTTAGATAAGATGGCGACTGCTTGACACTTACGTAAACAATGTTGACCTGCTAGAAGTTTTAAACGTTGTTTTGGATAAATAAGTTAAAAAAACAGCGGTATATATATTTATTTTCAAATATTTGTTCTAAATATTATGTTCAAATTGTTGAAATAATTTGATTATTGACATTAAATGTTAGGGTCGCGAATTTACGGTAATCGAGGATATATCTTTAAATGTTTTTCTTCATATTATTCAATGCAGAGCGATTATACAATGACTAACTTGACTAGATTACGAAATGTAAAGGATGCGAAATGACCATAAACCAGAGTGACCTCCCTTGTTGTTACGCAAAGGTAATACAAAACTTGACATAAATCAGCTGATCATGCTGATTGCATTTTAAGTTTGCTTACCTTTACCAAGTAGTTTTTTGCTGTACAGGATGTCAATCTCTTCTGCTGTAAAAGGATCTGCTCGCTTGGCTTTGTTCCCCAGTCCTTTTTCTTTCAAATCGACGGCCTTAGCCCTCAGGACATCTCTGGAGTGCTTAAACCGCAGATCGCTCATAATATCAGCAGCGTAGTTGTTCTCAGACAGATATCTCTTGATACTCCCTTGAATCCCTTTAATCGTACTTGATTCAAGGTCTTTGTTCGTTTTGCAGTTCTTGACACTTAGAAAATATCTTGCAATACACATATCCAATGCTGCCGGCTCGATTTCTTCGAAATCAGTTCTTTTATCTTCCATCGATAGCCATTCACGGAAACGTTTCACATCACTTGCGGTTTTTTTCTTGTATTTTCATTCTTTTTGCTTTCAACTACGTCGAATGTGTCTTTGTTTGTAATTTTTTCTCGCTCGATAGTCTCATTAGCCTGTATTATCGCGTCGAGATCCATAAGACGATTTGCTAGCGATTCTAGCGTTTTTTATGACTCCGCCATGATTTCGACTGATTACGTCATTAGGTCGCACGATCGGATTCCCTTCGATTATCGAAAAATCGGCCGCGGCCAATTATAATTATATCGGCTCAGCGGAGCCGCGTAACGGCCCGTAATCGACGTCAAAATGTTACTATTTTTAGTAACACTATGTATTATAAGGTGATTATATGCCTTTAAGGCTTGTTCATTCAGTGTTTTAACAGCATCATTGAATGTACCATTATAGCTAAATTTAATACCCAGGTATGTAAACTTGTCAACAGTTTCTATGTTTTCATTATTCAAAGACCATACAAAGTTATTTATAGTTTTTCATTTTTGAAAAACACAGACTTTAGTCTTGTTAACATTTATTTTTAGACCCCATTTTCGTGAATAATTATTTATGCAGTTCAACTGCGAGTGTAAGCTGATGGGATCTGTTGTAAATAGCGTTACATCGTCAGCAAACAATAACATATACAAGGATAGTCTATCTATATCATGACGAGTAAGGTTAGCTAGATCTAAACTATCTTTTATATCATTTATAAAAAGAATAAAAGCAGTGGAGAAAGAGGCTCCCCTTGTTTTAAACCTAGCGAGATATCAAAGAAATCTGAAAAGGAAGCATTTTCACTATCTTTCACACAAGATTTGACATTCTGATTTTAACATATTTAACATTTTACAGCTTATACCAGACTGAACAAATTTTATCCACAGAGCATCAGGTGTAACCTTGTCAAATGACTTTTTGTAATCTATGAATGCACAGTAAAGTTTCATATTATTTGCTAACACATTTTGAATGACAGAGTATAAAAATGCAATCAACAGTACTGCGATTATCTCTGAATCCAAATTGGGCATCATTCAATATTGTTTCATTTTCACACCACCTATTAATACGATTACGCAAAGTTATTGAAAATATTCCACCTATAATGTTAACAAGTGTAATGCCTCTATAGTTAGAGGGATTATTTGTATCACCTTTCTTATAGGTTGGGACAATAACACCTTTCGTCCATGAATCCGGATAAATTCGTGTTTAAAATATAGTTAAAAATATGTACCAGATACGGCGAAATAAAATCTTTGCAGTCAATAAAAAAATCGGCAACATTTCCAGTGAGATCACTGCTCTTATGTCTTGACATAGTAGAAATTGTTTTAATAACTTCTTCAACAGTAATCGGACAATCTAGACATTCTATATTTACACCGTCGGCTGAGTCTTGGTTATGAGCCCCCCTAAAACAATTATCATTGGTCGTAGCCGAAATGTTTTTTAAATGGTTTACAAAATCATTAACAGGAATATTATTTTTATCAGATTTCTTTCGGCTATATTTCTTAATATACGTCCAGAACGTACGAGAGTCAGATTTACTTAATGAGCATAATGAGTGTCTTTCTATGTTATAATACGCATGTTTAACTTTTCGTTTTGTAAGACAAAATTCATTTCTAGCCTGCAAAAATGAAACACGATTGACATCACTGTTGTCTAAGGTAAATAATCCTTTACAGCGATAAAAATTGGCTTTGGCTACTTTACAATCATTGTTAAACCATTTAGATTTCTTCAAAGGAGGTGTATTTTTCTTCGGCTTTAATGATTTACCATGAATGCTATAGGATATGTCATAAATTATATCAGACATACTATCAATACAAAAATTTTAATCAGTTTCATTATTCAAAAAAGAATGAACAAGATTATCTAAACAGTCAGCTTTTGCAGCTATTTTCTCGTTCAAATCATTTTGTTTATTATCGTTCCATAATATTTTTTCAACATTTGTACATTCATAGCTACCATGTATGCTACGTTTTTCACAAAACGTCATCACATGATTTTCAGTTTCCACCCAATTGGATATCATAAACCGCTTTGATTTTATTCCTAATAATTTTCATGATGTTTACATTGATATTTTTTCCGAGATATTATCTTATTTTAATAACATAGATTATGGAGTATTTCTTAGTGTATACTTTAAAATTTTAATCAATATAACGCTTGCTATAGTATGTCGTTTTCATACACGAATTGTTTTGAGAAATGAATTGCGGTACATGAAATAAAGTGGTATCACGAATATTATATAGTTAAGATATGCGTTGGAAGATAATTATCATGATGATATTCGTGTTAGTTGGATAATGCAGAAGGCCCCATACATGTATGAATGTCTGATGTTTAAAAACGTTTTTGTTGCGTGTCAAACAACTTGTTTTATGATCAATTTCAATGACCAGTTGTCCCGGGAACACGGGAACAATATGGAACCTTTTCACATTTAAGAACACGAAGTTCGCCATTGGTCGGACAGGACATGTAAAACATATTTTCGTTTACTTTGTAAAACTGCTGAAGATGGTTGCTATTCCGCTGCTACTGTACGTATGTTGATACATAATAATCTGCAAAAGTGCATGTGGTCGTTCCCACAATCTTAAAGACGATTTCGGTAGTTTTTGTCTGCGCATCGTTGATATAAATCTTCAAAATGTGAAGTGTCTTGACAGATAAAACTCATTATTAAATAGTGTGTCAAATGTAATTATTAACTAGAATTAAATATAAACATATAATTACCACAGTTCTAGTAGGAATGTTCATTTATACAGTTGCATGCATTCGTACTTATGCCATTAGCGCATGGTAATGTTCATTTATACAATTGCATGCATTCGTACTTATATCATTAGCCCATGGTAATGTTCATTTATACAGTTGCATGCATTCGTACTTCATCATTAGCACATGGTAATGTTCATTTATACAGTTGCATGCATTCGTACTTATATCATAAGCGCATGGTTATGTTCATTTATACAGTTGCATGCATTAGAACTTATATCATTAGCACATGGTAATGTTCATTTATACAATTGCATGCATTCGTACTTCATCATTAGCACATGGTAATGTTCATTTAAACAAGTGCATGCATTCGTACTTCATCATTAACACATGGTAATGTACATTTATACAATTGTATGCATTCGTACTTCATCACTAACACATGGTAATGTTCATTTATACAATTGCATGCATGTGTACTTATATCATTAGCACATGGTTATGTTCATGTATACAGTTGCATGCATTCGTACTTATATCATTAGCACATGGTAATGTTCATTTATACAATTGCATGCATTCGTACTTCATCATTAGCACATGGTAATGTACATTTATACAGTTGCATGCATTCGTACTTATATCATTAGTCCATGGTAATGTTCATTTATACAGTTGCATGCATTCGTACTTCATCATTAGCACATGGTAATGTTCATTTATACAATTGCAGGCATTCGTACTTATATCATAAGCACATGGTTATTATCATTTATACAGTTGCATGCATTTGTACTTATATCATTAGCACATGGTAATGTTCATTTATACAATTGCATGCATTCGTACTTCATCATTAGCACATGGTAATGTACATTTATACAATTGTATGCATTCGTACCACTTCATCATTAACACATGGTAATGTTCATTTATACAATTGCGTGCATGTGTACTTATATCATTAGCATTTGGTCATGTTCATTTATACAGTTGCATGCATTCGTACTTATATATATCATTAGCACATGGTAATGTTCATTTATATAATTGTATGCATTCGTACTTCATCATTAGCACATGGTAATGTTCATTTATACAATTGCATGCATTCGTACTTCATTATTAGCACATGGTAATGTTCATTTATACAGTTGCATGCATTCGTACTTCATCATTAGCACATGGTAATGTTCATTTATAAAGTTGCATACATTCGTACGTATATCATTAGCCCATGGTAATGTTCATTTATACAATTGCATGCATTCGTACTTCATCATTAGCACATGGTAATGTTCATTTATACAGTTGCATGCATTCGTACTTATATCATAAGCACATGGTTATGTTCATTTATACAGTTGCATGCATTTGTACTTATATCATTAGCACATGGTAATGTTCATTTATACAATTGCATGCATTCGTACTTCATCATTAGCACATGGTAATGTTCATTTATACAATTGCATGCATTCGTACTTCATCATTAACACATGGTAATGTACATGTATACAATTGTATGCATTCGTACTACTTCATCATTAGCACATGGTAATGTTCATTTATACAGTTGCATGCATTTGTACTTATATCGTACGCACATGGTTATGTTCATTTATACAGTTGCAGGCATCCGTACTTATATAATTAGCACATGATTATGTCATTTATACAATTGCATGCATTCGTACTTCATCATTTGCACATAGTTATGTTCATTTATACAGTTGCAGGCATTCGTACTCATATCATTAGCACATGGCACTGTTCCTTTCTGCAAATGCATTGTGACCGAGCAATTCCAAAGCATTACTGTTTAGTGTAGGTAGTATGTAAATATTCCAGAAGAACTCATCAATTCACTTTATATGTATTCCGCCTTTTCCATTGAAATTGCTTTGTATGGGGACGATTTTCTTGATTTTGAATGCATTCGTACTTATATCATTAGCTCATGGCAATGTTCCTTTCCACATGTGCATGCATTCCTAATAGTGAATTATTTTCTTTTACAGAAAACGAAAACGACATAACGAAACAAGGATATCAGTAAAACTGATTGATGCTAACCAATGCCGTTTGTCAAGCAATATAAATGCAGTGAGAAGGGCAGAGATAGTAAAACGACTCATAATCACTAGGACCAGTCTGACATCCAAACTGTATGTTATCATGCCGCACAAATACCATATTAACATGCACATGATTCCAACTTTCAAAAATAAAATAAAACATCAATAAATCTGTAATATGGTTATTTGATCCGTGTTATTTAACTTTCCATCAAGCATCATTAAATTTCATATAGCAGTTAAGAAAAAGACATGACATAATTGAAATCCTCAAAGTCCCATAACTCCTATAACAAGCACACCTTCTGTTAGTAATGAAGCTTCCTATAAAGTTTCGTTCAATTCCGGCTAGTAGTTGCTGAGAAATAGCCCGGACAACAAAGTGGGACTGATGGAAAGACGGATGGAAGGAAGGACGTAAGGAAGGACGGACGGACGGACAAGGGGCGACTATATGTTCCCCCGAAATTTTTCGGAGCATAAAAATATTTTTTTGACCAATGGTGAAACTATATCTTGCAAACATCAAATCAAACCATAAAAAATATCACAAATACAACAGACATGAAGTAAAAATAAAAATAAATACATGTATAAACAATAGATATGTAACAATATGATTGATTGATGAGTTGACAGGTAGATGTATTTATAGACTTTTCGAATTATTTTTTGATTGATTCTTAAATGTATCCAAAGCTGTATCTTAAAAGGGAATTGTCGATTGACTATAACACTTATTCAATCACAAAGACATCTTATGTTGAGTTCTGAAAACTGATTTGCGTTCTATTAAAACTACGCCTGTGAAATTTCAGATTAATACCGTTTACACTTGAAATTCAAAGAATGTTGCTACGCATACTTTTTTAAGCAGATGCAATGGTCCGGAAGGTCCACTCTCTGAATAATCGTTAATTTTGCGCAAAAGTCGATGATCGTCCTCCACTGAGAGCAGTGAGTTTTGCCCCTTTCGAAATCAACTCCTTTGATGCCCATTTCTTCAAACATCTTGATGTTATGCTGCGCGTGTTCGTGCTTAAATCCTTCCATATTACCGCCCGACTTTGTGCTCTGGTGAACTGCCAACACCGTTTCAGATACGTCAATGACGTCAACCTGTAAGTCACATATCGAATGGGCAACAATCCAGTTGTCATAGGCAGGACGGCCTATGACGACTTCCTTTATATTCTTCCACGGGTAAGCTGCATTTGTTATGAAGAAATCCTCTGCGTCCGTTAAAAACAGTTCCCCGCGTACTTTGGATGTCCGTTTGATATTCGCGAAAGTTTGCGTCTCAGCTTCGGTTACTTCCATAATATTTGTTCTACGTCCAACAACCATTATTGGTTGAGACATATTTCTCGTCTGTATTATCAGGTAAAGTGAATCGATTAAGTCGTCTGTAAACAAAATGTCCGAATTAACGTATCCGCGTAACGGTGTTCTGGCAATTTTACCAACCTCTTCAAACATCCATTTCAAAACGGGAGCTTCACCCCCTCCGAACTGAGAAACAGGAAACACAAAGATCCCCATGGAACGAAGATGGTCCGTGTCTTCGACAGAGTTAGTAAAAACAACGATTTCTACGAAAGGTTTAAGCATTGACCAGTTCCGAATAGTTATGTTATGGATCGCGCGTTTTTCTGGGCTATTTTTGGTCGGCCATGTTGTAAACAGTGTGACAAAAGGCTTGGACGGCTTTGTGGCAAGATTCTGACCATCAATAGCTTTTGGATGGACGTCGGTGCACGTAGCAGCAATGCTTTGAACGGCGGATTTTAAATAAGTATCCCACGAACCCGAAGAAAAGCTGTCCATGCACTCCTTTGGTAAGAGATATTCTATTTCACGTGCACCGTTCCAATGTACAAACTGCGTTATTCCGGAGACGACGTCATTCGCTGTACACCGTCGTTCATTATGAGAACGCTTAGATAACAGAAAGACCATACTCAGCAATGCCAGCAACGCCAAGACCAAAACTGGACGAACTATCTTTAGTCTCCGCTTCATGTCTGATCTACATGTAGATGTTATTTTCATCTGGGTTCCTCTTTCTTGCGCCGTTTCTTCTGTGTTCCTTCCTGAAATATAAAATATAGATAATTTAATTATATGATAAATACTTTATTTCATTACAAATAACACTAAAGAGTTTATTAAGTCGGTAATCAAGATCACTATCCCCATTTAATATGCCAACTTATCACAGGGTTGAGCATCGTTTTGTGCCCTTTCTTGCAATGCTTTGTAGTAGTGTCACAAATTGTAGTGTTGTTGTTTTTTTCTTCTAAATTACACTGAGTCTGATCCGGATAGTTGCAACGCTTTGTATTTCAACATTGTAAATATTTGTACTGAGTATCGCGTTTCATTCCGCAGCGTTACTCTGTGCCTTATTCCTTTTAGTTTACTCCCTACTGGGAGGGAGGGGGCATATAGTCGCAACTTTATACGTACGTCCGAATTCTTATTCGACTGCCATTCAGTTTTACCCGATGTCAAATGCCTATCACATTGCATGTCCGCCGTCCGTCAGCACTTACGGGAGAGTAGTTAAGTGGCTGGACAGTTTAGCTGAAAACAGTTGATTAGGGTTAGGGTTAGTCTTTTATGTGGCTTAGAAATTCATATATTATGTGGCTAATTTATGCCACATAACTATCTTTATTTTATACGGTAGCCACTTAAGTATCATTTCGTAATGTGTCCGTCCTTCCGTCCGTCCGGTACTTCGTTCCCTCAAGATCTCAGAAACTAATACCTCAAATTCAACATGCGCATATTGTTAGGCCATTTCGGACTTATGACTTTTCTGGGAAATAATTCCCTTTATGCTATGAAAATGGCATTTTAATTGGATATTTTCTTTTCGTGCCAGATCTCAGGAACTAATAACTCGAATTCAATAAAACTTCATATGCAACATCTCTATATTAAGAGGACATACACAATTGTCAGGTCGTTCCGGTCTGATGATTTTTAAAGAAGTTGTTGACCTTTCATTATAAACTGGACTGATTGCTTCACCGGACTATTACTTGGCCATGGATTGAGGGATTTTAATTTACTTGGCACAAATGTTTTGGGCCATGAGATGGTGTCTAGCGTTTCTGGAAAATCATCAGACCGGAACGTTTCATCATTGAACATGTTTACTTTGTGAATGTCAAGAAGAAGAAAGCGCTGTGCCATTGCATTTGATTGGTTACTGCTAAATTCCGACTCATGCGCGAATAATATGCGGACCAAGGACCGTAATTCGATACACTGATTTAAAACGATTAAAGCTGCTACGTTACAAATTGGGAAAATGACCAAAATGAAAGACAATGTTTTAGATCTAGTTAAATAATATATTATTATATAAAACTGACTGATACATTTACAAACGTTAAAAAAATGGTTTGATCATTAAAACGCATTGTTAAAACCCGATTTTGAAAGCGTCTCGAAACTGCATGTATTTTTCATTTCTAGATTGTTGTGAAACTACGTGGTCCATAATATTCAATCGATCTCACTTCCGGTGTTTCGTTGTTAACATTACATAAGTTCGGAAAGGAAAGTAGCACAGAGAGCATTCCACGTACTAAAGTCTTTGGCAACCCGATTAATGTCAGCCGTTCACGCCGAGGAGCCGGGCTCAATCCCCGTAAGGTGGTGATGACTTTGTCACGTTAAAATTGTCAGAAGTAAGCTTTGTGTGTAAGACTATTTTTTTCCTATATTTTTCAGGTAATGTTTTGACAAGAAATCTATTAATGCACGGAAATAAAGAAAACCATTTTAAAATAGAATATCATCTTTCATTTTAGTCAACTAGTTGCCACGCATCTGGCATGGTCATAATGGCGGCCAGTGCTTTTCCTAGAGCGCGTTTCTGCGTTTTTGACGCAACATTTTTAGGTCTGACGAAATGAAATCATGTCTGTGTGTTTTCCGTGACGCAACTATACTGATCACTGCGGTTTAATATGGATACGATTAAAACACAATGTTTTTCAAATGTTAGCCAAATTCGAAGCTAACAACCTTGAGACAGAAACGGCCAAGAAGGTAGCAGCATTCTATAACTGTCATAAAACAAACATAACGTCTATTATTCACACTTTGTACCCCCTAATTTGGCTATGAAAATTATGTGCTGGTTATACACGGTAACAGTCATTTTCGGTCTTTTAAAAATTTTATTATATTAATAAATACTACGTTGTTCGTCATTCATTTTCAGTAACAAATCTAACAAGATTAATCCCGATTTGAACAAATAAAACATCCATGAAAAGAGGCGTTTATTATTATTAAGCTGACGAGCTGAAATAGGTAGGCATCTACTACTGCAAGCCGGTAGGAGCACACATAGCAACAATGTCAAATGTCTTTCATGCGAAGCCAACTTGGCGCTGTCGTCCAACAGTTTGTCACTGGAAAGCGTTGTAGGACCATATTTTTTACAAATCACATTTACTGCGAAATTTGTGATCGATTCCAGTTTTTGATATGCACTCAAATCATATTCATGAAAAGAAAGTGTTCAAATTTTCAAAAAAGTGAATTTGTTACATAATTATCCTATTTTTCACACGGTGTGTGCTCGATAAAAACGGGGTGATTTACGGTACGGTACGGTATGCATGATATGGTACGGCACAATACTGGACGGTTATGTACGGTACGGTTTAGTATGGTAAGGCATGGCAGGGCAGGGCAGGGCAGGGCAGGTATGGTTAGATGCTAATGCTATGGTTTGGAAAGGTGCGGTACGGTGCGGTCTGGTTAGGTACGGTTATGTACGGTTCGGTTATGTACGGTACGGTACGGTACGGTTAGGTACGGTTAGGTACGGTTAGGTACGGTAAGGTACGGTAAGGTACGGTACGGTGCGGGAGGTACGGTACGCTACGCATCTGTACTATCCTAACGTACGTACCAACATGTGCGGAGGTTCTAATAAAGTCATTATATTAGTCTGGCAGAACCTGCCGTGGACCGTGCAATGACTTATATACAAAGTGTTTTTGGTTTTTCTTGTTGCCAGGACGGTCCCTTAACAGAATCTGGGTGCTAACACCTTGCCATCCTTGAGCAAATCTCACAATTCAAAATGTCATCCAATATGACCGCCAAAAGTCATGTTTGGTCTAAAAGTTGGTCTTGTAATTGAAATATGATGAATGATTTTCGTGATCAATACGATTAATTTCCCCAAAATAATACATTTGAGCCGTGTTGTGGAAAAACCGGGCTTAATGCATGTGCGTAAAGTGTCGTCCTGGATTAGCCTGTGCAGTCCGCACAGGCTAATCCGGGACGACACTTTCCACCTACAGTGGATTTATGTTTAGAAGAGACTTCCTTAAAATAGAAAATACCATAAAAGCGGAAAGTGTCGTCCCGAATTAGCCTTTGCGGACTGCACAGGCTAATCCGGTAGACACTTTACGCACATGCATTAAGACCGGGTTTCCCACGACACGCACCATTTGTATAAAAAAGTCATAATGTTATCTCTTTCAAAATGTTCTGGAAATGTAAATCTGTATTTATTTCACATATTGTGAGTGAGCTTTTGGTATATGGTCCCATCAGATATATTGTCACTTTTTCACGACAAAAACTGAAAAATGGACTGCAACATACAGAGTTCATTTTTCATCTGATCTTAACCAAACTTGCACAGCGTGTGGTGATCAAAAGATTTCAAAATAATCAAAAAACTGGCCTAGATTGGGATACAAAACCAGAGCCAGTACTCCTTGTTTGTGAGAAGAAATGAAAAAAGGACAATGTAGGAGACTTCATTGTTGTTATCTCACTTGAGCATTCGTGCTCGGCGAACTATTGGTATAGAAGTACTGTCCTGCATTATCCGAAATTGTGCCCCTGGATGCGATAGAGACTTCCTGCTTCATTCAGTCTTTACCAAACTTGCAGTTTGTATGATCATAAATGCTCGTTTGATAATTTGCCAGGTCGGATCAGTCAGGAACACTAGAGTTATTGTCCCTTTTTGATGAGAAAAACTGTAAAATACACTTTGCGCAAGATACAAACTTCGTTTTTCCGCTGAATCTGATCAAACTTGCACAACCTGTGTATGACTAGAGGTTTTCAAAACAATCCCAACATGGAATAGATGTTGGTACAACACCGGAGTTATTGCCCCTTGTTTGTGAGAAAAAAAATGAATAAAAATGGATAATATGGAGGATAGAGACTTTATTTGTTGTCTATTCTTGACCAAATACACTGTATGCGTACAACCATAAAAGTCCCAGTCAATGTCCAATATGGGCCAGATCGGACCAGAGTTATTGCCCCTTGTGTGTGAAAAAATACCCATAATTTGTTAATAGAGAACTTTTCATTCCTTATTGACTACACATGAACCGTTTGTGTATGGCCATTCGATCCCACCTATGTGCAATGATGGGCCAGATAGAACCAAATACCGAGTTTATTTCCCCTTTGTTATGAGAACATTAGCAAAAAATGGATTTTGTGTAACATAGACACTTCATTTTTCATCTAATCTTGATCAAACTTGCTTGTGAATGGCCATAAGATATCATAGTAAAAAAAGAATTGCCCGGATTGGGCTATAAATAACAGACTTATTGACACGTGTTTGTGAAAAAAGCAACAAAATGGACTACGTTCAGGACAGAAACTTCATTTTTCACTAGGGATGACAACAAATAGATTTCAGTAACCGGTTAATTGGTTTTGGCATTTGAGCTGACAACTGGTAAGCTATATATCATTAATAAGACCTTAAACACAATTAAAACGCAAATACATGTACTTACGGTACGATGATTTGTTTAGCTGATTAGTCCTTATCGATGATAAACGTCACACTGACAATCGTCTTCATTGCTGTCACTGTTTTAATTATTGTGTAAAAATTTGGAACAAAACACCGAAAATCAGCTAGATGTTTAAACCTCGTGTGATTGCAGTGCTAAGATGAACCTCTGTGTTATATAAGTTGGATTGGACATGGTAAACAAGCTTGAGCCCTGTTTCCTACCGTTTCGACCGACAGATACCCATAAATGCATCTGTATTGCACCTATACATTACCAGGTGATTAACAGAAGTAGGTCGGACAGGCATATGTATATCGCCTGTCTATTGCTAAGTTAACTACAGGAGAAGGCATGACTGGCATCTGTATTTTACATGTCGATTTCAAGGTCAACAACAGTAAGATATCTGTCAGATGTGGGGCAGCTTGTTGGCGATGACATTCAAATGTCAGAGCTGGTCTTTGTCGGTACCTGCACTCAGGTGAGCGCTTTGTCCATCATGGCCCTCGTGTCTTATCTTGACCAAAGTTGCACTGTTTGTGTATGACCATAAGGTCTCAGTCAATGTCTAATATGGGCCAGATCGGATCAGAAACACCAGAGTTATTGAACCTCGTTTTATAACAAAAGGACTTTATTCTTGATACCTCATTTTTCACTTCGGATGGCAACAAATAGTATTTCAGAAACCGGTTAATTGGTTTTGGTATTTGAGCTGTTAATCGGTGAGCTATAAATGTCATTTATAAGACATAATACGAGTGCCATTGTCATGAAGATATGCCCATCAGAGAAACTTTTTTCAGGTAAAGATTCAATTACTGTAGAGAAGCAATTCAAAAATTAGTAAGGTAGAGCGATGGTATTTGTGCTTCTTATACTTCTCCAGAGCCTGTCTCTGTGTTGTGAGTTTGGGTATCAAAACTATTCAATGTATATTCTTAAATCTATATCAAGACATGGAGATAATTAATGTGGTTAATTAAACTTTGGTAACTATGAGTTATAGTTTTTGTATGCTTCACTTCCCCATTTTATGATGGCAATAATTTCCCAAACTTATTCAAAGATCCCTATATGCATCGCAAATATTTTACATTTGACCGTAAAATGTGACATTGACCATGAACCTAAGAACATACCATCTCATGCTTTTGCTTGTCACACAATGATAACAGCACGACAACACTACTGGCAAGTTATTAAGAAACTGTTGCTTTCATGCTTGACACAATAATGCTCAGGACAAAGTTTATGAATTAAACCTGAGCTTGGATCAAGGGACCTATACGCGACCCAACTTCTCATTATCGCACCTCCATGCATGAAAATATTGGTTTTGAACATAAATTTGACCTTTGACTTTGAATATGACATTAATCTTGGAAAAATGACCTGGTTCTTGTGCATGACACAATGTCCCCGAAAGCTTATCACTTACGGACTGTTTTTTTTTTAAATCCTTCAGTGATGGTTAAAGAAATATTACAATAGTGCTTACATTTGACCTTTAACCTTGATCGATAATATAGGGACCTGGTTTTGCATATGAGACACCGTCTTACAATGCTTATCACACCTGCTAAATCATTTGAAAATCCATCCATGCTGGACAAAGATATGCTCCAGATCAAGTGTAAACGATTGATTTCTTTTATTTGACCCTTGATCTTGAATTATGATCTTGACCTTGGATCAAGGGACATGGTTCTTGCGCGCGACACTGCAAATTACTCCTACCAAGGTATTTGAAAATCTATGCATGCTGGACAAAGATATGCGCTGGACAATGTGTTCAGGATTGATTTCTTATATTTGATTTTTGACCTTGAATTATGACAGTGACCTTACACCTAGGAACCTTGTTCTTGCGCTTGACATTCCGTCTCACCATGCTTGTCATTTGTGCTAAGGTATTTTAAAAATCTATCCATGCTGGACAAAGATATGCCCTGTATTGATTTCTTATATTTGACATTTGACCTTGAATTGTGACCGTGACTTTTGACCTAGGGACCTTGTTCTTGCGTTCGACACTCCATTTCACCATGAGTGGCAATTCTGCAAATTTATTTGAAAATCCATCCATGCTGGACAAAGTTATGCTGCTGATAAAATGTTAAGGGTTGATTTCATATATTTGACCTTGAGTTGTGACCTTGACCTTGGACCTATGGACTTGATTCTTGCGCATGACACTTTGTCTTAATATTCTTGTCATTTCTGCCAAGTTATTTTAAAATCCATTTTGAGCGCGATGATACTGTTAAAAAGGGCACAGTTGTTTTTTTCTAAAGTATTACTGATTGATTCCTTTTATCTGTTTGATAATTTTTTAAGTCAAACTATTAACACATTTTAATTTTCCAATATTATTCCTTTTTATTTAGATACATTATTGAAAAGATCAGAACAAATATATGAGGCGCGTCGTGGGATAACCGGTCTTAATGCATGCGTTAAGTGTCGTCCCGGATCAGCCTGTGCAGACCGCACAGGCTAATCCAGGACGGCACTTTCCGCTTTTATGGTATTTTCTGTTTCAAGAAAGTCTCTTCTAAACATAAATCGCTGTTTTAACCGGGTTATCTTTATGTATGTCGCCTAATACCTGATATCCAGATGTAATGAAACTATGTATCATCTAAAAAGCAGCAAATAATGATTGCATTGACACAATATTTCTTTTTTATTGTTAGAACTCACTGTTATTCTAAGTTCACATTTAAAACAATAAATAATACTACAAATTGCTGTACAAAATGTCACATTGCATTATCAATGATAATAAATAAATTGTAGAGTTACAATAATAACACATTGCTTGTAATTATGTATAAATGTAATATAATTTGTTAATTAATTTCCATCTGATGCCTATATACATGTATAGTGACTGGGAAACCAATGCTAAATGTGATATTTGCGCTTCAATTTGAGAAAAATCGCAAAGAAATGTTCACCGATGCGATTTTACGCCACACTGAAATTTTAGAGTACGAATCGAAAAACATTGCCGGCAGCTGTACAATATATAATGCTCGGTCACAAGTTTGCAGTTGTGTCACTATGCGTTGAGATTTTATCCATAAAATTAATTTGGCAGTGACAGTAAAAAATCAATATCAACAGACTTTCATTACACCTTGAACGGGAAGCGTGATTATTTTTCCCGATATAAACAGTTAGATGTTCACAAAATGGTATTGCTGTCAATCCCATAAAAATCGGAGGATATATCATATATATTTTGAAAAAAAAACTTGCGTGAGATGAATTTATCTCATAGAGAAAAATCCTTTCCCAGTCACTGCTTAATTTGTAGATTAAGTGTCAGTGTAATTCATACAATGTTGGGTGCACGATGAAGCGTACCGTTGCCCAAGCGTACCAGTACAAAGCTTATATTTTCTTATGACCATACGGTTTAGTGTAAAAATATATGGATCAGTATATTAAAGTACTGAAAAAAAGTTTATGAAGGAGAATTTTGCTCTGAACAATAAGAATGATTAGGGTTGTTTACCCTAGGACTGGAATAAGAATTTAATGATGGAAACACATACTTTTATGATATATCAAAACAATTAAACACATTAAGAACAATAGTTTTATAATAAATATTATTATGCAGCGGAAATGTTTAAAGAAGTAATGTGATATCTACAGTAAAGGCAATAAACACAAAAAACGGGACTGTACAAGTATACACAAATAAAAGAAAATCACCCTGGGAAAAACATAGATAGAAGACTCTGTCTCATTCATGGTTTTGGGAGATGGCATAGCACTGGTGGGGAATGGGAATTTCGGCCTGCAGGGGTTGGAGGTTTTTTTTTAAACATTGGGAACAGGAGGGCGCACAGGTTTATAATGATTTACATAGATAAAGACACATAAATTATGTAGTTTAATCAATTAAAAAAATGTAATGTGGGAAACCACTTCTATAAAAGAGTGATGTGAGTAGGTGCACGATACTGAATTAAAAGTGTAGGTAAGACTACATGTAAGTGATCAAAATGTACAATATCAATCACAAATAATGACATCTTGTTTAATAATGACAATTTGATCAAAATTGTTGTCATAATAATAAGAATCTTACTTCCCATAAGGGTTAAACAATATTGTGTACACTTGATAAGGTTGATAACTGGGCATTCCCCATTTTGTAGAAAACATGCAATAAAAATGGGGCTTATTAAGAGTTGACATATAATAAGGCAAAAGCATACATTATAAATGGCTTAAAATAAAGAATTCTTGGTCAGATTGACCACGGTTAAGGAAGGGCTCTGCTAATAACAGAAATATACATTATTAAATAACATTTAAATTAAGATCTGTGTTGCTATCTTCCTATGCGTTGAGCCCAGCACCGCTCATATGCGTGTACACAGAGGGGAGAAGGGGGAATAAAAGAATAACAGAAAGAGAAGGGGGAATTAGTGCAGTTTGAGAGCAATATCGATTGTACACAATAAGGATGGCACTTCAATAATAAAAATGATTATAAGATAACAATTATTTCACAATTTGCCTTTAGACACAGAAATACGAATTTAAATTATCAATAAAGATGTATAGTACAGGAGCACAAACTGATAGAATAATTCAGAAGTAGCATTGAATTAATAATTTACATTGCCTTATGATACAGGAAGATAAAATTAAATTGATATAATTAAATCAATAAAAGTACAATACTATTGATTATTGACAGAGCCAGTAGTATACAATGTAAACACTGACTGGGTTTAAGCCTCTGAATGCTCTACTGAGCAATGTCTATTTTTAGAGCAATGTTCTGGATTAAATACAAGTTGGTTTCGGAAAAATAGTCTCTTGTCATGGAATGATAGTGATGATTTACAGATGGATGAAGAATATTGTTTGACAGGAGTTACCTTCCTGTCATTATGTTAAATATAACTATTTCCCTATGGACTTGTAATGTATTAAATAGGTAGATCAGTATATTAGTACACTGAAAGATAGTATGATTATGTAAATAGATTTGCTAAGATACTAGCAATAAGTTAGGCATTGTACTCCCCTAGTTATTATATGAATAGTTATTTATGCACTTATCAACGTTTTCCCCCGGGGGGTTTTGCGGGCATATACTGGACTTCAGACTAAAAACGATTCCCGACAGGCGGGGATTTGTTAAATTTTATCTGTGATCTAGCAATCAACCAGAACAGAACTGTTCTGTTCAGCAATCTACCAGATAGGTTGCCAGAGATTTGAATACTGGCAATTTGTTATTGCCAGTAGAATGTAGGATGTTATTTAGAGTAAAGTCAAGGTTTGGGTTTGAGAAAGTGAATTACAGATGTTCTCTCTGTGTAGAGAACTGGGGTTTGAACAATATTTGCAGCAATGGCTACTTTTACATTCAGGCTTCTTTTCTCATCCTATTTCCAGTTCAAACTGAAGTTTCGTTTTCCGTACACTTTGATCTTTGACCAATTTACATCTTAATGTAACACATTCTTTACTTTAATTTATGATTGCAAACTGCTTATTATTAGCTCGACTATTCGAATAACAGGTGAGTTTCCTACTACCCTGGCGTCGGCGTCCGCGTCTGAATTGTGTTAAAGTTATTGATTAAACGTCTTGTAACTTCTAGACTACACAGTTATTCACTTGAAACTTAAAATATAACTTTTTCGTCATCTCCAGTATCAGGGGAAATATTTCCCATAACTATGTTCGTATTTTCACAGTTATTTCATCATATGTACCGTAAAAGCTATATGTTTTCGGACACTATAAATTTTCGGACACCCTCTTTTTCAGCCACAAAAATTATTTTTTGTCACTATATATCCTACAATTACGAATAGAAACTGGAAGATATCTCGGCGAGAGTGAGGATAGAAGACTATGCAACTTCTGTGACTTTCAAACAGTTGAAAATGAAACACACTTTGTGTTAAATTGTCCAAGATATAGTGACTTAAGGCTTGGAATACTTGGCGATGCCTTGCGGGAGACTGGTTTTATGACACTGTCCCCCATAGATCAATTAGGTTATCTGATCCATAATAAAACTAGACAACTAGCCAGATATATTACGGCTGCCTACTAACGCAGAAGAAGTATTCTGTATTCGTAAACACAATTACAAATTCGATACGTATGTCTGTCGCTGCTGTCATGTGATAACAATCTTTATTTTTGATACGCTTTATCAATTTATATACAACGTTGTTAATAATGGAACTTGCTAAGGTGACTTATAGGCCCGGTGGGCCGGGTGTGATCTATTTTGTATCTGTATTTACTTATAAATGTAAATGTTATACACAAGTCACGATAATAAAAAATTTACTTACTTACTTACTTACTATTTTCGGACATCCTGATTTTAAACCATAAGTACTTTTTGGACATTTAATATGACAGTGGTATTTTAGCAGATTTTTAACTGTTTGCGTTAATCCGATGACACATCGCACATGTGTTTTTACAACCGGACGAAGGTCTTAAAACCTTGCAGATGAATGAGTGAGGCGGTGGACCGTTACATTAGCGTTATTAGATAAATATACAGTTGCCATAAATAATGGGTTTACTCGATTGTGTATACCAGTAGTAATTACCAATAAATTCTGCTTAATGTATTCACAGTTGGTGTTTAATGTCGTTTCAGGTACGCGATAGCAAAGCTGTGAAATTGCATTTACCTCAATGCTTGAAAGACGACGCAACGCAATGAAATTAGTGGATACTGATTTATTTCGTTTATTTCATTTCAATTATTGATAACAAACATAACATGCATTCATCATTCAGACAGATTCAGATTCAAATAAAACCTTTATGAAAAGCAAAAAAAACTTGCATTAATTATTTTGATATGATATTCTGATTCAAATAAAATTTCAGCGGTACTATAAAGCAAACAAGAACAAAAATGCTACGAATACAAGTGAGAGTACAAAGGGGATACTGTTCGGCGTGGTATTTAACAAGGACGCGCAATCATTAATCGATACTATCCGTGTATATTCGGCAATTAAACGTTATACACCGGACATATCCGAACGTAAATGCAATAGTGTCATAGTGTCTATAAATTTTCGGACACCTGTAATTTGGGAATATTTGTGTGTATCCAAATTTTTGGACACGAAAATTTTTAAATATTTTTAAGTGTCCGAAAACATAGCTTTTACGGCATGTGGCAATCTTTAATTATTGTTTTGTGTTTCTTTATCACTGCTAATACTTTTGCAAAGTTAGCAAAGATTATACAATTTTAACCGTTGTTAATACCTTTCCAATATTATCAACAATGCTTGTAAAGGATTATTATGCAACATTACATGCAAGACATTTTTATCTCTATCTTTAGCTATCAGCTTTAACACTTTAAAAAAAGACAGTATGGATATAATGTTGTCAGTTGCATACCTGTGACAAACATACATATTATTTTTCACAGTTATTTCATCATATGTATGTGGCAATCTTTAATTATTGTTTTGTGTTTCTTTATCACTGCTAATACTTTTGCAAAGTTAGCAAAGATTATACAATTTTAACCGTTGTTAATACCTTTCCAATATTATCAACAATGCTTGTAAAGGATTATTATACAACATTGCATGCAAGACATTTAAGTTAAACAAGAAATGTCTTTAAAAAGACAATCGGCGTTGAAATTAGTATTGAAATATCATTTAAAAATTACCTAAACAGACGGCCAAGATGATCGATTACGTGACTTCTCAGACCCCAGATTTTTTGGTCCCCACCAATATTAGGAGACTTATTGGACCCCAGATTTTTCGGACACTATAAGAAAACTTCTCGGACCCAAAAGTTAATTTGAGATCAATTTATTAATTTAAAAATTAAATAAAATTATCATTAATATATATGCCGTGAATAAACTAAGCATGCAGCTCCATGTTTCCACCAGTGATATATGATTAACCAAAATAATTTAGGTTAACATAATTGTTATCTGAATTTGTCACGCCAATTTAACAAATCAACAATTTAAGAAAATAATTTCGGGAATGAATTAAAATTATTACGTATCAGACGAGTCTTTTATAGTAACGGTAATATAACATTCATGTTAGTTATCTAATATAATAACGATTTGAAGTCAAATTTATACTGTGTATCCCAATAAAAAGCAATAGTCAGGGAACATTCAGCGATTTTTGAAATGTTAATACTTTATTTTTGATAACGCAAACATAAAAATTCATTAGACTATGACGATTTTAAATTATATCAGAAGAAATATGATATATCAAGGGTTCCTGTGAATAATTAGTATTGCAAATTGTGTAATAGTGCTACGCGAATAACCATTCGACGTATGCAGAATCTTCTTTCATAACATTTTATCTATAGAAAATGTAGCATCTTTTTACAGATTAAATAACATCTACTGGAGAGTTTATAGAAAGATGCAATTATAAAAAATCGTTAATAAATCGTAACCACAATTTTAATAGTCTATATAGTTATTTATAGTAACGGTAATATAACATTCATGTTAGTTATCTAATATAATAACGATTTGAAGTCAAATTTATACTGTGTATCCCAATAAAAAGCAATAGTCAGGGAACATTCAGCGATTTTTGAAATGTTAATACTTTATTTTTGATAACGCAAACATAAAAATTCATTAGACTATGACGATTTTAAATTATATCAGTAGAAATATGATATATCAAGGGTTCCTGTGTATAATTAGTATTGCAAATTGTGTAATAGTGCTACGCGAATAACGATTCGACGTATGCAGAATCTTCTTTCATAACATTTTATCTATAGAAAATGTAGCATCTTTTTACAGATTAAATAACATCTACTGGAGAAGTTGATAGAAAGATGCAATTATAAAAAATCGTTAATAAATCGTAACCACAATTTTAATTGAAATTAACAGTAAGTTTATAAAAATATAAATTCCCCATTTATTGAAATTTGTAGGTTTATGATTCTCTGAACGCTATTATTGATGCATGCACGAGTATATTAAAACAGCTATACAACGGTTGCTAGCTACGCGCGCTATTTTAGAATGACACTACATTTTCAGGAATGTGATGAACTCGCTAGAACCAATGGGCTACATGGAACGGCAACTCTGCGAATGAGATTTATGAATGGGAACATTGCACAATTGCTATTTATAGAGCGTACCATTTATATAAATATAGGCTAAACAAAATAGTTATTTCTTTACGTGAATGAATACAGCATTCTGTTTATGGCATCAAATGAGAAAATACGTTCAGTATTAGCCTCAGTTGTAGAGTATATGTCGAGGATATGTTTAGAACTTCATTTTAACCGCTTATTTAAACAACTAAGTAAATTTTTAATCCCCAAAAGTATGCATCAGTTATTGGTATACGTTAAACCATTGTTTGAAGTTTGCATTCCCTAAAATTAGAAGATTTGCCCAATTCTATTGGCATTCAATTTTTCCGCTGCATAATTATCGCAATAAACCTAGGTCAAAAGTGATCTTCGACAGCTACGCCGACAAAATGTTATGCAACACATTAACTTAATTGGTTAGTAATATTATTACGTAAATAATATTTTATATTTAACTGTCAATAATAAGTCTTTCAAAAGTATTACTTTAAAATAGAAATATAATCAAAGTCTTACCTGCAAGTCAGAGCGGCAGTTTGAACATAAATTTTTTAGCACAGTAACATGGTAATGGGTGCATGTCCCATTTTACTTCTGGTTTATATACGAGTTGGTTGCTACTTGCTGTTCTATAACCACAACTGCCCCAAACTTGCTCTGACCCACAAGACAGGTAATAATAACAGCTGATTAGCAACAATAGGTAGAAGTAGCAATTGCAATCAATAATATGTATGTTTGTCACAGGTATGCAATTAACAACATTATATCCATATTGTATTTCATCAAAGTGCTAAAGCTGAAAGCTTTGTAGGATCATATTTTTCACAAATCATATTTTGCACACGCCTGTGAAGAATATGATCTAATTTGTCACATTTATAAGTGTGAAGGATGAGATTGACCAAAAAGGGCTTTGCGGTCGGATCACATTTTTCACATATTTTATGGTGAAATTGTATCGAGACAATCGATGAAATCATTATTTGGAGCACAATTATATAATAATCCCCATCATCATCATCATCATCATCATCATCATCATCATCATCGTCTTCTTCGTCGTTGTCGTCGTCGTCGTCGTCATCATCAGCATCATCATCATCATTACCATTATTGTCTCCATCGTCACAATCATCATCATCATTATCATCGTCATCATAATTATTCTCATCATAACCATTATTATCACTATGAGAAACTCAACCCTATTTAGGAGCTTATTATGATGCATGCGCCTAATCGTTAGTCAATACGTTTGTACGGTCTAATTAGGATATAGAAATGCATACTCGCGTACGTCCATACGAACGTACACCTTTTTATTTGGATATTAACCAATGCACGCATTCGAACGTACGTACAAACAAACTTCCTATTTTGGATTATTAAAACCAAAATAACCATGCATATGTCCGCTCAAACTGGAATATACGTATACACTGACGGTAATATAATGTACCTAATTAAAACCTCCGCACATGGTACGTACGTTTAGACAGTGCAGTAGCGTACCGTTCCGTACCTCCCGTATCGTATCGTATCGTATCGTATCGTATCGTATCGTATCGTATCGTATCGTATCGTATCTATCTATCGTATCGTACCGTACCGTCTCGTATCGCATCGCATCGGATCGCATCGCATCGCATCGTATCGTATCGTACCTAACTGTAGCTAACCGTACCGCACCATACCGTAACTTTCCATACCATAGCATTAAAACCATACTTGCCCTGCCCTGCCTTGCCCTGCCCTGCCTTGCCCTGCCCTGCCATTCCTTACCACACCAAACCGTACCGTACTTAACCGTCCGGTACCGTGGCGTACCATATCGTACCATACAATGCATACCGCACCGTACCGTAAATTACCCCGTCTTTTTCGGGCAAATACAGTGTGAAAAATTGGATTATGATGTAACAAATTCACTTTTTGAAAAATGTGAACACTTTCTTTTCATGTGTGAAGAATATGATTTGAGTGCATATCAAAAACTGGACTCGATCACAAATTTCACAGAAAATGTGAAGAATGAGACTGCGATGTGTGAATAATGAGATCCAATTTTTCACACCTGTGAAAAATGAGATCCTATTTTGCACACGTGTGAAAAATATGATTTGTGAAAAATATAGTCCTCCATAGCTTAAGATATAAATAAAAATGTCTTGCATGTAATGTTGTATAATAATCCTTTACAAGTATTGTTGATAATATTGGAAAGGTATTAACAACGGTTAAAATTGTATAATCTTTGCTAACTTTGCAAAAGTATTAGCAGTTATAAAGAAACACAAAACAATAATTAAAGATTGCCACATACATATGATGAAATAACTGTGAAAGTATTGTGACATTGTTATCCCCTTTCTCACATATATTTTTTGGTTAAAATTGATATTCAAAAGGTTTGTAAATTCAAAAATACAGACGTTATTCACTTGAAACTTGAAATATTCATTTGTCATCAACTCCAGTGTCAGGGGCAACATTTCCTATAACTCTGCTGTGTATTTTGACAGAGTTGTGCCCCTTTTTCACATAGATTTTCTGGTTAAAGTTTATATTCAAAAGTTTTGTAACTTCAAAACCACAGAAGTTATATACTTGGAATATACCTTTGTCATCAACTCTAGTGTGAGGGGTAGCATTCTCTATAACTTTGTTTTGTATTTTGACAGAGTTATGCCCCTTGTTTACATAGATTTGTGGTTAAAGCTTATATGCAAAAGTTGTGTACCTTCAAAACTACAGAATCTATTCACTTGAAACTTGCAATATATCTTTGTCATCAACTCCAGTGTCCGGGGCAACATTCCCTATAACTCTGTTTTGCATTATGCCCCTTTTCCACATAGATATTCTGGTTAAAAGTTATATATTTAACAGTTTTTTAACTTCAGAATTACATAAATTATTCACATGAAACTTAAAACACACATTTGTCATCAACTCCAGTGTCAGGGGCAACATTGTCTATACTTTTTTTGTATTTTGTCAGAGTTATGCCCCTTTTTACATTTTCTGGTTAAAGTTTATATTCAAAAGTTTTATAACCCCAGAACTACTTAAGTTATTCACTTTAAAATAGGAACATAACTTTGTCATCAACTCCAGTTTCAGGGGCAACCTCCATAGAATACTGCTTTGCATTTTGACAGCGTTATGCCCCTTTTTCACATAGGTTTTCTGATTAAAGTATGTATTCAAATATCTGATAACTTCACAACTACACAGCTACATAAGGTTGTAACCTTGAATAATTTGATGAAATAATTGCCTTAACTCACTATTTTAACAAAGTTACGCCACTTTCCAAAATATGTACCAACTGAAATACTTCAAATAGTCGAGCGTGCTGTCCTCTGACAGCACTTTTATATTTTACTTATCACACAACCAAACCCGGTTCACTGTACAGTGCCTTAACTGTGAATTTATAACAAACTAACTTTTTTTTCTATATCTTTTGTGATATGTTTCATATTATCATTTTTTAATACTTGATGATAGACAATGCTAACATTATTTTATTTCATCATTGCACGTATAATTTCAATTATTGTCGGTATGCAATATACATTGATCCACTAGTGTGATACGCTTCGTCCTGACAAGTGGACGCTTTGTCCTGGAACACTTGGATAATGGTACGCTCCTGACAAGTGGAACGCTTTGTCCTGGAACACTTGGATAATGGTACGCTTCGTCCGATATTCTACAATGTTTACTGAAGGCACAATGTTGCATTGCAACAGAACAAGTGTAATTCAATCCAATTGAGATATATACTGCTTATTTTTAAATAACTTGTGCAAACATTCTAAAATTATAATCTTATATGAGTATACGTGTTAAATATATAATATGCTGTTGTGTACATAACTGTCTATATTGTTGTTTCATAAACTACATTGAATTTACATTACATATGAATATTTCATTAAACAAAAGTTGCTTACCACTAAATTAGGACAGTTCCTTGTTTAACATATCTTTATTTTTTAGTCTATAATAACAATATGTTTCAATTACATGTACTTGTGTATGTGCAGATATATTATTACTTTTTAATGGCAATATCTAGCCTCATTGGAATATCTTTAAACACTTTATTCAAAAAAACACATTTACTTCGTATTATTTTGTTTTTCAAAATAAGGTGACAGTATTCATACACAATGGTTTGTAATTGAAAAAGGTTAAATGCCCCATAATATGTACAGTATTTGAATGTGTTCACTGGCGATGTTCAAAGACACTGACTTGACACGTTGCAAGGTATTTCTGATCAAAATATTTAATTATTGAACAATTACATAAGATTGATGCAGTGAATTATCTAAAAAATAGTGAGTGTATGACTACTTGAATCCTTTCTTTTGTACTAATTAAGTTGTAAGAATAGGAATAATCATTCATGGTCTAGTATACTATTGTGTAAGTGTGTTACGTGCGTATTTGATATTTAATGTTTTCAATTATATAGTTTCATGACAGGATACATTGTTTATTATTTAAAAAATAATTTTGTAAGAACAGTAATATGCTTCAAATATTGATAGACTTTATTAATTGAAGAGTAAAATATGTTATTCATTTAAGCATTCACTGTCCCCATTGTGCACGCACATTTCTCATTTGTTTACACCCAGTCCCCACTTGTCGACACACTTTCCTTATTTCTTCAAAAGCTGTAATTTCGTGTTTTCATGAATAATTAGAATAATCATGTAAACTTATTTACGAGAATAAAACTGCAAAATATTAATGCATACTTAGTTGGCGAAAATTGTTAAGTTTACATTGTCACAGTCCTCACTTGTTCACACGCAGTTCTCACTTGTTCACACACAGTCCTCATTTGTTCACACTCTTCTGCTTGTACATCTAAATGATTGCATTTTCTTTACATAAATCAAACCAAGAAACTGATGGCAGCTGAGACTCGTTAGCACAAAGTCACATGTATCAAACGGTAAATGGAAAAGGTAAATCGTTTACATGTTAACAGGCTCTCACATAGGATTATTTAGTAGAATGTATGCTGTGTATTTATTTACTCATTATAATATACTTATATTATTGTGTTTAGACTACTTTTTGTATTTGTTGACTTGGTATCATAAAAAAGGTAGAATCATTCATGGTCTAGAACACTAGTGTGTTTGTATATGACTTAAATGTATTTGATATATAATGTTTTAAATCATACAGTTTCATGGAAGTATACTTTGTATATTATTTAAAAAATAATTTTGTAAGAACAGTAATATGGTTCAATTATTAAAAGATATCATTAATTGAAGAGTAAAATATGTTATTCATTTGAACATTCACTGTCCCCATTGTACGTGCACATTCCTCATTTGTTTACACCAGTCCTCACTTGTACACACACTTTCCTTATTCTTAAAAAGCTGTATTTTCGTATTTTCAGTAATAACCAGTATAATCATGTAAACTTATTTACGGTAATACAAATATAATATGTGAATGTATACTTAGTTGGCGAAAACTGTTATGTTTACATTGTCACAGTCCTCACTTGTTCACACACAGTCCTCACTTGTTCACACACAGTCCTCACTTTTTCACTCTCTTCAGCTTGTACATCTGAATGATGGCATTTTCTTTACAGAAATGAAACCAAGAAACTGATGGCAGCTGAAACTCATTAGCACAAAATCACATGTATCAGATTGTAACTGGACAAGGTAAACAATTTATATGTAAACATGCTCTCACAGAGGATTATTTAGTAGAATGCATGCTGTTATTTACTCATTATAATATACTTATTTTATTGTATTAAGAATATTTTTTTATATTTGTTGTTACCATAAAGAAAGAAAGGAATAATTATTCATGGTCTAGTATACTATTTTCTTAGTGTGTGACTTAA
Source organism: Congeria kusceri (assembly GCA_027627225.1). Taxonomy (NCBI): domain Eukaryota; kingdom Metazoa; phylum Mollusca; class Bivalvia; order Myida; family Dreissenidae; genus Congeria; species Congeria kusceri. The sequence goes on from CM051028.1 coordinate 65,998,090, forward strand.
ATTTAGTTGATGTTGATTTAATGTTTTAAATTATATAGTTTCATGAGAGAATACTTTGTTTATTATTTAAAAAACTAATTTTGTAAAGAACAGTAATATGGTTAAAATATTGTACGATATCATTGATTGAAGAGTAAAATATGTTATTCATTTGAATACTCACTGTCCCCATTGTACGTGCACATTCCTCATTTGTTTACACCCAGTCCTCACTTGTTCACACACTTTCCCTATTCGTCAAAAGCTGTATTTTCGTGTGTTCATGAATAATTAGGATAATTATGTAAACTTAATTACTATAATTAAAATATAATAGGCGAATGTATACTTAGTTGACGAAAACTGTTATGTTTACATTGTCACAGTCCTTACTGGTTAACACCCAGTCCTCCCTTGTTGACACACTACTGCTTGTACATCTGAATGATGGCATTTTCTTTACAGACATGAAACCAAGGAACTGATGGCAGCTGAGACTCGTTAGCACAAAGTCACAATTATCAAACTGTAACTGAAAAAGGTAAACAGTTTACATGTAAACATGATCTCATATAGGATTTTTTTTAATGCATGCTGTCTAGTTATTTACTTATTAAACTATACTTATATAATACACTTATTTTATTGTATTTAGAATATTGTTTTTACATTTGCTGTTATCATGAAGAAGGACTTGCTACCTTAAAGACGTTTGCAACAATTTCCTTCAATTTTTTTCCAACGACAGATTTTCTTAAAACTTGGCACAAACATGCTTCACTGTACCCTAAAACAAAAACTGTCTTAAAAAATTGGGGTCACTGGCCTTTTTCCGGAAATATTGAATTTTGAATATGGTACCTGTCGAAGCCTTTTTTCAGTCTGTGTTACTAAGAATGTTGAATAATATGAAGCGTTTATAGTCAACAAAGATGGAGATTTTAAAATGCATCTTTTTGTTAAATGTTTCGTTTGGTAATATAACAGTGCAGTTTAATGATAAAACGCGCTTTATCTGCAGTTATCATTTAACAAATGACTTGTAATGGACACTTAACAAGGTTAATTATACATTAAATATGCCTGTGAAAACATCAATAATTTATCAAATATACGAATATAATTTGTTCCAAAAGACAGATTTTGTTAAAAGATCCCACATAAATGCTTCATGGTATACTGAAACTAAAACAGTCCTAAAAAATAGAGGTCACCGGCCTTGTTCCGGAAATATTGGGTTTTGAATACGGTACCTGTCGAAGCCCCTTTTTCGGTTTGGATTTTTATCAATGTTTTAAGTATAAAGGATTATTTTTTTCTAACACGGTTATGGTTCTTTCAAAAGATATGTTTGTACATGCTTTGTTTGGCAATATACATTTGCATGTTGATAATAAAAACGCTTTACCTACAGTTACTGCTTAAATAATGAATTCGACTTGAAATTTAAGTGTGTCAAATGGGAACTAAAAATGCTTTCTGAAACTTAATTTTTATCAAATGCATATTTTGTTCCAAACGACAGATTTTCTTAACATTTCGCACATACATGCATCAATGTGGACTTACACCAAAACATTAATAAAAAGAATGGCTCACCGAACTTGTTTGGGAAATATTGGATTTCATATAGGGTACCTGTGTAGCCTTTTTCCTGGTTTGTTTTAACTTACATAAACAACGTATCAATAGAATGGAGATATTTAATGTACCAGTTCTGAGCTAAATTTCTTTGGAAATAGTTAGCATAAGTGTGTTTTGATTATTATATATGCTTTATGAACTTTTAATATTAAAATATTTATTTTGAATGGACATTATAGATGAAATTAGTATATTGAAACCTATATACAATAATGAAAAAAATGAAGCAAAAGGAGAAATTAACCCAATTACTTTCTTTTTGTTGCGAATGTCTTTAATAGTCTTTATTTTGCAGGAAGGAAGCAAAGAGAGATTTATGCCTGCTGAAAAATCTAATTGAAAGTAAAATTGTTTTACCCATTGCACAACTACAAAAGGAGCGAATATGAGCGAAGATCGCAAATAACGTGTATGAACATTGTGATAACAACAACTGAGAGTTGAACATACATGATATCGTGTGACGACAGCGTTTAGTCATACCTGGAAACCCATACCTAATTTTATTATGGACTGTACATATACACATGTTGGCCTTTTTGTAATTATGATTTAGAAAAATAATAATGGGCAGATTCAAAGTTGTGATGAAAGCAGTTCAAAGAGTTAACATTTGCAGTCCAAAGTAGAGAGATTCGCTGTAAGCTGATGCTTTAAAAATTTAAAGGCACATGTTTGTGCAAACAGTTAGTGCATTATAAGTCTCGGTTCTATTATTTACTTTGTTAATTTCTTAAAAAGTAAATTGGTTGCGAGTTGTATAATTTATTCGTTAGCAAATAATATATATAAATCATAAATTATATTGTAGTGTTTGTTACATTTGTTACGACATTGTTTGTATTGTTTAAACACCTTTCCGTTCTGATGACCCAACATTTAAAGAAAACGCCTGTTAAAGGGACCTGTTCACAGATTGGCAAATTGACAATTTTCCAACTTTTTGACACAGATTCCCAAAATGAAACAATAGTGTAAATAAAGTAGCGAAATAACACTACGGACATAGAAATATACTCTAAATACCGTTTCGTTAATGTTCAATTATTAGGTGAAATTGATAACATTATAAAGCGTTTGTAACGCTAAACGATTAAATAATTTGAAATGTTTCTGCTGTTTTTGTTCAAATTGATGAAACCTCGTGAGTCACTTATATCAAGTAAAAAATTAAAAGAATAGAAATATAGAAATCAGAATGGCCTAGTCCTAAAGGCGTTCGCCTTTTGATCCGGATTTCTGAGGTTCGAACCCCGGTAGGAGCAACTTGTTTTTTTTCTTTTTTTTTACCATTTTCTTGAACTTTTATACTTGAGCTCTTTAGTTCCGATGCTTGAATTTGTAAAGTTAAAATATTTAATGGAATACTTCAAAAATACACAAATATGTGAACAACTCCCCTTTAAGGGACTGCAAGCGAACATCGCTTTACATTATGATATCACTTTTGTATGCGCATGCGTAGAAAAAGATGGCTGCAAAATTTGAAACTCGTAAAAAAATGTTAAAAAAGTGGATTTATATGGACTAAACACAAGTTACTAAGTGATATGTGGTTATAAATGGACACATGAACATTTTAGCTACTATATACAATAAAAAATAACAGTTTTGTGATGGTTTTGAAGACTTATTTAAATCCACCCTTTGCCTTCTTTGTTTGTTATTAAACATATTTATTTATCTTGTACAACTGGCAAATATACAAATAGATGCACAATGCAATAAGAATAAGAAAAGGATTGAAACGAAAGAATTAAATTCTTATATGGTTTCTCTCCTTGAAATAGTTTTTACACATATAAATGGCAAGGTTTTATAGAACAAACAACAAGCATTGAAGCCAGACAAAGATGTATACGTTATAGGTATGCTAAGTTTTAGAAAGACAAACGAGTGAGGCGAGAAAAAAAAACAAAAAACAAACAAACAAACAAACAAAAAAAAGAATAAAAAACAAAACAAGGAGTGGAGGACTGGTGATGCACGGATTAAATAAACAGCTGACGACGGAATCGGAATCGGATTGTTAAGAAAATCGTCGGGATTCGCTTAAATACTCTTGGACGTGAAGAAATATGGTGGAATTTACATTATCGTCTAGATTTATATTGCCGATTAATATTACATTGAGGTCTACGTTGCGACTTCTTCTATAAATATTGTTAATTAATTTAGCCCGTATTGTGTTAAAATATGGGCACATAAAAAAGAAGTGATGATTCGATTCAATATCACCACAGGAACACAGTGGAGAAGCAACGATATGTTTTACTTAGAGATGTTCATTTAGCGAACTTGAATTGGTTCTTAGCCTCGTATGAAGTATTTGTAGATAGCGCTTACCGACATAATAGTACGAAGGGTTCTTGACTACGTTTCGGTTAAGATTGTATTTAAAGATATTCAACGAGTCGCTATTTTTTACTAATTCTGGTAAACTATTCCATTTTCTAATAACTGCGGGTAAGAACGAATTATAATAAAGAGTAGATCTAGTTTCTGATGTACGAAGATCATTAGCGTTTCGAAGATTATACCTAGAAACAGAACCAATATGTTGAAGTACCAGATCCATAAAATACTGAGGTGTAAATAAATTTTGCATTTTGTAAAATAATATAAGTTGATGTTTATCGCGTCGATCTTGCAAAGGTTCCCATTTAATTTCGTTATGTAATTCTGATAGGGAAACTAATTTTGATGATCCGCATGCAATTCGTGCCGCTTCGTTTTGAATTTTGTCTAATTCGTGTTTTTCTGCCTGGGTACAATTATCCCATATTACATCTGAGAATTCTAATAAGGGGCGTATAAACGATGTATAAATTATTTCGAGCGATTTTCGGTCAAGTTTGAATCTCAATTTGCGCATAATATTAATTCTACCCCAGGCTTTGACTGTTATATATTTAATATGCATGTGTCATTTGCAATCGTTCGAAAGAATAACTCCGAGATGTTTATGAGAACTGACATCTAGTATATTTGTGGAGAGCATTGTAAAGTGATATTGATTCGGTTGTTGTTTTCTTGAGAAAGTTAATGTTTCTGACTTGGAGGGGTTAAATGCAACATGCCATTTTAGAGCCCAGTTAGATATTTTGTCGATGTCGTTTTGTAATATTGCATTTGAGGTGTTAGGGTCATCTATAATAATGTATAAGGATGTGTCGTCAGCAAAAAGGCGAATATTACTTTGGATATCATTAACAATATCGTTTATAAAGATTAAAAATAATAAGGGCCCTAATATAGAGCCCTGGGGGACACCAGCCTCAAGTGTGGTCCAGTTAGAGCATGCGCCTGGGAGCACTACGCGTTGGCGTCTTCCATGTAGGTAGTTTACAAACCAAGAATGTAACTTTCCGCGAATGCCAATAGCTTGGAGTTTGAGTAATAGACCTTGGTGCCAGACCTTGTCAAAGGCCTTACTGATGTCAGAAAAGACAGCTTTAACTTCTAGCCCATTGTCAAGGGCTTTGCAGAACGTACCGTATATATAGGTAAGTTGGTTTGTGGTAGAGTCACCCGGCAAGAACCCGGACTGAAATGAGGTAAGTATTCTATTATTAATGAGATGGTTATAAACATGTTTAAATATTATTTTTTCAAAAACTTTTTCCATTGTATTAAGCAGCGAAATTGGTCGATAGTTACTTACTACTTTTGGATCACCCTTTTTAAAAACTGCACTGACATTAGCTTCTTTCCAACAGCTGGGCAATATACATTTGTTGAGCGAGAAATTAAAGAAGTCACATAGAGGAGTGGACAGTTCAACCCAACACTCTTTTAAAATACGGTTACTTATACCATCAGGCCCAGACGCTTTGTCAACAGAAAGTGACTTAAGAATATCGTGAACATCAGTAGGTGTGATAATGATCGACTCTAGCGAGTTTGCAATTGGTACATAGATGGGCTCCGGTGCGTCGTCGTTATTAATGTAAATTTTTGACTGACTTTCAAAAAAGTTGTTTAGAATGTTCGCTTTCTCACAACAATCAGTTGTAGTATAGTTGTCGGCAGGATTTACGAGCGCAGATATAATGTCATTATTAGGCTTATTGATAAATGACTTAAGAATCCTCCACCAGTCCTTAGGTGCATGATTGTTGTGTTTAAGTTTTACACTTAACCTTTCGTAGTAATTCTCTTTAGCTTGTCTAATTAATAATATGGTCTTGTTTCTTATTGTTCGAAATTTGGACCAATAATAGTCAGAATTTTTCGATTTTGCATATCGGTAAGCCCGTTTTCGTTTTCTTATCATACGGCGTATCTGTGTATTGAGCCAGGCAGCGTCACGCGGTTTTATTTTTATTATCTTGTTTGGGATACAATGTTTAGCATTACCGATAATAGTATCGGTGATATTAGTGCAATATGTGTCAACATCAATACTTGCAATAGTATTCCAATCAAATGTAGAAAAACTTTCACGTAACATATCGTAATTACCATCGTCATGTTTCCATATATGACGCCCATATGCTTTCGCATTTGGCTTATTATATTTAAATAGACCATATATAGGACAATGGTAGCGATGTTGTTGATCAATAAAAGGTTCGCCGACACCTGATAATGCCAGGCTTTCTGGATTACTTACTAATAATAAATCCAGAATTTACGAAGACCTTTCCGAAAAATACGTTGGTTCGTCAATAACTGGAACAAGACTGTACTTTCTAATTAATATGGCTGTTATTTAGGTTAAAATCACCGGTTATTATGATATCAGAAATGCCGGTTTCGACTGCTAAACCAATAGAATCGTCAATTAAATTCGTGTATGATGCATCTGCGTTTGGTGATCTATAAATAACCCAAATAGGGCACACATTTTACTCTTAAAGTGGATTTCAATCCAAATGCATTCTAATGAATTAAGTTCAAGGTCAAATCTGCGTTCGTAGTGGATAGAATCTTTTACATATAACATAACGCCACCGTGACTATCATGTATTCGGTCTTTGCGCTCAGGGGAATAATATGAGGGGATAAGGAGTTCATCAGTTTCGATAGAGTTGTTAATCCACGTCTCAGAAAAGGATAATAAATCAAAATTCGAAAGCTCTGCTGTAAGAATTTCCATCTTGTGCCTTATACTCTGCACATTATACTGAATAAACGAAAAGTTGTTATGCATTGCCAAAAGATCGGACAATGTGTTAGACTCAGTGACAGAGGAATTAAGAGAACTAAGCGATACAGGGCCTGGGTTTGGTTCGATATCCCCGGAAAGCATCAGGATTACTTTAAGCCATGTCACGAACACGACTGTTAAGAAAGAAAAATATATTCTTCTTACGAAAGATACATTAGAAATGTAGCGTTCGCCCAATATAATGTGTGTATGAGGTCGTTGTATGCGCCGGAAAAGTTGAGATTGACAATTAATGTTTTGAAGACTCGACTCCAGGGCAATTTCGTTTTTGTACAGTGATATTAGAACAAGCAAGTTAAAAGATGCAAAAAACAATCCGATTGACGTGTATCTTGGTAAAATGTTATGAGTGTCCATCATAACACAGTAGGAAAAGTGAATGCAATGCGTTATTTTCACGAGTTACAATAATCCTAAGAGCATCATACAATCCTCCATCCTTTAGACAGTAAAATAAGTAGACAATGGGAATGAAAAAGGTTATAAAAAAGTATAATAGTATATAAATGGTCATTGTAGATATGAACTGGTCATTCATATATTTTACAAGTGCCACAAATGTAATAAACGGCATTCTTAGTGGCCACTGTTATTGAGAAAGTACATAAATGTATTTTAAGGTTGCTATGCAGATAAGCGTGCAAAATCGGTTATACAAAGATACATAAGTACAATAATATATTTAAGAAATGTACATGTATATTACAGTTTTTGTACACATACACCGTACACATTCGGTAATACAAAATATACTTCCGAACAATATTTGCACACTATGTCAGAATTCTAATACTTTTGAATAGTGCACAATGAGCTAAATAGGTTAAGACTTTGTAAGCTATATTGTACATTATTTTTTGGAAAGGAATCACATTGTTATCTGTAATTATAACAATAAGTTGGTAAATAATCTAACAGAAGCAATTTGATTCGTTCATACTTTGTATGGTAGTATACATTGTACAATCAGCAAATTAATTGCTCTAGAGACAACACTGTTAATCGGATATAACAAACCTTTGGTTATTAATTATTCAACGAGTTCAAAACATTTTGCACGAGATACATGTATTCCGCAGATATGTTCAAATGACAGCTGACTATAAACATATAGAGTGGACAATTTTTACATCTATCGTATATTCTAACACGATACTCGCTGATTTATTTAAAGAAAAGAACACAATTATCGTTGTTGAACTACGCAGGTCAGATTAATTCTGTCAGATAGTTTATAATATTGTAATAGGTGTACCGTTCACTCAATACATGGTATGGATATACAATTTCTAACTAGAAGACATAACTATCAACATAATTTGTCAAAATCTGTTTTGTGTGATGAAATAAATTTGTTTAAAATACAACTGTTATCAATGTACCATTCAGTCATTATACATTCGTACCATTCAATCAATATAATTTCGTCTAATAAAATGTTTATTTCGATACGTGTATAAAACACCACATAGTTTGTACGTTTTAAAGAATTCCCATTTATACAAGCCCTACGAAAAAGGAACGTAGGGTCCGCTCATGGAAATAGTTTGGTGTAAAGCTTAAATAGAAAAAAGTCGTACAAATGTGTGATGCATTACAATTTGGGGTTATCCCCAATTTAAGCAGCCCTACAGAAACGAAATTAAGGGTCCGCTTTGGGATATATGTGTATATATAAGCAGTGTGACAACAAATCTAGCACTCTGGGAAAGATGTGTTTCTTTTTCATTTCACACTATGAAGCTAAACTATGCTTCGTTAAATGGCAATATTTTATGTTAGTAGTCAACACGGTACAAATACATGTAAGTACAATAGTAATACGCGTTTCTTATTCTTTATTTTACATTTTACATTAAAATGTTCAACTGAAAATTGTAAATAGATAATGTAAGTATAATTGTAACCAGCAAAGTACAATAGTGATAAATGCTGTCTAAACACCTTTATAGAATATCATTATACGTTTAATTCAGGTTTATACTGGACACGAGAAATTGTTACCAATCATAGTACAATGGAGTAGTTAAGACAGTAAACAATAACCAAGACGTATTAAATGACATATAATCAGCTTGACTATAAATTCAGCATGTTTTCCACGTTTAACTGCAGGATTATGGTTAGTTCGTAATTGATACGTATGTGTATACTGTTCGGAGAAGATAGCGTGTCACTTATGCTTTATTTTCACTTGCGACAGAGGCGTAAGATCTGTTGGCTTTGGAGCGCAGCTCATTTATCTGTTCTGGTTTTTCAATTCGATGGATAACACGTTTAAGGTCCCGAACCAAAATTGTTCCATCATGGGTCCACGCACTTTCTACAAGTTTGTCAAGGACGAGTTTGCGCGCATCAAAGAACATCTCACTACTCTGCTTCGTTAGCGCTTCATTAATAAAATTGCCTTTGTATCGATCGGACGTTTTCGCCCGAGATCTCACACTGTACAGTTTTTTTTCGGGCTCTGTAGGACACGAACTTGACAATTATGTCTCTAGGCTTTGAACCCGGATGTTTCCGCTGCCCTAATCGATGCGAGCGATCAATCTCGTCAATGGACAGGTTTGCGCCTAGGTCTTTCGCCATTGCAAGTATTATCTTGTCAGTGTCCTCCTCTCCGGCTTCCGGGATTCCAGTGACACGTAGGCAATTGCGGCGACTGTATTGTTCCGCTCGTTTGCTTGCACCTGTAGCTCAGTCACGTGTTCTTTGAGACATTTGTTTTCCTACTTTAGGGACTCAATTTTGTCGTTGAGCGAGGCATTTATTCCAGCTATGACCTGCGGTATGAAAGCCTGCACAACTGAGCTAATCATGGCCTCAAGGTCAGTTTTGAACATATCATGCATTTGTCTGGTTATTATTTCTAAATCAGCTTCGCTAAGTTGAATCTGGTTTATGATTGCACTGTTCTGCATGATATCAGAGTCAGACAATTTATTCTTTTTGTTCCCAGTTTCTAAGTCCATACTTGAAGTGGATAAGTCGCGTTTATCAGGTCGTTTTCCCTGTACAGGTGTGGAATGGTTATTCATGGTTAGCGCTGTTAGTTATAGATGTGACGCGCAGCGATATACGTACGTACTAGTTACCGTTAGTTAACGGTAAAAGGGTTAAGTTTATACGTATTAGTGGTGGACACTGGCAACTGATTGGGAACGGGTAGAAACTAGTTCACTGTGATATAGGTCAACAGACAAAGGAATGTCTTTGAAATACCTTTGGCGAAATGGATATCCACAAATATCTCCTTTTTCAGATAATCCACATCAAGATATGTTTCACAAACACACGACACTAGCACTTATAGTTACACATATCACTTTATAGACCAGAAGGTTATGTTAAAACTCACATAATCCGTATAATCTAGCGAGTTTGTTTGATTGTGATTGCCTGGAAAATATAAACATTGTTACCGGTGCTTACCTGCGCTAGTTACGAGACATATCTCTGAACAATTACCACATTAAAAGGATTATAATACAATAACTACGGTGTTGTCAATGTGGACTTATAATTTGGGCTGTTCAGCAACGTGCACGAGGAATATTAGCTTCAGGTTTTTTATACTAACCATAAAACATGTCTGACATCAACAAGAATGCAAACAAGAATACAAATAAAAAGAAAGGCGAAAAACGCACTAAAGATGAAGCCTCCCCCGACCTCGGACCAGCTTGAGAAGCGCCCAGCCGGTATTGACAAGCCTCCGACACAACTGGGATCTTCATCGGCGGTGCCGGCGACCCCACAGACGCCGGCGGCTCCACAAACGCCTTGTTCACAACCTTTCCAGATGTTTGGATCATATTATCCCCCGCACTTGCAGAATCTGGCCCAGCTTCAGTCTGTTCCACCCGGCTTCGGTCTTTTCCCCTCACCCCCATGTTCAACCGGAAGTCCAGTGACGCCGACAGATACAGGTGATACCTCTCAAATAACATTACTCACTGTTATGAACAAACTACGCACAATGGAAAATAGACTTTTAAAGCTAGATAAAATTGACAAAATTGAAATTGACATCGGCAAAATAGCAAAAAATGTTACTCTTGTTGAGGCACGAATTAACGATATTGAAACGAAATTTTCCGCTGTTTACAGGAGATTGATTGAGTTGGAAAACAGTCGGCAGTCTGACAGCGACGAGTGTAGCGAGTTGAAAACAAAATACACTGACCTTTCAAACGAAATGTCAGACCAATACCAGAAGTTTGAAACAATTTTGAAAGATTTTGATAAAATAAGGGCCGAAAATCATTCACTGTCCGACGAAGTTGTGGATTTGAAAGCTAGATCAATGCGGAACAATTTACTGTTTTTTAATTTCGCAGAGGAAAATACTTTCGATGCGCGCAAAAATGAAAATTGCATCAACAAAATTCATACATTTTGTGAAAATGACTTGGCAATACCCGGTGCGAGGAACAACATACGCATCGACCGCGCCCATAGAATCGGCAGGTATGAAGCCGGCTCAAAGCGCCCAATCTTTGTACGGTTTAATTACTATCAGGACAAATTGACTGTTAAGCAAAAAGTGATGGACCCGGCAAGTAACGTTGACAAGCGCGTTAGTGACCAATTCCCTCGTGAAATTCAAGAGAGACGCAAGAAGCTTGTCCCATACATGTTGCAGGTCCGTCTTGATGAGAAACGCTCATCGTTGGTCTACGACAGACTATATATTGACAATCGGTCGTATACAGCCGATAAGCCTCCGCCAGGTCCCGTACCTGAAATGCCGCCGCGCCAATCCGGGAACCAGCCGCGCAATCAGAGACGCCCACGCCGTGACGAACCACCGACGCCACCCGGAAACCGCTCCTCCCCAAGAACGTAGGACAATAACAAGGAGCAACTTAAATTTTTACTCTGGAATGTCCAGGGTCTTGTAAATAAACTATGTGAAAATGACTTTTTGAACTTGATAAATGACTTTGATATTTTGTTGATATGTGAAACATGGCATTCCAAAAATTATAATATTAATTTAGAAAACTTTAGAAACTGTTCTTGTCCAAGACCTAAATTCAATAAGAAAGTTAAACGCTTTAGTGGTGGGCTGTTAATTTATTATAAGAAAACATATTCGGGGCATATTAAACTTATTGATTTGAATGAAATAGGCAGTATTTGTATAAAGGTTAAGAAATCTTTCATTGGAACAGAAAATTATTTGTTTTTCATTCATTGCTATATACCACCAGACGATTCGAACGTTTACAAAACGATAAATTATCCCCCTTTTTAGTTTGATTTTTTTGAATATATATCCGACTTAATAAGATTTAAACAGGTCGGCGATGTCATAATAACCGGTTATTTAAATGCTCGGGTGGGCCAAAGATCAGACCTTATTGAAAACGTTGATTTGCAGCGCACTGTTAATCTACCCGTGGATGATTTTGATATAAATAGTTTACCGCTACGCAGTTCTTATGATAATAATGCGAACGGATATGGAAATAAGTTGTTGACCCTATGTAAAGAATGTAGTGTGTGTAACGGTAGAATTGAGCCCGGTCTTTTCACCTGTTATAATTTAAATATAAACAGATTTGGTGCGAGTGTTGTAGATTATGCGTTAGCTGATTATAAGATATTTTCGCTATTTAATAACATGAATGTTCATGACATGTCTGAATTCTCGGACCATTGCCCTATTTAATTTAGTTTGGCTTTTAATAATCTAATTGGTCGCTATGAATGCACAAATTTTGAAAAAATATTATGGAACGATAATAAACAAAATGATTTGAACGAGAATTTAGCTGCAAAAGCTGACTGTTCGATAATCTTGTTCATTCTTTTTTGAATAATGAAACTGATTAAAAAATGTGTAGTGATAGTATGTCTGATATAATTTATTACATATCCTATAGCATTCATGGTAAATCATTAAAGCCGAAGAAAAATACACCTCATTTGAAGAAATCTAAAAGCTGTAACGATGATTGTCAAGTAGCCAAAGCCAATTTTTATCGCTGTAAACGATTATTTACCTTAGACAACAGTGATATCATCGTGTTTCATTTTTGCAGGCTAGAAATGAATTTTGTCTTACAAAACGAAAATTTAAACATGCGTATTATAACAAACAAATACACTCATTATGCTCATTAAGTATATCTGACTCTCGAAAGTTCTGGAAGTATATTAAGAAATATAGCCAAAGAAATCTGATAAAAATAATATTGCTGTTAATGATTTTGTAAACCATTTTAAAAAACATGTAGGCTACGCCCAATGATAATTGTTTAGGGGGGCTCATAACCATGACTCAGCCGACAGTGTAAATATAGAATGTCTAGATTGTCCGATTACTGTTGAAGAAGTTCATGTCAAGACATAGCAGTGATCTCACTGGAAATGTTGCCGATTTTTTTTATTGACTGCAAAGATTTTATTTCACCGAATCTGGTACATATTTTTAACTATATTTTTAACACGTGAATTTATCCGGATTCATGGACGAAAGGTGTTATTGTCCCAATCTATAAGAAAGGTGATACAAATAATCCCTATAATAATCACTATAGAGGCATTACACTTGTTAACATTATGGCTAAAATATTTTCAATAACTTTGCGTATTAATAGGTGGTGTGATGTTATTTTGTTCAATCATTTACTTGTTTATGTTCCTTTCTGCACCAAAAACAATAGATGCATTACAATGTTTATTCCAAGTGCTCTTTATTATACCATTACAAGTTTACATCATTATTTTCATCTATGGGTGATCTAACAATTTTATCTGTCAACTGCAGAGGCATCCAGGGGAAAAAGAAAAGATTACAAGTATTTCAATATTTAAAAGACATAGGGTGTGATATTTACTGTCTGCAGGATACGCATATTGTCGGTGATCAATATAAATCTATCTACTCAGAATGGGGCGCAGAATGTTTGTTTAGCTGTGGCTCTTCCAATTCTCGGGGTGTCGCAATACTTTTTTCGAAGAAGCTTGAATATAAAATAAATACGGTACATTACGACGAGCTAGGTAATTATATTATTTTAGACCTAAACGTTGGCGAGACCAGACTCTCCGTCGCCTCTATCTATGGGCCAAATTCTGACAGTCCAGACTTCTTTATGAACGTTTTTCGTATACTAGACGAACTTGCAAATGATTCATATGTTATTTGTGGTGATTTTAATTTAGTCTTAGACCCAGTCTTAGATTATCATAACTATAAAACAATAAATAATAAAAATGCAAGAATGTGTGTATTAAAACATATTGAAGAGTATGACACGGCTGATCCTTTCAGAATTATGTATCCAGATACTAGGCGATATACTTGGCGAAGAACCAATCCCATACAGCAAGCCCGTCTTGACTTTTTTCTTGTATCGACAATTTTATTGCCATATGTCCATGATGCCAAAATAACTCCTAGCTACCAATCGGATCATTCTATTGTAATGACAACCTTTAAATTCAATAATTTTACACATGGCAAGGGGCTATGGAAACATAATAATAAGCTTTTACGTGATATAAACTACATAAATACAATAAATAACAAAATAAAAGAAATTAAAAAACAATATATGCTACCTGTATACAACCTCGATAATGTCGATTCAGTATTAGACCAAGATATCCAATTCACATTAGACGATCAACTATTTCTGGACACGTTATTAATGGAAATTAGAGGCAAAGCCATTTCGTATAGTTCATACATATCAAAGTCCCGTAATAATCGCGAAAAGCATTTAAAACTTGAAATTGAAAAACAAGAAGAAACTTTCTCCGAGAATAACTTACAAAATTTGTCTGAATTAAAGGAAGAACTTAAAAAAATCCAAGATGAAAAATTAAAGGGGGCTATGATAAGATCGCGAGCGGAATGGATACAGTATGGCGAAAAACCTTCTAAACTATTCTGTAATCTCGAAAAGTACAACTATACAACAAAAACTATAAATAGTTTAATTAATGATGAAGGAATACTTATTGATAAACAAGGCGACATTTTAAAAGAAACGGCCTTATTTTATAAAACCTTATACCAAAACACAGATTGTATCGACATTGATTATGATCTTAATAACTATATTACGGGTATGGAAATACCGAAATTATCGAAAAAACAATCTAAAACATTAGAAGGGCCAATCTCACTTAACGAGGCATCGGCCGTTTTAAAAAACATGGCAAATAATAAAAGCCCCGGATCGTCCGGTTTTACAATAGATTTTTTTAAAGCTTTTTGGCCGAAATTAGGCACTTTTGTTTGTAGATCTTTAAATCACGCTTTTACAAGTGGTACGTTGTCTGTAACCCAGACTCAGGGAATAATAACTTGTATACCAAAAGGTGATAAACCTAGGCAATTTTTAAGAAATTGGCGCCCAATTACGTTGCTTAATACTGTTTACAAAATTGGTTCTGGTTGTATTGCAACACGGTTAAAACGTTACATTGATACATTAATAAACACCGATCAAACTGGATTTATTAAGGGCAGATTTATAGGGGAAAACACGAGACTTATTTACGACATATTAAACTATACTGATGAAAATGACATTCCAGGGCTCCTTCTACTGATTGATTTCGAAAAGGCATTCGATTCTTTGTCATGGTCATTCATAAACAAAACACTATCGTGGTTCAATTTTGGTCCAGATATTATAACATGGTTTAATGTTTTGTATAAAGATGGAATTTCAGCTGTGACACAGTGTGGTTTACTTTCAGACTTTTTTCATATACAACGTGGATGCCGACAAGGCGATCCCCTCAGTTGTTATATATTTATATTATGCGCTGAAATATTATCCATTAAACTTAGGTCTAATCCCAAAATTAAAGGAATTAAAATAGGTAATACTGAATACAAGTTGTCTCAATTTGCTGACGACACTTCTATACTCCTGGATGGCTCCGCAGAATCTCTTAATGAAACGCTTGATGTATTGTCACTTTTTACAATGTTGTCAGGTTTAAAAGTAAACTTTGATAAAACCAAAGTAGTTTGGATAGGAAAGCACAAGTTCAGTTCTGAAAGCATTAAAACACGATGGAAGTTAAAATGGAACCAGCAAACCTTTGATATGCTTGGCCTAACATTTCATATTGATCTCAAAAAGATGTTGGAACTTAATTTTACGGAGAAATTATCAAAAGTTAAAACAGTATTAAAAAACTGGTCAAGAAGGATACTAACGCCTATTGGCCGAATACAAGTGATAAAAACAATAGCTCTGCCAATACTCAATCATCTGTTTGTTTCGCTTCCAAATCCGTCAAACACAATATTAACTGAGTTAAATGACCTATTGTTCAACTTTGTTTGGAATGGTAGATCAAAAGTTAACAAAAATGTTATCACAAAGGAATATGCTGAGGGAGGTCTAAATATGATAAATCTATGCTCTTTCATAAGCTCCTTAAAATGTTCTTGGATTCGTAGAATTGTCACCGGAAATGGTAAATGGATTAGTGTTGCACAAACAATGATAGACTTTGATAAATTATATAACTGTGGTCTACATTATCCTGAGAACTTAATCAATAGAATACAAAACAATTTTTGGAAAGACACATTAAAATCCTTTGTTGAGTTCTGCAAAGCGGAACAATTAAATAAAAAATATATACTACAAAATCCAATTTTTTATAATCCGAATATTATGATTGGTAATAAAAGTATATTTTTCAAATCTTGGTTTGAAAAAGGTGTTCACTTTATTGGGGATTTGGTCAGCAACAAAGAATTACTTACATTTTATAGCTATGAAGACTTCTGTAAATTGTATAATTTCAATCCAAACTACTTGCTTTATATAGGTATTGTTAATACTTTAACAAAATATTTAAAAACCTGTAGCTCGTTTGAATCTATTTTTTGTAAACCGTTTGTTCCAATATCGTTACAGTCTATTTTAAAAAACACAAAAGGAACTCGGCCTATGTATGATGTATTAAAAAAGAATAAAATCTTACCAGTCTGTATATCGAAATGGTCGACCACCTTTAACGATATCAATATAGAAGACTGGAAACATATTTTTGAAATGCCTTTTTGTATTACCAAAGATTCAAATTTACAATGGTTACAATATAGAATTATACACAGAATTCTAGGTACCAATTCGTTCTTATTTAAAATCCATTACACAAATTCGGCCAACTGCTCTTTTTGTCAAAATATGTGCGAAACAATTGAGCATATCTTTTGGGAATGTAATCATGTTCAAAGATTAATAACAGAACTATTTGGCCAATTTGAAAGTATCGCAGATCTTATTAACCCGTCTTCTTTTATTTTGGGTCATAAAAATCAAATTGACCCTTTGAACTTAATTTTTCTTTTCACTAAAATGTTCATTTACAATTGTAAAATGAACAAAACCATTCCTACATCAAATACGGCAAAGGCATATTTTGCTCTACACTATAATGTACTAAATGAAATAAACTACTTTAATACTTCAAGTGATAATAACAAATGGGGCATATTTTTACCTCTTTTTTGTTAGAACAAAATTACTGTGCTATTAGGTGACTGTTAATAATAAAGTTGTTGTTTGTAAAATAAAATGTTTATACATATATAGGTATTGGTTTTCGTGGAGCACTTGGTAGCATTACACATTATAAATGACGTATGTATATACATGCATCTAATGTACTTTTGTACGGTGTGGAGGGGGATGCCCTCGACCCCCACACACCTATTGACGAGGAAAATAAAATATACGGAACAAACAAACAAAAAAAAAAAAAAAACAAAAAAAAAAAAAAATAGGTGGTGTGAAAATGAAAACATATTGAATGATGCCCAATTTGGATTCAGAGATAATCGCTGTACTGTTGATTGCATTTTTATACTACACTCTGTCATTCAAAATGTGTTAGCAAATAATATGAAACTTTACTGTGCATTCATAGATTACGAAAAGACATTTGACACGGTTATACATGATGTTCTGTGGATAAAATAAGTTCAGTCTGGTATAGGCTGTAAAATGCTAAATATGTTAAAATCAGTCTATCAGAATGTCAAATCTTATGTGAAAGATAGTGAAATGCTTCCTTTTCAGATTTCTTTGATATCTCGCTAGGTGTAAAACAAGGGGTGCCTCTTTCTCCACTGCTGTTTATTCCATTTATAAATGATATAACAGATAGTTTAGATCTAGCTAACCTTACTCGTCATGATATAGATAGACTATCGTTGTATATGTTATTGTTTGCTGACGATGTTGCGCTATTTACAACAGATCCCATCAGCTTACAATCGCAGTTGAACGGCATAAATAATTATTCACGAAAATGGGGTCTAAAAAGAAATGTTAACAAGACTAAAGTCTGTATTTTTCAAAAACGAAAAACTATAAATAGTTTTATGTATGGTCTTTGAATAATGAAAACATAGAAACTGTTGACAAGTTTACATACCTGGGTATTAAATTTAGCTATAATGGTACATTCAATGATGCTGTTAAAACACTGAACGAAAAAGCCTAAAGGCATATAATCACCTTATATCTATATTTAGTATAAAAAAGTTTAATGTTAAACAAAACTGTTATTATTTGACTCTTTAGTTGTACCTATAATTACGTATGGTTGTGAAGTTTGGGGAATTTATAAGAACACGGAGGTTGACAAAATACATCACCAATTTTGTAAATATATATTAGGTGTGCGTCAACAGACCTCAAATGCAGCTGTCTTAGGCGAACTAGGTCGTTTTCCATTATATGTTATCTGTAAAGAGAGAGCTCTTAAATTCTGGAACAAACTTATGAATTCTCCAGACTCGTTGATAAGATCGATATATGATAAAAACGTTAGAGGTGACACGTTTGTTAATACTAATGCAAAATTATGCTGGGCAAAAGCTACAAGAGATCTTATTGACAATCTAGGCTTTAGGTATATATGGCATGAAACTGATAACTTAACATATTATTATCCTATGCTCAAACAAAGACTTCGAGATCAATATGTTCAGACATGGTTCGATACTGTTAACTCGCAAAGTAAACTGAATTATTATGTAAAATTTAAAAAAGATTATAAATTTGAGAAATATATTGAAAGTATTGATAACGATTGCCATCGAAAAGCTCTGACAAGATTTAGACTAAGTGCACATTCATTGGAAATAGAAACCGGAAGATATAGTAACATTGCTAGAGAAAACAGAAAATGTAAATTGTGTAACACTAACATAGTTGAATCAGAATATCATTTTCTATGTATTTGTCCGCTATATCGAGATCTAAGAAATAAACATAACCTTTATCAATCCTTTTATACTGTCAACAAATTCACATCTATGGTGTCAAGCACTAACACTAGACTATTAAGAAATATCTCTAAATTTATATATAATGCTATGTTAAAACGAATTGATAATCTTGTAAGCTAGTTAATTGTTGCTTCTTGATAACAATGTTGATATTAACCGTTTGTATATAGGGAATATTACCTGACTGTGGTGTTCCGGTGGTTTGTATCGCTCGAGTTGATTGTGTAACGCTGTATTCCACGAGCCCGCAGGGCGAGTGGAATACAACTTTACACGATCAACGAGAGCGATACAACCCACCGGAAAACCACAGTCATGTAGTATTCCATTTATTATATACCTCCTTCCGATCAAAACACCACCAGATACTGCCATGAAACAAACAAAAGGATAACAAACAGTTCTAAAGAACGCGCATGAATACATGTCATGTACATCAATGACGTCATTCAAATAAACATGTAATGGCGTCATTGAGTCTATAAATAGAACGGGGCGTTCCCAAAGTCGCTCGGAACGTTAAGGAAATTTACGATTATCAACGAACGTAAAAGTAGTCCGGTTTTTCCAGCCGTTGAATATGGAAAATTATTTCACAGTGTAAAATACGGGAATTCTATCTGGCCAATGGTATTTTATACCGAAAATACACCAGTATTTGAGTCAGATTATCTATAGGCATATAATAAATGTTTGTATTTAAAATGTCGTTTTTATGTTATAAAATCAAAACGATCATATTTGTTCAGTATCTCATATGTGTGGCCATCTTTGTGGATATATGTATTGTTTTTGGCCAAAGGCATGTTTTTGCTGCTTCTGCCAATAAACTGAAACTATATTGTTTAAATTGGCAATGTCAGTGTATATTATAAAATAAGAATAAACCTACGAAGCCGCGTGACGGATGTTGGGAAATCATATGCATCAGACAGTTCTTTGAATAAGAATGAAATAACAAACAATATGTGGCGGAAAGAAGAACGCACAAATAGTGGCAAATAAAAATTTATCAACGTTATAAATCAGTCACTTTTAATTAATATAACATTTCATAAAAATAACTCTGCGATGTAGACATGTAGTAGGGTGGTGTATAAGGGACACTTATACTGCCTTGCTATATCAGCTAGCTTGTATAGCGACGCGGTAGAGCGTTTGCCTAGGAACCGGGAGGTTCCGGGTTCGATTCCCATTGTGACTTGGGATTTTTTCAGCTGGGTTACAGACAAATAAAGAAAAAATCTCTTTAATAATTTAAATACGATTGCAAATAGATACACCAAAAAAATTAACATTTATCAATGCAAACTGCGTTGTCAATTTTAACTGCTGAACATTCACATTTCAAGTAATGCGGTGTCACGATACATCAAAATACACAGGGGATACGTCGTTTTCAGGAAATAACCATTTCAACCAGTGTCCTTTTTGTGAAATGTCTCTTTTAAAGGGACCTGTTCACAGATTGAAGAATTGACAATTTTTCAACTTTTTGTCGCCGATTCCTAAAATAAAACACAGTGTATACAGGGGAGCAAAATAACACCACAGACCTAGCTAGACATGTACTGAAAAAAAACGTTTCTTTTATGAGTAATCATCAGTTGAAATTGATAAAATTATAAAGCGTTTATAACGCTAAATGATGGAATAATTTGGAGTGTTTCTGTTGAAACTGTTGACATGACGAGGATAATAAGTTAATAATGCAGGGTGAAATATATAAGTTGGAATGGCCGAGTGGTTAAGGCGATAGCCTTTTAATCCGGAGGTCCCTGGTTCGAACCATGTTGAAACCAATGTTTTTCTTTTCTTTTTTTTTTCTAAATACTTTTCTTGTTATTATACTTGAGCTTTTTAGTTCTGATGCTAAATTCTGTCAAGTTAAAACATTTAAAGGCATACTTCAAAAAATGCACAAAATCTGTGAAACAGTCCCTTTAACAGAAGAAAAAAACAATAATGGCGATTAATACGTTATACAGCATAGTGTGGCGATTAATGAGTTATGCAGCATAGTGTGGCGATTAATGAGTTATGCAGCATGATGTGGCGATTAGTGACTTATGCAGCAAAGTGTGGCAAATTATGAATTATGCACCTTAGTTTGGCTACCGACGAGTTATGCAGCATAGTGTAGCGATCAACGAGTTATGCAGCATAGTTTGGCGATCAACGAGTTATGCAGCATAGTGTGGCGATCAACGAGTTATGCAGCATAGTTTGGCGATCAACGAGTTATGCAGCATAGTGTGGCGATCAACGAGTTATGCAGCATAGTGTGGCTATCAACGAGTTATGCAGCATAGTGTGGCGATCAACGAGTTATGCAGCATAGTGTGGCGATCAACGACTTATGCAGCATAGTTTGGCTATCAACGAGTTATGCAGCATAGTGTGGCGATCAACGAGTTATGCAGCATAGTGTGGCGATCAACGAGTTATGCAGCATAGTTTGGCTATCAACGAGTTATGCAGCATAGTTTGGCGATCAACGAGTTATGCAGCATAGTGTGGCGATCAACGAGTTATGCAGCATAGTGTGGCGATCAACGACTTATGCAGCATAGTGTGGCTTTTAACGAGTTATGCAGCATAGTGTGGCAATATGCCCCCTCTCCCGATATTAAAGAATCCTTTAAAAAGTCCAGGATCCTGATGGTGATCGGGATCACCGCCAAAATCTAATCATTCGTTCGCTGAACGATGTTCAACTTTTGCAGAAAATTCCATACAAATCCGGGTGTCCTTTCTTTCAAACCATGCATTTCATAACGATTTACTTAGTTACTAACTAACAAACAAACATAAAAACAACCAACGCCGCAAAAAAAAACAACATAACTTACGTACAAGCTGTCTTCTTCATCTATTGTGTAATTCACTTTTCTTCAAGCACTAGTACACAGTTAAGTCACTTAATAAGTCTATATATACTGCACAAAAAAAGAACTTTCGTAAAGTAAATGTCAAATTGTCACGGTTAAGAAAGCGATGTATACACACAAATACTTGTGGATATTGTAAAATCGTTTTACTTTGCAAAGTCGACCACTTAATCCGCGTTGATTCATAAAACAACAAACAGAAGATTTCAGTCAAATCTATTCAAACGTTCAAAGATTATAGGCATTCAGATTAAGCGAAAATATACATTGTAGCCATAGTGGTGGCATGACTATTAACAAAGTATTATTCTGTTTACCCCGGTGTATACAGTATCTACATTTCGCAACGTGGCTACTGCAGCATAAGGCTATACAAATTTGATTATATGTTTTAAAGCGTCCCCATGATTTTGCGAAACCTACTAACCAGTCAGGAAAAAACGAACAACGAGTCGATAAAAAAAGACATTTTTGTTTCACAACTTATTCATGGCAGTGGTAGACGCTAAAGCATTTACTTGCAAAACTGTTGTATATCATCTTCATATTGGAACCTACTTTAACACAGTATTTTAACTGTGTTCATTGACATGTTGCACACTATTTTTACAAATATTGGTAAACACAATTAAACTTCATTTTTTTCCACAAAATTTTATACACTTACCAACTCAATGTTTCACATTGTCATTTTTTTTTTGCTCAGGCATCTTAAAACCTACCAGCCCGAGGACGTTAATTATAGAAACAAATTGGTATTGCCTAAGCGGAGTGTCAAAAAAAGAAAGACAAGACGAAGTGCGCTGGACCGTGACTGAGCCTGATGTAACCAAAGCAGGGGCAAATGTTCGTGAATAACCCCATTGATATTGAAATCTGAATATAGTGTTGGAACATGTATATTTAATCCGCTAAAGGACACCATCTATGAATATTGTGCTACCCTCGTCAGCATGTGGATATACGCGTATGTATTCATAGGCGGATTTAGAGAGGACGGAAGCAGCGTACACACCCTCTGAAATTGTGCAACATTCAAGTTTTAATATTCACAATATGAGGCGTGTCGTGGGAAAACCGGGCTTAATGCATGTGCGTAAAGTTTCGTCCCGGATTAACCTGTGCAGTCCGCACAGGCTAATCCAGGACGGCTCTTTCCGCTTTTATGTTATTTTCTGTCTCAAGGAAGTCTCTTTTAAACATAAACCCTTTGTAGGCGGACAGTGCCGTCCTGGATTAGCCTGTGCGGACTGCACAGGCTAATCCGGGACGACACTTTACGCACATGCATTAAGCCCGGTTTTCCTACGACACGTCTCAATTATATTAAAACATGCATTTGGTTGCAATTGATGTGTTCTTCAATTTATTGTAATAATAAAGCCCATTCATCTGTATTTTCGTTAAATTGTTTCCAGTGTTTCCCGCAGGATTTCTTGAAGGCATGTCGTCATCCCGGACACAACCCCGCGCGACAAAAGTCGGCTCGAACCTCCCTCTCTCCGAGATCGTTCCAATCTGACCCCTTAGCCCCTCCCTCCAGAAATCGGCCGCTCCGTTTGACCCCCGCATCGCCCGACGCAAAGTTGGCTGTGGCGTTCGAAATCCCGGCAGCGAACAAATCGGCAGTATCGCTTTAACTACCGCCCTTTATCGCTTTAACTACCTAACCTATTGCTCGACCAGCACCTGTATTTGCATTGTTTTATTTGGGACGCGGTTTTCTGAATTGAATAAAAACGTGTTGACCTAACTCCTTTGGAGGCAGTCTACATAAAATACAATGCTGCATTTTGTATGGAATTAATTTTTAATCAAACATGGTAATCAGATTGGTTGAGAAGCCATATCCAACTTTCAATGCATTCCCACGGTCAAAATCGATGATTGAACATTGAATTGAATAGGGAAATAAAGAACTGTATACTGCAAACATTCATATTTTTGTTTATTTTTAATTCAAATATCAATATTAGCTGATTAGCACGATAAGGCTAGATACGATTATGGTACATAAACTTGGATATGCTAGATTTTTTACGCCTTGAAAATCTGTCCTGACAGCTCGTT
This sequence comes from Congeria kusceri, assembly GCA_027627225.1. Lineage (NCBI taxonomy): Eukaryota > Metazoa > Mollusca > Bivalvia > Myida > Dreissenidae > Congeria > Congeria kusceri. The sequence goes on from CM051028.1 coordinate 66,022,136, forward strand.
TTTTCAAACACTGTTTTATATTTCATTAATTGTTTTCGGATGCAAAATAAATCAATAATTAATATCAGTTATAATACATGCGGACATTAAAAGCCGAAAAAATCACCGTTGGTTTTAAATACTTGAATATCGACATAAAATGCGGTCCTGTATCTCCATGTAAAAAGCGTGTTTTGCTACAAAAGCGCGTGACAATTGCCAGGCACAAGGTCACGGATGCCTCATGAAAAACGTGCGTGTACTGGTCACTTGCTTCATTGCAGTGTTTATGAGCAACCTCCGCCCATAGCTGGTTTAAATCCCTGCCGTCACGAAGTTCCACGTGACCATAGGCAAACACTTGGCTCGAAATAAAATCGTGGACAAGCGCATGATAAAAACGCGGACAACGTAAAATCTTTGTTTATGTATTTTTTATTTATTTTTTCATTTTAACTCTTAATGTATACCTGGACCAATAATGCAATATGTCAGTGTCATTGTTATAAAATATAATGATAAAATTAACATTTTGGTGCAATATAAATATTCAATCTCCTCATAATCGTCTCCACTGAAAACTTCCAAATCTGTAAGTTTTTAACTCGTGGTGGCAGTGGTATGACTGAAGAGTACTAATGGGCAAGTAACCACTGCGAGGAGTTTGGTTTATGAGAACAAATTTACGTTTGACGACGTTAAATTGTGTTTTCAAATGAGGCTCTATATTACATTATTCGTTTCCATATTTTTGATTGTCAATTTGTGAAATGGATAAGGAAATTACCGGGATAAAATAAAACGTTATATATAATAATCAACTGTTTTAAAATGCCTGTTCACTTTTCCCTGCTACGCTAGTATTCGTTGTCAAATACGTTTTTATTTCTTAGTAAGGTATAAACTCCGCCCTTAAATTGATTGGCTAATTAATGAGATCTTTGTGGGCGGGACTACACAGTTCAGTCACCGATTAAAGATCGGTGTAATAGATAAAGGGATTAAGGGTTGTCGCTTTGAAAATTAAAGCATGTCGGCGTTATTTAAGCATGTCGGCAATTGACTAACTGCTTTGAAGGCATGTCGGGACCGACAAGCGAAACAGGCCTGCAGGAAACCCTGGTTTCCTTCAGTCGATATCGCACCTTTATGAAATCTATCCCATTATGTTAGAGGACCAAAACCAAAGACCTCCTTTTTCACTGCTCGAAAAGATGCGTTTACGTTGATTTAATTGACAATTAAACTTTCGTTAATTTCCGGATTTAAATTTTAATTTATGTTTAAGCTAAACTTAAATTCTTAGTCTCGTTATGTACAGTAATTTCAATTACTTTAATGTTAAACACTGTAATACATGTATAATAATCCTGTTTGTTAGTTAAGTGAATATAAAGCGGTGTTTATTATTTGTCACTCAGTAATGTATTGATATGGGTCTATACAGACACATTCAGGTTTATGCGACCCCAAGTGATGACGTGGAATATACAATATTGATATTTCTTTTCTCTTTGACCATTTTATTGCGTTAAATAACATTGTTGTAACAAGGATACGCTAACATTTAAGATTCGCCATTATTTCTGAGCTTGAACCAATTTAGTGTCGTGTTGCCTTGATTTTCCTCTTTTCGGTACTATAAATAGGTGTTCGGTCGTACGTAGCAGTGGTGGATCCGTGGTCTAGTGGTAACGCACTGGCTTCACAACCCAGGGGTCAACAGGTTCGAGCCCCCTAACCTATTAACTCGTCTTTCGCATGAGACGTTAAACCGAGGTGCAGTGTACTAGGTGCTTCACACCGGGCACTAAAAGACCCAGGGCAAAACGAGCAAACTGGCTTCATAAAAGGAAGATATATAGGGGAAAATACGCGACTTTTATATGATATATTAAAATATACAGAAGACAACAAAATACCAGGACTATTAATGACGCTAGACTTTGAAAAGGCCTTCGATACGTTATCATTCAATTTCATTGAGAAAACTCTATTACACTTTAAGTTTGGTACAATGTTCAGAAAATGGATCTCTCTTTTCCTTTACAACACCATGACAGCTATACAGATCAATGGGTATCTTTCGGAATTCATTAAAATTGAAAGAGGTTGCCGTCAAGGTGACCCAATCAGTTCTTATATTTTTATATTATGTGCTGTAATTCTAGCAATTAACATAAGGATCTCAAAACAAATTAAAGGAATCAGAATTGAAAATGTTGAATATAAAATTTCCCAATTTGCAGATGACACATCCCTGCTACTGGATGGATCTGACAATTCACTTAATGCTGCACTAGATTTACTCCAAACATTTGCAATAGAATCTGGTCTAAAAATTAACTATGACAAAACACATTTGATATGGATAGGATCCAAGAAATACAGTACCCACTCAATTAAAACTAAGTACAAACTTCTTTGGGGTACCACACGTTTTAAAGTGTTGGGCATTATATTTGATGTAAATTTGGAAAAGATAATAGACCTAAATTTTTCTAGTAAGTTGACAAATTTACAAAATAGTATAAACTTTTGGAAAAGAAGAAATATGACACCATTAGGGAAAATTACCGTAGTAAAATCTTTGTTACTTCCTCTTTTCACACATTTGTTCATTGCTCTTCCCAGCCCAGGATCAAAAATATTAAAGCAAATACATGATTGCTTTCAGAATTTCATTTGGGATGGACCTATAAAAATTAAACACAATGTTTTAATTAAACCTTATGAAGACGGTGGACTTAATATGCTTGATATTTTCTCTTTTGAAAAAAGTATGAAATTAACTTGGATAAAGAAAATTGCAACATGTACAGGTAAATGTTTTCAACTAGTATATTCCTTGTTCGATGTAAAAAAAATGTTAAACATGGGGAGTGCTTATGTCGAGAAAATTGTAAATTGTTTGCGTAATTGCTTCTGGAAGGATGTTCTTACATATTATCGTTTGTATATGAATAAAATGAAAGTTTGTAAATTTGATGATATATTGAACATGCCATTATTCTATAATAACAATTTTCAGATTGGCTTGAAATATATTTATGAAAAAAATATGTATGACAGAGGAATTCGATATGTAAGAGACATATTATGCTCATCTGGAGAGTTTAGGAATAAACAAGATATTGAAACCTGTACCGGGAAACAATTGAATTTTCTATTTTACGAAGGATTTAAAAAAGCTGTGTCTGAGTTCTTTAGAAAATCTGGTTTTGCTTCCGGAGACACAAGTAAACCCAATATCAAAGGCGTATTTATTTCATTTTATTTAAATGAAATTGTTTTAGCAAAAAATCATAATAAAACGGCTTATAACAAATTTATCTTAAACAATGAAAAACCTTCAAGTCAAATTTAATGGAATGGAACTTTTGATAATATAGATTGGAGGTATACGCACAGTTTTGTTTTTAGAGTCTCCAGAGACACATACATACAATGGTTGCAGACTAGAATTGTACATAGAATTTTAGGAACTAGATCTTTGTTACATAAAATGAAAATTGTAAACGACAACATGTGTATTTTTTGCAAGACACATGAGGAGACATTAATTCATCTGTTCTGGGAATGTGAACACATACAGCCAATTGTTAACCATATCAAAAATGAGATAGCCTTAAATCATATTAACTTGCCTTCACTTTCATGTCAAGACATGCTTCTTGGAATTTGTAACGAAAAAATGACTCATGTAAACATTTTGTTACTTCAAACAAAAAGGTACATTTGTATGTGTAAAAAATCAAATAGAATTCCGACCATTCAAGGACTTAAGAAAAATCTGCAGATAGCATGGGAAATCCAAAAACACACTTGGTGTGAGAACGAGTTTCCGAATTGGTCAGTTGTAAGACTCTTGATACAATGAACCCAAAAGTATGCTAATATGATATTAAAATATACACTAACCTTATTATATATTGTCAGTACACTGTGTTCAATTTTTATTTATTTTTATTTTTTTATTTTTATTTTTCTTTACTCTGCAAACTCAAATATTTTTGCAGCATGATTTGCTGCAAATATTTGCAGTATAGCTAATCCATTGTAAACAGTATTTACTAAGTAATAGATGTATTTTGTAATGTGTTAACTGCTACATCATATGGAATGTTTGTGTATCTACATCATTGACAATTGTTTCTAACACATAAAAATGAAACTAACACAAAAAACTCTATACGGTATGGAGCTGTGAAATAAATGTTATTTTCCAAAAAAATACAACAAAAAAACAAAAAAAAGACCCAGGGTCGCCTCTGGAACGGGGCTTCTCCTGTATCTTGCACTATCCTCCGTAACCAACTAACAAGTCTTCTGGGGGCGATGGCCACATGGCAGAGAATCCCGGTGCACTCGATATAAGTATACTACACACACTTACTTCAGCAGAGATTCAAATCGCCAATCGAAAACAGACAGCTTGGCGTAGGTTATTGTTTAACTTTTCTTTGTTGAAACGATGTATTTCCTAGTCATATTTGTTGTTAGATTATTATTTTCGATCATTAAAAACAGGTCACGTTTAAAAAGTTTTCGTACCAAGATTCGCACCATGATCCATTGATAATTGCACTTGGTCAGAAGGCAATTATGCTTGTTAAATTCAGGAAATTCGATACTTAATTAAGGAATAAGATCGCAACTATTATGTATATTTCGATTTTAAAGATGTCTTTGTAAATTGTGTATTTTCAGCAATAACCTGCACACATTAGAAAAAGGAATAAACAAAAGGAACTGCATCCTGACTTCTGATGATAGAACAGGAAATAGAACAGGGACTCATAGTCATCATGCTGGTCGTCGCTTTGGTGTGGATCAGAAATCTAGTCGTGTGGATCAAAAAGCTACAGTCTTTGATCTCTTCATGGAAAGTTGTAAGCAAATATTTCGTAAAATTTATGCAAATTCATTATCAATGTCTTTTAATGAAGTCCATAGAATTTAACTTCAATTCAAAACTTTTATGATTCTCCAATAAATTTAAATATTTAATATGTGAATTTCTTAAAACATAATTAACTGTTGAATCAGAGGAAAATATATGAGGCGCGTCACGGGAAAACCGGACTTAATGCATGTGCGTAAAGTGTCGTCCCGGATTAGCCTGTGCAGTCCGCACAGGCTAATCCGGGACGGCACTTTCCGCCTACAGTGGATTTATGTTTAGAAGAGACTTCCTTGAAACATAAAATACCATTAAAGCGGAAAGTGTCGTCCCTGATTAGCCTGTGAGGAGTGCACAGGCTAATCCGGGACGGCACTTTACGTACATGCATTAAGTCCGGTTTTCCCACGACACGCCTCATATATTATTGTCAAGTTATAAAGATTCACTGTGTTACCTTTCTTATTCTAATAAACAGTGTAGCATTGTTGTCTTTAATGAGAGGGTATGATTAAAGATATATTTCCGGCATGTACTGTTGTATTCATTTTACATTTACCACTGTTAAACGTGTAAGTATATGTGAGCATAATACTTATATTATTATAACGAAAACAAATAAGATATATCTACATACTTTACATATTTATATAAAAATGACAACTTTCAATTTTTCGCCACAGATTCCAAAACTAAAAGTACATTATATATAAAGAAGTCAAATAAAAACCTGACTGAAATATGCAGGACATAGTGTGCTAATTAATTATTATGAGTATATACCAACTGATAAAAACATAACTATAAATCATCTGTATTGTTTTTCATTTATGTTTGAAAATATATGCCATTTTGCAATTATGACATTTTTGACATTTCTAAAAAATATGCAAATCTGTGAATAAGTCCCTTTAATATTTGTTTTGTCCACCCTATAAACTTTGGATGTTATGCTTGCATTTTCATCTACAGTTTTATGTTTCTATCTTCTAGCAATATGTTAATTTGTGAAATAAGTGTTGTTTTTATCTTTTTTTTTTATTTCTGTCAACCAACATGTCAATTTGAAAAAAAATTCAATAAATTATCAAATTTTTGCATCTGTGCTGTTCTATGATAAAAAGTTAAAAACAATGAGCCATGGAGTTTAATAACACAAAATGTACACTTGCTAGTAAATTATATTTAGTATATAATGATGATTTAGTGGTGTATTAAACTTAATATTTATTTTAGTCTGCAAGTTTATGAGGTTTTGAATACTGAATTTTACAGTGAATAACTCAGATTTAGAGGTATATTAAACTCGAAACGTCATTAAACATGGAATATAATAGCATTTAATTTAAGTTTAAGTCATGATTAAACGCATTTTTCGAACAGTTTGTTTCCAGCTGTATTCTGAATCCCCCACCCACTCCTCCTCTTAAAATTCTGTAACCGCGCCAGGTATTACCGTTATGTGAAGATTTGTACGCGATGTCAACACGCTTGCGCTCACTATGAAATGGGTTGCATTTGAAGAAACCAGACGATGAGAAACAACAAGTATCAAACCATATCCCATCATCACAACGGCATTGACTAAAATGTTTAACTGTACACTCTATTTTTTCTTAATAATTGTGGGTGTATGGTTTGTAGTGCGGTTATTATTTGTCTTGTATATTTCTTGATTTGTTGAAAAGTAGAAATGGCATTGTATGTGTTATATATACAACATTGTGTTATTATATGTACATGTGGTCTTTGTCAAATAAAATGTGCTGCGCAAAAAAAATGTTAAGGGAAGTTTTTTCTGCAATGGCAGCACGCACGCGTGTCGCAATATGTAAACTGTGTTGCATTTGCATTATTTAACGAGTCCGCGGGGCAAGCTTAAATAACTAACATATTGAGGTAGAAGCTACAAGTGTTTTCTACCATATTGAGCGTGCGGTATATTCAAATTTAGTTTTTTAATTTATACGCGCTCTACTTATTGCACGGTTAGGCTCCCCCACCAGTGATATCAAAGTTATTGAATACCGCAAAACAAAGAAAACTCGCTTAAATAGGGTATACATGAACATTGCAACATGCCATTGAGAATAAGTTAGACTAACCAGTTGATTTTTTCAACCAGATGTTACAAAAAAAACGGAACTTGAATAAACACATGTTCTTAGTTCTTAAAATGACTATGTCTACAAAAAGTGATATTTTTTACAATATATAACGCTTGTATAGATTGTATAAGTCTGCAATATGAAGGGAGCATAATTAAATAAAGCATAAATAAAATACTATTGTGAGATGTCCGGTAAATCAACAACAAAATCTTAAAAACTCAAGTGGATACCGAATTTTTTACGTAGTCGTCATAAGAACGATTGACGATTATAGACAGTGATCTTACAAATCCAACTGAAAAAATTGTTGCTGTCAGACGATCGTATCATAAAACGACCAAACAAACGCCGCCTAAATATTGCACAAAAATTTTAAGAATGTGTAAACCCAGTTTCCAGTATATCTCCTTTTTACTATTAGTATATACATCCATAGGCACTTCCAACTAGACCTTTTTGGATTGCGGTTTTCTCAAAAATGACAAATCGCATCGTTTCAAATTTTGCACATCCCAATTATAAACAATTTTCAATACAGGTATGATACAAATTGAACGATTCAGTGATCATTTATATTTCCTCGTGCTCGTGGGTGTCAAAACTACTAATTGCACGAGAAAATCGTGGTGAATGTAGAAATTCAATGCAGGTTATAATCAGCTTGTTTAACAACGACATTCCAACGCAAAAAAAAATTAACATCAATTATTTCATGCATAAACACCATCCAACAATGAAGAACAGATGTTTAAAAAATGTCAATCATGTGCAAATTAATCTGCAATTTTGTCCAGTCATTGTACTTGGATATCACGTGATTAACGTTTAACCCATTTTACACAAAGAAGCACATAGTAAACTTCTCATCTGTTTGTGATATTTGATGAATGTAAATTTATCCGTTAACAATAATTAGGGAGGAGTTTAAAATGTTAGTGGCAAAAGCTAGAAAGGGTTACTGTGCAGTATACAGGATGAGTGCGTCGTTGGTACGCAGGAGGCTGCATTTCACGTACTTAGGTACGGCGTAATAATTATAAGATAATTTTTCTCTTTATTTAGATTGAAAAGCGCTATCGCAAGGTCGCGTGATACGATCCGAATGTGCAAGCTTACCGTGCAATAAGTAGCGTACGTATAAATTGCATCTACATTTCAATATACCGCTTGATACTTTTTGCACGATTAGCTTTCATATTAGGCTCTGCCTACCAGTAACCGTTCTGATATCGCAGTTATTGAATACCGAAAACAAAGAAAACTCTCTGAAATATGGTATAGTACCTATATATTCCTTTCTGGTTATGTTTGCTACAAATATACGTATGCAAATGCAAAGTCGTCTGTGGCGGCATCGAGGGTATATAAACCCACTTTTCAATTACTCGTTTGCAACGATTTATTCTTTACACAAACTAACAACTTTCAAGCCATACAAACAAATCCAATAACGATGATAACAAAGACTACCAAAAAACGGCCAAAACGTTATATAACAAACATAACATCCTTATGTATCAAACATAAATCACAATCGTGTGACAATAAATACAACGAAGTATACACTGTGTTACAATAAATTTGAAACAAAAACATGAGCATTGTACAAACGCATTTGCTCTCTCGGTAAATGTCAAATGACCGATAATCATCGTTTATTGTGGCCAAATGGCAAAATTTATTCAGGAGTCTTAAAGCTCACGCATGAGCTGTTAATAGCTAAGAACCACAGCGTGATACAGCAATGACATTATAGTCCCAAAGTCTAACCCAAAAATCTTTATACAGAAAAAAAAAGAATTGCTGTTGAAACGAAGAAAGCTCTGATCGGCAAGAAAATCCCCACATAACGGTATATTCTGTAATAGCTACGGTTGTAAAATACATTTAAAAAATGCAAAAGTGATCATGTTTGCGAATACTCGATGTTTTAATACCATGTGTTCAATGTTTCATCAAAAACCTCATGACGGATTAACTTATGTCAACAGTTATTCCTCATAGTTAGGCAGCTTTTGTAACCATATCTCGTGCAAGTTTTGCTGCTTCCAGTGCAGTTCCCCAGGAGAACCAACCCCATTAGCTTCATGTCCATAGTTGTCAACGATCTGCAATTTAAGTTCATTTTAGGCTGCAGCGAGAGCAAGCGTCTTAAGTATCGAAAGCAGGCATCAATTTGACCCGGCAAACTCACAGTGGCCTCCTCTGGTTCGTACATTTCAAATTCGCGAGATAGGGGAGTTAACTGTGAGGAGTTTATTGACACGAGGGGTTAAAATATCACATGTTTTATTACACACGGTCAATAAAAACAGAATAAGAATGTTTTGATGGGTCCTCAAAATACTTTCAATAAACTGCATTGAACATACATTTTAGTCATCCTCTGTTGAATGTTTTATGCATTATTTAATTTGAGAACATTGTAAAATATGACATGGACTTTTAAAACTCATACACACATCAGTTTGAATTGATGTTGATGAAGAACCAGTTTTCGTACTAGAAATGTCTAAATAATATATAATTATTTGTTTATTTAGTGAGCATACTTCTAGTGATCTTGTACATTTATGAGCAGCCAAAATTGTACATTCCAGACGATTCTACCTGTCATCCATTTTTTTTTACAAAGGATTAAAGTACATCGCTTGGCAAGGACAAAAAGGTATCTGCTTCAACAAAATGCAATTGGATTCGATTACAGTATTGTTTATAAAAACAATGCCGGAAAGTAATTTGTTCTCAATAAGCTGTTTGGACCAGGCGTCTCCCGTTCATTAATCATCGAAGGGTAAATACAACACGCACACACACTGCTCGTGGGAATTCAAACTTGTAGTTAAACAATACGCAATTGTTACTCAAGTTACAAATTAAGCTATCAATATCAGAATAATTTACGCCGATAACAAAGGAATAATTGATGTGTAACAACTAAAAGGGCAGTTACTCCTGCTGCAATTATTCGACTATAGAAACAGTAGTATCACTTCTTTAAAACCATATTTCAGAACATGTTTACATTATCAGCGGTTATACTGAAAATGAATTTGTTTGATATTAGTATTTCATGCCTAAATACTTTAATTTATAATCTTACAATCTGCATTTTACAAAACGTCACTAATAAACGACAATACATGTAAGCTAAAAAGGAAGGATTTTAGGTGTCTTGGTATATCTGAAATCCGTTTTTAAGTTACATTGTGTGTTAGGCGTAAAAGAAATATGTTTCTTTCAGGTTACCCGACGAACCTTACAAATGTCCCGACCCTAGAACATTTCAATGAGCTTGTCAGATATTTTTTTATTATTTACTTTTGTCAAATTAAATGATTTTTGGATAAATACGTGTTTTGTTTTGATAGCATGCACTTCAAACAATGTTAAAGGATATTACCGATATGTTTTGAATATTCATTCAGTTTTGGGATTTTAAAGTTTACAAACTACCAAATAAAAAAAAAGAAATAAATCCCTGCCTACCTAGCCTATTTTTATTGGTACTGTAATCTGAAACAAACTTATTTTTTACGCCTTATTGAAGAAATTACAGTTAAACGAAGATTATTAAAATACCGGTAATGTGAGTAAAAAATACTTTAAACAGTAAACTCGCAGAAGAACTACACAGCCAATTATTGTTGTCTAATCGTACATTGAGCAAGTTAATTACACCAAATTGATAATACCTATAATGTGTCTCCCTGAATATGTACAATCTCGGTTTCCAACCTGATGCCATGGCGACATGGGAGTAACCACACCCACTCATGCTCTACAACAGCCTCCTGGGGTGCGACACAAAAATATTCGTTTAACATTAAAACTTACGAGACCATTGCAATATAGAGAAGACAAGAGTTTTATTCCATATACGTACAAAGTACATGATTCAGAAACACGAGCAAAAATGCATTATATGAGTGGTCAACTTTTTCGGAACGTAATGTATAATAATCTAAAATTTATGCGTATACGAAAAAAAAAATAATCGAATAAAAGACGGTGTATCATAAACAGATAAGTTACATACATATGGAGAATGGTGAAAATGTATAATACACAATATATTCAAGTGCGTTTTGTTGTTTTTACTGATTGTACTTATCACTTACACGGATTGCAAATGGTCACACTACTAGTATACCTCAGTATGATTTAAGAAATTGTGTTAAAGTTATACATGTCAATACTGAATTAATGTCTTAAAAAACATATTTTACAATACTGTTATACAATTAATAAACCATACGAAAGCGCATTATAGATGCCAAGATAGAATAAAAAGATTATTTAACAGCGTTCTGTACAATACCGTGATATATTTTTGAACTCGTACACAGCTGAAACACTCACATTGGACTCGCCTATCGGCTCGTCCAATATGGTATGTCAGCTGTGTACTCGTCCAAATATATCACCGTATTGTACAGAACACTGTTAAATAATCTAATATTATTGTCTTATATCACCGTATTGTACAGAACACTGTTAAATAATCTAATATTATTGTCACTGCATCAAGTTTATACTCAGAGAATAAGCTGCATGTATTCTATAAAATGATGTTTAATGTACAGAGCTAGTTTAAACTTTAAAGAAATTATGTTATGAGAGTCCATATCCTAAACAAATTGCAAACACATGTCTACTTAGTATCCCACCTTCCAACTAGGACACAGTTTCTGGCAGCTTTCACGGATACCTCTGCTGGTTTCTAAATCGACTTTAGTTGCCTCATTGCCTTCAACTTTTGTACCACCAGGCAAAACCGTGTCCTCGCTAGAATGCCAAACAGATGTGTTTAACATGTTTATATCTGTTGTTATTGCTGCTGTACAAATATATGACGGGAATGCGTTAAAGCATACATGTACATTAACACATTTTCGTAACATAGTTTACAGCAGCGATTACCACTTAAAGCTATTGAGGGAACTTCGTACAAATGTCAAATGTCTTATCGATAATTTTTAGTTTTTTTGTAGAGACTACCTAACATAACGCTGTTATGCATTGAGCTTTATTTCTAGTACAAACGTAATATTGACAAATTGTACATATTTATAATGTAACATTTACAATAATATGAGGAGAGTAAACAACTAACCTAGGTATAATGTATGTTGAATGGTCCGTATATATCCAATGCTTTATCCATGGTGCCCGCACCTGCAAAGTTCATACTAGTTAGAACACAAATATTGGTATCTGTATATGTATAATCAGAATATACACTATTGTATATTCTGTTTAGTCAAATGACAGTTCATTAATTATGAATAATTCGCATTAAAGTTTACCATTTATTTTCATTGGTCATGTTTTAATCATATTGAAAATATACTAAAGTTTCACACGCAGTATTCTCATTTAAGAATTCGTATTGGTGATATAAATATATTTTTACAAACTGATTGCCTTCCTTCATGAAATAAAAGTGACTACAATAAGCATAAATTTATAACATACTGTACAGGTCGGTGTCAATGCTAGTTCAAAGTCAAAATTATGAATCTTGCCCGGATTAGCTGCCCTCTGAGGGAGTACATGTTGTTGTCGCCAAACAGTTCGCGACTTCCAAGACCAGCACAGTTCAGCACGACAGAAAATTTTCCAGCGAGCTCAAAACATAAACTACTTTAAAGTACTGAAAACAAAGATATTAAATTTCCACTTTGGCCACTAACATTTTAAACCTCCGCAAGCTATTGGTAATTAAAGGACTTATTTAATGCCCATACATCGAGTATCGCAAGCCCTTCACAAGCTTCAACACGTGGTCGTTTCTTTGCAATTGGTAAACCGCACAACATATATTCGAGTGCAATGATTGGATAAAACACTAAATTAATTTGCACTTGGAAGACCATTGTGAAAACGCTAATTTAAACTATCTTTGCAATGTTTCTTTACAATCAATAGATGTTATATCTAATAGATATACTATTTACGAAACACTGTAAGTGCATGGCACACTGATAATTGTGTATATACCTACAAGTAAGTTATAATTAGAAATAAAATACGCAGTGAGGTGTTGATAATTATGTACATTATGTTTTTGACCAAACAGTTTTAATTCATCCTGATTGTTAGTAAACACCATTTTTGAGCCTTAAGCCCAGTTTCTTTACCTTACACGAGAATAATTCGCAAATTAACTCTATGTTAATCGAATGTTGGGTTTCTTAATTCAAGGTTAACGCTATCCACGATGTATATCCCGTTGGGGAATAATTCATGGGTAATTCAGTCTCTGCGTTTCTTTATATGATCGAAGATTAACTCCGTGTTGTTTGTCCATTGTTCAAATAAACCTACCGAAGGGGTGGATTATTTGACAGATCTGTGTATTTTTTAACGGCTGAATATTTAGTTCATATTGTCGATGAGGAAAATCGACGTCAGCACCGAAATCCCTGTAGACTACGCGTGGTATGTCATCGGCTCGATCCTATGATCATGCGCAGCAAAGTTGATTTTATAAACATGTTTCAGTTTCAGTTTATTGGCAGAAGCAGCAAAAACATGCCTTTGGCCAAATACAATACATATATTCACAAAGATGGCTACACATATGAGATACTGAACAAATATGATCGTGCTGATTTTATAACATAAACACGACATTTAAAATACAAACATATACAAACGGTTAATATCAACATTGTTATCAAGAAGCAACAATTAACTAGCTTGCAAGATTATCAATTCGTTTTAACAAAGCATTATATATAAAATTTCTTAATAGTCTAGTGTTAGTGCTTGACATCATAGATGTGAAGTTATTGACAGTATAAAATGATTGATTAAGGTTATGTTTATTTCTTACATCTCGATATAGCGGACAAATACATAGAAAGTGATATTCTGATTCAACCATGTTAGTGTTACACAATTTACATTTTCTGTTTTCTCTAGCAATGTTACTATATCTTCCGGTTTCTATTTCTAATGAATGTGCACTTAGTCTAAATCTTGTCAGAGCTTTTCGATGGCAATCGTTATCAATACATTCAATATATTTCTCAACTTTATAATCTTTTTTAAAATTTACATAATAATTTAGTTTACTTTGCGAGTTAACAGTATCGAACCATGTCTGAACATATTGATCTCGAAGTCTTTGTTTGAGCATAGGATAATAATATGTTAAGTTATCAGTTTCATGCCATATATACCTAAAGCCTAAATTGGCAATAAGATCTCTTGTAGCTTTTGCCCAGCATAATTTTGCATTAGTATTAACAAACGTGTTATCTCTAACATTTTTATCATATAATGAAAAACGACCTAGTTCGCCTAAGACAGCTTGCATTTGAGGTCTGTTGACGCACACCTAATATATATTTACACAATTTGTGATGTATTTTGTCAACCTCCGTGTTCTTATAAATTCCCCAAACTTCACAACCATACGTAATTATAGGTACAACTTAAGAGTCAAATAATAACAGTTTTGTTTTAACATTAAGCTTTACTCTAATAAATATGGATATAAGGTGATTATATGCCTTTAAGGCTTGTTCATTCAGTGTTTTAACAGCATCATTGAATGTACCATTATAGCTAAATTTAATACCCAGGTATGTAAACTTGTCAACAGTTTCTATGTTTTCATTATTCAAAGCCATACAAAGTTATTTATAGTTTTTCATTTTTGAAAAACACAGACTTTAGTCTTGTTAACATTTATTTTTAGACCCCATTTTCGTGAATAATTATTTATGCAGTTCAACTGCGAGTGTAAGCTGATGGGATCTGTTGTAAATAGCGCAACATCGTCAGCAAACAATAACATATACAAGGATAGTCTATCTATATCATGACGAGTAAGGTTAGCTAGATCTAAACTATCTTTTATATCATTTATAAAAAGAATAAAAGCAGTGGAGAAAGAGACTTCCCTTGTTTTACACCTAGCGAGATATCAAAGAAATCTGAAAAGGAAGCATTTTCACTATCTTTCACATAAGATTTGACATTCTGATTTTAACATATTTAACATTTTACAGCTTATACCAGACTGAACAAATTTTATCCACAGAGCATCATGTGGAACCGTGTCAAATGACTTTTTGTAATCTATTAATGCACAGTAAAGTTTCATATTATTTGCTAACACATTTTGAATGACAGAGTATAAAAATGCAATCAACAGTACTGCGATTATCTCTGAATCCAAATTGGGCATCATTCAATATTGTTTCATTTTCACACCACCTATTAATACGATTACGCAAAGTTATTGAAAATATTCCAGCTATAATGTTAACAAGTGTAATGCCTCTATAGTTAGAGGGATTATTTGTATCACCTTTCTTATAGGTTGGGACAATAACACCTTTCGTCCATGAATCCGGATAAATTCCCGTGTTTAAAATATAGTTAAAAATATGTACCAGATACGGCGAAATAAAATCTTTGCAGTCAATCAAAAAATCGGCAACATTTCCAGTGAGATCACTGCTCTTATGTCTTGACATAGTAGAAATTGTTTTAATAACTTCTTCAACAGTAATCGGACAATCTAGACATTCTATATTTACACCGTCGGCTGAGTCTTGGTCATGAGCCCCCCTAAAACAATTATCATTGGGCGTAGCCGACATGTTTTTAAATGGTTTACAAAATCATTAACAGCAATATTATTTTTATCAGATTTCTTTCGGCTATATTTCTTAATATACTTCCAGAACTTACGAGAGTCAGATTTACTTAATGAGCATAATGAGTGTCTTTCTTTGTTATAATACGCATGTTTAACTTTTAGTTTTGTAAGACAAAATTCATTTCTAGCCTGCAAAAATGAAACACGATTGACATCACTGTTGTCTAAGGTAAATAATTCCTTTACAGCGATAACAATTGGCTTTGACTACTTTACAATCATTGTTAAACCATTTAGATTTCTTCAAAGGAGGTGTATTTTTATTCGGCTTTAATGATTTACCATGAATGCTATAGGATATGTCATAAATTATATCAGACATACTATCAGTACAAAAATTTTAATCAGTTTCATTATTCAAAAAAGAATGAACAAGATTATCTAAACAGTCAGCTTTTGCAGCTATTTTCTCGTTCAAATCATTTTGTTGATTATCGTTCCATAATATTTTTTCAACATTTGTACATTCATAGCGACCATGTATGCTACGTTTTTCACAAAACGTCATCACATGATTTTCAGTTTCCACCCAATTGGATATCATAAACCGCTTTGATTTTATTCCTAATAATTTTCATGATGTTTACATTGATATTTTTTCCGAGATATTATCTTATTTTAATAACATAGATTATGGAGTATTTCTTAGTGTATACTTTAAAATTTTAATCAATATAACGCTTGCTATAGTATGTCTTTTTCATACACGAATTGTTTTGAGAAATGAATTGCGGTACATGGAATAAAGTGGTATCACGAATATTATATAGTTCAGATATGCGTTGGAAGGTAATTATCATGATGATATTCGTGTTAGTTGGATAATGCAGAAGGCCCCATACATGTATGAATGTCTGATGTTTAAAAACGTTTTTGTTGCGTGTCAAACAACTTGTTTTATGATCAATTTCAATGACCAGTTGTCCCGGGAACACGGGAACAATATGGAACCATTTCACATTTAAGAACACGAAGTTAGCCATTGGTCGGACAGGACATGTAAAACATATTTTCGTTTACTTTGTAAAACTGCTGAAGATGGTTGCTATTCCGCTGCTACTGAACGTATGTTGATACATAATAATCTGCAAAAGTGCATGTGGTCGTTCCCACAATCTTAAAGACGATTTCGGTAGTTTTTGTCTGCGCATCGTTGATATAAATCTTCAAAATGTGAAGTGTCTTGACAGATAAAACTAATTATTAAATAGTGTGTCAAATGTAATTATTAACTAGAATTAAATATAAACATATAATTACCACGGTTCTAGTAGAAATGACTTTATTATTTGTGAAAGTTTGTTAATACACTGAAAACGAAAGAAGGAATGCGCAGCCTGAATATTGAAGTCGCTAATAGCTGTGCACTTGCTAATGAGAAAGGTCAATAAAATCGCATAATCCTGGTGATATGATTTGCAAAACAAAGTTTCGATGTACTGATCACATTGATTTTGTAAAACTCAGTCACCACCCGGTTGTTATAGACCGGCAGTATGCACAATTAAGTGTACGAAGAGTCGAATAGGGATTGTGTTACACTAATACAAGGTTTGTTTTTAATCGTTTGTATTTTTATGTATTTTACACGCGTTTTAGTTGATATGGTACATTGACTTTTACGTAATAAAACATTGTAAATATGTTGGCAATATTTTGTATAAGTATATTAATAGGGTTTATGTGAAGACTCTACGTTTTATAGCATTGTAACGTTCGTATACAAATAACACGTATATAGCACGTATGTACTTAACTAAATATTGCGGCATATTATATAGCTAATTAGTTATGTTATATGAATTTTTGTAAAAGATTCGATTGTATTTGACTAATTTGTTTGTATTTGCTTTTAAAAAATCGATTTTATTTAACTAATTTGTTTGTATTTGCCCAGTGAATGAATATTTATGTTCAAGTGTTCTTTTATTTTATTAATACTTTGCCCTTTAAATGTGGAAATTAGAATTTAAAGGTTAATTAAAAGTTGTATTGATATTTTTTGAATCTTTATTAATAACGATTTTAAATCAAAATAAAAGAAAAATAACGAAAATATTTGCTTTTAATTTCTTACAGTGAAATTGACTTTATTTCGTTGTCGCATTTTTGCGAACTTTTGTTTTGATATTATGTTTTATTTTGTGAAGCTTTGTATGAAAAACGAAATTTTAGATAAAGGAAATTAAATACATCGAAGTCTTATATATTATTTTGTGTTCTTAACAAGTTTGGAGGAATTCGGGCTAACAATACAAAAGTTATAGCTGATTAAGCGAAGGTCTAGTTAGAAGTGCCTATGGGTGTACATTAATACTGTAACGTTAACTTCAGACTTTTTAGTGATGTTGCTCCATTGAGGCCTTTTACCTAGCAAAGTTTCCTTTAAACGCACTATGTCTACGAAAAAGTGATTCTTACAGCAATGTGTTCATGTTATAATTAAGAAATAATTTTCGATTTATCATTGTTTATCGGCCAATTTGGAGTCGTGATGCGTAGAAATTAAACCACGAGGGCTTTAGCCCGAGTTGTTTAATAGCCACGCATCAGAACGACAAAGAGTTGTTAATTGCCCGATAAACAACGATAAAGCGATAAAATTGTTTCGATTCTAACATGATTTGACATATATTTTTGCAATTGTAATTGGAACTTCCTTTTACTTTGCTCCGCTCAGAATCGGGACTTCTTTCTGCGTTGCTTATTTGGTAGTTAAAAAAAAACGATAATGTTGTTCTTTGTCTATAGAAAAAATTATCGAGTATCATGTTAGAATATCATATTATAAACGAGCAATACCGATTCGTTTACAACACATGAATAATTTACTACGTTGTGAGTATTTTTATATAAACGCATAAACAAAAATACGTGAAACAAGAGGGCCAAGATGGCCCTAGGTCGCTCACCTGAGTGTAAAGCATCATAATGGCTTTTAGCAAAAAGGTTGTTTAAGATTTCAATATAGCCATATAAGGAAAACTGTACCGCCGCCCCCCTCCCCACGGTGGCCATTATTTTTAACGAATCAAAATGATTTCCAGGAATTTGGTAGACGTTCACCCAACAAACATGTATGTGAAATAATTTTGAAATTTTGCCAGTGGTTTCAGACAAGACGATTTTTAAAGTTTCAATATAGCCATATAAGGAAAACTGCCCCGCCCCCTGGCGGTCATGTTTAACAAATCAAAATGATTTCAAGGAATTTGATAGAGGGTCACCCAAGGAACATTTCTGTGAAATTATTTTGAAGTCCAGCCAGTGGTTTCAGACTATAAGATTTTTAAAGTTTTCAATATAGCCATATAAGGAAAACTGCCCCGTCCCATTGCGGCCATGTTTTTTAACAAATCAAAATGATTTCAAGGAATTTAATAGAGGAACATTTCTTTGAAAATTTCATGTTTTTTAACGTATCAAAATGATTTGAAGGAATTTGGTAGAGGGTCACCCAAGGAACATGTATGTGAAATTATTTTGAAATCCAGCCAGTGGTTTCAGACTAGAAGATTTTTAAAGTTTTCAATATAGCCATATAAGGGAAACTGCCCCGCCCCCTGGCAGCCATGTTTTTTAACAAATCAATATGATTTCAACGAATTTGGTAGACGGTCACCCAAGGACCAACTCTGTGAAATTATTTTGAAATCCAGCCAGTGGTTTCAGACTAGAAGATTTTTAAAGTTTTCAATATAGCTATATAAAGAAAACTGGCCCGCCCCCCCCCCCCCCCCCTCTGGCGGTAATGTTGTTTAACGAATCAAAATAATTTCACGGAATTTGGTTGAGAGTCACCCAAGGAACATTTCTGTGAAATTAATTTAAAATCCAGCCAGTGGTTTCAGATAAGAAGATTTTTAAAGTTTTCAATATCGCCATATAAGGAAAACTGCCCCGCCCCCTGGCGGTCATGCTTTTCAACAAATCAAAGTGACTAGAAGGAATTTGTTAGAGGGTCACCCAAGGAGCGTTTCTGTGAAAACTATTTTCAAATCTGTGCCTATATTAAGATACACTTAAGCCTGTTTCTAGAATACGACCCCAGATAACACCGTAACGCTAAGAGTAAATGTGGCATCACGCAGGTATATTTCGATGTCGCGTGCGTGAATGTGTTTAAAATTAAAATTAAATGTATGATAACTGGCTTTACGGGTCATAATCTCGCTACAGTTTGACACCTGAAGGAATGAATCTAACGAAATGTGAACCTTACAAAATCTGCCTTGAATCGAGCCATATCATATTCGTTTTACTGGTGAAAATTGATCGTTATGTAGAACAAACTTAGTTCCCCGCTGGATGCAAGATATTGCTAAGACGATAACCGCGTGTTTTGTATTCATCGCGCTGATTCCGTCGACAAATCAAAACGCTGACAGAGTAGCAAGACTGTGCTAAAAATGAAGCATTTGTTTGAATGAAGTTCAATGTCCCAACTATAAACTTGATAATATTGGTTCTTATTCAATAGTATACGTCATCATAATAAATATGAATTTGTAACGAACAAATATTATTACAGCTTATTATCTAATGCAACCGGAATTATATACATGCCACTTAACGATCAATCTGAAACGAGCCATACAGAATAACAGATAAGGCGTGGTGGTTTAGAAGCATCGATTGTTAGTGATTCGTAGCCTACTAAGTCAGAAGTAGTTCATACGATGCGTGTTCTCGATTTCTATACTACAGTTTGAAATTTATACATAGCATTGCAGTAAAGTGTTGTCAAAATATTCAGAATACGAAATGGTAAAATGATTTAACAGGACACCCAGGTGAATATGTCGGTTACATAGATGTAAATAGCGAAATTAGTAGTGTCATTAGATTGACGTAACATTTTACTTTTACATGAAAGTGTACTTGTAATAAATCACATGATATACACATTGTAATACACATGACATACATTATCTTAAATAATTAAAAGTTAATAAACCAGGCGAGAATTTGTACTGTTTTGAAGAAGGACCCTTTCAGGTTTCGATTTACTGACTCGTAGCCTGCAGAGAAAAGAAGTTGTTTTATGCGATACCTGTTTTGGAAATTACCCTCTCAAAAGACCGTTGGCTTCCGCCAATTGTCTAAAAATCAGATGCGTCCATAGGCGAGTTTAGAGGCGGGCGGAAGCGGCGGGCGCCCCTGTAAAATTGTCTAAGATTCCATTTTTTAAACCTCATTGTAACTTAACATTACTTAGACTTTAGACTTAGTCTTTTAATACGTTTACCAGCTTTTGTTGACCTTGTTAGGTTGCACTGAAGCCTTGTCCTTATTTTGTAGAATCTCACCAAAAAGCTAAACAATGATTTGCAACAGATATAATTTATGTATGTATACGCAGTTGTTTCTTTTTCGCGCCCTCTAACCGGAGATATTAAACCCTAAGCTACTTTTGTTGATAAATACTGGCTATTTTTGTCGAAAGTAGATTACAAGCCTCCGCGAATCGGAATTAAACGCCCAATGAAGTTTAGTTTGTATGTCAGGGCTGTCCGGCTAGCGCAGTGGTTGGTACACTCGCTTCTCATCTAGGCGTCCCGGGTTCGCTTCCTACTCGGCGCATATGAGTTTGGTTGGTGGTCACCATACCGGACAGGTGGGGTTTCCTCCTGGAACTCCGGTCCCCCCCCCCCCCTCCCACAGCACAAGACCACATCAAAATTAAAATTTCTTTCAGTAAAAAAATAAATAGCTGGAAATTGCAGTTATGATTCTAATTTTGTCCCAACTTTCGTGAGTCTCTAGTAAGTACATTAGGTAGGAGTGCAGGGACACACTCCTGGTCCTCACATAATGCGTGGAAGGACGTCATAAACTTCGAAATACACACACCGTTTGTATGTCAGTACGTTCGCCCGTCTGCCCAGGTGTCTGTCTGCCACAAAGTCTGTCCGCTCCATACCTTTTAACCGCTTTTGTAAAGGAATTCTTTGACATGTGACAATGATGTGTTTAAATTGATATTATTCGCCTTTATTTCGTATTTTCTTTCTTGTTTCATATTTGTTTTGTAATTTGCAAATAAATAATATTCTTCATTTAATAAATTCCTTAGTGAATGCATGATTTCTATGCGAAACGTACTTTTAACAAACTAGCTTGGACTCCCTAAGTTGGCATTACGACAAAAAAAGCTTCCCCCCTCTAATTCCAAATAATTACCCGCGCCTGGTGTCCGTTTTGAGTTCGATAAATTTAAAAGGGACTCGTTCACATATTTTCGCATTTTATAAGTTTTCCATTAAATGACTTAACTATACAGATTTCAGCATCGGAACTAAAAAGCTCAAGTATTGTAACAAGAAAAGTATTTAGAAAAAAAATAAGAAAATTAAAAAATGGTCCCGCCTTACTCACTCGGCCATTCGGAATTCTGTATATCCCCCTGCATTATTTTCTTTACGTAAGTGTTCCATGACTGTGTAGTCAACAATTTCAACAAACCAAACAGAAACACTCCAAATTATATTCCATCGCTTAGCGTTACAAACGCTAAAATATAATTTTATCAATTTCAACTGATGATTACTCATGAACGAAACGGTTTTTACAGTATATTTCTAGTGTTAACGTGATTATGTACATATATGTGTTATTGAAGAAATAATTTTCGATTTATCGTTGTTTATTGGCCAATAAACAACGATTTGGAGTTCAGATGCGCAGGAATTAAACCACGAGAACGTTAGCCCGCGTTGTTTAATAAGACGCATCAGAAGGACCAAAAGTTGTTTATTGGCCGATAAACAACGATAATGCGTAAATTATTTTGATTCTAACATGATTTGACATATATTTTTGAAATTGTAATTGGAACTATTTTGTATTATGCTCCGCTGAGAATCGGAACTACTTTTTGCGTTGTTTATTGGGTAGTTTAACAACGACAATTGTGTTCTTTTTCTATAGAAAAATTAGCGAGTATCATGTTATAATTTAAATTTGCTCACTCCGTTCATATGTACATGTATGTGCAAATACGAATACAGGGAAATGTTTTTTCTAGCAGTAATATTTAAAACATCGATTGTTTTGACCTCTTGTCTTATGCTATGACGTTGAAAAGCAAATAGGGCTGTTTTAGCACTATGATCTGTAGAAATACAGACACGTCATTCAGTCTTGACATAACATGTTCGGTCGGTTTTTAATGACAGAAAGCAAAAGTAATTAAAATGTTAAATAATAATGTAAAGGAATTCATATGCAGTCGGTTTCACAGTAAGAAATAGAAAACGAGCATACATTAAATTTGACTGTACAACGCTATTTGTTTAAGCAAGGGAGACAAATCTTGTATGATTTGACGTTCAAAAATACAAGTGCTTGAAACGACCCCTCGGCGTTTCCTGGTCGCATCACAAATTAGCCGTAGTCTAAAAATAGCCACAGTGGCGAATGCTGTTCGGCTCTACACACCACTAGTAATTAACAAACGTTCCAATGGAAGTATGTCCGTAGTGTAGCGGCCTTTACACACCGACTAGGTATGAAACAAACGATGTACGCTCGGTATAAACGAAAATATAGTGGATTTAACGTGATTAACGAAAGGTAGGCTATACGCTGATGTTGTTTTACTTGTTGACGTTGTTAAACGTTGATTTGTATTGTCAATTAACGATAACGTAATCTAAGTCGGTTCAATGTCAAACTCCTTTCATCGCGAATTTGTTGAGGTATTGATTAAAAGCAGACACCATTAATTGTAGTCAGAGGGAATATATGTAATACAACCTCACAAAAAGTCATTTAATGATTAGAAATTCGCACAGTATCTAATTAATTATCTATTTAACATCCCGTGCGGTTACCATCTTAACTTAAGAAATAGCGTGCATGTTCTGAAGTTCTGACAAACCATTTATAAATACTCTACTGTAGTCATTTAAACGCAAAAATGTATTCTTTATTCTCTCCCGACATGTCTGAATTTTGATTTTGAAGTAAACATCCAATTATGATCATAAATTATATTATATAAGAAGTGTCTTGACATTATTGGATACGGTAAGCACCGACCTGTGCAGCAAATGTTTTTTTTTTTTTTATTCTGTTTTTTTTTTTATTCACCTCGTCCATAGGTTTGTGCAGGTCGAGGTCATCCTGCTCCATACCTTACAATGATTATTGTTAGTTAACATAATAAATTTATATGTTAGTATATAATGATATTTTTAATATTGTTAACATGCCTTTAAACAACCTGACAAATTACTGGTAATGTAGAGATATATAAAGTAAGTGCATAATGAATGTAAAAACAATACAGTGCAAACACACAAAGACGCACGTTTCACACACATACAGACACAAACAACAGGAACAAAAATGAAAAAGAAAAAAAGAAACAAACGTTTGGACTGTCAACAAATAATGTACTTAAAATACATCATTGACAAATTACATGACTATGGTATTGGGTAGTTGAAAGACTGAACAGAAATTACAAGTTATGTATTTAATTTTGGTTAGTGAAAAGTTCTACAATTGCCCAGTTCTGCAGTTCCTTTTCTTGACATTTACCATTGTTTTGAATTTCCCATGCTAAGCGCAGATAATTCTTCAGCCCTATTAGTGATGGTATTAGCCACTTTCTCTTACAAAAGAATAATTTGTTTTTCATGTCTAGGATTAGAATATTGATTTCAATAATGTTTCTGTTTGTACTTCCAAATAACATAGTTTGAAAAGATATTTCAAAATATGTTTGCACATTATATGAACATAAAAATTCAATAACATAATTAACAATTCTCTGTGTAAAATTGCAAGTCCAGGATAAATGTTCAATAGTTTCCTCATTTTCATTACAAAAAGTGCACAAGTTATCCTGTACGATATTCATTTTGTATAACAAAGATTTTGTTCCTAAGATTCTGTGCACTATTCTTGTCTGGAACCACTGTGTGTATGTATCTCTGGATACTGTATATTAAAAACAAGGTTATGTACTTTTTTCCATTCAATGTTATTGAAAAGTATATTCCATTTTGATTGTGAAGTTGGTATGTCTGTGTTATAAATAAATTATTTTTTTTTTAAATTGTTTTGGTTTTGCATCAAAATTGTGTTATTCAAGTAAAATTATAAATGTGCACATTCTATATTTGGCTTTTTTATAAAGCCTGATAAACTGATAAATATCTTCACATTTCTAATTAAACCTTCATAATGTAACCCAGTTGAAAAAAATCACAAGCAACATTGGGAATGAACCCGGGACCTCCCGGTTCCTAGGCAAATGATCTACAGCGTCGCTATAAGAGCTAGCTCATATAGCAAGGCAGTATAAGTGTCCCTTATTCATCACCCTACTACATACTCTCCCTCCATGTATGAAATTCTTCCACGAATTTCCTTCTGCCTTGACATCTGTGGGATGTCGCACAGACCACAGTAGGTTATTTACGTTGGGCGCCAGTGTAACCCCCCCTATGAAATGTTTAGGCATACTTCATGAATTCTTCTTAAAATCTTTGTGAATACTTCATGCAGTGGCTTCATGAAGACTTCATGGAAAAGAAGTGAACTATAAATGAGACAAATGCATGAAACATTCATAAAACATAGCTTCATGAATAGTTGATGCATTTTCACATGCAGAAAGATGCATGAAATAAAGAATGGGTTTGAACTATGCACTTCATGAAGACTTCATGCTCAACATCATGAAAAAATATTTCATGAAGATTTCATGAATAATTTTGTTATTTATTCTAATGTCTCATTTATAGTTCACGGATATTCATGAATACTTGTAATTTCAAGAATGAATTGGTTGTGCTTTTCTTCAACATTCATGAAGAATTCCAAAAATCTTGAAGACTTCTAAAACTAATAGAGCTATCAAAAAAGTGGACATAGTATCATGATTTGTTCCGCTTTCAGTGCGAACATTTCTATTTCCATATATGTGGAACTTTGCAGAAAATTAATGCATTTGTTTTTCAGCAGGTGGAAATAATCCACAGAAAATTGACACTCGAGGAATAATTGGGTGATCCTCCCTTGGATTTTTCTATTTTTAGCTCTGGTGGCCATCTTGTTCAGTGGTGCAGAATGGTATTGATCAAATTTGGTAAAGGGTAAAATTATGTAAAATTGGCCTTTAAAGCTGTTCCCGCTCTCTACCCTCATGAAAAAGTACTGTCTGAATTGAGTCTGACTTATCTTTGAATAGACTGATCTGGATTTTTCCACAAATAGTTAAAACTACACCCCAGCTATTGTTAAAGAATTAATTTCCATTCATCGAAAATCACAAACATTGCAACGTGCTGATTTGAATATCACAAATATTATGCACGTGCTCTTTTGTATCAAATATTTTAATTGCCAAACACATGATATCCAAGTGCGATGATTGGATAATATTGCAGATTAATTTGAATGTAATTGACATTTGTGGATGTGTCTATTATTTCTGACATTGCTGAAAAGACTTAAAATGGAACAATTCTGACAAAATTCATAAGAGTCCAGAGAATATTCAAAGGGCTATTCAGACAAGTTATTCAGACTGCATTCAGGCTATAACCACAGATACAGTAATTATGATGACCTTTACACTAAGTACTCAGGTGGCACTTGATATTTATTAAGGTTCAATGGTTTACTCCCCTTAAATGGTTTGTCAGACATTAAATAATAGGTGAATATTATAAACATCCAACTGGAAATGATTATAATGCAACTTTTTTCATGATACAGTACAATTGTGCTAATATAAATCAACAAAACAACATAATTTTGTGCAGACAAGGATAACAGATACATTATTTTCCATTTTCCAGCTTATTATGTCTAAAAATCTCCTTAAAGTACAATGTGGTTAGGAACAGTAAACAATATAAAAATGATTATGCAAACTTTTCACAATTTTATGGTCCAATTGTGCTTCCATAGTTAACATTAAAATACAGACAAATGAAGAAGTACTGATTTTCCATTTTGCAAACTCATTATATAATAGAACATTGATGGAAGGATTATATTGTAAGGAAAACAATAATAATAAGTCAAACGATTGTTGTTTAAACGAACATAACTATGAGTAGTAAGAAGACATGCAGCTTAAGCCTCTGGGCATATGGTCGCGAAAATATATTACAATTGCTTAAAAATGTCAAACCCTTTCAAATGTGCAAAATCAGTTATAGTTTATTGACTTGTTTGTAACTTAAATGAAATAATACTTTCAGACACAGGTTCCAAGTGTTCAGTATTCATAGATATTTCTGTTTTAAAATCACAATCATGTTTAAATCATTTCAGACTTGAGCAATGAAAGTCAACTGATGACATCATCAATGACATCATATCCTGCATAGCATTGCATGGTATGGTGTACTGTAAAAGTCATAAAAATTGCATTATTTATGCCCTTTTGTAAGTTCAAATTTATATAAGTTATAATCTTGAAAATTGGAATATACCTTTATCATCAACTCTAATATCAAGTGCCACATTCCCCGTAACTCAGTTTTCTATTTTGACATAGTTGTGCCCCTTTTTCACATAGATTTTCAGGTTAAAGTTTATATTCAAAACTTCAAAAGTTATTCACTTGAAATTTAGAATATACCTTAAATGTCATCAACTCCATCAAATGCCACATTCCCAATAACTCAGTTTTACAGTTTTATATTTTGACATAGTTATGTCCCTTTTTCACATAGATTTTCAGGTTAAAGTTTATAATTAAAACTTTTGTAACTGCAAAATTACATAAGTTATTCACTTGAAAATTAGAATATACCTTTGTCCTCAACTCCAGCTTCAAGTTCTACATTCCCCATAACGCTGTTTTGTATTTTAACAGATATATGCCCCTTTTTTCACATAGATGTTCAGGTTATGTCCCAGGTTATGTCCTCAGACTGTATTCAGTATTTATTCAGACAGAGATTAGGCAGAATTGAGACTTGTGGTTTCATGGGTGTATGTTCAACAATTTTCACCAAATTGATATTAAAGATTGTTTTTGACCTAGAGGGGGCATATATGTTTTACAAACAGCTCTTGTTTTAATAAATAGATTAACAAGCTTGTGATTTTTTCAAAGTATAACTTTTCTGCATCATGAAAATGTCCAAGTCAGAATTTCCGCAACTGTAAAATTTCTAAGTGTCAATATTCTGCATACTCTCCGCATGTTCTACGCATATAAGAAATTTCTCCGCAAGCCAAAATCATTTTTGCGGAAAATATGTGGAGAATCAGCGGAAACTGATGATTTCCGAAACAATTCCGCATCTATTCAGCATTTTCTCCGCTTCTTGAAATGCAATGTGGAAATCTGAGCTAAGGGTGGTATTCATAAAAAAATCTTGATCTATTCTTTTTAAAGCTTCATGAATGTTTCTAGAATTTCAGTAATGCATGACGCCTTCATGAAGTGTACCTTAAATCACCATGCATAAAACTTCATGAAGTTTGTTATTAGAGGTTTTCAAGAAGACTTCATGAATAATGCTTAATGGCATGAAAAATTCTGGATCTCATGAAGTCCATTTTGACAGGGGCCAGCTGAAAAAATCCAAAGCCACAATGGGAATCGAACCCGGGACCTCCCGGTTTCTAGGCAAACGCTCTACCGCGTCGCTATATGAGCTAGCTCATATAGCAAGGCAGTATAAGTGTCCTTTATACACCAACCTACTACATACTTAAGGATTTGTCCGAAATTTCTCTATTATCTAATTTCTAATATCAAACCTGTTCTCAGCGAAGTTACAAGTATTGATATGACAGGAATAAATTATCAATTCAATATCTACCTTCATTTTTTAATTATTGTTTTGTGTTTCTTTATCACTGCTAATACTTTCGCAAAGTTAGCAAAGATTATACAATTGTATCCGTTGTTAATACCTTTCCAATATTATCAACAATGCTTGTAAAGGATTATTATGCAACATTACATGCAAGACATTTTTATCTCTATCTTAAGCTATCAGCTTTAAAACTTTTATAAAAGACAGTATGGATATAATGTTATCAATTGCATACCTGTGACAAACATACAGATTGTTTGATTGCAATTGCTACTTCTACCTATTGTTGCTAATCAGTTGTTGTTACTACCTGTCTTGTGGGTCAGAGCAAGTTTGGGCTGTTGTGGCCATAGCAACAGCAACTAGGAACCAACTGGTATATAAACCAAAAAGTAAAATTTGATGTGCACCCATTACCATGCTACTTTGCTAAATAAATTTATGTTCAAACTGCCACTCTGACTTGCACGTAAGACTTTCATTATATTTGTATTTTAAAGTAATACTTGATTTTATGCAACTTTTGCAAGACTTATTGTTGACAGTTAAACATAAAATATTGTTTGCATAATAATTTTACTAGAAAATGAAGTTAATGTTTTGTATAACATTTTCATAATTTAAATGTCCTGTTTAACATTTCTACAACTCATTTTATTGTATAAACTCTTCATGGTACCTCTTGCTAAATCAAGTAATTCCCTAGTATGCAACTGTTTATAGTTCATAAAATTTTGCATTATTTATATCTGTATAATATCTGTACTCTGATCATTAGACCCATTACCATGCTACTTTGCTAAATAAATTTATGTTCAAACTGCCACTCTGACTTGCAGTAATCTATCAACTCACACAGGTGGACAACTACAACAGCCATACCATGAAAGGCTCACTGCGACAAAACCAAAACTTAAAGAAACTTTGCTATCACAAGCACAAGTGTCGCTAAGTGTTTTAAATAACCCCGAATGGCCTGTGTGACAGTAAAATAAGAAGTTAATTTGAACACCAATATAATTAAAAAAAAAAAAAAAAAATTAACTGTCCAGTGGTGCATACAATATCTCTAACATATCTAATTCCTCTATCTTGCATTTTTTATTATATATGCTATTAAAACCTATTTTAAAATTGTGATTATAAAATAAGGGCATATCAAGTATATCTTCACACTTACTTACAACTTGCTTATTAATGTAACATGTAAATACATCTTTCCATAAACAATTTTTCAGTGTGTCCACAATTTTTCAGCAGTCTTTCCCTACATTCAACAATTTCTTAACATCAAACAGAATATACTAGTTGGAAACATGTTCCAGTACACAATACAATTTTCTTTAACCATGTCATTTTAGAAGTTTTTTCAAAAGCATATACATCAATCATAGAAATTCCTCCATCCTCATGTGATTTTATATTAATAGTATGTTTAATTTTAGCAGGTCCATCGCAGACAAAATTATAAAACATGCTGTTTATCTGTTTTAATACTTTTTCTCCTGAGCTAGGAAGGGCAATGAATAGGTGTGTAAAAAGGGGTAGTAATAATGTTTTAATAACAGTTATCTTTCCTAGGGGAGTTAAATTTCTTCAATTAATATATATCATTTTGCTTAAATCAACATCAAATAAAATTCTTAAAACTTTAAAATGTGTTGTGCCCCAGACTAGTTTGTACTTAGTTTTTATTGTGTGTTGTACTTTTTGGAGCCAATCCATATTAGATTTGTTTTGTCATAGTTAATTTTTAAACCAGAACATAATGCAATCATTTAAAAGATCAATGGTAGCATTGAGGGAAATATCTGTGCCATCTAATGAGAGAGATACGGTGCCCCTAAAGTGACGGTATACACTTTTATTTTGTTTATTTCGAAAAAACTTAATATTAGTTCGTAAAAAAGAAATGTATTTCGAAAAAAAAGTCATATTATTTCGTAAAAACAAAACATATTTTGTAAAAACGTAATACTATTTCGTAACAACTTAATATCATTTCGTTTAAACGTAATATTATTTCGTAAAAACGTAATATTATTCCTAAAAACGTAATATTATTTCCTAAAAGCATAATATTATTGCGTTAAAACGTAATGTTATTTTGTTAATACGCAAAATATATTTCGTTTAAATGTAATACTATTTCGTAATTACGAATTGTATTTCGTTTTAACGAAATAAACGTACAGAGCTAACTTTACTTCGTAAAAACGTAACAGCATTTCGTAATTACAAAATATTATTACGTTTAAACGAAATATTAATACGTTTAAACAAAATATTATTAGGTTACTACGTAATAACATTTCGTAATTACGAAATAGTATTACGTTTCTACGAAATATTATTGTGTTTTTACGAAATACATTTCGTAAATACGAAATAAAAAAAAACAAGCATGTCCGGTCACTTTAGGGGCACCGTAGAGAGATGTATCATCGGCAAATTGATACATTTTATATTCAATATTATCAATCTCTATAAGTTTTAATTGTACATTTGTATTGGAGTCCGTATTTTAATTGCCAAAATTTTAGCACAAAGAATAAAAATATAGGAACTTATAGGGTCCCATTGTTGGCAGCCTCTTTCTATTGCAATAAACTCTGACAAGAACCTGTTGATTTGAATTGAAGTCATGGTGTTATATAGGAAAAGGGAAATCCATTTCTTGAATGATATTCCAAAATTAAAATTAAAATAGTCTAATGTTTTTTTCTATAAAATCAAAGTTCTGAGATGTTGTTATCTTCTGTATATTTCGTAATACCGGTATCATATAAAAGTCTGGTATTCTCACCAAATGTGTGCTGCAAATGTTGAATGTTGCCAATAACTAATTGTCTTGTCTTGGGTACTAGTAAAACCTCCAAACTCACCTGCTTGTATTAAAACAACCCACCATTTGTTGCAAACCGTGTCATATTTTTTCACTCTAGGCGTAAAAATAAATGTTTGTTTCAGGTAACATGCCCAAAAAAATTAGGGTAGGTAGGTCGGGATTTTTGTATTTTTTTTTTGGACGGGGGGGGGGGTAAATGGTCAACATGAAGATTCTAAAACTGAATAAATATTCAAAACGTATCAGTACTATCGTTAAACATGGTTTATAAGTGGATACTATCAAAACAAAACGCTTATTTATGCAAAAACACATTTAATTATTGAAAAAGGTAAATAAACCAAAAATCAATCTGACAAACCCAATAAAATGTTCTAGGGTCTTGGCATTTTTTTAGGGTAGGTCGGGTTACCTGTTTTTTTTACGCCTTAGTCAACTTCATTATATCGGTGTCTGTCTTATCAAGTAGCTGTTGCTGGTAAATATTGTATTTATAATAAACGGTTTCTCGTCCGTCCATAAATTACGTCCTCAATGCTCATCCATGGCAACATTAAGCATTATTTTATTGCTGTTTCTATTGTTGTCGTCCTTGTTGTTGTTGCTGCTGTTGTTTCTTTTCATTTGACTGGTGGTAGTGCTTTCGTTGTCGTCATCGTCATTGTCTATGAATGAATTAAGTTATTGTTATTATGATTATTATTATTATTAGTAGTAGTAGTAGTAATAGTAGTAGTAGTAGTAGTAGTATAGAAGTAGTAGTATAGTGGTAGTAGTAATAGTAGTAGTAAGTAGTGGTTGCAGTAGTAGTAGTAGTAGTAGTCGTAGTAGTAGAAGTAGTTGTATTGGTAGTGGTAGTAGTAGTAGTTGTAGTTGTAAGTAGTGGTAGTGGTAGTAGTAATAGTAGTCGTAGAAGTAGTAGTAGTAGTAGTTGTATTGGTAGTGGTAGTAGTAGTAGTTGTAGTAGTGGTAGTAGTAGAAGTAGTAGTGGTAAGTAGTAAGTAATGGGTGTGGTAAGTAGTGGTAGTGGTAGTGGTTGTAGTAATAGTAGTAGTAGTAGTAGTCATAGTAGTAGTAGTCATAGTGTAGTAGTAATAGTAGTAGAAGTAGTAGTAAGTAATGGTAGTGGTAGTAGTAGTAGTAGTAGTAGTAGTAGTAGTAGTAGTTGTTGTATTGGTAGTGGTAGTAGTAGTAGTTGTAGTAGTAAGTAGTGGTAGTGGTAGTAGTAATAGTAGTCGTAGAAGTAGTAGTAGTAGTAGTTGTATTGGTAGTGGTAGTAGTAGTAGTTGTAGTAGTGGTAGTAGTAGAAGTAGTAGTGGTAAGTAGTAAGTAATGGTTGTGGTAAGTAGTGGTAGTGGTTGTAGTAGTAGTAGTAGTAGTAGTAGTAGTAGTAGTCATAGTAGTAGTAGTCATAGTGTAGTAGTAATAGTAGTAGAAGTAGTAGTAGTAGTAGTGGTAGTAGTAAGTAGTGGTAGTGGTAGTGGTAGTAGTAGTAGTAGTAGTAGTAGTAGTAGTAGTAGAAGTAGTTGTATTGGTAGTGGTAGTAGTAGTAGTTGTAGTAGTAAGTAGTGGTAGTGGTAGTAGTAACAGTAGTAGTAGTAGTAGTAGTAGTAGTAGTGGTAGTGGTAGTGGTAGTGGTAGTGGTAGTAGTAATAGAAGTAAGTAGTAGTAGTGATAGTGGTAGGAGTGGTGGTAGTGGTAGTAGTAGTAGTAGATATATGATGATGATGATGATGGCGATTTCGGAGATTGATTGTTATCGCACATTAGCAAATTCAAACCAATTGATACAATCAGCTGCCGATCACGTGATGTGGAGTACAATAGCCACATTGTATTATATTCTAGTGCAAGTGTCAACCGGAATTGTTTTGGATACAGGATGTCATACATGTGTTAAATGTCGGTTTACGATAACGAAATGTTACACAGTGTCATTGATCATTATTTTAGAGATAACATGCAAGAATGCGTCTAGCCAGATGCTGTATATAAACACTGTATACGGCGTGTGTACGGTGTAAGCCTTAGGGCATTATGTCATGATAAAGTTTTGCTAATTGTCTAAATTGTCAAAAACAGACGAATTCGGTGAACATTTGTGTATGGTGCAGACTATACGTCGGTGTAATTTTTTTTTTAATTAAACGGGAAATATCTTTAAACAGAAATCAGGTGTCTGTGGTCATCATACAAAAAAAGGAATGTAAATATGCAAACAAAAAAAAGTAAATTTCATTTCCAACAGAAATATTCAAAACTTGCCAAGTTGGTATGTTCTTCAAATATAATTAACATATGATGTCGCATGCTCAACTAGATCCAATGGCACACAATACTAAATCATACTATGATACTTCACGCTTCCTTATATACCATTTAATATAATATTATTGGTTTTACGTTACCAAATGTGTGTTTGTTTTAAACATAACAAATATGAATGCTCTTCTGTTAATATAAGATTCTATAATATAATTAAAACAAAATATATATACCGGTATACATCAACACGGATACAGGAATATTACATAGACGAGTATGTATGCACTAAATACATGTAATCGGTACATACACGGCAAGAAACTTTAAATGGTAGTTTTTTGTTCGAAGTATGCATGTGCACTACAATGTGGGAAAATGTATGGCTAGAAAAAATCTCGTCGAATTGTAAAGAATATGTCATCAACGATAATGTGGTCAAGTTTCTTGCTTATTCATCTGCAATTAGGTAGAAATTGACCTAACTATATGACCTACCGTCTAGGATTAATTCGTTTACGAGGGACGGGTCCATACGGGTCAATCCGGGGTCATTTCGCCATTTTGAAACCATATACGCCTTGCTCTGTAACACGTAAATTTCATGGCAAATATTTTAATAGCATTGCTTATATATGAAAGTTTTCATTCTGTGCGAACTGTGTTATAGATCTATTATGATTAAATTGTCCACACGTATAACATGTTACGAATCTGTCATCCATATTTTATGGGATGTTGGACTGACGCTTTTTTTACCAGTGTAGTGGGATTTGTTTTCAAATCAGCCGAGGCAGTGATAGGATTTATTCATCCGGGACTGCTCGCGGGAAATTTGATTTTGGATGTTGAGAAAGGTCAAAAGTTGGGTTAAAAAGCTACGCCGAAAACAAATATGGCGTATAAACTCAATAACATTCATGTAAAATGTTGAACAATCGTCGCATAATACAGCATACACCACAGTGAAATGTTCAAAAATAGTAGACGTTTTAATGTTGGTATTTCGTCAATCCTGACTCCTATTAACCGCACAATCTTTAGTTTAGTTTAATCCTAGTTATTGTAGCTCGATTGTGTCGAAAGCCATAGGCTTATTAAGACGCTTTCGAATCGGTTTCCTGGGAAAAACCAATACTTGTCTTTTTGAGAAAGATCATTTGAACGCTCCCCGAGTAGGGATTAAATTCACGATCTCTCGATCACAAGGCGGACACATATCCATTACACCTCTGCGACATTTATTACGAACAACCTTTGTGTATACACACTGCACAGTATAAACCAAAGGACATGATCTAATATCTACGTCATCTTCTAATTTCAAAACTTACAGATAGAGATTTGCAGGATGTGCTTATCTCGAGGCATCAACTTTTAATTGTATTGTTTGAACCGTCACTTATTAATCTGCACTTACCTCAATGAAATACTTGACTGGGCGTTTGTAACTAAAGGCCCGTATACACGTTGATTTATAAAGGACATAGTGTACGATTCAGAAGGAGTACATAACGCCCATTTACATGGTCAACCATTGTTTACGAAACACTGTTATTTCCCTTCAGTTTAACAACGGCAACTCTGTTGCCGTGTTAGTTTATTAATGATTTGTGCTGTTGTTTAACAAATGACAAGGAATAACATGGTAGGAAGACAATGAGTGATTCGCTGAATAGCCAGATTTAATTTAATATGTGCATAATTTTATAATGCACTGTTATGATTTCAATATGGAAGACCATATGTCATTCAAAAACTTTATTCTAATAAACAGAAATTTATTTGCAGTATCATTAAGTTCCAAGGCAATTCCATTTTTGTATGTTGACCAGTATAAACTCATACACACTGCTTTACAAATAATCTAACAATATCATATTGCCCTGACATTTTATTCAGGTGGGGCTATAATTGGATAATAAATCACATCTCTGTGTTGAGCCTATACTCCAAGGTTTACAGAAAAAGAGCATGCTCTATCCTAAAAATGTGTCGTACACCTCCAGAAAAGTTTATAAACCAGTATAGTAGACAAATATACACGGACAACTTTTATTTATAATTCAAGTTTTATAAACCAAGGTTACCGTGCAGATAACCCTTTAGACGGACCTTAAGCGTGCCTGCGGCTGACAATTTGACTTGACTTGTCTTCTGATATGGCGCACCCTGTCACGGAAACAATTGAACTGACACAACACACTTAAAGAGTCCAGTTAGGAGTTAAAAAAAAAGTTTGTTACAGGTTATATTCCTCTAAAAATAGGGTAGTTATGCCTAAATTAAAAAATCTTGTGTTTGCCCTTTACTGACCCGAAATATTAAAGGTGGGTCGGCAGGTAGGAACAATATTTTATTTTATTCCAAGAGTTTAATCTTTGTCATGTATGAATGTCGTCATTTAATAGTAAAAATACATTATAATTGTATCTTTGCTTAAATTTCACAATTACTTTCTTCATCTTGATTGATACAGCCAAGATTATACATGGTAATACTGGCTTTGATAAGGGACATTACATAAAATAGAATACGCAATGCTTTAAAAAACAATTTGTGAATTACATGTATTCTATTTAATACAAATGTCTGAATTTACTAGACACACATATTAATTAATACTGCATAGACACATACTGTCTGTCAAGGAAACATGTGTATTTTATCATTGGCTGAACTGACTAGACAGTCCAAATCATATTAATGCAGTACAAATACATACTGTTTGACTAGAAAAATGTCAAATCAATGAATTGAAAATTAAAAATTATTTGATGAAAATGTCACAAATAAGAAAATAGAGATGTTGTTAACTCGGATATCTCTATCCTCTCAAATGTAAACTATGCTTTTGGAAATGACAATTTAACAAAGAACAGTTACTAGTACTGATAGACTGTTGGCGGAAGCCAACGGTCTTTTGAGAGGGTAATTTCCAAAACAGGTATCGCGGAAAACTACTTCTTTTCTTTGCATGCTATAAGTCAGTAAATCGAAACCAGAACGAATCATTCTTCAAAAAGCAAACAATTCACACCTGTTTTCTTACATTTTAATTATTTAAAATGACTAATATATATAATGTGTATACCATGCGATTGATTACACTCACAGTTTCTACAAAAAGTCAGTTTATTTAAAACGTAATTTTAAACTAATGCCACCATTACTTTTGCTATTTACTTTTTATGTAACCAAAATATTCACCTGAGTGTCATGGAATAAGACCACTAAATTAATGCGCTAATTAATTTGACTCGTTGCGAAAGTGATTTTTCTTGTTACAGAATCTAATTCTGAATATTATGACAACAAATTACTGCACTGTATTAATTTTAACTGTTGGATGGAAAATCGAGTGCTTGCATCGTATGACCTACTTTTGACTTAGTAGACTACGAAGCACTTACAATCCATGCTCCTAACTACTACGCTTCGTCGGCTATTCTGGCCCGTTGCAGATTGACTTGTTAACTGGCATGTATATTATTCCGTTTGCAAAAGATAATTAGCTCGAAACAAATATGTGTTCGTAACTTACAAATAAGTTTTATTATGATGTTGTATACTATGGAATAAAAAGCCAAATTATAAAGTTTAAAGGTGGGAAATTGAACTTCATTCAAACAAATGTTTCCTTTTTAGCAAAAATGCACTCACAATACACATGATTTAAATTTCTTATGTCGCCAACAGTCTTTCTACGCTGTTAGCGTTTTGATTGTTAATATCAGGGTGAAACTTTTCTGCACTGCCACTTATTGATTACTAACTGAAATCGAAACTTTGTCGGTAATTTTATTGTTCTCGTCTACCATGCACAATATATTATACAATACATCCAAGTTTTATTTGTTTCAACGTTATGAATTTTATATTTATTTATTGATTTCAACAAACACGCTGAAGGTTAGAAACAGGTAAATCAAATCTCCATATTGTCCCATTTTAAAACAGCAAAATCTCCTGGCATCGTTCGCCACTTTTCTTTGATTCAAATATTGCGAGTCTGACCTCTTTGGAAAGATGGTTCGCTCTGCTTTCAAAATTTAAAATAAAAAATATATGTTATGCTACTTCTAAGAAAATTCATCTCACTTGATTGTAGTCACCCGTAAGAAACACTCAGGATTTTGACAAAAGCACATGCTACATATACATAAACTGCTGAATATTCAAATTTCAAGTAATTCTGTGTCATGATACATCAAAATTGCACAAAAGACATGGCGTTTCAGAAAATAAACGTTATGCGAAATGTCTCTTTCTTTTGACAGAAGAAAAAACGAACTATTTCATATAAGAACAGCTTTCAAGGGGACCACCATACTATTTACTGGCATTTTACCTTGAAACAAAACGTAATTCTATACACAGATGATGACGTCATACGTCGACCGGCGTGTACACGACAAAACGTAAAACAAACCATGTTTACTAGTATCCGGTCACTAGGCGCTTGTTTTCACACTCAAACGCATTATACTCTTTTGTTCAAGCGCCTTAATGATCAAAATTGTAGCATATGAAAGTAAAAAAATACGAAATTTAAAGCAAGAACAAAATAACTAAATAAAAAATAATTACTCAATAACATGTTCTATGGTCGGGGCATTTTGTTAGAGTATTTAGGATAACCTGAAACAAACATATTTTTTACGCCTAAACCGTATTTTATCTATAAAACCCTGCTATCACCGTATTGTTTGGACTATCTTCGGTCCCGAGCCGGTTTTCCCGCGGTTTATCAGGTATACAGATTCACGATGCCAGTCTGATCAATATCGATGCACTGCAAATCGATTAGTCATCTTGTACAACTTGAATTGCCGATTACTACACTAAGAGACTGTGGTGTCGGAGCAAAAGTTTGAAATTGCTTTTATCAGCTGTCAGGAAGTTCACTGCAAATCGAGTAGTCATTCTTGTACAACTTGAATTGCCGATAACTCGCACATAGAGACTGTTGTTTAGGGGAAATAGAGACTGTTGTTTAGGGGAAAGAGTTTGAAATTGTTTGTATGAATGTTGCAGCTGACTGTTTCTATAGTTTCTTAAATGTCTTTTACCTTCCTGAAGTAGATGGTCACAGTACTTCCGGTTTGTGGAAATTGTTGCTTCTCTTACAATAGTATTGTCCGTTAGCTGCTGTTAAGCGGCGTTTTCCACTATTGTTGGAATAGTACCAGTACCGGTCCAAATGCGGGGAAATTAGTGTCATTTTTGGGAATGGTATCACTTTCATTAAAAACTGCCATAAGGCTGTCTAAATAATAACTTACAATTCTTAAAATTTACTCTACAACAACTTGATTCATTGCTATGTCTGTGATAACCAGTTCAATCTCTGCGCGGAGGTTGACAGTTGGGTAAAATGACAGTTAGATACACGTACATCGTCGACCCTTTCGGGATCTGCTTGTTTTTTTTCCCCAGACTCTGTATTGGAAATTGTTTAACTTCAAATTAGGAAAATTGTAGTACTAATATGTAAATCGTATCGGGAACGGTACCTTTTTTCCGGTACCAAATTTACATACAAGAAAACCGATGGATAACATCACGAGTGTATCATGCTTTCCGTCACACAATTGTTTATGACAAGGCTCATATATGCATATTTTGTGACATTTTAATATTTAAAATTTCGCGTCATTTGAGCTAGATAGTTGGCAACAAACATTGTTTTGAGCTTGAGTTCCAAAAAGTCGTTGTTGATGTTGTTTGAGATGTGAAATATTTTGAAACTATATGGAAAGATGTTGCTTAACATCAGTCGTCATGCGTTTGTATCCAGTGTGTGTGTTTTTAAATCCCATTTCCCTGAAAAATGTATGTATTTTTCCCCCTATATTAACCTTAAAATTCGCCTCGGAATGTAAGCTTTATTTAAAAAAAAGACCAAAAATCGGACAAAAACTTGACCAAGATAGAGGCATTTGTAGCAAAGCAATTGATTGATGTTTTATAACAAAGTAGAATATAAACATGTACAACTGCTTTTCTAAAAAAATAATCCCCTTTTGTCGTAAAATTCCCCATCTGAAGGGCCGTGCGACCTTTCCTCCAAAGGTGAAAAAACACTGGTATCAATATACAGTCACACAAAGCAGACGGTTTACCGCCCGTACATGTAAATGTAAACATTCTCCAACTCCGTTTGGCTCGAAATTTCGATGGCTCGAAGTTTTGATGGCTCGAAGTTTCAATGGCTCGAAATTTTATTGACGGTCCCCGCGACTTCGAACCATCGGGAGTCGACTGTAGTTTTATTTGCTCTCTTGTGAATGTAAATGTACGATTTTCAGGTGGCATGGCCAAAAATGTAGAGTCGGTAGGTCGGACTATTTTTTTAAGTTGAATTATTATTTTTTGTTTACGTGAAAATGGTTTGTGTGAATCATCTGTGCTTAAATTTTATGTTTTTTAATTCATTTCATGACCACCACTTTAAAAAGAAGTGATTTATGTTTGTCTTGGAGCAGTTTTAGCATTTTTCTTGGATTATTTGTAGCAGTTCTGAAAAAAATTGGGATTGGCATGAAAAAGGTAGGGTCGATCGGGACACCAGAAACATATCTATTTTTGGCCTAGATGTTTATATAAAAAGCATTTATAGGAAACACTTATTGAGCGTTCTCAACTTGTTTCAAATAAATTGCAGTGTAAACACATTTTCAGAAAGAAAAAAAGGGAAATACAAGTTTATATTGATCTAGTTCGCATTGGACTCTCCGAAAATCGATTTGATTGATAATACAATAAAAGTAAGTGCTGTTTATTTCTTATTCTTTTGAGCGTACATAGACTTGGTTTAATCAGTGAATCGAGGGCTGTGACTCATTCAGTTAAAAACTTTATTTACATATATGCTGTAGCGCGGAGAACTACCGGAGAATTTATGT
Organism: Congeria kusceri; assembly: GCA_027627225.1. NCBI lineage: Eukaryota > Metazoa > Mollusca > Bivalvia > Myida > Dreissenidae > Congeria > Congeria kusceri. The sequence continues at coordinate 66,062,627 of CM051028.1, forward strand.
GGTTAGTCTGGAACTAAAGTGGAAAAAAGAACGATTTTTTTAGTAGTACTTTGTAACCCACAGTGTTGTTTGTGTCATGCGTATACCGTAGTTAAATAATTTCCTTAGATATATTGTTTAATTTAATAATCTGCATCATATAAAGGTTACCGATTTGTTGTTCGTAATTTCACAACGAAACCGGTTACAAATAATTTATACCAAGGGTTCGTCGCGAATTTCAGACTTTGACATTTTCTAAACATGAAGTAATGTATATTTGTCACTGGGTGTGATTTATAGTGTATTATTTAAAAGTACATATGTAAAACAAAACAGCTGGTTGTTTATTTCGTAAATAAACGTGGCAAATGTGGTGAAAAATTGTTGATACACCAAATCGTGGAATACAGACAAAAGAGTTCGTGATCTGATACGTGTCAAATTCTGGAGTAAGTAAAACTGTTAACAAGGTAACATTAAATAATTAAGGTATTGGATTGTATTATATATTTTTAATATTTGATTATGTGATTCTGCAAACATTTCGACAGAACGGAGCGAAAGTAAATAGGTTTAAACTAGGGATGTTTATGAAAAGTAAAACGCTGTTTGAATATTTGATATCGGTATTCAAATAATATTCGAGTATTCGGTCAAGCCATTGATGAGTTATCGGATATTTCCGGTCATGTATTTAAACTGTTTACCTCAGTAATCAGTATGTATGCTTTAAAACTATAATGATGATGATGATGATAATGATGATGACGAATGATGATGATGATGACGACGAAGGTGCCGACAAAGATGATCAGACTAAATATCTTTCAAGTTCAATATATGATAATTGTATCACCATCGTTATGATCATCATTATCATTATTATCATCATGGTCATCATCACCATCATTTACTTGTGTACATATAGATCTGTATTATGTATCAATCACATTGTGTATTTCTAGTTTCCGATGAGCGACCATGCCCAAGACAGCGCCCCGACCCAGGGCCACGGCCCCAGCTAAGCGGCTCTCTAACTTCCAGTACTGCCTGTTGCTCGGGGTGGTCTCCGTCCTCAACGTGGGCTTCTTCCTGGGGCTCGGGTTAACGCCCTCGCACGTGCGCTGCTCCACGGACCTGGTCGTGCAGTCCGTGGACCTGTATCTTGAGCACAATGGCGCCTCTGACCTCAACGACATCCTGCCGACCATGTGCTCGAAACCCGACCAGTCGTCCGTGAAGGACATCGGGCGGTCCGTTCGGGAGATAGTGTCCCGTTGTCATAATCTCACAGTGCAGAAAAACCGGTGGAAGCCTAGAGAGGGACCTGTATTGACGTTGTTCACGACGTTCGCGGATCATATACACACAAACACTGAGAAATTATTCGTGCATAATAACACATTGCTAAACTGGGCAAGATTCAAACCTCGTGCGAATGTAATACTCTTCACCAACGACACAGTCTGGGTGGATATAGCTAAACACAGCGGCTGGATAACAATTCCGATATCGGAGGACGTCGAGCGGCCGCCGGTGCTCAAGGAAATGTTCCGTCTCGCGTATGAGCGGTTCGATACTCCCTGGTACGGATACGCGAACGCGGATATCCTGTTCACGAATGAACTCCTAGTTACCCTTGAGCATCTCAGTAACAAGGAAAACTTCACAGCAAAAAGCGTCCTGCTGACTGGGCGTAGGACCAATATTGAAAAATTATCGCTGTTAAATGCTCTTTCAGATGTGAATCTTACCAAAGCCGCGAAACTTTACGGAACCTTATACCGCGAAGACGCGGAGGATTTCTTCATAGCAACGAAGCCGTTTCCATGGCAAAAGATCCTTCCGGTAGTGGTGGGTCGCCCGGGCTACGATAACTGGCTCGTGGGTGAGGCCCGCTGCATGCTTCACACTGACGTCATTGACGTCACTCAAACCTTAGTCGCCATTCACCAAACCACGGAAAAGGGCGGCAATAACGAAGGTCACTATCACCCCCGCAGTACTTTCAATACAGACCTGTTTAGGCAAAACAAAATTAAGCCAAATTACTTGGCGGGTCTGACAAGTTGCATACCGTATTTTACGTATTATGATTTTTGTGACAACGTTAACGTTGAGGCGCGCCCTAGCGACCATTTCGGACCACGCTGTGGATGTAATGCCAGATAATATTAGCTTTAGTTTAGGACATTAATAAATTGTTCACGTATACTAAGTAAAATAAGTTTAGCAACCACAGAGTAATGTTACCGAATATAAAATGCATCTTTAAGTAAAAACACAACAGTGTTGAGTGGTCGTATTTTATTATGACATTGAGACATTTACACAAAGCGTGATGTTGATATTCACTAGTTAACTGCCTTTAAAGGTAAGGACCATTACTATAAAAAGAAAAAATGCTATTTATTTAATAGTGACTCAATGACATATATCAAGTTTTATTTTCGTTGCAAAACTTATTTTACTTAGTATATTTTGCTATGTAACTTAGGTACCAGTGACTTTAATCTGACATGTTTACATGTTCGTGGATATTTTTTATCACCGGAACACGACACTGTCACAATCTTAATAATTATATTCCTTTTAAAATTTAATAAGAATATTTTATCTCTAGAACACGACCATGCAACAATCTTAATTTATTCCTTATTATTATTATTAATATTATTATTATTATTATTATTATTATTTAGTATTGTAAAGTAGTGAATGTATAGCAAAGGTAATTAAGTACATGTGTGCAATATTTTTTGCGTTATGCAGTGTTTGATAACATTTAACCACCGTCACAATCATTTTTCTAGTAGATTTTGTTTAATATAAATGTAAAATGTCTTGATAATTGGACTGTTTTAGCTGTTTGAAGAACACAGCGAAGTTGATATATTGAATATATTATTAATTCATTGACATATGTAAACGTTTTTAATGTAGACCATTAAAATAGAGTTTTATATTATACAAGTATGGACTTTTGAGCTGTGCAATATTGTATTCTGCACAGCTAAAAGTCCATACTTGTTTTATTATATGACTTATAATATAAATGACAGCTGTCGCCTCGTTCAAAATGGATTTTGCTGTGCAATATCACATGCTATTGCACAGCTAAAAACTCCATACTTGTTTTATTATTTGACTTATAAAATAAATGATAGCTGATGGCGTTTTAACAATAAAGAACACAGATTTATTATGTTTCAATTATAATATCTGAACAAAAATATATAATTCGGTTACGTCCCTTATTTTAATTTTAACGGGAGATCACTGTTTCGGTGCACGAGTATGACCGACTCGTACTTCGGGACAGAACGTAATTGAACGAAACGAGCCTCGGCAAAATTCGCACTTTTGTTGGGACTCCGAATAAGCTATTTTTAGTTACTGTGCAATATCATCTGATATTTGCACAGTCGAGGTAAAAACTGTGCAACATCATGTATGATTTTCTTTCAAAGGTGTGTCGCTGAGTCAATAAAATAGCGTTTATTTATAAGTCATATTATAATATGTGATATTGTTCAAATTGTATGCTTAGAAGTGAAAATGAAGACTGGATCTGAGATGGTGTGAAAGTTGTGTTTGTTTAATTATGAACATTTGAATGAAGCTTTAAAGGGGCGTATTGACGGCTAATACTTTGTAACATTTTCTAAAATAAAATTATATTTGATGAAGTATTCATTAAATCGTTGCTTAACACATACATGTAGGTCTCGTTTTTATAAACAGGCAAAAAATATGTTTTATTTATAATAGATGCTTCCACTAATGACAATCATATTCAAATTAATCTGCAAAAGTATCCAGTCATCGCAGTTGGATATACCGTGTTTAGTGATAAAAACTATTTAATACAAATGAGCACGTGTATAATGTTTGTGATATTTAAAAGAGCATGTGATAATGTTTGTGATATTCGATGAATGGACATTAAACCTTTTATCATAACTGGGCAGGAGTTAAAACTATCCGTGGCAACACCCGGATCGGTCTATTATATTAGGTTGTCACCTGACACTTTTAACTGGCATGTAATATTATAAATTGTATATAATTCCGTTTGCATCTAGCTTGAACATTATTTGTTCTTAGCTTACAAATTATGTTTTAGATCTATTATGATGTCGTATACTATTGAATAAGAAACCATATTATCAAGCTTTAATGTAGAAAAATGAACATCATTCAAACAAATGCTTCCTTTTTTAGCACAAATGCACTCATAATTCACATGCTTTTAGTTTCTTTTGTCGCCAATAGTCTTTCTACGCTGTCGGCGTTTTGATTGGTATATGCTCGTAAAATACTCAAATTCAAACTAACCTCTGTAAACAATGTCTCACATTCATACGAAAAATATAGAAAAAAACTTGTAATAAAATGACATCGTGCGAATCATTTACGGTAGCGTTTTTAGTAAACAATTATGCGACTATTTGATTACTGGCACTAAAGCATTACGCGGGAAGTTCTTAAAAATTAAAGTAAATGTTTTTTGTATATTGCATGGCTCCTAGTTACCATTTTATCACACATCTTGAAATTAAATGAAAAAAAAGAACTTTAAAAGGTTTTGCAGATCTGTTACACAAGTAGAAGTAGAGTTACTTTACCGTTTAAAGTTACATAACCATTCATTTTCTATAGAAAAAAGGTAAAACGTATTTAACTCGCATACTGCTTTATGTAATATAATATTTAACACACAGTCTGACATCAAGTCATATTACCGGTTATGTTTTTATCGGAAAATATTCGGTTTTTCCACGACACGCCTCACATCTATGTGCAGATGTCCTAGGCAGAGGCCCAGATAAGGCGCGTACAGGCGTAAATTACGCACACATTTAATAATTGGAATATATTCTAGTACGCAGAGAAAAAAAAAATTAGGTGTACATTAACGCTTAATTTTTCGGATGTTTGCGTACATAGGTGACTGGAAGACAGAAACAAAAGATTTGACAAACCTGCCTATCTAACTGTGTAGTTGATAAATTCAGTAGTTAGCAATATAGTGTAGGTTTTGGCCGTTTTCATATGCCTTCTCGATATCAGATAAGCGGCGTAAATGACCTTTCAAAAATGTTCCTGTATTTGTGTAAATAGCCTTTCAAAATGTTCATGTTATTGTTTTAAGGGGCGTATTCGAATTTAACCAAATAAATATAGGTAGACATTTTAGTCTGTCTCTATTTAAATCATGTCACGTACCAGTTGAACATTGTAATTGTAACGCTTTTCATCGGTAATTTGGTAAACACGTGTTAAAAATTTCACCACCATGATTGTCAGTCACATTTGAAAATTATTCATTTGCCAATCTGTGAACAGGTCCCTTCAATTTATATGCAACAAGCTTCAGGGACCTTGTTTTGGATTATATTATGTCTATATTTAATCATGTAGCAAATGCACGTTCTTAAGGCCAAGAGAAAACTGTGTTTCGGGCAACCCGAACCTACCTAGCGAAAAGCCCCCGACCCTAAAGTTTTTAGCGATGATTGTTCTACATTAAATCCTTTTTCGCTAGATTTTGTTTTTAAAGATTTTTGACCGAAATGTGTCTTAAAAAAATAAATAAAATAAAACTCAATCCCGACCCTACGTAACTTTTTTGAGACCGTTGCCCGAAAATCACATTTTTTTGGGGCCATAGGTTTTTAACTTTTTTTATCGAGTCCAGTTTATTAATTTGTATTACCTTTTTAGTTTTGAAGCTCAAGTCATCGATCAAAACCTTTTACAAAAATCTAAAAAAAAGTATAATTTGGCATAATATTAAAATTGAGGTCTTTAATGTTGAAAATCCAGTCCATTAAGTACTTCGATATCATTGCAACGTAGATAGTGTCGACATACTTTAATTGGTAATAGTACACATATTTCAGTATGTAAGCAGAGCAGTATTGCACAGTGTTACACGTGTCCATCAAATGAGTCACTTTATCGTGAGAAAAATTCCGCGCTGACATTGAACATTGAAGTGTGTATGTTTGTAACATGTCAGGTGATCGGCTATATTAAAGGGACCTGTTCACAGATTGAGGAATTGACATGTTTTCCACTTTTTGTTACCGATTCTAAGTGTATACAAGGGAGCAAAATAACACAACGGATCTAGAAATACTACGGATCTAGAAATACACTTTAAAAACCGTTCTAGTTCATGAGTAATCATCAGTTGATAAAATTATATTTAGCGTTTTGTAACGCTAAACGATGGAATAATTTGGAGTGTTTCTGTTCTTTTCACTGAAATTTTGCTGAGTGGTTAAGGCGATCACCTTTTAATCCGTAGGTCTCGGGTTCGAACCCCGATGGGACCTTTTTTCTTTTCTTTTTTTAGCTCACCTGAGCACGAAGGGCTCGGTGAGCTATTGGTATATGGGACCTCTCCGGCGTCGTCCGTATGCCGGCAACAATTTGGACCGTTCTCGCGATAAAGACTACATTTTTTATTCAATCTTGACCTAACTTGCACAGTTTGTGTATGACCATAAAATCTCAGATGTTATTGGGTCAAATCACACCAGAAACACCAGAGTTATTGCCCCTTTTTCAAGCAAAAAGTGCGAAAATGTCCTTTTCCAACGTATAGACTTTATTTTCCATCCAATCTTCACCAAACTTTCACAGTTTGTGTATGACCATCAGTTCTCAGCAAACCCCAAAAATGGGCCAGATCGTGGTTCAAACACCAGAGTTATTGCCCTTTGTTTATTAAAAATATTCTAGTATACAAAAATGGACATTGTTCAGGATAGAGACTTCATCCAATCTTCACCAATCTTGCACAGTTTGTCTATTACCACGAGATTACAGTTGAAATCGAATATAAGCAAGATCGGACCAGAAACACCAGAGTCATTGCCCTTTGGTTGTGAAAAAATATGCAAAAATGGACATTATTCAGGGCAGAAATGGACATTATTCCGGACGGAGACTTCATTTTTCATCCAAATCTTCACCAATCTTGCACAATTTGTCTATGACCATAAGATTAAAGGTGAAATTGAATATAAGCAAGATTGGACCAGAAACACCAGAGTTATTGCCATTTGTTTGTGAAAAAGATATGCAAAAATTGATATTATTCAGGATAGAGACTTTATTTTTCATCCAATCTTCACCAATCGTGAACCGTTTGTCTATGAACGTAAGACTACAGGTGAAGTCAATATAAGCATGATCGGGCCAGAAACACCAGTGTTATTTTATATATTATTAAAAAAAAAAAGTCATGAGATATGTATGTATATGATTGTGTATATATATGATTGTTGTCTGTATGTCTTGGCCATAATCTTATAAATAATTGTAAATGGCCCTAGGCAATGCTTTTGCCGTTTTTGCCAATAAACGAAACGAAACGTTATTGCCCCTTGAGTTTGGAAAAAAACATCAACAAGTTATAAATGATTGGCTTGCACACACGATTTTTTATTAAATGTTGACCAAACTTACACAGTTTGCGCATGACCATAAAATTGATTGATAAAATTTGATTTCCAACAGTTGCAAGACTTGCATGCAGTTATTTGTACATGCAACATTAATGTCTTCAGAGCCTGTATTAACATCATTTATCATCATTGGACAGACAATTATCAAAGAAAAAGCAAAACTTTACCTTATAGCACAGCCATCGCAATTATCGCATTGCAACTAGGTCTCCAAAACTGTTTGCGAAAAAAGACATCAAAATCTACTGTGTCTGCATTTTCCAGAATTGTCAATGATTTAATGAAAAAGGGTCAGGTAAAAATATCGAGAAAAATGATTTGAGAACCATTAGCAAAAAAAACCGCACATCCACTACCCAACTCATTCTTTGGTTAGCCCATTGCAATAACATATGTTGTAAATCAAACTTAATCATATCCCCCTATGCGTATTGTTCAGATACCTTAATTTTCAAATCTGTCACAACAGTATGGTCTTCATCTATACTAGTTCTCAGGTGAGCGCTTTGGGCCATCATGGACCTCTTGTTTTAAATACTTTTCTTGTTATTATACTTGAGCTTTTTAGTTCCAATGCTTAAATCTTTCAAGTTAAGACATTAAATGGCATACTTCAAAAATGCGAAAATCTGTGAACAAGTCCCTTTGAATACTCGTGTTACATATTTAGCTTAATTGTGCGTTTTAATTAATAGCACATGGGCCCGCATTCACAAAGCTCCTTATGGAACACTTATGTAAATTTTTTAAAATCCTAAAATTTCTTAAGTCTGTGGCTGTTTTATTTATAGGTCTTTCTACACTAAACTGTTTGAAACTAGTAAATATTGCTCACATATATAGCCTTTTGCTCTTTTGTAAGCAGAAATACTTTGATTTCACATACAAAATATGATCTTAACTGTTCACTTAAGTGAGACTTAAGTTAAGAATTCCATTTGGAGCTTTGTGAATATTAGCCCTGTCCTTGGTATTACAGGTAGTTGGTACGTGGTGTTGTTTGAATATTTTCGCAGAGGTGTTTACATGAGAGTCCAAAGTGTTGTTTGAATGCTGTACATTTAACATTGGTCAGTACCTGGTGTTGTTTGAATGTTTTCGCAGAGGTGTTTACATGAGAGTCCAAAGTGTTGTTTGAATGCTGTACATTTAACATTGGTCAGTACCTGATGTTGTTTGAATGTTTTAGCAGAGGTGTTTACACGAGAGTCCAAAGTGTTGTTTGAATGCTGTACATTCAACATTGGTCAGTACCTGGTGTTGTTTGAATGTTTTAGCAGAGGTGTTTACATGAGAGTCCAAAGTGTTGTTTGAATGCTATACATTTAACATTGGTCAGTACCTGGTGTTGTTTGAATGTTTAGCAGAGGTGTTTACATGAGAGTCCAAAGTGTTGTTTGAATGCTGTACATTCAGCAGTGGTGTTTACATGCGAGTCCAAAGTGTTGTTTGAATGCTGTACATTTAACATTGGTCAGTACCTGGTGTTGTTTGAATGTTTTAGCAGAGCTCTTTACATGCGAGTCCAAAGTGTTGTTTGAATGCTGTACATTCAGCAGTGGTGTCTACATGCGAGTCCAAAGTGTTGTTTGAATGGTGTACATATAACACTGTTGTTGTCTTTTACACGCGAGTCCAAAGTGTTGTTTAAATACTGTACATGAAGCAGTGTTTTTACATGCGAGTCCAAAGTGTTGTTTGAATGCTGTACTTTTAACAGTGTTGTTGACGTGGGAGTCCAAAGTGTTGTGTGAATGCTGTACATATAACACTGATTTTTACATGAGAGTCCAAAGTGTTGTTTGAATGCTGTACATATAACACTGCCGTATTTTACTTGCGAGTCTAAAGTGCTGTTTGAATGCTGTACATTTAACACAGTTGTTTACGTGGGAGTCCAAATTGCTGTTTAAATGCTGTACATTTAACACTGGTGCTTATATGCGATTCCAAATAGTTGTTTGAATGCTTTACTTTTAGCACTAGTGTTTACATCCGAGTCCAAATTGTTGTTTTAATGTTGTACATTTAACAGTGGTGTTTACATGCGAGTCCAAAGTCTTGTTTGAATGCTGTACATTTAACACAGTTGTTTACATGCGAGTCTAAAGTGTTGTTTGAATGTTGTACATTTAACATTGGTGTTTGCATGCGAGTCTAAAGCTTTGTTTGAATGCTGTAGATTAAACACTGGTGTTTACATGTGAGTCCAACGGTAGCGTTGTCGGTAGTGTATTTAAATATCACCTTTATTGCAATACGTGTTAATGCTTTGTACGATGTAAAATGAAATAAAAAAAACTAACGTTTGAACAATTGCTTTTGTCATTTTAACAACATATATACGACAATCGTTACTTCACATCTTAAACCAGAGCTTGTTTATTTATTATTTCTCGGACACTCCGACCCGATTGTTTTGAAAAAAAAAATACAAATATTGTACAATAATACAGGTACACCCTACATGCGATAAACCCTTGTGTTTTCCCGCTGTCCCAGTGTTTTTTTATGAGTCTAAAAGCGTCTTCAACTCCCAGTAAAGTAAAAACACAGGGGAACACTGACTTTTAAAACGTCATTACAATTGAAGTTTTCATGGTGGATTTTAATTTTTACTATTGTTACTTATCCATGTATTCGTACATAACACGTATTACGCATTGTGTTATTATTGTTGTGTACCGTTATTACACTAACTGTTGGGACACCCTTAATATTGGGACACCCCTACTTTTTGGAACAAAAAACACTTTTTCGCGCCCCTTAATATTGGGACACATTTCAAAGTTGAATTATTTCGTGTCCCTAAATATTGGGACACCAAAATAACACCTTATGTTGTTACTGTATAAGCATTCCATACCCTGCCACTACAATGGTTGCATAGTGACTTGTGACACGGTATATTGCGCTTGCTTATCTATACACCTTAGTGTACACCATCAGGGATATGTATGCATGTATTTGACACGTGGTTTAAACTGTGTACTCTTTTGGAGCATGGTCTTCTCAATTATGCTTCTCAATTAATTACCTTACATTAAGTCCCCAGCAAGAAATAATTGAACTTATAAGCATCAGTCTACTAAAAAAGACTCCTTATAATTATTTATAATTACATAGTTGATATATTTTAGTAAGCGATTATTATCCCAAAGAAATAAAAATAATTAATTGGTTCAAGACATAGATATATGCAGAATAGCTTTAATCACAAATATTGCCCTAAATGTTGGGACAAAATTTCGAGAATTATTTTTTTAATGTCCCTTAATATTGGAACAATAAATTTTAAATTATTTTTAAGTGTCCCAATACTTAGGGTAATTACGGTATGTCATATTTTTAGCTCACCTAAGCAGGAAGTGCTCCGTGAGCTATTGGTATAGGGGTATTGATATAGCTAAACACAGCGACTGGATAACAATTCCGATATCGGAGGACGTCGAGCGGCCGCCGGTGCTCAAGGACATGTTCCGTCTCGCGTATGAGCGGTTCGATACTCCCTGGTACGGGTACGCGAACGCGGATATCCTGTTCACGAATGAACTCCTAGTTACCCTTGAGCATCTCAGTAACAGGGAAAACTTCACAGAAAAAAGCGTCCTGCTGACTGGGCGTAGGACCAATATTAAAAAATTATCGCTGTTAAATGCTCTTTCAGATGTGAATCTTACCAATGCCGCGAAACTTTACGGAACCTTATACCGCGAAGACGCGAAGGATTTCTTCATAGCAACAAAGCCGTTTCCATGGCAAAAGATCCTTCCGGTAGTGGTGGGTCGCCCGGGCTACGATAATTGGCTCGTGGGTGAGGCCCGCTGCATGCTTCACACTGACGTCATTGACGTCACTCAAACCTTAGTCGCCATTCACCAAACCACGGAAAAGGGCGGCAATAACGAAGGTCACTATCACCCCCGCAGTACTTTCAATACAGACCTGTTTAGGCAAAACAAAATTAAGCCAAATTACTTGGCGGGTCTAACAAGTTGCATACCGTATTTTACGTATTATGATTTTTGTGACAACGTTAACGTTGAGGCGCGCCCTAGCGACCATTTCGGACCTCGCTGTGGATGTAATGCCAGATAATATTAGCTTTAGTTTAGGACATTAATAAATTGTTCACGTATACTAAGTAAAATAAGTTTAGCAACCTCAGAGTAATGTTACCGAATATAAAATGCATCTTAAAGTAAAAACACAACAGTGTTGAGTGGTCGTATTTTATTATGACATTGAGACATTTACACAAAGCATGATGTTGATATTCACTAGTTAACTGCCTTTAAAGGGAAGGACCATTACTATAAAAAGAAAAATGCTATTTATTTAATGGTGACTCAATGACATATATCAAGTTTTATTTTCGTTGCAAAACTTATTTTACTTAGTATATTTTGATATGTAACTTAGGTACCAGTGACTTTAATCTGACATGTTTACATGTTCGTGGATATTTTTTATCACCGGAACACGACACTGTCACAATCTTAATAATTATATTCCTTTTAAAATTTAATAAGAATATGTTTTTCTCTAGAACACGACCATGCAACAATCTTAATTTATTCCTTATTATTATTATTATTATTATTTAGTATTGTAAAGTAGTGAATGTATAGCAAAGGTAATTAAGTGCATGTGTGCAATATTTTTTTCGTTATGCAGTGTTTGATAACATTTAACCACGGTCACAATCATTTTTCTAGTAGATTTTGTTTAATATAAATGTAAAATGTCTTGATAATTAGACTGTTTGAAGAACACAGCGAAGTTGATATATTGAATATATTATTAATTCATTGACATATGTAAACGTTTTTAATTTAGATCATTAATATAGAGTTTTATATTATACAAGTATGGACTTTTGAGCTGTGCAATATTGCATTCTGCACAGCTAAAAAGTCCATACTTGTTTTATTATATGACTTATAATATAAATGACAGCTGTCGCCTCGTTCAAAATGGATTTTGCTGTGCAATATCACATGCTATTGCACAGCTAAAAACTCCATACTTGTTTTATTATATGACATAAAATAAAAGACAGCTGATGGCGTTTTAACAATAAACAACACACATTTATTTGTTTCAATAATAATATCAGAACAAAAATATATAATTCGGTTACTTCCCTTATTTTAATTTTAACGGGAGATCACTGTTTCGGTGCACGAGTATGACCGACTCGTACTTCGGGACAGTACGTAATTGAACGAAACGAGCCTCGGCAAAATTCGCACTTTTGTTGGGACTCCAAATAAGCTATTTTTAGTTACTGTGCAATATCATCTGATATTTGCACAGTCGAGGTAAAAACTGTGCAACATCATGTATGATTTTCTCTCAAAGGCGTGTCGCTGAGTGAATAAAATAGCGTTTATTTATAAGTCATATTATAATATGTGATATTGTTCAAATTGTATGCTTAGAAGTGAAAATGAAGACTGGATCTGAAATGGTGTGAAAGTTGTGTTTGTTTAATTATGAACATTTGAATGAAGCTTTAAAGGGGCGTATTGATGGCTAATACTTTGTAACATTTTCTAAAATAAAATTATATTTGATGAAGTATTCATTAAATCGTTGCTTAACACATACATGTAGGTCTCGTTTTTATAAACAGGCAAAAAATATGTTTTATTTATAATAGATTCTTCCACAAATGACAATCATATTCAAATTAATCTGCAAAAGTATCCAGTCATCGCAGTTGGATATACCGTGTTTAGTGATAAAACTATTTCATACAAATGAGCACGTGTATAATGTTTGTGATATTTAAAAGAGCATGTGATAATGTTTGTGATATTCGATGAATGGACATTAAACCTTTTATCATAACTGGGCAGGAGTTAAAACTATCCGTGGCAACACCCGGATCGGTCTATTATATTAGGTTGTCACCTGACACTTTTAACTGGCATGTAAATTATAAATTGTATATAATTCCGTTTGCATCTAGCTTGAACATTATTTGTTCTTAGCTTACAAATTATGTTTTAGATCTATTATGATGTCGTATACTATTGAATAAGAAACCATATTATCAAGCTTTAAGTTAGAAAAATGAACATCATTCAAACAAATGCTTCCTTTTAAGCACAAATGCACTCATAATTCACATGCTTTTTGTTTCTTTTGTCGCCAATAGTCTTTCTACGCTGTCAGCGTTTTGATTGGCATATGCTCGTAAAATACTCAAATTCAAACTAACCTCTGTAAATAATGTCTCACATTTATAAGAAAAATATAGAAAAAAAACTTATAATAAAATGACATCGTGCGAATCATTTAAGGTAGCGTTTTCAGTAAACAATTATTCGACTATTTGATTACTGGCACTAAAGCATTACGCGGGAAGTTTCTTAAAAATTAAAGTAAATGTTTGTTTTTTATATTACATGGCTCCTAGTTACCATTTTATCACACATCTTGAAATTAAATGAAAAAAAAAAGAACTTTAAAAGGTTTTGCAGATCTGTCACACAAGTATAAGTCGAGTTACTTTAACGTTTAAAGTTATATAACCATTCATTTTCTATAGAAAAAGGTAAAACGTATTTAACTCGCATACTGCTTTTTGTAATATAATATTTAACACACAGTCTGACATCAAATAATATTACCGGTTATGTTTTTATTGGAAAATATTCGGTTTTTCCACGACACGCCTCACATCTATGTGCAGATGTCCTACGCAGAGGCCCGGATAAGGCGCGTACAGGCGTAAATTACGCACACATTTAATAATTGGAATATACTCTAGTACGCAGAGAAAATAAAGATTTTGGTGTACATTAACGCTTAATTTTTCGGATGTTTGCGTACATAGGTGACTGGAAGACAGAAACAGAAGATTTGACAAACCTGCCTATCTAACTGTGTAGTTGATAAATTCAGTAGTTAGCAATATAGTCTTAAAATGTTCTGAATTCTTTCTTGTAACATTATTGTATGCAAATGGCTGCATTTAAAAGGATTATTATTACATGGTATAATACTGTGGTCTTCCGCTCATATCGTGATGTATTGTTAGATGTAACTTTACCCCACTAATCCAACATAGATTGTACATTTACCCCCATAAAATTCTGAAGTGAGTGTACATTTACTCACATATGCGTACATTTCAGTCCAGTACAAGTATTTATCTGGAGCACTGCTTAGAATTTATAATACTGTCCTTATTTTACTGACTGCAAAACCAGCGAAGGAAGTCAACAGGTTTAATGTACATGTAAATACCTGCTCCCCATGATATTCATGGACCTATTTTACTGATACGGTATAAATCGTGATTTTGAGCCTGTAGGGTTTGGCCGTTTTCATATGCCCTCTCGATATCAGATAAGCGGCGTAAATGACCTTTCAAAAATGTTCCTGTATTTGTGTAAATAGCCTTTCAAAATGTTCATGTTATAGTTTTAAGGGGCGTATTCGAATTTAACCAAATAAATTTAGGTAGACATTTTAGTCTGTCTCTATTTAAATCATGTCACGTACCAGTTGAACATTGAAATTGATACAAGTTGTAACGCTTTTCATCGGTAATTTGGTAAACACGCGTTAAAAATTTCACCACCATGATTGTCAGTCACATTTGAAAATTATTCATTTGCCATCTGTGAACAGGTCCCTTCAATTTATATGCAACAAGCTTCAGGGACCTCGTTTTGGATTATATTATGTCTATATTTAATCATGTACCAAATGCACGTTCTTAAGTCCAAGAGAAAAAAATCTGTGTTTCGGGCAACCCGAACCTACCTAGCGAAAAGCCCCCGACCCTAAAGTTTTTAGCGACGATTGTTTTCCATGAAATCCTTTTTCGTTAGATTTTTTAAAAAGATTTTTGACCGAAATGTGTCTTAAAAAAAATAAAACTCAATCCCGACCCTACGTAACTTTTTTGAGACCGTTGCCCGAAAATCACTTTTTTTTTTCGCCAAACTAGCATAGGTTTTTAACTTTTTTAATCGAGTCCAGTTTATTAATTTGTATTACCTTTTTAGTTTTGAAGCTTCAAGCCATCGATCAAAACCTTTTACAAAAATCTAAAAAAAAAATATAATTTGGCATAATATTAAAATTAAGGTCTTTAATGTTGAAAATCCAGTCCATTAAGTACTTCGACATCATTGCAACGTAGATAGTGTCGACATACTTTAATTGGTAATAGTACACATATTTCAGTTTGTAAGCAGAGCAGTATTGCACAGTGTTACACGTGTCCATCAAATGAGTCACTTTATCGTGAGAAAAATTCCCCGCTGACATTGAACATTGAAGTGTGTATGTGTGTAACATGTCAGGTGATCGGTTATGTTAAAGGGACCTGTTAACAGATTGACGAATTGACATGTTTTCAACTTTTTGTCACCGATTCTGTATACAAGGGAGCAAAATAACACAACGGATCTAAAAATACTACGGATCTAGAAATACACTTTAAAAACCGTTCTAGTTCATGAGTAATCATCAGTTGATAAAATTATATTTAGCGTTTGTAACGCTAAACGATGGAATAAGTTGGAGTGTTTCTGTTCTTTTCACTGAAATTTTGCTGAGTGGTTAAGGCGATCACCTTTTAATCCGTAGGTCTCGGGTTCGAACCCCGATGGGACCTTTTTTTCTTTTGTTTTTTTAGCTCATCTGAGCACGAAGGGCTCGGTGAGCTATTGGTATATGGGACCTCTCCGGCGTCGTCCGTATGCCGGCAACAATTTGGACCGTTCTCGCGATAAAGACTACATTTTTTATTCAATCTTGAACTTGCACAGTTTGTGTATGACCATAAAATCTCAGATGTTATTGGGTCAAATCACACCAGAAACACCAGAGTTATTGCCCCTTTTTCAAGCAAAAAGTGCGAAAATGTCCTTTTCCAACGTATAGACTTTATTTTCCATCCAATCTTCACCAAACTTTCACAGTTTGTGTATGACCATCAGTTCTCAGCAAACTCCAAAAATGGGCCAGATCGTGGTTCAAACACCAGAGTTATTGCCCTTTGTTTATTAAAAATACTCTAGTATACAAAAATGGTTATTATTCAGGATAGAGACTTCATCCAATCTTCACCAATCTTGCACAGTTTGTCTATTACCACGAGATTACAGTTGAAGTCGAATATAAGCAAGATCGGACCTACAACACCAGAGTTATTGCCCTTTGTTTGTTAACAAATATGCAAAAATGGACATTATTCAGGACAGAGACTTCATTTTTCATCCAAATCTTCACCAGTCTTGCACAGTTTGTTTATGACCATACGATAAAAGGTGAAATTGAATATAAGCAAGATTGGACCAGAAACACCAGAGTTATTGCCATTTGTTTGTGAAAAAAGATATGCAAAAATGGATATTATTCAGGATAGAGACTTTATTTTTCATCCAATCTTCACCAATCGTGAACCGTTTGTCTATGAACGTAAGACTACAGGTGAAGTCAATATAAGCATGATCGGGCCAGAAACACCAGTGTTATTGCCCCTTGAGTTTGGAAAAAAACATCAACAAGTTATAAATGATTGGCTTACACACACGATTTTTTATTCAATGTTGACCAAACTTACACAGTTTGCGCATGACCATAGAAACGATTGATAAAATTTGATTTCCAACAGTTGCAAGACTTGCATGCAGTTATTTGTACATGCAACATTAATGTCTTCAGAGTCTGTATTAACATCATTAATCATCATTGAACAGAAAATTATCAAAGAAAAAGCAAAACTGTACCTTATAGCACAGCCATCGCAATTATCGCTAGTTCTCCAAAACTGTTTGCGAAAAAATACATCAAAATCTACTGTTTCTGCATTTTCCAGAATTGTGAATGATTTAATGAAAAAGGGTCAGGTAAAAATATCGAGAAAAATGATTTGAGAACCATTAGCAGAAAAAAAAACGCACATCCACTACCCAACTCATACTTAGCCCATTGCAATAACATATGTTTTAAATCAAAATTAATCATATCCCCCTATGCGTATTGTTCAGATACCTTAATTTTCAAATCTGTCACAACAGTATGGTCTTCATCTATACTAGTTCTCAGGTGAGCGCTTTGGGCCATCATGGACCTCTTGTTTTAAATACTTTTCTTGTTATTATACTTGAGCTTTTTAGTTCCAATGCTTAAATCTTTCAAGTTAAGACATTAAATGGCATACTTCAAAAATGCGAAAATCTGTGAACAAGTCCCTTTGAATACTCGTGTTACATATTTAGCTTAATTGTGCGTTTTAATTAATAGCACATGGGCCCGCATTCACAAAGCTCCTTATGGAACACTTATGTAAATTGTTTTAAATCCTAAAATTTCTTAAGTCTGTGGCTGTTTTATTTATAGGTCTTTTTACACTAAACTGTTTGAAACTAGTAAATATTCCTCAAATATATAGCCTTTTGCTCTTTTGTAAGCAGAAATACTTGGATTTCACATACAAAATATGATCTTAAATGTTCACTGAAGTAAGACTTAGGCTGAGAATTCCATTTGGAGCTTTGTGAATATTAGCCCTGTCCTTGGTATTACAGGTATTTGGTACGTGGTGTTGTTTGAATGTTTTAGCAGAGGTGTTTACATGAGAGTCCAAAGTGTTGTTTGAATGCTGTACATATAACATTGGTCAGTACCTGGTGTTGTTTGAATGTTTTAGCAGAGGTGTTTACACGAGAGTCCAAAGTGTTGTTTGAATGCTGTACATTTAACATTGGTCAGTACCTGGTGTTGTTTGAATGTTTTAACAGAGGTGTTTACATGAGAGTCCAAAGTGTTGTTTGAATGCTGTACATTTAACATTGGTCAGTACCTGGTGTTGTTTGAATGTTTTAGCAGAGGTGTTTACATGAGAGTCCAAAGTGTTGTTTGAATGCTGTACATTTAACATTGGTCAGTACCTGGTGTTGTTTGAATGTTTGAGCAGAGCTTTTTACATGCGAGTCCAAAGTGTTGTTTGAATGCTGTACATTCAGCAGTGGTGTTTACATGCGAGTCCAAAGTGTTGTTTGAATGGTGTACATATAACACTTGTTGTCTTTTACACGCGAGTCCAAAGTGTTGTTTAAATACTGTACACGAAGCAGTGTTTTTACATGCGAGTCCAAAGTGTTGTTTGAATGCTGTACATTTAACAGTGTTGTTGACGTGGGAGTCCAAAGTGTTGTGTGAATGCTGTACATATAACACTGATTTTTACATGAGAGTCCAAAGTGTTGTTTGAATGCTGTACATATAACACTGCCGTGTTTTACTTGCGAGTCCAAAGTGCTGTTTGAATGCTGTACATTTAACACAGTTGTTTACGTGGTAGTCCAAATTGCTGTTTAAGTGCTGTACATTTAACACTGGTGCTTATATGCGATTCCAAATAGTTGTTTGAATGCTTTACTTTTAGCACTAGTGTTTACATCCGAGTCCAAATTGTTGTTTGAATGTTGTACATTTAACAGTGGTGTTTACATGCAAGTCCAAAGTCTTGTTTGAATGCTGTACATATAACACTGGTGTTTACATGCGAGTCCAAAGTGTTGATTGAATGTTGTACAATTAACAGTGGTGTTTACATGCCAGTCCAAAGTCTTGTTTGAATGCTGTACATTTAACACAGTTGTTTGCATGCGAGTCTAAAGCTTTGTTTGAATGCTGTAGATTAAACCCTGGTGTTTACATGTGAGTCCAAAGGGTAGCGTTGTCGGTAGCGTATTTAAATATCACATTTATTGCAATTCGTGTTAATGTTTTGTACGATGTAAAATGAAATAAAAAAAACTCACGTTTGAACAATTGCTTTTGTCATGTTAACAACATATATACGACAATCGTTACTTCACATCTTAAACCAGAGCTTGTTGATTTATTATTTATCGGACACGCCGACCCGATTGTTTTGAGAACAAAAAAAATACAAATATTGTACAATAATACAGGTACACCCTACATGCGATAAACCCTTGTGTTTTCCCGCTGCCCCAGTATTTTTTATGAGTCTAAAAGAG
The DNA here is from genome assembly GCA_027627225.1 of Congeria kusceri. Taxonomy (NCBI): domain Eukaryota; kingdom Metazoa; phylum Mollusca; class Bivalvia; order Myida; family Dreissenidae; genus Congeria; species Congeria kusceri. Next base: position 66,082,110 of record CM051028.1, read on the forward strand.
TCTTCAACTCCCAGTAAAGTAAAAACACTGTGGAACACTGACTTTTAAAACGTCATTACAATTGAAATTTTCATGGTGGATTTTAATTTTTATTATTGTTACTTATCCATGTATTCGTACATAACACGTATTACGCATTGTGTTATTATTGTTGTGTACCGTTATTACACTAACTATTGGGACACCCTTAATATTGGGACACCCCTACTTTTTGGAAAAAAAAACACTTTTTCGCGCCCCTTAATATTGGGACACATTTCAAAGTTGAATTATTTCGTGTCCCTAAATATTGGGACACCAAAATAACACCTTATGTTGTTACTGTATAAGCATTCCATACCCTGCCACTACAATGGTTGCATAGTGACTTGTGACACGGTATATTGCGCTTGCTTATCTATACACCTTATTGTACACCATCAGGGATATGTATGCATGTATTGGACACGTGGTTAAAACTGTGTACTCTTTTGGAGCATGGTCTTCTCAATTATGCTTCTCAATTAATTACCTTACATTAAGTCCCGAGCAAGAAATAATTGAACTTATAAACATCAGTCTACTAAAAAAGACTCCTTATAATTATTTATAATTACATATTTGATATATGTTAGTAAGCGATTATTATCCCAAAGAAATAAAAATAAGTAATTGGTTCAAGACATAGATATATGCAGCATAGCTTTAATCATATATATTGCCCTAAATGTTGGGACAAAATTTCGAGAATTATTTTTTTAATGTCCCTTAATATTGGAACAATAATTTTTTTAATTATTTTTAAGTGTCCAAATACTTAGGGTAGTTACGGTATGTCATATTTTTAGCTCACCTAAGCAGGAAGTGCTCGATGAGCTATTGGTACAGGGGACCTATCCTCCCCCCGTAGGTCGTATGCCTTAAACAATGTGTTCGTTCTCATGATATAAACTTGTATTTTATCCAAATTTGGCCAACCTTGCACAGTTTATGTATGACCATAAAATTTCGGGCGTGATTGTTATTGGGCCCGATCGCACTAGGAACACTATAGTTTTTGCCACTTTTTCATGTAAAAATGGGCACAAATAACCTTTTCCAACAAATAAACCGTATTTTCATCCAATCTTGATCAAACTTTTAGAGTTTAACTTTAATTCGTGTAACGGAAACACTACAAGTAAACGGTGAAACTGTCCCTTTAATTCGTGTAACGGAAACACTACAAGTAAACTGTGAAACCTTCCCTTTAATTCGTGTAACGGAAACACTACAAGTAAACTGTGAAACTGTCCCTTTAATTCGTGTAACGGAAACACTACAAGTAAAATGTGAAACTGTCCCTTTAAGTCGTGTAACGGAAACACTACACGTAAACTGTGAAACTGTCCCTTAAGTCGTGTAACGGAAACACTACACGTAAACTGTGACACTGTCCCTTTAAGTAGTGTAACGGAAACACTTCAAGTAAACTGTGAAACTGTCCCTTTAAGTCGTGTAACGGAAACAAGTAGGTTTTTCGATGTAAATTTTCGATGTATATAGTATTTCCTTAAACTCACAATGACCTTGTGTTCTATGTTAAGTACGAATGATAGTAATACTGAGACCAAAACAATACTTAATGCATGCGAAGATACAACATGGGGAAACATGGGGAAAGTATAATACAATATACAGATCATATATATGTGGCAGCCCACGATATTTTTATCCCAATTGCGGCCTGCATCGTTTCGAGAAAACTGACGTCAAAGTTGAGGCACGTGATTTTTATTAGAAAGTCTTTATTATTAATGGTTTTGTCCGAAACATTTGTACATTCAAAGTTTGTTATTTGGGAAAGGCAGTCCAGTAAATATATATTATATAACTTACTTGTCTTCATCATGCTACGTTTTGTATTGTATGCATGATCAAACATGAAATCTGTGTGAAACGCGAAAATTTGTCGTTATGGTGGTGTTACTTAAACTGCTCATTCTTGCCTAAAACGGATGACTGAGAAAAATGAAGCCATTTCCAGTTTCTACACATATCAGTGTATTCAAAACTGCCAATAGCTCATTTTCGCCCAGATACCGCATTTGGACCAACAATCGAATGGGCTGATATATTATTTTAAAAAATTATGTGTTTCCTATGGTGGCATAGAACTGCCTTACGATAACCACATAAGTTTCGCGATAATTATCACGTTAACCACTTAAGTATCGTGTTAACCACATAATTTTCGCGAAAAATATCACGTTAACTAGTTAGCGTTCGCGAAAAGATTCGTGTTACTACTTATTTATTGCGATATTTATCTGAATATTAAGTTACTGTTTACGAAAATGTTTCTGTTAGATAATTTATTATTAAACTAAATGACCTAAAAGTGCCTATAAGTGACATAAGTTACATTTTCTAGGTCTTCGAATTATCTAACTAACGCGAATTGTATCATGAAAATTATCTGCTAACGTAAATCATAACACGTTAATATTCCTGTTACCACTTAGTTTGCCCGAGGTGTTCCGCAATATGTTGCTAACGCGAACCTTAACACGATAATATTCCTGTTACTAGTTAATTATTATCTGGCAATGTAAATCTTAACACGATAATATTCCTGATACTACTTAATTTGTTTTCGAGGTCTTCCGCAGTATCTGAATATCGCGATATTTTTCGTGATAATTATCTAGTAACGTAAATCAAAACACGTTAATATTCCTGTTACCACTTAATGTTATGTTTTTGTTAACTGAAATCCTGGTGTCAGTTTGGGGCACTTTCAGGCCACATTTCAGTTAAGCAGAACATACATGACAAAGAAAACTATCGCGAACACTAACAAGATACAAGATAAATAACACGATACTTAAGTGGTTAACGTGATAATTATCGCGAAACTTATGTGGTTATCGTAAGGCAGTTCTATGCCACCATAGTTTCCGGTACAAGTTAAGAATCACAAATAGTTTAATGATATATAAAGATATAATAAATACAGTGATGTTATAATAACGCTCCTATATCAAGTGCCAATAGTATCATTTCACAAAGACAACATGCAGTAACTCAGGAAACGAATGGTAGAAGCTTTTCTTACACAATGAAACATGCACAACAAACACTGTCCTTGTTAAGTGGTTTAAACTGATGTGCCAGGTTCGAACTTTTATCAACGGAAATAATAATAACGTACAATTTATGACAACTGTGCCTGTTTCTGGTATGCCTAATTATATAAGTGTTAAAGTTCCGCATTGAATTTCCGTCATTCGTTTAGTTACATATAAAGCGACAAGTTATGTAGATACTATTTTAGCTCCTTGACTTAGTCATCGTTGATCTGATTGATCTCCTGCAGCCAATTGTATAACAATGGTTATAATATACCTAGGTAAATCACTTACCGCGGTCAAAATCTTGGTTAAGATACCGCGGTAGATTTTTACTTGTATAAAGCTTTTTACCGCCCGGTATCTTAACCACTGTAATTGAGCGATTTTTACCTGGGTTGTTTTACCCAGAATTCCTAATATTTATTTACGCGGAAATTTCCAAACGATCGCAGTAAGAAATCAAAATGGCCGAAATGAATGAAATTGGAGGAAAGAAATACTAGTCATGATATCTGATTAAAAACCTTCACACAGTCATAAGTTAAACAATGATATATTTGCAAAAATATGTATACAAATGTACATTGTGAAAAAACACACAAGCACTATACTGAAATGAGGATACTCAACACATCAATATTTCAACACATTTAAACTTATTATTAACAGATTTGTAGATCTGCTTCTTCAGCTATTTGGAGATAAATAAAATGTAAATCTTTTAATTAATTTTGTATATCTCCTATAATCTGTATCTAGCCTTTTTACATGAATTATACTTAAATACTTTTAACCATTATCTGAAGTTGGGCACATGTAGATTATTATAAATACTTTGCTTGTTCAATGTGTGTCCTTTTCATAACAACAAAAACAAAATAAGGATTAACTTGCATTTCATATTAAAAACATAGAGTACAGAAAACAACTCATAAAATATGCAAGTATTTCACACTAAAAAATATGCATGTATATCACGCTAATTAAATTAAATCTATTCAGTACTCTTTTTTTACTACCATCATTTCAAAGATTGGCATTTTTATTGAAATACCCCGTTTGGTGCCTCTAATATGATTCCGATTCAGACTCATCAAGCCTTCACGATGACGTGTACAATTTGTCAAAAATGTATGATGTCATCGAATCTATTCTGGGTCAGTAGACGTGTAGAAATCGTGAAGTGTACATCGGAGAATTGAAGATGCAAATTTTGATAACTTTATACTTGAATTTACGTTTAAAGTATGGCTATATATATGAGTTGATCTATATTCATAGATGAATGTCCGCCATGTTTGTTGTGGTTAAAATACTCTAACCAAGGTAAGCTAGGTGGGTAAAAATATACAGAGGTAAGTGCGTGGTTAATTTTTTGGAAATTGTTTATACAAACCATTTTACCTATGGTAGGGTTCAGGTTACTGCGGTATCATTGTTTACTGCGGTAAGAAATGTTTATACAATTGGCTGCTGAATACAACCCCATCCTAAATACCAATGAACAGTATTTCAAGGTTTCTATATTATCACTGAAATTTAAAATAACTATTTAAATACTGGGTACAAGGAAGCTTGCAGTGACACGGAAACTATTTGGAAAAGTTATATCCTTAATAAAAATAAAATGTCCCTCTACGCTTCCGTATGACTGGCATACCTAGGATCTGACACTTGTTGTCAATTCATACCATATTTTATTAAACGAGTTCAGGAATTTTTTTAGTAAGCGAGCTTACTAACGAATTTCCTGTAGAGTTTAATAAAATATTGTATGAAATGACAACGAGTGTTAAAGCTTTTATCACATGCTTTTAAACGAAATAAAACCCTTCTAATTTTTCCAAAATAAGTTGGTAAATCCTCAAAGTTGCGTACTGATGTGACGTCATTTCATGTTGACGACGTCATTTCACCAAAATAACGTCAAGCGATTGGTCAGTCAAAGAATATGTAGCCAATGAAAACGCTTAAAATGTTATCTTACACACGTGTGAGATAAAAAATATTCGTAATGGCTGTTTTACACGGAAAACAAGGTAAAGCATGTGATAAATTAAGATGCAATCTTGTGTGAGTATACTACGGTCCCCGTAAAAAGACATTATAAACATTTTATTTAGTAATTACGAAACGTATTCGGAAAATCGAAGAAAAGTATTACGAAAGAAACAAAATATCATTTCGTAGTAATGAAATGTATTTCATAAAAACGAAAATGTATTTCGTAAAAACGAAAGGTATTGCGTAAAAAACGTAATTCTTTTTTAGTGTTTCCTGTCACTGTAGGATCACCGTAATATACTGTTTTGTTTTTTTGATTAATAGGAACCAACGTAAAAATACAAGTTAAATTACTGTGCCAATCATATGTCCGGAAAGGAAAATAAATATGTGAAATGTACAAGAAAAGACACACTTAAGACACAAGAACTTTTCTATTCAAAACAGATACAAAGGAAATGTTATGCTCCATTATCCCAGTCCTAGTTTGTTTAAGGGAAGTTTTATAAATAACAGCTACATTAAAATTTTCATCTCGTCCGTACATAAACCGGTTTTCTTCAATCCTATGCCAACAAACCTATGAGAAACTCAAAATAGAAATAGCAAAAAACTAGGAGAAATATTGGAAAATCTAGTATGCCAAAAATAATCAAAGCGCTGAATGCACTAGCGTTGTTCGCTTTTGTGCAGGCACATCTCAGATGTTTCAAATGTTAACAACACACATTTAAATTTAACGGCGTAGTTTCGAAAGATAATTTGATATTTTGTCTAGAAGAAAAGCTGTTTGCAGCTTTGTATGTTTTAAAGATGATTTATTGGAAGCTGATCCTTATAACCCGTTACTGAAAATGTTAGTGCACACGTATTTTCCATATAATTCAACGTCCGATAAAACTCAATGATGAAATTGATTCGTATCTAAATGACTTATTCCCATTGCCACTTTATATCAACGGCATACACATTCCTAAAATAAATCTCTCTTTTGTTTGCGACACAGTGTTGTATATATTTATATATTCGCGTTGTTATGTTTCTCCAAATTATGTTGAAAATGCTATAGTATTGCAACTGTTAATTAGAACAGTAAACCAAATAACTAAAATAAAATAGCGAAATATCAGAGAGATATCACTGACATTCCTGTATGTCAAACAGTATGCATTATTTCTCACATTAAATTGTGAGAGCTTACTTTGAAAATATAAGTATACTGTAGATATGCAGCAATATAAATGATCATGCAGAAATTACTCATGTGTAGCCTATGGGTTAAACATGCTGGACTAATATTTAGGTCAGATACCAGTAATTCGAATCACATAGGATCCCATTATAAAACGGCGAACTTTCCAAGATTTTTTTCTAGCCTTTCCTTTATTTCAGATTGTTTAAAAATGGTATCAATTTAAAGATCAATCTGTCCTCTACTAAAATTGCAATACAAAAGATATGTCATATTACTTCTGAGAAAATGCATCTCGCTTGAATGCAGACACCGGGAGAAAACAGGGTTACGGCAGTTATATTTCGACAAAAGCCCCATACCGCAGTAAACACAACCCAAAAGTTCACCTTTCAAGTTCGATTAAATGAAATACACCAAAATGCTCCAGACACACATTGGATATACGAAATGATCACAAAGGACATGTCTGAGATTGCTAAATGGCTTTTATACCAGAAGAGAAACGGAACTCTGTAGTAATAGGCATTACTTTCGAATGGACCACAGAGGGATACACAAAGATTTACTGGTATCTAACCTTTATAGAATCAGAAGATATACTGCGTCATTAAAGGGACTATGTCAACAAAAAGGGCATTAAGGGGTTAATTTCTTTATAAAACCTTAAATTGAGACATTAATAATGGCATATAATTAAACAGTTAAAATGAGGTACTTATATTGCGAAAAACATTTTTGCATTCCGAGATAAAAATTAATTTATAATATGGATCGTGTTTTTTTTTTATATCCTTTTCATGTTTACATTTTGACGTCAGAATTGTGTTAAACCATAGTTTACACACGTTTCCTTACAAGGCAAAATAGCGCAGTTGTTTAAAGCGCTGTCTACCGGCATTTTTTTCATGTGACTCCGAAGGCGTGAGTTCGATACCCGTTTGTAGTTTTAATTTTTACAAACATTTTTGTTGATTTGTTTTTACCAAATATCTTATTGTGTGTTATAATATATATTCTCTATTTAATGTACATGGCTTCGTATAGCGCATTTCTATAATATAATTTATAGAGCAATAGGAAACCATTGACATAGACCCTTTAAAATGAGTATTCCGATTATTATTATTATTATTGTTGTTATTATTATTATTATTATTATTATTATTATTATTATTATTATTATTAAAGTTTTTCAAAGTTTAAGGTTTATATAGTTCGATCAATGGTTTATTCTTGGAGTGTTTGAAACTGCTTTCAGAGTACACAATATTAAGAAAAATACACCTATGAACAAGAATATTTAAAGTATTTATCTAAAGTTGAAAATAAACATGGAATTGAATGTTAAATACGAGTGTAGTGATCTTATAATTCACTCGTTGCTTATCAGATTAAAATATCATTATTTGAACTAGCTATTGTAAGTAAATACGTCTTGTCACATGTAAATATGTTCATTATTTGTAAATATAACTAAATTATGATATGTAAATATATATTTACAACCGATTCGCGTTCGAGTATATAACAAAGTCCTTAATATGTATGGTCCGGGTTACTTTTTCATATCGAAAGATAAAAGATAATTTATAAATCTGACATTAGACCCTACTTAAGAACCCAGGTTGACAAGTTTATGGCCTATAAAGATATTTGGTCCTATATTATGCAGTTTTATAAGGCCCAAAAAAAGAGGTTGGTTTCCGCTTACATCTGTAAACAATCTAGGTGGGGAGGTAAAATATCACTTTTTTCTTGAACTTTTCTTTCCTCGACGCATATAAACCACACAGTTTAAAAATATTGGACTGCATGTAAAATGTTTGAACGCCTCCCAGCAAGGAAACTGTGCCTTAACTATAAATAAGGTAATAGAAAAAGAGATTCCTGGCAAGAAACTTATAATATAATGTTATTAATTAGTAAAATTCATAGTCAACCTACGGCCTCAGGCCAATACGGCAGTCTTCAGCCCAATAACAAGGCCAATATGAATTCAACTAATTAATGACAATTTTATGAATTAACTTTATAATATTATGCAGCTTATTTCGGTTTTAATAGTATCAAAACTATTGTTTCGATATAAATATAAATAGTATGCAGCATATTTCAGTTTAATAGTGCAAGTTAGATCTATCATAACTATTGATTCGATATAAATATAAATAGTATGCAGCATCTTTCAGTTTAATAGTACAAATTAGATCTATCATAACTATTGTTTCGATATAAATAGAATGTAACAACGCCAGCATAAATTATTAACAATGTTTTTATTCTTTTAACTGTTTATTGTGAAATATAACAACCGAACAGAGCATAAAATAATTGCTAAAAAAAATTCTCGAGAAAGTCGCAAAAGGTGTAACACCATCAATCGATATCCAATGTGATCCGACCGAGTCTTGGCAAACCTGTCAGTATTCACCATCAATCGATATCCAATGTGATCCGACCGAGTCTTGGCAAACCTGTCAGTATTCACCATCAATCGATATCCAATGTGATCCGACCGAGTCTTGGCAAACATTCAGTAATTCACCATCAATCGATATCCAATGTGATCCGACCGAGTCTTGGCAAACCTGTCAGTATTCACCATCAATCGATATCCAATGTGATCCGACCGAGTCTTGGCAAACCTGTCAGTATTCACCATCAATCGATATCCAATGTGATCCGACCGAGTCATGGCAAACCTGTCAGTATTCACCATCAATCGATATCCAATGTGATCCGACCGAGTCATGGCAAACCTGTCAGTATTCACCATCAATCGATATCCAATGTGATCCGACCGAGTCATGGCAAACCTGTCAGTATTCACCATCAATCGATATCCAATGTGATCCGACCGAGTCTTGGCAAACCTGTCAGTATTCACCAACACATTCTGTAACCATTCTGACCGAGTCTTGGCAAACCTGTCAGTATTCAGTATTTAACCATTCTTAGACTTAACAATAAAGAATAAACACTGACTCCAACTTTTAAACGTCTAATTCACTAAAGCATTTTGTTTAAGAATATTCTTGAAAAGTCCAAGTATGCTCCAGCGTATGATTAAGACCTTCTTGAAAAGTTGAAGACGATGACTAGATGTGAAATAAAATGAATAATTTACTAAGAACATTTTCAAATTCCTTACGTTTAGCCTTCCACCAGCCCCTTTTCAGCTGAATCCTCTCTTGTCATTGTGAAGATGATGTCGGTGAGTTGACAGAGCAAACGCTCAGCTAACTCGCCGATCCCCTTCCCTTTCTGAGGTAATCCAATCCAATTTAAATCCAAATATTAATAAAAAATGTCATCATATTAGATATATAATTAGGTTAGATACCAGTAATTCCAATTCGTGTAGGGTCCGATTATAAAACGGCAAACTTTCCAAGCAATTTTCTAGCATTTCCTTTATTTCAGATTGTGCAAGTCTGGTATCAATTTAAAGATCAATCTGTCCTCTCCCACAATTTGCAATAAAAAAGATATGTCTTGTTACTTTTAAGAAAATATATCTCACTTGAATGCAGGCACCGGTAGAAAACAGGGTTTCAGCAGTCATATTTCGATAAAAGCCCCATACCATCAGTAAACACACCCAAAACGTTCACCTTTCAAGTTAGCCTCCAATGAAATGCAGCAAAATGTTGCATACACGCATAGGATATTAGACATAACCACAAAAGGCATGTCTGAGATTCCTAAATGTCTTTTATGCCAGAAGAGAAGAGGAACTCTTTAGTAATAGCACTACTTTCAATGGACCACGGAGGGATTCACAATGATTTACTGGTATCTAACCATTATAAACAAACGCTAAATTTGAAGAATATTTCAAGGGATGTAAATCTGTGTTTTCGTGGTCGTCGTCGTCAGGATTTCATTATTCGATCATTCGTCACTTGGTTGACCCGGTCCAATACATTAATAAGTGCGAACGTTGCCCTTGTTCACTTTATTTTGTGGGAGTGCTACATGTAGCAATTTTTAGTAAAAAATATAAAGCGCAAATTTACTTATGCTGAGCGTTTTAAAATGGCGTCAAAAAACTTGCCATCTCGTATAAGGCCGAGCTTATCCTGAATCCTGATTTGCTGAATCTCGTATTGGCCGCGTTTTTCCATGTTGGCCGAGTTTTTTTTCCGTATTGGCCAAGTTTTGGAATTTATTGGCGAGGTTTACATCGTATCAAGCGAACAAACTGACCAGATTCTCGTCTAATATTATAAAGTCAATTAATAATATAGGCGAAAAGTGTTCTTTTTTCCCGAAAGTCAGAACAAGGTTACTGATTAATAGGCAAAAAAAATGTGTTAGGGCCGGCTGAAAAAATTTGGGGGAGGAGTCGGGTAAGCGGAAACAAACAACTTTTTTACGCCTAATGCAGGCTGGTAGTGCATACAGGCATCAGTACGACAGAGATGACTGAGTTGCTTACCTGATCCGTGTTCCTAAAACAGGCTGAGCCTTATGTTCAGGCTAAAGACTAAGACAGAAAGCACGTTTATGACGTATCAAACGTAACGTCTTATATTTGTTAAACGACAAGAATGTATGTCTCATTTAAACTTTTTTTTTTCGTTTACATTAAAATATAAAAATGAATAAATGAATGAATGCATGCATGCATCAATGAGTGAATGAATAAATCGACTAATCAATAAATACATTACTCTAACAAGTACTCAATCACTTAAGTGTACTTCAGACTGTTCGGAATAGTAATTGTTGTCAGTGTCAATTTCATTACATATGTACATGTATACAACACACCCAGCTGGCAAAGCTAAATTTACATTTCTGGCACGCTTCTTCTTCAAATTAGTTTACAAATCCGCTAAAAAGTAGTATCCGTATTCTTTCCAATTCTTTATGTTATTGCGCGCAATTTCCCGGTACCTTGCCTGTTTCAGAGCGGTTAATGTGACGCTCTTTTTTTACCATTTTCATTTCTTCTTCTGTTTTGATGCAACCAGTTGCTGCCTCCTGTTTTCAGCCTTTTACTGTATATACATCTTGGTCTGCAGCAATGTAATATTACATGTCTACCATAGAAAATCATAAAATGCGCGGCGTCATTTTTGTCGATGGTAACATTTTCCTCCACACGCTTGAGCGTGCACAAAAATGTACTGTTAAATGTATTCTTGTGAAAATTGGAGCTCTTCACGAAAATGATAATTCTTAAATTAAATATGAATTTCAGAGAAATGTCATTTTTTCGAATAAATCAGCGTTGAATTAACAAGTTAAATTTGAAAAGTCATTTTTGGACGAAAAGGTAACAAATTTCTCCATATGCCATAAACATTATAAGTTTGTGATAAGCGGACAGATTAAAATAATATTTCCTTTTAAAGTGTAAGGATTAAATGATGTTATGTACAAAAAATACCGAATATAAAATACCTCAGGAAACAGAAAAAAAAAATTACTACAATTTCAAGTTTTGATTTTCTTGCTTTTCTTTCACAAAATTTTACAAAATCTAAAACATTTTATTTTGTATATAGAGAATATTAGTGAGAGTTGGATAAAGATGAAGTTTATCATGCGAGGCTTAGAAACAGATGAACGCGAGGCTTGCCAAGCGCTCAAATGTTTCGTGCCGAGCATGATAAACTTCATCTTTATCCAACACTCACCTAATATTCTATTTATCCTATTATCACCCCGTGGAATCATTGCGACCATAACGCGAGCGTTATGTGTATAAACGTAGCAATGCAGCTTCCTTCGGTGTTACGCTATTACTCTTAAGAAAGGTCAGTGTTACGCTATTACTCTTAAGAAAGGTCGGTGTTACGCTATTACTCTTATGAAAGGTCAGTATTACGCTATTACTCTTATGAAAGGTCAGTATTACGCTATTACTCTTAAGAAAGGTCGGTGTTACGCTATTACTCTTAAGAAAGGTCGGTGTTACGCTATTACTCTTAAGAAAGGTCGGTGTTACGCTATTACTCTTAAGAAAGGTCAGTGTTACGCTATTACTCTTAAGAAAGGTTGGTGTTACGCTATTACTCTTAAGAAAGGTCGGTGTTACGCTATTACTCTTAAGAAAGGTCAGTGTTACGCTATTACTCTTAAGAAAGGTCAGTGTTACGCTATTACTCTTAAGAAAGGTCGGTGTTACGCTATTGCTCTTAAGAAAGGTCAGTATTACGCTATTACTCTTAAGAAAGGAAAGTGTTACGCTATTAATCTTAAGAAAGGTCGGTGTTACGCTATTACTCTTAAGAAAGGTCAGTATTACGCTATTACTCTTAAGAAAGGTCGGTATTACGCTTAAGAAAGGTCGGTGTTACGCTATTACTCTTAAGAAAGGTCAGTGTTACGCTATTACTCTTAAGAAAGGTCAGTGTTACGCTATTACTCTTAAGAAAGGTCGGTGTTACGCTATTACTCTTAAGAAAGGTCAGTATTACGCTATTACTCTTAAGAAAGGTCGGTGTTACGCTATTACTCTTAAGAAAGGTCGGTCTTAAGAAAGGTCGGTGTTACGCTATTACTCTTAAGAAAGGTCGGTGTTACGCTATTACTCTTAAGAAAGGTCAGTGTTACGCTATTACTCTTAAGAAAGGTCGGTGTTACGCTATTACTCTTAAGAAAGATCGGTGTTACGCTATTACCCTTAAGAAAGGTCGGTGTTACGCTATTACTCTTAAGAAAGGTCGGTGTTAAGCTATTACTCTTAAGAAAGGTCAGTGTTACGCTAGTACTCTTAAGAAAGGTCAGTGTTACGCTATTACTCTTAAGAAAGTCCTGGGGCCAAGCTCAAAAATGAGTTAACGAAAAATCTGGATAGAGTTAAATATAGGGGTCACATGCATGTACATTTAATCATTGATTCTGGACCTTTGCATTTATACTTTGTTTAAGGTTTTAATGCAGCACTTATTTAATAACAACCGTAATTTTGTGTTAAATTCATCAAAATAATAGAGTGTTTTTCACGAACAGTTAATCCTCTGTAAACACGGGGCCAGACCGTGTTCATAGAGGATTATCCATGATTTTATTCTCACAGTCAAAAACTGTGCAACTGTACCTTTAAACATCAACGTTATTGATGCAAAATAGTTGAATAATTTCTTAAAGCCACAATAAATGTGACATGAAATGGCCAAATTCGGACTCTACAATTAAACGGCCCTCTTAAATTGTCTCATCGTCGGATACCACCGGCTGCTGATTACGCTTCTCTCCATAGGAATGATTACGCTTTTCTGCATAGGAATGAAGAGTAACGTAATGAATTGATCGTGGGTGTCCGACGATGATATTGTCTGTCTTAGTATGTGTTCACGCTGGCATATAACATACATGGGTTGCATGCATGGTTAACATACAGGGAAGTTTGCTGGATATGGTTTTTTGCAAAACGCTAATCCGCCAAGTAAAATTGTTATAAACACTAGATTTATATTAACAGCCGATTGACGTTTCGACGCGAATTAAATATAACAACTGACGTTTAAGGCGTTGTTGTTTCCGCGGATATGTTGATATGCATGTAGGAAGAACAGTTCCTATTATGAACCACACTCAAGATAACCAGTATGTTTTACATTACCAATATTATATTTATTTGCACTAACGCTGCAAAGCTACAGACGGTATTAAAAGTTGTAGATATGCAGTCCGATCTCTTCCGAATAATATCGAGATTTGTGTTTAACATAAAAAATGCTACGCATGGTGCTATACTGAAAACGGTAATGGGCGAGACGGCATTTTCGAATCGAACTGCCGTATAACATCAGTTGATATATCAACGTTATATGTTAAACAAGAAATATATACGTATATATTCAAATGTAATTTTTATGTAATGTCTTGAATACACCTGAACGGCCTTCTGTTTTAAGTAATACACTGACTATTATTAACGCATTACTCCGTAAAATTAATTTGAGGCGTGTCGGGGGGAAACCGGGCTTTATGCACGTGCGTAATCATTCGTCTCGTATCAGCCTGTGCAGTCCGCACAGGCTAATCCGGGACGACACTTTCCGCCTTCTGTGGATTTATGTTTAGAAGAGACTTCCTTAAAACAGAACAAACCATAAAAGCGGAAAGTGTCGTCCCGGATCAGCCTATGCGTCACTTTACGCACGTGCATTAAGTCCGGTTTTCCCATGACACGCCTCATAATATATTATGCATAAGGCAATGACGTCGGCAATAAGTGCCACTGCACAGCACTAAAGATACTGCTTTAGATAACGTCCGCTGCTGAAAATGTTGCGAATATTTATGGTGTGTCCTATATCAGTATTGCAACATAAATTAAGCCCGTTATCAAAGGTCTCACCAAAAGTGTTGTTGCTTTGAAAGTGCTAAAATGGATATGAAAATTAATGTTCGTGCTTAAGCAATTTACAAATAATTAAAATTAATGAAGAACCTTATAGCTCTGAGTGCAGTTCTCCGGGTGCATTCATTCGCGAATATTTAGGTAAACAATGTGCATATCGAATTAGTACGGTGTTCCGTTAAAGCCACTCGTTGTTTCGCACTTTCGACATATGATTTACAAGCGCGAGAACGCGAGAACACGATACGAAATAGCGAAATCGCGATTCGAAATTGATTACGAAATTGATAAATTAATATCGCGATATCGCATCGTACTCTCGCGCCCTCGCATCGTGTTTTCGCCCGCCGAAATGACTTGACTGCGCATATGCAACCGGAAGGCGAGAGTACGATATGTCCATCGTTGTTTCGCAATTTCGACCTATGCTCAAGCGAAAACGCGAAAACACGATGCGAGATCGCGATATTAGTTTTGCAATCGTACGGAATCCCGTTAGGGCCATCGTCTATGAATGGGTTAATTTTAAACGCGATGTTCGATAGTACGATGATGAACACGCGAAATTGCGATAGTACGATAACGAAAACGCGACAACACGATGATGATAACGCAATATTACGATAACGATAACGCGATACTACGACAGTACGATGATGATAATGCGACAGTACGATAATGAAAACGCAATAACACGACAGTACGATGGGGAAAATGCGACAGTACGTACGATGATGATAACACGAAATTATATCGCATTATCGTCATCGTACTGTCGTAGTATCGCGTTTTCGTTATCGTAATGTCGCTTAATCATCATAGTGTTGTTTTCGTTATCGCAGTATCGTGAGTTCGCGTTTTCATCATCGTATTATCGAGTATCGCGTTTAAGATCAACCCATTCATACGCGATGGCTTAACGGGATTCCGTACAGTCTCGCATCGAAAACGAGAAAACACGATGCGAAGTTGCGAGATTTCGATGCGAGATCGCGATTTTTACTATGCGAAATCGCGATCATATTAATTTCGCGATATCGCATCGTACTCTCGCAATTTCGCATCGTTATTTCGCTACTTCGTATCGTGTTCTTGCGTTCTCGCGCTTGTAATCCATACGTAGAAGGTGCGAAACAACCAGTGGCACTAACGGAACACCGTAAATGAGTCCATTCAAAATAACTGGCTGTTCAAGGCGAGTCTAGAATGTAAATCAACGGAATGTGAACCGATGCCGTCAGTGCAAGCCAGAGCTGTACAACGGTGAAATGTAGACAGTTGGCATTCGAGCACATTGCTGAAGATTGTTGCTGAATTATAACCATTCATCCTTTATTCATATAATGTTCAATCTTTTAAAGGGACTTGTTCACAGATTGTCACATTAACAAAAAGCAAAACTGCAAAATTAAAGCATCTCAATTAAAAAAACAACAACTCGATTACGTCTTGTATTAGAGTGTTTGTTTGTTTGGATTTTTCGCCGTATATAACAGTATTTCAGTCATATAACGGCGGTCAGCTAACCTACTCAGATTTTTTCTGGGCAAGCTTAGCCGATCTTAGCAGTTTAATCAGTACCAAGTGCATATACTCAGCTGACTTGAATCAAGGGTAGAGGAAGAAATTATTTCATGACCAATCCCCACAAAAGTTTATGTGGCCGGGCTGGGGCTCGAACCCACGAATTCCGAATTGAGAGTCCAGCGCTCTACCAAGTGAGCTAGCCGGGTCCCGCTGTCTCATATTAGACTGCCGGGCTGAGTGGTTACCGTGTCTAGTATTAGACTGCATGGCTAAGTGGTTACCGTGTCTCGTATTAGACTGCATGGCTGAGTGGTTACTGTGTCTCGTATTAGACTGCATGGCTACGTGGTTACCGTGTCTCGTATTAGATTGCATGGCTGAGTGGTTACCGTGTCTCGTATTAGTCTGATGGCTAAATGGTTACCGTGTCTCGTATTAGATTGCATGGCTGAGTGGTTACAGTGTATCGTATTAGACTGCATGGCTGAGTGGTAACCGTTTCTCGTATTAGTCTGACGGCTAAATGGTTACCGTGTCTCGTATTAGATTGCATGGCTGAGTGGTTACAGTGTCTCGTATTAGACTGCATGGCTGAGTGGTAACCGTTTCTCGTATTAGACTACATGGCTGAGTGGTTAGCGTGTCTCGTATTGGACTGCCGCGCTGAGTGCTTACCGTGTCTCTTATTGGACTGCATGACTGAGTGGTTACCGTGTCTCCTAGTAGACTGCAGGGCTGAGTGGTTAGCGTGTCTAGTATTAGACTGCATGGCTGAGTGGTTACCATGTCTCGTATTAGATTGCATGGCGGAGTGGAACCGTTTCTCGTATTAGACTGTATGGCTGAGTGGTTACCGTGTCTCGTATTAGACTGCATGGCTGAGTGGTAACCGTGTCTCGTATTAGACTGCATGGCTGAGTGGTAACCGTGTCTCGAATTAGACTGCATGGCTGAGTGGTACCGTGTCTCGTATTAGACTGCCGGGCTGAGTGCTTACCGTGTCTCGTATTAGACTGCATGACCGAGTGGTGCCGCTTCTCCTATTAGACTGCAGGGCTGAGTGGTATGCGTGTCTAGTATTAGACTGCATGGCTGAGTGGTTACCGTTTCTCGCATTAGACTGCATGACTGACTGGTTAGCGTGGCTAGTATTAGACTGCATGACAGAGCGGTTACCGTGTCTCCTATTAGACTGCCGGGCTGAGTGGTTACTGCGTCTCGTATTAGACTGCATGGCTTAGTGGTTACCGTGTCTAGTGTTAGACTGCCCGGCTGAGTGGTTACCGTGTCTAGCATTAGACAGCATGGCTGAGTGGTTACCGTGTCTCGTATTAGACTTCATGGCTGAGTGGTTACCGTGTCTCGTATTAGACTTCATGGCTGAGCGGTTACCGTGTCTCGTATTAGACTGCATGGCCGACTTACAAACGTTTCATAATTGTACATATATTTTAATTGTGGTTTGCATAACATTTAACACCCCTGATATAGACATACATGTATATTGGAAATACAATTTTATTTCCGATATACAGGTATGTATGTAAAGGGGGCATTTAAGATCGAACATGATAAATGGTTAACTTTGTAACGTTGCTCGTCATATATTTTGATTTTTTTTTATGAAATAAATGTTCAGAAGATGCTTTGGTGAAAACGCGTTTTGCGAGAACTGTTTAATCCAGAAATAAGTGGAACTGACGGTATTTTTTTATGTGAACAGTATCGAAACAGGTTAGATACTAGTAAATTGTTCGACATCCTTGGGTGATCCAGCTGAAACTAGGCCGTATATCAAATAGTCCGTTTTGTTTCTTGTGTTGAAAGGGGCTATGTCAACTAAAACACGTTTCCTATTGCACTATAAATAATATTAGACGATAGAAATGTGCTATACTAAGGCATGTACATTAAATATGGAATAAATAATATAATACATAATTAGATATTTGATAAAACTATGCAGCAAAAATGTTTGTAAAAATTGTAACCCCAAGCGGGTATCGAAAACACGAATACTCACAATTCTGACGTCAAAATGTAAACATGAAAAGGGCAAAACAAGTACGGCCCACATTTTAAATTGATCTGTATCTCGGAATGCGAAAACTGTTTTCCCATTGCATATACCTTATTTTGACCATTATATGCCATATTAAATATCTTATTTTCAGATATGTTAAAAATATTACCCGCTTGAGGCTCATGTCGTTGACATAGTCCCTTTAAGAGACATTTCGCATAACAGTCAGTCAAACACTGGTTTAAATGGTTATTTCGTGTAAACACCGTGTAACCTGTGCATTTTTTGACTTATCGTGACACTGATATAGAGAATACTAGGTTAGTGCTGAATATAGAGAAGTTTATCTTGCGAGGCTTAGAACACCGGAAACGCGAGTCTTCCGACGTTCGAGCCAAGCAACATAAACTTCTTTATATCCAACACTAATCCTAGTATTCTACTTATCCCATCATTTGTTCTTCCAAACAATATAAAAACAAGAGGGTCATGATGGCCCTAAGCGCTCACCTAAAATCCTGTACAGATGAAGACCGTACAGTTGTGACAGTTTTGAAAATTAAGGTATCTGAACAATACGCAGAGGGGGATAGGATCAATTTTGATTTAAAACATCGGTTAGTACGATGGGCTAACTAAAGTATGAGTTGGGTAGTGGAAAAAATGTGCTGTGTTTTTGCAAATGGTTCTCAATTCGTTTTTCTCGATACTCTTCCTTGACCCTTTTTATTTAGTCATTGACAATTCTGGAAAATGCAGAAACAGTAGATTTTGATGTCTTTTTCGCAAACGGTTTGGAGAACTAGTTGCAATGCGATAATTGCGATGGCTATGCTATAAGGTAAAGTTCTGATTTTTCTTTGATAATTTTCTATCCAATGATAATAAATGATGTCAATGCAGGCTCTGAAGACATCAATGTTGCATGTACAAATAATTGTATTCAAGTCTTGCAACTGTTGGAAATCAAATTTTATCAATCAATTTTTATGGTCATGCGCAAACTGTGTAAGTTTGGTCAACATTGAATCACAAATTGTGTGTGCAAGGCAATCATTGATAACTTGTTGTTTTTTCCAAACACAAAGGGCAATAACTCTGGTGTTTCTGGTGCGATATTGCTTATATTCGACTTCACCTTTAATCTTATGGTCATAGACAAGCTGTGCAAGATTGGTGAAGACTGGGTGAAAAATGAAGTCTCTATCCTGAATAATGTCAATTTTTGTATATTTTTTATCATAAACAAAGGGCAATAACTCTGGTGTTTCTGGTCCGATCTTGCTTATATTCGACTTCCACTGTAATCTCATAATAATAGACACACTGTGCAAAATTGGTAAATATTGGGTGAAAAATGAAGTCTCTATCCTGAATAACGTCCATTTTTGTATATTTTTTTTCACCAGCAATAAATCTGGTGTTTCTTGCCCCATTTTGCTTATATTCAATTTCACCTTTAATCTTATGGTCAAAGACAAACTGTGAAAGATTGGTGAAGATTGGATGAAAAATGAAGTCTCCATCCTGAACAATGTCCATTTTTGTATTTTTTTAACATAAACAAAGGGCAATAACTCTGGCGTTTGAGCCACGATCTGGCCCATTTTTTGGCGTCTGATGAGATCTGATGGTCATACACAAACTGTGAAAATTTGGTTACGATTGGATGGAAAATAAAGTCTATACGTTGGAAACGGGCTTTTTTGCAATTTCTTTTGCATGGAAAAGGGGCAATAACTCTGGTGTAACTGGTGTGATCTGACCCAATAACAATCCCATCCGAGATTTTATGGTCATACACAAACTGTGAAACTTAGGTCAAGACTGAATAAAGATGTAGTCTTAATCGCGATAACGGACCAAATTGTTGACGGCACACGGATGACAGGCGCTTGACGACGGACGACGCCGGAGAGGTCCCCTAAACCAATAGCTATTTCGTGCTCAGGTGAGCTAACAAACGTTTAATAAACCGTGGAATTCATTAACTGGTCGTACAACTGCTTTTACTAGTCTAGTGAATGCACGAATGGTAATAAAGAAGTAGTCCGAAAAAAATCTAGAAATACAATAACCAAAACTTTTAACAAGTTTTATTGTACATGTTTGCATGTTTAGCACAAAAATACTAAGTAATTGAATAGTAACTTTCACAATGAAAAGGACCTTGACAGTCAACAAAGTGTCATTTAATAAAACTGCTTTTAAACAGCTGAACACAAGTAAAATAGTCTTTAGGAAACCTATTCAACTGCATTATATTTTTTGAAATCATTTCTATCATTTTGTTCGATTGCATCCTATGTAAAATAATATCTTCCAGGTTCTTGATGTTCCGTCCACAATTAAGGAAGGTCTGCTAGACAGGTTTTGTGTTGTTTTATATGATGGGGAGCCATACCCAGGGAGGATAATGGAGGTTGATGAAGAGTGTTAAACTTTACTGCAATGCATTGTGTCGGACGAAATAGGTTCTTTTGGCCACTGAAGGCAGATGAGTGCTGGTATGTAAGGGATAACATAATCACACTGTTGTCTGCTGAACCCGAATTAGATACGGGACGACATCGAGAACTTCCGAGGCCCGTGTGGGAAGCAATTGCAGACAAATTAGGCTTATGAACATAACTTAGTCTGTTAGTTTAAAGGGGCGTATCGACGGTAGGTCGACACAAACATTTGCAAAAATTAAGTTTATTTACAAAGAAGTTATATTGCATTATTGTTAAATATGTTAATCTTGCTTCTAAAAACAGTAGGCACACGTATATAATTGTATTATATTAAGACTGGTCATCGGTGACACTTTCGCGGGTTCGGGTAAATAAGTAGTTGAAGTAAATCAATAAGAATTAAATGTGCATGATCATCGATGCACTATTGATTAACTGTACATATCGTAGGAAGATTTTAATTGAACATATTATTCAGTAGGCGTGAAATCGAAACCTGTTGGAACTGTCTATCCACAAAACAATTTCTTGTCTTAGTGTATATTTTTTCTTAAAGATGCCAACACTACTGTTGGTAGATCTTCCTGGATAATACGTTGGAGAAAATACTTTTTTTACGATGTGTCTATAGCTATATTTATGTAAAATACCGTCAATGTGCCCCTTCAGTGAATGAACTGTTGTTTGTTTGTTTAAATGGTGTTTATGATTTGATTTCCATACCACTTGTAAAACACGTTATAATTTAATACAAGTACTGTTGTCAACACCGTTACTTTATGTCAACTCCGTTACGTGACGTTAAATTAATGAAATACGAGTTAGCATGTATCCATTAATAATATTAACATTATCATACAATGGCAATCAATTGCACCATATTTACTCAATAACTGATTATGTATGCGGAGAAATGCATTTTTTTTTAAACAAAACGAACTGCTTTGGATTTTGTACTATTTCGGATTTTATATTAACTGTCCACTTATTTGGGGAGCAATTTATAATATATATTTTCACACAAATAATCACTAAAATTAATAATGTTAAATTTTTGCTTAAAAGTATGAAAAACTTCAGTATTTAATCATTTTTGTTTTGTAACGCAGTTGACATTTTTGTGTTGTTACATATTAAAAATCTCAAGTAGAGGCTCAATACAAATATAACAATAAATTGTACGTCCGAAATGTAAGACTGTAATGATTATTCTAATTAGTAAACATATTGGACAAACAATATTTGTGTTTTTGAATTGTGTTATGTTGATGCTACTGTACCATAATTCTGGAATGGCCCACACAACTGCGTAATGATCCTTACTATTTGTGATCTATAAATAAATCAATACACAATAAATGACCATGACCTTTGTGCTCGTTTTCAAAACCACGGAAACGAAGCATATGTATGACTGCAAATTTAATCTGGCTGTTTCGGAAAACATGTTTGCGTATTAATTTTTTTAATACAATGTATGTAAACTATCTTCAAAAGACCAGAAAATGCGATCGGCAAAAGTAAACAATGCGACTGTATCGTGAAAACGCAGTCCGTGCACGCGACAAGTTTATTTCCACAGTGTGGAATACAGCAAAGTTTATTCCACGGGGTTTTATGTCGTCAACGACAGCGTGAAGATGGGATAAAACTTAAATTTGCAGCAGTATCTTTATAGTTAAGCATGTGCTGTTGTCGAATTCGCGAAAGCATTCAGTATTTCATAAGGGTGACTACAGTCAATCCAAGGGCAAAGCATTTTCTTCGAAGAAATGTATCTTAATTATTACAAATGTTTACATTTGAGGGAAACATCTTTTTAAATACTAGTAGACCTGGGCAGATATTCACAAAGCTCCTAAGGGAAAAATCTTAACTGAAGTTGTACTTGAGTGGATTAAAATCAAATTTTCTCTGTGATATCAAATGATTTTTTGTGTACAAAACGGTACAAAATGAAATATCGAAGCAATATTTACTAGTTTGAAACATTTTACAGCAAAAAGACCTCTACATCAAACAACCACAGGCTTAAAGAAATTTACGATTTGAAGGATTTTACTTAAGTTTCCCCTAAGGAGCTTTGTGAATACGGGCCCTGCACTTCCAACATCTGAAGTAAAGACAAGAAGCGTACAACGCCAGGAGATTTTGCAATTTTACTATTGGGCCCTATGGAATTTACTGGTTTCTAACCCATATTGAAACGGCAGACTAAAAGATTCAGTCGAATAATGATTATTCCACGCCTTGTTGGTGTTGTTTTGTACGTAAAATCGTATGAATGCACAAAAAACACAAGAAGACAGAAAGACACGTTTCCTTTCTTTTCTTATACAATGCTCAGCTGTAGGAATGGGAAAAAAATATTTGGATCAATAAATAAAATCAACAGAAGGAGGTATTCTGTATAAAATATCAAAATACTGTGAACACTTGAAACATGACTAGATTCCTACACGTATACACGCAGACGACATCATTGTTTGACAATATTATGGCAGTCACAGGGCCCCCAAAAGTCTTGGCGTTTCGTGACCAATATTTCCCCGCACAGGCTTACGAACGTTCTTTCCGGTGTACAAATAGTGAAACCTCGTTCGTACACTGGGTTGAAACCCAGCGATTTGAAAAGAGCGCTGTTATAGTGTGCGTTTTGATTCTGAAAGCCCTCGTAGTTCCCGCCACTTTTCGTGCTCTGATGTACCGCCAACACCGTGTCAGTGACGTCAACGACGTCAATTTCTAGTTCACAAATCGTGTGGCCCACTATCCAATTATCGAACGCCAGTCTACCGACTACGACGTCGATGATTTTAGACCACGGAAACGCTGAGTTTGTTATAAAAAAGTCCTCAGCGTTAGCTCCAAAAAGTTCACCTCTAGCCTTAGCAATTGTTTCAATCCCTGAAAACATTTCACTCTCCTGTAACGTTACATCCATCACGTTAGTTCTACGTCCTACAATCATATACGGTCGTGTTAACTTTTTATTGCGTATAACAGACTGCATGGTTTCCACAAACATATCAGTAAAAAGAATATCCGAATTGACGTATCCGAAAAGAGTACTCGTTATACGTTCTTTAATTATTTCCAGAAACATCCATTTCAACACGGGAGATCCGCCCCCTCGGTGTTGTGATATGGGTAAAACACTCGCTCCATAAGCCTTTGCAAGGTCCGCGTCTTCACTAGAATTTGTAAATACAACAACATCCACCATCGGTCTTAACTGTGCCCAATTCCGCATCGTTATGTTATGCACAGTCTTCTTTTCGGTACTGTTAGTTTCCGGCCACGTGGTGAACAACGTGACAATCGGGTTGCGTAAAGCTCTGTGAAGGGCCTTGGAAGAATTTCTTTCAAGGCAAACTGAGATCACGCCATTAACGGACGAGATAAGATTTTGTTTAACTTCAGGTTTGTTGACTATGTTCTTGCACAACTCCGGCATAACAGATTCAATATTGCGGGCGCCCGTTCCCCGTATGTACATGGACACGCCTTCGATGACGTCATTTGCCGAGCACGTGCGAACATTCTCCTTCCGGGTGTAGTTAAAGCCCAAAAACGTCATGTTGAGAACCGTTAAAACCGACAGAATCGCCAAAAACCGGAATGTGATATTGTTGACGGACATTCGAAAATAGTTGCCACAACGGTCGAATAAAAATGATGTCACAGGAACACAGGTTTCATTCCACTAATTTCAGTTGCTATCTAGCGTAATACAACAATTGTCGTTACTGTTCGCGAGATTCATTGGTTTCATTACCGGTTTAAGAAGTAAACACCAATAATTTTAGATAACGCACTAGCATATCATATTACAAAAGTGGTTACAGACGTTTGCAAAAAGGTGAACCATATGCAAATCAATCTAGTATTTGATTCAATCATTGTATTCAAATATCACGTGTATTACGGTCAACCTATTTTACACAAACGAGCACGCGGTCAAGCGTGTGATTTGCTTGTGATTATAGAGGAATTGACATTAATCTGTTAACGACAGCTGTGAAGGAGTTTAAAACAACTTGAACGGTCTATCACGCGTGCTGGTTGTTTTCAGATTTCTGCAAGTCTATTCAGCGACGACTTAAGACAGCCATTGCAAAGGTGGCAGTCGTGCTATACGGAATCCGGGCGCGATGTTCCTTCCCAACACACGTTGTCAGTTAACAGCAATACCGCAGCTGAAATTAACCAAATGAACGTCGTTAGCTATCCAGTATATTTATTTACTTAATAATGGTAGTACAACTATACTAACATTACAACAGTAACACTCATCATACATTTGGATTGAAAGTGGAATCAAAGAAGAACCTTTGCTAAATTGTATAATCAGCGAGTTGTTTTGTCCATGTTTTTCTTCTGAACAGTCGAAAATGAACATGTATATATGCTCAGCCGAGGGTTACTGGAAATACCAAAATCTGCCGAACTCTACATAAATCTACCGAAATCTACATGAATCTTCACAAAAGTACATTATAACCATGGATAATTTTAAATAATCATACTAGAAACAATATGTGATAATAACAATACATATACAGTGCATTAATACAGTTTATTCGCCATATAGATTCCTGTAGATTACTGTCAATTCATGTAGATTTCGGTATTTCCAGTAACCGCTGAGCCGACTGTTGCTTTAGGCTACACAACACCAATCGATGATGAACAATACAGTTCTTTCGTTATCAAGTTTCGCTGATTTAAGTTTTTGTCATTTTCGCGAACTTGTTTAGCAAATATTAAACATGAAATATCGTATGCACACTTTAAAATATTAACCGTCACCATGCAATGCTTTAATGTCACGTAAAGACATGCTGGATAAAATCACAAAACTTTTTTTTTTAATATCCGATCAATGCGGAGCTTCACAACCCACCCTCGTGTTACTAAACCCACATCCGGCGTAAAAAGGTGTGAACTGGAAATTTAGAACATTTGTATGTAATTCAAGACGTATTTGGTAACAAGTTACATATCTTCCATGGATTCATCTGAACATTTATAATTATTATTATCATTATTATTATTATTATCATTATTATTATTATTATTAGTAGTAGTAGTAGTAGTAGTAGTAGGAGTAGTAGTAGTAGTTGTTGTTGTTGTATAGTAGTAGTAGTAGTAGTGGTAGTAGTAGTAGTAGTAGTAGTAGTAGCAGCAGCAGCAGCAGCGGCAGCAGCAGCAGTAGTAGTTGTAATAGGGGTGTAACGATATCACTGGCCCATATCGCGATATACCGCAATATTTTACAATATATCGCGATATATACCGCGAAATATTGCCCATATTAAACAGCGCAGTTTCTCTTCATGTCTCACTAATATTACCGTACACACGCATTTATTAACATAATTTTAATGTTTAAATACCAATCTATTCAATTTAAAGTACCGTACACTATATTTTTTTTAATCTGTTTAAATACTATCAGATTCATTATAAATTTTCATACTTCCATATATTTTGTATTTGTATGCACATTGTATTAAAAATTTGTATTAAAACGTGCACACACTGCTCATGGCAAAATTGAAGTCACAGAGAACAACAAACACCATAAATTTCAACTGGATAGGAAGTTATAAAGTCGAAAATTAAGAAAATCTTAAAATACTTAACTTTTACTATTTGACTTTTCAACCAAGAAAGGCATTGTTTCAAGATTTCAACAAGCAACTGCAATATAAATCTAAGAATATCAATATTTAATATTTTTTATATGCACCTGCTTAACAGAAAAGTCGTTCCAAACACAAGCTTATAAATAAATTTTTACTGATTTTCAACTAGGTAAGAATAACAAATGGATCTTTATAAGTATTGTCACAGCATCGATTGGCCTCTCCAAAATATCAAATATAACCATTCAGCGTCAGAATTGTATGCATTTATTTCAATAAGTTTTCCGTAATGTCGTTATTTTTGGCTATTGTCACACAACACTTAATTATATTTTACAGTTTTGTATTTGAAAGAAACATTCCGTCAGCTATGCGAAATAAATTTTTATGCCAGTTAATTATAACCTGATAAAGTTCTTCAATATGCAATAGAAATGTTCACAAAGTATTTTTTTTAATCAGCAATTCAACAATTACGTTTCAAACACAATATATTGGAGCCGGTATTTATAGAAAATACAAAATCACTAAACCGTGACGCTAGTAAGGCTTTATTTTAAGAGAATAATAAAAATAAGCTAAATAAACAAATAATAAAACAATTGTTTTAATAAAAAGGCATGGCAAACACATGAAAGGTACATATCGTTAAATACCGGTAAATTTTTTTAATACCCCGATATATAATCGCGTGATCGGGAGGTCCCGGGTTCGAACCACACTGGGAGCGTTCTCAAGGTCTCCCCCAAAGACACCAAGTACTGGTTCTACCCAGGAAACGGACTCGAGAGTGTCTCTATAAGCCTTAGGCTTTCGATGCAATCGAGCTTAAATAAATAGGTTTAAACTAAACTATAATCGCGTGATCCAATACCGTGATATACCTGTATATCGTTACACCACTAAGTAGTAGTAGTAGTAGTAGTAGTAGTAGTAGTAGAAGTAGCAGCAGCACCAGTAGTAGCAGTAGCAGAAGCTGCAGCAGCAGTAGCAGTATTAGTAGTAGTAGTAGTAGTAGTATACGTAGTAGTAGTAGTAGTATAAGTAGTAGTAGTAGTAGTAGTAGTAGTATAAGTAGTAGTAGTAGCAATAGAAGTAGTAGTAATAGAAGTAGTAGTAGTAGTAGTAGTAATAGTAGTATTAGTAGTAGCACTAGAAGTAGTAGTAGTAGTAGAAGCAGTAGTAGTAATAGTAGTAGTAGTAGTTGTTGTTGTTGCAGCAGCAGCAGCAGTAGTAGTAGTAGTAATATTAGAAGTAGTAGTAATAGCAGTCGTAGCAGTAGCAGTAGCAGTAGCAGTAGCAGTAGCAGTAGTAGTAGTAGTAGTAGTAGTAGTAGTAGTAGTAGTAGTAGTAGTAGGAGTAGCAGTAGCAGTAGCAGCAGTAGCAGCAGTAGCAGCAGTAGCAGTACTAGAAGTACTAGAAGTAGTAGTAGTAGTAGTAGTAGTAGTAGTAGTAGTAGTAGTAGTAGCAGTAGTAGCAGTAGCAGCAGCAGCAGCAGCAGCAGCAGCAGCAGCAGCAGCAGCAGCAGCAGTAGCAGTAGCAGTAGCAGTAGTAGTAGTAGTAGTAGTAGTAGTAGTAGTAGTAGATGTAGTTGTTGTTGTTGTTAATGACCACCCGACCCGACAAGTTGATTGCATTTCTAAATAGTTTTAAATGAAACATGCTACGCATATGCCCCAGACATATCAATACTGATATCAACTTAAAATGCAAATGTCTGTCAATAGATTGTAGTTGGGAAGTGTACTAGCATTGTAACGAGTTTTATATTGTATAATTAGAGATATGTCCTGTTGTTTTTTTAAACTTAATTCGTGTTTTCCCCATTGTGAACAATGAAAAGGGCGCTCGGTAAACCGTGCAACGTGTCAGAGAAAATTGTTTACAAGACCAATACCGTACATGTTATTTACAATTGTATGTAGATTAGGCATGCCATGGGAAAACCGGGCTTAATGCACAGGCTGATTCAGGACAGCACTTCCGCCTACAGTATATTTATGTTTAGAACAGGTTTCATTAAAACAGAAAATACCATAAAAGCGGAAAGTGCCGTCCTGGATTAGCCTGTGCGGACAGCACAGGCTAATCCGTGACGGCACTTTACGCGCATGAGTTAAGCCCGGTTTTCCACACGACACGCCACATTTATTATTGTCCTCTTCCAATATAAATTGTTCTCTGAAATAGTACCAACATTTGAAAGTCAAGTCATTTGGATAGTCTTTTTGTGTTGTTTTTTTCACGAAACTCAATATCCGTGCATACCACTGTAAAATGATTCATGCACATTTTCAATGATAATTTTTTCAGGGATTCAAAAATAAAGTTTGATAACTGAAACGTAAAGCATATTTCTAAAGGGTTTCGATGCTGTACTATACAACGCCATTTTTAAATTTGAAAAAAATCACATGGTATTTTAAGGAACGGAAATCAGATTTAAATGGAAAGTACTTAGTGATTATTGTTATTATTATCTATGGTGGTTTCACAGCAGATTGTAAACATATACGCGGCCAACAAGATCAATCATCTGTACTCATGATTACCACAGGACAAACTGAGTTTTACAGTAATTGCATTCTCAATCCAAAATGACCACTTTGCGACGCAGTATCATTTGATCTGTAAAAGATACACACGTGACGCCATATCATGGTTGGTCTTTAAAACATACACACGTCACGTCGTATCATATTTTATCTTTAAACGATACACACGTGACGCAGTATCATGTTTTATATTTAAAAGATACACACGTGACGCAGTATAGTGTTTTATCTTTAAAACATTCCAATGTGTACCATACATATTTGCTAAAACGTAATCACATTGCAAAATGGTCTGTACTGTTATATATACGAATGCAACACGTTAATAGATCACATGGAGACAACGATAAATATTTATGTAAAGACGAGTTATAGGCCGGTCTATAGTACTGTATACTATTATGGTAATGTTTATAAAATGTTATGCACATAACAAATTACTCAGCTATATTTATAAAATCATGGCTTACTCATTTTAACAACGAAAAAGCTGCTGTCAACAGAACATTATTGAATGTTCATTCTAACAGGATACTCGAGTGTTTTTTTTTTCTATAGACAACAAACGCAATTATCATTGTTAAACTACCCAAATAAACAACGCAAAAAGAAGTCCCGATTCTGAACGGAGTAAAGTAAACAGTAGTTCCAAATACAAATGAAAAAACAGATGTCAAATCGTGTTAGAATCGAAATATTTTTTGCATTATCGTTGTTTATCGGCCAATAAACAACTCTCTGTCGTTCTGATGGGTTGCTATTAAACAACTCGGGCTAACGCCCTCGTGCGTTAATTTCTAAGCATCAGAACTCCAAATCATTGTTTATTGACCGATAAACAACGATAAATCAAAAATTATTTCTTCATTGTACATGTGTTTACCGTCTGTGTTTAAACAAGCATGGAGGAAAATGTTGGTTGAAGTACAGATCATTCTGTATAATTTCCTTGACATTTTTAAAAGAGGCGCAAACACCTAGACCAATATATACGCAAACAGACATGGAATGTGTCGCAATCATTGAATGCTATGCTCGACCTACGACAATCGGCCGCTTTGTTGGAAGTTTAATCGAACAAAGTTCAATGATCCGTTCGATCAACCGGTTCTAGCAAGCAAACGTGCACTTGAAAAACCTGTAAAATTACAACATAATCCGCAATCAGAGTCTAATAACAATTCCATACTCTAGCTAATTGAGTTACTCATTAAAGGCAAGTGCACTCAGTTTTCAGCGTGTACGTTGTTGTTTTTCAAATACGTGCAGATATAAGTGGTTTCAAGATTCATCCGTAGTTTAAAGAGATGCTTAGGCGACATTATGAGAAATAATGGAGTGCACATGATGTCCAGAGTGGCACTGGCGGTATTTTGAAAAGCAGCGTTCATGATGTCTCTCTGAGCTTTGTTAAGAGTTTTAAGCTAGCAGCCTTCATGAAATTTCTCAGAGAGGTATTAGAGGTTTAAACAGAGCAGTGTTCATATTTGTCAGAGAGGTACTGTATAAGAGGTATTAGAAAACAGCAGTGTTCATGATACTGGTCTGAGAGGTATTAGAGGTGTTAACAGAGCAGTTTACAAGATATTAATCAGAGAGATATTAGAGGTTTTAACAGAGCAGTGTTCATGCTATTGGACAGAAAGATATTAGGGGGAGGTTTTAACAGAGTTGTTAACAAGATATTGGTCAGAGAGGTATTAGAGGTTTTATCAGAGAAGTGTTCATGATGTTGGTCTGAGAGTTATTAGAGGTGTTAACAGAGCAGTTTACAAAATATTAATCAGAGAGATATGAGAGGTTTTAATAGAGCAGCGTTCATGATATTGGTCAGAGAGGTATTATATGTTTCAACAGAGCACTGTTCATGATATTGGTCAGAGAGGTATTAAAGGTGTTAACAGAGCAGTGTACACGATATTTGTCAGAGAGGTATAAGAGGTTTTAACAGAGAAGTGTTCTTGATATTGGTCAGAGAGGTATTGGAGGTTTTAACTGAGAAGTGTTTATGATATTGGTCAGTGATGTATTAGAGGTTTTAACAGAGCAGTGTTCATGATATTTGTCAGTGAGGTATTAGAGGTTTTAACAGAGAAGTGTTCAAGATATCGGTCAGTGAGGTATTAGAGGTTTTAACAGAGAAGTGTTCATGATATTGGTCAGTGAAGTATTACAGGTTTTAGCAGAGAAGTGCTCGTGATATTGGTCAGAGAGGTATTAGAGGTGTTAACAGAGCAATTTTTCAAGACATTGGTCAGAGAGGTATAAGAGGCTTTAACAAAGCAGTGTGCATGATATTGGTCAGAGAGATAGAGGTTTTAACAGAGCAGCGTTCACTAACTTTGTCAGATCTTTCTGAGCTTGTAACAGAGCAGAGTTCATGATCTTTGTCAGATCTTTCTGAGCTTTTAACAGAGCAGTGTTCATTATATTGGTCAGTGAAGTATTACAGGTTTTAGCAGAGAAGTGCTCGTGATATTGGTCAGAGAGGTATTAGAGGTGTTAACAGAGCAATTTTTCAAGACATTGGTCAGAGAGGTATAAGAGGCTTTAACAAAGCAGTGTGCATGATATTGGTCAGAGAGATAGAGGTTTTAACAGAGCAGCGTTCACTAACTTTGTCAGATCTTTCTGAGCTTGTAACAGAGCAGAGTTCATGATCTTTGTCAGATCTTTCTGAGCTTTTAACAGAGCAGTGTTCATTATCTTTGTCAGAGGTATTATAGGTTTTAACAGAGCAGAGTTCATTATCTTTGTCACTGATATTAGAGGTTTTAACAGAGCAGTGTTTATTATCTTTGTCAGAGGTATTAGAGGTTTTAACAGAGTAGTATTAATTATCTTTGTCATAGATATTAGAGGTTTTAACAGAGCAGTGTGTATTATCTTTGTCATAGATATTAGAGGTTTTAACAGAGCAGTGTTCATTATCTTTGTCATAGATATTAGAGGTTTTAACAGAGCAGTGTTTATTATCTTTGTCATAGATATTAGAGGTTTTAACAGAGCAGTGTTTATTATCTTTGTCATAGATATTAGAGGTTTTAACAGAGCAGTGTTTATTATCTTTGTCATAGATATTAGAGGTTTTAACAGAGCAGTGTGTATTATCTTTGTCATAGATATTAGAGGTTTTAACAGAGCAGTGTTCATTATCTTTGTCATTGATATTAGAGGTTTTCAAAGAGCAGTGTTCATTATCTTTTTTAGAGGTATTAGAGGTTTTAACAGAGCAGTGTTCATTATCTTTGTCATTGATAAAAGAGGTTTTAACAGAGCAGTTTTCATTATCTTTGTCAGAGGTGTTCGAGGTTTTAACAGAGCAGTGTTTATTATCTTTTTCACAGGTATTAGAGGTTTTAACAGAGCAGTGTTCATTACATTTGTAAGTGGTGTTAGATGTTTAACAAAACAGTGTTCATGATATTTTTCAGAGGTGTTAGAGGTGTTATTAGGGCAGTGTTCGTGATATTTGTCTGAGGTATTAGAGGTTTCAACAGAGCAGTGTCCATTATCTTTGTCAGAGAGATAAGTCAGAAATGTTATAAGAGACATTTTGGTGGATGTTTTATGACACTGTGGTTAGTGAAGATTTTAAAGAGGAAGGGATGGTGGTTTCAAGAAGTGGATGTTATTCATATTTGCAAGAGATATGTTGGTATAGTAAGTTTAAACTAAAGTGTTAAAATACCAGTGTTTGTGAAACTGTACGAAAACCTTAGAGTGAAATTTGACAGGGCCGTTTTAAAACTATAGATTTGTTAATGTATATGAGGTAGTTATTATTATATATCGTTTCAGTTGGTTCACAAACTTGCAGGGCCCGGCTAGCTCAGTTGGTAGAGAGCTGGAATATCAATCCTGAGTTCGTGAGTTCGAGCCCCAGCCCGGCCACAAAACTGGAGTGGGGAATGATGATGAAAATATTTCCACGGCCATTCTCACCCTACCTCTGATACAAGTAGGGCAGTCGTCAGTTACTGGCATAAGTGTAGGCACTTAGTACTGGTAACCCGCTTAGATCGACTGAGCTTGCCCATGAAAAGTGTTAGAAGAGTATGCTCGGTTCCCACTATCACGATTCACGCAACGAATGAAATCGTTGCCTTTATCGTGGACCACAATCGTGTTAATCGTAGAACAATTTTAAACGGTTCAAAAATTCTCTACGATTAACCCGATCAACTGCGATCAATTGTCCATCGGGATAATCGTATCAGATCATATTGCATCGTAACAAAGCGCGACAAATCGTATCTAATCGTGCATCCAAATCGTGGTGATCGGGATCGATCGTAGACAAGAAAAAACACCACGCTCTGTTAAGATGTGTTGCGATCTCAAGAAACAATGAAGTCAATAGTCAGTCGGGCTGTATTTATATCATTCGGGTGCAGTCGTAGCTCAAGTCGTAATCTCCATCGATCATGATCGTGAAAGACATCGCGACTACAATCGTATCCTATCGTAACGGATCGCATGGATTCGTGATAAGCGTATCGAAACTTATATGTACGTACTAGAACGTCCTAATTCGGGGAACCCGATCGTGATGATCGTGTCAGATCGAGACCCGCTCCTGTAGTCGATCTAAACTATCCCAACGGAACGTATGCAATCGTATCTAAACTGGAGATCAGACCGTGACAGATCGTGACACCTGTAATAGACAAATCGTGACCAGATCGCAACAGAGCGCAAAACATCGTATCAAAACGCATGGACTCTCATAGAAATACCACGATCAGCTACGAGTGGCCAATCGTGGCGTTCTTGACGGATCGCACGATAGTGGGAACCTAGCATTAAATGACCGCCATGATATGACTGAAATACTGTTAAAAACGGCGAAGAATGCACACAAACAAACAAACTGGTTCCGAAAATTAGTGTTTCTTATTAACGGTTATTTAACAGAGCTATTGCTGGTTTGTGTGTGAGGTGAGAGCACGAAGAGGAAATCTTATATTAAATAGCGTAGCCTATTTTTCTCTGATACTACAGTGAGGATGTATGAAACAGGGCAGTAAAGAGGCCAATTAAAACAATGCAAAGAGTGGAACCATTAAGTATACTTTCGTTAAAAGATGTTAAACTTACGTTTAATGATATCCAAATCACACGAGACAATAACAGTAACCACAAATGTCGTATACACAGCATACATTCCAACACGAGACACCGACTGTAGATCATACACAATCCACATATGTAGATGTTCGTGTCTCAGTTGTTTCACCTAATTCGTGCGCTATCATACTACATGTATAAGTGCACGTATTTGCTGTCGACCTTATGTCCACATGTTAAGATGACTATACACGGTGCAACCGCGCATGTTGGGCATTCGTGTTGATTGAAGGTAACTAGGCGTCACGCACAAACGCGCATACATAGAATAATACGTTTATTGTACAAAAACCGGACCGAACCCATTTAAACTTAATCCTTGAAAAATAATTACCAGGTAAATAAGAATATACTCGAGCGTCACAAGCGTATATAGAATACGCGAGGAGGCCTTTGAATACCGCGTAGCTAGATTGTAGTTGAATGTTTAGTAATAGTTGTAGCACTCTTTGACCGAAATATGTTACTTATTTAACGAGCCCGCAGTGCGAGATTAAATAAGTAACATATTGATGTCAAAGGGTGCTACAAGTGTTTTATACCATATTAACCTATCAAATCGCAACTTTCCACGATGCCGATCCCATGGATGTGTCATAGACGTCACGTGATATCTAACACGTGTTTCGTTTCCAAATTTAGCGCTGTCATTAGGTCACGTGATGTCTGGCATGCCTGGAATCATGAGTGTCGTTTCTTAATTTTAGCGCTGTCGCCAGGTGTCCATTCAGTGCAGTCATTATAGTATAGGATTTCAAGGGATAAAAACTTCATTAGGCCACAACAAATTGATCAGATGTTCGTCGGATTTGCCGCACCTTAAAATCGTAAATCGAAATTATTTTTTTATTTTTTTTGCGCCCGCACCTACAAGTTTGCCCCGCATCCGATTTTTTAAAATGAAGTTTTCATTAATGAGTCTCATTTTACGTTAAACGCCGTCTTCGTGGTGTACCCAAATCATAACAAGCAATTGGTACTGATATAGACGTGAATAAGGCACTTTGAGGCGACTGGTTAATGTCCAGATCACACAATTTATGACCCAGACCTTTAATCGCCAACAGCCAGTCTGGCACAGCTGCCATGTGTATTTCAACTCGGCAATTTCTTATCATATTTCATCAAACTTGTGAAAACACAACGAGCTGTTTGTCAGCATTCGTTGCCTAATTAAAGATGAGTGCTAGCAAGCTCTCGTAATATCAGCAGTTAATTAACAGTTAATTAAAGGATTATCTTGTTGATAAAGGATGTGTGAAATTGGATGTCTGGATTATGTCAAATGGACTGATTATCGGGTAATGTTTACATTTCGGACAGTTTTGACCAGCGGTTTGTCCTTGATTTCTTACTTCTAATATCCACACATATAAGTTGTTTCTGACATGTCCATTTTATAAATTCAACGTATCTTTGTTTGGTGTACATTTTGTTCAGCCTTTATATATTAAGGTACATTTAACAGGGCAAGCCAAGTCATTATGTTAGTTATTAATTTTAATTTATTTATGGATATAGTTTGTTAACATCTTGTAGGTATTTTAAGAGTGTATGTTTAAATAAAAAAATAATTATCCATTTTTACTGCAATGAACAATTAAGAAAAATGTTAATATAAAAATCGAAGTATACTAATGCTTTTGTTAATGCCATAATTAATTAATATAATACAGCACAGTGAAGTATAATTTTATAGCAATTAAAACAGTAAGATATAACTACTCCCTGACATGGAAACACGCAACGATGTTGCAAGTCGATAAAAAAAAATGGCTCAAGAAAAATAAGAGCCAGTGTGAGTCCTGGTTTACGGTTTTAAAAAATGGTGGCGTCCAGTTGTTTTGTTTCGTCGTGTCATTTAAAGATACAGATCTTATACTAGTGATTCCTAAATTGTTTTGTGTTTATTGTATGACATTTCATATTCATGTTATTAAACTGTTGGTAGTGAATGACTTGGTGTATCAAATATATATTTTGATAATGACAATTACCTTGTATAAGGTCTACTTTCTTATAGTTAAGATATGGCTATTTAGTATTTACTGCGGGTCGTTAATTTAATAGCAGAATCACTATTGAAGACTTGT
The DNA here is from genome assembly GCA_027627225.1 of Congeria kusceri. Lineage (NCBI taxonomy): Eukaryota > Metazoa > Mollusca > Bivalvia > Myida > Dreissenidae > Congeria > Congeria kusceri. The sequence continues at coordinate 66,118,159 of CM051028.1, forward strand.
TGCACAAAACCCTTTGCAGGACATGGTCAAAGAAGAAATGAAGTAATTAGTTGCTTAGTTTATTACATATATATTGATTTTGACAACAATTTATGGAACAGAGCAGATGAAGAAGAAATTACTGACAATATATCAAGTTATGATGGCGTTTGGGAGTAATTTTTTAAACACTATGGGCATGATAGGATTTTTTTTAATTTTGCGCTTTTCGCTCGCCTCCGATTTTATCGAAAATGGAAAAAAAATATTTTTATTTTTATTTCGCTCGCTCGCTCCATTTTTTTTTGGACAAAATCCGTAGAACAACTGATCAATTTGTTGTGGCCTTATGGATGCCTTAGATTCAGATGATTTAATTTTGAGTCAGATTGCTAGTATCATGGAGTATGACTACCTCGAAATTACATCTTTAGATATAATTCGCATGAAAATCTCATTCTTTCACAAGCTGTGGATGAAATAGAAAATCCTAATAGACAGTATGATTAATAATATGATGCAAACGTGTCTTTTGATCTTGGGTTTTTGGACTTAATAAAGACAGAAGAGGCCGAGGATGACTCGGGAGCGACCGGAAGCAGTCTTGGAGCAACCGGAAGTGGTCTTGGGGTTTTGGACTTAATAAAGACAGAAGAGACCGAGGGTGACTCGCGAGCGAGCGCAAGCGGTGTTGAAGCAACCGGAAGTGGTGGTGGAGCAACCGGAAATGCTGTTGAAGCCGGAAGTGCCGCCACGGTCCTCCATCAGAAACCGCCCTCCAGTACTGCAACCAGATTCGCAAAGCCGGTGACCGATGAAGACATTAATTGATAACCTCAATGCTTCAAATATTAACAAAAACACTGAGAAAAAATCGTGATAGGCAAGACTTGTCTTCGACGAATGGAGGAAAAAACGGGGAGGTGATATTCCCGACATAGCTTCTATGAGCAAAGAAGAGATGAACCACTGGCTGCAGAGGTTTGCGTTGAAGTGCGAAATCAAACAGGAGATTGCTACACAAGCAACACGCTTTATTTGATTAAGTGCAACCTTTTGCGTTACCTTCGGGACAGAACTGTGTACGACAAAAATTTCCTCGATGAAAAGGATCATGACTTCTGTCCGTTAAGAAAGACAATTGACAGTCAAATGAAGGATTTATTAGAGAAGGGAGTTGGTGCAGATGTGAAACAAGCAAATCCGATTCCAGAAGACGCTGAAGAGAAATTGTGGAATTTGGGCGTTTTTGGAAAAGACGATGCTAAACGGTTGCAATACACAGTATTCTTTTACGTGTGCAAACTCTTCGGTCTACGCGGACGCGACGAGCACCGCAACTTGGTATGCGAACAATTTGAAATTGGGGAAGATGAGATCGGGAAGTACGTTAGATTCCTCGGAAGGGATAACAAGACATTCAAAGGAGGACTCAGGCATCGACATCTGCAACGAAAAGATATAAAACACTACTGCACAGAAGGTAAGCGAATTATTTCTTTCTATTTTTAGATTAAACCTACGGTATTTATATTAACTCGATTGCATTGAAAGAGCCTCAGGCTTATAGAGACACTCTCGAATCCGTTGCCTGGGTAGAACAACTATTTGGTGTCTTTTGGGAAGATCTTGAGAACGCTTCCAGAATGGGAATCGAACCCGGGACTTCCCGATCGCTAGGCGGACACCGTGTCCACAACGCCACCGCTACCTTTCTATTTTAATAGTCATTACTTTGGATGAAAGGTGAACCAGGTGCGGTTCTTGAACCCGCGACCGTCGGAAAACGGCGCTTGACCATCTAAGCTAACCGGGCGACTTTTTCTTAACAACGCACATTACATAACTAATACATTGTTACTTCATTTGCAAGAGCAAAATCTAGGGAAAGGAATTTATGTTACAGGAGTTTCGTCGCTACTTTCATGCACTGAAATGGCATGGTTAGCATTGATATTTCTCAGTAAAATTTACATACCTGCAAAGAGAATTTATTCCACAATAATGTTTCATACATATTTGTACCATAACACTACCATTTTGGATGCAACACCAGTTTAAACCTACACACTATTGCATTTTCAACACATCTCGCTGTCCCCCGCTGTGTAAACTTTAATAGATATTGAAGGGCTAAACAAGGCAAGGTAAACATGGTGGACGGTACATGAATGTAGATTTATACGAGTTTAAATCGGAATTAAACGCATGTCCTAGGTAAATTTTGGCACATGTTAAGCAGTTTATGTGTTGTTTAAGTAAAATATGTTGATATATAACTTTATTGTCGCAAATAATGGAAATTTATTAACATTCAAACTTTTGGGTTTCCACCACATATATGGTCTTTCGGCGATGAGACGTTCCAGCGAATTTAGCCCTATATAAAAAGTAACACTAAGGCCCCCCAAAAATTAGTTCCGTTTTTGGTCTCCTGCCCCAAAAAGTAAGGGTCGGTAGGTAGCGATATTTTTTATTTTATTTTTTATGATAGGAGAATGGTGTGTGTTGTACAAGGTAACAGTCTTTTTCAATCTTCATTATTTTTGGACCAAAAATATGTAGGGTCGGCAGCAAAAGTAAAGGGTCGGTCGGGAGACCAGAAACGGGATTTTTTGGGGTGGGGGGCCTAAATTCGCTGCACGTCTCATGAATTGGACTAATATACCGCACGCTATTTATTGCATGGTAATCTTGCATATTAGGCTCCGCCCACCAGTCAGCGTTCTGATATCACAGTTATTGAATACCGAAAAGCAAATAAAACCTTCAGAAATATGGTATAAATGCAGTTACTGCATGTACTATAATTATTTAGGTAGCCGTACATAACTGGTTGTGACTGACACGGGCATTTCATTTACATGTTCATTTATGACTATGGTATACGTAGATCTATAGATCTAAATAGAGTTATAGAGAATATTAGGCTAGTGTTGAATATTATAAATACGTTTATTTAGCGAGGCTTAGAAAACCTAAACCGCGAGCCTTGGCGAGTGGTTCAGATTTTCGTGCCGAGCAAATAAACATATCTTTAATCAACACTTGCCGGGTATTCGATTTATCCCATCATTTTTGTCTTTATTTTGAAAATTAACGAAACAAAATCACTAAATAACACGATAAACATTAAATTACGTTACGAAAATAAACAAAATGACGTCATTATATTGCGCGTGTTTGCTGTATTCAACAGGGTAGAAATACAGCTAAGTTTATCCCACGGGGTGTTATTGTCAGTGCAGGCGTGATGATGGGATAATTTTGAGGCGTGTCGAGGGAAAACCGGGCTTAATGCATGTGCGTAAAGTGTCGTCCCGGATTAGCCTGTCCAGTCCACACAGGCTTATCCGGGACGGCACTTTACGCTTTTATGGTATTTTCTGTTTCAAGGAAGTCTCTTCTAAACATAAATCCACTGTAGGCGGAAAGTGTCGTCCCGGATTAGTCTGTGCGCACTACATAAGCTGATCAGGGACGACACTTTACGCACACGCATTAAGCCCGGTTTTCCCACGACACGTTTTATTTGTTTATCTTTCAGTCTCAACATGTCTTGCAGCCCTTTTTTTGGCTTTTAGAGGAAGGTGGCGGGTCCTTTCAAGAGGGGAAAATATGTCTAATAAGGGAATTTTACAGATTATTAAAATATCAACAATAGCACACTGTATTCAGTTGTATTAGTCTGAAAATCATAATATATGTTTGTAGCACATTTCAATTTTGTTTACAAGGCAATGTCCCTGGTACAAGACTTGAACATGTCCATAATACTTTCAATGTCTCTCTTCGATAGAATCTGTTTCACAACAGCACATTCGTATCAGGGCCTCAATCTTGACTTGCCCCTGGGTACTTCTTGATGGTGTACAGATAGAGTTCATCAGGCTGAAGAGCCTCTCTACACATGCAGTTGAAGTGGGCAAAATCCCACGCAGTTGAAGTGGGCAAAATCCCACTAAGGTTGACTAGAAACTCCATGGCAGGAAAGGACATGACCATCACTTCATCATCCCTGAAGATGGCAGCCACATCCTCAACACCGCAGAAAAATATAGCCAGCTAAACTTGCGCTAGAATTTAACTGATGTAAAAAGACGAGCATCTGGAACGATATGTAGTGGTTGGGATGAATCGCTATCACTATCTGAGTCACAAATCGATTTCTTTTTGTATTCAAATGGTACATCTAACGGTTGCAGAAACTCACGTGAAGGTCCGTGCGTCTGGTCTGACGACGAGCTCTCGGAAGTCGAACAAGATGACTCAGAACTTGGTTCATTATCACCGTATTCGGTGTCTTTGAGATTTAATATAAAGAATCTTGTTTAAATATCAATGCGTTTACAGCCTTTAGCCATGTCTTTATTCAGTTTTTTTACGTAACATATGATCGGCTGTTGTGCGACATTTTGAAAATTGAAAGCGGATGTTAGCATCTGGTCTTGTTCCCGTCGTGACATTTCTTGTTGTATTATAGATTTAACGAGAACAGCAACCCCAGTCAAACGCGTTTAATATGCGGACACAAACAAAATCGGGACTACCCGGTGTTCTTTTCAGTACGCAGTCATTGCTAGTGATTTGCTTATATTTATTTTTCATATCTTAAAGGGGAATTTTAGGATTAAATTGGGGGAAAATATATAATTTTTCACTAGGGGAATGGGGCCGAATTTCGGCCCCAAAAATGGCATAACAAAAGGCCTGTCTTGTCTTGTCTCATCACATCCCCCGTGTTCCGTGGCTCTGGTATGCCTTCATCATTAGGAAACTACTTGAACTCATCTACCTCCCGACTTAACGTTTACTTCAGCCCAATCTACCGTTCGACACTGAAATCCTACAATATTGTGGGTATCTGATAGGGCTTTGTACTCTACCTCGTGATCAAAAGTTTGTTTTAGCCAAATTTACCTTTGGAAATTGAAATGCTACATATGTTGGGCATTCGTGTGTTGTTTTTTCTGCTGAACTAAAGAAACTGAATATCAACATAATTTTCTTTTACAAATTGATTCAAAAGTGTGGACATTGGATAAACTGGGGAAAGGCACAGGGAGATTTGCTACCCACGCCACTCCCAACCCTAGGGTACGAGTTGACCAAAAAAGGGTACGAGTCGACTAGACTATGGGTACGAGCAGATAAAAGTGGTAGGAGTTGACCACGGTACGAGTTGACTTGGGAAGTTGACCAAAAAAAAAATTACCTACAACTCAATGTATAAACACGCATATATAAATTTCATTAAAATGTTTGCACTTCAAGGTTAAACAAGTTCACGGCCGCAACAAGACTGATGTTTAACACATGCGTTAATTTTCCGTATAATCGCTTTTTCTTATTACTGAATACATTTTAGGTGAAAATCAATTTTGAAGAGTATCAAATGCATAGAAAATATGTCAACAATATTGCGGTGTACGTAAAACACAAATGTGAACTATTAATCGATGATATAATAGTTAAAGTGATGATGCTATGTTGAAAGGTCTGCAGTAAGCATGTGTTGTTTTAATGTATGCGATTACGGAATTTATCAACTCCGACATAGCAGGCAATCGTTATGTTTCAGTCGAGTCGTTAGCAGATAATAGTTATATTTCAGTCAAATCCCACTTAACGGCTAGTAGGTAGTTTCAGTCAAATCCGACTTAGCAAATAATAATTATGTTTCAGTCAAATCCGACATAGCAGCTAATAGTTATGTTTAGTCTAATCTAACACAGCTAATAGTTATGCTTTATGCAAATCCGATATAGCAGCTAATAGTTGTATTTAAGGCAAATCCGACATAGCATCTAATACAAGTAGTTATGTTTTAGTCATATACGACTTTGTAGCTAATAATTATTTTCAATCAAGTCCGACTTAGCAGATAATAGTGCACAGGCTAATCCGGGACGGCACGTTCCGCTTTTATGGTATTTTCTGTTTCAAGGAAGTCTCTGTTAAACGTAAGTCCACTGAAGGCGGTAAGACTAGTGTCGTCCTGGATTAGCATGTTCATTATACCACGTCAAGTTAGTGATATTGTCAGCTTTTTGTTTGATGTGTTTAAAGTGTCGACTCTATTCATGCCATAGTCTAATTATTAATAAAATGTGCAAGGAATTTAGCCTAACAAGTTATGCCTATTCATTCCAATTCGAAAAGATTCGAATGGCTGATACAATTTACAGAAGAATTCTCTTAATTATTTATAAACTTGCGCAAATGTGATGTTTGACGCTTTTTCAGAAAACTAAATTAAATGTCTAGCAAAACTTGTTAGCGCTCGGCGAATATTGAGCTACATTTTATATCGGCAATATTCCAACGAATTTAGCCCTACATAAAAAGTAACATTAAATTCGTTGCACGTCTTATAATTAATGCTAGGTTCCCACTGTCACAATTCGCGCCACGATTCAAATCGTGGTCTTAGTGACTTGGACCAATCGGTGGTGATCCTATCAGATCTTGAGGTCAGTCGTGGCAATCGAGGTAATCGTAGAACAAGAGGACCATGATGGTCCCAAGTGCTAACCTGAGAACTGGTAAAAATGAAGACCACACTGTTGTGACAGGTTTGAAATTAAGGTATCTGAACAATACGCAGATGGGGATAGGATCAATTTTGATTTAAAACATTGGTTAGTGCAATGGGATAACTAAAGTACGAGTTGTGTAGTGGATGTGCGGGGTTTTTTTGCTATTGGTTCTCAAATCATTTTTCTCGATATTCTTACCCGACCCCTTTTCATTAAGTCAAGGACAATTCTGGAAAATGCAGAAACAGTAGATTTTGATGTCTTTTTCACAGACAGTTTTGGAGAACTAGTTGCAATACGATAATTGCAATGGCTGTCAAGTTTTGCTTTTTCTTTGATGTTCTGTCCAATAATGATAAATGATGTTAATGTTCATTTTTGTAATTTTTTTTCACAAACAAAGGGCAATAAATCTGGTGTTTCTGGTCCCATTTTGCTTATATTCGACTTCACCTTAAATCTTATGGTCATAGACAAACTATGCAAGATTGGTGAAGATTGGATGAAAAATGAAAGTATCTGTCCTGAATAATGTCCATTTTGCATATTTTTTTCACAAACAAAGGGCAATAACTCCGGTGTTTCGGATCCGATTTTGCTTATATTTGACTTCAACTCTGGTATCGTGGTAATACACAAACTTTGCAAGATTGCTGAAGATTGGATGAAAAATGAAGTCTCTATCCTGAATAATGTCCATTTTTGTATATTGTTTAAATAAAAAAAGGGAAATAACTCTGGTGTTTGAAACACGATCTGGTCTATGTTTGGCGTCTGCTAAGATCTGATGGTCATACATAAACTGTGAAAGTTTGGTTAAGATAATTGGATTGAAAATAAAGTCTATAAACTGAAAAATAAATTGCAATTTTTTTCCATGCAAAAGGGATTATAACTCTAGTGTTACTGGTGTGATCTGACCCCAAAACAATCCTATCCGAGATTTTATTGTCATACACAAACTGTGCAAGTTAGGTCAATATTAAATAAAAATGTAGTCTTTATCGCGATAAAGGTCCAAATTGTTGACGGCATACGGACGATGGACGACACAGGAGAGGTCCCTTATAACAATAGCTCACCGAGCACTACGTGCTCAGGTGAGCTAAAATGTTGAACGGTTCAACAATTATCTACAATTAACACGATCAACTGCGATCAATTGTACACCGGGATCATCGTATCCGATCGTATTGCATCGTAACAAAGCGCGACAAAGCGTATCTAATCGTGCATCCTAATCGTGGTGATCGATCGTAGACGTGAAAAAACACCACGCTCTGTTAAGATGTGTTGCGATCTCAAGAAACAATGAGATCAATAGTCGGTCGGGCTGTATTTATATCATTCGGATCGTCATCTCAATCGATCATGATCGTGAAAGACATCGCGACCACAAACGTATCCTATAGTAACGGAGCACATGGATTTGCGTTATTTTTAAGCGTATCGGCACTTATCTGTACGCACTAGAACGTCCTAATTCGGGGAACCCGATCGTGATGATCATGTCAGATCGAGACTCAATTGTGGACAAGAACGAAACAATCCCAACCGAACGTATATAATCGTATCTAAACTGGATATCAGACCGTGACAGATCGTTACATCTGTAATTGACAAATCGTGACCAGATCACAAAACATCGTATCAAAACGTATGGACTCGCATCACATTGTATCCTGGGGTTCCGCTGGCTCAAAAAAGTTCTCGCTACTAAAATTCGCCACTTTTAAAAAGTTTGAGCCAAATTTATTTGTCGGTCGTATATTGACATGCTTCAGAATCTAATTCACAGTAACTGTCACTATTAAATAGCATTAATAACTATATTATTATAATTAAAAAAGCGCGTGTAAAATCGTTACTTGTAGGAAATTAAGATTTTAGAACACTTCATTTGAACAGATTTAGTAATGTTGATCGTTTTGTAGGGTCGTGAAAATATATGACAATATCAAAATAACACTTTACTTGCAGATTGGTAAATCCGCCTTCTAATTAAGATCTTTATTTGTTGATATAACAACCGTCTGTCCATAATTCATGTTAAATTTCATCATGATTGTGGACAAACAGTTTGTTAATGTTCATAAATAAATACAGACTCAGAACTGTTTTTCTCTGTTTTAGGCTATATTTCGGTCAGCCTCGTTTTGGAATGAATGTTTACCACATATCCGAATTAGCTCTTTTTTACTACCTGTGTTGTTATTTTGAACTGAAATTTCCCCTTATTGCAGATAAAATCATAACACAATAATAACTAGTCAGAAGATTCAAAATCAATAGTGCTGATTTGGATTTCAACTGAGTGTGACTGTGCCTAACCAAGCGGAAAACTGATGCTGTGACGTCAGAGATAGGCTTTCACACCATGACACGCTCGTCTGCAACAACAGGCTAATTAATGATCTGAGAACAAACAATGCCCTAAGGTCATGTGTGGAGGCTCTGTGTCTCAATTGAGATTTCAAATACCAGATTAGCACTGTCTAAAATAATGTTGTCACTAATAAAATTCGCCACTTTGAAAAAAATGTCGCCACTTTCACAATTTTGTCGCATTTGGCGACAGTGGCGATCGACAGCGAAACCCCTGCCGTATCCAAGCCTGAAAAATCAAAGAAATACGACGATCAGCTGCGAGTGGCCGATGGTCACGTTCGTGACGGATCGCACGATGGTGGGAACCGTGCGTGTTTCGAAGTTTATGAGGTCCTTCCGCGCCTGAGGCTGCATTATGTGAGGACCCGGAGTGTGTCCCAGCACTCCTACCTAATTAACTTACTAGAGACTCACGAAAGTTGGGACGAATTTCGAATCATAGCTGCAATTTCCAGTTATTTATTTTTAACTGAGATATATAATTTTGGTGTGGTCTTGTGCTGTGGGGGGAAACCGAAGTACCCGTAGGAAACCCCACCTGTCCGGTATGGTGACCACTAACCAAACTCACTTGCGCCGGGAGTGGGAAGCGAACCCGGGACGCCTAGGTGAGAAGCGATGGTGGGAACCCAGCATAAGTCTAAGACTAACTAAAGTCAACACCAATCATAACACAACAAACATTTATTTACCTGAAAGCTGAACATCCCTCCAAGTAAGTTTGTCTTCACAGTTTTCTCGTGCCGTTCTTCTGTGCACATGGTATTCCTACACATTTAATGAACTAGCCCATCAACAACTATCACTAGCACAAGCAGACAGCATCATATCGCTGATCAATACACAATCCGTATAAGAATTGTTGTTGAGAACGCCGGTGTGAATTTTCCCACAATGAACGAGTCGGCGATCAATGGCTTACTCTGTATTTCTCTGTTAGCAACTGACTATTTCCTGCATGATCCGTGATATATTAATATGACTAGTATGCAGCAGTATCCCTTATTATTCATTACATTATCTCCACCCAACAATGTACTCCAGTTTCAACCAGGCCCATGTTGTGCCTGTGGTTTAGAAAGCACACACACGACCACGTGAGAATCAATTTATGCAGCACAAGACACGGTCTATAAAGTATGCGGTCTAACACACGGTCTAACATTGTAAATGCGCCTACTGCGGAGTTACATTTAAATGCCAATTTTTACACGGATCAGCGGGTCATACAAACACACAAGGTATCTGCCGTGGCCGTGTTTTACGTGACAGCTGTAACCAACCAAGCGCGGTGAACGCTATACTAGAGCTCTCTTTCAGGGGTTGTCTCAAGGTTATGATGTAAATTGACACTGCAAAAGTCGAGTTGTCGTTCGTGTATGCACCAACATCCATACAATTAGTCTGACGTCAACCAATCCATGGTCGATTACTCATGGACAATACAATATGGCAGACAAACGGTATGTCATACATAAAAACATATTTTTCTAAATTGTTTGCGTTCGTTTTGCATGACGTTGTAACCAGACATCATATTTCATTTTAGTATATCGCGATCTTTTAGTGATTTTTTTCTCGTTGAACGTATATCGCTTAAATATACTGAATAACATGTCTGAACATCCATACATATATTTCGGATATTCGGACGTGTTGTTTACTATTTAATAATATCCACCAGAAATTTAGTAATGCTTATTTATATATCTTTAAATACAATCCTCTATTATTTTAAATAATTAACAACAAATGATACATTTCAATCTTATGTTAATAAAAACCATTATCCTTATTAAAATAATATGAATTGGTCAAACAAACCATAAATAAATAAATAAATAAATGATTAATTTATTGATATTAACAAGTTATTTAAACTGTTATAATTTTCAGCGTGCAGTTTCCACTGCAAGGCATCAGTACAACAGTAAGAAGATAGAAAGAACAGAAAAAAAGCCACAACATGTGTGATACTGATCTCTGCCAACTTCACAAGACAAGAAGGTTCATAAACAGAAATTTCGCTGTTCATCTGTGTGATTACTATTGTATCTAGTGGATTTATCATGAGATTATAAATTTTCAACTTAAAAAAAACAAAATACTTTCTACAATAAGAACTGTGTATGAGTAAGTTATAAAATGCGAATATTAACCGTGTGTAGCAAACAAAGCAATAATGAGGACATCTTACAAACTTTGCAACATACTCCAAGCATCTGTTGTCCTTTTGAAAGGTGAAAGTAAACTTATTCTATGTTTAAAATGATAATTAATTTTTTCTGTAGCTTTAGAGAACACTGAGCAATTAAATTTAAATATTTATATTTATTTATGTAGTACTGATTTGTTTGATGGTGTGCATTGCCTGAGCCTATACTGCATACAATTATTTCAGTGAAGATTTTAATGTAGATATTTAACTTCAGGAATATGCCCATTATTTGTATATAGTTGAAATGGTTGATTTGCAAATATATATAAGTAATAATTCACATCATTTATACATTTATTGTCAAAGTAAACATGTTCAGTCATTAAAATATATTGTATGCAATAAATTGACAATTGTATTTCACTGACGAACATTTATTGCACTTATGTACATTAGCATTGTGTCATTATTAACCAGAAATATATATGTCGATGTTTTGGTTTAGAAAAGACAATAATATATGTGTGAATTAACTGAGTTTTTATTTGTTTGATTTGAAATTATAAATCAAATAAAGGTTTAAACAGTGTAATTAAAATTTGTTAATTACCGTAAAATATCTATATTTTCGGACACTGTAAATTTTCGGACACCCTCTTTTTTATCCAAAATAATTATTTTTTGTCACTGTCTGATTTCCGGACATCCTCATTTTAAACCATAATTAATGAATCTTAATTTTCGGACATTTGATATGACAGTGGTATTTTAGAAGAATTCTAACCTGTTTGCGTGAATCCGGTGACACATCGCACATGTGCTTTTACAACCGGACGAAGGTCATAAAACGTGGCACTACAGGCAGATGAATGAGTGGAGGCGGTGGACCGTTACATTAGCGTCATTGGGTTCCGAGCCATGTGCAATAAATAATGGGTTTACCCGATTGTGTATACCGGTATTGATATCGTACATTAAATATGCTGTTGATATTATCCTATTAAGGAACCAGTCTAAACCAGTCTTAATTATTTACCAATAAATTCTGCTTTATTTATTCATCTTTTAACTCGGTCGACAAAAATGCAGTCTGGGCGTAATTTTCTGTAAAACAAAATCAAACATATGAAATGATTTAAAATTAATTGCAAACATAGCTAAAAATTAATAATACTTTACGGCGTGGTATTTAACAAGCACGCAAAATCATAAATCGATACTATCCGTGTATATTCGGCAACAAACGTTATACACCGGACATATCCGAACGTAATTGCAATATTGTCATAGTGTCTATAAATTTTCGGACACCTGTAATTTGGGAATATTTTTGTGTATCTAAATTATCGGACACGATTTTTTTTTTTAAGTGTCCGAAAATAGATATTTTACGGTGTATGTATGGCCAAATAATATCACTTATAAGCTGGCATAAGTATTGTACATAAAATGATTTAGTCAATATTTCCAGTCATATCACTGTAATAAGAGTGACATAAGAGTGTTTCAGCTAAAAGTTTCAAGGCATTTTCATTAATTGTATAAATCAATTGTTATTTCCTTTCTCTGTAAGGCATGCCTACTTTTCCGCCTTCTTAATCATAATACCTAAGGTGTATATGATTTGTTAATTAATACTGGTAATAATGAAACTTAAATAAAAACGCACCACTGTGCAGAAGAACGTTTTATTTTATTTTATGTTTTAAAATATATAAAAGTAAATTTCAAGATCGTTTGAATTGCCAGTACAGTTGGCCAGCCATGCATACAAAATGAATCCAGCATTTTCTAAATGAATCAGCAACCTGAAAATAAATACAAAAAAAAACAAGAATTATACAGTAATTTCTACTAGCATCAACTACTACTAACTAGATCTACATTGTTAATGTATTTCCAAATGTAATAATTCTAAAATGGTGGTGCAATACACATTTACTTTTGCTGTAATACTTACTTACTTTAACACTAACTTAATGTACCCGACTGGTTTTTAACTCTTTTTATGGTATTGTGTAACCTATTCTCTTGTGGTCTGTTTCTGTACTGTTGGGTATTGGGTTTTGGTCAGCTGATCAGTCTGTGCAGAAATTTGAATGAGGAAGGACCGGTTTTGTCTCATGACATTGAGAAAACCTTTGTTGTTTGTTTAAACTAGATTGTCACTGGTTGGTATGTTGTCTGTATTTGTGGTAAACTGCATTAATTCTGTTGTAACTGTTGTTTTGTATTAAATGAAAGATCTAACACGTATGACATGTAAAGTCATATGTTTTCGCGAACATTGTAATGGTTGCACAATGAGTATAATTCTTTATTTTAGTATTTTAATATTTGACGCGGTTTTAACAAATTACTAGAATGTGCACTTAATATGTTTTGCATGGTTAACTTACAGCAGTCACCAAGGAGTGAGTGGAGGGAAGGAGAGCAGGAGGAAAGAAATGTTGCGAGTCGGGATTTAGCCAAACCGGACGATGTACGGGGTTTAGGCAAAGACCGGAGGTGACGTCATTCGGTGGGACACACAATTTGACATTCAGGGGACGACCGGCCGATCGAGAACAAAGCTCTGAATTTTAGCTGTATTTAACCTGAATAAACCAGTGTTTTAGAAAGTATTAAAGACTTCGAGTAGTATATAGAATTACTTTATTGGCGACGAGGCAAAAAACGAACTGTAAATTGGAATTATTGAGGGCTTTTAGTCCCAAGTCAATTTGAAAAAGAAAATCGTCTCGACCGTTGACCAGTGAAAACATCGATGACACGTTCTGGGCTTCTTTGTCCGTCACGGTCTTCGATGTAAGCCGTGCCATCCAGTGAAGACAACAACCCGGGCATCTGAGTCCGGTACCTGTCTACACTTATTCAAACAGTTGACTAAGTGGGGCGTATCGTCCCAATTTCAGTCGCAGCCAGTGGAAGTTGAAAATTCCATCACTGGGGCGTATCGTCCCAAATCTCAGTCCATGCAGAAATCACTAAATGTGCTCAATGTGCTGTTTATAAGTAAATTGTTGAAGTAATTTCAAGCAAAATTGACGAAAAAGGGTGAATTTTAGGTTTATTGCCAGTTGGGGTGGTAGTTCAGTGTAATAGTTATGCATTAGTACCTTTGGGAGTTATCTAAGGGAGGTAATTTTTGTTAGTATTTGATTACCAATACCAGTTGGGAAAAAGTCCGGTTATACATTTGGTATCATTTACAGTGATAAAATGTGCTCAATGTGCTGTTTATAAGTAAATTGTTGAAGTAATTTCAAGCAAAATTGGCGAAAAAGGGTGAATTTTAGGTTTATTGCCAGTTGGGGTGGTAGTTCAGTGTAATAGTTATGCATTAGTACCTTTGGGAGTTATCTAAGGGAGGTAATTTTTGTTAGTATTTGATTACCAATACCAGTTGGGAAAAAGTCCGGTTATACATTTGGTATCATTTACAGTGATAAAATTATCAAAATTTAATTTTCCGATTAAAAAAGTTGAAAATACTTGAGGGTCTGTCTGATTAAATAATTTTCCAATAAACTGTTTATTTGTATAGATCTAAAGAGTTTATTAAATAATCCTGTACTTGTGGTTAATTTTTGAATTAATTATTGGACAAAGACACCTGTACTTGTCAGCTACGGACTAGACGGACACGGATAAACAATTTATTTTCAGCATGACTTGAACTAAACGTGATTTATTTTAAGTTTTTCTAGACTCGATTGAAGTGTTCGCACATTTTGTTGTAGAAAAATTGTACAAATAATTGTAAATAATTTTTTTTTTGGTTCATCCATTCTGTGATATTGTCTTATTTTCCATGTAAAATAGGCTGTTATTAATTTATTGGAAATTGACAGACAAAACGTGACATTAAAACAGATTTACTAGTTGTATATATAAATACTATTATCTTTAGTAAATAGTTAATTTTTTCAGTTTCTTCGTTCTTGAATGGTGTTTGTTCTGCATTATTTTTGCCTATAAATTTTATTTGTGTACATAAATTGATAGTGTTTTAATGCGGCTATAGGTTTCATTTCTTTAGGATTTGCAACTTAGGCCTATTTGTTCTACGGTGGGCTAATAATGTCAAATTATTGGCATTTGCTGATTTGTGAACATTTTCAGAAAGTACAGGGTTAATTTGTATGGTGGGCCATTGTTCACAAATTTGTACATAGTATTTTTCCACATTACCATTTTGGAATCTATGGTGGGCCAGATGAGTCAAATTGATACATTGTAGTATTCTTGTACATTACCATTTGGGAAAACGATGGTGTGTCATTAAAGTCATAGTATGCTGATACGGTTTAATTAAATTTAATATGTTGATAAGGTTTAATGAAATTTTTGCAGTCATAATAAATTGTCAAAAATAAGGATTTGAGTTACAGTCAAACTATTTCTTTAAATACACTGCACTTTCTATGGTGGGCAGTTATTGTCATAAAGTTACTTGTTTTTTATTTATACATATTAATGATAGTTGGTCAATAACAAGTATATGTATTGAAGAATAAGTAATTCTTATGTACAGTTAAGGTGTAAATCTGTAATAGTGTTCAATTGATAGTGTTAATATTTATTATTTGACACTTAATTATTTTTGAATACTTTGATATAGATTTTTGAATTTAACATTTATTTGTTATAATGGCTGTTCAAGTAAATTTTGCCACAGTTGAAGAATTGTGTACTTTACCTGGTATTGATGAGGCTTCAGCAGTACAAATAATTAATTTAAGACAACAACATGGGGGTTTAAATATGCTTTTGCTGTCTCAAGTATTGGGCAATCTTTCCAAAAATTTAATTGGTCTGGTAGATTTCACTTCAGATAATGGGAATAAAGGAAAAGGTAGTAGAAGCACAAGCACCCCGCTGCAATACCTTGGGCTGCCTGATGACATGGGCATTGAGTCGTCATTGACATCTCTCAGAACAACATCGAACAGAACTGACCGGGATCTGAGTGCCTGGATATCTCAGTTAGATCGCAGACAGCAAGAGCTAAACCAGGAAATCACACGCCTAACAGAAAAGATACACACAGATGTGAATCCTAAATCGCCCTTTAACAGAATTCCGCCAGGCAGACAAGAAGCAAAAACCGTCAAGCCTACAGTACAAGAAACTGATAATATCCCAGCCAAGACGGTTCCTACTCCAGTAACAAAATGGAAATTCAATGTTGAACATGACAATCCAATTAATTCCCCAGAGATATATCATGGTTATGACAATCCATCCAGATACAAGTATAGAACATCCAGTCCCAAAGCTCATCGTGATTACAGATATAATGATTATGCAGTACAGAATGACGTCAAACAGTACCGAAATCCATCTCCACCATTTGACAGACTAGGAAGAGTGCGTTTTGGAAGGGATACAGACATTAAATTAGAATCCTTCCAATCAGACAAATCTGAGTACAACGATCGTTCGAGAGGTCGCTCTAGAGAACATTTTGGCCTTACAAATCGTTTAGTGCAACTTCCACAGTGGGGCGCATCGTCCCAAAGTTATCCACAGTGGGGCGTATCGTCCCAAAGTTGTCCACCGTGGGGCGTACCGTCCCAAAGTTGTCCCGAGCAGGAAGCACCATATCGAGAATTGATTCCTCCTACACAGAAGCCACTTCCACAGTGGGGCCTATCGTCCCAAAGTTATCCACAGTGGGGCGTATCGTCCCAAAGTCATCCACCGTGGGGCGTATCGTTCCAGAGTTGTCCCCAGTGGGGCGTATCGTCCCAAAGTTATCCACAGTGGGGCGTATCGTCCCAGAGTTGTCCACAGTGGGGCGTACC
Source organism: Congeria kusceri (assembly GCA_027627225.1). Classification (NCBI taxonomy): domain Eukaryota; kingdom Metazoa; phylum Mollusca; class Bivalvia; order Myida; family Dreissenidae; genus Congeria; species Congeria kusceri. Next base: position 66,135,033 of record CM051028.1, read on the forward strand.
GTCCCAAAGTTTTTCGCTGAGCCAACTTCCACGCCAACGGGGTTTCAATTATCCCGACGCTGAAGAAATTAATCAACAGCCTGTACTACTCACTACGAGGTACCGATCACCCGATCGGGGTTCTAGGTCTCCTTCGTATGAAAGAAGTCAGAAGAGACAGTCTTCAAGACCTGATAATGAACACGGGTATTACTATGCAGTTTCAGCCGTGCATATGACTGTTCTCCGTCAAGAAGAGGGGATGCAAAGAAGCTACCTAAGAACATCCGATATGATGGGTCCTCCAATTGGCTATCATTAAACAAAAATTTGAAAGCTACCGCTCTGTGAATAGATGGTCAGACGGTGAATGCAGAGACTATTTGAATTGGTGCTTAGACGGTAGATTACTTCACCATTGAAACACACATGGGTGAGTGGTTATCTTTTAGAGACATAATGAAAAAACTGGAAAGTCGTTTTGGTGCAAAGGAGTTACCAGAAACCAGCAATGCAAAATTTCACCAAGCCATCCAAGGGCCAAATGAATCTCTAGAAGTCTGGGCAGATAGAGTCCTGACACTAGCGTCACCTGCATTTTGCAACCTACCAGAACAATATCGTCGACAGGAAGTAATCTCCAAATTCTGCCAGGGTTGTATAGATAAAGAGGCAGGGAAGCATGCCTGCTTTGGCCGACCACAGTCCATGCAAGAAGCGGTTGATCTGGTACGTCACCACCAGTACATCACACAAGCAGTTGAGGGCAGAAAGACAACCTGTGGCAGGGCACAGATCTCCGTAAATGTCGTGAATTCAGATGACAAACTCACAAAATTGGAAAGGATGCTGAATAATTTATCTTCGCAGATAGAGAAGCTAGTGAAGACATGGACTTCAGAACAAACAACGCCTGAAGGCCAGACATTTAATGGCACCTGCTTCTTTTGCCAACAGATGGGGCATATGAAGAAAGATTGCCAAAAGTATCGAAACTGGTTGCGGAATACTAGGCGTAGAGAACAGAACGGAAACAATGAAGCAGAGACTTTAAACTCCAGGGGGCAGGAGGCTTAGAGCCAACCAGCCTGCCAGAAGTAGAAGGGGGCTCACTAAATCTATCAACAAAACAAGGAGCTTCTGTTTGTCCCAACGGAGAAGCAGAGAATTTGCGGACTACAGAAATTGGGGCTTTATCAAGTCCCACATCATGCAGTTCAAAGCAGTCGATTGGGGCTTTACATAGTCCCAAGCCAGGAAGTCCATCACTGTCAACTGGGGCTTCAACATGTCCCAAGACAGATGGCCCATATTCATCAGTTGGGGCTATACTTAGTCCCACGCCAGGAAGTGTATCGCTGTCAACTGGGGCTTCATCTTACAGTCCATCTCCATCAATTGGGGCTTTACTTAGTCGCACAATTTCCAATTGAAAAGAGACCATGTGTGTAGTCAGTAAAGGGTCATCATCTGCATTGGATACTGATGCATCAGATATAGGCCTAGGACATGTACTGAATCTGATGCAAGATAAAGAGGGAACAGTGGTGGCAGTTCCAGACACGATGTCATCTATAGTTGACAAGCGCACACTTGATCCAGAAAGAGGATCATTTCGAGCAGTTTGGGATCCAGGAGGTACACTTCAGATGCTGTCATAACGGTGCTTTCGTATCAAGTCCAGAAAAGACTTAACAGTTACATTGGGGCTTCTCTGTCCAGGAACGTTCTGGGGACTTAATTTAGTGTTAAATAACACATGAAAACGTTACATCTGTCAGCGTTTGTTAGAAAGAAACTGTGCTTGTACGATGACTATACCAGATAGTAGCTCTTCATATAAATGTTGAGGTTTCACATTTAAAGAGGTACAAGAAGAAGTTGCAAATATGAAGTTGATTCTGGGCTGGTGTGTGGTGACAGTGTCCTGTTAAAGAAGAGATACAAGTGGCCTGTTATTATGTCTCAGTATAAAGTTTATTCTGGGCTGGTGACAGTGCCCTGTTCAAGAAGAAAGAAGGTACCAGTGGCCTGTTATCGAGTCTCTGACTAGTTGACAGTGCCCTGTTCAAGAAGAAATGAGATACAAGTGGCCTGTGGCTGGGTTCGATTCAGTTGACAGTGCCCTGTTTATGGGGTATGAGGTACAAGTGACCTGTTTGGGTATAACATCAGGTCTCAGAAAAGTGGCCATGGAACTTCATCCCTTCATCAAGGAGTAGTTAGATGGATAGCAAATTTAAAGTGAATATCTACTGGTATAGCCTATCGAAAGTAGTGACTACTGTGACGAGTGGTATCCTGGTATTCCTATTGTACAAAGTGGGGCGTATCGTCCCAGTTATACATGACCAGATTTGACAAACTATATTGGGGCTTACAGTCCCATTGTCAAATGTGTATGTTTTAGCGACCAGATTTGACAAACTATATTGGGGCGTACAGTCCCATTGTCAAATGCTTGTTGTGCTTTATGTTGCAGTCAAATGACATTCCATTCTCCAGACTCTCCCGATCATAGCCGAAGTCCTTCAAAAATGAAGTTGGGACGAGTGTTGTGAGTCGGGATTTAGCCAAACCGGACGATGTACGGGGTTTAGGCAAAGACCGGAGGTGACGTCATTCGGCGGGACACACAATTTGACATTCAGGGGACGACCGGCCGATCGAGAACAGAGCTCTGAATTTTAGCTGTATTTTAACTTGAATAAACCAGTGTTTTAGAAAGTATTAAAGACTTCGAGTAGTACTCAGTATTTTCATGCGATAATTATTATCTAATAAATATTGTTTTTTTTTTCAATATACTGTGTTAAATTCATGTTATTTATTATATTAATGTGAAGAGGGAAAAAACTATTTTGGATCTCTGTTGTGAAAAAGAAATTACATGAACTACTTACCAGCCACAAATCAACACTTGGCTCTGGATCGAAGGCCTCAATGTTGGCGGATTGGAGGCGAACTGTGAGTAGGCTGTTGAGAGTTGATTCCTGAAGCCGTGTCCTTCTGGCAGTTTTAACCAACTTCATGCAGGAGAAGGTTGTCTCACAGGCCACTGATGTTGGTGGCAGACTTAACATGAGGTTCATTATGAGGGACAAATCCCGAAGTTGGCCGTCATGGATGTCGACCCAGCTCTTTGTGGCCAACTTGTCCCGGTGTCTTAAATAAACAAGTTTTGAAATAAATGACAATTGACGACACAAGTCAGCAATTATGGAACAATTGTTTTAATATGATTAGGCAAGGATATAAATTTTTCAAAATGTAATTGAGATTCTATTGAGGGCATCCATAATAGATATTAATATGAAAGGCATTAATTATGGTTTTCAAATCTAAACTTGTTATTGTATGATTTCCAATACATTCTAAGAATTCAATTGTAGACTTATTCTGTAGTGATTACCAGCATTTCATGAAGTACCTTTTAAGAGCAGATCTCTTTAGAATATGCCACTGTGTGATGGCTCGCTCCAGACTGAAGTCCTCATTAGCTCTCATCAGGGTCTGCATGAAGTGGCCAGCAAACTGTCTCAACTCGTGTTCCCCAAAATCTGAAATAATTGCATGTTCTAGAAGTGATTGTTATTGATAATATAATGGCTCAATGCCATAACATAGATATTTGTAAAAATTGAAAATAAGGAATTTAAATAGTAAATTAGTTCAGTTTCCAAAACAATTAAATTAGTGTGTTACTAAGGATGAAACATTAATCACGGTAAACAATCAAACATAACACTAGTAAGATGCAAACTCAAAAAGTTATTCTTCATAATCTGGATCTAGAACAAATCTCTGTAAGATAAAATTATCACAAACAAAAACACAACAACATCACAACTGTCAACATTAGCATGCAAAATTTGGAAAAAAAACTAAATTAGACAGAACCTGTCTAATAACAAATTATATAACAAATTATAAAAGCATGCTCTAAAACTGGAACACTGCAAACAAGTGACATGCAAGTTTAAATTAACCTGCAAAATCTGTACTGTTGTCTGATTTAGGCCAATTACTCAAGCCAGAGATTTTTGTGCAATTTATAACAGACTGGCCATCGAGTTCAGTACTGAACCTCTGACGCACAGCAGCTGCCAACTCAGTAATAAGATCAGGTTTGTACGCCATTTTTGGAGTTGTACCAGACAGAGGCACATCATTATAACTACCGGATGTAAGCAGTTGCTTCAGATCTTCACTTTCCCTAAAATAAATACATGTAACTCCATCTTTGTTAAGTGTTAGTTATCGGGATGCCAAAAGTTATTGACCTGTCGATAAATGTCAATAAGTTAGAAGACCAATCTGGTGAAGCATGTGTTTATATTAGTAGTGGTAAACAAAAGCACATTGCTGCACAATCCAATTGATTTACTTGTAAACCATTGGACAAACAACCGCAAGGCGTGCCCATAAATTTATGTATACTTGTAAAAGGACAATATCTTTAGAAGCTTACATTTTAATCTACAACGAGTACAATAATCTGAATATTACCTTGTCTTCATCGATTCAACTTCATCAGCTGTGCATTGCACCCAAACCATGGAATCAGCAAGGGTGATACCCGGAGCCTGCAGTTTCAGCGACAACTCCATCATAGGTTGAAGGAGGTCCTGCAACATTCCAAACCTTGAAGTTGTATTTTGATTTCGACTGGACATTTTCAAACAAAGTACATTTTTAAATAATAGGGATAAACAAAACACTGAATGTACTTTTATTACTTACTTTCCAATATTAACGGACTCGGAAATATGATGACGTTCAAAATTGTCATTGACATTATTTTGCAAAAAAAATACCTATTTTAACAACATGATAAGCAGCAGCTGCACTGTTAACAAATCAATGAATACCCTGATAAGTAGAATGAAGCAGAGCAGTTCTTTGCGCAACATCATCTTCAGGAGTCCTTCACCCTTGGGGCTGCTGTGAGAGGCGGTTGACAAGTGAAGCTCATAGGCTTTAAACGTTTGAAGGAAGCTTTCTATTCCACGCTTCAAATGAGGCATCCACCTTGTGCCTGTTATTTTGGGTGGCATTTTTCCTTTTCCTGCAGCCTCAATAGCTGTTTTAAGGCCAGCTTTATTTTTGTATTGTTTTATGTAGTAATAGTGCAGTCCAATCAATAATGTTAACATTTTGTCATAATTTATGTGACCTTTTAAAACGTCCCGAAACGCAAGCTCCAGTCTGTGTGCAAAACTGCACATTCACCATTTCCTTGTTTACACCTTCACGAAGACGAGCCGCAAGACCCGAGGTCCTACCCGTCATGTTGGAGGCTCCATCACTTCCAAAGCATACCAGTTTGCCTGAAAAAAAAAGGAAGCAAGAAAATGATTATGAATGATTACATAATTTTATATTTAAAAGTTGCAAACTGTTGACAGCTTAAACAGATGTACATGTTACGTAATGTAAAATTTATCTTGTGACGGCATGACATATTAACTAACATTTCAAAGTAAAATGTATATGTGAGGTTGTCACAGACTGTGATTACAGTGATAGTTGCCAAGATATACAATAAGTGTTCAACCGGAGACATCAAAATGAACTGAATTAATTTATTTATTTTAATAACATCAATTTTTTGGAAAATTGAATGCTTAATTCAAAGACTGATAGTTTAATGTTCACCAATGTTAAATAACCTTTGTCTAATCCAGATTCGTCCACAGTTCTTATACAGAAGTTGAACAAGTCTTCAGAACACGTCGATGTAGGGGTACCAATCTTGAAGAACTTTTCTACCGGCCTACCATCCACCGATGCACGGACATAGAGCACCTCTTGTTCATCACCATTGATGTCAGTAGATCCGTCCATGAGTAAAGAAAAAAAAATGGCCTCACTCAAGAACCTGACAGTATTGGCTTTCTCATTTTCGGCTATTGAACCAATGAAAGCTAATCCGGCTTTCCTATTTAAATATGTCTCACCTACATCAAGATCTTTTGCCCGATCAATTTTGCACAACCATTCATAGTCCGAAAGAGGTCGGTTTTGCTTTGCTACAGCATGAGCGCTGCGAACCAAGGTACACAGCCGGTGCCTTTGAGATGCTTTCAATGATATTAATGATTTACCAGCTGTGGATTCTGCAACCTCCTGAGGGGTTTGGGTCTGAGCATTTAACCTTTTTGATGCTGTATCATGTGACAGGCAACCCTCATGCTCCTTTATTGTTGACAATTTCAAATTAGAACAGCCAGTTTGGAAAGAATTCACACCTTTCAGATTTTGTGTTGAACTGGATAAAAAATGATTCTGGATGACCCAGTATTCAATGCATGTAGTGCATGTCATGATTGAATTGAAGCCATGGACGCCCTTCACACCACGAAGATTGAAATTTACGTTCGTATTTATTGACTTTGGTGGGTGGGGAAGAGGTTTTACCTGACGGAGCAGTTGTTTTTTTATTCGGCATTGCGTCCGAAACGTATTTCAATTTGTCGAAGAAACTCATGATGCATCGACCTAGAAAAACGGTTACTTAGGACGCTCGAGTATCTCCGAAAATGTACGAATGTTTCACGAACACTTCAATATCTATTTCCGTATAACATACACTGTTCGTATCGATAACTCACGAATGTTGACGAATATCACCGAACAATGTCCGAAAACACAGGAACCGGTAATCGCGAAATAATTTTGTTGTGAAAACTGCAAAGAGGTTACAAACTTACGAAATGGAAACAAAAAAATTACCGGACAGTAAGTCCGACGATATTGGATTTCACCGCCGGCCTTTTGAAATTTTCGTCGGCAATGTCCGACGGGCCGACGGTCTTTCGCCATGTCTGTACATAGAATTACTTTAGAAACCATTTGATTCCACAAATTGGTAATGGAAATGTGTGTTCTGTGTTGTATGTCATGTTACATTTGTTTGTTGCTTTATTTGTTTGTTTGTATATAATTATTTTATGGTAAAATAATGTTTGATGTCAAGGTGTAATTGTAAAGCCACTAGAACATGACACTAGTAATTCGTATTTGATATTATTATTATTAATAGTAATAGCATATATTAATAATAATAATATGATTATTATAACTGTAACTGTAATGTTAATATTGTGCATTTATATGTTTTACAATTTCAGGATGGAGCTTTCCAGCTTATAAAAGCTTTCCTGAGATGTTCTGTCATTTGAGAACAAATGAACAAAAGAACTAGAAATTAGTCTTGTTAAATTTATTATAATTCCCTCTTTTATAAAAAACTACACAAGTTACATTGGCGCCCAACGTAAAAAACTCACTTAACTATTGAGGACAAGAGTGTTCGAAGCCGGGAGGAGTGTGAGCACTGCAGAGGTGAGGTACTGTCTGCCAAGCAGAGAGGAGTCGGAGGTAACAACCATCTTCCACATCCATCTGTGTTATCGCTTATAGTTGGCGATCAGACTTTCTATGAGTCATTCGTAAGGCTCATTTCACCCAAGCCATTAGACCAGGATCCGCCCAGCTCATTAGACCAGGATCCGCCCAGCTCATTAGACCAGGACCCGCCCAGCTCATTAGACCAGGATTTGCCCAGCTCATTAGACCAGGATTCACCCAGCTCATTAGACCAGGATTCCATTGGCATTAAAATTGATTACTGATTTGGACACGATCAGTGATATCAGTGACATTTATGAATAGTTCTAGTGGCTATAAAAAGATTGTATGTCCTTTCATCAGAGCGTGAGTACCATTTTGGTAAAAATTTAACAGATATTACAGCTGATATATTTGTATAATTAGTGTTTGTGTATTCCATTCCATTATTCTAAATTTGGGGGTAGGGCCAAATCACTGTAATATCTGGAAATTTCTTATGTATGATATTGTAAGTGTGTAAGAATAGAATTCACAGAATTTCACAAACTGCATGAATATTAATAATCTGTGAAGGTTCTATTCACTAACGTCTCTATTAAAAGTCTTGTCCATCCTGATTTTATTCATTGTGCAGCTGTTTTAATAGGTAGCAAGTTAAAATCTTCAAATTAAGTATAGATTGGAATGAAGCAGGTCGTGAAACCAGTCTTCTTGAATTTTATAACTCTGGGTTTACATTTAATAGGTGTTGGTTCTACAGAATTTTATACCCATTGTCCCTTCTTAAATTACAAGACTCTCTTGGGTATATGACCTATTGACCTTGATAGTCCTGTAAGTGTTACACTAAAGACACATTAGTTTTGTAGAATTCCCAGTTTTAGATTGGAAAATATAGCTTTTGCAGTGCAGATTTGTCTTAGTTAAGTAGTATAAATAGTTTCACATGTTATACAAATAAATAAACCTAAAAAAGGTATATTTATTAAAAGACTTCACTCACAGAGCATTAAACTTACATAAAAACTATAATAATCTAAATTTATTCATAGGTTTTGTGCGAGATCTGTGTTCAGGGAAAAATGAAATATTCTTAGAATATTTCTGTTCTTGCTGACATCTGCTGAAAAGAATATAAAGATAACAAGTTAATTATTATAATTAATTGTGTACACATTTAAACCAAACTAGGTTTAATTGGATAAAAAGTCATGTATTGATATTGTTCTTGAAATAACCTTTCAAAAGATATATTGGAAAGATTTAAATGGATTACCGTATACCTGCAATAAAATTATAAGCACACCTAGTGACCATATTGGAATTACCATATATATCCTATCAGGATCACTTAAAATAATTTAATATTGAAACATGGCAAATCAAGGATATTACATACATAAGAGAACAGTGAATTGACATTATTAATTGAATTGTAATAGACAATTTAATTAATTAGAGGGTCAGAGTTTACTTGAAAATTAACATTTTTAATTAAACTGTAATATACAATTTAATTAATTAAAGGGTCAAAGGTTAATTTGATTAATTGGAAATAAAATATGTAGCATTAGTTGCAGAATTGGGTAGGTATGACTTCAAAGTTATGAATGTTACTATTTTGGGAAATTCTGAGTTTATTGGTTACAAATTGTAACTGACTGGGGATGTTGTAACCGTACATGTGTATGATTAGAACGAGATTGTACTACTACAATAAGAGTGATACTCTAAAAGTCTTTACAAGTTATATTACTTGTAATCATGGATACAGAGGAAGGTAAATTAGATATGGCCGCTGGGGGCATATCTGAAAATGAACGAAGTTGTTAGATGCTTTAAAGCTGTTGGGAATTAAACCAAATGTAGATACGCCAGAAGGCATGATGAAGCTTGTACAAGCTTTTGGGGTTAAAACCGAACCAGTACCAGCTCCTACAGATGCACAGATAAGTACTGATAAGGCTGGAAACTATCAATTTCCAAGAATATCTACATTCTTTGGAAATGATACCAAAGGCGGTGAAGTTAACTAGAATTCATTCAAATATGAAATTGAAGCTTTGCGAAAAAGCAAAGTTTTTACAAATAACCAAATTTTGTTAAGCATAAGGAGAACCTTACAAGGAAGCGCAGCTGATGTTTTGCGGAGACTAGGTCCAGATGTGACGCTAGATGAGATTTTATTTAAATCAGAAAATACTTTTGGGAGTATTGAATCCCGAGAAAGTATAATGAGAAAGTTTTACTCAAGTCAACAGCAAGAGAATGAACCTGTTGTCAAATATGCTATGAGGCTTGAAGAAGTCTTTGATCAAGCGGTACGGTTGAAGGCTGTCAGAAGGACTGACACAGATATACTTAAGAAAGTATTGCATGCTGGTTTAACCAAGGAGTTGAAACACATGTCCATTTATCAATGTGATAAAGTGGATAATTACAATGAGTTCAAACGGGAACTCCGGAAAATTGAAACAGAGTTGAAAGAGCCTGTCAAAGAACAAAAGCCATGTAAAGCGGCTACAAAAGTTACTCCGCCAGAAAATAATGACTTGTCTGAATTGAAATCATTGCTGCAGCAATTAAATGATAGAATTGCAAATTTAGAAAAGGAGAGAATTAATCCGCCAAATGTGAGTCAAAATAGATACACACTAGGTAGCCGTGGTGCATATAGGGGTAAAATTAGTACCACAAATCGTGGACGTAGCACATATAGGCCTACACGCCCAACAGCTGGCACCACATTTCAAGGTGTATGTTACATGTGTAACCAGAAAGGTCACACTGTAAGGACGTGTCCTCTGAATAAGGACAGAAAAATCATTTGCTATACATGCAATGAAAAAGGTCACAGGCAGATGAATTGCCCAAAATTTTAAGTGCTCAAGTTGCCGGGTCAAACTCGAGCACAATAGGAACAGACCCACAATTGGTTGGAGATACTAATGAGGCGTTAATAATGGTAAACAATATTACTACCAGTGCCTTACTGGATACAGGCAGCTGCGTAAGTGTTATATCAAAATATTTTTATAATACTCATTTGTCTTCAATTACCATACAACCATTGACAAATTTGATAAATATTGAATGTGCAGATGGAAATAGTTTACCATATGAGGGATATGTTGAAGTTGAAGTACAAATAAAAACTGGTTTACCTAAAGCTGAGACTCGAACTTGTCTTTTGCTAGTTGTTCCTGATACAAAGTACTCAAACAAAACACCAGTGATTTTAGGAACCAACGCATTACAAGAAATTTTAAAAGATTGTCAAGATCAATATGGTGATCAGTTTTTACAGAATACCAATATGTACACACCATGGTATCTGAGTTTGCAAACTATGGTATTGAGAGAAAAGGAATGAAAAAGAATTCCCAGGATTGCTATAGTCAGAAGTGCCATACCATATAAAATACTTCTGAAACCAAATCAATCCTTAGATATTAAAGGGTTTTTGGATTAGCAACTGAATCACCCAGATACAACCGCTATTTTACATGAATCAAATCAGAGCAATTTACCTGAATACATTGATGTTGCACCAGCTGCTGTTCAGTTTAAGAAAAATGGATATACAGAAGTGAATGTTACTCTGTCTAACTTGACAAAAAAATACAGTTACTATTGCTCCAAGAGCTATTTTATGTGAATTGCAACCTGTTAGTGTTGCTGAGGAGGTTTTTGAAAATATTGAATATGACCAAAGAAAGAAAGTACTTGATCAATTAAAAATAGATGAACATAACATACTTACTGATGAACAAAAGGATAAACTAAAAGAATTATTAGAAACACATAAGGATATATTTTCTGTATCTGACACTGACATTGGGCAATGTAATACCATAAAACACCGGATTGACCTCGTAAATGGCACACCATTTAAACAACGCCATAGAAGAATTCCACCAGGTATGATAGAGGTGCGGCAACATCTTGAGCAGCTTCTAGCCAGTGGCGTGATACGACCTTCTAAGTCTCCATGGACCAGTAATGTACTTGTAAATAAAAATAATGGAAAACTCAGATTATGTGTAAATTATAGGATGTTAAATCAAAGGACTGTTAAAGATTCTTATGCATTGCCAAGAACTGAAGAAATGTTTGATTGTTTAAATGGGGCTAAATATTTTTCAACTATAGATTTAAAGTCAGGCTATCATCAAGTGGAGGTGGAGGAAGATCACAAGGAAAGGACAGGATTTACAGTTGGGTCAGTAGGATTTTTTGAATTCAATAAGATGCCCTTTGGACTCACAAATGCCCCAGCTACGTACCAACGACTTATGGAAGAGTGTTTGCAAGGTCTGAATATGCGGATTTGTATTGTTTTCCTCGACGATTTAATAATTTTTAGTGAAACGTTTGAACAACATCTAGAAAGGCTAAATACTGTCTTAGGTAGATTAAAGTCCTGCAATTTGAAACTTGCTCCAGGGAAATGTTATTTCTTTCAACCCAAAGTTACCTTCTTAGGACATGTTGTTAGCTGTAATGGTATTGAAACAGATCCAACTAAAATTGAGAAAGTTAAAAATTGGCCAGTACCTACAAATTCAGATGAATTGCGATCCTTTTTAGCCTTCGCAGGATATTACAGGCGCTTTGTCAAAGATTTTAGCAAGATTACACGACCATTGAGTGAACTTTTGCCTCCAACAGTTAACAAAAAGTAATCAAAACGTTTAAAAGAATGGAAATGGACTGAAATGGAACAAAATACTTTTGAGAAGTTGAAAGAAATTCTATGCTCACCACCTATTCTTGCTTATCCAGACTTTGAGAGTCCTTTTGAATTACACACAGACGCTTCTAATAAGGCATTAGGCGCTGTGTTGTATCAGCAACAAGGTGATCAAAAGCGAGTCATAGCTTATGCCAGTCGTGCTCTTACCAAGTCGGAGCACAACTATAGTGCATTCAAGCTTGAATTCCTTGCACTAAAATGGGCAGTAACAGAGAAGTTCTCCGACTATTTATCAATGAAACCATTTTTTGTTATAACCGACAACAATCCCCTTACACATGTTCTGACCACGGCCAAGTTAGATGCTACAGGGCAAAGGTGGGTAGCAGCTTTAGGACAATATAAATTTAGTATTACATACAGGCCAGGAGTGAATAATACGGATGCTGGTGGAATGAGCGGCTACCCATATGAAAAGATTACTTCTAAAGAACAAAATGTCATTAAGATAGATGACCAAACAGTTAGGGCTATTTGTAACAGTGATACAGGTAGTGTTGATGCAATAATAGAGACACTGCCAATGGCCAGTATTAATATTGTAGAAGCTTCAGAGGAATTGGGTCATGGAATGGCACAGAAAGAGTTCAGAGAAATTAGGCAGAAACAAAGACAAGATCCCTTAGTTGATAGATGGAGAAAAGCTGTTATTGATAATACAATACATACCAACAAAGTCAAATTCCAAACAAGATTTAATAATGAGAAAACAATTTAAACATTTTAAGATTAAGAGAGGCATTCTTTTTAGAATTATTCAGGAAGATGATAGACACATTGAACAGTTAGTTATACCAGACTGTTACAAAGAAGAGATATTAAAAGGATTACATAATAGTGTAGGACACCCTGGAAAGGAAAGAACATCTAAATTAATGAGGGAAAGGTTTTATTCGCCAGGAGTAGCAGCAGACATAGAAGAGTGGATTAATGGTTGCGAAAGGTGTTTAAGAAGAAAACACAATAGCAATGAGAGAGCTCCACTAGTGAGCATTAATACAACACATCCACTCGAGTTGGTATGTTTTGATTACCTGACACTTGAACCAGCCAAAGGTGGCATTGACAATATACTTGTCATAACAGATCATTACACTAAATATGCATTAGAAGTACCAACCAGAAATCAGACAGCCAAACAACAGCCGAGGCATTCTACAACAATTTTATTATTCATTATGGGATACCAACACGCCTACATTCTGATCAAGGGGCCAATTTTGAAAGTGAAATTATTAAAGAATTGTGTAATTTGACAAACATAAAAAAGAGCCACACAACCCCATATCACCCTCAGGGAAATGCAGGGCCAGAAAGATTTAATAGGACACTTTTAGACATGTTAGGGACTCTGAAAAAAGAACAGAAGTGTGATTGGAAAAACTACATTAACTCGTTAGTGTACGCATATAATTGCATTCTGCATGAGTCAACTGGATTTGCTCCCTATGAATTAATGTTCGGTCGAAAACCGAAGCTGCCCATTGACGCAGTATTTGAGAAATCCAGAGATGAATTTGCAAACAAAACTACCTATGAGTACATAGAGGATTTAAGATCGAGAATAAGAACAACCGACAAAATTGTAGAAAATCATGTTACAAAGGCAAAACATAAGCAAAAGAAACAATATGATAAAAAAGCAAAAGCTGTTAAGATATCAGTTGGTGACCATGTGTTGGTAAGAAAGGTGTCGTATGATGGGAAACATAAAATTGCTAATAGATTTGAAGAACAAAAATATGTAGTGGTTGAACAACCACAAGCAGATATTCCAGTGTTCAAAGTCAAGGAAATGGGTTCAGGTAGGGAAAACGTTCTCCATAGAAATTTGTTGATTCTGATTAATAGTCAGAATGATGTAGATGATAGTGGGGGAACAAAAAAGAGGGAACTTGAGAGAAGTTCAAAGGATTCAGAAGTGCATGCTGATAAAGAAGAAACAGATGTGAGAGTAAGTGACGTCACTGAAGAAGAAGATTCTGAGGATGGATTCGGTTTTGTAGTTACTACAAGACAGAATGGGGACGCCCAAGATCCAAGAGTTGAAGAGAGTCAGACTGACCTAGAAGAAGCAGATTCTGCTGAACTAACAGGGGGAACGACAGGTGAACCTGTAGAAGAAGTAGTTGTAAAATCAGGTGCAGAAACAGCTGAAGTGACTGGTCAAGGTGCTGAAATACTTCTTGGCAATAGTACTGAGGCACCAGAAGAACCTATAGAAGATACTGGAGAAGATCAACACCATATAGATACAGGCCAGGATGCCAGAAGAGAGGAAGATTCTGTCAGGAAAGAGGGAAGGGAGCCAGTAACAGTTGATACAGCCAGAGAAGCTCCTGTCCCATTACCCAGAAGATCAACCCGAGAAAGGCATCCACAAACAAGATTTAGAGATTATTATATTAATCAGATGGTTCAAACACCACATGATTGTAAAATTGAAGCTCTGTATGTATTGTTTAATGCGGGTATTTTAGATCATGTAGATAACAACATAGCTCACAAGATAATTGGAGCTATTATGAAATAAAGTGCACATAATTTTAGCATGTGTTTTTATCGTTATTAAAAATTGCCTTTGATCCAATTAATGTGATTTAATGCCATTGTAATTGTTGGTCACAATTTTAGTTGTGGGGTGGAGAGTGTTCAAATTCTTATGAGTTGTAATACCTTGTATGAAGTACAAAGTATACATGTAGCTAAGTGAGGAAGTTTGTATGAACACTATAGAATTTAGTATATGTAAAACTCTCAGTAGTATTACAGTAGTTAGTAGGACTATCTAGTTGTAAATAAAGTAGTGTATATAGTAGATAGAAAGGCAATAGTATTTTAGTGTAACATTGAATAGACGGACGAATACTTAATGACGAGACGTCATTTAGGAAAGTGGGGGAGTATGTACCCGACTGGTTTTTAACTCTTTTTATGGTATTATGTAACCTATTCTCTTGTGGTCTATTTCTGTACTGTTGGGTATTGGGGTTTGGTCAGCTGATCAGTCTGTGCAGAAATTTGAATGAGGAATGACCGGTTTTGTCTCAAGACATTGAGAAAACCTTTGTTGTTTGTTTAAACTAGATTCTCACTGGTTGGTATGTTGTCTTTGATTGTGGTAAACTGCATTAATTCTGTTGTAACTGTTGTTTTGTATTAAATGAAAGATCTAACACGTATGACATGTAAAGTCACATGTTTTCGCGAACATTGTAATGGTTGCACAATGAGTATAATTCTTTATTTTAGTATTATAATATTTGACGCGGTTTTAACAAATTACTAGAATGTGCACTTAATATGTTTTGCATGGTTAACTTACAGCAGTCACCAAGGAGTGAGTGGAGGGAAGGAGAGCAGGAGGAAAGAAACCATTTGATTCCACAAATTGGTAATGGAAATGTGTGTTCTGTGTTATATGCCATGTTACATTTGTTTGTTGCTTTATTTGTTTGTTTGTATATAATTATGTTATGGTAAAATAATGTTTGACGTTAATGTGTAATTGTAAAGCCACTAGAACATGACACTATAACATGACACTAGTAATTCGTATTTGATATTATTATTATTAATAGTAATAGCATATAATAATAATATGATTATTATAACTGTAATGTTAATATTGTGCATTTTTATGTTTTAAAATTTCAGGATGGAGCTTTCCAGCTTATAAAAGCTTGCCTGAGATGTTCTGTCATCTGAGAACAAATGAACAAAAGAACTAGAAATTAGTCTTGTTATATTTATTATAATTCCCTCCTTTATAAAAAAAACGTACACAAGTTACATTAATATACAGTAACGTGATTGGTCTTTATAGCATTATTAGAAATCAAATTAACTGCCAATATGTATTAACTGCTTACACTGAATTAGTTCCTGAACACTTATCCGAATATCCGAAAGAGACATCAAGTTAATTTGGGTGAGCTTTTCAACAATTTATGCTGAAATGGCAAGCATGCATATATAAAGACAAGACAAAGGTTGAATGAAAGGAGGAATGATATTACAACGACGTGTAAAGAAGTACGTAATTTTCAAGCTCGTTTAAAATTACCTATAGAAAGTAACGTACCTTAGCCATCTTGGTTTAACCGGTGTTACCATAGGAGATTTGGGTGATGCCAGACCTTTACCATGAAGTAAGTAAAGATCGGGTACCAGAATACCATACTATGACTATCTCCGGTATAAAGTAAAAGCTAAATTGTTGTTTTGTTCGTATGTTTATGAATACAGAAGATCTAACAGTCTAACTGTATGTTTAACATGAAAACTACCTACTTATTGAATGACTATCTGTATGCCCCCCCCCCCCCACACACACACGCAGAGTGTCAATATTTAATGTGTACGAAGTACGTTTTCAGTGGAAATCCTAGTCAACATTTATTGAAATCCTTCGCAAAACCAGAATTGTTTTTTTGTTTTTCACTTGAACTTACAAAATATCGATTGTCATGGTGTATACTTTAACTAAACAATAACAGTTGTGTAATGTTTTTTTTTTTACATTAGTCTACATATAAACATTGCATACAAAAGGTCGAATATCTTTTGAAATTAAATTCAAAGAATGCAAAAACACTAAAGTACAAATTGCTGTGGGGCTAAATTATGTTTATACTGGACTTGTCCAGCTGATCAAGTGATTGAGATCAATAGTACAATACTAACAATGAAACGTGTGAAACACTTTTGTTACAAAGTTGACACATACACAAGTTATTTAAACTTGATAAACAGGTGCCTTGTCAATGTGGAAAAAAATACATAGTGAAACATTCCAAATACATTTTTAATTTAAACAAGTAAAAAAGTCGGGAACAAATATATTTGTATTCATTTTATCTGTTTTACTCCTGTTTTGATTTCATTTTATGTAATTTAAAAGTATGACTATTCCTTTGCCATTAACCCTTATTCTTCAACAGAATAACAACATTTTACTTCTTTGCGTGCTTTTCTACAGCATTTAAATTGCAAGTGACCCAGATCATATTCAAAATTTGGCATAACCATGCAAACATTTAAACATGTAAAATGTTACATTAACCTATGCATAAATTACTTAGTGCCCTATCACACATTAAGAGTAGTAACGTGTTTATATAACTTCAGCGCTTACACCTGCAATATGTGAAACAAAGGATGGCGGTTATCAATCAAACGGGTGTGAAAATAACCGCCAGTTGGCGATTCGTATAATTGCATCTTTTCCACTCGTATTTAATTTTTAAATAACCATGATAATTGTCCTTATAATTGCATTTTTTCGTAAAATTGCGATTGGAATAATCACATCTTTTTGTACATTGCATTAAGAGGACAAAACGACAGGACTGCTGCACATATTTCTAGTACACCGTCATTTCGTATAATCGCCATTATACTTTAGCAGAAATGTAAGTCTCAATTTAACAACGTTTTCAACGTTATTGGGGCTTTATGATAATAACTTGAAAAAAGTTCAACCATTTGCTAACTTGTTACTATTTACATGTTTGATAGCACTCATGGTGACACGTTACAAATTAATTGCTTTTAGGTTAGTGAAAAGTTTATATTCACTGACTTAACATGTTTAATATGTTGTACTATGTTATGAAAGTAAGTGACAGTCCCGCTTATACCATCACCATTATTTGATGTTTCTTTGTGTTGTATATATGTGCTGGGTTTCCTTATTCTGTAATATCATATATGTCTCCATATAATATATGTTGGTATATGAGATGAATTACCCTGGCAACATGTATTTACAGGCGCAGTATAAATAATATTTTCCTTTCATTTGAAATCGGACTGTTTTGATAAAGTGTGCATTCAGTATGGGCAGCGTATTTATATTTGTTTTTTTTACTATTCTCGATTGAAAACTGTTACCATGGTAACCGACCATTAATTAAAGTTGTTTGTTTTGTAAAATGTCTTCCTGTATTCTTGTTTATATGTCGGTATTTTTCGAAATCGTAATTGATAATGAAATTGTATAGTTTTTTTGCGGACATTAAATAATATCATCCTTATATTGTCTACATATTAGTTTTTTTGGTAAAATAGAACTGTTACCATGGATACCTATGGTATACTTATACATTATATTTACATAAAACATTTGCAAATAAGCCGACATTTTAATAATGATCCATAAGAGAAAGCACAATGTGTATAATGTGTAATTACAATACTTTCATTGATTTATTAGCATATTTCATTGAAAAAACATCATTAAACCAAATTAATACATATTTAGAACGTTGCCATAACCACCATAATAAAGTGATAGAATTTCTAAAAAAAAGTAGTTTTCATACATCTGAAAGATTGTCCTTGTAGACAAAAGTACATTCAATAACTTTTGAAACAGGGCATATTTTTACCCTTCGTGAACCTAGCCCATTTTCTGGTATCAACGCATTTTTTTGTACCTATTTTTCTGTTTATATTACCCGTAAGACACACAAAGAAAGTGGTTAGAACTGACACAGTTATATCACATCTTATTACACCACATTTTTTGTATGTGAAAAAACCATTATTAATACTAATTAAAATGTTCCAACAATAAAGATCGGCGATTATTATAGATCACAATTCAATACTGTCACAAATCAAAGATCTATCAATAAACACGTTTGTTAAATAGATCTCGTCACATATCAACTTTTAATTCCATATTTTATTACATTACATAGGCGGTTAACACATTTAATGATATTACACAATTATACCACAGCGTCTTCGTATACCATATTTATTCGTTTACATGTAAACATACACTCAAATTAAGCTACAAAACATCAACATATAACAGATTCCTACAACCACATTAATGGGGCGATTCGTTATACCTATCGGGCGTGTCGTTATTAAACATGGGGCAAGTCGTTACATTACCATAAATTGCGGCACAAGTTTAAGTAGTTACGATAAGATATTATTTATGGAATTTATAATTCAGGATGTTAGTATTTTTTTTAACGATGATATTGTTCACAGATTTGAAATTCTAGTTTGAAGTGACAATACCTTTTCTAATAACATACTGAAATACATTGTGCTGAAACTGCATACATGTACGTACCGATGTTAAAGGGGCATTCGACGGTATAATTTTGTATGAATATCAATATATATTAAGACAATATGCTTTCATATTGCTCTTTAATATATTTTTCGAGTAGCAGCAAGATATTGGTGGAAAAAAAGTATGTACAGAGACAACATTGTAATATTTAACATAAATAATGTTTTGCATCTATAGTTCCAGTACTGAGGATTCGAAATCACGCCAAACAAAATAGCGCACAATTGTGCGTATGCGTGTAGCAGTACATCATGCATATCAATTTTACTGCTAATAACAATAATCCTGTTAATAATATTTTTCCCGACAATTGTGATTGTTTAACATGCAGTTGCCATATGCATATATATATTTCGTAAAAATTTCATTAGTACCAGTTACGGTAAGTGGGGTAACTGGGCTCCCCAGTTGTGAAAAGTGAGATAACTTTTCGAATTCGACGCTTATATGGCGATTGCCTCTACAAAATATTCAGGGATCAAGAAAGGTGTACGCCAAAGCTTTTCGAGTTCTCATTTGTACGAAAGTTGCTTATAAAACTGTATAAATTGCCAAAAAGGCAGAAATAATAAGCCGTTCAATTTGTAAACAACCAAGCTTATACGTATACAGTTTTCAATAACTTTTTTATTCCCAACAGCACAGCTACACGATTTATACCGAGAGTAAATGAATAATTGTAGATCATCCTGCGCATAATGATAAAGTCAAATCTAGAAGATAAATACATTAACCGTCCTCAAATTCTCTGTAAAACATTGACACATCAGCGGAAATTCGCCAATTAGTTTTTTCCTCACTTACACTATACCAGTTAGTAACGTACGATCTACCCCCTGTTTGAAGTAAAAACACATTGGGAACAAGAGGGCCACGATGGCCCTAGGTCGCTCACCTGAGATTAAAGCATCATAATGGCTTATAACAAAAGGGCCAAATGGCACTAAATCACTTACCTGAGTATAATGATCTGGGTCTTGCGGTTTCAGGAGATTTTTATAGTCTATATAAAACATATGATCCGCAGGGAGTGGCCACTCTACTCCAGGGGCATCATTTGAACGAACAACCTTTGTAGAGGACCACTATACAATATTATATACCAAATATAAGACCGCTGGGCCTCACTGTTTCATATGAGAAGATTTTAAAAGTCATTTTGCTATTTAAGTCTATATAAACAATGTGACCCCCGGCGCGTGGCCAGTTTTAGCCCCGGGGGCATCATTTGAACAATCTTTGTAGAGGACCACTAGAGGAAGCCACATACCAAACATGAAACTACTGGGCCTTGTGGTTTCAGAGAAAATGTTTGAAGTAATTTTGCTATTTAAGTCTATAAACCATGTGACCCCTGGGGCGTGGCAACTTTTGACCCCAGGGGCATCATTTGAACAATCTTTGTAGAGGACCCCTATACAATGTTGTCAACCAAATACCAAACCTCTGGGCCATGCGGTTTCAGAGAAGATTTTCAAAGTCATTTAGTTATTTAAGTCTATATAAACCATGTGACCCCCGGGGCGTGGCCAGTTTTGACCCCAGGGGCATCATTTGAACAATCTTTGTAGAGGACCACTATGCAATGTTACATACCAAATATGAAACATCTGGGCCTTGTGGTTTCAGAAAGATTTTAAAAGTCATTTTAATATTCAAGTCTATATAAACCATGTGACCCATGGGTGTGGCCAGTTTTGACTCCAGGGGCATAGTTTGAGCAATTTTTGTAGAGGACCACTAGAGGTTTGCTGTTTGCCTTTCTTTAAAAACATGTACAGTGGTGGTCCAGTCAGGGAAGGTTTTAAGTGTCGTGAGAGTCCGTGTAAAGAAGGATTGGCTGGCTTGCTAAGTCACCCGAAGACAAAGCAAAGGCGTCTTCGAGCTGGTTAAATGTGTTGATATAATTCGCGATAGGCAGATGGTCTGGTAATAAACACCTGACCATACTCGAAAACTAAAACGCTAAACACAAAACAAAACTCGAAGTTTAAATCAAATCTGCTCGTCCATCTGGCCTGTGTAGTTGCATGGATATATTCCAAAGTTTTTGAAAATTAAAAACAAGTAAAATCTTATGAAACATATATTCGGCTGATATAGTAATTTAAAAAAGGATTTTAAACTGAACTTTCTATATAAATAATTGTCAAATGTGTAACTTGGTTGGTTTTTGTCTTATAACTCACTTATCCGTTCATGACTGACTAGATCCAAACGGCACGCAGTTCTCGCATAATTAATTATACTATACTACTAAAAGATCTTTATGTTTTTACGTTACTTTTTGTTCTTGACCACAAGGTCGTGGCAACAACCGCAGCAGACATTAGCGCAAGCGCTAAGCGAGAAACAGTTATTCTTGTATGCAGTTGTTTTAAGTCCCTAATGACGTCATTTCAGGCGTGCCCGTTCCCAACGGTTCCCGGCACTCCGTGGAGATCGCCTACCTGGCCCTGGAGATCGTGTCCATGATGAAGAAACAGACGTTCGGGGAGACGCGGATCAGGATTCCCATACAGCTGCAAGTGGGAATTAACACCGGTAGGTGTTACCGACCTATATTGACGTTTACGGTAAGGCTTTTCCATGTTTGCCGGTTTCAATTTAAATGTCCATGCATCACTTTTGCAAGTGATTCTCAAGCTTTACCACGTCCGCTTTTGTGTATACATGTAGTATGTTTACAAATTCAAGTTGCATATCCGAGTGTATTGATTGGATAAAACACTATTTGACAAGCATTGTCACACGTCTCATGATATACACCTACGGTTTCTGTTGATGTGATGGGTACTCGTATAAGTCATGTCAAATCAGTTCGAGTTACACACGCGATATAACGGAACTTTAACGTTTAACTGTGTGTGTATTGCGCAGTTTACAGCATGTGGCCTATTTACGCTTTTACTGAATCATATTTTTAATTTTGGCCCAATCTTGTGCTGTGGGGGGAAACCGGAGTACCCGGAGGAAACACCACCTGTCCGGTATGGTGACCACCAATATAACTAAAATCACATGCGTCGGGACACCAACGTTTGACTACATGGTCGCGTTTCTATTGACAGGTTCGGTTTCTGCCTGTATGGTGGGTACAGTTATGTTGAAATACTGCCTGTTCGGGGACACAGTCAACACAGCCTCGCGCATGCGCTCTTACGGACAACGTGAGTAGAGGAGATAATTGTAATGTTTTGTTTGTTTGGATATTCCGTCAACGTCGTAGTACGAGAGTAAACTGCATGTAATTTGACAGCTAAATGACATTATTTATCGGCTGTAGAATTGTCGCATACGCATAAATATGTCATCATCGAGTGAATTACCACGTTCTGCGATTTTGACGATAAAATATCGGTGTGATATTTACTAACACGATACTAAACTACATGCACTTGTCATTCAAACTACATGCACTTGTCATTCAGGCTGCCAGAATGGTAGCAACAATTTACTGGAATTAATGATTGCATCTACCTTTACAGAGTTAAACTTATATGATAAAAGTTTGGTACTCGTAAAAGACAGTTTTAAACGAAATTGAGATTACTTCAATTAAATGCGTTTATAGTTAATATTAATAACACAATTTAATTTTAAGAAATCATATTACGTACGTGTATGAATGCTGTTTTGATGAAACATTTTGTTGTCCTATAGAGGTTTTCAGTTTAAGTTATATTGTCAACAATTCTAAATTAACTGAAAAAGAAACCAAGCACAAATTCATTGTTTACATAAACGTTTAAACATGAATTCGGATGAAGTATTTGCCATTAACACGATTCAGGTATCAAATCGTAACCGTCTAAATTCTAAATCATCTTAAAAAGACAACAGACACAAATTAATTGTTTACATAAACATTTAAATATGAGTTCGGATGAAGGATCTTCCATTGAAACGATTACTGTATTACCTAACAATGTTACATTATTGCGATTTCCGTTTCCATGGCAGCGAACATTACCTAACAATGTTACATTATTGCGATTTCCGTTTCCATGGCAGCGAACATGATTCACATCAATGAGCCGACGTTCCGACATCTGGACAAGACGGGCTTCTTCGTTATGAAACACGTGGGACGATCGCGGTGAAGGTATACACGCAACATTTTGGTCCGTTTTGACAAAGTTGTATTTTTTCATCGTAGCTGAATAAGCCGACGTTTGACTTCCTTAATCATATTTATAAATCCTCTCATGTATCGTTAGCGCATTAAAACTACCGTATCATGCGTATGCCATGTTGTATAACATGTACATTTGTACATGACAAGTTAAAAATATGTCAATGCCCAACACAGTTGTATACAAAGTACATTGCAAATATTGTCATTACTCAACACAGGTGTATACAATGTACATTGCAAATATTGTCATAACTCAACACAGGTGAATGCAATGTACATTGCAAATATTGTCATTACTCAACACAGGTGTATACAATGTACATTGCAAATATTGTCATAACTCAACACAGGTGAACATTGCAAATATTGTCAGTACTCTACACAGGTGTTTACAATGTGCATTGCAGATATTATCATTACTCAACACAGGTGAATACAATGTACATTACAAATATTGTCATTACTCAACACAGGTGAATACAATGTACATTCAGATATTGTCATTACTCAACACAGGTGTATACAATGTACATTGCAGATATTGTCATTACTCAACACAGGTGTATACAATGTACATTGCAAACATTGTTATTACCCAACACAGGTATATACAATGTACATTGCAGATATTGTCATTACTCAACACAGGTGTATACAATGTACATTGCAAACATTGTTATTACCCAACACAGGTGTATACAATGTATATTGCAAACATTGTTATTACCCAACACTGGTGTATACAATGTATACTGCAAATATTGTCATTACTCAACACAGGATGTATACAATGTACATTACAGATATTGTCATTACCCAACACAGGTGAATACAATGTATATTGCAAACATTGTTATTACCCAACACAGGTGTATACAATGTACATTGTAAACATTGTTATTACCCAACACTGTACAATGTACATTGCCAACATTGTTATTACCCTACACAGGTGAATACAATGTACATTGCGAACATTGTTATTACCCAACACAGGTATATACAATGTACATTGCAAACATTGTTATTACCCAACACAGGTGTATACAATGTATATTGCACACATTGTTATTACCCAACACAGGATGTATACAATGTACATTGCAAACATTGTTATTACTCAACACAGGTGAATACAATGTATATTTCACACATTGTTATTACCCAACACAGGTGTATACAATGTATATTGCACACATTGCTATTACCCAACACATGTGAATACAATGTATATTGCAAACATTGTTATTACCCAACACAAGTGTATACAATGTATCTTGCAAACATTGTTATTACCCAACACAGGATGTATACAATGTACTTTGCAAACATTGTTAATACTCAACACAGGTGAATACAATGTATATTGCAAACATTGTTATTACCCAACACAGGTGAATACAATGTACATTGCAAACATTGTTATTACCCAACACAGGTGAATACAATGTATATTGCAATCATTGTTATTACCCAACACAGGATGTATACAATGTACATTGCAAACATTGTTATTACCCAACACAGGTGAATACAATGTATATTGCACACATTATTATTACCCAACACAGGTGTATACAATGTACATTGCACACATTGTTTTTACGCAACACATGATGTATACAATGTACATTGCAAACATTGCTATTACCCAACACAGGTGTGTACAATGTATATTGCACGCATTGTTATTACCCAACACAGGTGTATGCAATGTATATTGCAAACATTGTTATTACCCAACACAGGTGAATGCAATGTATATTGCACACATAGTTATTACCCAACACAGGATGTATACAATGTACATTGCAAACATTGTTATTACTCAACACAGGTGAATACAATGTATATTGCAAACATTGTTATTACCCAACACAGGTGAATACAATGTACATTGCAAACATTGTTATTACCCAACACAGGTGAATACAATGTACATTGCAAACATTGTTATTACCCAACACAGGATGTATACAATGTACATTGCAAACATTGTTATTACCCAACACAGGTAAATACAATGTATATTGCGCACATTGTTATTACCCAACACAGGATGTATACAATGTACATTGCAAATATTGTTTTTACCCAACACAGGGTAAAGGAGAGATGGTGACCTACTGGCTAATGGATGCCACCAAGAAGCCTACCAAGTTCCCCTACACGAGCGAGTGGAAACTGCCCGGGGAGACGGACAGGTACACGAGCGGTACCGCCATGTACAACCTGGCCAACGCTGGGCCCAGCGACCTAGCCGGGCTAGAAAAGAAGACATCAGGCACCGGCTCCATGACGCAATATCCTATCAGCCATATATAGCGCCACGCATGGGGCATAGCGACCTGTACGGGCTAGACAAGAAGACAACGGGCACCGGCTCCGTGGCACAATACGCCATATAGGCCACATACATCAACACGCGTGGGTCACAGTGGGCTGTAAACACGTAAAGAGCGAATCTATACATGTACATACAGAAGTTTTCATATTCAATAGTCCGACATGTTTTTATTATGACTATAATTCATTACTGTTTTAAACATATCATTAGGTTGTAATATAATTTCTGAGAGCTTTTGTTGTTGTGCGTCTTCTGACGACTGAGCTGTGCATTGTCGATTTATTGCGGGAATTTGCAAACGACATTAATCGGGTTTTTCGAAAAACTACAATTTTGTGGACGATTAAAATCCGTGGATTTCAAAATGCATAAAATATATTACCGTGCATTAATGGCCTCCGGGATTTAGAATTCCTTTTTTCCTGCATCATTCTGCGCACGAAATCCAGGAAAATTAGTGTTACACGAATATTAAATTCATCTACGTGTATTTTTCTTATATCCACTTCAGTGTGCACCTATTTCTTTTTAACATGCCAATGTACATAATTTCCATATTTTAAATCGAATATGTTGTCTTTCAAAGTAACGTAATGTCATTTGTTATTTAGTTTTCTCTAGTCACTGTTTTTATTGTTTAAATATATATCAAAGACGAATATAAGTTTGAAGCAAATGTTACCAAGCCTCTTTCACACAGTCGTAAACAGAGCACAATAGTTACATTGAACAATATGTGCTTTTTGCGTTTTAATACATCTCGTTATTACGAAATAATATTACGTTTTAATAGTTACATTGAACAATATGTGCTTTTTTGCGTTTTAATACATCTCGTTATTACGAAATAATATTACGTTTTAATAGTTACATTGAACAATATGTGCTTTTTGCGTTTTAATACATCTCGTTATTACGAAATAATATTACGTTTTAATAGTTACATTGAACAATATGTGCTTTTTGCGTTTTAATACATCTCGTTATTACGAACTAATATTACGTTTTAATAGTTATATTGAACAATATGTGCTTTTTTGCGTTTTAATACATCTCGTTATTACGAAATAATATTACGTTTTAATAGTTACATAGAACACTATATGCTTTTTTGTGTTTTAATACATCTCGTTTTTACGAAATAATATTACATTTTAATAGTTACATTGAACACATATGCTCTTTTGCGTTTTATACATCTTGTTATTACGAAATAATATTACGTTTTAACGAAATAATAATTCGTTTTCATGGGCCGATGGAGCAATCACTTGAAATACGAGTACAATCATATTCACAACACTACAACATGTGCAGGACAACAACGACAACTGAATAATTATGCGGTCATCTACACACTTTAAATTATAAGCTGTTAGCATCTGATAACACAAATTTACGGGCATTTATCTACTCTCTTCACCTTCGGTTTACGTTTGATTACACAAATCATGATTCGGTCATTTATATGAAGATTTCACGTCATTTTCATTATCTTTTTTTTATCATTTAATAACACAAATATGCGGTCATCTACACACTCCAAATCATCTTTTAACATTTGATTACACACATATGCGGTCATCTATCCACACGCTTCACATCCTAATGTTACCATTAGATAACACAAATATACGGTTATCTACACACTTACATTAGATAACACACATGGCACGAGATTATCCCCTTATCGAACGCCATTAGCATTCACAAGTAAATGGCCTTATAAACGCAAACCCTTCCCGTGGCTCAAGTCAAGTCAGTACATTTATTCTCTCAGTTTCATGCAAAACATGAACAAACTGAGGTATTACAAAGATACTTACAATAAGAGGCTTTCTTTAAATTTAAAAGTTATTGAACGATTAACGATTTCAATGTTAGCAGTGCATGTTAGTCACAAGGAGAGTCATACATAGCGTACATATACAGTGATGTAATTAGTATGATCATTTATTATAGCACACACATATAAGTTTGTTATATTATTAATAATAACAAATAATTATCTTTGTAATCTTACCAAAATATAATACATAACCGGTATGTTTGACCATTAAATTTGTGTTGATAAGCTGCTGTGAAGAGTCACAGTCGGACATATATATACTAACACTACTCAAACAGCTACCATTCCTTGAACGAAATAGACATATTAATACGTATATGCATATATTTATATAAGGTTATATTAAAAGTGGCATTTTAAAATGTTTACCGTTTATAATAGCTTACTTTGGTTGATAATACTGCCAGTACACACAATTATTCAGAAGTTATGTAGTGAAATTATTAAAATAAGTTTCTTCTGTTTATACTTATTCAAAAATGTTTTACACGTGATTTGAAGATCCCGAATCCAGTAAGAACAACTATACTGGTCAGTGTTACTTGAAAAATTATAATGCAATGAAAAACAAAACCATATACAGTCATACACAACGTACTTGATTGATCGATCAACTGTTTTTAAACGTCAGATTATTTTTTTTGAACAGAACAAATGTTTTATTAACTTAAGCATATTACAGCTCATCGTTATTTTACACAATCAAATAAACAGACATGCGTGAAGAAAAAAACACACACAAATATCAACATATTTATCAAAATACATAATCAATTACCATGAATTATTAGTGGTTTAATATGATATACTAGTAGGTAAAAGTAAATGTATTCCTGTGTGTGTGTGTGTGTGTGTGTGTGTGTGTGTGTGTGCGTGTGTGTGTGTGTGCGTGCGTGCGTGCGTGCGTGCGTGTGTGTGTGCGTGTGTACGTGCGTGTTTGTGTGTGAGAGTGCTTCTTGAATATCTATTGTACTGATATGGAATGTACTTATATGTATTGGAAAGTTCAGCGGTAACAGGCAATGTTTACAATTTAAAATCATAGTATACTTAATTATAACTGGTAATGTATGACAATAACAAAAATTAACTGAGAAGGAACATATTGTTATCTCGTTTTTTAAAGCATGTTATACAATAAATAGCTAACTGTCTGAGCGTTGTTTTATTACTGCTATTTAAAAGTTTTAAAAATGTGTACATACTTGGGCGCGTTGTGTAGTATTTTGGAATATATTTGTTTGTTTCTTCTAAATAATGCGGACATACTAATATAAAGTGGTACTCATCTTCT
The DNA here is from genome assembly GCA_027627225.1 of Congeria kusceri. Lineage (NCBI taxonomy): Eukaryota > Metazoa > Mollusca > Bivalvia > Myida > Dreissenidae > Congeria > Congeria kusceri. The sequence goes on from CM051028.1 coordinate 66,163,851, forward strand.
ATATCGTCATACCTTTCAAATACAGGTTTAAGTTCTTTGTATACGTGTAAAGATGGTGAAGAATCAACATTAACTCTCCATTGTGATATATAATGATCTCTCAGTCTATTCTTTAACAAACGAATAAAGTGATCAATGTTAACAGATTCAGGGAATAACCATACATCTGTAAATACTGCATGATTCAATATATCACGAACTTTTGAGGACCAATTAACAGTGTTATTTCTTGTATCAAGTTCTAATCTTTGCATGTTTATGACAGCATTAAGAATACAATTTCCTTGTTTATTTTGATAGTTTCAAAAAATATTTAACAATTCTTAAGTATCTACCAATATAGAAAGGAAATCGACCGACTTCAGCGTATAATGACAATGAATTTGTTGACAATTTAACATTTAATAACCTTTTACAGAATTTTCTGTGAACACGTTCAATATTGGTAGCTGTAATGAAACCCCATACTTCGCAGTTATAATTCAAAATTGACAAAACATATGAAACAACTTAAACATAATATTAATTGGAACTTCCATGTCTTTCGTTATACAAAATAATGAGTTCATTGCTCTTGTGGCTTTACCATATAATGTATTTGTGGCAGGAACAAATGACCCGCCACTAGACATAACAATACCTAGATATTTAAATTGCTCACTATTTCAATATCTTTCCCTTTGTATGTCAATTTGTAATTTTTGTTTAGCACACCACCTTTTCGGAAAACCATGATTTTTGTTTTGTCAATATTTACCGTTAAATTCCATTTATCACAATATGTTGCTAGATTATTCAATGATTCCTGCAGCCCTTCTTTAGTTTCTGAGAAAAAAACAGCATCGTCCGCGAATAGGAGTAGATAAATAGATAATTGATCTAACGTTATTCCGGCGTTTAATCCGTTTTGTAGATTATATAATATATCATTCACGAATAGCGAAAACATGATCGGCGAAGTTATCTCCCCTTGTAATAAACCGACTTTACTACTAAAAGGTCCGAAAGTGAGCCCATGTGTTTAAATTGGAGTTTGACCTCATTATACATAGAGCGAATGAAAGATAATAACTTGCCATCAACGCCTGATCGAATCATTTTGCACCATAACTGTCCCCGATTGATGACGTCATAGGCCTTCCGGTAATCGACGTAGCAACAGAAGAGTTTATTTTTATTATGTAGCTGTTTCTCTATTAAAGCAATAAGAATAAAAATTGCGTCGACAGTACTACAGTTGGGTTTAAAACCGAATTGAGCATCTGTTAAAATATCATTGGTTTCCGCCCAAGATTTTAAGCGTTCGTTTATCACTCCTGTAAATAATTTCGCAAAACAACTTATCAACGTGATACCCCTATAATTATTTGGGTCGGAACTATCTCCTCGTTTATATAGTGGCACAATCACTCCGGATGACCAGCTTTTGGGAAGTTGTTTTGTATCTAAAATGCAATTAAATAATATTTCTAACGGCTTGGCTATTATATGAACTGTTTCTTTAAAGTATTCATAAATAATATTGTCATGTGAAGCCTTATTATTATTATTAAGACGTCTGGTTGCTTTTGTAATTTCTTCTATTGAAATAGGTTTGTCGAGTTCGGGATAAGAGTTAGCTTGGTTTTCTAGATTGTCAAACTGCCGTAAAAAAAAAAAACGTCACTTTCATCGTTGTTTACGTTGACGTCAGCCTCGGAAACTAAAGCATTGAAATACTCGTAAAATTCTTGTAGCGATATAATTTCCGCATTCGGTGAGGACGATATGTGTTTAAATAATTTCCAAAATTCGCGCGGCGTGTTGCGACACATGTTATTCATTTTCATACCATGCTCTCGATTATATTTTGATTTCGTTTTTCTGCAAGAATATTTATAATCTTTTCTCGACGCTAGCATTATTTCCCTTGTATGTCTGTTTTTATTTAAATTATAGTCGTATACTGTCCTTATATATTTTGTCCGTTTTTGTTTACATTCTTCATTAAACCAGCTTTGTTTCCTTTTGTCAAAGGAAGCGAAGCAATTTATGATTGTTATTAATAACGTGTTTAAAATACTGTTCACCTCGCTTATTAGGAAAATTAGTAAATTCCGTTACCAATAAATCCGGATCGCAGCGTGACTCAACGGATGATTGTAAATTGTGTTCTAGCTCTTGAACTCCACCGACAATATCGTGCACGAAATTTTTGTTGTACTCCGAGTTCCACTTATAATATATGCGCGGATTATTTTTTCCATTAATAATCGGGCTGTTCATGCTTAGAGCAAATGCCAATGGGGCATGATTCGAGAATTCAGTGAAATCGTGCACTTTAAAATCAGCTAAATCTTGAAAAATTTTGACTGATGTTAACAGATAGTCAACTGTGCTTTCCCCATTATGCTTAAAACAAGTAAATTTTCCAATTCCTGTATCGTTAAATAGTCTGCCGTTAACAATTCTTATATTAATAGATTTACATACATCTAATAGGTAGTCACCAAATCGGGTTGACCCAGGGTCGCAGGCTGACCGTTCTAGTGTGGTGTCTATTTCCAATAAATCAAAATCACCCAAGCTTCTGTCATTGTCAATAAGTTTGCTTTATTGCCGGTTCTAGCGTTTGCGTCCCCAGTTATAAATACTTTTAATTTACTTTTGAAAAAAATAAAATCAGATTCTAACTTTTGGAAAATGTCTACTTCACACATATCATAAGTTGGTGAATTTTCAGGTGCAATATACATTACAGCTAAATATATATCACATTCCATATTGATGTATTTTTTTCTATTTTAAGCCATAATAAACAGTCCATATCATTTCTTACTAGAGTAACTCCTTTCCGTATAGTGTCTCTAATGTATATGACAATCCCGCCGCTGAAACGCCTTGCTCTACGGTGTTGAAAGCGACTAAATGAGTGGAAGGGTTGCTGTATCCATTGAGGTCGATTACAGAGTTCTTGTTAGTCTCAGTTAAACAGATTATGTCATGTTCGCAAAGGAAAGATGTAAGTTTACTGTTACCTCGTTTTGCAGTAGTTAGCCCTTGAATATTCCAGGAGACAACTTTAATAACACTCTCACCGTCAGCCTATTCGACGTACAGTTGTTTGTTGATGTACAACTTGTCCAGTTTAAGGTAGGCTTCCTTGCCTTCTCCGCGTGCCGCTTTCATGATTGGGACAAGCTTTCTTCTTTTTTTCCATGACTTATGGTGGATATTGCTCAGCGATTCCGTACGTGGTCCCTTTCAATTGACTAGAGACTTTCCGTACCCTTTCATTGTCTGACAAAAAACAAATTTCGCCACGATAGGTCTCACTTTTTCAGGTCTGTATGCTCCAACTCTGTGAGCTCTGTGAATTTTTATCTCTTGTTTTGCATTGTGTATATGAAGTTTTGATTCAATGAAGTCTAAAATTTAGTTTTCACAATTTTCGCCCTTTTCCTCAGAAATTCTAAAAAACAGCAGGTTGTCGCGCATACTTCGGCATTTGAGGTCTGTTATTTCCGCCTGAAGTCGCGATTCCTTGGAGACATGTTCCTCTTCTGACGTTTTCATGCTGTTCCTGGTTTTCATAAGTGAGTCCAAATGCTACTGCTTTTTTGCAAGGTCATCCGCCACACTACCACTGAACTCGCATGCCTTTTCAATGTCCTTGATTTTCACCTCTAGGCCATTAATCCATTTTATCAACCCCTGAATTAAGTGCCGAAACACTTGACTGAATTTTATCGAGTTGTGACAATTTACTATCAATTGAATTTAATAGTTCTAGTATTGTGGACAAAATGTCATGTGTTGGTGAAATTGGCGTAGCTGGTGTCATGTAACTCTGCCCTGGAAATGATGGTGTACTCATGATAAACTGCCCCATGGGCGCATTCGGTAGTTGAGAACAGTTAAATAATTGACTTGCCTGTCCATGCTGGATATATCAAGGTGAGCACTGAACACTTTGCGCCATATTTTTTTCCTTTGTTACCCTTTTGTGAGTTCTTTTTTGTTAATGTCTGACAGTTATCCGGCGATTCTTTCGACTTTTTGCGTTTTCTGGTCATCAAGTAATAATAATACTATAACTGTATAGAATTAAAACCCACTTTCATTCACGTTTGATTATGTATATATAAAAAATATCCAGATATTTATTGAAACATTTAGTTCTAGTTAAAACAATTATACAGGTATTACACAGTTTGTTCTAACATAACTAATAAATGAAAGAAAAATGCAATATAAAGCAGTTATAAAACAGTTGGAAGAGGTCGTTTAGTTTTAATGTACTTGGATGCGTGTAGTAGTAACGTTTTAAATATGCATGGCGCTCATCGACAAATTCAAACAGGTAATAATGGTACTCGTCACCAAATTTATTTTCTGTTACAGTATCATTCGTTCAGCGGGATGCCGTACCAATTTCCGACTTCAATTGGTAGTCTGTAATTTCTTGTACGAAATTTTGACATGTAATGCAAAAGAGATGTCGGTAGTTTTGTCAGGTTATTTTGAAGTCCAAAAGCGGGTTTAATTAATTTATAAAACGAACTGCTGGAAGAGTTTAAGGCTACAAAATACCATTCGGTAAGGAAAGCGTCTTATAGTTTTTGTTTAATTGCAAGTTTTAACCATTTATCATTAAGTTCTTCCTGTATATCCCAGACATCCATCATACCACATTTAATAATGATTTGTTCAAGTTTTGAAAACAATGGGAAATTTTGGGCTGAAGTATTAGCTGAGAGTTTCATTTGTTCAAAAAGAGAATTACCCATTTACTAACATGAAATACATGTATACCCGACGTGTATGATGTTAAAGTTTATGATTATATCATTAAAATATTGTCCGTGTTCACGATGCATGTAATTAAGAGCGCTTGTTTATCGCGTGTGCTAATTCTGTGTTGTAGTTATTGAATTTGTTGACAAGATATAGTCGATCACATTGATTGTTGTGTATTTATCTTCAAGCGTTTTATTTTCCCATATTATTATTATATATACATGTAGTATTATAATGTTTGAGTTACTACGTAGCCTGTCTTATACACTGTAGGCTCCAATGACTATTCTTACATGATACTCGCTATTTTTTCTATAGACAAAGAACAAAATTATCGTTTTTATACTACCCAATAAACACCGCAAAAAGAAGTCCCGATTCTGAGGTGAGTATAGTAAAAGTAGTTCCAACTACAATTGCAAAAATATATGTCAAATCATGTTAGAATCGAAATATTTTTCGCATTATCGTTGTTTATCGACCAATAAATAACTTTTTGTCGTTCTGATGCATGGCTGTTGAACAACTCGGGCTAACGCCCTCGTGGGTTAATTCCTACGCATCAGAACTCCAAATCGTTGTTTATTGGCCGATAAACAACGATAAATCGAAAATTATTTCTTAAATCAACTATAGAAAAAGTAGCATGTTGATAGTATGTGAGGCTTTCTCGTTTTTTGCTTCCAAAGCTGGGCATTAAGCGAGATAATTCTCCTTCTACGAGCAATTAAACTGAAATGAATGGGGTTTAATATCGATATGTATTATTTTTAATAGTAATGCAGTTTTAGAATCTTCAAGTCAACCATTTACTTAATAATAATAATAATGATGATAATAATAATAAAATAAATCCCAACCTACCTGCCCTAATTTTGTTGGTCATGTAACCTGAAACAAACACACTTTTTACGCCTAATCAGGCGCGGCTGGAGAAGTTTGGGTTAGATGGTGGTGGAATTGTTCAGTATCTTCCAAACTACAAAATTTATGTTGCAAACCTATGGAAAGCCGCTGGGAACCCCCGCTAAATTACATTAAAATTTATAGTAACAATCGGAATTTCGGAGATTTTCATTGTTTCGGAAAAAATCATAGTCCGCGAAAAAAACACGCTTTTATTTAAGTATATAGTAGCCGTCTGAATTTCAGGAATCATCATTTTTCGACGGGCAGAAAGAGATTAATTACATACTTAGTAGTAATTTTCGGGAAATTTGTTCCGACGGGTAGATTTTCGAAATCTAAAAGGAGCGGAACCGTAACATTTTCCGACGGGCAAAAAGATACTAATCACCAATGATATATTAATCTAACTGCGCAATAGTAGTAGCGTATCATAACATGTACTAGTTTTCTGTGAAACATAAGATTTGTTTCTTGAATACGGTCAGTCAGTATTTCTAAATCACAATTTTAATTATTTTCTGCAGGTAATAAATTATTTAAAAAGATTTAGAAAAACATACATTACAGCATGTTTCTATGATCGACAGGACTATTATTTATAGTTAAAAGATGTTCTATATACTACATTAATTGCTTGGCTTATAAGTCATGGCGTCTGAACTGTTCTAAAAATAAGAAGCATTTATGATATCTGAAAGACAGTTTATATTGTTAATAAAAAAAAAGTTCATATGACAGACACACAGACAGACAGACAGACAGATACTTTTTTTTCGACTTGTACAAAGTACATCGTCAACAACACATAATGATAACAGTTCAGCATGTCAACGTGAAAGGAGCAAAAAGCTATATACATATATACAAATGAATCACATCTTAAGCGAGTAAGTGGCGTGAGCACACATTCTAAGATTAACATCAAACAAAAAGAAGATGAACATTATATATTATCTTCTTACATTCAAAATCAATGAGTGTTCTTTAAGTGATTCTTTTACAAAGAGACACACTTTTATTAATTCCGTTCTATTATTTGATTGCAATCAACTTAAATATTTATGCATAGACGGCCTAATATAAAAGCATTTGTTAATATATTTTTTTCTTATATTTGCAAATGTAGGACATATACAAACAAAATGAAATTCATTTTCGATGTCGTTCGAATTGCAACACAAACAATACCTTTGATTTCTGTCAATGTTATTTCTAGCATAACGACCGGTTTGAATATGTAATGGACAGTCTTAATCTAGCAAAAAGGAATCTCAAGCTTTTTGGTATCATATCTAAGTAAGATTCATATTCAAAATTGATTTTGTAAGTTCTATATACATCTAACATTGTGCTATTATTTAATATTCGGTTCCAATCCTGGATAAAATAGTTATAAACTCTCTGTTTAAATTCTTCAATAAATATGTTGACATCAATATTTGTAACGTTGTCAAATACATAACTTAAACCATAGTCATCTAACATTTGTCTGATATTAAATATCCAGTTACGGCAGCCTTTGTTATAATCAGAAACGGCCAAGTTATATACAGATTTAATAATTATATTTTCAGATGTACATAACCTGAACCAATACTAAAGAATACGAATATATCTATGTATATACGGAGGGTACCTGCCTAGTTGTCCATAGACAAAAGCATTACATGTATTAAGTTTTACTTTCAACAGTCGTTTACAAAATTTTAAGTGGATTCTTTCCAATTCCTTAGATTTAGTATAGCCCCAGACCTCTGAAGCATAGTATAAAATTGAACCAACGAATGCGAAAACAATTCACAAAACAGTTTAGGTTTTAAATCGTATTCTTGACATTTAGATAATAAAATATTTAATGCTTTCCCTGTCAGGTGTTCTTGGTTCAATGTAAAACTCCCAGTACAGTTTAACACTACACAAAGATAGTTAAAATCATTTACAGCATGTATGTCATGGTCATTGTAATTCCATTTTTCGTTGGGCAACAAGCCGCCTCTTTTTCGAAATACCATGATTTTGGTTTTCTCTGTATTTACTTTTAACCCCCATATATTACAATAATTAAGTAGGTTATCCAAATGGTTTTGAATTTCATTGGGTGATTTGCCTACAATGGCCATATGATCAGCAAATAACAGTAAAATCAAGACAATCTCATCAATATGCAAACCTGAATTGACATCATTTTGTAAATATAACTCTAGCTCCTCTATAAACAGAGAAAATAATAGAGGGGACAATACCTCCCCTTGACGGAGCCCGACTGCATTAGTAAAATAGTCAGAATACGAAGATAATGATTTAACGCAAGATTTGACTTTTTGATATATATCGCGTACAATTCTAAGAATTTTACCCTGAATGCCGCATTTATGCATTTTTACCATAAGGCATTTCTATATATAGTATCAAAACATTTCATCATGTCAACAAGAAATAACATATAATCTTTTATTTTCAAATAAATAATTTTGAACTAGGGAGTATAGAATAAATATAGCATCGGTCGTGGACCGCCCTTTTCGAAATCCGAATTGGGAGTCCGAAATAATGTCATTTTCATCACAAACTGTTCATTGCGATTATTTAAAACGGTTGAAAAAAGTTTAGATAAGCAACTAACTAAAGTAATTCCCCTATAGGTATTGACATCTTCATTTGAATCTTTTTTATGTAAAGGAACAACTATACCCTCTGTCCATTTTTCGGGATAATAACCCGAGTTCCCTATACAGTTAAATAAGTCACATATATGCAATGACAATATATCAACACTCTCAATAAGATATTGATTTAAAATATTATCACTACCGTATGCTTTGCGCCGCTTCAGTGACTTTACAGCACTTATAATTTCTTCAACTGTAATTGGGTCATCAAGTTCAGGAAAAACACTGTTTGGTTTATAAAAATCATTACTGTTATTAAAAATTCAGCGTCATAATTATTTCCACTCGAAATATTTGTACTTATATTTTCAAAATAATTTTGAAATTCCTCAAGCGTAATGTTAGTGGAAGGTTTGGATGATTTAGATTTAAAATGTTTCCAAAATTCTCTCGGCTTGCTTCTACGCAAATTAGCAATATCGGTCATTCGTTTTTTATAATCAGTATTTTTCTTCCTTCATACAATAATTTTATAATGCCTTTTTGCATTGCATAAAATAGACCGGTTTGTATCAGACTTATCAATATTGAACAATCTGAGCGCCTGTAAGTACAGATTTCGAGCAACAATACAATCATGATCGAATCAATTTTTATCCGTTTTAGTATAATCTGCAAAATAAACATCATTTGAGTAATAACAATCTTTCGCAAACAATGGATCCGCCACATCACGGATGGTATTTGAAAACTTGTCCAACATAGCGTTTATTGATTCTCTGTTAGAGCAATTAGTGTTGTGTACAATATCATTAAAAACTGGTACATTTCGAATAATCCCCGAGCGAAATTGCTCACGTAAAGAGTCACTCCATTTATATTTAATCTCTGAGCGGTTTGATTCAGTTGAAAGATTGTTATTGCACAACAAGTAAAAACACAAAGGCGCATGGTCACTCCACTCATTAAAAGTTTCTATATTAAATTTCTGTATCAGCGAAAAACTGCATTCCTTTGTGAACAAATAATCAATCACAGAACAGCCGTTATTTGACAAAAAAGTGTACTGATTAGTATTATCGATGCGACCGTTTACAATACGATAACATGCGCATTTGCAGACATCTAACAATTTTACCCCGTGACTGTTATGTGACCTATCTATTGAGACCCTGTCAGGTGTACAGTCTGAGTTATAATCTGGGTTATCAATACAGCCATTAAATTTGTCACAAACAATATAATCTTTTTTTGTCGCCAACTCTGCTGTTAAAATCTCCACATATAAACACACAACCAAGATTATCATATAAACATGAATAATGTTCTAAAATATCAAACAAGTCAACATTAAAAGTGTTGTATATAGGGGAATCCTCACCCCAAATGTATGATCCACATAAATATATATCTTCTGTTGTATGAAAAAAAGAATGGTCAAGTTTCAGCCAAATTATAGTACCGTTATGATTTTTTATTATTTTAATTCCGTTACTTAAATGCTCTTTGTAAAATAAAACAATTCCACCGCTATTGCGTTTAGCATTTCTGTGTTGAAATTTGCGATAAAAGTTATGTGATATATATCCATTCAAATTAATATTACTTTTGGAGTCACACCAAGATTCATAAAGAAAACAAAAGTCATATTTTTTAAAGATATTTACAAAGTCAATAGATTCTTTTTTGTCTCTAGTACTCCATGAAAGTACGGCAATTTCACCCTCGTCGTGTTCCTAGGGTCGTATCGGCTTGCCATCTACATACAGGGTATCGTAAGCGACCCAGGACCGCTTGCCCTCCTTTCTGGCCTCCTTCATGCGGGGAACAAGTTTGCGACGCTTTTCAAGCACTTCCGATGGCAGCTGTTCGTGCATTTGGTAGCTCGTACCTGACAAATGCTTCCATTGTCTTCTCACCAATTCACCTGTCCTTAAAGAATGTAAATTTTGCGATTATATTGCGCACCTTGCCATGAACCGGATGTCCTGGTGACCGGTGCACGCGCTCATATAGTATGGAATAGGCCGTTTCCTTGGCGATCTTGAGGGTCTCCTGTATGTGTGTTCGAAGCTTCCGCTCTGTGACGTCAGGGGGCTCGCTGCCTATTAAGTTTTGTCTTCCGGGATATTGGTAAAAACTAAATTGTTCCGCATAGATTTCGATTTCAAATATGCAACGTCATCCAGAAGCTAATCGCCCTGCTTTTCTAACAAGGCTAGCCTGTCCGCCACTATCGTAGCCCCAACATCAACTAGCTCCACCTTATTCTCAAGCGCGGACACACGTTCGTCCGTACGTTTTATCCGATCTTCTAGTGCTACCCATAATTTCGTAAGATCTTTATCAAAATCAGACACTTTATTCTCTAATGAGTCGATTGCATTTAATTTGTTCTCTATAACCACTAACCTCTTGTCCATGGTTTTCATATAGTCTATCACGTCCTTGATTGTGGGTTCGTGGCTGCTTTCCGCCGTCTTTACAGGGTTCCACTTCGATCGATCTACACAAGACTGATCAAATACTTCATTAGCACTTTCACTCTGTAACTAACCGATTGTATCTGGGTATAACACAGCGCTAGCGCGCCCTAATATTTCACTTACTGAAACGTTTGAAATCAGCTCCTCGGACGGGCCTCTCTGTTTTGTAACTTTGCTTTTGTTTACACTATCACTTCCACTGCTATTTCTATCTTTTCGCTTTTCGTCATAGTTACTAAAATTCATACTTAATCTGTAGATCATAATAATCCCAAAATGATAATTTCCAACCAAAAAAATCCACGTTTTATCCAAATATCACTTAAAATCCATAATGTTATTGCTCAGTTAAAACAAACACGTCCACTTCGCGCCAATCACTTAACTATCCTTCAGTTTCATTCGGCACTCGCCTTCCCTTCTCATCGCATGAGGTGTGAATAACTTCAAAGCAGACGCTTCTGAATCTTACACGTGATGTCATCAAGATTTAGGAATAAAGTTTGATAAGAACATATCGTTGTTTGAATCATTTAATATTAAAGAATACGCATTGTTATCACAAAGTGATTGCGAGTATATAAGGATTCAGAAACTTCATAACTGAAAAGTATCAATTAAAACATGTCACCACGTAAGAGTTTACCACTAGAGAAGACGTTGAAGGAGTTAGAGAGACGGGAAGACCACTTCCGGCGAGCATCTGACCAGATCGTTCTGCTCAACGACAGACTGCGTACCACCTCATTTCGCTACAAGCAGACAAGGCGGAATGATATGAAGTCCTTCCGGTATCCACTACGCCTGGGCCTTGCAGTCATCGAGTGCATCCGGAACATGTAATACGAGTATGCAACGCAGACGGCATCGGAAGTTCAACCCCTGAGACGCGCACTGTCTGGTCACGTGACAGTACCGGAAGTTCCGTCAGACGAATGATTTCGTCTTCGCGGAGGAGCACCAAATATCAACGGTCCTTGTCAGGACCACAAACATTGCGAAAGAAAGTCTAGAAAATGTCTATCACATTTAGAACTATGTCATGAACAAAATAAAATAGCAGAAGCGTTCCATATGTATGATAATGCCTGTTGTCAGGACCATAAACATGTACAAAAGAAACTATTTTAATTGAAGCAGAACATTTTTTTTTCGTTTTCGTAACGCCTAATAATTATATACATTGACTATTAAAGAAATAACTTTGCATGAAAAATTGGGGTGCCCGATATAACGGTATGCTAAAAACTGGTATATTGCAGTATTTGATTAGGCGATAAAATATCGCAATATGAATTTCCATACCGGTATATAGCAATATTTTTGTGGTCTTGTGTGTTTTCTTCCTGCAAATACATTGATTCCACATCTTTTATATAAATTTCAACAGACACTAGATGTCAGTGATGAACAATTGAAACCCAGTACCATTGGTAAAGTTGATAGGTGTCTAGGGTTAAATTTAAAAGCCGGATCATTATAGACTGTATCGCAACTAATTTACATTTATGATTGGTTTACATGAATTATTTTATAATGTTAATGCCTAATAGTACATAAGGCCTGATTATATATTAAAAAGTGAAACGTTAATGCCTATTAATACACTGCCTGATATTTTTTAAGGTTTAATAAAGAGTGAAATGCACTATGTTCGTGCATATTCAGTTTAAGAACAAAACATATACATGTACTCTCAGCTTTCAAAGTGATGTTCATATTTATACTGCTTTTCTGTCTGCTGTTTATAGTTTGCTGTTGTTGCGCATGTCATCGGAAAGTGATACTAGAAATCCAACATAAAATATGGCCCTGTTGTGATTTATTTAATCAGTCTTGAGCATTATATAAACATATCGACAAAGGTCGCAATATATATCGCAATTATTATTGCAATAAATTAAAGATATCACAATATATGGACAATGCGATACGGAGATAGCTGGACATTGCAGCTATGATTCAAAATTCGTCCCAACTTTCGTGAGTATTTAGTAAGTTAATTAGGTAGGAGTGCTGGGACATACTCCGGGTCCTCACATAATGCAGCCTCAGGAGCGGAAGGACCTTATAAACTTCGAAATACACACACACGAACATTTTCGTAAGAAAACCTTGCTATTTTCAGTGATATACGTACTTAGACAAGCATTAATATTTATGGACGTTATTTGGTAACCAAGACGCTTCCTAGTTTACCACAAAATATGTACAATGGAAACCCTCTACACCGGAAATCCTCGGGACCATGAAAAAAGGGGATTTCGGATTAGAGGGAAATTAACTAATTCAAGTTCATTATTAGTCCCTATATTGTCCTCACTTGGAAAAACATAACAGTTAAACAGTTTGTTTTATTGTTTTATTCATCATTATAAAACATTTAACAGTGTTTAATGCTGTATTAATGAAAAAAGAACATGTCAGCATATCTGTTAGTATTAAATTTACTCAATACATCACAACACGTTTCTCTTTCAGTTTTAAAATGAAAATATTTCGCAAAACAGTCAACGTTTTATTTTATTGTTATTATTTTAATTCCATTGTCTATTTGCCATGTGCATTTATCTCTTCCATGGCCTCCTTGTCATAACATACGTGTAGGTATTCGCTATAAAGAAATGCGCTTTCAGTAAAACTAGCGGCAAACGTTACGAGGATTGTATTAGGTTGTCAGAAGTCATGGCAAACGTTCCAAACAAATTAAATCTACAGAAAGTTGTAAAATAAGAATATGTATGTGAGCTAAGAACATTTATTATAAATTTTCTTTTACAAGAAAACTGTTTTATGTCTCTCCTTATAAAAAATTTAACATCTTTAAATATTTTAATATTTTCGCGAAACTGTTTCATTGTTCAATACAACAGTGTGTATTTTTTTACATTTTTAAAATAGTTCCATTCTTTTCTTAATAATTATTTACTATGTTTTCTGAAGGTTCACCACCCATGCTGTTTTATTAAATATCTCTGCCCTTGTATGATCTCTCATACATCACTTTTTCATCTGCTTAGGCGTAAAAAAAGCTGTTGGTTTCCTCTTACCCGACCCCCCCCCCCCCTATTTGTTTTTCCGCCGACCCTACAAGTGTTTTGCCTATCAATCTTTTTATCTGGTTTTTGGAAAAGGAGCAGTTTCTTGCCAGAAATCTCTTTTTCTATGACCTTATTTATAGTTAAGACTCAGTTTCTTTGTGGAGACGTATGCACATTTTACATTCAGTCCAATATACTTAAACTATGTGGTGAATATCAGGCGAAGAAAAACACAAAATAAAGAAAAAAAAGTTCCGTTTCACCTCCTCTTCTAGATTTTGTTGGAGATGTAAGCGGAAGCCAGCCATTTAGTTTTTGGCCTTATAATATATAAGCTACCTTGAGTATGTAAATTGAAAAATTGAAAACAATGAATTTTGTTAGGTATCAGAAATTTTAATATCATACTGTTTATAGGTGTGACCATGATTGATATGCTATTGATTCCCCAATATTATTTTTTATAGAAATTTACATGTATACATAAGAAAGTGATTACATTAAGTAACGTTTAGGTTAATTTAATAGAAAATCATGATCACATTGAAACCGTTGTAGTTTCTTGCAAACAATCAAGCGTTTTAAAAAAGAAACACTCTCTAGAATGTGGAAAGTGTGTCCAATGTCGTCTGCTCAGTTTCGTTACAGCACTAAATATCAATGGTCCTTGTCAGGACCACAAACATTGCGAAAGAAAGTCTTGAAATTGTCTATAAGAAACGATTACTTGTTTAAACAACGATATAGTCTCATCAAAAGCTCCCTTATGAGTCATTCCAACATTAACAGACAGCATACAGTACCGTCTGCTTTGAAGTTATTCACAAATCAGGGTGAGTAGGGAAGGGGCGTGCCGACTAAAACTGAGCAGACGACATTGGACACACTTTCCACAGTCTAGAGAGCGTTTCTTTTTTAAAACGCTAGCTTATTTGCAAGAAACTACAACGGTTTCATTGTGATCATGATTTTATATTAAATTAACCTAAACATTACATATTGTAATCACTGTAGACATGTAAATTTCTATAAAAAATATATTGGGGAATCAATAGCGTATCAATCATGGTAACACCTATAAACAGTATGATATTATTTTCAGATACCTAAAAAAAAATTTTTTTTTTTCAATTTACATTCTCAAGCTAGCTATATATGATAAGGCCAAATAATAATATGGTTGGCTTCCGCTTACATTTCCAACAAAATCTAGGAGAGGAGGTGAAACATAACTTTTTTCTTTATTTTGTGTCTTTCTTCGCTGTATATTCAACACATAGTTTAAGTATATTGGACTGCATGTAAAATGTGCATACGCCTCCCAATACAGAAACTGTACCTCAACTATAAATAAGGTCATAGAAAAAGAGATGTATGGCAAGAAACTTATAATATAAGCGAAAACTGCTCCTTTTCTGAAAGAATAATGATATGATAGACACTTTTAGGGTCGGCGGAAAAAATTAGCGAGTGGGGGATCGGGTAAGCGGAAACCAACAGCTTTTTTTACGCCTAAGCAGTTGAAAAAGTGATGTATGAGAGACCATACAAGGGCAGAGATATTTAATAAAACAGCATGGGTGGTGAACCTTCAGAAAACATATTAAATAATTATTAAGAAAACAATGGAACTATTTTAAAAATGTAAAAAATACACACTGTTGTATTTAACAATGAAACAGTTTCACGAAAATATTAAATTAATTTTAAAATGTCGATTATTTTTATAAGGAGATACATAAAACTTGTTATTTTTTATAATAAATGTACTTAGCACACATACATATTTTCATTTTACAACTTTTCTGTAGATTTAATTTGTTTGGAACGTTTGCCATAACTTCTGACGACCTAATACAATCCTCGTAACGTGTGTTGATAGTTTTACTGAAAGCGCATTTCTTTATAGCGAACACCAACACGTATGTTATGACAAGGAGACCATGGAAGAGATAAATGCACATGACAAACAGACACTTGAATAATAATAATAATAATAATAATAATAATAATAAGTAAACGAGGACTATTTTGCGAAATAGATTCATTTTCAAACTGAAATAGAAACGTGTACGTGCATGATACCATGTTGTGATGTATTGAGTAAATATAATATTTACAGATATGTTCTTTTTTATTAATACAACATTAAACAATGTTAAATGTTTTATAATGATAAATAAACAATAACACAAACTGTTTAACTGTTATGTTTTTCAAGTGAGGACTGTATAGGGACTAATCATGAACTTGAATTAGTTACTTCCCCTCTAAACCGGAATCCCATTTTTCATGGTGCCGAGGATGTCCGGTGTAGAGGGTTTCCACTGTACATATTTTGTTGGTAAACTAGGAAGCGTCTTGGTTAACAAATAACGTCCATGAATATTGATACGCGTCTCTAAGTACGTATATCACTGAAAATATTATGGTTTTCTTACGAAAATTTTCATTCTCTTGACAAATATCAATGATACAAGGGTTGTCATTAGAGGTGTCACGATGTAAGATATCCGTACCACGATTTCGATATATTGTCATATTTTTAATTTATTGCAATATTTATTGCGATATTTATTGCGACCTTTGTCGATATGTTTATATAATGATTAAGACTGATTAAATAACTCACAACAAACCCTATTTTAGGTGGGCTTTTTATTTTTACTTTCCGATGACAGGCGCAACAACAGCAAAATATAAACAGCAGACAGACAATTAGTATAAATATGAATATCACTCTGCAACTGCCTGCCTTCGTGGGGAACTATACTATAGTTATTATATTACATGTATAGTGATTTTTTTTACATGCACCAGTACTCTGGTTATGGTGTTCAAGCGTACAAGTTGAAAGTTGAGAGTGAATGTGAATGTTTTGTTCTTAAACTAAGTATGCACGAACATGTATTTCAGTCTTTATTAAACCTTAAACAATATCAGGCAGTGTATTAGGCATTAACAATTCACTTTCTAATACATACACCTTAAAAATATCAGGCCTAATGTACTATTGGGCATTAACATTATAAAATAATAAATGTAAACCAAACATAAATGTAAATTATTTACGATTCACTCTTTAATGATCCGGCTTTTAAAATTTAACCCTAGACACCTATTAACTTTAGCAATGGTACTGGGTTTCATTTATTCATTACTGACATCTAATGTGTGTTTTAATTTAGATAAAAGTTGTGGAATCAATGTATTTGCAGGAAGAAAACACAAAAGACCACAAAATATTGCAATATACCGGTATGGACATTCATATTGCGATATTTTATCGCCTAATCAAATACTGTAATAATAATACCAGTTTTGAGCATACCGTTATATCGTGCACCCCAATTTTTTTATGCCTTTAAGTTATTTCTTCAATAGTCAATGTCTATAATTAGAAGCCGTTACGAAAACGAAAAAAATAAGTTCTGCTTGAATTAAAATACTTTATTTTGGCCATGTTTATGGTCCTGACAACAGGCATTAATATGGAACGCTTCTGCTATTTTGTCTTGTTCATGACATAGTTCTAAATGTGATAGACATTTTCTCTACTTTCTTTCGCAATGTTTGTGGTCCTGACAAGGACCGTTCATATTTGGTGCTCCTCCACGAAGACGAAATCATTCGTCTGACGGAACTTCCGGAACTGTCACGTGACCAGACGGTGCGCGTCGCAGGCGTTGAACTTCCACTGAATTCTGCGTTGCGTACTCGTAGTACATGTTCCGGATGCCCTCGATGACTGCAAGGCGCAGGCGCAGTGGATACCGGAAGGACTTCATATCATTCCGCCGTGCCTGCTTGTAGTAAAGTGAGGTGGTATGCAGTCTGTCTTTGAGCAGAACGATCTGGTCACATGCTCGCCGGAAGTGGTCTTCCTTTCTCTCTAACGCCTTCAACGTCTTCTCGAGTGGTAAACTCTTACGTGGTGACATGTTATAATTGATGCTCGCAATCACTTGTTATTAGAAGGCGTATTCTTTAATATTAAATGCTTAAAACAACGATATGTACTTATCAAACTTCACTCCTAAATCGTTATGACGTCACGTGTAAGATATAGAAGCGTCTGCTTTGAAGTTATTCACACCTCAGGCGGTAAGAAGGGAAGGCGCGTGCCGTATGATACTGAGCAGACGACATTGGACACACTTTCCACCCTCAAGTATGCGTGGAATTTTAAACGCAGGATCCTTTGCCAAAACAAATTCGACTTTTAAGTGAACATCACATGATACGAACATAAACACTATGACTTATAGTATATTTTGTAAGTTGTTATAAACCTAAAACGACGTATTTGTGTCTTGTATGAATCAGTACAACTAAGTTTTGTTCAAACATATTAACAATATAAACTGACTTGCAGATATCATAAATGCTTCTTATTTTTAGAACAGTTCAGACGCCATGACTTAAAAGACAACATTTAATGTAGTGTATAGAACATCTTTTAACTATAAAAATAGTCTTGTCGATCACTGAAACGTGCTGTTATATGTTTTTCTAAATCTTTTTAAAATAATTTATTACTTGCAGACAATAAGATGCTTAAAATTGTGAGTTAGAAATACTTACTGACCGTATTCAAGAAACAAATCTTATGTTTCATAGAAAACTAGTACATGTTATGATACGCTACTACTATTGCGCAGTTAAATTAATGTATCATTGGTGATTAGTATGGAAAGCCGATTGGGACCGTCGCTAAATTACATTAAAATATATAGTAACTATATCACGTTCGGAGATTTTCATTTTGCGGAACTTTCATATTCCGCGAAAAAAATATATTCTAATATAGGCATATAGCAGCCGTCGGAATTTAGGGAACAACATTTTCAAGATACTAATTACATAATAATTTTCGGGACCTTAGTTCCAACGGGTAAAATTGAAAATCTAAAAAGCGCGGAACTTTAACAATTTCCGACGGACAAAAAGGTACTAATTATATAGCAATTCTCGGACATTTGTTCCGACGGCTAGAAAGCGGAATCTAAAAAGCGCGGAACTTTGCAAATCTTCCGACGGAACAATTGGACGTTAAATACTGCACAAAAAGCGGAATCTAAAAAAGCGCGGAACTTTGCAAATCTTCCGACTGAAAAATTGAGCATCGAACACTGCACAAAAAGCGGGTTGCCATGGGTTACCCGCGAAAATGATTTGATTGGTTCCGATACCAAGAAACAACCAATCAGAAACCTTCTAGACGCTTTATTTAAACATGGTAGACGTCGGTTGTGTACACAGAGTGGAATTAATAAAGGGTAAGTGAATTAAATATATTTCTTATTATATTGTAATTAATGTGAATTTGGTTGCAATTCATTGAGGCAAATTGAGTTTTATTTGCAAACATGCACACCAAAGGGGCAGAGGGAAATTAAAAAAATGAGTAACTTTTCGCCCAATAACGGTTCGCACGTGCCTAAATTAACTACCCACTAATCCAAATTTTTATACATAGATCTACTCAGAATAATATGATGTCAATATAAATGTATGGATCTGTGTATGTAGGACCATATTTGTACAAATCATATTGTTCACAAAAAAGATCTCATTCTTCACATCAAATGATGTGTGGAAATGATTTTTCACATATGACATTCACAGTCTCATTTTTCACATTTTCTGTCCATTTTGTGATAAGATCTACAGTCTGGTATTTTTTATGGAATGAACTCATATTCTTCACATGTGAAAATAAGTGTGCCAATTGTCTGAGAGATAATGATGATTTTGATTACAGCAATAAACAAAATAAATTTGAAATGGTAAATGGAATGTCTATTTTCATTATCTAGTATGGTAACTAATGATTCCAGAATAAGTGCTATTTCACATGGATTGGATACTTTGGGCACTGAAATAAAACTAGAAAACCTGATTTTTCATTTTTTTCAGATGATGATTCGCAAAGATAGAAGACGCTGACAGCAATATTTACAAAAACGATGGTATGTTTACTAGGTTAAGGAATGATTATAATCATTTTATACATGGTTGTTGGGCAAGTGAAATCTTTTTAGTCGACTATTCGCCGAAAAGTTCGAGCTATACTACTCACCCATTCGTCTGCGTCGCCGTAATGCTCCGGTTAAAGTTTGCGTGCAACAAGTGCATATCTCTCTAACTACTGCAGATATTCAATTGAAACTTCACACATGTCTTCGGGGTCATTATGTAAGGTCACTGACCAAGGCCCATAACTCTGAACTGCAATTTAGCAGAATTATGCCCATTTTTGTACTTAGAAATTTCAGATTATAGTTTGCGAGCAACAACTCTATATCTCTATAATTACCACAGATATTCAATTGAAACTTCACACAGTTCTTCGGGATCATTATAGAAGGTCACTGACCAAGGCCCATATCTCTGGCTTGCAATTTAGCAGAATTATGCCCCTTTTTGTACTTAGAAATTTCAGGTTAAAGTTTGCGGGCAACAACTTCATATCTCTATATCTGCTACAGATATTCAATTAAAACTTCACACATGTTTTCAAGGTCATAATATAAGGTCGCTGGCCAAGGCACATAACTGTGACCAGCATTGTAGCAGAATTATGCCCTTTTTGTAGTGATAAAGGCCAATAACTCTGACAAATCGGTTGAATAGTCGAGCGCGCTGTCCGGAGACAGCTCTTGTTTTATTTCTTTATTGAAAAAAACCCACTGTGTGTTGAAGTGCCCTGTATGACACTTGGCCGCAAGATGAATATCACCTATTATCCAGTATTAGTAAGAGTATGATGGACATTCCTCCCGTGTTACTGGTTAATGAAGAGATAAGTTCACATTTTTAAACAAACTGATGACACTTGTTTATTGTTCAATACTAGCAACTTGAGTCACAACAGTGTAATAGTATTGGTGTCCACCTTGCGATGAGGGATCATGAGTTTGATCTCTACTTAGGACTCTCAAAAATACATTAGTTCTGGTTCTTCCAAGAAAAAGATTTGCAAGTGTCGCAATAAGTCTCGAGCGCTTACATAGGTTTAAACTAAGTACTAGTCACTTCAATACAATATTTGTAGTTGCTGTTGTAAAAGAATTAGTAAACAGTTGTATTTCACTTGATTATCTGTGACAAGTAAATATA
This sequence comes from Congeria kusceri, assembly GCA_027627225.1. Taxonomy (NCBI): domain Eukaryota; kingdom Metazoa; phylum Mollusca; class Bivalvia; order Myida; family Dreissenidae; genus Congeria; species Congeria kusceri. The sequence goes on from CM051028.1 coordinate 66,184,797, forward strand.
TACCGGTACATACCGGTAACTTGTTACTTAATCTGTGATTACACTGATCATAACTTATATTATTTATCTTTTACCTAAAGCATTTAAAGCATTTTATAAATGCAAACATTCTGATAGTCCAAAGCTTGCATATTTTAGCATGCTTCAACAATTATATGCTACAGCAATTAAAAATAATTGACTTGTGATAAATGACACAGTTGTTGCGATTTATAGAAATACAATATAGGTCATGTGTTGTATATTTAAAATACGGATGTAATGAAAATGTTCAGTATTGATTGTGTACTTTGTTTCGTGTTTTTCAGACCCACGATGATGGATCTTCTTGTTAAATTGTTTAACATGTAAGGACACATTATTATCTTTGGAGATTTGTTAGCCATCTGTGAACATTGTTAGACATTGAAGAGCATTGTGTTGCAGTTTCTTTAAAGAGACACTATATGTATACATGTGTGGTTTACTTTTGCATGCAAAATCAGCTTGTTGGTGTTGTGAACTCCCATGTGTATGAACACGCATATTTAATTACTCTCACTTTATGACAAAACTGATATAGTTATTGCCTGGATTTCATTTAAAAAGTTTATGTGTGCCTTCAAGAACATTTAGTCTGTTCTAAACATAATTTTGTTAATTTTATTTCGATTTATTCATTTTAAGAGTCAATTCTGTAATGTTTCTTATTAGTGGATCCGTTTGAAGCTCCATATTTCTCATAATATTCCAAAATTTATTTTAAAATTTAGACTATTCACTTGTCTGATGTGCAAATAATTTTGAACTAGAGTATTTACAATTCTGTGAAAATGTAATATTGTAATCATATTGTTATTGTTATCTGGTTAAAATTGCTTTAATAAATATTAGGATAGTATCGACTGTGTTGCTTCACAATATACGCGAACTAATTACTAAATATGACAATTGTCCAACCACCCAAAAAAGCTTCATGAGAACAAAGTTTCTTACCCTGTTTTACATGAAAAACTCTCAGTGCATGCTACACAGTCGAGATGCTGAATGTAACAGATTGCTTTCTCTGCAAATTATTTCACAATACTGTTTCTTGGTGTTTGCACATCATATAATTATGAGAACTGGACTAATTGCTCAGTAAACAAGATAATAGTAAACAAGAGCTGTTTGTAAAGCAGGCATGCCTCTTTGGGTCTTTTTTGGGTCCAAAACAGCCTCTGTAGAAAATTGCAAGGATGAAAGTAAAATGAAACAAATTTTTTTGTCAACTTTTGGTCAGTTTGACCAAATGACAAAACAATAAAGAGGGATCTACTTGTAGTCACATACCCACTTATTTACACAATTTTACAAATCCATCCCAAAGGCTTCCATGGACAATGTTTTAATACTATTGGTCAATTTGACATTTGACTCAATGACTCCATTATTAACAGGGATCCTTTACTAGTCATGACAAACCTAACTACCAAGTTTGACGAGCCTAGGCCCAAGGGCTCAAAAGTTATGGCCTGGACAAGCTTTTATTGAACTAAGAATTATTGGGCGTTTTCTTCAATCATATTTTATAGTCACGGGGCTTTCATTAACTTTTGAAAACTGGAAGTTTGAACTTCCTGGCCTCTAATTTTGGAAGTTTTGCTAATAATATTTGGAAGTTTTGCTAGTATTGTGCTACAGAAGTCCTGAGCATTTCAGAAATGCGTATATTAAGAATAAAATTCAAGGTTTTTTAAGGCCAGTTCTTTCATCAAGTGCTTATATGCCAATTTATTCAGTGAAAGAGATATATATTTAGAAAAATTTCTAAATTTTTCTTCTAACTTGTTCATCCTTACATGATGGAACTTCCTTGGCTGCAATTTGGAAGTTCTGCAACTTCCATGGCTGCAATTTTGGAAGTTCTGTGACAAAAACTGGGAGTAAATTACTCCCAAACTTCCCTTAATGGAAGCCCTGTAGTCAGTTTGACATTGACCTTTCACCCAAGGATCCAAAGCTTTAAAAACCTAGACCAAAGGGTTGTGAAGTTATTGCCTGGACAAGCTTTAACAATTATTAGGCATTCTTTCTTAAGCTTTTGGTCAGTTTGACCCACAGACTCCAAAATAAATAGGGATCCTCGACTAATCATAACCAACATAGCAACCAAGTTTCAAGAACCCCTGGCCTAAGTGTTTTGTAGCTATGGCTCAGACAATGTTTTGTCTACTGACATACAGACGGACACACGGACCGACATTTGCAAAATAATATACCCCTGTTTTTCAAAGGGGGGCATAATTAATAATAACAACATCTTAATAGATATGTTTATGTTTATTGACAAAAGACAACTGTCATAAGAATGTTCATTTACTTAAAAGTGTGTGCAGAGTATTAACAAGTAATAATTGTGCCAGGGCCCATATCGCTAAAGCTCCTTAGTTTAAAGTTGAGTTATATTCCTAAAACCTGCATTAAAATCTATAAGTTTATGTATGTTTCATTAAACTTTGCTATTAAATTTATTTTTGTAAGGAACTAGGAAATTATATAGGAAAGTATCAATTTCAAATTGAAAATACTTATTTTGAAACATACATTTTAAATTTGACTAATTTCAGTTAAAATTGATGTTTCTGTATTGAAATGGATACCGAACGGTGGAAGAAACAATTCGTACATTAACAAACTTAAAGTTCTTTGTTTCCAATTTCTAACAAACTGTGCAGGTTAATTAATACATTTTTTTTTACAACAACAACATTTATTTCAGCCATAAAGCTTACAAAAAAGCTTCTAGCCTACAATAATGAATATATAAATGTTAAATACCGCTGGTTAAGATTGCTGTAATCGTACAAAAATTTATTTACACAATATATCGAATGCAAAGTACTTTCATCGGCAAACAAAGTATGAAGTACAGACATTTTATGTACAAAAAATAGGGATATTAATTATTTACGCGTATTGCTTTATTTTCTAGTAAATGATATTTGAGAGTCGCAATTCTATATAATTTATAGAACACACGCAGCAATTCGAAGTACCATATAATATTAAAAATTGAAAGGAATGTATTGATATTATGATTTTGAAACATTAATCTTTCAATATATATATACAATATATATGTATACAAATACAAACATTATTAAACAAAATGGGAATGCACAACTATTTACAATTAGTACAATAATATGCGTGCGTGTTACAATATCCTACATAAGATAGAAGTACATAGCGATAGTTTATTCAGTCTTTATATCATAATACTATTAGTTTTTTTTAATGGCACCGAATAACCAGTTCTCCGTTTATTAAGGCGGTTAACTAGTAATACATTGAATACTCGAGTATTAGCGTACACATCTTTTGCAACAAATGTCACATCTTGATTTGAATGCTTTTGTAGCTAATATAATTAAAAGGAATAAATTCAAATATCAATTCCACAAAGTTTTCTAACACGATTATTTATTCACCGCTAAGTGAAAATATTGCGTACAGGTGTGCATTTTACTAATTAATGTCTGGTCACGATTCGTGGCGGGACAAAATTAATCGCCATGAAAGTTCGCGAACAAGCGCGAATTTTCGTCGCGAGAATTAGCGAAATTTCGTGACATCGCGAGCGAGCGATCTGCGCTTCGCGATTAAATCGTCTCGTCGCATTTCGCGAACTTAGCGGGTTTCGCGTGGCACGTACTGTAGTTACAGAGATACATATTTTCACGCAAACTTTAACCTGAATATTTCTAAGTACAAAAAGAGGCACAATTCTGCTAAAATGCCGGCCACCGTTATGGGCCTTGGTCAGTAACTATGGAAAGCCGGTTGGGACCCCCGCTAAATTACATTAAAATATATAGTAACTATCGGACTTTCGGAGATTTTCATTTTGCGGAACTTTTATATTCCGCGAAAAAACAACTCTAATATTGGCATATAGTAGCCGTCGGAATTTCGGGAATCAACATTTTCCGACGGGCAGAAAGATACTAATTACATAGTAATTTTCGGGACATTTGTTCCGACGGGTAGAGTTCAAAATCTAAAAAGCGCGGAACTTTAACATTTTCCGACGGACAGAAAGATACTAATTATATAGCAATTCTCGGACATTTGTTCCGAAAGCTAGAAAGCGGAATATAAAAAGCGCGGAACTTTGTAAATCTTCTGACGGAACAATTGAACGTTAATACTGCACAAAAAGCGGAATATAAAAAAGCGCGGAACTTTGCAAATCTTCCGAAAAATTGAGCATTGAACACTGCACAAAAAGCGGGTTGCCATGGGTTACCCGCGAAAATGAATCGATTGGTTCCGATACCTTGAAACAACCAATCAGGAACCCTGACACAAATACATCTAGAGAAGCTATATTTAAAAATGGTAGACGTCGGTTGTGTACACAGAGTGGAATTAATAAAGGGTAAGTGATTTAAATATATTACGTATTATAGTGTCATTAATGTGAATTTGGTTGGAATTCATTGAGGCAAATTGAGTTTTATTTGCAAAAACATGCACACTTATAACCAAAGAGCAGAGGGAAATTAAATACGAGAAACGCTTCGCCCAATAACGGTTCGCACGTGCCTAAATTAACTACACACTAATCCAAATTTTTATACATAGATCTACGCAGAATAATAAGATGTCATTATAAATGTATGGATCAGTGTATGTAGGACCATATTTGTAAAAATCATTGTTTACACAAATAGGATCTCATTCTTCACATGTGATGATGTGTGGAAATGATTCTTCACACATCACATTCACAGTCTCATTTTTCACATTTTCTGTCCATTTTGTGATAAGATCTACAGTCTGGTATTTTATATGCAATGAACTCATATTTTTCACATATGAAAATAAGTGTGCCAATTGTCTGAGAGATAATGATGATTTTGATTACAGCTATAAACAAAATCAATTTGAAATTCTAAATGGAATGTCTATTTCCATTATCTAGTATGGTAACTAATGATTCCAAAATAAGTGCTTTTTCACATGGATTGGATACTTTGGGCACTAAAATAAAACTAGAAAACCTGATTTTTCATTCTTTTCAGATGCTGTTTCGCAAAGATAGAAGACGCTGACAGCAATATTTACAAAAGCGATGGTATGTTTACTAGGTTAAGGAATGATTGTAATCATTTTATACATGGTTGTTGGGCAAGTGAAATCTTTTTAGCTCGACTATTCACCGAATAGTTCGAGCTCTACTACTCACCCATTCGTCTGCGTCGCCGTAATGCTCCGGTTAAAGTTTGCGTGCAACAAGTGCATATCTCTCTAACTACTGCAGATATTCAATTGAAACTTCACACATGTCTTCGGGGTCATTATGTGAGGTCACTGACCAAGGCCGATAACTCTGATCTGCAATTTTACAGAATTATGCCTCTTTTTGTACTTAGAAATTTCAGATTAGAGTTTGCGAGCAACAACTCTATATCTTTATAAGTACTACAGATATTCAATTGAAACATCACACATGTATTCCGAAAGTCATTATAGAAGATCACTGACCAAGGCCCATAACTCTGGCTTGCAATTTAGCAGAATTATGCCCCTTTTTGTACTTGGAAAATTCAGGTTAAAGTTTGCGTGCAACAACTTCATATGTCTATATCTGCTACAGATATTCTATTAAAACTTCACACATGTTTTCAAGGTCATAATATAAGGTCACTGGCCAAGGCACATAACTGTGACCAGCATTGTAGCAGGATTATGCCCTTTTTGTAGTGATAAAGGCCAAATACTCTGACAAAAGCGGTTGAATAGTCGAGCGCGCTGTCCTGAGACAGCTTTTGTTTTATTTCTTTATTGAAAAAAAACCCATAGTTAAAGAGACAAACTTGTATGTTGCTCAAGAAAAGAAAACACAGTACTGTAGTTAACCAGTAATAAAAATACCATGCACAATTCATTTTGAAAGTGCCCAAAAGTGCAATCTACAATTACTGGACAGATTCTAAAAATGGCCAGGAATGTATGTCAATAATTTATTAGAAAAATCATCCTAAGGTGGACTCCTTTAATTGGAAAGGCTTTTCGGGAGATTGTTGTAATGTAATTTATATGTAAGCTTAATTTGATATGTTAACATTAAATTCTGATGTCATGCACTTGTAAACATCGAGTGTTCTTATTGTAGGACCAGCATGACTGTGTGTTGAAGTGCCCTGTATGACACTTGGCCGCAAGATGAATATCACCTTGGATCCAGTATTAGTAAGAGGATGATGGACATTCCTCCCGTGTTACTGGTTAATGAAGAGATAAGTTCACATTTTTAAACAAACTGATGACACTTGTTTATTGTTCAATACTAGCAACTTGAGTCACAACAGTGTAATAGTATTGGTGTCCACCTTGCGATGAGGGATCATGAGTTTGATCTCTACTTAGGACTCTCAAAAATACATTAGTTATGGTTCTTCCAAGAAAAAGATTTGCAAGTGTCGCAATAAGTCTCGAGCGTTTACATAGGTTTAAACTAAGTACTAGTCACTTCAATACAATATTTATAGTTGCTGTTGTAAAATAATTAGTAAACAGTTCTATTTCACTTGATTATCTGTGACAAATAAATATATACCGGTACATACCGGTAACTTGTTACTTTATCTGTGATTACATTGATCATAACTTATATTATTTATCTTTTTACCTAAAGCATTTAAAGTATTTTATAAATTCAATCAGTCTGATAGTCCAAAGCTTGCTTATTTTGTGGACAAGTTCACGTGGTTTGGCAATGACGTGCATTTGTTTCGCTTTGTTAAAATATGGGATTTATAAAAGTTATGTGTTCAATGGATATTGAATAATTGAACTGTAAGTAAGTTTAAGTTACTGTGAATAACGCGATGTTGATAGAAAACTAGAAAATTGATATTAAGGGATGTTTTAGAACGAACAAAATATATTTCTTTGTCTATTCTGAGATCAAGAGGACATTTTCACCGAACATTGTCACGAGGATTTGTTTGAGTGATAAGTGATCAGCCTGTATTGTTATCGGTTCGTGGTATTACCATTTTGCCTGTGGACACAAATAAACTAACGATTAAAAATCGACTGCAAAGTGGGACTTCGTCACGCAAGAGTTGAGCGCTCTTCACCGTCATTTATTGGCGAAATGGGAATTGATATAGCTACGTGGAGGTCAAGAATTGGGACATTTTGTCAGCCTATTAAGACAAAACATCGTTTACAACGCTGCAAGTCAAATACGTATCACTGGTTATACGAACTGTGCTGTTTCTGCTCCTAGCGGCACAGTGCATAGAGATGAATCCAGGGCCTGATTTGCGCGACCGGCCACAGCGGCAAAAATCGGTTGCTAAAGGATCAAACCGCGGTGCATCTTCCGGAAGTGGGAAGAATACGACCGCTGCATTAGACGAGTTAGGAAGCGCGACTAGAGTTCAACCCACTAACGATTTTCAACAGAATATTCATCTCTCACAACAGACCACGCCGCTGGAACGAGACCACTCAGGGATAAGCACTTGGCTATGCAAAGATACCCGACACAGAGAAGACGACGACCGCTCTGTGTTTTCAGAAGCATGTATATCAGATTTTGGGTGTGACACAAGTAATGTAAACGTAGCATCAATATTATTAGAGATTCGTAAAGATGTAAAAACCATGAGCAGAAAATTTGATAGCCTTGAACAGACTGTGAGTTCTTTAAAGCAAGAGAACATTGAGATACGGAAGGACAATGTGAAATTGAATAGTTGTATTGAAAATCTGTCACAGCAATTAAACAACTTACAAGAAAAATTATCCGTAAATGAGAAAATACTGGATATGGATATGGAAAAACAAGATATGGCACTGAGGACAAAATAATCTAAAAATATATGGAATGAATTTCAGTGGAAATGAAAATTCTACTCATGCGGAAGAAAAAGTACGTGATTTTGCAGTCCAAGAACTAAACTTATCAGATGAAGATGTGCAAATCGAATACTCATATCGCATTGGAAATAAAAAGGAATGCCCAGTATTAACGCGATTCGCGACACTCAAGAGTCGTGATGCAGTGTTGAATGCCTTCCGTCAAAAGCGTAAACAAGGTCATGTGAACGGTAGAGTTGTCGAGGATCTCCCGGAGGGAATTGTCAAGGCGCGCACAGGATTATATCCGTTTCTGCAGCAGTGCATAACAGAAGAGAAGTCTGCCCGTTTTAGGCACGATAAACTTATTGTTGACGAGGAAACGTACGACTTCAACTTCGAAACTAAAATGCCTGTTTTGATACGGAAATAGGGGTTAGGCCAACGCCCAGTCGGCAGTGTATATGTAAATATATGTACAGGCATCAACATTTGTTCACTAAATGTTCAAGGTTTGAAGAAGTATGACAGTGATGTATTTTTTTTAAGAATTTTTTTTAGAACTTTTGACATTATTGGTTTATGTGAATCATGGCAGAGACGCTCAGTACAATTTGATGACTTTCTTGATGACTATACGTGTTTTTCTAAAATGCGGCCGTGTGAGAAAGGGCGGGGCTCCGGTGGGGTCACAGGCTTTGTGTCAAATAAAATATCAACTCATTTTAAGCAAATATATAATACTTTTGACGACTGTGTTATACTAATAGGGATCCTCGACTAATCATAACCAACCTAGCAACCAAGTTTCGAGAACCCTGGCCTAAGTGTTTTGTAGTTATGGCTCAGACAATGTTTTGTCTACTGACATACAGACGGACACACGGACCGACATTGCAAAATAATATACCCCTGCTTTTCAAAGGAGAGCATAATTAATAATAACGACATCTTAATAGATATGTTTATGTTTATTGACAAAAGACAACTGTTATAAGAATGTTCATTCACTTAAAAGTGTGTGCAGAGTATTATCAAGTAATAATTGTGCCAGGGCCCATATCGCTAAAGCTCCTTAGTTTAAAGTTGAGTTATATTCCTAAAACCAGCATTAAAATCCATAAGATTATGTCTGTTTCATTAAACTTTGATATTAAATTTATTTTTGTAAGGAACTAGGAAATTATATAGGAAAGTACCAATTTCAAATTGAAAATACTTATTTTGAAACATAAATTTTAAGTTTTACTAATTTCAGTTAAAATTGTTCTTAGGATCTGTATTGAAATGGATACAGAATGGTGGAAGAAACAATTCGTACATTAACAAACTTAAAGTTCTTTGTTTCCAATTTCTAACAAACTGTGCACGTTAATAGCTTTTGGCCAATTAATCCATAAGCATTTGAACAAAATTGATCATAAACGTAAATATTGAATAACGGTTCTTTTTTTGGAAAAAAATGGCATAAATGCCCTTCACAAAATGTCTATTCCTGAAGTCAATAAGCATAAACTTAATTTTTTATCAACATTAATATCTAGGAGCTAGTTTCACAAGTCTATATGCCCGGGGTAACTAGGTAATGTTGATTTTAAAGAGACTTGTTCACAGATGTTTGCATATTTTCAAGTAGGCCATTAAATGTCTTAACTTCACAGATTTAAGCATCGGAACTAAATAGTTCAAGTATAATAACAAGAAAAGGATTTTTTTTTTTTAAAGAAAAAAGGTCCCACCGGGATTTGAACCCCGACCTCCGGATTAAACGGCTGTCGCTGAAACCACTTGGCCAGACTAATTTCTATATTTATCCCTAAATTATTTACTTTATGTAAGTGTCCCACGTGTTGTCAACAATTTTAACGAAAACAACACAAACACTCCAAATTATTCATCGTTTAGCATTACAAACTCTTTATAATTTTATCGATTTCAACTGATGATTACTCATAAAAAAACGCTATTTACAGTATATTTTTATGTCCAAAGTGTAATTTCGCTCCTTATATACACTGTTCTTTTATTTTTGGAATCTGTAACAAAAAGTTAAAAATAATGTCAATTGCCAATCTGTGAACAGGTCCCTTTAACAACTTAGTTTAGAACTACATAGAACAATATATCTATATAGCTGCTTTTTCTTAAATTAACATTTTTTGTAAATGTAATGTGTCTTAAATCGAAATTTAATCAAAACAATCAAATCAAAAACAAATAAAAACAACAACAACATTATTCTCATTGATATACATGGTATAGTCGATATAGTCGATATATAGACATAAGTTGAAGTGCACACATTTCATTAATATGAAAGTAAAAATGTAATACATAGACAACTGTATATATTTGGTCAAAAACAATATGGAAGGTAATAAATACATTCAACAACAAACTACAAGTTGGTACATTATTGATATCACGGTGAAATTGGTTGCATATGAAACAAACGTAACAAAAACCGTCAAAAGAAATAAAGTAAATTCTATTTAATAGAACTCGTATAAGAAATAGATTGGATTACAACTAGAAAAAGTATATTTCGCACATATAATGCAGTAAATTTCATTCTAAAATATTCTCTCGTATTACATGTGCACATCTATACATAATTGTCTGCGTAGTATGTCTTCTTCATAAGCTCTAATAATTTCATCTTATTAAGAACATGCTCTGACAATAGTAGTTCATCATTGTGACAGTAATTTCTTTATTGAACATTGTTGTTTAGTTTAAACATATTTTATTTTCATAATGAAGTACAAGTACAAATGACATTTATACATACATAAATTATTTATCGATACATTCATATGAAAAAAGGGTAGGACCTAAAGTTCTAACAACATTATATGTGGTCTTTCCCTGTGTGATTTAATTACGTGTTTCGGGCGATGTATGTAATTTTGAACGAGTCGCAAGTACGCTCAAATATGAAAATAAACATATACGAATAGCAAATAAAAAGAAAAGCAATCTAATAAACTGTACGAGAAATTAATAATCATGAAAGGCAAACTAAATTGGGGGAAAAAAACAAAACAAAACGAGTCCTGTCCAGCATATAACAAGTCAAGCTTTAACTACTGCAAGATTATGAAAAACGCTTTGTCGTCTTAATAAATTGTTGGACATTTAGAAAAATTTTGCAGTTTGCATCATGATCAAAACTACTATTACCAAAAAGAATAGTATCACAGTTTAATGGTTCTATAGATTGTAACTTAGCGAAAAAAGTTGTACGTTGTGCAGTAAATAGTGAGCAAGTAAAAAAGAAGTGGTAAACCGATTCAACTTCACCACAAATACATAAAGGCGAAGGTTCCAATTTGTTGTTATATAAGTGTAGTTTTAAGTTGCTACAATTATTTCTTAGTCTGGCGTGTATAATTGATGTTTTTCTATCACCAACGAAGTAATATGTTGGTGTTTCGCGATTTCTTAACATTAATTGTTTTAAAGCGGTTTTGAATTGCAAGAGAGAAGTACACGTTTTAATTTCATTATTTAAATTGTTCCATAGGTCGATAGCCGACGGTATGAAAGATCGCGAATAGAGTTCGGTGCGTCTTGATACTATAACATAATCGTTTGCATTTCTAAGATTTCTAGTAGATTGTTGAAAAACAGTTTCTGGTAATAAATTCATTAAGTAACTGGGACATAGGCCATTATGTAATTTGTACATATAAGTTAGTTTAAGATATTTTCGACGTTCTGATAACCTATGCCAGCTGATTTCAGAATACAAATTAGTCAATGAAACAGATTTTGTAAGCCCGGTTACTATTCTAGCCGCTTCGTTCTGAATTTTTTCTAAACTTTCTTTTTCGTACATTGCACAACCATCCCAAACGATACATGCGTACTCTAATAGTGGTCTTAAATGTGAAATATAAATTTGGTTCAACATCTTTCTAGAGATCATGTATTTTAGTTTGCGCATGATGCCAAGCACTTTTGATGATGATTTGACTAAACTGGAGACATGATCGTGCCATTTACCATTAGCGCTGAATGTGAGACCAAGATGTTTGTGATTTTCAACAAATTGAACAGGCACATTATTAAAAACAAGATGTGGGAGGGGAATGGATGATTGTGTTGTGAATAGAATTGCCTCGGTTTTTTGTGGATTAAAGTCTACAAGCCATCTTTTTGCCCAGGTGTTAATAACACTTAAATCATGGTTGAGTACCATTTCAAGTTCGGTCGAATTTGAACAAGTATATGAAAGGGATGTGTCATCTGCAAACAGACGAGAGATACTTTGAAGGTTTTGTACAATATCGTTTACATAAACCAGAAAAAATAGAGGACCAAGGACAGAGCCTTGAGGAACACCAGCGTTTATTTCTAGCGCCTGAGAAGTAGAATCCCCGACAAAAACTTGCTGTTTTCGACTACTTAAATAACTTTCGATCCATTTAAGTAAATTACTGTTAAAACCATTTTGTTTTAATTTGAAGAGTAAACCCTTGTGCCATACTCGGTCAAATGCCTTAGAAATGTCACAGAATACCATGCATGTGAATTTCCTTTCATCAATACCTTTTGCTATTTGATGAAATATATCAATTAATTGAGAAACAGTTGAATGACCTTTAAGAAAACCCGATTGGTTAGAATACAGCAAGTTATTACCAACTAAATGATTGTATAAATGTTTGTAAACAACTCTCTCCATAAGCTTGCCTACACAACTCAAAAGCGAAATTGGCCGGTAATTAGATGGTAAGTTAGGATCACCCTTTTTAAATAATGGCATCACTATAGCTGACTTCCATGAGTTTGGAAATGTACATTCATCTAATGATTTGTTGAATAAAATACATAAGGGCTTGGAAATAGAGTGACAAGTTTTCTTTAAAACTAGATGACTAACAAGGTCTCCGCCTACAGCTTTGTTTGTAAATAAACATTTGATAATATCTATGATTTCTGATTCGGAAACTGAAACATTTTGCATGGTTTCATTGGCAAGATTGATAAATGGGGGTAGGACTCCAGTCAAGTCATCTAATGAGGATATTGAGACGAAATAATTGTTTAAACAGTTTGCTTTCTGGGTATTTGACATATGTATAATTAGATTGCCATCAGAATCAGTCGATTGTAGTGGCGGTATGGTATCAGAGTGAGAACTCATTTTCATGAGTTGTTTTAAAGTTTTCCAATATTTTTTTGGATTTGATGAGTTAAAATCGGTAAGAGATGTTTCAAGGTTTGCATGGAATTGTTCTTTAGCTTGTTTAATCATATTGCTAACTTTATTTCGAATTTGCTTGTATTTGTTCCAGTTATTTGCGGTAGGGTTATTAATAGATATATGTTTGAGTCTGTCCCGTTTACGAGATAACGTTCTTATCTGAGAATCATACCACGGTTTGTCATTAGGCCTAACTGTAACTAGTTTATGTGGAATACAAAGTTTCATGAGTTCAATAAGTTTTTTTGTAAACAACATGGTAGCCTCGTGAACATTGGTCTCTCGAATAAAATTCCAGTTTGTATCGGAAATAAGATTGTTAAGGCGCTCAAAGTCAGCATATTTGTACAACCAAACGTGTCTTTGACTTGGTTTACAATTAATAACGGGAGTTTTAAAATGAATAGCCGTTGCATGATGATCACTTATGGATTGCGGGATATTAATTACTTCACAGTCTAAACAGGTCAGATTGTCTGAAATTATAATCGGATCAATTAACGTAGACGTATTGGCCGTGACCCGTGTAGCTTGATTGATGACGTTACGCAGGTTGTACAAGGATAAGGTCTGAGAAAGACGTGTGTTGTTTTTCAGTTGATCTTCATTTATGTCCCCTAACATAATAATGTTAGGATTAGTATCTAGCGCTTTATCAATCATGATATCAAGATTATCCCAAAATAAAACATCACTGTTTGGCGGGCGGTAAAAGCAGCATATCAAAGTGACCAAATTTTTAAGTTTGATCTCTAACCATATTGAATGTACTTGCGGATTTTCTAGTTCAAACATTCGCCTTGATACTAATGATTTATTTACATAGACTAGTAGGCCGCTTGAATGGGACGTATAATCTTTACGGAACATTGAGTGATTAAAATCATCAATTTGAATTTGGTCATCCATAACGACATCAGTAATGTGTGTCTCTGTAAAGCACATTATATCAAATTGTAATAAATGGTCCTTAATAAAGTCCAATTTGTGCCGAATTGATCTAATGTTGAGATGAAGTAGCCCCAAAGCTCCGAGATCTTGCGGACCTGGATTGAGTTCAACATCACCGGATAGAAGTAAAATAAAACGTACAAGGTTGATAAATACAACGCTAAGGGCACATACTAGGGCAGCGTCCATGTGATTGTGTAAAGATATTTGAGATAGTCTTAGAAATATAGCAAATAAAAACATCAATTCATGAGCAATATTTAAGCATATTGTATATTTGCGACGGCAAATGCGTAATCTAGCGTTAAATATTCCAACAGCCATTCGGTATTGCGCAACGTCATTACCCATTTGATAGTAAAGTTACAAATAAAGAAATACATTTAGGCTGTGGAAATAATTGAGTAAGTGTTAGGATAAGCATATTCTCTATAAATGTGCTGGACAGGACTGAGAAAAGTGCATAAATGCATAATACAATAATAGTAATCATGATACAGACAGCATAGTGAGACATATTGAAATCTCAGAAAATAAAAAGAAGAAATGTGTGGTTGTAATCACAGTATGGTAATTCACAATAACTAGCTAAGGACAATAATGAATTATATTAGTATATTTCAATACTATTTTAACTAATTTTATTTATTTGCATGTATGCTAATTTATTTATAATTTGTTTAGTTTATTCTATTATGATTTTTGAAATTAATTTATTATTTTGTATGTTATTCAATCAATATGGAAATTTTGCAAAGTTATTAAAAGCCTTTTAGAATTCGACTTATTAAAGATTGTTCTTTTAATGAAGTTAAGGAACAGAACTTTTTGAGTCAATACAAGGTAATTAGGCATATATAAATAACAGTATATAAATGCCACTTATATAGGCATTCAGAAGGAGAAAGTTGAATGATGAGTCAATATGCAAAAGTTAAGTAAATCATATACATATATATACAGTAACTGAGCTTAGGTCGTATTAATAATTGCATTGCACATTAAAAAACAACACTTTAAGTATATAGTACGGCGAAAACAGATGAGTACAAGTGACAGCAGGCAAGATTGTATGGTAATTACAAGTCTATTTTATCTATATTTATAATTTAAAAAGATGTTAAAAAAAAAAAAAAAAAAAAAAAAAAAAAAAAATTTAAACACAGACGCTCAGGGCGTTAAGATTATTTTTCACTTATGGGTATGATACACCATATCGATGACAAGACAAAAAGTATGCGGCGTTGTTGTCTGCCTTGGGTAAGATTCACACTAGTAGCGTTACCAAATAATCAAAATAATGATCAAACGGTACATTGCTACTAGCTAATGCCATGAACAATACAATATATTTTAGGCAAGTTAGTGTGTGTTGGAAAAAATAACACATCCGTGTATTTGATCCTGTTACAGGGCGCAACGTATTTAATGGAGACGGGTTAACACGATAGCAGTAATTATCATCTTAACAGGCAGTGTAAACAACGCTCATTGTGATAAAATAACATCAGATTTACAAGCAATTTAAACTAATCTCAGTGTAAGCAGTAATTATCATCTTAACAGGCAGTGTAAACAACGCTCATTGTGACAAAATAACATCAGATTTGCAAGCAATTTAAACTAATCTCAGTGTAAGCAACGCTCACCGTGACAAAATAACATAAGATTTAAATGCAAGTTAAAATAAGTTCACCGTAATAAACGTGCACCGAGAGCGGTGAAAACTATTGAAACAAGTGTACAGAAAATAGGACAACGACAGGTATGAACCAGTTTAACAACGATTCTGTCAAAAACTCTGTAGTAAATAATAGTAAATAATAATAAACACGTTTGACAATACTTAGTAGTGAAAAAAAAATAATTAAAAAAAAAAAAATAAAAAAAAAATAAAAAATAATTCAACAGCTCGTAACTGTAGTCAAAATCTGTGAAAGCATCAAGTGCATTCCGTAAATATATACACTATACAACCTTTAAAAAAACACGAATGCTATGTCTGTAGAGTTACCGCGTAAATCAATGTTCACTTCCATGCATCCATGTCATGCTCATTGTTTATTTTGTGGATCTTGGAGTCAGGGTCCTTTACAAGAATGCTTCCATCAGACGACCATGCACCAAGCAGCTGACCTCTTTTCACAAGTTCTCGAGCATTGTATAGAAAGAAGCTTCTCTTGCGTGTGAGGTCTTCATTGATGAATGTATTCGGATACCCTTTTTCTCTCAAAATCGAACGAGATTTATATAGTTTTTGTCTCGCTCTGTACGTAGCAAATTTGACTATGATGTCGCGTGGTTTTCGAGGGTTAGGCTTTCCTGCTCTATGAGAGCGGTCAATGTCATTTATGGTGATGTCACAGCCGACAGCTTTCGATATTTTTAACACGATGTCATCGGTGTTTTCATCATTTAGTTCCTTAACGCCTGAAATGCGCACCAAATTCCTCCGCGAGTACTGCTCCTGGTCGTCTAGTTTGTTCTCCAGTACTTGGACTTTTGACTTAAGTTCAGTGTTTTCCCTATTGAGATTGTCATTTGCTTTTTCAAGGGATTCCAATTTACTTGTGAGCTTCGTAAAAACACTGGTCGCTATTTGTTCTACCAACGTTTCAATTTGGGTTTTGAAAGTGGCCACAAGGAGGGTAGATATTTGCAACAAGGCTTCCTCGGACAGGGCAATGGTAGGTATATTGCTTGTAATTTGCGAGGCCTCGTCTGGTGATGTTGGTGTTGATGGTGATGCCATCACTACCTGGGTGTATGAGGGGCGCTTGGGGTCCGTAACTAATTCAGTATCAGGTGAACTAAGGGCTCGCTTAGATTGACGAAATCGGTCGGGTGTTTCCAGTGACATTTGCCGAATGAATTATGGGTAATGATTATAATTATGAAACAGACCCTCGTGAGACCCTCATGAAATTTCATAACGACATACCTCATACAACGAAGGTAGGTATTTTTTTGATGTGCGACTCGGCCCTCACGGACTCCAAAATGTTAGAGCATCTATTCCGCAATAGTCCAAATTAAATCACTGTTCACTGCATCCGAGGCAATACAGAATTCACTAGGCAACCCTGTGCATAATATCACAATACCACAGTCTGAATGGCTTAGCACTTCAAAAACTTCAAAAACATACGGCACGACAGAAACTCAACACAAGTATATACATATTTCAGTTAATTTTCAGTTAATGATAATTTGCAGGCTACTGCTTATTTCTTACTATTTCTTATTTCTTATTGTATAGTTCCACTATCCATATCCATATCTCCAGCATATTTGTAAAGGAAAATGTCCTGATTATATTTAAACTAATATATAACCACACACTGCAATCACACCACCCGCGAATAAACGATAATCACATTATTGGTTTTTATCGAGAGCGCTAGAAACTACGTCCGATCGCCACGGCAAGCTGCAATTTTGTACATTGTTGTAAGTTTATCATTATTACTGCTGCACAAGTTATTGACGGCTGGAAAAATTGGTTATTGATATTAAGAAGGACCTATACAAGAGGGCTGGGCCTAATGGACCTCGGTCGCTCAACTGAGTTTAATAAATAATACTTGACAAACATTTAAAAAATTTAAAAGCATGTTCATACATGTTTCAAGGAAAATGTTGGACTACTGACAACCATGTTTTAGCAATACAAATTATTTGAAAGGAAATTTTGTAGACAGTCACCCAACAAACTGTTCAGTGAAATAATTTTGAATTGCAAAATGTTTTACAAGTTTTCAATATAGCCATTTAAGGAAAACTGTTACAGCCCTGGCCGCCATGTCAAATTAATTTGAAGGAATTTTGTAGAGGGTCATGCATGGAACATTAATTACCTTGAAATCCAGTCAGCACTTACAAAACATATCAAGTTAATAGGTTACATGCTTTTGAAGATATGACGTAAAAACATGAAAATGTGGACAGAAGGACGGACAGACACGGTAAATTACTATAGGGTACCCCCAAAAACTTGTGGGGCCCCAATTGAAATGTGTTAAATGCTGTAGCGAAGGCAAATCATGTCTTTAATAATGGATCCAGTCAGTTGAATATGTCCATCTAAGGTGCAGAAGTCATTCAAGTTTGCACAGTACTTTTGAAGTAGAAGCATCCACTGCATACTCTGACACTGGTGTTACTGTAGCATAGTTGTTGTGCTGAAATAATCATCAAGAAGGAAAATACATAGCTTACTTGTATTAGGAATAATATTTAAGTTGAATCGTGATCTTTGCTGATGTAATGAACATCTTCAATATTTGCTTTTTACAAGGTAAGTATTTGAAAGATTTTTTTTTCATGTAAACAGGGACTAAGCTAAATATACAGTTTAACAACCAATACAGTCCTTTGCATGGACCAGGCATAATTTCCTCATCCAGTAATAACATAAATATGCATACTCCAAACAAAACAACCTTAAATGTATAAAAATTTGTACACATGAATTATTTATCATAATCTGTTAGCCTGATGTACATTCTGTCAACAATCAAGACATCTTTGTTGGAAAATATTTGTCAACATTATGTCACTAAAGTGTCTGAATGTTTGTTGTCATCAAGACAAGCAAATTCATGTTCATTAAAATGATTAAACACTGCTTAATGGACCTTTAAATAATAAAGAAAATAACTACTGAATCATATGATTTATGTCAGTAAGATCTTGTTTACTTCCTATTTGAGAAATTTCATGCAATGCTTTCAGACATGAAATTATTTTAGCAATAAACTCATTATACACATGGTGGCCACTGAAATTCTGAAGAACAAAATCCCTGTCTTCCTGATTTTCTTTGACCAGAATGTGATTTTTTCCTGATATTTTTTTGTCAAATTGCCATTCTAATTTGTGCATATCGGTGACAGTGTTGAATTATGTCTTAGATTTTATATTTCACTTTTCATCTGTCTTTGGAATTTTTTCCTATGACTATGGTCACATTTCCTGAATTTTCTGATTTTTCACAATTTTTAAATTCCTTGTTTTTTATACACTTCCAGTGGCCACCTTGGAATAATAGAACAAATCTATGAATGAAGCTAGATGAACATCATATATAATGATTTTATTGCACATAATAAAATCATTTCATAGTTTTATGAATGAACTAACCAGTACACTTGAATAATGTTAACAGATGTCTGCAAATAACAAGAGTTGTCTCAGATCAACATGCTTGACAATTCATTCCGCTTTGATAATATACATATTCTGTCAGTGACCTTACATAATGACCCCGAAGACCTTTGTGAAGTATCAATTGATTATCTGTAGTAGCTACAGAGATACGTATTTGCACGCAAACCTTAACCTGAATATGTCTAAGTACAAAAAGAGGCATAATTCTGCTAAAAGCTTGTATTAATACCCTGAAGACACTTGTGAAGCTTTAGCTGAATATGTGTAGTAGTTACAACGATATTTACTTGCACGCAAATCTTAACCTCAATTTTCTCTTGCACACGAACCTTAACCTGACTTTTCTAAGGACAAACGGGGTATTATTCTGCTAAAATGCTGGTCACAGTTATGGGCCTTGGCCAGTGACCGTATATAATGACCCTGAACACGTGTGTGAAGTTTTAATTGAATATCTGTAGAAGATATGGAGTTGATACATGCAAACGTAAACCTGAAGTTGTTGAAGTACACAAAGGGGCATAATTCTGCTAAATGGAGGTAACAGTTATAGACCTTGGTCTATGACCGAACAAAATGACCCCGAAGACATATGTGAAGTTTCAATTAAATATCTGTAGTAGTTACAGACATATATACTTGTTGCACCTTAACTAGAACATTACGCCGACGCTGACGAACGGGTAAGAAGTATAGCTCGGACTATTCGATAAAGAATCAAATATAATTAACCTTGGAAATGTACTGCCTCCTTCTTTGACATCTTTTTGCTCTTCTTATCACTTCACCCAATCCAGTATGCTCATAGTGTCACTGCAATAAACATATTTATTTTAAACATCTGATAACTATAAAATCTTGCACAATCAAGTTTATTCTAAATGTACAACATTTATCTAACTGAAAGTCTAAGTAATTTAAAAATGTGCATTTATTCTTTTTTTTTTTACTCGACAAAGATGTGCCAGTATTACTAAGGGTTCACAAATTAAACTTTCAATTTGTTGTTTTAGCATTGTTTCTTACATGAGGCGTTTAAATTATAGACAAGTACATCTCTATATGGATGAAATCACAATACATCAATTTAGATATTGTTATAATTTTTTACTTAAGATAATTTAATAAACCTGTAGTTGTGTTTTTCGCTTAGCAAGCATGTTTTATGATCTTCTGCTGACCAAGACTGTGATAATGTTGTTTTATCTGTTCTGTTTCTGTTCAAAGAAGCACAATGTTAATTTATATAAAAAAAATAATGTCTTAAAGATGAAATAACTATCTCAGGTTGATACCTCATGATTTAAAAATACTTTAGTACTGCGTAAAATATATTTTTGTTTCAGGTTACATGGCCAAATAAACTAGGGTAGGTAAGTATGTAGGTTTTTTTTATATTTAATAAATGGTCAACTTAAAGATTCTAAAACTGAATGAATATTCAAAACACTGCAGTAATATAGTTAAACAAGTAGATGCTATCAAAACAAAACACTAATTAAACCACAAAAAAAACATTTAGTTATTTAAAAAAAAAAAAGAAGAAATATCTGACAAACTCACTAAAATGTTCTAGGGTCAGGGCATTTTTATGGTAGGTTGGGTAACCTGGAACCAATTTTTTTATGTCTAACAAGAATACTCAAGTTCTACTGGTAAAAATAATTCAGTTGTGGTTGTTAAGTGTGTGTTTTTAGAGGATTATGCTAAGGGTCTCATTTGTAATGACCAAAAGTTTGCGTATTTTTTCAAATTGCAAAGGTATCCTTGTTACCAAATACAAAAAAAATCACAATAACATTTCATCACTAGTAAGAATCTGCTTTATTGTAAGTTGAAAGCAAAAATGGTAATCATTTAATATTTAACAGACATGAAGATAAATCTGTGATGGTATGGACTTGATAACTATGGAGGACTAATTGTGTAGTGACCAGGTAAGCTCTGTGGGAAGAGCACTTGCCGGGTCTCGGGTTTGAGTGCTGGTCTGGCTGTGTGACATTTGTTACCAACAAGAGGTAGTGCCAATACCAATGCCTCTGATACAACGCTGATTGAACCAAGTAAATTTCCAAATTTCAATATAAATTCCCTTTTAAGAAGAGGAAAGTGTTTCCGTACTAAGATAAAATATATTCAAGGGGGCACTCTCCTTTTAACCGAGTCTCTTGCTCAAGCCACAAACTGGCATCATAATTTCCTCTCCCTGTGACAGAATCACTGAAAAGTCGAATAATGATCAAATATAATTAAATCTTAAGTGCGTGTTATCATTATGACTTTAGAGTTTAAATTAAGACAAACAAAGTCCGCAAAACACTCGCGTCCGAAAAGTACTCGTCGGTACTCCTCCTCAGTATATTCGCATATAACGTTGTAGTGGCGTAAAAATAAAAGCTTGTGTAACGTACATATATTGAAATTAATATATTTGGAATAACCAAATAATAACTAAGTTATTTATAAGATATACTAACGTAAAAACCTCGTGACTTGTTTATTCTACTTACTTGTTGTTGTTGTTGTAGTAAATAAGCTGGATGAGACACTATTCCTGATTGGTTAGTTATAAGTATCGGAACCAATCATATCATTTTCGCGGGTAACCCATGGCAACCCGCTTTTTGTGCAGTATTTCTTGTGTTATATTTTCCGTCGGAAGATTTGCAATGTTCCGCGCTTTTTAGATTCCGCTTGTTGTGCAGTGTTGATTGCGCAATTTTTCCGTCGGAAGAATTGCAAAGTTCCGCGCTTTTTAGATTATGCTTTCTAGCCGTCGGAACAAATGTCACGAAAAATGCTATTTGAATTAGTATAATTCTGTCCGAAAAAGTTAAAAGTTCCGCGATTTTTAGATTCCGAATTAATCCCGTCGGAACAAATGTCCCGAAAATTGTTAATTAATGAGTATCTTTCTGTCCGTCGGAAAATGTTGATTCCCGAAATTCCGACGGCTGCTATATGCTTATATTAGCGTTGTTTTTTCGCGGAATAGGAAAGTTCCGCAAAATGAAAATTTCCGAAAGTCCGATAGTTACTATATATTTTAACGTAATTTAGCGGGGGTCCCAACCGGCTTTCCATAGTAACCTTATATTATTACCCTGAAGACATGTGTGAAGTTTCAGCTGAATATCTCTAGTAGTTACAACGAAATTTACTTGCACGCAAACCTTAACCTGAATTTTTGTCTTGCACGCAAACCTTAACCTAACCTGACTTTTCTAAGTACAAAAGGGGTATTATTCTTCTAAAATGATTGTCACAGTTATGGGCCTTGGTCAGTGACCGTATTTAATGACCTTGAACACATGTGTGAAGTTTTAATTGAATATCTGTAGTAGATATGGAGATATGGAGTTAGTACATGTAAACTTAAACGTGAATGTTCTAAGTACACAAAGGGGCATACTTTTGCTAAATTGCAGGTAATAGTTATGGACCTTGGTATATGACCTAACAAAATGACCCCGAAGACATGTGTGAAGTTTCAATTAAATATCTGCAGTAGTTACAGACATATATACTTGTTGCATGCAAACCTTAACCAGAACATTACGCAGACGCTGACGAACGGACGAAAAGTATAGCTCGGACTATTCGGTAAATTAGACTGAAATATAATTAACCTTGGAAATGTACTGCCACCTGCTTTGACATCTTTTTGCTCTTCTTATCACTTCACCACATCCAGTTTGCTCACAGTGTCACTGCAATAAACATGTTTATTTTAAACATTTGATTACTATAAAATCTTGCACAATCACGTTTATTTTATTTGTACAACATTTTTCTAACTGAAAGTTTAAGTAATTTGAAAATGTGCATTTATTTCTGAGTTAATGTTCTTTACTCGACAAAGATGTGCCAGTCAACGATGTGCCAGTATTACTAAGGGTTCACATATTAAACTTTCAATTTTTACTATAAAAATCAACAGCACATTCCTACAATAGCAATGAGTAAACAACTGTGATCAAAATTATCGTAATATCTCATTTTCAGAGCATAAAAATCAAACCTGTAGTTGTGTTGTTCTCTGAGCAAGCATGTTTTATGATCTTCTGCTGACCAAGACTGTGATAATGTTTCTTTATTTGTTCTGTTTCTATTGAAAGAAGTACAATGTTAATTTATATGAACAAATAATGTTTTGTTTCAGGTTAGTTTAAACATATATATTGCCCAATATATACAGATACAGTAATATATGGAGAACACAATACAATACAACATGTGTATTCAGGCAACAGAATCAAGACGAAAGCTTTAAGCTTATAAAGTCTGTTTCATGTAACATGACCAAATAAACTTGGGTAGGTAAGTACATAGGGATTTTTTTTATTTAATAAATAGTCAACTTAAAGATTTTAAAACTGAATCAATATTCAAAAGACTGCAGTAATACAGTTAAACAAGTAGACGCTATCAAAACAAAACAATAATTAAACCACAAAAAGAACAAAAACATTTAGTTATGAAAAAACTATAAAGCAAAATATCTGACAAACTGAATAAAATGTTCTAGGGTCAGGGCATTTTCAGGGTAGGGCGGATAACCTGAAACCCTTTTTTATGCCTAACAAGACATATTGTGTAGTGACCCGGTAAGCTCAGTGGGAAGAGCACTTGCCGGGTCTCGGGTTTGAGTCGTGGACTGGTTGTACAATGTTGCTCACCCTGTGAGTGTAATTTTTGTTACCCATCAATACTTATGCTTCTGATACAACGCAGATTGTAACAAGTAAATCTTCAAATTTCAATTTCAATCCCTTTTAAGTAGGGGAAAGTGTTGCCGTACTAAGGTAAAATATATTCAAGGTAGCACTCACCTTTTAACCGAGTCTCTTGCTCAAGCCACGAACTGGCATAATAATTTCCTCTCTCTGTGACAGAATCACTGGAAAGTCGAATAATAATCAAATATAATTAAATCTAAAGTGCTTGTTATCATTATGACTTTAAAGTTTAAATTAAAACAATATCCAGTCCGAAATATACTCGTCTGTACACCTCCTCAGTATAATCGCATATAACGTTGGAGTGGAATAAAAATAAAAGCACTTGTAACGAACATATATTTCAATTAATATATTGTCAAATAACAAAATTAAATAACTAAGTTATTTATAATATTTACTAACGTAAAAACCTCGTGACTTGTTGATTCTACTTACATGTTGTTGTTGTTGTTGTTGTAGTCTATGAGCTGGTTGAGACACCATTCTTGATTGGTCAGTTCTAAGTATCGGAACCAATCAAATCATTTTCGCGGGTAACCCATGGCAACCCGTTTTTTGTGCAGTATTTAATGTGTTATATGTTCCGTCGGAAGATTTGCAAAATTCCGCGCTTTTTAGATTCCGCTTTCTAGCCGTCGGAACAATTGTCCCGAAAATTGCTATAAGCTTATTGGTAGATCTATCGTTCTGTCCGTCTGAAATTGTAAATGTCCGCGCTTTTTAGATTTTGAATTCTACCCGTCGGAACAAATGTCTCGAAAATTACTATTTAATGTGTATCTTCTCACCGTCGGAAAATGTTGATTCCCAAATTTCAGACGGCTACTATATGCCTATATTAGCGTTGTTTTTCGCGGAATATGAATGTTCCGAAAAATGAAAATCTCCGAAAGTCGGCTTTCCATAGATTAGTATCTTTCTGCCCGTCGGAAAATGTTAAAATTCCGCGCTTTTTTATATTACGAAAATCTACCCGTCGAAACAAATTTCCCGAAAATTACTACTAAGTATGCATTTAATATCTTTCTGCCCGTCGACAAATGATGATTCCAGAGATTCCGACGGCTACTATATACTTAAATAATAGCGTTTTTATGCGGAATATGAATGTTCCGAAACAATGAAAATCTCCGAAATTCCGATATTTACTATATGTTTTAATGTAATTTAGCGTGGGTTCCGAGCGGCTTTCCAGAGGTTTGCAACTTAAATTTTGTAGATTGGAAGGTACTGAAAAATTCCACCACCATCTAGCCCAAACTTCTTCAGCCGCGTCTAATTAGGCGTAAAAAATGTGTTTGTTTTAGGTTTCATGACCAACAAAATTAGGGTAGGTAGGTAGGGATTATTTTATTACTATTATTATTATTATTATTATTATTATTATTTAGTAAATGGTTGACTTGAAGATTCTAAAACTGAATTAGTATTAAAAACATACCTGTAATATCCTTAAACATTGTTTTGAAGTAGATTATATCAAAAGTATTTAACCAAAAAATAATTTAATTATTGAAAAAAAAACAATATCTGATAAGCCCAATAAAATGTTGTAGGGTCGTGGAATTGTTTTAGGGTAGGTCGGGTAATCTGAAACAAAGATATGTTTACGCCTTACATAGTACTGTACATTATTATACAATAGGCGTTGCAGCTTTTGTGAAGTGTCAAACTTCACAAACCATACTACTTCAACTCAACGCTTTAGATACAATACTTATCGAAATTAAACCCCATTCATTTCAGTTTAATTGCTCGTAGAAGGAGCATTATCTCGCTTGATGCCCAGCTTTGGAAGAATAAAACGAGAAAGCCTCGCTTTCTATCAACATGCTACTTTTATCTCGTGCAGCCTGTAAAGTCGAGGCATTGTCAACACCATTACTGTCAGATTGTGTGCCTTAGTGTGTCGCAAGCACTCACTTGTTGGATAGATTGATCGATATATTGGCGATCGAACTGACTGATTGAAACAACCGTGGACATTGAAACGCATCTTCTCTTTCGCATATCTATTAATATATTGTTGTTTCTACGATTATTATCTGTAGTGTCACCGAAAATTGCCGTAAAGAAATTGTCCGAGAAATCAAACGGTCTGTCAGCTCCATATATGTGTGTACATGTACGTTGACGTTGAATCAACTGTGCTCGTCTTGGACTTTAATTCGAAAAAATTAGATGTTTCCCTGAAGGTGAGTAAATGTTTATATTTATTAATAAACACCGAAACAAGTCCCTGTGACCCAAATGTTACCCCTCATTATTGTGTGGTTTGTAACGGAAAGGGTCAGCAGGTAATATCCATTACTAACGTGCTTTTTTCATTTTCTTTCATGCACTGGTGTTTTACGGACTATATAGTATAATACTACAATGGCACTATAATAGACGAAGCAATCTTGTAGTTTTTTACTAAAATTGCGCGAATGCAAAATAAAAATGATTATCAGTTAAAATTGATGGCCTTCATTTGATTGGTTATATAGCTCTATTGTATGCATGTGTCGCATATTCAGTTTTGACATTGAGCAGCGTTATTTGAACCAAGGTAAGAAAGTCGTGACTACAGTATACATCATGTTCACTTTTTTCCATAAATGCCCAATAAAGTGATGTAAACTTTAATACCTTGGTCGAAATATTCAAAATAATAGTCAACAAAAGAAAAATAACTTTATATTAACAGCCACGAAATTAATCTAAATACTTGTGGTTGAATTAAGAAATAATTTTCGCATTATCGTTGTTTATTGGCCAATAGACAACGATTTGGAGTTCTGATACGTAGGAATTAACCCACGAGGGCGTTAGCCCGAGTTGTTCAATAGCCATGCATCAGGACGACAGATAAACAACGATAATGCGAAAAATATTTCGATTCTAACATGATTTGACATACTTTTGCAAATGTAATTGTAACTACTTTTACTATACTCACCTCAGAATCGGGACTTCTTTTTGCGTTGTTTATTGGGTAGTATAACAACGATAATTGTGTTCTTTGTCTATAGAAAAAATAGCGAGTATCATGTTAGAATAGTTGATGAGTAATTAGAGCCTACAGTGTATAAGACAAGCTACGTAGTAACTCAAACAGTATAATACTACATGTATATATAATAATAATCTGGGAAAATAAAACGCTTGAAGATAAATACACAAAAATCAATGTGATCGACTATATATTTTTAACAAAATCAATAACTACAACACAGAATTAGCACACGCGATAAACAAGCGCTCTTAATTACATGCATCATGAACACGGAAAATATTTTAATTATATATTAATAAACTTTAACATCATACACGTTGGGTATACATGTCTTTCATGTTAGTAAATGGGTAATTTTCTTTTTGAACACATGAAACTCTCAGCTAATACTTCAGCCAAAAATTTCCCATGATTTGCAAAACTTAAACAAATCATAATTAAATGTGGTATGATGAATGTCTCGGATATACAGGTTAAAACTCACAATAAAACAAAAACTTCCTTACAGAATGGTATTCTCTAACCGAAAACTCTTCCAGCAGTTCGTTTTATAAATTAATTAAACCCGCTTTTGGACTTGAACATTATTTGACAAAACTACCGACATCTCTTTTGCATTACATGTCAAAATTTCGTGCAAGAAATCACAAACTACCAATTAAAGTCGGAAATCGGCACGGCATCCCGCTGAACGAAAGATACTGTAACTTTTGTGAAAATTAATTTGGTGACGAGTACCATTATTATTTGAATTTGTCGATGAGCGCCATGCATATTTAAAACGTTACTACTAAACACATCCAAATACATTAAAACTAAACGAACTCTTCCAACTGTTTTATTACTGTTTTATATTGCATTTTTATTTCAACTATAGTTATGTTAGAAAAAACTGTGTAATACCTGTGTAATTGATTTAACTAAAGCCAAATGTTTCAATATGTGACATTTAAAACAGTTGATCGATCAATCAAGTACGTTGTGTATAACTGTATATGGTTTTTTTTTCATTGCATTATAATTGTTGAAGTAACACTGACCAGTATGGTTGTTCTTACTGGATTCGCGATCTTCAAATCACGTGTACAACATTTTTGAATAAGTATAAACAGAAGAAACTTATTTTAATAATTTCACTACATAACTTCTGAATAATTGTGTGTACTGGCAGTATAATCAACGAAAGTAAGCTATTATAACCGGTGAACATTTTAAAATGCCACTTTTAATATAACCTTGTATAAATATATCCATAAACGTATTAATATGTCTATTTCGTTCAAGGAATGACAGCTGTTTGAGTAATGTTAGTATATATATGTCCGACTGTGACTCTTCACAGCAGCTTATCAACACAAATTTAATGGTCAAACATACCGGTTATGTATTATATTTTGGTAAGATTACAAAGATAATTATTTGTTATTATTAATAATATAACAAACTTATATGTGTGTGCTATAATAAATGATCATACTAATTACATCACTGTATATGTACGCTATGTATGACTCTCCTTGTGACTAACATGCACTGCTAACATTGAAATCGTTAATCGTTCAATAACTTTTAAATTTATAGAGAGCCTCTTATTGTAAGTATCTTTGTAATACCTCAATTTGTTCATGTTTTGCATGAAATTGAGATAATAAATGTACTGACTTGACTTGAGCCACGGGAATGGTTTGCGTTTATAAGGCCATTTACTTTTGAATGCTAATGGCGTTCGATAAGGGAATAATCTCGTGCCATTTGTGTTATCTAATGTAAGTGTGTAGATAACCGTATATTTGTGTTATCAAATGGTAACAGATGAGGATGTGAAGCGTGTAGATAGATGGCCGCATATGTGTGTAATCAAGTGGTAAAAGATGATATGAAGTGTGTAGATTACCGCATATTTGTGTTATCAAATGGTAACAGATGATGATGTGAAGTGTCACCGTGAGTGTGTAGATAGATGACCGCATATGTGTGTAATCAAATGTTAAAAGATGATTTGGAGTGTGTAGATGACCGCATATTTGTGTTATAAAAGGATAAAAAAGATAATGAAATTGACGTGAAATCTTCATATAAATGACCGAATCATGATTTGTGTAATCAAACGTTAACCGATGGTAAAGAGAGTAGATAAATGCCCGTATATTTGTGTTATCAAATGCTAACAGCTTATAATTTAAAGTGTGTAGATGACCGCATAATTATTCAGTTGTCGTTGTTGTCCTGCACATGTTGTAGTGTTGTGAATATGATTGTACTCGTATTTCAAGTGATTGCTCCATCGGCCCATGAAAACGAATTATTATTTCATTAAAACGTAATATTATTTCGTAATAACGAGATGTATAAAACGCAAAAGAGCATATAGTGTTCAATGTAACTATTAAAACGTAATATTATTTCGTAATAACGAGATGTATTACAACGCAAAAAAGCACATATTGTTCAATGTAACTATTAAAACGTAATATTATTTCGTAAAAACGAGATGTATTAAAACGCAAAAAAGCATATAGTGCTCTATGAAACTATTAAAACGTAATATTATTTCGTAATAACGAGATGTATTACAACGCAAAAAAGCACATATTGTTCAATGTAACTATTAAAACGTAATATTATTTCGTAATAACGAGATGTATTAAAACGCAAAAAAGCACATATTGTTCAATGTAACTATTGTGTTCTGTTTACGACTGTGTGAAAGAGGCTTGGTAACATTTGCTTCAAACTTATATTCGTCTTTTATATATATTTAAACAATAAAAACAGTGACTAGAGAAAACAAAATAACAAAAGACATTACGTTAGTTTGAAAGACAACACATTCGATTTAAAATATGGAAATTATGTACATTGGCATGTTAAACAGAAAATAGGTGCACTCTGAAGTGAATACAACAAAAATACACGTAGATGAATTTAATATTCGTGTAACACTAATTTTCCTGGATTTTTCGTGCGCAGAATGATGCAGGAAAAAAGGAATTCTTAATCCCGGAGGCCATTAATGCACGGAAATATATTTTATGCATTTTGAAATCCACGAATTTTAAGCTCCCATAAAATTGTAGTTTTTCGAAAAACCCGATTAATGTCGTTCGCAAATTCCCACAATAAATCGACAATGTACAGCTCAGTCGTCAGAAGACGCACAACAACAAAAGCTCTCAGAAATTATATTACAAACCAATGATATGTCTAAAACAGTAATGAATTATAGTCATAATAGAAACATGTCGGACTATTGAATATGAAAACTTCTGTATGTACATGTATAGATTCGCTCATTACTTTGTAGCTCGCTGTGACCCACGCGTGTTGATGTGTGTGGCCTATATGGCGTATTGTGCCACGGAGCCGGTGCCCGTTGTCTTCTTGTCTAGCCCGTACAGGTCGCTATGCCCCATGCGTGGCGCTATATATGGCTGATAGGATATTGCGTCATGGAGCCGGTGCCTGATGTCTTCTTTTCTAGCCCGACCAGGTCGCTGGGCCCAGCGTTGTACAGGTTATACATGGCGGTACCGCTCGTGTAGCTGTCCGTCTCCCCGGGCAGTTTCCACTCGTTCGTGTCTGGGGACTTGGTAGGCTTCTTGGTGGCATCCATTAGCCAGTAGGTCACCATCTCTCCTTTACCCTGTGTTGGGTAAAAACAATATTTGTAATGTATATTGTATACATCCTGTGTTGGGTAATAACAATGTGTGCAATATACAATGTATTTACCTGTGTTGGGTAATAACAATGTTTGCAATGTACATTGTATTCACCTGTGTTGGGCAATAACAATGTTTGCAATATGCATTGTATTTACCTGTGTTGGGTAATAACAATGTTTGCAATGTACATTGTATTCACCTGTGTTGAGTAATAACAATGTTTGCAATGTACATTGTATACACCTGTGTTGAGTTATGACAATATTTGCAATGTACATTGTATACACGTGTGTTGAGTAATAACAATGTTTGCAATGTACATTCTATACACCTGTGTTTAGTTATGACTATATTTGCAATGTACATTGTATTCACCTGTGTTGAGTAATAACAATGTTTGCAATGTACATTGTATACATCCTGTGTTGGGTAATAACAATATTTGCAATGTACATTGTATACACCTGTGTTGGGTAATGACAATATTTGCAATGTACATTGTATTCACCTGTGTTGAGTTATGACAATATTTGCAATGTATATTGTATACACCTGTGTTGAGTAATGACCACATTTGCAATGAACTTTGTATACAACTGTGTTGGGCATTAACATATTATTAACTTGTCACGTACAAATGTACATGGTATACAACATGGCATACGCACGATACGGTAGTTTTAATTTGCTAACGATAAATGAGAGGATTTTGTAAATATGATTAAGGAAGTCAAACGTTGGCTTTTTCAGCTACGATGAAAAAAACAACAACTTTGTCAAAAACGGACCAAAATTTTGTGTGTATACCTTCACCGCGATCGTCCCACGTGTTTTGATAATGAAGAAGCCCGTCTTGTCCAGATGTCGGAACGTTGGCTCATTGATGTGAATCATGTTCGCTGCCATGGAAACGGAAATCACAATAATGTAACATTGTTAGGTAATACAATAATCGTTTTAATGGAATATTCTTCATCTGAACTCATATTTAAATGTTTATGTAAACAATGAATTTGTGTCTGTTCGTCTTTTTAAGTTGATTTAGAATTTAGACGGTTACGATTTGATACTGGAATCATGTTAATGGCTAATACTTCGTCCGAACTCATATTTAAACGTTTATGTAAACAATGACTTTGTGTTGGTTTCTTTTTAAGTTAATTGAGAATTTTTGACAAAATAACTTAAACTGAAAAGCTCTATAGGACAACAAAATGTTTCATAAAAAAACATTCATACACATACGTTTTATGATTTCTTAAAATTAATTTTATTATTAATATTAACTGTAAACGCGTTTACTTGAAGTAGGTTCAATTTCGTTTAAAACTGTCTTTTACGAGTTACACAATTGTATCATATAAGTTTAACTCTGTAAAGGTAGATGCAGTCATTAATTCCAGTAAATTGTTATTATGGCTGCCTGAATGACAAGTGCATGTAGTTTAGTATCGTGTTAGTAAATATCACACAATTAGATATTTTATCGTCAAAATCACAGAACGTGGTAATTCACTCGATGATGACATATTTATGCGTATGCGACAATTCTACAGCCGATATATAATGTCATTTAGCTGCCAAATTACATGCAGTTTACTCTCGTACTACGACATAGACGGAAAATCCAAACAAACAAAACATTTCAATTATCTCCTCTACTCACGTTGTCCGTAAGAGCGCATGCGCGAGGCGATGTTGACTGTGTCCCCGAACAGGCAGTATCTCAACATAACTGTACCCACCACACCGGCAGAAACCGAACCTGTCAATAGAAACGTGACCATGTAGTCGAACGTTGGTGTCCCGACGCATGTGATTTTAGTTGTATTGGTGGTCACCATACCGGACAGGTGGAGTTTCCTCCGTGTACTCCGGTTTCCCCCCACAGCACAAGACCAGGCCAAATTTTAAAATATGATTCAGTAAAAGCGTAAATAGGCCCCATGCTGGAAACTGCGGAATACACACAGTTAAACATTAAAGTTCCGTTGTATCGCGTGTGTTACTCGAACTGATTTGACATGACTTATAAGAGTACCCATCACATCAACAGGAACCGTACGTGTATATCATGAGACGTGTGACAATGCTAGTCAAATAGTGTTTTATCCAATCAATACACTCGGATATCCAACTTGAATTTTAAACATACTACTTGTATACACAAAAGTAAACGTGGTAAAGCTTGAGAATCACTTGCAAAGGTGATGCATGAACATTTAAATTTAAACTGAAACCGGCAAAAATGGAAACGCCTTAACCGTAAACGTCAATATAGGTCGGTAACACCTACCGGTGCTAATTCCCACTTGCAGCTGTATGGGAATCCTGATCCGCGTCTCCCCGAACGTCTGTTTCTTCATCATGGACACGATCTCCAGGGCCAGGTAGGCGATCTCCACGGAGTGCCGGGAACCGTTGGGAACGGGCACGCCTGAAATGACGTCATTAGGGACTTAAAACAACTGCATACTAGAATAACTGTTTCTCGTTTAGCGCTTGCGCTAATGTCTGCTGCGGTTGTTGCCACAAGATCTGTTAAAAGTAGTATAGTATGATTAAGTGTGTGAGTACTGTGTGCCGTTTGGATCTAGTCAGTCATGAACGGATAAGTGAGTTATAAGACAAAAACCAACCAAGTTACACATTTGTCAAATTATTTATATAGAAAGTTCAGTTTAAAATCCATTTTTGTTTCTAAATTACTATATAAGCCGAGTATATTTTTATAAGATTTTACTTGTTTTTAATTTTCAACAACTTTTGAATATATCCATGCAACTACAAAGGCCAGATGTCGGAGCAGATTTGATTTAAACTTCGAGATTTTTTTGTGTTTATCGTTTTAGTTGTTGAGTCTGGTCAGGTGTTAATTACCAGACCATCTGCGTGTCGCGAATTATATCAACACATCTAACCAGCTCGAAGATTCCTTTGCTGTGTCTTCAAGTAAATTAGCAAGCCAATCCTTCTTTACAAGGACTCTCACGACACTTAAAACCTTCCCTGCCTGGACCACCACTGTACATGTTTTTAAAGAAAGGAAAACAACATTTTTTTTCTAAAAAGCGATAGTGCAGTTGTTTTCAATTATAGCACCATAGCACCTGTCTAAAAGCGAGTGTGCACATTTCGTCAATTACACCCCCCGCCCCTGGTAAAAAATACAAATGTATATATATCTGGTTTTCTACAAACCATAAAATATTGAGCCTACAGGCCTAGATTTATGCCGACAGGCCTAAATTGTACATACAAGTATAAATTGTGCATGTAGGCATATTTTTGTACACGTAGTTATATCTATTGACTTTTGACACAAACGGTACGTCATAAGTTTGTGCACTTGTAACACTGTTCCGAATACCATACCTACGAGTTTTATTTCTGCCAATTATTAAAATTTCGCTCTATAAAAGACCTCGAAGATGAAACAAAACGTGGATACACCGAATTTTATAATGCTAGGGCGATCATTATCGTAATAATTTTGGGTATGTATAAAATTTCTCAGGGCGATGATGCGAAATATATTTCCAGTTGTTGCATCGTCGAGGTCTTGTACAGACGAAATTTCACTGGCAGAAGGAGGACCTGCATTCACCAACCCATTCTTAGACTTAATTTTTATTTACACTTAAATGTTTTGTGAATAATTCTGGGCCAAGCGTGAGGTTCGTGCGCACATAAACCGGTTTAAACCCCCAATGCTTTGCATTGACCGTTCCAAGGCGGTGACCCCAGTTTTATTCATGTGTGTTTTGTGTTTATTATGTGTTTTTGTGATGTCCTGTGTATTGTTTTTGGCAATTGGTCAATTCCATTAACGAAGGACCTCGGGCTGCTAATAAGAGTTCTCTCCTGCTGTCCCAGCCGGAGTTTCGCTTTGTTTAGATTTAGCTGTACCGGGTAAGAATAAAAGAAAAGTCTTGAAACAGGTCTATTCTATGAACGCTGTTAATTTGAATCTTACCTGGTATTCACCAATGCCACTGTTAACACGCTTTGTTAAGACTGATATGTTAATGATATAAGCGACATAATTGGTACACGGCATTTTAAGAACTCAAAAGTTTTTTCTGGAGTCTTAGTCTTTTCTTTATTGTCAAGTCTAAGAATGGGTTGGTGAATACCAACCCAGGGTTCCGTACATACCTGACGCGACCATGTAGGTGTCGTTTATAGTCTCGACCTTGTACACGTCAAACATCTCCAGTTTCTCGTCAATTGCCGTATAGAGAACGTTCAGCAGGTTCACCAGTTCAAGCGGAGTAAACTTGACCGTGAGCTGGGTGAAATCCACAATGCTGGTGAACATAATGGTCGCAGATTTGAAAAATTCAGACTCAACTTTGAAGTTTTTCTTCAGACGGTCGGCGACTGGCTTCGGCAGCATCTGGTACAGTAGGGTGTCGGTTTTGCTCTTTTCGTCGTTCAGTTCGCTGGACGCTTTCATTAAGATTTTTGAATATGATTGCATATGGGACGTCAGTGCTTCAGAAAAGAACATAATAACCGGACATGCGACAATAACAGCCACGACGACAAGAGCGTAGGCGATCAGTTTCATTTCGAATTCTTTCACAGTTTCATTCACTTTTGTTAGAACCCTGTGCGCCAAGGCTTGTTGAAGTGTGTACAGATAATCTATTCGAAATGTCGTATTGTCAAAATATGCCTGCGCTTTGACGAGCGACGAATAATTACCCGTGAAATTGCTGTACTTTATTTCATTCCTCAGAATCTTAATAGCGTGTGTGAATTTGTTGGTATCCATTTGCTCCTCAATTGAAAGGTCCACAAGGTCGGAGTAGTAAGTGGAGCTTTTGAAGTTGAGATTAAAGCGCGCAATGCGTTGGAAATAGCCGTCATACAATTGTCCGTCAGGGAAGTTGCCGTTGGCAAAGAACAACGCACCGTACGCCCGTTCTGCCCCTGCGTCCACAGTACACATTGTGATCTTATGGAAAACGACTAAAGTCTTCCAAACGCTGCCAAAACCTTTATCCTGTATCTTAGATATCATCCAGTCCATGAGGAAATCCACGATTTCGCTATAGAATTCTAGCTCAGACTTTGTTGTCGAAGTTGTGATGACGAGGGCTGTTCGGTGTGCGTTGATGTGGGAGATCAGGTTTCCCTTTGTTTGAAACTGCTTCAAGTCTATGGAGGTGAATTCACGGGGCCAGGCCCACATCTGACTGAAAGCCTTATCCGTCTTGTCGTACTCCGCCAGCAGGAAGGTCTTTGAGCCCAGCCCCATTCTGATGTACAGAATGGACATGTCGCGCTCCTTCTGGATGTTGAAGACCAAGCGTCCCAGCGCGATTGATTTCATCATCATATCCTGTGCCTAAAACAGGTATATTGTAAAATCAATATATTATGCGCTGTAAAAATTTTGCGCCTTCTTGAAAAATGGCTAATTCGCGCGGTCTTAAATTCGCATTTTTTTTTCATTTTCATGGATAAACTCATTTTTAATGATCATGCAAAAAACATTTACGCGTAGTCTTAAATTCCCGCTCTGTTCGGACAGCAAAATACCTGCAAATGAGACAACCGCCAAATAAAACGATTTACTTGATGATCCTTACTGCTTTATGGTACAAGTACGCCGTATAGAGTCAGTAAAATAATACACAACTAAACTGATTCCCATTTTCTAGTACATGCACATAGCAACGTGTCAACAACGACACTCGGTAGTTCCGACTTAAAATGTCAGATAAGAGAGGTTGTTTTTATATGAAGCGTGTTTGGAATAAACGGTAATAAAAGAACGGCGCAATAATAAAATTATATGGAATAACGTCTCTACACGTGTGTGTTGATGCTTTGGTAGAAATCGAAACAAAATACAGAGTGTTTTATAAGAATATTGAAAATAGATTTGCATTCATGATTGTGTTCAACAAAAACAAGATTTTCCTTTTATGTTACTACGGCAGCGCTAAGAAATATTAATTGGTAGCTAGTGTTTTTTTACAAAAACACCTGTTATATAGATATATTTCCTCAGAAACTGTGTCAATAATCAGAACGGTTTTCTTTTTAAAATAATTTCCGAGATTTTAGCAGCCATTAGAAATTTTAGTACCCAATGGCTATTTTGGCTACTGTTAGCGCTTAAATAGACCTTTCCAGAAATTGCCACAAATAGTTTAAAGGAGTATGTCATCTAGAAGGGCCTCAAGGGGGCAGTTTCTTTAAAAAAAATCTGAAATTTAGACATAAAAACTGGCATATAATAACGATTAAAACGGTGTACATATAAGGGGAAAAGAGTGCACGCATTCAGAGATAAAAATCGATTTATAATATGGGTTGTGTTTGTTTGGCCCTTTTGCTGTTTACATTTTGACGTCTGAGTTGTGAGCATTTTGTATAACCATAGTTTACATACTTACCAAGCATAATTGCGCAGTTGGTTAAAGCGCTGTCTACTGTCATTTCTACGTATGGCTCCTAAGTCGTGATTTTGATACCAGCTTGGGGTTTTAATATTTTAAGCTTTTTTGCTAATTTGTTTTTTTTTATTCAAATTTATTTATTGTGTATTATATTAGTTTTATTTATTTAATGCACATTCCTCAGTATAACTCATTTCTATCGTTTAATATAATTTATAGTGCAGTAGGAAGTCAATTTTCGTTGACTTAGTCCCTTTAAAGGATTAATTTGCATTTGAATATCACAAACATTACCACGTGCTCTTGTGAGTGAAATAGATTAAACACGTGATATCCACGTGCAATTATTGGATAAAATTACTTTGCATTTGATTGATATTTGTCGAAATGTCTATTGTTTTAAAACACACACCTCTACGGCCGCGCTCTTCTGTATGACAGTGTCGGCCAGGGAGTACATGGTAATGGCCCAGCCGGAGAAGATCGGGATGAAGACGACCGCCAGGAGCTTGCCCAGCTGCAACCACTTGCCCCTCTGGGTCAGGTAGTCCACCCGGAAATAGCCACCTGTTTGTATATTAAAACGAGTTGATGACCGTAGTTTCGTTGTTTTAATATTATTCTCTGTTGTGTCGTTATGCAACCATTTCCACTGGTAAACTACATTGAAAATGAAAGAATTAATATACATGTATCATAGATTTAGAACGAAATTTGCATTACAAAAGTTTTTTCTGAAAGAATCGTATAGTGTACTGTATTATAATTATACTTCGTAAAGGTCTAAGCACTTCCCTCTATAGCTGAGGTAGTCCACCACTCCACACGAAAATTCAAAATAGCCACATGTTTGTGTGTCAAGGCATATCAGTATTTAAAGCGTTGAATTAAAACTGAAAAGGAAATAGCACTAAAGAAATGACCAAATCAATGAGTTCCAACAAACATGGAAACCTCTACTACAGTTGTAAATGTTTCAAAATAATCAGTCCACTTGTTAATGTTTCATTCTTAATTATTTTCCTTTTCCACTTATCTTAATACATTACATAAAATCCCAAATATATAGGTGTTTTACTCATCATCAAAATATATTGTTACAGTATGTATAATTATGTTGTTGTAACAATCTGTTACACTGAAGAAAAAAGCAAGTTTAAGGATCTTAGTTTTTGTGGTTTTAATATTATTATCTTTTCTGTCGTTATGCACGCATTTATTTTGGTTAAATCGGCAATACACTACGAACCGAAGTAACAGTATATACTTAGTTTTCTAACAAGAGTTGCATTACAAAATATATCCCATTTTTAGGAGAATGTGTGTCAGTACCAGTAACACAATGACCGAATCTCTCTACTAAGTACTAAAGCTTCTAAATGCAGCGCAGCGTTTGCGATCAGTCTGTTGAAACAACCAAAAAGGGGTCACCAGTTAGATATACATGTAGCAAAGACATGCTGGATTTATGATGACTATTTCGTTTTTGATAAAATGTTTTGGTCCCGTTTAGTCTGATGTTATTATTTTTATTGTTACTGTTATCATCATATTTTTACAAAATAAACTGCTTATGAAAAAAAAAATCACTACACGACCATCATTGTCTGGCTAACGCGATCAATCCCAATTAATTACGTTAATCCAGTGTTTTGATTGTAAAAATACGACTTACCGCATCCAACGTTGATATGCCATCCTGCCACCGAATATAAGCTACTCAGATGGGAAATAGAACTTCCACTTTTCTTCGGGGACCTGAAACTAAAGCGTAAAATTACCGTACAAAAGTTGGTGGTTTCCGCTTACCCCAATCTCATTAAAATCAAATCCTAACATTGTTAGGATCTGAAGACATCGTATAACAGGTCAGGTTCAAATGACCTTCCGAACAATAAAATATCAGCCCTGCTGCGCCCAATGAAATTGCATTTTGCACAGGAATGTTTGGCCACGGTTTTTGAAAAGTGATGCATTTCCAGCTGATCCTCGAGAATAAATCAGTTACAGTTAAATTTCACGCGGATAACAATTAATATATTGGTACCTTAGGCAAGTAAACATCCAAAGTTCACGGTAATTTCGGTCATAGTATTTGTGCTTTATATACGAAGCTATACCACAACATTTTAAAGGCAACAGTTTGATTGGCTCCTGAAAAGGTCATCTGAGTGTGACCCCTAATGAGAAGTCATCAGATCTAGTCATCGGATAATATAGTAGCGTCAGACTGGTGATGATTGTAATGAGATTGCGCTCACCCGACCCTCCCCCCTAATTTTTTTCCGGTGACCCTAAACGTTTTTTTGCTTATTGATCATTAAAAAATTTTGACTTTCGGTAAAAATGCGGCTTTTCGGTAATTAGCAAACATTTCAAATTAGTCTGCGTGAGACAGGCGCTTTTGGTCATGGCAAACCGTAACGTACAGTTTCTTTGACTGGAGGCGTTTAAACATTTAATTCCCAGTCCAAATACCTAAACCGTGTGGTGAAACTGCTGTGAAGAAAAAAAACGTTCAAAAAGTTGTTATTGTTGAAACCAACAATTATTTTTTTGCCTTAACGTTACGAGAAGGCTTGTGCACACCTCGCTCCGTATCCAAAATGCTTTTTAAAGTACACTCTTAACTAAATTTCTTAAAATTATACATTTCCTCAAGTCTGTGGTTGATTCAATGAAAGTGTATTTTGTCTTTGACATTATTTTGATATAAATGAAACGACAGATGTTTCTTATGTTAACAAAAGTCAAATATAAAATAGTGATTTCTACAATGAACATTTTATTTGATTTGTTCACTTAAATATGACATAACATTCTTAAAAGTTCAAGGCCGATATAAAAATGTCTAATGATCTCGCAAGAGTTCCACAACTTCGCAAGCTTTACCATGTACTCTTTTGTGTAAAGTATGTTAACATTCAAGCAGCAGATTGCCGATGACAAAGGTGAGATAAAAAGCTAATTGAATAAATGCACATGCTTGACATTTGTGGAAACGTCTCTTCGTTAAGTAACTACTGAACGTGGTAAATTAACTGTGAAAGTTTCTACACAGTCCTTTGAAACAGACGGTCGGGATGTTCTCAGCTATCAGGAACCAAATTAACAAGTCATGGGTAGAGAATTGGGCATTGCATCCATATTGAAAGGTTCTGACATGTCTATTAACACATGTACCAAGATCTGTTAAAGAACATTCATATTTCGGATAGTGTTAAGGGGCCTTATTCACAGGTTTTCGTATTTTGTCTCAACTCCAGTTTCTTAACAATTTGGACTATCAAACCCAAATATTCTATGTCAAGAAAGCATTAAAAAAGAACACAAAGTGTGCTTGAGTCGGGGTGCAAACCCATGTACGACAGATCAAAGGTCATGAACGCTAACCACTAGGCTAAATTTGCATAATTTGGTGTGTAATTGGAACGCGATGTAAGTGGTATACATGTTTTCAAAATTTTAGTTTTACAATTTATACAAAAACAATATAAGTATTCGTAATTATTCACTCGTTTCGCGTTACAAACGCTTATACATTGATCCATTTCAACGGATGATTACTCATTTACAAACCATTATTTCCAATAAATTTCTATGCCAGGAGCGTTATTTCGATTCTTTGTATTCAGTATTCTTTTATTTTGGGAATCTGTGACAACAATGTTGGAAATTGTCAATTCTGTAAAACGGTCCCTTTAATAAATGCATATGTTATTAAATTTTTCAAGCAGGTCTTCACGAAGTACAATAGGCAGTGAAAATTGTTGTAACAGTTTATTAGTAGCAACAGGTACAATCGAAGTATTCCGACTGTTCAGAGTTCTGTGGCATGAATAGTTATATCTCCCTAACGTATTTATTGTAGTTTTAAGCAATTTAAGAACTGGTACCCATATTTCTTATTTTATCATGTAGCTGTTATTAACGACGATTTAGATAAATTCATGCACGTCAGTCCCATTGTTTTGTTGTCTTTCTTTTTGTTTTTGCCGAATATTTAACTCATCGATGCGTTCTGATAACTGTCAAAGTTTGTAAATAGTTGTTTGAGAATTTAACAGTCGATCGCTGTAGAAATGAAAATGGAAAAGATGGTTTATTACGTATCTGAAATGTCAGATATGAGAACACGGTGGTAAACATAATGGATGATAAAGACA
Source organism: Congeria kusceri (assembly GCA_027627225.1). Classification (NCBI taxonomy): domain Eukaryota; kingdom Metazoa; phylum Mollusca; class Bivalvia; order Myida; family Dreissenidae; genus Congeria; species Congeria kusceri. The sequence goes on from CM051028.1 coordinate 66,225,955, forward strand.
ATACTACTACTATTACTGCTACTGCTGTTGCTGTTACTGCTACTCGTCCTCCGCCTACTACTACTACTACTACTACTACTACTACTACTTCTAGTACTACTACTACTGCTACTACTACTACTGCTACTACTACTACTACTACTACTACTACTATTACTATTACTACTACTACTACTACTACTACTACTACTACTATTACTACTACTACTACTACTACTACTACTATTACTACTACTACTACTACTACTACTACTACTACTACTACTACTACTACTACTACTGCTACTACTACTACTACTACTACTACTACTACTACTACTACTTCTAGTACTACTACTACTGCTACTACTACTGCTACTACTACTACTACTACTACTACTACTGCTACTACTACTACTACTACTACTACTACTTCTAGTACTACTACTACTGCTACTACTACTACTGCTACTACTACTACTACTACTACTACTACTACTACTACTACTACTACTACTACTGCTACTACTACTACTACTACTACTACTACTACTGAAAAAAAGTACATGAAAATAATGAAGAAGAATAAAATTTTATGTATTATTATTATTATTATCATTATTATTACCGGTATTATTATTATTATCATTATCGTTATTATTATTATTATTATATTTTCTTTTATATGATACATTTATTTTTACATTTATCAGTTGATAAAAGCTTACTGCGCTGCCTTGGATTTAGAAGTGCCTTGCATTCCTGGGTTCCGCTTGTGTAAGTCTTTGTGCGCCGATTGAATAAAGCAAAATATAAAACAAATCTTAAAACTGTTCAGCAAATGCTCATACACTGAAATGCTAAATAACCTAACGGTACATGAAGCAAAAATCGGTTGAACCGCCCTGACGTTCAAGCACTTAACACGCAATACGTTAAACGTCTACGATAATCATCCGCACGTTTGCTCTGCTAGTGGCAATAGGCGACATTTTCATGGACCATTAGCACGTTGTTGACTGTTGGCAAGCGGAAAAAGTGCTAAACGTTCGCGCGTTCCACGCGTGGTCCAGGGTTGGCCTCTCCGTGTATTGTTTGTTTTCGCCTGCACTAGGTGTTGTTTAGGAAAGGGAAATAAAACGAAAACAAAACCGAATGTGATAAAGTATGAATATAATCACTGTAGTAAATATGGAGGGTTAATCAATTGAAACGCCCCCTCCCCGTCCCCCTCCCCGCCAACAAAACCAGGCTTCATTATGAACACAAATCAGTTTCAGATTTAGAAATAGGAGAGCTTCTACTGAATAGTCGTTTAATTCTTAAACAAAAAGCGTGCGATGATGTTAAAATGATTTTCCACAACTGTATTTAAACGAGCACATCATATTAAACTACAATAACACTGAATATTAATGTTTATTTTTTGTTTAAGTGTTCTTTATGAAGACAACACATATAAACAACACATTTCATGATCGAAAGGTATTACTTTAGGACTTTCGATAACATACTGATTATAACTCGAAGCCCAATAGTACAATTTCATGATAACGTACATGAAGCCAGTAGCACCTGTTAGGTTGCGAATTTTTGGATCTTTCATCTTCTCGGTAAACCCCTAATCACACTATAGACAGAATGAGTCGTCAGAATTCAAAATCTCGTGGTACATTCCTGGATATTCGAAGTGTTTTCCAAACATTCTGTCGGCATTCCGAGTGCACTCCAAATGTTTTGGTCCATTCTTTTGGCCAGTACGAATGTTTTGCTCATGTTCAAAACGTTCGAGATGCATTTTAAGTGTAGAAATATTGAACGACATTTGAGGTGTATTCTGACAGCATTTTGACTACATTCTTGATAGTCTTACGGCATTTTCTAAACATTTTGATCTCATTCAAAGGAGAATCCAAATACAATTTTGTATAAATAAGCGGTCATTGCTGCTTAAACATCAGTTGCTATATAGCAGTCGCCTGGGTCACAGTATGCCTCTTACTTGTGTAAAGTCAAGAGCTCTATCAACTGTCATCAACGGGGCAGTTCATCCCAAGAAGTTGCAGATCCACTTGAAAATGCCACAGCCCCTTCGGAGTCTCTTACAGAACCACATACACCTCCATCTGCTTCCCTGGTTGACATAGTGGCCGAGGTCCATCAGCTTGCATCTAGGTCCTTCGCTGACAATGATGATAAATTCCTGGCAGTGAGGCTGCCATTACAACAAGCGCAAAAGGGAGCATGTACGAGTAACTGCCGATTTCACTGAGATGCACAGTGGTAGCAGAAGGCCACTGAGATGGGCAAATTTTAGCAGCATGTTATACCCTTTAGGAAACAATCCAGCAGAGTCCTGATACGCTCGGGACATTTGTTTACTTTCAAAATACATTTTAAGTATTCGAGCTGTCGTCTGATTCGATTCTTGAAAGTTCCCACCAATTTCTGAGCCCGTTCTTAAAGCGTTATGACTGCATTTGAAGTGGATTCGTACAGCATTCTAGACACCGTCTGCCCAGACTTCAGACGACAATCCAACAGTATTCGTTTGGCAATTGATGTGCATTCTAAATATTTGGGCTTCATTCTAACAACTTTCTAAATATAACTACTATGGTCCAACAACATTCGAACAGCATTTAAGAGCTAATGAAGCCGGAATGTGCAAGAATCATTCAAGGCGAGTTCGAAGAGCATACTAAGTATTCTAAGTATTTGAACAACATTTTTTACAAAACTGTAAGATTTTTACTTTTCCTCCCGAATGAGGCATGAATTATGCTATTTTTTTCTTTCCGGCTGGTTCTGCCTAATTCCTGCCGATTCCGAATAAGTGTGATTGGGGAATAACTGTTACCGCGAGGGCTTTTTGGAAGCTGGGGAAGGGCACCATGCTTAAGGTTAAATACCAGTAATTTATTGTGTATCGAAAGTAGTGCCTATTACTAAAGAGTTCATTTCGTCTTGTGGTATAAAAGCCAGTTAGAAATCTCATGCGTGCCTTTTGTTATTATTTCTTATATCCCATGTGTGTGTTGAACACTTTGGTGCATTTCATTGGAGGCTAACGTTAAAGGTGTACTTTTGCGGTGTGATTACTGTGGTATGGGGCATTTGTCGAAATATGACTGCCGAAACCATGTTTTCTACCGGTGTCTGTATTCAGGTTAGATGCATTTGCTTAGGAGTAACATGACATTTTTTTTTAATTGCAATTTACGGAAGAGGACATAATCGTCTTTAAAATTAATACCAGGCTTGCACAATCTGAAATAAAGAAAATGCTAGAGAAATGCTTGAAAAGTTTGAAGTTTTATAATGGAACCCTATGCAAATTGGAATTACTGGTATCTAACCTCAAGTATTTAAAGGAGTATTGCAATATATATGGCGAGGTTGTAGGGGGACGGGGGGTGGGGGGGCGGAGGTGAAAATCATCTTTTAGGGGGGAAAGTATGATTTTAAAGAATTTTTTGTTTGAGGAAGACGCCATTATAAGGTGTATGTATAAGGGAAACTAGCCATGTCATGGTTCACATTGTATACAGTTCATGTTTTAAAAACAATCATTTTCCCCCAAAATGTAACTGGTATTGCGTGTGAAGATCAAGTTCGATAACTAGTCGGCGTGAATGGTCACAGTGCTGTTCAAGTTAAGTCCGTTGTTACTTCACAAACGACAACTTCCGCGCAGAGATATGACTGGTGGCTGTCCAAGGGGGCACTATACAGTGTCTCGGGCTTCGGACTCGGCCTGGTGGGGTCTGGGTTCGCGCCTTCTTGCACACACTGATAATGTCAACACCTGAAAACAAACCAAACATCATTTCAATATTGTTTTGGCTGTGCCTTCACAAAAATGTAGGGAAAAGAATTATGCACACAGTTCCAATATAATTTTGACATGCATGATCAGCCGATTTTGGGGTTCAAATGTCACCAGTTTTCGCGACCATTTCAGTAATTTTCAACATCAATTTGCAACTGTCTTGCAAATGCGGGCACCTCAAATACTGCATGCCTGTCTGCGTAACTCACCAGGTACTTGATTGCAACTGAGAAAACTCGGGGTCAACCATTCAGATTTTCCAATAAATTCCAATGTATGTACGCCCTTTTTAATATCCTGCCAAAATGGCGTTCAGAGCTCGGAATGCGCATTTACGAATTTTATGTGCAAGGTGGCTCAATACTGGCTTTACATAGGTCATATTTTCGAGTTCACTAAGCATGCAATTCAAAACTCCAGCCCTTAAATCTGATACTTACAACTTCTAAAACACTCAAAATGCTGCTCAGTTTCACTGTATCTCTATTTATTAGAATTTTCTCTCCTGCCAATTCGAATGTTTGGCTAAAACTATTAAGTGCCATCCAACCTCCGCGCAGAGATTTAACAGTGTCTGAGCATGGCTCATTAAATCCCGGCCGGCATAAAGTTCCACGTGACCATAGGCAAACACTTGGCGCGAAATAAAATCGTGGACAAGCAAATGATAAAAACGTGGCACCCATGGGACAGTTACCACTGCGAGGAGTTTGGTGGCTGTCATGCTAGCGAAGTGCTTGGTAGACTCGCTTCTCACCTAGGCAACCCGGGCTCGCTTCCCACTCGGCGCATGCAGAGATTTATTCTGTTTATCAATAGATCAGTGGCGCATGAGAGTTTGGTTTGTGGTCACCATACCGGACAGGTGGGGTTTCCTCCGGGTACTCCGGCTTCTCCCCACAGCACAAGACCTCACCAAAATTAAAAACATTTCAGTAAAATGTAAATGGCTGGAAATTGCAGCAGTCATTCAAAATTTGACTCAACTTTCGATGTGTCTCTAAACACAAAATTAAAAAGGGGAGCTGGACATACCTCGGGTCCTCACATAACGCAGCTTCGATGCGGAAGGACCTCATAAACTTCGAAATACACACACGAGATTTGACTGTTTCCGAGCATAGCTCGAATCTACAGATAGGGGAAGTAACTGCTGCGAAGAGTTTGTATAAACGGCAGTTCGTGTAATGCCATGCAATCATCCCAACTCCTTGCAGTGGCTACTTCCCCATGGCCCTTTGTTGTACTCTTCAGTTACCACTGCCACCGCGAGTTAACAACGAACAGAACGTGGAAAACGTAAAATCCGTGGGTTGTTATGTTTACTTTATTTATTTATTTATTTATTTATTTATTTATTTATTTATTTATTTATTTATTTATTTATTTATTTATTTATTTATTTATTTATTTATTTATTTATTTATTTATTTATTTATTTATTTATTTATTTATTTATTTATTTATTTATTTATTTATTTATTTATTTATTTATTTATTTATTTATTTATTTATTTATTTATTTATTTATTTATTTATGTATTGTTGTTTTTCATTTTAACTCGTAGTATATATACCTGGACCAATAATGCAACATGTCTATTTCATTGTTATAAAATAATAATGACAAAATTGAAAAAAAAATTATTCTTAAATCTCCTCATAATCATCTCCCTTGAAAATGTCCAAAATCTGTAAGTTTTTAACTCGTGGGGCAGCTTAGCAGATATATAGTCATCTATTCCCTTCTCTTTGCTTTTATATTGCTTGACAAAGCCCATTGGGGAGCATCCATCCGGTTTACTGATATAATTGTTATTAATTGCAATTGTAATGCTGTTAACATCTAAACTAGATCGGAATTTATCAAATTTGCCGCAGTATTAGAGCTACAAATATGTTGTGATTGGACATTAGAACTACAAATATGTTGTGGTCGGATATCAGTTATGTAACACTGTTAGAAAGGAACTATGAAGTTTTAATAGTACCTGGTTCCTTAATAGTTATGTTTACTAGACTTTTATCATCAACACTGTCTTTTTTCAGTGAATTCAGAACCGAAAAGATCCCAATTTCTCCGGCTCTAGAGTATATATTTTACCCCCAAATCTCAATTTATCCTATTAATGACTTAATTTGAATGATAAGGAAACCAATAAAGTTATCAATATTTTAAAGTTTAACTGAAGGGAAAAGATATACAGATTATTTGTATTCAGTACTAAAAAATAAACCTTGTTAAAATCTTTGTTTTCAAAAAAATTATTCTCGTTTTGATACATACAGATTTATCCAGTAATTTATTTTGGTGACGGTACACGGTAATAATTCAACGGGAAATAATGCACGGCCTTCACGTGTGTGCGTAATAAAGTTATTGATTCGTTATCGGAGGTGTGTATTTGACAGGGAAAAGATACGGCGCAGTAAAAAGAAAGGATGAATACTGAATAACCACCCTCCCCACCCATCAACAGTTTTGTTCGCTGTAAAATTGGATCACGTCTTTTCATTAACGATACATTTGCCATTTACTTAGGTTTGGTTATATAAATAACGATGCTCTGAGTTTATATTCAGTTCCTTTAAAAACCAATGCACTCTGCCACACTTATTCCCTCAACTAGACTGTTTGAAACTCCTTGGTTTAAGACCTCCATACACCTGTTCAGTGGGGTTCGTTCATCGATGCACTCCAATATTCAAGAGCGCCAGCATAATACTTGCTTTTATTTGTACAAACAACCCTGTTAAATAGATAGACCTATGCCTATTGGGTCTTTGTTTTATTAATTTAAATTATTAATTAAAAACAAATTGTTAAATAGATAGACCTAGGCCTATTGGGTCTTAGTATTATTAATTTGTTGAATATAGTTTTAGATTAAAAAGAATTTTAAGACAGCTGATTAAAAAAGTTGAATAACACTATTATTTTACTACCCGATCAGACCCGAATTTTCCAATAGGGAACCGAACTCGGGTTAATTTTAATGGAACCGAGAATGCGGCTATTTTCGGGTACCTGTTGCATTTCCTATCAAGAAGGTAAATATCAGTCCTGACACAAAAGTATATTGGAAACAATACGTCGTTTATGGATGAAATTAATTTTAAATGGATAACATGAGCCAGCGTCGATATTTTTGAAAACACGTCAACCAACTACAAAGTGTTAAAAGTACGTGTATGCATATACGTACGTTCGGATGGCATAGCGGTCATCGTGTCAGACTTTTGATAGTAGGTTCGAGCCCCGGTGAAAGCACAACTTATGTTTAATGCTTTTCTTGCTAAAATATTTGGTTTTGTTTTAGTACAGATGGACCTGTTCACATATTGACAATTTACGAAAATTTTGTCGTAGATCCGGGAAAAAATAGGGTAAAAATTTCACCATGACCTGAATGGCCCAGTGGTTTGAGCGACAGGTTTTTGATCCCGACGATCGTAGGTTCGAGTCCCGGCGAAGGCAAATATGTATATATACTTTTTGTCTTAATATAATATTTCCTTTTTGTTTGTCCATATGATTTAGTTTTTGCATGTTACGATATTTCATAGCATTTTTCAAAAATACGAAAATCTGTGAAAAGGTCCCTTTACTGATAAGACATTTAACAGGATTGTTTTTCACAAAATACGAAAATCTGTCCTTTTAAGCTCATTGTCGCGTTTCAGTGGAATAGGTGATGGATTTTCCACACCAATACGGATAAGATAAGACATTTAACGAAACTGTTTTCACAAAAAAATACGAAAATCAGTCCCTTTAAGCTCATTGTCACGTTTTAGTGGAATAAGTGATGGATTTTCCACACCAATACCGATAAGATCAGACATAAAATGAGACTGTTGTTAAACAAATACGAAAATCTGTGAACAAGTCCTTTTTCAGGTAAGACATCTAAGGGGAGTTTTTTTACAAAAATACGAAAATCTGTCCCTTTAAGCTCATTGTTACGTTTCAGTGGAATAGATAATTGATTTCAAACACCAGTACCGATAAGATAAGACATTTTGAACGAGACTGTTGTGTTGTTGTAGGGTTTTTTTCACCAAAAAAAACCACACGAAAATCTGTCCCATTAAGCCCATTGTCACGTGTCTGTGGAATAGGCAATGGGCCTTCCACACCCATACCGATAAGATAAGACATTTAACGAGATTGTTTTTCACGAAAAAATACGAAAATATATCCCTTTAAAGGCCAAGTTTAAGGAATGTCTGGCGTCACTGTGGGGTATTCGACTCTGTGTATTGGTCCACCATAAAATGTCTTATCATTATCTGCAATATTTTCTCTCAGCTGACAGAGCAATGGCTAAGTGCACTGTTTCTTCTGCAGCCGTGTATTGAAATCAGCTGATACGGGTCGCCACACTGTCCACATCCGGGGCGTAGCTTGGGTTTAAAAAATGTATAGACACAATTGGCGGAATGTACAAAATGACGATGTAAGCGATAACTTGGGCAAGGAGTGTTTATACTCTTATGTGGCTACAAACAACTAACTTCAGCTAAACCCCGACTCTACAACGTAATTGTAAAATAAGCGTGTGTTTCATGAAATTAATATAATATTTACGTAATCGACTCGTTAAACAATGAAGTATCAACACGGCCAAGAAAAATGTCCTCGCCCGCATCCCACCTCTTGTTTTTATTGCATTTTGGGCATAGTTAAATATTTCATCTCGGGAACAGATGTATAGGCACGTGCCTATAGTGGCTAAAGGTAGCTATTTAGCTTCTAATGTACAGTTGTGCATTTATTCGATATTTTATGTAAATGTTTTCTCTAACTGATTTCAAGTCACTTTGTCATTTGCACACATTTGTCAAAAAGAAAATAATTATGCAGAGGGTTTATCATTCATTCATTCGTCCTTTCATTTCGGTAACCATAATGTGAAAGAAATAATGTGTCAGTGTTTTTATGAACGCTTTTACTTTTATATTGACTTACTGTCTTTAATATTTACTTACTGCCTTTAATATTGACTTACTGCCTTAAATATTGACTTACTGCTTAGTCGAATGACATTAGGGTCCGTATTCACCAAACCATTCTTTACCTTAAAGGTACTTGTTCACAGATGTTCGTATTATAGAAAAATGCCATGTAATGTCTTAACTGCATAAACTAAGCAATTGAACAAATCAAAAACAAATATTACATGAAGAAGAAAACTATAATTAAACGATTTGCATTTGCCGGGATTCGAACCTACGACAGCCGGGATTAAAAAAATCAGTCGCGCTGACCACTCAGCCATTGTGACTTTCAATCATAGAAGTGACTTTCTAACGCCATGTCAGTAATACACGTGTTTTCCAAAATACCGATGAAAAGCGTTACAAACGCTGTATAATTTTATCCATTTCAATTGATGATTTTTCATAAACGACACTATATTTCCAATATATTTCTTTGTCGGTAGTGTCATTTCGCTTGTTAATCTATAATGTGTATTTTTTCGGGATCTATGACAAAAATCTTGAAAATTGTCAAGTTGCCAATCTGTGAACTGGTCCCTTTAAGACTTAAGAATAAAGAATATTCTTAAAATTGGTTTGTTCTAAAAAGGCATACTTTGTATTCACTAACTCTAATTGATTCAGAACGATTTGTTAACGTCATACGCGACATTGGTACCAGCATATTTGCAAACACACACAGATATTTTCTCGAGTCTTAGTCTATTATCTATTCTTAAAGGCCTAGTTTAATCCTCCTTTATTTGACCCAGCCCCCAAATCTGGGGTATTGTACCCCTGTGTATTGGCACCCTGCTGTGGTCACAGTGTGGACACAGTGTCGCGACCCGTATCAACTGAGATCAATACACTGCTGCAATTGAAACTGTGCACTCAGCCATTGCTCAGTCCTCTGAGAGAAAAGATTGCAGATAATGATAAGAGATTTTATGGTGGACAAATACACAGAGTGGAATAACTCACGGAGACACCACACATTCCTTAAACTAGGCCTTTAGGTTACGCATGCGCAAATAAATTCCTTCTTTGTTACATATAAAATATTCAAAATCTGATCTCACTTTTCACCATGACCAAGCTACTTTCCAATATATCACCATCCATTGTTAGATGGATGAGTACATAACCTTTTGAAAAAACAGCATGTCAAAAAATCCTATGTGTTGCAACTCAAACTATTTACCCTAGAAACAACACACCGGTTTTGGCGGGCATGGAGGTTGCCATTTTGCGCATGAATACATGGGCCAAAAGCTATGAAGCTGGGAACTACTAGACAACAAGTATCCCTTTAAAATGATACCAAAACATATCACAAATTATATGCATCCTGCACTCAACCATATGTGCTTATTATCTAACTGACAGCCTGAAGATGTGACTTCCGTTTTGGGGTAATTAGACCTTTAAGGCTAAGAATGGGTTGGTGAATACGGGCCTGGATGACGAGTATAGTTCCATTTTTACAGGTCATATAGTATATACTAGAAAATTGTCTCAGGGCATATAGCGGTATTCATGTTCTTATTAGGCCTATATTAAAAAATATTTTGTTTGCCCTTTACCGACCCGAAATTTTAGAGGTGAGTCGGTAGGTAAGAAAAATATTTTATTTTATTCCGAGAATTTAATCTTGTCATACCTAAAAATCGTCATTTAGCAATACATTATAATTGTATCTTTGTTTGAAAATCACAATTACTTTCTTCATCTTTATTGATACAACCAAGATTATACATAGTAAAACTGGCTTTAATAATAGACATAACATAAAATAGAATACGCAATGCTTTAAAAACAATTTGTGAAGTACATGTATTCTATTTAATACCCATGTCTGAATTGACTAGACTCACATATCAGGGGCGTATTTAGGGCAAAATCGAATATACGCCCGTGCTTGTACATAAACTTTATCGGAAAATAATATTAAAGGAACTATTATATTTAGGGCAAAAAATGACATCTCAATATTAATTTCTACGCCGATTGTCTTATGTAAACAATTATTTAAATTTGTAATACCCAAAAGTATGCAACAGTTATTGGTATACGTTAAACCATTGTTGTTAGTTTGCATTCCCTAAAATTACAAAATTTGCCCAATTCTATCGGCATTCAATTTTCCCGCTGCATAGTTATCGCAAGAAATCTAGGTTAAAAGTGGTCTTAGACAGCTACGCCAAAAATAACAACATAAGATATAAAGGGGCGAAAATGACACTGCTGACAAAAATATATTCGATATAGTATATCGCTATATGAATAAACATCAGACGAAATAGCGAAAAGTGTAAAACGTTTTTTAGACTGGTGGCGGGGGCGGGGGCCAACGGTCTTTTGAGAGGGTAATTTCCAGAACAGTGACCACGGGGAACTACTTTTTTTGCAGGCTACGAGTCAGTAAACCGAAACCTGAACGGGTCCTTTTTCCAAACAGTCGCACCTTCCTACCTGTTTTATTATCTTTTAATTATTTAAGGTATTGTGTGTCATATGTGTTATAATGTGTATATCATGTTATTTATAATAATTACATTTTTTTATGTCAATTTATTTAAAATGTTACTTCAAACTAATGACACCCCTACTTTCGCTATTTGCATGTTGTGTGTAACCGAAATATTCACCCTAGTGCTCTGGAATAAGACTACTAAATAATGCGCTACATCTGTTATTTTTTACACTAACTACTACGCTTCATCAGTTATTCTGCATGGCCCGTTGCAGATTGACTTGTCGACTGGAATGTATATAATTCCGTCTGCACTGTATAACTAGCTTGAACAAAACAATGTGTTTGTTTCTTAAAAAATATTTTCACTATGATGTCATATACTATTGAATAGGACGCAATATTATCAAGTTTAAAAGTGAGAAATTTAACTAATATTCAAACAAATGATTCCATTTTAGCAAAAATACTAAATCCCATGTTTTTAGTTTCTTTTGTCGCCAACAGTCTTTCTACGTTGTCAGCATTTTGATTAAGCAATCGAAGTTCCTTATATGCAAGGAACAACTTAAAATTAAAGCACTTTAAGGATCTATATGAAACCTTATCATCAAGAAATATATTAAAAATATATTCGGCGTCTGTGATCATTTTAATCCGTCGTATATTTGACTCGATCAATAGGTCACACGATACTAAATTCATGCTTTATTCCTCCCAACATATCATCATATAAATTTACGTTACCATTTGTGTTGGTTTTGCAAAAGAAAAATCAAAAATAGCTCCTTCCTGTTTCCTAAAGGTGCACAAATGGTGCTGCATGATCAGTAAAGTTATTTAAATTAAATTTCGATTTGAAAGAACCGTAACATTATTCATTAGGAACGAAAACATACAAAATCACCATCATAAACCAAAACATACATAAAATTACATTAGATAATTTGTACATTAAGAATTTGAGTTTCATTTTGTGATTATATCAGTAAAGTAATTTTAAATGTAATTGACATTAGCAATACATTTGCCGTTTGCAACGATGAATACATTTAATTCGTTTCGAGCTAAATAGGCGGATTTAGAGGAAGGCTAAAGCGGCGTACGACCCCTCTAAAATTGTTATGAACTAGGTTTTTAAACCGAACAATAACTGAAACACGTGCATTTCGTTACAATTACATGGTCTTTTCAATCAAATTGTTTCAAATATAGTTTTTGTTTTGTGGTATTTTGGTTAAATTGTTCCGCTAGGCGATATGCGTCGTTCCGATACATGTATCTTAACATGTAAGAGACAACAGAAGTTAATGTGTTGTCAGTTCTTTAATATTTCCGCCCCTCTAACTCAAAATCCTGGTCCGCGCCTGATATTATATTTGAAATATGAAAATGTAACAGGAGGTGTTTGTTCTGTACCAAATTAAAAACATTTAAGACAATGGGGAATTTTCAATCATCAAGCAACATACTGTAGTTTTCACCAAGGATCTCTGTGAATGAGGCGTGTCGTGGGAAACCCGGGCCTAAAGTGTCGTCTAGGATCAGCCTGTGCAGTCTTTTCTAAACATAAATCCACTGTAGGCGGAAAGTGCCGTCCTGGATTAACTTGTGCGGACTACATAGGCTGATCCGGGACGACACTTTACGCACATGCATTAAGCCCGGTTTTCCCGCGACACGCTTTGAATATGGATCCAGCGGGTTTTTTATATGAAAAATATGTGTTGGTAAAATAAAGACAAGAAAGAAAGAACAAATCATTCAAACGCTATGCTAATTTAGGATTTTATTGTACAGTTACTAGATACGCGGTTTTATTCGTAGTTGTTTATATTGATGAATAGGTCGGGTAATATGTAGTGAGTTGATAAAACGCATATACAAGCTCATTAAGTAGACATTGAACCTATACAGGTAGGTGACATGTCGCTTCGTCTGAAAATTGAAATACGATCACAAGATTGCCGTACCTGTTTAAATTTTAACCACAGAACGAAATGGCAAAGCGTTGTGTACGCCCGGTCGTACAGGAGTACGCCTGAATACGCCACTGCATATTAATTAATACAGCATAGATACATACCGTCTGACAAGAAAACATGTGTATTATTATCAATGGCTGAACTGACTAGACACTCCCAATCATATTAATACGGTACAAATACATTCTGGTTGACTAAAAAAATGTCTAATCATTGAAGTGAAAAATAAAAATAATTTGATTAAAGGGGCATACATTTGTTAAAATACAAAACTTTTAAGTGAAGCCTTTATACATTTTTGGAATAAAAACTTTAACCATATATGTATAAAGTGTGCATAACTCTTTCAAAATACAAAACATAGTTATGGGTAATGTTGCCCCTGATACTAGAGTTGATGACAAAGGTAATAACTTATATAGTTTTGAAGTTACAAGACTTTTGAATAAAAACTTCAACCAATTCAGACGCCGACGCCGACGCCAGGGGTAGTAGGATATCTCACCTAGTCGCCCGTAAGAAACACTCGCGATTTCGACAAAAGCACATGCTGCCTATACATAAACTGCTGAATATTAAAATTTCAAGTAAATCGGTGTCGTGATACATCAACCTGCACGAAAGACATATCGTTTTCAGGAAATAACAATGGAAACCAGTGTCCGTTGTGCGAAATGTATCTTTCTTTTGACTGAAGAAAAAAACGATATATTTCATACACGGACAACTTTCAAGGGATCACCCTACTATTTACTGGTATCTAACCTGTGTATGTGTATTTCGAAGTTTATGAGGTCCTTCCGCGCCTGAGGCCGCATTATGTGAGGACCCGGAATGTGTCCCAGCACTCCTACGTAATTAATTTACTAGAGACTCACGAAAGTTGGGACGCAATTTCCAGCTATTTATTTTTTACTGAAAGATATTTAATTTTGGTGTGTTCTTGTGCTGAGGGGGGAAACCGAAGTACCCGGAGGGAACCCCACCTGTCCGGTATGGTGACCACCAACCAAACTCACGTGCGCCGGAGTGGGAAGCGAACCTGGGCCGCCTAGGTGAGAAGCGCGTGTACCAACCACTGCGCTAGCCGGACAGCCAAGGTATCTAACCTTAGAACAAAACATTATTATATACACAGATGATGACGTCATACGTCGACAGGTCGGTTCAAGTAAAAACTTGAAATACACCATGTTTTTGTCGTAGGGTATAAAATTAAACTCTTTATATTTTATTCCAGTTATTGTAAATTATCATTAATTATTTAAACACATGTTCATTATTACGATATACAAATAAATTAAAGGTTAAATGATCAAAGGGAAACTACCCAAACAGTTTAATTGCATGCATAATCGACTAACAACGTAGTTATCGCACCTTAATCCGTGATCCACGTGCACCAAACATTTAGTTCAGGTTGGACATATTTCAAGAAGTTGAAGAAAATTTGATATTTATTTAGGTAAATTATTATTATTATAAACAAATAAAGGTTCATGTTTTAATTTAAGGTATACTTTTTCGTATTTTACGCGTGTATTTGTAAAATATCTGTATTTTGTATTTTATTGCTAAAATAATACTTGGCTCACCGTACCGACATGTATGTGTATTTGCTATGCATTTATTTTGATATGATAATTATTCGTTTTCTATGTTTACTTTAATATTTCTTTCAGAATTTCGTTGTTTGGCATCAATCTAAACGGTCAACCAGAAAATAAACCACTATAATAGTTACTTCTGCGTTTTTGAATAAACCACGATTCACAAATAAGACACGACCCTGAAATTTACTAGAATCCGGTCAATGAGCGCTTGTTTTCACACTTTTGTTCAAGCGCCTGAATGATCAAAATTGTAGCTTATGAAAGTTTTAAGCGAAACAAAAATAGGAAATTAAAGAAAGAAAAAAAAACTAAATAAATAAAATTACCGCAGAATTTGCAATACAATTTTTTGAGTCGGCGGCTTTTTTGTGGGTCTGTCGGTAAAGGGCAAACAAACTTAATTTTAATTTAGGCCTTACTCTTATCGATTTAATTTAATTATCGGTTTCAATTCTAATTCTCTGATAATCAAAGACAAAGCCATCTTACCGACAAAGATTGTTTAAGAGGGTAACGATGTGGACATCTGTTTGACCATATTGGCTATCTGAATATTTAATGGCGTGTATCCTTTGACCCATCCTTAGGGGAATAAAGAGATTACGGCTAGACACTACTAATAATTAAGTTTGATTTTTTAACGCTGGAGACACGATAAGTGCGTGAATCATTGACGAATCACGTGACTTTACGTCTACTCGAAATGCATGAAAGCCGTGTGATAATCGAAGAGAAGACTAGTTATTTCGAACCAAGTATTTATACATTAAATATAAAGATATACAATCAGGGAGACTGCATGGCTTCTTTGATGTATAAACAGAGCTTTAAATGGCGAGTGAGGTGTATTGGATATTGGATCGGGAGTTTGCGAGTTCGGCCCCCAATCGCGGAGCGTTAAAATGATCTTTCTCATGAGCAAGTGCAGGTTCTACCCAGGAAACGGACTCGAAAGTGTTCAGTAAACCTCAGGATTGCGACAGAATCGAGTTACAATAATTATGTTTAAACTAAATGGCCACTTTTAATCTAATTGAAATTTGTGTTTTTAGGGTTGAATTATCGATTCCGTTACTGAAAAAGCAGTATGTTCCTCTTATTTATTTCAGTCGAAGACTTAACTAGAGTCTTTCACATAAAGTTTTATTTTTTCTACTCTTACGCTTAATTCATATGCGTCCGATTGAAAAAACGTACGTGTAAAACGGCTGTGAACTTCACCGGGCTAGTTCATTTTCGTTGAATGCTGCGTAAAATAGTATAACCATAACTACGGAATCCTGATTCCGCGTCCACGTTTTTCAAAGCGCGATATCTGCAGAAAATATAATTAGTAGTAGTAGTAGTAGTAGTAGTAGTAGTAGTAGTATCTAATTTTGCTCTGAAATGTATTCTGTTTAAGAGAAAAAAGACATACATAAGACAATTGTTATTAAGTATATTAATGTGTAGATGATGGGATTGATTCATCGCTAGCGGGTTGTCAGTTCCACTATCATAAAGCGAATTACTGACTATAATGGCCGTTTTATGCAAATGGCTGGCTGAATCAGAGTATGTTTGCTTTGATAAGAAATGTAAATCGCATGGAATGAATAACTGTGAAGAAACTGGTATCGCAGAACTATAATACTATTATATACTTTGATCTTCGCCGGCATTTAAAATTGTTTAATATAATGGATACCTAAACTGAAGCTAATGGCGCGAATGTTTATTTGGGTGTGTTCCTACCTGTTTTCATCAGTTACAAGCAAAATGCATTTTATTTGATTTAAATGGGGAAAAAAACAATACAGGTATAGTTTTGTCAATTTAGATCATGTCCATTTTATAAAAGACTCTAGAATATGTACATTGAAATTTAAGACATCGGTATGTAACGAATAATGCCGAACAACGACCGTCAATGATCGTAATTCTCCGGCGACAATCGGAAAGTTGATTAATTTAATGCCCCATACAGCGTGATCAGATAGTATAGGATATTTATTGACGTGATTTATCCTTTAAAACTATGCCCGGCTATCAATGCGATTGCAACTGGAGTTCAAATATTGAATGGACTCGCTGAATTGAAGAAGAGCAATCGAATGTGAATCATGTCGGATTTTCGTTCAGAAGATTTTACTGATGAGGTGTGTCAATTTTATAGTTAAATACATTTTGCGGATGACAAACCGGCGTTTGATTCCACGTTGATGGGTGTACGTGTTTTAATTCCACGTTGATGTGTGTAGGTGTTTTTATTTCACGTTGATGTGTGTACGTGTTTTATATTGTTTTTGTCGTATTGTAATTTCCTGCATATCTTTTTTATTATTAAGGTTTTAACATGTTTATTACCAGACACATGTGAACAAAGTTTCATGTAATAATGTTCGATTTATTGCCTTATTTTACACATGTTCATAAGTGTCCATAAACATAGAAATTCCTGAGGAAACAGCCACGGGCAAATACCGGTAAATAATACGGCTCATCTGATGTAAATATTTGTCAGATTAATGAACAGTGGGGTCCTGAGTCTAAAGCAATGATAATCAAAATCAAACAAAACTACTTAATTGGTTACGAAGCAGCCAGTTTGAACATCGATGGGGTTTGGCTTTGGAAGGCTTACTCGCTGCTGCGTGTGATCCTTACCGGAACCGGAACTTCCAAGAATGCACGTTCGGACACATGTTGCGTTAATACTTAGTTAAATATTTATTGCCGTACGACGTTGCTATGATAAGTACGCGAGGTGCGGTTCTGAGTTCGAGCACGATGTCCACATGCTCGTTGCCACGGCGTTCGCGAGTAACTGGTTTACGGACGATTGCCGGACTACCTTGCACTTCTGTATGCAGAGTATTGCGCGGTACCGGCAGTTGACCACGGTATCCGCAAAATACGTAAACGGTGTAAGATAAGAAATATCCTCGTTTAAAAAGCCCATGTTGCCATTTATATATAGATTCAAATAAACATTGGAAGTTATTCTACGATTGCATTACGAACGTTTATCTTCTGTTTCTTACAACTGCTACGTTTCTCCATAGTTATATAGAGACGCTGTTATAACCTTATGACCTTGTCAACCTTATCGAAGGCCATACCAATTTAATTCTATGTTTAGCGTCCTCAGGCTGGTAGGTTTTTGGATGCCTGAACGAAAAAAAAAAAATTTGACAATATGAAAAATCGAATTGGAAAGCATATAAAAATGTGAAAAAAGCACTTTTAAGTGTTTTTACCAATATTTGTAAAATCAGTGTGCAACTAGTCAATTAACACATTTAAAATACTGTGTTAAAGTATGTTCCCGATATGAATACCATATATAACAGTTTTGCAGGTAAACATTTGCTTTAACTTGTACCACTCACTAGCCGGGTGCGCCCCCCCCCCGCCCCCCCCAAAAAACTACAACAAAGAAACATCCGTATATGGGCATATATAAAATGGTCAAAACTGGTTTAATATACTAAAACTTTTTTCGCTCGCTTCGCTCGCTCAAATTGGTCAAAGATATGTACACAATGTACTTTTAGTAAAACATACCCGACCAAGCCCGCCCCCTACCATTTCTGACGTACGCCCTAGTACCGGTGCCAAAGTTTATCTAAAACAATAGACTATAGACAATGAATATATATACCTATATTTGTGGATGCTATTGTTTTTAAAAAAAAATCATATATTATGTTGATGTCCGATGCAAAACACCGTTGGCACAGGATACCACATAAAAGACATTTATACTTTTCGAATAAATATGATTTGAAGTCGAAATGCAAGTCAAATCAATGACTACTTTCAAGTTTTAACAGTTCTGTCTCAATAAATAGTTTAGTTCCCAAAATTCTAAAACAAACTTATTGTTCAGTGTTCCATTAGGAATCACACCAAATTATATATTGTTTGATGTATTCGTAAAGAAGATATAAAGTGATATAGTAGAGGGGTGTCCAAAACGTTGGCTCCAATTCCTGGCGAGTTCATATTTTTTCCGGCACCGTCAGCGGAATTGACACAAAGTCAGCACCACTAGCCTTATTAGTTCACAAGGCAATCATACGAGAATCTTTTACAATACTTCGTGTAAAAAAAACATGTTCGCCTGTAAGCCCGTTAATTCAGTTCGATAAAAAAGCTACTGATTTTATATGTTTAACAATGTTTCTGATAAATACGTATTTAGTGGACAGGCACATCAAACAAGGGCAATTTACTGCCAATACAAGTGCATGACATACAGATGAAATAAACGTGTACATTTATTGCGAACATAATACGGTGAAGTATTAAATTAATCAGTGAAACAAAGTACAGTTGATGATGATGATGATGATGGTGATGGTGATGATGATGATGATGATGATGATGACGATGATGATGATGATGATGATGATGATGATGATGACGATGATGTCGATGATGATGGTGATGATGATGATGATGGTGATGATGATGATGATGATGATGATGATGATGATGATGACTATGACGATGATGATGATGATGATGACATCTTTGATACGGATCTGTAGCTGATCATTGCAGACCCACAGACAATATCAAGGGATTATAACTGCACGATCAAAACTTTACGCCCCTCCCCCTAACCCGAAATCCTGGAACCGCCCCTGCCACTGCTATGAATAATTTGTGAAAGAAAAATGTGTTTTTTTTATATACTCATTGTTTTTTTTCCGGCCTGGTTGGTAGGTTGCAAAAACACATGGGGACGCTAAACATAGAATCAAATTTGTATGGCCTATTCTCATTGACTAGCTGGACTACTTTGAAAAAATTAAAAATAGAGGCGATAAGACACATCAGACACATTATCTTAATGATTGTTTTTGTACCGATTTGAAACTAACGGACAACATTACGTGTATACTTTTTAAATATATTAAAACACTATGTGATCACTTTTGTGTAGATGTGTTAATATCTGCAAGTTATTTATGTTACCATTTATTTATTTTTAAGTTTTACCTTGTTGTAATATCTACCAGTTATTTATATGTTACTTTTATTTATTTTTAAGTTTTACACTGTGTACATTTAAACAATTTGTGTTAGTCTTCTTAAATATTTAAAAGTTAATAAAGTGTTTACTTCCCGCAGTAATTTATTTGTCATTGTCTATTCTGAATTATAGAACTTAATTAATAATCGTAAAATCGCCGTGGTATAATGGATGTGGTGTTCGCTTTGCGATCGAGGGATCAGGGTTAGATCAATACTGTCTGGAAGCGTTTAATAATAAGAAGACTAGAATGAAGTCTTATCAATTAAAATACTTACACGACCAGTATTAATAATATTTAACAATGAATACAACGTTTGGCGATTTAAGTGAATTAAAAAATATATTAGGCGTGGCGTGGGAAAACCGGGCTTAATGCAAGTGCGTAAAGTGTCGTCCCGGATAAGTCTGTGCAGTCCACACAATGATTAATGTTAACTAACACTCTTTATTATAATGTGACCACTAAATCCATTGCTCAATCAGCGACTCGCGCCAAAGGGCTTGTTATTAAACCCCTAGTAGAAATGCTATGCGATGTATTTTCAAAATTGTATGAGACACTTGTTTGGCCAATAATAAGCTATGGAGCTGCGATATGGGGAACTCGACAATTCTCGTGCATCAATGCTGTCCAAAACAGTGCGAGCCGCTTCTTTCTAGGAGTTGGGAAGTACGCGCCAAACGCCGCAGTAAACGGGGACATCGGCTGGACACCACCAATAGTCAAGCAATGGAAAACTGTTGTCACACATTGGTTTAGACTTTCTAATATGGACACAAATAGACTTAACAACTTTGTTTTAAAGCGATATCGAGTAATAATAAATGTTGGCCACGTTATGTCATACATAAAGTTAAGTGACTGACCAACTATGATTTAGTCACAGACGTACATGTTAGCAAATCAGAATGTAAACGAATAATCCACATGTTTCAAACATCAATGTTTAACGATATACAAAATAAATGGTTACAATGTATAAATTCGGATTCAAGTATCCGTATAAATAGAGGTGGTAATAAATACGTTTATTCAGAACTTTTAAACAAACATATATAGCAGTGCACACAGGCTGATCCGGGACGGCACATTCCATCTACCAAGGATTTATGTTTAGAAGAGACTTCTTTGAAACCGTTAATAAATACCATCAAAGCGGAAAGTGCCGTCCCGGATCAGCCTGTGCGGAGTGCACAGGCTGATCCGGGACGACACTTTACGCATATGCATTAAGCCCAGGTTTTCCACGGCACGCTTCAAATGTATTTAGAGATTGTTTTCATGCGAACATATTCCACAGATCCTTAGTTGCCTGTATGTACAGTTATTGATACTTTTCTAAAGTAACTATAAACAAATTGATCTGCAAAACGTTTGCCCGTAGACAACAAAAACCAAAACAAGTGTGCACGTACTCCTTCTCAAATAACAGAAGTAAGAGGATACGTGTTAGCTGTACATATTAATTCGATCAATGCCTGTGAAAAATAAGGATCTGATAGACTGAGAAAAAAAATCAAACTAGGACGCGACCTTATGATTTTCAATCATGTATAGCTAAGAACCAAAACTAGTCAATACCGGTTGCTATGGAAACATATTAACATCAATTGAATGGAGACGAGGAGAACAACGTGATAATTGTATTTAATCAATTTACCTGGAAACAAAATTAAAGGCATTTAAGGCAAAGATGATAATTAGTGACAGAGTTGCCATGACTACCAGAAAACGTGTCCGCTGGACAGCCACGGGGATTTTCTGATAACAGGATGAGCAGATTTATATTCGCATGTGCGACAAAATAATCTAGATCATGCTCGTTTGTTTTTCAAGTAAAAGTCAAGAATAACACGTTGTAAACAACCACGACAGCAAATGATATTCCAATGTAAAGTTCATATTCACTTTATTATTATGTTTTCTTTTTTTAACGATTATAAGTTTAATCTTACGGATCTATCATTTGTTATCACGATAAAACAATGTTAAAAATAATGTTAATCGATTTATTAAATTAGAAAACCAAAATACAACGTATGAAATAGGCCTTTCCCAAAACTAGGTTACTTCCCTTGCGTAATCACGAGTGAAGTCCCTTGTTCACTTCTGGCGACGTTTATTGACTATAAGGTTACGCATGCGCAAATAAATTCCATCTTTGTTACATATAAAATATTCAAAGTTTGATCTCACTTTTCACCATGACCAAGCTACTTTCCAATATATACGAATGCTGATATTTGTAAATTTATTTTTACGACACCAACACAATTTTAAGATTGAAAATCAAATATATTACATGTTTTTCGGTAAAAATCAATACGCTTATCCCGCCTTATGGTCTAACTACCCCAAAACGGAAGCCACATCTTAAGGGTTACAGGGCTATCCTCAGGGTTACAGGGCTGTCAGTTAGATAATAAGCACATATGGTTGAGTTAGATAATAAGCACATATGGTTGAGTGCAGGATGCATATAATTTATAAAATACAGTTTAAATGATATGTTTTGATATCATTTTAAAGGTATATAAGTAAGCAATAAGAAAAAAGGCTGTTTTTGTGCACTACTTTTTGTCTAGTGGTTCCCAGCTTCATAACTTTTGGCCCATGTATTCATGCGCAAAATGGCAGCCTCCATGCCCGTGAAAACCGGTGTGTTTTTTCTAAGGTAAATATTTTGAGTTACAACGCATAGAATTTTTTGACATGCTGTTTTTTCAAAAGGTTATGTCCTCATCTTTCCAACAATGTATGGTGATTTATTGGGAATTAGCTTGGTCATGGTGAAAAGTGAGATCAAATTTTGAATATTTTATATGTAACAAAGAAGGAATTTATTTGCGCATGCGTAACCTCTAAGAACTTCCCGTGAGATTAGTCGTCTGCAAAGATTTTGAAAATGGACTCTTACAAACACAATGTACTGGAAAGAATTACTGCCAGATGCCACCTTGACCCCATTTAGGGCTGTATTTTATGGGATGGTTGCTCAAGGGGCATTAGGGGGGTAAATATGGGAAAATTAAAGCAAAATGTCCACCAGAGTGGCAATCCGAGACCCACTGTGTTCATCGTGTTGTTTTTCAGTTTCATTTTGACATTAGTTTCAACAATTCTTTCATTTATATCATACCTTGTGTTGTAATCCTGAATATTTAGTTTCAGAACCTGTAATTGACAATAATGCCCGCAAAGGTCGTTTCCGCACTGGCCGATGCATTGGCCATGATGACCGTCCGACCTGCCTACTTTGAATAATACCAATTTTCCTAATTTGCAAAGTTAACAGATCCTATTTAGCTCATATTTTATTTGGTAATTGTACTTCAATCAAGCTTTCAGCTGAAAAATACATGAAATGCATGCATAAAACACTTACGCTCACGCCAACCTAGACTCCACCTAATGGAGATAGCGGCATCAAAATTTAAATCACCATCACAGTTTGGTTTAATATGAGTATGTTTTTTAAATGCAGTGTTTAAAAGAACCAGGACCTCAGACGGAACCATCAACTCATTGGTATACAAGTCTGGGTGAAGTGACGAGTCATCAAAACTACTTTACTTGTCAACTACACGGGAGCGTTGGGGCGGGGCCGTAAAGCTGACACAGTTGTGTCCGTACGATCGGTATCTTTGAAGGTACACTTATTATATCTATGTTACACTAGTAATCACAATATTGAGTAAACATGCACAGAAAACCTTTTTATTTTCACAGATTACTCAGCAGAGAGTACCTGAAACAGATTGAAGATTGTAGGCGGCTGACCTCACCCACGGGTTCAGGTGTGACAGAAGACTGTTAATTAATATCTGGCATTGACATTTTGGGGTCCAATTATTTTTTTGTTGTGTGACAGGATGTCAAATCTGTTGATTGTTATGTAAACAAACCCTTTTCTGGGGTCAAATGGCATCTGATATGCTACATTTATATGGATTTTACCCCCAAAAATGCAGAAACTTAATAAAAAATTGTTCAAAACAGATTAAAAACCTATTCTGTAACATTTAGAATGCCAATGAAGATTGTTTTCACTTCGGACTTCATATATTGTATCTGCTATGCCTATTAGAACTCAAACTTATGCTTAATCAGGAGTTAAAATCATGTTTTCCAGATGTACCCAAGTACATTTTTGTCCGTCTAAATTTTTGCCTCAAAACACCATTACATGTGACATTTTGAATTATATTTTTTTCCGATAAATCTTTAAACCAGTGTAATAGGACTTCATATTCTTTCTCGAAATAGTTCAGATTGATGAAAATTGTGGTTTTTATTCAAATTTTAAGGGTTGGGTTCTCTTAAAGGTCTAATTACCCCAAAACGGAGGTCACATCCTCATGGCTGTCAGTTAGATAATAAGCACATATGGTTGTGTGCAGGATGCATATTATTTGTAAAATACAGTTTAAGTGATATGTTTTGGTATCATTTTAAAGGTATATATGTAAGCAATAAGAAAAAAAGCTGTTTTTGTGCACTACTTTTTGTCTAGTGGTTCCCAGCTTCATAACTTTTGGCCCATGTATTCATGCGCAAAATGCAGCCTCCATGCCCGTGAAAACCGGTGTGTTTTTTCTAAGGTAAATATTTTGAGTTGATACAACGCATATAATTTTGTTCAAAAGGTTATGTCCTCATCTTTCCAACAATGTATAGTGATATATTGGAAAGTAGCTTGGTCATGGTAAAAAGTGAGATCAAATTTTGAATATTTTATATGTAACAAAGAAGGAATTTATTTGCGCATGTGTAACCACAAAGACAACATAGAGAATACCTCGACCTTATTACGCCTTCTTCCCGCTAGATGTTTTCGTGATATGTAGATGTTTTAGTGCAGAAATGACAAATGAAAACGGAATTCATTGCAGATCGGTACATAAAGATATTACATACTATATTCATGGTTTTCTTTCAGGGTAATGAACATGTTACTTAAATAATACATTAAGGAATCTTATAGGAGTACTTTCTTTTAATTGCAATATGTTTCGCCATCAATGAGTCGTCAACGCATTTCGAGCAGGTACTTGTTTTGTCAGTCAGCGATTTCTTAGAAATAAGTCAACGGTGTTATGTGAAATAAGGACGCACACAACACTAGCAATTTGCAATACTTCCTCTGCTAATATTTTCTTGACGATTTCTTCGTATCTGAGGCATACAGTAAAACCTCGCTTATACGACAACTTGGGGGTCTTAATAAAAGTGGTCTTAATAGCGGGGTGGTCGTATTATCGAGGTACGTCAGATCAGCGAGTCAGTAAATGCATACATCTGAATAATTTATAGTTTTAAAGGGATTGTCAAATTATCACGAAAAAAAGAAAACTTTCAAAAAATCGTAAAATTTCGACATTGGTGCATTATATTGATTATAAAAATATTTCTGATACATTACATCACTTGAAAAATGATGACATATTTTAATATTTTCAATAATATCCATTAAAAAAATTACCTGGGTATGTCTACCAGGTAAAACTATAAATAAAGTGCATATATTTATCACTATCGTCACGTGATTATCCTACGCGCGACTGGCGCATGCGCAGATGTTTGAGTGTCGAATTCAACATGGTAAGTATTCTAGATAAACGTCAGTCTATTCATGATAACACAGTGGTAATTTGTACAAGTCCCATGCTTTTCGTGAATAACTGTACTTCGAACATTAATATCAATTGTAATAAACTGGACAAGTCATTTTTAGGGCCGTCTATGAAACGTGTTGTACATTATTTGAAGTTAGAAATATATAATACACTCAACAATTTACAAACTCAAACTCACTTGTTTCGTTTCTGACCACTAATAAGTAAATTTGCACAGTAAAACCATGTTACTTTGTTTATAAATGCCTATGTTTTCTCAATGTCTTAATTCAATCTTGATAACACACTAGCATGGGTTTATTAGACGACCCATGAAATTAAAATGCATTACTTACCACAATGACAGGATTTCTCCGTGCAAAAATTGTGCATAGGAAAACAATTCCTTTCATGGGAAACTCGGACACGATATGTCTTTAACATTTATTTTTGCGCGGAAATATCACATGACTTGTATTGTTAGAACGGCAAATCCGCGGTATTTTTAAAACGGAAAAGCCCACTGTACAAATGAGATTCGTAACGTGAATGGGTAACTTAACTTACAAATGCTTATTTTTAGGGGTCATATAGTTGTTATCGTAAATATTTATGTCATTTTATTGACTTTTATGCCGATATACGTTGAGCACCTGGCCTGTGCATAAAAAGTCATTATCTGGTTGACAATCCCTTTAATGAAAATCATGAATAACGAATAGATAACGCAAATTCCTATTTGTTTTCCAAACATAAATGTTATTGAATACAGATAATGGAACGTATAGTTATGAATATGAATTTTACATTAAGTCGGAAATTAATTAAAACTTAATTAACTAAGTCCATGTAAGGTTCAGCATTCATTAATGTTACCCACTTACTGTCAGCTAGTGTCAATTAACGTAATCTGATACACAGTCGATGTGTTAATCCATTATCAAAACATTTGTACCATTGTTTTTCACAAGCTCCTTTTATACCGCTTTAGCAGTTTGTTATCTGCACGACATATGCTATTAATTGATGAAGTTAATTGTCAACGACCAAATGACAGTGGTCGCAATAACGGGGCTACTTTGAGCATTATTTGGTACTTTCGATTTATGATAAGTGGTCGTTTTACGGAATGGCGGGGTGCCCGTAAAACTGGGGTTTGCGACCATTGAAATATATAGGAAAACGATCGGGTCTTTTAAAAAGTGTCCGCTTTAGTGGGTGGTCATAAAGCGGGGTTTTGTTGTATATACTTTGTATATCGTGCGATCATAGCACATTTTCTTCACTTCATTCACAAATTCGTGTTGTGACTTTATTGCGTATTTCGTGTTCACTGCACGAATCTTCAGTGCATACCACGCATTTGATTTGCAATAACGCTGTCTGGAATGTAAGAAGATCTTAATACATTCTTATGAATAAGTTAACGATGCTATTTAAAATATTTATATCATATTTCAGAGAATTTTCTTTGTTGTGCGGTATTCGATAACTGAAATATCACTGGTGGGCGGAGCCTCACCGTGCAATAAGTAGAGTGCGTATAAATTACAACTAAATTTAAATATACCGCAATATGGTATTAAATACTTGTAGCAAAATTTTTGTTTTGTTTCGTTTTGTTTGTTTGGATTTTTCGCCGTTTTTAACAGAATTTAGTTTTATCAGAACACTAGTTGTTGTTTTTTCCACTTGTTCTCTGGGACTATCACTAGATGCGTTCTTCGTAGAATTGAGGCATATAGGCTTTCTATACAGTGAAAATGCAAACCATACCAATGTTTTCCACTTCATTAGGTTCATGTCATGATAATGTTTTTCGTATTTCTTCCAAACATACCTGCACGACACGGTTTTGATTTGCAATGCATCTGTCTAGAATCTCAGAAGACTAAATAAGATATGTAATACTTTTTCCAGTTATTCACAACGAATTATTAGTATTCAGTGAGTATTATCTTGTTGAAAGATGAAAACATGTTCAGTACAGTGTATGGCAAAACCTCGGATACTGCTTCTATACACTTTTCAATTTCAATATTTTCCTCTATACCCCCAACACCATGCTACGCCATACGCCAACACACAACTTCATCTTCCCTGCGTATGTATGTATTTTCGAAGTTTATGAGGTCCTTCCGCGCCAAAGCGGCATTATGTGAGGACCCTAATTTTACCTTTAGACTCATCGAAAGTTGCGACGAAATTTTAATCATAGCTGCAATTTCCAGCTATTTATCTTTTACTGAAATAGTTTTAATGTTAGTTTTGCCTTGTGCTGTGGGGGGAAGCCGGAGTACACGGAGGAAACCCCACGTGTCCCGTATGGTGACCACCAAACATACTCACTTGCGCCGAGTGGGGAGCGAACACGAGTAGCCTATGAAGCGAGTGTACCAACCACTGCACTAGCCGGAAAGACAGGCACTCGAAATGGCAAAATTTATCAGGGGTCGTATTCCAGAAACATCTTACGTTAAATCTTATCCTGGCCTAAAACAAATCGTCATTTTTCTTAAGCATTTTATTCCATTTATACATGAAATTATGTTAAATGTTTGAAGTAATGACATGTATCAACTTATTATTAACTACTATTTACTTAACTGCAATTGGATTAATCAATTTATTTGTAGTTTTAAAAACATTACCTTACAAAAAATGGAACTTAAGTAAAATATGTTAAGCTTCACTTAAGATGTTCCTGGAATATGGCCCCAGCTGCAGTCATCCAAACACGAACCTTTTTGTGGCTATCAAGTGTCACTTAATATTTCGTCTTATTATTTAATATCCAATCAGTTTCTGTTTACACAAAGAAACGCGTTTTAGACTGTTCGCAACTTGGCGGAAGCCAACGGTCTTTTGAGTGGAGAATTTCCAAAACAGGTATCGCGGAAAACTACTTCTTTTCTTTGTGGGCTATTAGTTAGTACATCGAAACCAGAAAGGGTCCTTCTTCAAAACAGCAAAATTTCTTAAATTTCTTAAATATTTATTAATTAGGATAATGTATGTCATATGTATTATAATGTGCATTTCATGTGATTACAATTACAGTTTCTAAAAAAGTCAATATATTAAAAATGTAACTTTAAACTAATAACACCCTTACTTTCGCTATTTACTTGTATGTAACCGAAATATTGACCCGAGTGTCCTGGAAATAAAAACACCAAATTAATGCGCTACATCAGTTATATTTTACTCGTTGCGAACGTGTGTTTTTTCTTATAACTGATTCTCATTCTGAACATTTAGAAACAAAATTACTGCATTTTATCAATTTTAAACTGCAGTATGGAAAATCGAAAGCTTGCATCATATGACCTACTTTTGATTCAGTAGGCTAAGAAGCACAAAAAAACCGCTGCTCCTAAGTACTACGCTTCATCGGTTATTCTGGCCCGTTTCAGGTTGACTTGTTAACTAGCATGTATATAATTCCAAAATATATTTGTTCGTTACTTACAAATTAGTATTTTATTATGATTTCGTATATATACATAATATTGATCGAAAAGGAAGTCACATTATAAAGTTTGAAGGTGGGAAATTGAAATGTTTCATTTTTAGCGAAAATGCATTCATATAATTCACATGCTTTTAGTTTCTTTTGTCGCCAACAGTCTTTCGACGTTGTCAGCTTGTTGATTCCAATTAGAAATATAAATTGTCAGAACCTTTTTGTTACTTACTGACATTAATTATCAATCTACCTCTGATAGGTCTAGATGACAATGGCCTATGTATTGTTGCATTAATACGTTTGGTTATTTCACCCATAGGCACACTCCTGTTGAGTTTAAAGGGACTGAACTCTAATCGTAAAAACGACAGATACTTGTCAAAAATACTTGATTGTCTTACATAATCGTATAGAACACAGTAAAGAAATAGTTTTTGTTCAACTTAAAACAATTTGTTGCGACCCGGAATCATCAGCACGCTGGGACGAGTAGAACGGCATACAGCACACGGCGCGTCCGCATCAGTCATTTCGCGGTCGAAGAAAGTTACCTTATTGTGAAACATCAAATTCGTACTTGGCCCCGAAAACCAGTTGATCGGCCTGTTGTTTATCTTGAAATCTGTTCCACAGCGGCTCTTTGGTAAGACACAAGTAGTTCGCAGCGCCTCCACTGTGCGTATAATGGCTGCCTGCCGCATAGCCTGAATATACCATCTCTGTGCCGTTTTCGTTACACGTCGACCGACCCCATCGGGTATAAGTTGTGCCACTTTGGGATTCTAAAACGAGTTATCACATGTAGTAAATAATTTTTAATGCATTTTTTTTCTAAAATTCTTTCATGGCATCATGACCATGTAATGTAAAATACTGGATTGAACAGTTATGCCAACCATTTGAAAACATGCACATATACATGTCACTTCAAAATTGTTGCACACCTATTGCGCCTCACTCATGTTTGTTTTTGAAAATTGTAATACGTTTAATACCATACATTCAATAAAATACTTTTCTTACCTGAACAATCATGCGAAAGTTCATGTTGGGTTGTCATTTTGTTCGTGTCATCAATCCGTTGCTCACGTTGGTTTATCAGTTATTGAAGCTTCGCAGTAGCCGTCTCCAAGGCAACAATTTTAGTGAGCACCTTGTAATCGTAATCAAACCTGGATAAACATGTCGGTTCATATTTATGCTTTTGAAATGCGATTACACAAAACATGCTACAAGAAAGTATTAGTATTCCACTGAACATGGTGCTTTGGCGAAGTGAATATAGAAATGGAAACTTTAACCTATGCAGTCACCATTTAGATAATGAATCATTTGATGTCTGGAAGTTCTACTTTGTTGTTTATTCGTTTTTAAGGGTTAAATGTACCTATTTAGCAATAAAATTCATTGCAAAAGTATATTCAGCAATATACAAATTTCTGAAATACATGTATTGCAACGTGCAAAGTTATATATGTCGTTGTACTGTATATCTTAATGGTTAAAAATGACCCATTGCAATACAGAAAGTAAAAATACATCGTGAACAGACAGTTGACACAATCAAACATATTTCTAGAAAATTTGAATTTATTTTACATATCCTACTACACTGTCCCTTTAAGTCAATTAATAAAATTCAACTTGAGTCCCAAGTTGTACTGGCGTGTAAATTGAGAGGCCACTTATGACTTCAAGTAGTCGTGCTTATGCTTAAAATGTCCATTCTTAAAGCAAAGGGTGAAATACTACTAAGTTGTTATCATTTTGGTCATTAACCAGGCAAGTATCGTCCCAGGAAATTCACCTTACTAAGCGGGTCAATTAGTTAATGATGATGATCTTTCAAGCGGGGTCGAATCGGCGCAACTGAAATGTTAGAGACGTTTGGACGTGTTTCTCTTTGAAGAAAACGTATTCACACAAACCTGTAATGTTTCCAGAAATAAGATAACCAAATAATATTTCAAATGAGTGACCAGCGCAACAAATTACTTCCTGTTTATTTGGTAATGGCTATTGATATCGAGTAAAAAGAGGACCAATTGACGTGGATGATTGATTAACGAAGTATTTGAATGCCTGATATTTTTTACAGGGGATAAACCATGTGACGATGTAAGTACACTGGCCACACAAAATGGCGACGGATCTCGTCGATTCAAGGTAAAATTTCGTAGTATACACATATATACGTATTAAGTATGAAATGCTGAATAGGCGCAGAGTACCCGCGCAACAACCAAAATTACTTAGCTCATGCTCCTTTTTGTGAGATTGTTCGCCGTTTGGGCCTGAAAGCCGACACAAATTTTGAAATGTCTTGTACACTGTCCACTAAGGTGTTTTATTCCAGAATTTTCAACAGATAATGCAGATTTATGACACTCATTTATATGAATACATGCTTCGGACATCCAACGTAATACATATGTTAAGTTTCGCTTCATTTGATTGAGCTATAACAGAGATAGACATTCATTTCAATTTAGGTACACTGTCCCCTCGATTTAGATTTAAGTACACTGTCCATCCGATTTTTATCAGTACAGGATTTGTAATCTTCTGAGTGTTATATAATGACATAAATAATAATTTCTTGTTATTTAGTATTATAAATGATTTTTTATTTCGTTTCAGGATCTGTGTGAGAATACGATTTTAAAATGGTATGTACTTTTGTGTACCCTTCGTTACTGATGATGTGGTTGCGTTAAGTATATATAATACTAAATATTTTAAAATTTGTTTATACATACTGTTGGTCCTTAACTACAGCTGTTTTTCTTTCTTGTGATTTTAAAATAAATTTCAATGTATACAATGGTAAGTTTAATTCAATTATCGGAATCAAATGCTGTTAGAGGTGCCTCAAGGAATATACTGCACTGTGTAGTATAAAACAGAAAAAGTAAATTTGCAAACCAGTTTTAGTACTTTTTATGAGTAACATTGTAACATGAATATATGTATGTATATTGATCTAGCATTTTATTTTAGGAAAAAGAAGCGCCTTAAAAGGCTTTGTTTGCGGCCATTGTGGCAAAGTGTATACAAGTAGATCAGGGGAGCATCAGCATTAACAAATGCATAATGCAAAAGCCGCACCATACAGGTGTTGTAGACTGCTACAGATAATTTACTACAAATATATATATTAAGCAACATTGACTTTTAATTACAAATACAACCTATCCAAACAAAATCGTTTTACTTTTAAAGGGCTTCGAATAACAATGGACCAAAACCATTCACGGGTGAAAATTGTGTCTACAGTTTTGCTAAACGGAGAACTAACCCAACACAAATTGGACCATGCAGAAAGTCGTTCAGATGTACACTTGCATTAAAGTCTTGAAGCTGAGGTCCGCACTACTTGATCACATTTCCTCGCATGAAGGCGTGATAAAGCACCAGTGCACTTGTGGTGATTATTACAAATACAGGCAGGTAGTTTGTAACTACAAGAAAACATGTTTTTCTACATGGTTAGACCCATTTAAACATTTTGTGTGTGAGCATGTAACTTTGTAATCATTGTATTTCTTATATTTGTCCAAGGAATGGGAAAATTGTTGTTTAATACCTAAGTATACGTATTCAGTAGACAACGTATCAAAGGTTTTTTACTTGTCTTTAAACCTGATACTTTTTTACAATATTGTCATCGCAAAGTCGATGAAGTTGTAAACATTTGTTAGTGCTTTGTTCTAATGTCAATGTTTGTATTTTTGATATGAAAACTACTTTTTTTGTAAAATAATCTTGTAAATCCTTTAAGAGTTGACCAGGATTTCAACCACTAATACATGCGGTTGTGGTTTAGTTTTAAACCCTTGCCTTGTTGTTATGTCTGGGTTTGTATCAGTAATTTTAAAAAGATTATTTCTGTTTAAACACGGTCTCAGCTGTTTAGTGTTCGCATTTGGTTATGTGTTCGAACTTTTATCTGTTGATGATCCTACTTAGAAATCTAGAAGTATGGAAAATATTTGTACTGGGCAGCTGTTTATTGTAATTGTGTTATTTTATTAAAATGTAATCTCATTTTATTCGATGTTTTGAAACTCAAGAGGCATCCTTAATGCGAAAACCTAAGGTCAAGGCATTCTAAGGGTTACATCTCTTATCGATGAAGATCTAATGGAAGATTAATCAAATGCATTTTATTTATTAGTCCCCTACCGGTGTTTCACCGGAGGGGACTATAGGTTTGCCCTCCGTCCGTCCGTCCGTCTGTCATGCCGTCCGTCCGCAAATTTGTGTTCCTGCGATAACTCAAAAAGTACTAAAGATACTTCGATGAAACTTGGTATACATATAAACGGCAATGTGAGTATTATGCACGACCTTATATTTAATACCAGAGGTCAAAGGTCACATGACTGTTACTAAAAATAGTATACAATTAATACAAACTGGATCCTGCGATAATTCAAAAAGTACTGAAGATATTTCGATGAAACTTGGAATACATATAAACGGCAATGTGAGGATTATGTAGGACCTTTTATTTTTCACCAGACGTCAAAGGTCACGTGACTGATACAAAAAAATAGAAATAAACTAAATACTGTTATAATTCGAAAAGTACATAAGATGTGACCATGAAACTTGGTACAAAGATTGGACTATAGGTTTGCCATCCGTCTATGTGTCTCTCTATCTGTTCGTCTGTATGTTTGTCCGTCCGTTTGTCTGTCCGTCCCCAAAACCTGGTTCAGGCAGGGAGTTTTTAACTACAAGAAGAAATGTTTTTCTACAGGGTTAGACCTATTTAAACATTTTGTGTGTGAGCATGTAACTTTGTAATCATTGTATTGCTTATATTTTTCCAAGGAATGGGAAAATTGTTGTTTAATACCTAAGTATACGTATTCAGTAGAAAACGTATCAAAGGTTTTTTACTTGTCTTTAAACCTGATACTTTTGTACAATATTGTCATCGCATAGTCGATGAAGTTGTAAACATTTGTTAGTGCTTTGTTCTAATGTCAATGTTTGTATTTTTGATATGAAAACTACTTTTTTGTAAAATAATCTTATAAATCCTTTAAGAGTTGACCAGGATTTCAACCACTAATACATGCGGTTGTTGTTTAGTTTTAAACCCTTGCCTTGTTGTTATGTCAGGGTTTGTATCAGTAATTTTAAAAAGATTATTTCTGTTTAAACACGGTCTCAGCTGTTTAGTGTTCGCATTTGGTTATGTGTTCGAACTTTTATCTGTTGATGATTCTACTTAGAAATCTAGAAGTATGGAAAATATTTGTACTGGGCAGCTGTTTATTGTAATTGTGTTATTTTATTAAAATGTAATCTCATTGTATTCGATGTTTTGAAACTCAAGAGGCATCCTTAATGTGAAAACCTAAGGTCAAGGCATTATAAGGCTTACATCCCTTATCGATGAAGATCTAATGGAAGAGTAATACAATGCATTTTATTTATTAGTCCCCTACCGGTGTTTCACCGGACGGGACTATAGGTTTGCCCTCCGTCCGTCCGTCCGTCTGTCATGCCGTCCGTCCGCAAATTTGTGTTCCTGCGATAACTCAAAAAGTACTAAAGATACTTCGATGAAACTTGGTATACGTATAAACGGCAATGTGAGTATTATGCACGACCTTTTATTCTTTACCAGAGATCCAAGGTCACATGACTGTTACTAAAAATAGTATAAAATTAATACAAACTGGATCCTGCGATAATTCAAAAAGTACTGAAGATATTTCGATGAAACTTGGTATACATATAAACGGCAATGTGAGGATTATGCAGGACCTTTTATTTTTCACCAGACGTCAAAGGTCACGTGACTGATACAAAAAAATAGAAATAAAATAAATACTGTTATAATTCGAAAAGTACATAAGATGTGACCATGAAACTTGGTACAAAGATTGGACTATAGGTTTGCCATCCGTCTATGTGTCTCTCTATCTGTTCGTCTGTATGTTTGTCCGTCCGTTTGTCTGTCCGTCCCCAAAACCTGGTTCAGGCAGGGAGTTTTTAACTACAAGAAGAAATGTTTTTCTACATGGTTAGACCTATTTAAACATTTTGTGTGTGAGCATGTAACTTTGTAATCATTGTATTGCTTATATTTTTCCAAGGAATGGGAAAATTGTTGTTTAATACCTAAGTATACGTATTCAGTAGAAAACGTATCAAAGGTTGTTTACTTGTCTTTAAACCTGATACTTTTGTACAATATTGTCATCGCAAAGTCGATGAAGTTGTAAACATTTGTTAGTGCTTTGTTCTAATGTCAATGTTTGTATTTTTGATATGAAAACTACTTGTTTTTGTAAAATAATCTTGTAAATCCTTTAAGAGTTGACCAGGATTTCAACCACTAACACATGCGGTTGTTGTTTAGTTTTAAACCCTTGCCTTGTTGTTATGTCAGGGTTTGTATCAGTAATTTTAAAAAGATTATTTCTGTTTAAACACGGTCTCAGCTGTTTAGTGTTCGCATTTGATTATGTGTTCGAACTTTTATCTGTTGATGATTCTATTTAGAAATCTAGAAGTATGGAAAATATTTGTACTGAGCAGCTGTTTATTGTAATTGTGTTATTTTATTAAAATGTAATCTCATTGTATTCGATGTTTTGAAACTCAAGAGGCATCCTTAATGTGAAAACCTAAGGTCAAGGCATTATAAGGCTTACATCCCTTATCGATGAAGATCTAATGGAAGAGTAATACAATGCATTTTATTTATTAGTCCCCTACCGGTGTTTCACCGGACGGGACTATAGGTTTGCCCTCCGTCCGTCCGTCCGTCTGTCATGCCGTCCATCCGCAAATTTGTGTTCCTGCGATAACTCAAAAAGTACTAAAGATAGTTCGATGAAACTTGGTATACATATAAACGGCAATGTGAGTATTATGCACGACCTTTTATTCTTTACCAGAGGTCCAAGGTCACATGACTGTTACTAAAAATAGTATAAAATTAATACAAACTGGATCCTGCGATAATTCAAAAAGTACTGAAGATATTTCGATGAAACTTGGTATACATATAAACGGCAATGTGAGGATTATACAGGACCTTTTATTTTTCACCAGACGTCAAAGGTCACGTGACTGATACAAAAAAATAGAAATAAAATAAATACTGTTCTAATTCGAAAAGTACATAAGATGTGACCATGAAACTTGGTACAAAGATTGGACTATAGGTTTGCCATCCGTCTATGTGTCTCTCTATCTGTTCGTCTGTATGTTTGTCCGTCCGTTTGTCTGTCCGTCCCCAAAACCTGGTTCAGGCAGGGAGTTTTTAACTACAAGAAGAAATGTTTTTCTACATGGTTAGACCTATTTAAACATTTTGTGTGTGAGCATGTAACTTTGTAATCATTGTATTGCTTATATTTTTCCAAGGAATGGGAAAATTGTTGTTTAATACCTAAGTATACGTATTCAGTAGAAAACGTATCAAAGGTTTTTTACTTGTCTTTAAACCTGATACTTTTGTACAATATTGTCATCGCAAAGTCGATGAAGTTGTAAACATTTGTTAGTGCTTTGTTCTAATGTCAATGTTTGTATTTTTGATATGAAAACTACTTGTTTTTGTAAAATAATCTTGTAAATCCTTTAAGAGTTGACCAGGATTTCAACCACTAACACATGCGGTTGTTGTTTAGTTTTAAACCCTTGCCTTATTTTTATGTCAGGGTTTGTATCAGTAATTTTAAAAAGATTATTTCTGTTTAAACACGGTCTCAGCTGTTTAGTGTTCGCATTTGGTTATGTGTTCGAACTTTTATCTGTTGATGATTCTACTTAGAAATCTAGAAGTATGGAAAGTATTTGTACTGGGCAGCTGTTTATTGTAATTGTGTTATTTTATTAAAATGTAATCTCATTGTATTCGATGTTTTGAAACTCAAGAGGCAGCCTTAATGTGAAAACCTAAGGTCAAGGCATTATAAGGCTTACATCTCTTATCGATGAAGATCTAATGGAAGAGTAATACAATGCATTTTATTTATTAGTCCCCTACCGGTGTTTCACCGGAGGGGACTATAGGTTTGCCCTCCGTCCGTCCGTCCGTCTGTCATGCCCTCCGTCCGCAAATTTGTGTTCCTGCGATAACTCAAAAAGTACTAAAGATACTTCGATGAAACTTGGTATACATATAAACGGCAATGTGAGTATTATGCACGACCTTTTATTCTTTACCAGAGGTCCAAGGTCACATGACTGTTACTAAAAATAGTATAAAATTAATACAAACTGGATCCTGCGATAATTCAAAAAGTACTGAAGATATTTCGATGAAACTTGGAATACATATAAACGGCAATGTGAGGATTATGCAGGACCTTTTATTTTTCACCAGACGTCAAAGGTCACGTGACTGATACAAAAAAATAGAAATAAACTAAATACTGTTATAATTCGAAAAGTACATAAGATGTGACCATGAAACTTGGTACAAAGATTGGACTATAGGTTTGCCATCCGTCTATGTGTCTCTCTATCTGTTCGTCTGTATGTTTGTCCGTCCGTTTGTCTGTCCGTCCCCAAAACCTGGTTCAGGCAGGGAGTTTTTAACTACAAGAAGAAATGTTTTTCTACATGGTTAGACCTATTTAAACATTTTGTGTGTGAGCATGTAACTTTGTAATCATTGTATTGCTTATATTTTTCCAAGGAATGGGAAAATTGTTGTTTAATACCTAAGTATACGTATTCAGTAGAAAACGTATCAAAGGTTTTTTACTTGTCTTTAAACCTGATACTTTTGTACAATATTGTCATCGCAAAGTCGATGAAGTTGTAAACATTTGTTAGTGCTTTGTTCTAATGTCAATGTTTGTATTTTTGATATGAAAACTACTTTTTTTGTAAAATAATCTTGTAAATCCTTTAAGAGTTGACCAGGATTTCAACCACTAACACATGCGGTTGTTGTTTAGTTTTAAACCCTTGCCTTATTTTTATGTCAGGGTTTGTATCAGTAATTTTAAAAAGATTATTTCTGTTTAAACACGGTCTCAGCTGTTTAGTGTTCGCATTTGGTTAT
Organism: Congeria kusceri; assembly: GCA_027627225.1. NCBI lineage: Eukaryota > Metazoa > Mollusca > Bivalvia > Myida > Dreissenidae > Congeria > Congeria kusceri. Next base: position 66,263,980 of record CM051028.1, read on the forward strand.
GTGTTCGAACTTTTATCTGTTGATGATTCTACTTAGAAATCTAGAAGTATGGAAAATATTTGTACTGGGCAGCTGTTTATTGTAATTGTGTTATTTTATTAAAATGTAATCTCATTGTATTCGATGTTTTGAAACTCAAGAGGCAGCCTTAATGTGAAAACCTAAGGTCAAGGCATTATAAGGCTTACATCTCTTATCGATGAAGATCTAATGGAAGAGTAATACAATGCATTTTATTTATTAGTCCCCTACCGGTGTTTCACCGGAGGGGACTATAGGTTTGCCCTCCGTCCGTCCGTCCGTCTGTCATGCCGTCCGTCCGCAAATTTGTTTTCCTGCGATAACTCAAAAAGTACTAAAGATACTTCGATGAAACTTGGTATACATATAAAAGGCAATGTGAGTATTATGCACGACTTTTTATTTTTTACCAGAGGTCAAAGGTCACATGACTGTTACTAAAAATATTATAAAATTAAACAAACTGGATCCTGCGATAATTCAAAAAGTACTGTAGATATTTCGATGAAACTTGGTATACATATAAACGGCAATGTGAGAATTATGCAGGACCTTCTATTTTTCACCAGACGTCAAAGGTCACGTGACTGTTACAAAAAATAAAAATAAAAACTAAATACTGTTATAATTCGAAAAGTACATAAGATGTGACCATGAAACTTGGTACAAAGATTGAACTCTAGGTTTGCCATCCGTCTATGTGTCTCTCTATCTGTTCGTCCGTATGTTTGTCCGTCCGTTTTTCTGTCCGTCCCCAAAACCTGGTTCCTGCAATAACTCAAAAAGTACTGAACTTATTTCGATGAAATTGGGTATACATATAAACAGCAATGTGGCAATGTGAGGATTATGCACGACCTTTTTTTCACCAGAGGTCAAAGGTCACGTGACTGTTACTTAAAATATAAATAAACTTAATACTGTAATAATTCAAAAGAACACAACATATGATCATGAAACTTGGTACACAGAATGGACTATATGATTGCCCGCTGTCAGTTCAGTACTGTAATAACTCAAACAGTACATGTAACTCGAATGTCTGGTGAATGTTACTAAAATACAAAAAACAACAACTTAATACTGCAGTGACAAATGGGATTTGAATATTAAACTTTGGTACATCTACAGATAAACGGCGATTTGACGGTATTGCACACTGTTTATTGGGGTTTTCACCGGTAGGGGACTCCTGTATTGCTTGCAATACTATCAAAGCCTTGTTTGTGCTGGATTTACATGCCTTGTGGCTTAAGATTTCAATTTGATTAATATGCTATCATAGCGCCATATTTTAACATATAAAGCTACGATATTTTATTATATTTTAAATCGCTTTAATGTTGTTATATCGACTCGCATGGGGAAAGTATCTTTCAAATAAAGATAATTCATTGAGTTTCAAAAATACTGAATAAATCACTAGAAAGATGCATTTCAATGATAATTCACGTTTGTTTAAGCATTTTATTGTGCATACTAATGTCACTGTTTAATCATGTTATTTTACTAATTGTGTGATAATTTTCTGTGATTCAAAGGCTTTACTTTACTTTAAATCAATGGAAAAATGAATGCATACATAAAAGAAGATTTTGATTTCCCTTTATATGTCTCTACCTTTTTTCCTAACATTACTAATACTAATAAGTCCTTGTTATAACACACAAATAAGACAAAAGATACAAGTTCAGCATGAGGAAAGCATAGTATTGAATTACATAGTATAATATATAGATAATACTATTATACTGAATTAAGTATATTACATTTCACAAATGTTTGAAAAAAAGATGATAAATTTTTGAATGCATTTAAATAAATCACTTCATGAATGGTGTTGTCCGTTATTTAGCACTCCACATAACTGACTAAAACATTACTTCAAAATTAAAAACAGTCATTCTATTCCATTTTGCCGTCGGCAGCAACTTCGATTGATTTCTACCAGCATTTTCCCTTCGGACCCCAAGCGCACCTTTTAGAACTGCATTTCTTTCTGTGGAAATTGTTCCAAATTTCCACTCAGCCGAGCTCGTTGCATGTGGTCAAACTGATGATTTCTGTAAAAAACAATATCAGAACAGGATTAAAGCCTTACCCAAATGTATACCTTTACACACAATATATTAGTTTGTAATTTGATATTTAAAAAATTAACAGAAACAAACAGTTATAATGGTTTAGTTCATCATATCCTGAAACAGAGATCATAGCGGAGATTCTAAATACAACAAAACATGTCAAGAGTTAAACTATACGGTTTGTGTCACAAAGTCAAACACGTTTAAACCCGTTCGATGCTTGAGATATGCAAGCGCCACATTAAAACAAATTTAAAGACGTTCGCAACAATTTCCTTCAATTCTTTTCCAACGACAGATTTTCTAAAAAATTGGCACACACATGCATCAATGTATTCTAAAAGTACAACAGTCTTAAAAAATAGGGGTCACCGGCCTTTTTCAGGAAATATTGCATTTTAAATACGGTACCTGTCGAAGCCTTTTTTCAGTTTGTGTTACTTAGAATGTTGAATAATACAAAGCGTTTATTCAAACAAAGATGAAGATTTTTAGATGTTTCGTTTAGCAATATACAAGTGCAGTTTTATGATAAAACGCGCTTTATGTACAGTTATCATTCAACAAATGACTTTTAATGGACACTTAACGAGGTTAATTATGCATTAAAATATGCTTGTGAAAACATCAATAGTTTATCAAATATACGAATATCTTTTGTTCTAAACGACAGATATTGTTACATGATCCCACATACATGCGTCATTGTATACTGAAACAAAAACAGCCTTAAAAAATCGGAAATATTGGGATTTGGATACGGTACCTGTCGAAGCCCCTTTTCAGTTTGCATTTTTATCAATGTTTTAAGTATATAGGTTAGTGTTTTTCAAACAAGGTTATGGTTCTTTCAAATGATATGTTTGTACATGCTTTGTTTGGCAATATATAAGTGTATGTTGGTTATAAAAACGCTTTACCTACAATAAAATAATGGATCTGACGACTGGACATTAAAGTGTGTCAAATGGGAACTAGTAATGCTTTCTGAAACTTCATTTATATCAGATGCATATTTTGTTCTCAACGACAGATTTTCTTAAAATTTTGCACATACATGCATCAGTGTATACTTACACCAAAACATTAAAAAAAAGAATGGCTCACCGAACTTGTTTGGAAAATATTGGATTTCATATAGGGTACCTGTGTAGCCTTTTCCTGTTTCGTTTTAACATACATAAACAACGTATCAATAGAATGGATATATTTAATGGATCATTTCTGAACTAATTTGTTAGGAAATACCTTTCATACGTGGGTATTTTATTATTGTATATTCTTTATGAACTTTTACTATTAAAAATACTTGTTTTGAATGGACATTAGAGATGAAATAAGTATATTGTAACCTATATACAATAAAGAAACAATGAAGCAAAAGGAGAAATTAACCCAATTATTTTGTTTTTGTTGCGAACGTCTTTAAGCCCAGTGTTGACATTGTTCTATAGTATACATTGAATTCCTTACCTAGTAATGCTGTTTGATGGTATCACGTGATGGTGTGTCTGGTAGAGTTCCGTGGTTTGGTCTTTGCCGGCTTGGTCGACCACGTCATACACTGCCTTCTAACTTGTGCAGTAGAAAAAGAACCGCGTATCTAGAAAACCACCGCTATAAATAAATACTGTGCCTAAATGTAGTTTTCATAAATATTGTTTGACAATATAAATCGTTTGGCAGTATACGCCATTTTATTTTACTTAATAATAATAATAATAATAGTAATAATAGTAATAATCATAACACTCATAATATATCACATGATATAGGAACATATGAAATATAAATACATAGCATATTTATAATGACAAAGCATACGGGACTAACTTTATGTGCTCATGAAAGTGTTTTAAATGTTGAATGCGTTCAAGTCAACTCAACATGACCAGCATTTAACCTTGGCTTTCACAGCGATGATTCTCGACAATCACACGGAGACATATATCCATCCATACTGACATGTCTTGAGATCTGGAATGACGATCGGTCTTTAACGTCCAGAACGAGATTGCCGAACATAGCTGTCCTTCATCGCTTTTATCGAGATTTTCCGGCCTCGGAGGATGTTTAAAATTCTACCTTTGTCTTATTCTTCAATATTAGTCAACACATTATAAGTCAACGCTCTTATGTAACAAACATTTTTATTTATCGATTTATTTTATTAGTGTTAAGAACGAGTACGTACAAAAAAAAACAGAAATGGTTCGCAGCGCCTTTTGTATGCAGATAACAGCTGCTCTACAACCAGAGTATTTTGTATGAGGCGAACAATATTATGCCTAATTGCGTCTAGAATAGTGCAGTTGACTGGACACCTCTTGACGGTACGCAAACGAATAACATGTATTATTGCACATAACTTTTAGTCAAATATCATATCTCCACATAGGGAGAAAAGTGTCTTACAACATTTCATTTACATATTTGTTTGTTTTTCCTTTCATTTTTCCAGATGATACCATAGCGTTTGACATTACAATGTTGACTGTTGATGACTTGTATCCTGTACGTTTGAAATCAATGACTTGTGGTTTGTATGTAGGATACTTTGGTCGACGAAATAAGCGCCTAGAAATCGAAAGCAAGTTTGTTCCAGAATCTGAATGACTGAGATGAAAACAAAAACTAGTATAACTTACTAATTTGCAAGATTTTTTAATATTGATATTAGTTATGCTATTTGAAAATAGTATGTACTCTTAATCAGTTAATTCGATCAACGAGACAACTGAGGGACAACTTTAGAGAGCACCTTGTAAACCCTGGATAAACATGTCGGCTTGTCGTTGCGCTTTTCAAATCCAAATACGTAGATGGTGTACGCCAAAATACCCGGTGATGAGAATTGCGTTCAAAACGAGCATTGTGTCTAGACCAGAAAAAGGGAAGAAGTGGAGTCAGAAACCGATGTAAACTATTTAAATACAATTTTCAAACAATGAAACTACCCTTATATCCAGAACTTAAACTTGAAGGTTTCTTTAACACAATATGTAAAGATACACCATAATCATATATAAAAATCTGTAGTATACTTACCTAGCTGTCCATACTCTATACTCAGTGTATATTTTGAATTTTCTAATTTGAAATATTATTCATATGATTTATACACGAAAATGTGGCAAAGGCGTACATATTTACACGTTCAGACACGACAGTCTGATCATATACCACTTTAACAAAAAGCATATATTCAATAGTCAAAAACGAATTCACATGATGTAATAAAGTTTGTACCTAGAGTCCACTGTGATTTCTGTGGTGCTTATTCTTTAGTTGTGTATCCTTTAACAATGTATTCATACTAAAGAACATCGGAAGAGAAAAGAATGTAATTATTCATACATTTTCTTACTTTATCATAACACAATGGTGCCCGGACAGATTTTTTTTGATTTAGGCGAATAAATGGGTTAATAACTTTGACGGCCTTTCATGAGGGAACAGCAATCTTTGGAGTTTAGGGTGGGTTTAACTTTTTGGAACACATATATTCATATAAACCAGTAAATGTTTTACCAAATATGAAAGGTAATTACAGAGTGTTTCTTGAAGGCAGGTTAATCCTCAGTATTGTTTGGTCAAGTGTGTGCAGGTCACGAGCAAATTTGCAGCAAACTATTTGTGTAGATATAATTATTAAAAAAAACAACAACAATAATTATATAAAATATAAATGTGTACAAGCTTACCATGTTTACCAGTTATGGACATGTGAAACTATGATTTATTACATGACAACACCCCCCCCCCCCCCACACACACACACAACTTTAAAGATAAAATGTTTTGAAATGACGCAACACATATCTGGAACTAATGCAAATAGCTTAATGATATGGCACAATCTTACAATCTTACAATCATTATTTTGTAAAATATATAACTTATACATGACATTGGACATGTATATGTTGGAAGGTACTAAATTTTCCCACATCCCTCCCTCCAAATCCTGTAACCGCGCATGATATTAGTCGGAAGCAGAGAGACAGAAATGAAATGTATATACTAGTATGCAGCATTTTACATGTCTATTTCGTGCAAACAACGTACGTCAGTCCAATGACGTACGGAGGATATCTCAGCGACCCGCCGCATGTTGCCTCTGGAAATTGGAACAGATTCCCTTAAGGATTGCCTTTGTTAAGTTGAAGTGATTCGGAGATGGCGTCCAAGCATATGTACTCCGATACGGCGGCATGTGAATATTCTCCGCTCACTAAGAATCATTCGTACTCCATAGTCCACCTACCGGTAGTCAGATATTTGTTCTGACCCGGAATCATCAGCACGCTGGAACGAGTATAACAGATAACAGCACATGGCGCGTCTTTATCAAGTATGTCGCAGTGGAAGAAAGTTAACTAATTTGCATTACATTTTGTGGGATGGATGGAAATGGACAAATGCATAAATTAAAACATTCGATCCTTATGACAGTCTAGATTCAGTAATTTGTAAATGCGATTCTTAATTTTGTGCTGCCTTGCGGAGGTCTTCGTTCTCCGACTGCTTTCTAGAATTTGACAATGCTTTGTAGTATTTGATAGTGCTTTCTAGTATTTGACAGTGCTTTTTTTTTTACTAATTTACAAATGCACCTATCAATATTTCCCCCGGGGTGGGGGGGGGTCAGCGGGCAGACCCAGGGCAATTTAACTAATTGTATTTTGGGGGGTCTAATTCCCCACCCTAGATCCAAGCATTTTTGTCTAAATTCCCTCAATGGGAGATGCTTGAGTGATGTATCAAATGACTCGGGGAGTAATATTAACAGGGATCTTAAATCCAAACAAAGTCTATTTCCCGGGATCCGGAATCATTCGGCATGTCGAATTCCCGCCTGTCGGGATTTGCCGCTCCCCCCCCCCCCCCCGAGGAAAACGGTTGATAGGTGCAAAAGACCCATCAGGACTCGAGCCAGCAAATACTAACACACAAAACTAACAAGCATCGATCGGGCCCCATGTTCACAAAGGATCAATTGCAGAATCAAGATCAATCTTAACTGAGCTTGATTTTCCAGCTCAACTGAGCCGTGTCAGAAAACTGTTTTATTTTTGTTCTAGATTAAATAAACATTTTTGTTACATTTCGATTAAAATCTTCATATCATATAGAGACATACGTTAAGAGGAGTTCATACTCATGTATAATATATATTTGATCAACAATTAAAATTTATCCAGATTTTTTGTGAACGCAATTTTTAAGCCTGATCCTAAAATATCTCGCTCAAGTTAATCTTAAACCTGAAAATCAGGCTTAACTAGTTTTGTGAACACGGGGCCTGAAGTATAATCACATTTGCGTTATATGTGGTAATATATTCATCCCATGACAGTCTTATATTTAATTTGATTTGCGTCATTAAATTTAATCGAAAACGAGTTTAGATAAGTCATTCCAAGAAAGTTTCAGACTATTGGTCTCTTAGACTAAATGTATTGAACATGTAAATATATATATAGCAAATCTTCGTTGGAATCCGTTACTTAATAGAACTTGTACTTTGTAATCATATAATCATAATTATACACGAGTTCCACGAAAATATGGCTTCCACGGTGGATGATCTTGCACAGGCCTTGTTTGAACTAATATTTCAAGTAAACAAGGGTCATAACTCAATTACACTATGAGCAATTATGCTGAAAACCGAACCTGACCTTTCTTTTTTGATTACGAACACTATTAACAATTTTATGATTTAACAAAAACTTGTTCAGATATTGTCTGTACAAGCCTTATTTGAACTATTTTTTTGAAGGGTCATAACTCAAGTACGATATGAGTATTTATGCTGAAAACCGAACTTGACCTTCCTTTTATGATTAAAAACATATTCAAAAATTGTACGAGGATTGAACCTGTCAGTTATTGTTTGCACATGCCTTATGTGAACTATTTTTAAAGGGGCATAAAGGAGCCATAATGCCGAAAACTGAACTTTCCTTCCTTTTATGTCTATTAACACTTCCTTAAAGTTTCATAATGATTGCACAAAAACTTATCAAGTTATTGTCTGCACAAACTACACTTGCCGCAGCCGCAGACAAAGTAACCCGAATGTGTCGCCTTTTAAGGCGACACAAAAATTATGTTCATGCTTTAAAATATATTAATAATATAGGCCATAAAATAACATAAAATTGTGGTTCTTTAATAAATTTAATATTTTTCATTCATGACATATAATCTATAATAAAGGGGCATAAAGGAGCCATAATGCCGAAAACTGAACTTTCCTTCCTTTTATGTCTATTAACACTTCCTTAAAGTTTCATAATGATTGCACAAAAACTTATCAAGTTATTGTCTGCACAAACTACAGTGGCCGCAGCCGCAGACAAAGTAACCCGAATGTGTCGCCTTTTAAGGCGACACAAAAATTATGTTCATGCTTTAAAATATATTAATAATATAGGCCATAAAATAACATAAAATTGTGGTTCTTTAATAAATTTAATATTTTTCATTCATGACATATAATCTATAATAAAGGGGCATAAAGGAGCCATAATGCCGAAAACTGAACTTTCCTTCCTTTTATGTCTATTAACACTTCCCTAAAGTTTCATAATGATTGCACAAATACTTATCAAGTTATTGTCTGCACAAACTACAGAAGCCGCAGCCGCAGACAAAGTAACCCCAATTATGTTCATGCTTTAAAATATATTAATAATATAGGCCATAAAATAACATAAAATTGTGGTTCTTTAATAAATTTAATATTTTTCATTCATGACATATTATCTATAATTTAACCACGTCTGATTACTAGTATATCGAACAACTGTCGTTCCATATGGATTTTGCTGTGCACCATCACATGATATTGCAAAGCTGATACTCCAAAATCATCACGACATACGCGTCATTGTAAGTTTTCTATTTATGGTAGCTCACTAAGCTCAAATGCATTGAAACCCTGTGGCTTATAGAAGCACTCTCGAGTCAGTGCGAAGAACCAGTACTTGTGTGTCATTTGAAATGATCTGTAGAACGCTCTCTGTGTACCGAACCCCTGACACAACATTTCATTTCCAAAACTCTAGAACCTAAAGAGTAAATGTTGTATATTATGCATTAAGGTAGAATGACATCCCTGCCAAGGTACAACACGATAGTATCGATATGCGTAATACTATGACAAAACCAGATACTAGTAAACAAGACGGTGAAATGGCTGCACGGACTTGGCGCTAGGCATTGTCTATTCCAAGTCCCGGACCCGTATTCACCAACCCGTTCTTAGACTTAAGAATATTCTTGAAACTTGTTTGTTCTAAAAAGACCGTTATTTGGATCTTACTTTGTTTTCACTAGCTCTAATTATAGCATTTTTTTATTTAGAAGGATTTGTTAATAACATAGGGTGACAATGGCACCAACATAATTGCAAACGCACAAGTATTTTTTCCTCGAAAGCGGCAAGACTGTTCACTAACGGAGACGTCATCATGGTAGGTCACGCCAGTTCTAATTTGTTCATAATTTTGTTCAGCAAAACAATTTTTAATACTTATATTTTGCTTTTATAATATATCACTTGTAATGCTCATTTCTATGGCTCTTTTGTCATATTGATTGTCAGAGATAAGCATATTATTGAATGAGTAGAAATAACAAAACTGAGAATAAATTTTATTTCAGAATAACATGCAGTATGTTTTTTAAGAGTTAAATCATGTTAAACAAGAAATGTAAGCGGCAACATGAAAAGGCGACATCTACGTATAATGGCAATGAACAGCGGATGTGCATTTAATAACATGAGAACAGCTGCAGTAGTTGAAAAACCGACGGGGCTTTATCTTGGACAAATGCGTGAAAACATATGAGACGCGTCGTGTGAAACCCGGGCTTAGTGTATGCGCGTTTTATGGTATTTTCTGTTTCCAAAAAATTATTTTCTAAACATAAATCCACTGTAGGCGGAAAATGCCCTCCCGGATTAGCCTGCGGATTGCGCAGGCTGATGCGGGACGACAATTCAAGCACATGCATTAAGCCCAGTTTCCCACCACACGCCTTATATTTATGAACAATGAATATAAATGTACATGTGAATACAAATAATGAATGAACAATCAACAATGAAAGGACATACTAAGTAAATATTAATATGAAGCAGTAGTTTACATAGTAAATTGTTAAAAACTATAAAAGACATGATCTACATTTTGGGAAAACTGAAAATCATGTAAAAACATCAACCTCAATAACACGTTATATAGACATATTCATTTTAAATATTTACATGACCACAAATCAATTTGTGCATAAAATATAAGACACAAATAAAACTACAAACACAACTTTAAAACATTGTAGAAACTGTCACAAGAACAAATACAACAGTTACACAATTAATATAAAAGGTCTGTTGGCAACAAACTACTAATGAAATGACGCAATTTAATGGAAGTTACCAACGAACAATGTTCAGATGTTACATCTGTATGTAAGATGCATGCTAATTGTATACAATAACTATTGACAACAAATGATATATAAATAAATTTAACTTATAGTAAAACAAAGCAATGTTAACACATATAATTAAGAGAGATCATAATGCCTGCTCGACTAACTGATAGCTCACAGATTATCTACAGAATTAACCAGATAAGTGGTCACTTTTTACTTGGATTATCTACAAAAGTGTGCGGAGTGAGGTTGGTTTTTGTCACAGACTTTCTATAAAAGAGAGTTTCATATTTTCTGGGACAGATTATCATGAAAAAAGTGTGCATGGATGTGGTCGGTTTTCTGTCACAGATTATCTACAAGGGCATGCATGGATGGGGTCAGTTTTCTGTCACAGATTATCTACAAAGGCATGTATGGATGTGATCAGTTTTTGTCACAGATTATCTATAAAAGTGTGGGAAATTTTCTGTCACCATTTTTCTACTAACTGTGATCTATTTTCTGTCACAAATTTTCTTCGAAAGTATGGTTCATTTTCTGTCACAGATTATCTACAAAAATGTGCAGGGGCGTGGTCCGTTTTCTGTCGCTTTCTCTGCTGCATCTGTGAAAAGAACTCTTTGATATCTTCGGCTCTGACAACTTTCCCATTTTCTGCAAACCGCTTCAAATAGTCTGACAGAGCTGACTTCATGTCTTTAAAACCTCGAAATCAAAGTATTCATTAAACATTTAATGTCTAGAAATGTTGAAGCACACTTTTATTACAAAATATTGCCATATATTATGTCTTGTACATATTATACTGTATAATTATATCATTAATAGCAAAATTTATATTGTAAACCATAATAGTTTTAAAAGAATGTTAAATAATACACACTCGAAAATGTATATTATATACAGTAATACGATTTTAAATTATTTAAAAAAAAAAAATGTCCCACACTTGTTACAGGTCACGAGGACTGATAATCGGCAATGATTACTTGCTACTTGATATGCTTTTAACATACTGGTAAATTGAAGTACATCAACACCAAAATCATCCAGACATCAATACAAGTCTTCTGACCCTTTGACTACAAAGGTTCTTAATCTCCAACTTAATCTCAATTTACAATGCCTACAAAAGAAAATGTGTGCTACATATGAGCTTTGATTTTCATTGGCCAATATTTAAGATTAAGACGAAGATTATGCTATCGTTGTCATGTTATCAACAATTTTTTCTTAAGTTTTACAATCCCTCTTGGCGACTGAAGAAAGTCAAGAAGGCGAAGTACATCATACACACCTTGCACCATTTCTATCTGCTGCACACGGTTCATGCTTCCCAGCACCTGTCTCTCACGCTCCTGTTCAGACGACGATCCTGATTGGTTCAGGCCTTGCGTCTCGTACATGAACACTGTGTCTGATTCGTCTATCAGAAACTCCACCTTCTGGGCTGCATACGTTGCCTGCAAAATGGGAACACAATTAAGATAAACTACAAAATTGTGTATTATTGTTTTCAAGTTGGTCCTATTAATGGTTCTATAACAACAGGGTTGCCAGCACCTGGAGCAAAAAAATCCCTGACTTCTGACTGACTTTTTCACTGACCAAATTCACCCATTTTCAACAGCCTCCTCTTCCGTTTTAGCCGTCCAAATCTTCAGGACGGAAATGTCCATGAACAAATCATATTTAAGTCGCACTAGGACATTTACGAAACATGTTAAGATATATATATTTCTGACTAAACTATATTATTATATTAGCATATTATATATTTATACATACATTGTAGTATTTCAAAACACCTAAAGACTGCCAAAGCTATAACCTGCAAATTTTCATAAATTATTTTTTACCTTTAGGCATATTTTTCCCTGACTTTTAACTGACATTTTGTAATTTGATTTTTCAATGACCTTGAAAAGAAATTCAAATTTCCCTGAGATTTTGAGTCTGCTGGCAACCCTGAACAAGACAAGAGGACATGGTTGCAGTGGTGCACTACACATGGTGTCCATCTTATGATTTTGAGACCATCATTATGATCCCTACTCATTCGCTGTGTTACTCAACACATCAAGTACTGGCTCCAACGCGGAAAGAGACTCGAAACTGCCAGACAATTATTGACAAATAATGAAGCTAAAACAGATGAACTTAAAAAAAAAAGTATCAAGACACTATAAATGTGAAATTCTGAATTCAGACTAGTATTTATATGCCAACATGTTAATTTATCTAGTTCATCTACATGTACCATATAAACTTTTTTATGTCTAATTTGGTGTAAAATTTAAGGAGAACAACACTGTAGAAATGACATTTGCATGATGACGGTCAACTTTCTTTTATTTGCTGTATAGTTTCACGAAGAGACCAAATTTACACAAATTGTTCCTGAAGTTGTCAGGCCAGAAAGTGGCAGAGTTCCTGCAAGTAACCACCCTTGTTTGCAGGTCCTTCAACAAACACTGCTCCTGGAATTGTACACCAAAACATCTTTGCTAGCAAACTGAGGTCAGCATAAAAATAGAGTTAAATGACTACTAACCGTTTTACAACAAGAGGGCCAAAAGGCCCTAGGTCGCTCACCTGAGATACTAAGGATCTAAAATGTTCTGAGCAAGTTTTTTTATGTTTGGCCTATAAATGTGGCCTCAAGAATGTTTTAAAGCTTTTTGTTCCAGTTTTGCCATTGTGACCTAGTTTTTTACCCCCACATGACCCAGTTTCGAACTTGTCCCTAGATATTAATGAAACAAATGTTCTGAGCAATTTTCAAGAAGATTAGGCAAAACTAGAGTTTCAAATTGTTTTTCTATTTGACCTAGTGACCTAGTTTTTGGCCACACATGAGCCATTTTCAGACTCCACCGAGATATCATTGGAACAAACAATCTGGGCAAGTTTCATGAAGATTGGACAATAAATGTGGCCTTTAAAGTGTTCACAAGTTTTCATTATACCCATATAAGGAAAATTGCCCCACCTCATGACGGCCATGTTTTTCAGCAGAGTGGAACCATTATCAAACTCAGCCAATATATCATAAGAACAAAGTTTCTGAGCAAGTTTCTGAACTGCCCAGCCCCCTGGCGGCCATGTTTTTCAAGGGAGCGGAACCATTTTCGAACTCAGCCAAGATATCATAAAAACAAAGGTTCTGAGCAAGTTTCATGTCATTGGGCAAAAATGTGACTTCTAGAGTGTAAACAAGCTTTTTCTATAGTCACATTAGGAAAACTGCCCCGCCCCCGGCGATGTTTTTCAACGGAGCAGAACCATTTTCGAACTCGGCCGAGATATCATTAGAGTAAATGTTCTGACCAAGTTTCATGTTAATTGGGCAAAAAATGTGTCTTCTGGAGTGTTAACAAGTTTTTCTTCAATTTGACTTAGTGACCTAGGTTTTGACCCCACATGACCCAGTTTCCAACTTGGCCGAGATATCATTAAGGCCAGCGTTTTTTTTTGCCTCATTTTCATGCCGATATTCGGTACCATTCACAAAGCCAAAAAGTATACTTTTTTCAAAATTTTTGGCCGAAAATTCACAAATGGAAAAGTGGATCAAAAAATATGAAATCTTAATTAATTTTGTGAATTTTGTTTACACAGGATAAAATTTCGGTAGTAGTTTTATGTCTGCACCAATTCGAAAGGTTACTCGATTTTAACAGGACTCGTGTCACGTTTTATCGATATTTTCGTGAACCAGTCGGTTAGTGAAACATGTGCTCATCGGGGTCACTGTAAACGCTCATTGTATTATAATCTGTATTGAATCAATCGTTTCAAGGATTTTTAAAGTGTAAGCACTGCAGATTATTTTCTTCTTGTTGTTTTTTTAAGTAATCGCAATGCATTTTTCACGAAACTCTCAGTACTATGTGAATTTTTTTATATAAAAGGACAAGTTTTCTTACAGGAGTCATCGTTTCAAACAGGCAATTTTAAGCGATAAAATAGTACGTGAAGCCCCCGAAGACAATTCGTGCTGCAGTTCAACAGTTTCAACTTTAGCGTCTTCACAAGTAGATTTACTGACAGTAACGAGTGCAAGTTAGTCAGATTCACATACTGATAGTGGTGACAAAAATACCATCGATGAAACCCCTGTTTTGTCCCTTAATGAGCCTTTTACATCTCAATCATGTGACATTTCTATTGACTCTTGTGTCTGACTCAAGTGAAGCCATTGGACATTTTGCTAATTTAAAGAATAATTGACACTATCAAATCTGCAAAAGAAAGAAATTTAACTGGAATGTTTCATGGTAAGGTTTCATGAATGTAAAGATCACACTTTAATATTATGTGTTTGCACTTTTAAGTGTGATTAAATACAACAAAATCACTAGTTATTATTTGATATTACATGTAGTTTGTATTTCCCTCATTTTACAATTTTGGCGTTTTACGACGCATTTTTCACAATTTCACAGAAAAGGGCATATTCACAAATCACTGAAAAAAAACACTGAAGGCAAATGTTCTGAGCACGTTCATGAACATTGGCCAATAAATGTGGCCTCTAGAGTGTTAACAAAGTAAATGTGGCCTCTAGAGTGTTAACGAAGTAAATGTGGCCTCTAGAGTGTTAACGAAGTAAATGTTGACGACGCACTACGGACGACGGACAAAAGGGGATCACAGAGGCGCACCATGAACGCGTTGAGCTCAGGTGAACTCAAAATGTACCAGTCAAAAGAAAATATATATCATTTATAACCTGTCATCAATCAGTGATATTTTTGCTTATTAACAGAGTCCTGTAAAAGGACCCATTCCCAAAGGCAAATATTTTTCAAATACAAATTAAAAAAATCACAAACCTGTATGACAAAACCCAAAATACACAGGAAATCTGAATCTAAGTTGTAAAGATGAAACTATCGGTACTTATATGATTATATATAAACACAAGTGAAACATCAAATTTAAACAATATAGCACTAGTTTAAATAAGTCATTATTTAAATAATTTTCTTAAATGTTTAACAATTTGCACCATTCCATGATGCAAAACTCCCAATTTGATGGGTACCAGCCCCATTCCAAAGGGAGTGAAAAAAATCAGTGTCAAATAACAAGAACACACAAAAACACATGAATCAAACCTCGCTAGTTGAATCTGAACTACTGGACGCTGCACTCCCTGATCGCAGACTGGCTGCAGAACTGTCGGTACTGGCACACTGTGACACTTTATTTTCTGATGAAACAGCGGACCCACTAGTTCCTGTTGGTCGACTGGTTTCTGAAGAATCTGTCTTCGTGGACTGGGACGCTGCACTTTCTGTCGACAGACTGGTTGCTGATTTCTCTGAATCCCTAGACTGGGACACATCACTAGCTAGACTTGAACCAGACTTTTCAACATCGATCTCTGAAGAATTCACAGAGATGTCTGACTGAACAACTTGAATATCTGAAATTCACAAATGCAATTCTTTTTAAGCTTTAAAGGACACATCATAAACATGTTAATTCATCAGCTTCCTTAGTTTAGTTAGTTATAAAACATTTAATATTAACTAACAAAGCTGTACATTCTGGAGCACAGTAAATTAACACAAGAGCTGTCAGAGGACAGCGTGCTTGACTTTCTTTGTACTGGTGCCAATTAAACAAAGTTAATATCGTTCTCGAGTTACTGAGTGGATAGCATTTTTCTAATTTTCAAAACAGTGACCTTGACCCCACCCACCCCATAAGCAATCACTTGCAATGTCTAGCTATATGGTATCTTTAAATTGAGTTCCAATCAAATATTTGAATTTTTTCTTGAGTTATTGAGCAGAAACAGTTGTTTTCTATTTTTAGTCAGAGGACCAGATAAGGCGCATACACGTGTAAATTACGCACAAATAAATAGAAGATACGCAAAGAAAATAACAATTTGGGTGTACATTTACGCACAATTTTTTGGATGTTCGCATACATTAGTGACTGAAACACACAAACAGATACAAGTTTTGACAAGTCTGTCTACCTGAATGTGCAGTTGATATGTCCACTAGTTAGCAATAAAAGTCTTAAAAGTTTCAGAATTCTTACTTGTAACGTTATTGTATTCAAATGACTGCATTATAATGGATTATTATGATAATACTCTAGTGTTTTGCTCATATCGTAATGTATAACTATTGTTGGATGTTCATGAGAAACAAGCTTCCCGAAAAACTTCAACCTATCCAAATAGCTAATAATTAAAATGTGTAAGTGTTAAACGGCCCATAATTCAGACAAATTTCAAACTAGAGCTTCCCAACTTGGCCTATGGGTTCATTTTAATATGGGGAATAAAGGTTTAACGTATGAATAAAATCCCTCAAGCACAACCTAATAAACTAGCTGACTGAAAAACTTAACCTTGCCCGGATGCGGATGGCAACGCCAGGCCCTGAGGGTGAGTAGAATAGCTTGCCTTTTTTGAGAAAAGTCGAGCTTATAAGAGGTTTTATTCAATTCACAATAAGCAAATCTGAATACAAGGTTACCAGGCAGCAATGAATACTGTAGAAAAGCGAAACAAATCTATACAGTAACACTTCTTAAATTTGTATGAGTTCGATAGTTACAAATTCACATCCAGCATTAATGCTTGCTAAACAGTGACACATGCGCATTGTGTGTGGCACTGGAATATATATTTTTAATTTGGTGTAGACATACCGGTATTTATTTTGAATGACATAAAATTCAACATTCTCAGCCCTCTACAAAACGCACCTTTACAGTTGATGTAATAGGCCCACAGAAAGCTGTGCTTCTTCATGCAGCCATGACACACCATCTCTGAGAAGTAGGCAGGTGGTTTACAGTCGCCCAAGTGCTGGAAAAAACAGACCAAAAATAAACATTCATACATTGCTTTTTATAATTAATGGTATTATACCTGCAATACCCGACTGCCAGAAGAAGTTACGACTTAATGCTTAAACCAAACACTTTAAAATGAAGTACAGAATTTCTAGGCATTTTTACCTTTGGTGTAACCTAATGTAGCATGATTCTTTTACCAGTATATGTAAAGGATATATCATACAAATAATTTCCTGCCAATTCTGCAAATTTTGTAAACTTCACTAGCTTCATTATAAGTTATTATTTTTATCTGATAGGGCATTATGAATGATAAATTACCAATAGTATGCTGATCACACCCTTTTGCATTAACTAAGAAAAACAGTAAATGTTAATGTTACTGGTTATCGATCAACCAGTATGCAGCCAATTTACATGTTTTTTAATCAACCTTGAGAATGCACAGAAAAATGCAACAATGGGCTTTTTATTACTGTAATATGTTTGCTATCGTTGTGACCGCTAAACTGAA
Source organism: Congeria kusceri (assembly GCA_027627225.1). Taxonomy (NCBI): domain Eukaryota; kingdom Metazoa; phylum Mollusca; class Bivalvia; order Myida; family Dreissenidae; genus Congeria; species Congeria kusceri. The sequence continues at coordinate 66,281,884 of CM051028.1, forward strand.
GGTATGTATCAGTAGAACATTTATGAAAGACACTACAAAATGTTATCAGGACTATACGAACCCTGCCGTGGTACCAGTCTTCACAAATGATGCACTGGATCATTACATCCTCTATCTGGAAACCAATATAAACTATAAATGTTATTTCAACAGTAATTTCAACAATAGTTTTCCGTAAGTGAATTTTCTATACATTTCTTTTTGTTTGCAATTCAGAAAAAACAGCGTCTGACAAATCCACTGCCCGGATCCCAGGGGCTACCAAAAAATTCCATTGGGCTAAAACAATTTCAAATCACAAGCCCACTGAGCTACTCAAGCTGTTTAAATATCAGCATTAATTATTAATTAATATGTGCTTAACTCTGATACAATTCATTTACAGTTAATTTTCACTTGTACTTGAGGCAGTTTTAAACATGCAAATTTCAAGCATATTTCTTATGTTTCTGATGGATTATATATGTGGCGCTTCGTGAGAAAACCGGTCTTAATGCGTGTGCGTAAAGTGTCGTCCCGGATTAGCCTGTGCAGTCCGCACAGGCTAATCCAGGACGGCACTTTCCTCTTTTATGGCATTTTCTGTTTCAAGGAAGTCTCTTCTAAACATAAATACACTGTAGGCGGAAAGTGCCGTCCCGGATTAGCCTGTGCAGACTGCACAGGCTAATCCGGGACGGCACTTTACGCATATGCATAAGGTCCGGTTTTCCAACGACGCGCCTCATATATAAAATCATAACTTAACATTGCGAGGGCATCAAATCTGAATGGATCTGAAAAGACGTCATCTAAATGTGACCTCTTAAGCAAAGTCAGATCTAGTCAGCAGATAATATAGTAGCTCAGACTGGAGTTGATTTTAATGAGTTTGAACTAGGGGCAAACACTATTTGTGGCGTGTCGTGGGAAAACTGGGCTTAATGCTGGGACGACTGCACAGGCTTATCCAGGATGGCGCTTTCCGCCTACAGTGGATTTATGTTTAGAAGACACTTCCTTGAAACATAAAATGCCATAAAAGGGGAAAGTGTCCTCCTGGAATAGCCTGTGCGGACTGCACAGGTTGATCCAGGACAACACTTTACGCACATGCCGTAAGCCCAGGTTTCCCACGACACCCCTCATTTGTATCCACTCACCTCATCCTCAGGGTCTGGGTAAGGTCGGGCACACACGCAGTACAGCCCTTTAAAGTTCTGGTTGTACAGATTCTCTGTATTATCCAGGCCTTTGTCCTGAACAATGATGGGAGAAAGCCTTAGGAATTGAATGTTAAAAATCACACAAAATGTCCCAGTGCCAAGGAATAGTGCTAGATGGGTAGCAGTTTACTAGTCAGGTACCCTGCAATGAATTGACTGTCGATTAGTTTTAGTTGAAACCTATTTAGTTTAGCTAGATTGCCGAGAGCCTGAGGCTTATTGAGACACTCTCGAGTCTGTTTCTTGGGTAGAATCAGTACTTGGTGTCTTTTGAGAAAGATCATTTGAACGCTCTCCAAGTAGGGATCAAAATCACGACCTCTTAATCGCAAGGAGTACTCTGTGTCAACAATATATGCTTTACTTTACATCATGGTAAGAGTTTGGCTACTTGCAAATAATCACAATACATGTAATATAACAAATATAGTTTAGTTGTAAGGCCTCTGTTTGGAATTAAAATGGAGAGTGTGTAATGACGCAAAACGTGTTTAGTATTACAATTTTTGGTTTAAACATTTGGATGCTGATTTATTTATATTTTAACAATAAAAACTTTTGACTTGGGTGTAAAATATACGGTCTGTTGGTTAAGTGGACATAAACCTCTTTCTTTAGGATTAATGCACGTTTAACATCTGAACTCACAAAATAAGAGAAATTGAATACAATATACATACCGGACAAAGTTTGCATGTCAGGCTTGGGAACTTGCTATTGGCACAATCACAGCGGAAATTCCTGAATGTTAAAAGAGTAACATAAAATAATGGATGTATTTTAGGTGTTTGATTTTTCTTTGATAAATATTGGTACTAAGGCCAAAAAAAATTGTGTGTTTTGGGCAACGCTCATAAAGAAGTTACGTATGATCCGGAATGAGTTTTTTTTAATTTTTGAAAGACACATTTCGGTAAAAAAAAAAACACTGAAAATTATCTAAAATTTGATGAATACAAATTGCACAAAAAGTTAGCTAAACACTTTTCATTAGGTAGGGTTGGGGTGCCCGAAACACAGAAAGTTTTTTTTGGCCTAAAGCATAAAAGCAATTTGGAGGTCTGTAATATTTTATAACATAATTGCAAACCACACAAAAATTTGACACAGACTACAGGACGTGCTATCTGTAGCCTATATTATTATTACACAGATACCAAGTTATTGTAATGTTTGTGAAACAACAGCTGCCTGTGAAGTAGTCTAATTCATCAGACGTGCTGCGAATTTAGTGATACCTTTTAAATAGGGCTAAACTGCCCATGTTAAAAGTAGCTCAATGTTTGCATAGGACTTATGCACCTATCAATATTATCCCCCAGGGGGAAGAGCGGCGGGAAGAGCGGCGGGACTTTAGACTGAAAGCAATTCCCGAGAGGCAGGAATTTGACATGCCGAATGATTCCGGGTCCTGGGAAATAGACTTTGTACTGATTTTAGATCCCGGTAATATTGGCCCCCGGGCCATTTGATACACCAATTAAGCATCCCCGATTGAGGGGATTTAGACAAAAATGCTTGGCTCTAGATTGGGGAATTAGACCTCCAAAAATACAATTAGTCAAATTCCCCTTGGTTTGCCCGCCGCTCCCACCCTGGGGAGAAATACTGATAGGTGCATTACAAGTACATCTACGTTTGAAGTACATGCATCATGTTTAACATTGTTACATGTACAACTAGCTTTGCTGGAAACGAAACAAGGTGCTTTTATTTCACATACATGGAAAGCAATATAATTAATTTTTTAGAAAGTAAAAGTGTCCAAAAAACAGAAAGTGCCTGAAAACATACCGGGTAAAACAAACATATCAATACAGTATCCAGTTCTCGAGCTAAACCTATTCTCGAGCTATTACGTAGTTTACAGTTGCGCGTGAGTCTATGACGTATTTTGACATTAGGAAACACCACTTCCACAGTAAACATTGCATTCTTGACAGCCACACAAAAATGAGCAACTTTATTAGAATTAAGGTACGTGAAGTCACAAGTAATCATGAGAGTACTTATTTTTCCATATTTTCACTAAATCCAAATTTTGAAACGCACAAAAACTGTATTAAATTCATTTTTCACTGATTACAAATGTTCGTCTGTTGTTATTCCTGACCTACATTGTTTTGCAAGTCACTGATTGTATAAACCTACACCCTATAATACATTTTGTAGGTTACAAAACACCAATTAGACAATGGTCATTGTTATTTACTGGAATTAGTTTCTAATTAATTTCCAATTAATGTTGACATGTTTTCAGTTCAAACCAGAGAGCAAAAGGGGTCATTTGAGACAGTATTCTCCCACAAGCCTGACAAGTGCTTATCAAATGGTAAAGAAAAGGGGTGTATCTGTGTATATGGCAGCTAAACTACATGGAGTTCCAATCAACACACTGCGAGACCGGGTTGATAATAGAATTTCAATTGACACTGTGAAATCTGGGCCAGAACCTATTTTGAGTCTTGAAGAAGAACAAAGTCTATGCAATCATTTAAAGTGTTTGGCAGAAGTGGGTTATGGGTATACACGGTCTGAAACTGTTACTCTGGCCCATGAGTATGCAGTGTCTATAGGAAAAAGGGCCATATATGAGCCATTCACCATTTATGGTTTCATGAAACGTTGGCCGGACATGAAGGTTGTGCAACCTTCAAGTTTGTCAGAACAGAGAGCACGCTGTACAAATGAAACATCAATTAAAAACTATTTTCATGAACTGGCTATAGTAATGGAAGAATACAAAGTAGTTAATAAGCCGCAATATATATATAATATTGACGAAAAAGGAATTAACACTGAGTTTAAACCCCCAAATGTAGTTTCTGCTAAAAATTGTAGAGTACAGCAAGTTATTGCAGACAGGTCCAAGACAATAACTGTAATTGGTGCTGGTAATGCTTTGGGAACCAGTATTCCACCATTTTTTGTTTTCCCTGGCGAAAGACTGGTTGATGGGTTGATGTCAGGTAGGTCGGCAGGAGCGGATGGTGTAATGACAAAAACTGGTTGGTCTAATTCCGATACATGTGAACATTACTTAAAAAATCACTTTGTCAAATATGTTCAATGTAGAAATCAAACTGAAACATTATTGGTTTTATATGATGGACACAGAAGCCATATTAGTTTGGAGCTAATTAACTGGGCAAAAGACAACAACATTGTATTATTTGTATTGCCACCCCATACATCCCACTTATTACAACCTATGGACATCGGCTGTTTTTGCCCATTTCAGCGAAAATACAGCCAGGAGTGCACAAGGTTTGCAAGGGAAACACACAGAGTTGTAACCAAATATGATGTATGTGCTCTTGCTTGTAGAGCATATTCAGCAGCTATGTCTCCATCTAATTTGCAGTCATCATTTAAAAAGGCAGGCATTTTCACTCTTCTTGATGCAAAGTCAATGCTTGACTCGTTAGGTACAAGCCTCAAACCTTCCACTCTTTACAACTTGGCAAATGTAGTCGACACCGTATCGCATGAAAGTGAGGATTCTTCCTGCAACAAGAACAGTAATGATGAGTTTTTTTCTAAGAGAAAGGCAGTTGTATGTGAAAAAGTAACAAAAAAAAAGAAGAACCGTTAATGCTGTTGTTGGTGGAAAAGCCTTAGAAGGTAACACAGTAACAGAACTCAGTCAATATCTCAATGAAAGCAACAAAAAAATGGGTACAAAATTAACAAAAAAAGAGTAAAACCTCAAAAGCTCAGTTTATCCGTATTCCAGAACACCCCATTGATTTGCAAAGTGACATAAGTGACACTGAAAACACACCAGATGTTGATGCCGTTGATGATAAGGACGTATGTTGTGGATGTGGTAGTTTTTATGTACCAAGACATTTATTGGATGGCACTTTGCATATCACTTCATGGGCTCAATTTGACGTATGTGATCATTGGATGCACTTAAAATATTGTTCCAATGTAAGGGTTGTGAGAAAAGATACATTGTTCAAATGCAACTGTTGCTTGTAGCCAAATGATGTGTTGAAAACCGATATAAAAACTATGAAAATGAAAATAACAAAAAAAAAAAAAGCAAAAAAACTGTTTTAATAAAATGTATAGCACTTACCTTTTTGTTGAACTGTTTGTGTTCGGTTAATAAACAGGATGTGAACAGTAGGGTTGTCTTTTCAAGCCATATATAAATAGCTCGAGAATAGGACAGCGATATTGGAATTCCATGCAGATGATGTACTATATTATTAACTACAGCAGTCGCATTTAACAGGTAAGATTGAAATAAATTTGCATGAAATCGACAGGATATTGATTTTTCTTAATAAAAATAACCTTTTTTCACTAAGTTTTGTGTACTATTGCATTTATAGAAAACATTGAATGTTATTGTGTCGAGAACTGGTTACTCCATGATATACTTAATAATATTGAACAAAGGCAAAAAAAAACAACAACAAAAAACATTGATACTTGCCTCTTTGTGTCGAGTTCATACAGATCATGTCCTTCGTGGCAAGCATAGCTACAGGCCAGACACACTCCTGCTGGTGAGTTATCTTTGGTATTGCAAGTAGCACAAGCGTACAGTGCTTGTATTGGAATGCAACCCTTGCAAAATGAGGAAAAAACAAGATAACAGTATTATAACATGTGGATGCAGAGAAGTAATATTTTAACAAGTGCATGTATCCCAGTGCAACCCAAATAATTGAAATTTTATGTATCCCAATTTCGCAATGTTTTGTTTGTACTGAAACATGGGAAATTGTAGATATTTTTCAGAAACAAATCGTCAAGAAAACATTAAAATGTTATACCGGTATTAGTGTTTTATCCATGCCATTTTGCGCGGCGCGGCGCCATGCCCCTTTTTTAAACCGCCACTTTGCCCTTTTCAAAGGCAAAAGCCGCCACTAGCCCTAATCGATAACGATCTTAATTGCCTCTTGACCACTTTTATCGGCCATATGTATGCGAAAAGGGCACCCACTGTTTTATGTCATTATCACTCTGACTGTGCTCGATTTATTGCACACATGCATTTCTAATCGATTTGATTAATCTATTACTGTGCTCGATTTATTGCCGACAATCGTTTCTAAGCGATTTGATTTAAGCGATTACTGTACTAATGATTGTCAGCTTGATTCTTGAACCTGATTCTTAAACCGACCAAAGTAGTGGCATTAAAGCCTAATTGATGATGCGATTAACTTAATGATACACAACATAAACTCATCGATTGGAGAAATTCCCCTCTCACTATCCGTGTTCGTTACGGATTGATTTTTTGAATTAATACGATTCATTATTTCAATTGACAAATAATTTTAGCACTGCGAAAATGTAAAATTAACAAGAGGGCTATGATGGTCCTATATCGCTCACCTTAGTTTAAGGCATATTGGCTAATAACAAGAGTGAAAAATGGCACTAAACGCCTTACCTGAGTATAAAGATCTGGGCCTTGCAATTTCAGATATTGTTTTAGTCTATATAAACCATGTGACCCACAGGGCATGGCCACCTTGTACCCCAGGGGCATAATTTGAACAATATTTGTAGTGGACCACTTTTCAATGTTACACACCCAATATGATTCCACAGGGCCTTGCGGTTTCAGAGGAGATTTTCATAGTCATTTTGCTATTTAAATGTATATAAACCATATGACCCCCAGGGGGTAGCCACTTATTACCCCAGGGACATCATTTGAACAATCTTTGTAGAGGACCACTCCACAATGTTTCACGCAAAATATAAAACCTCTGGGCCTTAAGGTTTTAACAAGGAAGATTTTTAAGGCCCACTTGCCATACAAGTCTATATAAATCATGTGACGCCCCGGGTCATGGCCACTTTTTACCCCAGGGGCATAATTTGAACAATCTTTGTAGAGGACCACTATACAATGTTACACATCAAATACGAAAAAACTGCGGTTCCAGGAGATTTTAAAGTCATTTGGCTATTTAAGTATATATAAACAATGTGACCCCCAGGGCAGGGCCAGTTTTGACCAATGGGACATCATTTGAAAAATCTTTGCAGAGGACCACTATAAAATGTCACATACCACATATGAAACCTCTAGGCCTTGCAGTTTCAGAGGAGAAGATTTTTAAAGTTATCTTGCTATTTAAGTCCATATCAACCATGTGAGCCCTGGGTGTGGCCAGTTTTGACCCCAGGGGCATCATTTGAGCAGTCTTTGTAGAGGACCACTATACAATGTTACATACCAAATATGAAACCTCTGGGCCTTGCAGTTTCAGAGGAGAAGATTTTTAAAGCCATTTCGCTATTTAAGTCTATGTAAACCTGGTGACCCCTAGGGTGTGCCCAGTTTTGACCCCAGGGGCATCATTTGAACAATCTTTATACAATGTTTCCAACCAAATATGAAACCTCTGGCCCTTGTGGTTTCAGAGGAGAAGTTTATATTAACCATGTGAGCCCTGGGGTGTGGACAGTTTGACCCCAGGGGCATCAATTAAACAATCTTTGTAGAGGACCACTATACAATGTTATAAACTAAATATGAAACCTCTGGGCCTTGCGGTTTCAGAGGAGAAGATTTTTACAGTCATTTTGCTATACAAGTCTATATAAACCATGTGATCCCTGGCGTGTGGCCAGTTTTGACCCCAGGGGTATCCTTTGAACAATCTTAGTAGAGGACCACTAGAGGATGTCACATATCAAATATGAAAGCCCTGTCCAATATCTGGTACAAAAAGTTGTTCTTCTGAGAAGAGGTCCTTGGGTGGAGGCTGCCAACAAAGCATTGAGAACTTTGTTGGAGAGACATGATCTGTGTGTAGTTTTTTGTGTACTGCACACATTTAATTAAACTGTACAAATGAAAGGTTTTAAGTAGATTACTAGACTTTTGGCTCTATGCTACGTGTGAAACAGACTGCAGTGTCAGAGCCACAGACTCGATTGCTGCATCATTTTGTCTTACAAAAAATTGTGCAGTTCCACCTAAGTTAGACTACTTATAGATCTAATGCTATCATTTCATATTTGGCATTTCATTATTAAATAAGAAATATACACTTTGCCTGTAAACAAATTCAATGTAGTAGATCTAAAGTGAAAATATATAATATAAGACGGTCTTATATACTAAGACTGATTGAATACATTTCTTACACATTGCCTAAACATTACATCCAGCTAATATACTTACACAACAACATGGTGGTGGGTAACATTTTCTATTCATTTCAATGGTCATCTCCAACGATTCTCTAAAGCACCCTAACAATCGGAATTTCGGAGATTTTCATTGTTTCGGAAAAAATCATAGTCCGCGAAAAAAAACACGCTTTTATTGAAGTATATAGTAGCCGTCTGAATTTCGGGAATCATCATTTTTCGACGGACAGAAAGAGATTAATTACATACTTAGTAGTAATTTTCGGGAAATTTGTTCCGACGGGTAGATTTTCGAAATCTAAAAGGAGCAGAACCGTAACATTTTCTGACGGCAAAAAGATACTAATCACCAATGATATATTAATCTAACTGCGCAATAGTAGTAGCGTATCATAACATGTACTAGTTTTCTGTGAAACATAAGATTTTTTTCTTGAATACGGTCAGTCAGTATTTCTAAATCACAATTTTAATTATTTTCTGCAGGTAATAAATTATTTAAAAAGATTTAGAAAAACATACATTACAGCATGTTTCTATGATCGACAGGACAGTTATTTATAGTTAAAAGATGTTCTATACACTACATTAATTGCTTGGCTTATAAGTCATGGCGTCTGAACTGTTCTAAAAATAAGAAGCATATATGATATCTGAAAAACAGTTTATATTGTTAATAAAAAAAAAGTTCATATGACAGACAGACAGACAGACAGACACACAGACAGACAGACAGTCAGACAGACACTTTTTTTCGACTTGTACAAAGTATATCGTCAACAACACATAATGATAACAGTTCAGCATGTCAACGTGAAAGGAGCAAAAAGCTATATACATATATACAAATGAATCACATCTTAAGCGAGTAAGTGGCGTGAGCACAAATTCTAAGATTAACATCAAACAAAAAGAGGATGAACATTATATATTATCTTCTTACATTCAAAATCAATGAGCGTTCTTTAAGTGGTTCTTTTACAAAAAGACACACTTTTATTAATTCCGTTCTATTATTTGATTGCAATCAACTTAAATATTTATGCATAGACGGCCTAATATAAAAGCATTTGTTAATATAATTTTTTCTTATATTTGCAAATGTAGGACATATACAAACAAAATGAAATTCATCTTCGATGTCGTTCGAATTGCAGCACAAACAATACCTTTGATTTCTGTCAATGTTATTTCTAGCATAACGACCGGTTTGAATATGTAATGGATGAGCAGACAGTCTTAATCTAGCAAAAAGGAATCTCAAGCTTTTTGGTATCATATCTAAGTAAGATTCATATTCAAAATTGATTTTGTAAGTTCTATATACATCTAACATTGTGCTATTATTCAATATTCGGTTCCAATCCTGGATAAAATAGTTATAAACTCTATGTTTAAATTCTTCAATAAATATTTTAACATCAATATTTGTAACGTTGTCAAATACATAACTTAAACCATAGTCATCTAACATTTGTCTGATATTAAATATCCAGTTACGACAGCCTTTGCTATAATCAGAAACGGCCAAGTTATATACAGATTTAATAATTATATTTTCAGATGTACATAACCAATACTAAAGAATACGAATATATCTATGTATATACAGAGGGTACCTGCCTAGTTCTCCATAGACAAAAGCGTTACATTTATTAAGTTTTACTGTCAACAGTCGTTTACAAAATTTGAAGTGGATTCTTTCCAATTCCTTAGATTTAATATAGCCCCAGACCTCTGAAGCATAGTATAAAATTGAACCAACGAATGCGTCAAACAATTCACAAAACAGTTTAGGTTTTAAATCGTATTCTTGACAATATTTAATGCTTTTAATGCTTTCCCTGTCAGGTGTTCTTGGTTCAATGTAAAACTCCCAGTACAGTTTAACACTACACAAAGATAGTTAAAATCATATACAGCATGTATGTCATGGTCATTGTAAGTCCATTTTTCGTTGGGCAACAAGCCGCCTCTTTTTCGAAATACCATGATTTTGCTTTTCTCTGTATTTAATTTTAACCCCCATATATTACAATAATTACGTAGGTTATCCAAATGGTTTTGAATTTCATTGGGTGATTTGCCTACAATGGCCATATCATCAGCAAATAACAGTAAAATCAAGACAATCTCATCAATGTGCAAACCTGAATTGACATCATTTTGTAAATATAACTCTAGCTCCTCTATAAACAGAGAAAATAATAGAGGGGACAATACCTCCCCTTGACGGAGCCCGACTGCATTAGTAAAATAGTCAGAATACGAAGATAATGATTTAGCGCAAGATTTGACTTGTTGATACATATCGCGTACAATTCTAAGAATTTTACCCTGAATACCACATTTATACATTTTTTACCATAAGGCATTTCTATATATAGTATCAAAACATTTCACTATGTCAAAAAAAAACAACATATAATCTTTTATTTTCAAATAAATAATTTTGAACTAGGGAGTATAGAATAAATATAACATCGGTCGTGGACCGCCCGTTTCGAAATCCGAATTGGGAGTCCGAAATAATGTCATTTTCATCACAAAACTGTTCAATGCGATTATTTAAAACGGTTGCAAAAAGTTTAGATAAGCAACTAACTAAAGTAATTCCTCTATAGGTATTGACATCTTCTTTTGAATCTTTTTTATGTAAAGGAACAACTATACCCTTAGTCCATTTTTCGGGATAATAACCCGAGTTCACTATACAGTTAAATAAGTCACATATATGCAATGACAATATATCAACACTCTCAATAAGATATTGATTTAAAATATTATCACTACCGTATGCTTTGCGCCGCTTCAGTGACTTTACAGCACTTATAATTTCTTCAACTGTAATTGGGTCATCAAGTTCAGGAAAAACACTGTTTGGTTTATAAAAATCAATACTATTATTAAAAATTCAGCGTCATAATTATTTCCACTCGAAATATTTGTACTTATATTTTCAAAATAATTTTGAAATTCCTCAAGCGTAATGTTAGTGGAAGTTTTGGATGATATAGATTTAAAATGTTTCCAAAATTCTCTCGGCTTGCTTCTACGCAAATTAGCAATATCGGTCATTCGTTTTTTATAATCAGTATTTTTCTTCCTTCATACAATAATTTTATAATGCCTTTTTGCATTGCATAAAATAGACCGGTTTGTATCAGAATTATCAATATTGAACAATCTGAGCGCCTGTAAGCACAGATTTCGAGCAACAATACAATCATGATCGAATCAATTTTTATCCGTTTTAGTATAATCTGCAAAATAAACATCATTTGAGTAATAACAATCTTTCGCAAACAATGGATCCGCCACATCACGGATGGTATTTGAAAACTTGTCCAACATAGCGTTTATTGATTCCCTGTTAGAGCAATTAGTGTTGTGTACAATATCATTAAAAACTGGTAAATTTCGAATAATCCCCGAGCGAAATTGCTCACGTAAAGTGTCACTCCATTTATATTTAATCTCTGAGCGGTTTGATTCAGTTGAAAGATGGTTATTGCACAACAAGTAAAAACACAAAGGCGCATGGTCACTCCACTCATTAAAAGTTTCCATATTAAATTTCTGTATCAGCGAAAAACTGCATTCCTTTGTTAACAAATAATCAATCACAGAACAGCCGTTATTTGACAAAAACGTGTACTGATTGGTATTATCGATGCGACCGTTTACAACTGTTATGTGACCTATCTATTGAGACCCTGTCAGGTGTACAGTCTGAGTTATAATCTGGATTATCAATACAGCCATTAAATTTGCCACAAACAATATAATCTTTTTTGTCGCCAACTGTGCTGTTAAAATCTCCACATATAAACACACAACCAAGATTATCATATAAAAACATAAATAATGTTCTAAAATATCAAACAAGTCAACATTAAAAGTGTTGTATATAGTGTTGTATAATGTTATGATCCACATAAATATATATCTTCTGTTGTATGAAAAAAATAATGGTCACATTTCAGCCAAATTATAGTATCGTTATGATTTTTTATTATTTTAATTCCGTTACTTAAATGCTCTTTGTAAAATAAAACAATTCCACCGCTATTGCGTTTAGCATTTCTGTGTTGAAATTTGCGATAAAAGTGATGTGATATATATCCATTCAAATTAATATTACTTTTGGAGTCACACCAAGATTCATAAAGAAAACACATGTCATATTTTTTAAAGATATTTACAAAGTCAATAGATTCTTTTTTGTCTCTAGTACTCCATGAAAGTACGGCAATTTCACCCTCGCCGTGTTCCTAGGGTCGTATCGGCTTGCCATCTACATACAGGGTATCGTAAGCGACCCAGGACCGCTTGCCCTCCTTTCTGGCCTCCTTCATGCGGGGAACAAGTTTGCGACGCTTTTCAAGCACTTCCGATGGCAGCTGTTCGTGCATTTGGTAGCTCGTACCTGACAAATGCTTCCATTGTCTTCTCACCAATTCCCTGTCCTTAAAGAATGTAAGTTTTGCGATTATATTGCGCACCTTGCCATGAACCGGATGTCCTGGTGACCGGTGCACGCGCTCAAATCGTATGGAATCGGCCGTTTCCTTGGCGATCTTGAGGGTCTCCTGTATGTGTGTTCGAAGCTTCCGCTCTGTGACGTCAGGGGGCTCGCTGCCTATTATATTGTCTTCCGGGATATTAAATTGTTCCGCAAAGATTTCGATTTCAAATATGCAACGTCATCCAGAAGCTCATCGCGCTGCTTTTCTAACAAGGCTAGCCTGTCCGCCACTATCGTAGCCCCAACATCAATTAGCTCCATCTTATTCTCAAGCGCGGACACACGTTCGTCCGTACGTTTTATCCGATCTTCTAGTGCTACCCATAATTTCGTAAGATCTTTATCAAAATCAGACACTTTATTCTCTAATGAGTCGATTGCATTTAATTTGTTCTCTATAACCACTAACCTCTTGTCCATGGTTTTCATATAGTCCATCACGTCCTTGATTGTGGGTTCGTGGCTGCTTTCCGCCATCTGCACTGGGTTCCACTTCGATCGATCTACACAAGACTGATCAAATACTTCATTAGCACTTTCACTCTGTAACTAACCGATTGTATCTGGGTATAAAACAGCGCTAGCTCGCCCTAATATTTCACTTACTGAAACGTTTGAATTCAGCTCCTCGGACGGGCCTCTCTGTTTTGTCACTTTGCTTTTGTTTACAGTATCACTTCCACTGCTATTTCTATCTTTTCGCTTTTTGCTCATAGTTACTAAAATTCATACTTAATCTGTATATCATAATAATCCCAAAATGATAATTTCCAACAACAAAAATTCCACGTTTTATCCAAATATCACTTAAAATCCATAATGTTATTGCTCAGTTAAAAAAAACACGTCCACTTCGCGCCAATCACGTAACTATCCTTCAGTTTCAGTCGGCACGCGCCTTCCTTTCTCATCGCCTGAGGTGTGAATAACTTCAAAGCAGACGCTTCTGAATCTTACACGTGATGTCATAAAGATTTAGGAATAAAGTTTGATAAGAACATATTGTTGTTTGAATCATTTAATATTAAAGAATACGCCTTGTAATAACAAAGTGATTGCGAGCATCAATTATAACATGTCACCACGTAAGAGTTTACCACTAGAGAAGACGTTGAAGGCGTTAGAGAGAAAGGAAGACCACTTCCGGCGAGCATGTGACCAGATCGTTCTCCTCAAAGACAGACTGCGTACCACCTTTCGCTACAAGCAGACAAGGCGGAATGATATGAAGTCCTTCCGGTATCCACTACGCCTGCGCCTTGCAGTCATCGAGGGCATCCGGAACATGTAATACGAGTATGCAACGCAGAAGGCAGCGGAAGTTCAACCCCTGAGACGCGCACTGTCTGGTCACGTGACAGTACCGGAATTTCCGTCAGACGAATGATTTCGTCTTCGCGGAGGAGCACCAAATATCAATGGTCCTTGTCAGGACCACAAACATTGCGAAAGAAAGTCTAGAAAATGTCTATCACATTTAGAACTATGTCATGAACAAGATAAAATAGCAGAAGCGTTCCATATTAATGCCTGTTGTCAGGACCATAAACATGTCCAAAATAAAGTATTTTAAATCAAGCAGAACATATTTTTTTCGTTTTCGTAACGGCTTCTAATTATAGACATTGACTATTGAAGAAATAACTTAAAAGCATAAACAAATTGGGGTGCACGATATAACGGTATGCACAAAACTGGTATTATTATTACAGTATTTGATTAGGCGACATTTCCTAGACTTTCTTTCGCAATGTTTGTGGTCCTGACAAGGACCGTTCATATTTGGTGCTACTCCACGAAGACGAAATCATTCGTCTGACGGAACTTCCTGAACTGTCACGTGACCAGACGGTGCGCGTCGCAGGCGTTGAACTTCCGCTGCCTTCTGAGTTGCGTACTCGTAGTACATGTTCCGGATGCCCTCGATGACTGCAAGGCGCATGCGCAGTGGATACCGGAAGGACTTCATATCATTCCGCCGTGCCTGCTTGTAGCAAAGTGACGTGGTATGCAGTCTGTCTTTGAGGAGAACGGTCTGGTCACATGCTCGCCGGAAGTGGTCTTCCTTTCTCTCTAACGCCTTCAACGTCTTCTCGAGTGGTAAACTCTTACGTGGTGACATGTTATAATTGATGCTCGCAATCACTTTGTTATTACAAGGCGTATTCTTTATTATTAAATGCTTAAAACAACTATATGTTCTTATCAAACTTCACTCCTAAATCGTTATGACGTCACGTGTAAGATTTAGAAGCGTCTGCTTTGAAGTTATTCACACCTCAGGCGGTAAGAAGGGAAGGCGCGTGCCGTATGATACTGAGCAGACGACATTGGACACACTTTCCACCCTCAAGTATGCGTGGAATTTTAAACACAGGATCATTTGCCAAAACAAATTCGACTTTTAAGTGAACATCACATGATACGAACATAAACACTATGCCTTATAGTATATTTTGTAAGTTGTTATAAACCTAAAAAGACGTATTTGTGTCTTGTATGAATCAGTACAACTAAGTTTTGTTCAAACATATTAACAATATAAACTGACTTGCAGATATCATAAATGCTTCTTATTTTTAGAACAGTTCAGACGCCATGACTTATAAGCCAACATTTAATGTAGTGTATAGAACATCTTTTAACTATAAAAATAGTCTTGTCGATCACTGAAACGTGCTGTTATATGTTTTTCTAAATCTTTTTAAAATAATTTATTACTTGCAGACAATAAGATGTTTAAAATTGTGAGTTAGAAATACTGACTGACCGTATTCAAGAAGCAAATCTTATGGTTGATAGAAAACTAGTACATGTTATGATACGCTACTACTATTGCGCAGTTAAATTAATGTATCATTGGTGATTAGTATGGAAAACCGATTGGGACCCCGCTAAATTACATTAAAATATATAGTAACTATCTCACTTTCGGAGATTTTCATTTTGCGGAACTTTCATATTCCGCGAAAAAAAAACATTCTAATATAGGCATATAGTAGCCGTCGGAATTTCGGGAATCAACATTTTCAACATACTAATTACATAGTAATTTTCGGGACATTTGTTCCAACGGGTAAAGTTCAAAATCTAAAAAGCGCGGAACTTTAACATTTTCCGACGGACAAAAAGGTACTAATTATATAGCAATTCTCGGACATTTGTTCCGACGGCTAGAAAGCGGAATCTAAAAAAGCGCGGAACTTTGCAAATCTTCCGACGGAACAATTGGACGTTAAATACTGCACAAAAAGCGGAATCTAAGAAAGCGCGGAACTTTGCAAATCTTCCGACTGAAAAATTGAGCATCGAACACTGCACAAAAAGCGGGTTGCCATGGGTTACCCGCGAAAATGATTTGATTGGTTCCGATACCAAGAAACAACCAATCAGAAACCTTGACATAAATACATCTAGACGCTTTATTTAAACATGGTAGACGTCGGTTGTGTACACAGAGTGGAATTAGTAAAGGGTAAGTGATTTAAATATATTACTTCGCACGTGCCTAAATTAACTACCCACTAATCCAAATTTTTATACATAGATCTACTCAGAATAATATGATGTCATTATAAATGTATGGATCAGTGTATGTAGGACCATATTTGTACAAATCATATTGTTCACAAAAAAGGATCTCATTCTTCACATGTAATGATGGTTTTCACATACCACATTCACAGTCTCATTCTTCACATTTTCTGTCCATTTTGTGATAAGATCTACAGTCTGGTATTTTTTATGGAATGAACTCATATTCTTCACATGTGAAAATAAGTGTGCCAATTGTCTGAGAGATGATGATAATTTTGATTACAGCTATAAACAAAATAAATTTGAAATGGTAAATGGAATGTCTATTTTCATTATCTAGTATGGTAACTAATGATTCCAAAATAAGTGCTATTTCACATGGATTGGATACTTTGGGCACTAAAATAAAACTAGAAAACCTGATTTTTCATTTTTGTCAGATGATGTTTCGCAAAGATAGAAGACGCTGACAGCAATATTTACAAAAGCGATGGTATGTTTACTAGGTTAAGGAATGATTGTAATCATTTTATACGTGGTTGTTGGGAAAGTGAAATCTTTTTAGCTCGACTATTCACCGAAAAGTTCGAGCTATACTACTCACCCATTCGTCGGCGTCGCCGTAATGCTCTGGTTAAAGTTTGCATGCAACAAGTGCATATCTCTATAACTACTACATATATTCAAGTGAAACTTCACACATGTCTTCCGGGTCATTATGTAAGGTCACTGACCAAGGCCCATAACTCTGAACTGCAATTTAGCAGAATTATGCCCCTTTTTGTACTTAGAAATTTCAGATTAGAGTTTGCGAGCAACAACTCTATATCTCTATAACTACTACAGATATTCAATTGAAACTTCACACAGGTCTTCGGGGTCATTATAGAAGGTCACTAACCAAGGCCCATATCTCTGGCTTGCAATTTAGCAGAATTATGCCCCTTTTTGTACTTAGAAATTTCAGGTTAAAGTTTGCGGGCAACAACTTCATATCTTCTATATCTGATAGAAATATTCAATTAAAACTTCACACATGTTTTCAAGGTCATAATATAAGGTCACTGGCCAAGGCAGATAACTGTGACCAGCATTGTAGCAGAATGATGCCCTTTTTGTAGAGATAAAGGCCAATAACTCTGACAAATCGGTTGAATAGTCGAGCGCGCTGTCTGGAGACAGCTCTTGTTTTATTTCTTTATTGATAAAACCATAGTTAAAGAGACAAACTTGTATGTATGTTACTCAAGAAAAGCAAACACAGTACTGTAGTTAACCAGTAATTTATAATACCATGCACAATTCATTTAGAAAGTGCCCAAAAGTGCAATGTACAACTACTGGGCAGATTTTAAAAATGGTCAGGAATGTATGTCGATAATTTATTAGAAAAATCACCCTAAGGTGGACTCCTTTAATTGGAAAGGCGTTTTGGAAGATTGTTGTAATGTAATTTATATGTAAGTTTAATTTGTTATGTTAACATTAAATTCTGATGTTATGCACTTGTAAACATCGAGTGTTCTTATTGTAGGACCTGCATGACTGTGTGTTGAAGTGCCCTGTATGACACTTGGCCGCAAGATGAATATCACCTTGGATCCAGTATTAGTAAGAGGATGATGGACATTCATCCCGTGTTACTGGTTAATGAAGAGGTAAGTTCACATTTCTAAACAAACTGATGACACTTGTTTATTGTTCAATACTAGCAACTTGAGTCACAACAGTGTAATAGTATTGGTGTCCACCTTGCGATGAGGGATCATGAGTTTGATCTCTACTTAGGACTCTCAAAAATACATTAGTTCTGGTTTTTCCAAAGAAAAGATTTGCAAGTGTTGCAATAAGTCTCGAGCGTTTACATAGGTTTAAACCAAGTACTAGTCACTTCAATACAATATGTATAGTTGCTGTTGTAAAAGAATTAGTAAACAGTTCTATTTCACTTGATTATCTGTGACAAGCAAATATATACCGGTACATACCGGCAACTTGTTACTGTATCTGTGATTACACTGATCATAACTTATATTATTTATCTTTTTACCTAAAGCATTTAAAGTATTTTATAAATGCAAACATTCTGATAGTCCAAAGCTTGCTTATTTTAGCATGCTTCAAAGATTATATGCTACAGCATTTAAAAATAATTGACTTGTGATAACTGACACAGTTGTTTCGATTTCTAGAAATACAATGTAGGTCATGTGTTGTATATTTAAAAAAAAAATAACGGATGCAATGAAAATGTTCAGTATTGATTGTGTACTTTGTTTTGTGTTTTTCAGACCCACGATGATCGATCTTCTTGTTAAATTGTTTAACATGCAAGGACACATTATTATCTTTGAAGATTTGTTAGCCATCTGTGAACATTGTTAGACATTGAAGAGCATTGTGTTGCAGTTTCTTTAAAGAGACACTATATGTATACATGTGTGTTTTACTTTTGCATGCAAAATCAGCTTGTTGGTGTTGTGAACTCCCATGTGTATGAACACGCATATTTAATTACTCTCACTTTATGACAAAACTGATATAGTTATTGCCTGGATTTCATTTAAAAAGTGTATGTGTGTTTTCAAGCACATGTAGTCTGTTCTAAACATAATTTTGTTAATTGTTATTTCGATTCATTCATTTTAAGAGTCAATTCTGTAATGTTTCTTATTAGTGGATCCGTTTTAAGCTCCATATTTCTCATAATAATCCAAAATGTGTTTTAAAAATTTAGTCTATTCACTTGTCTGATGTGCAAATAATTTTGAACTAGAGTATTTACAATTGTGTGAAAATGTAATATTGTAATCATATTGTTATTGTTATCTGGTTAAAATTGCTTTAATAAATATTAGGATAGTATCGACTGTGTTGCTTCACAATATACGCGAACTAATTACTAAATATGACAAGTGTCCAACCACCCAAAACACTTCCTGAGAACAAAGATTTTTACCCTGTTTTACATGAAAAAATCTCATTAAAGGTGCATGCTACACAATCGAGATGCTGAATGTAACAGATTGTTTTCTCTGCAAATTATTTCAGAATACTGTTACTTGGTGTTTGCACATCATATAATTATGAGAACTGGACTAATTGCTCAGTAAACAAGATAATAATAAACAAGAGCTGTTTGTAAAACAGTCATGCCTCTTTGGGTCTTTGGGTCCAAAACAGCCTCTGTAGAAAATTGCAATGATGAAAGTAAAATGAAACAAATTTTTTCGTCAACTTTTGGTCAGTTTGACCAAATGACAAAACAATAAATAGGGATCTACTTGTAGTCACATACCCACTTATCTACGAAATTTTACAAACCCATGCCAAAGGGTTCCATGGACAATGTTTTAATACTATTGGTCAATTTGACATTTGACTCAATGACTCCATTATTAACAGGGATCCTTTACTCGTCATGACAAACCTAACTACCAAGTTTGACTAGCCTAGGCCTAAGGGCTCAATAGTTATGGCCTGGACAAGCTTTTATTGAACTAAGAATTATTGGGCGTTTTCTTCAATCACATTTTAAAGTCCCGGGGCTTTCATTAACTTTTGAACACTGGAAGTTTGAACTTCCTGGCCTCTAATTTTGGAAGTTTTGCTTATAATATTTGCAAGTTTTGCCAGTATTATGAGACAGAAGTCCTGAGCATTTCAGAAATGCGCATATTAAGTATAAAATTCAAGATTTTTTAAGGCCAGTTCTTTTTCATCAAGTGCTTATATGCCAATTTATTCAGTGAAAGAAGTATGCATTTAGAAAAAATTATAAATGTTTCTTCTAACTTGTTCATCCTTACATGAAGGAAATTCCTTGGCTGCAATTTTGGAAGTTCTGCAACTTCCATGGCTGCAATTTTGGAAGTTCTGTGACAAAAACTGGGTGTAAATTACTCCCAAACTTCCCTTAATGGAAGCCCTGTAGTCAGTTTGATATTGACCTTTCACCCAAGGATCCAAAGCTTTAAGAACCTAGACCAAAGGGTTGTGAAGTTATTGCCTGGACAAGCTTTAACAATTATTGGGCATTCTTTGTTAAGCTTTTGGTCAGTTTGACCCACAGACTCCAAAATAAATAGGGATCCTCGACTAATCATCACCAACATAGCAACCAAGTTTCAAGAACCCTGGCCTAAGTGTTTTGTAGTTATGGCTCAGACAATGTTTTGTCTACTGACATACAGACGGAAACACGGACCGACATTTGCAAAATAATATACCCCTGCTTTTCAAAGGGGGGCATAATTAATAATAACAACAACTTAATAGATATGTTTATGTTTATTGACAAAAGACAACTGCCATAAGAATGTTCGTTTACTTAAAAGTGTGTGCAGAGTATTAACAAGTAATTGTACCAGGACCCATATCGCTAAATCTCCTTAGTTTAAAGTTGAGTTATATTTCTAAAACCTGCATTAAAATCCATAAATTTATGTCTGTTTCATTAAACTTTGCTATTAAATTTATTTTGGTAAGGAACTAGGAAATTATATAGGAAAGTACCAATTTCAAATCGAAAATACTTATTTTGAAACATACATCTTAAATTTTACTAATTTCAGTTAAAATTGTTCGTAGGATCTGTATTAAAATGAATACCGAACGGTGGAAGAAACCATTCGTACATTAACAAACTTAAAGTTCTTTGTTTCCAATTTCTAACAAACTGTGCAGGTTAATAGATTTTGGCCAATTAATCCATAAGCATTTGAACAAAGTTGATCATAAACGTAAATATTGAATAACTGTTCTTTTTTTGGAAAAAAAATGGCATAAATGCCCTTCACAAAATGTCTATTCCTGAAGTCAATAAGCATAAACTTAATTTTTTATCAACATTAATATCTAGCAGCTAGTTTCACAATTCTATATGCCCGGGGTAACTAGGTAATGATGATTTTAAAGAGACTTGTTCACAGATGTTTGCATATTTTTGAAGTAGGCCATTAAATGTCTTAACTTCACAGATTTAAGAATCGGAACTAAATAGTTCAAGTATAATAACAAGAAAATGATTTTTTTTTTAAGAAAAAAGGTCCCACCGGGGTTTGAACCCGGGACCTCCGGATTAAAAGGCTGTCGCCGTAACCACTTGGCCAGTCTAATTTCTATATTTGTCCCTAAATTATTTACTTTATGTAAGTGCCCCACGTGTTGTCAAGAATTTTAACGAAAACAACACAAACACTCCAAATTATTCATCGTTTAGCATTACAAACTCTTTATAATTTTATCGATTTCAACTGATGATTACTAATAAACAAATTTTTATTTATTTTCGGAATCTGTAACAAAAAGTTTTAAAAAAAAGTCAATTGCCAATCTGTGAACAGGTCCCTTTAACAACTTAGTTTAGAACTACATAGAACAATATATCTATATAGCTGCTTTTTCTTAAATTAACATTTGTTGTAAATGTAATGTGTCTTAAATCGAAACTTAATCAAAAGAATCAAATCAAAAACAAATCAAAACAACAACAACATTATTCTCATTGATATACATGGTATAGTCGATATAGTCGATATATATACATAAGTTGAAGTGCACACATTTCAGTAATATGAAAGTAAAAATGTAATACATAGACAACTGTATATATTTGGTCAAAAACAATATGGAAGGTAATAAATACATTAAACAACAAACTACAAGTTGGTACATTATTGATATCACGGTGAAATTGGTTGCATATGGAACAAAATAACAAAAATCGTCAAAAGAAATTAAGTAAATTCTATTTAATAGGACTCGTATAAGAAATAGATTTGATTACAACTAGAAAAAGTCTATTTCGCACATATAATGCAGTAAATGTCATTCTAAAATATTCTCTCGTATTACATGTGCAAATCTATACATAATCCTCTTGCATAGTATGTCTCCTACATAAGCTCTAATAATAACAACATGCTCTGACAATGGTAATTCATCATTGTGGGAGTAATTTCTTTATTAAACCCTATTGCAAGTTTATCATTATTACTGCTACACAAGTTATGACTGCTTGAAAAATTGGTTATTGATATTAAGACGGATTTACACAAGAGGGCTGGGCCTAATGGACCTCGGTCGCTCACCTGAGTTTAATAAATAATATTGGATAAACCCTGTAAAAATTTAACAGCATGTTTAGACATGTTAAAGGAAGATGTTGGACCACTGACAACCATGTTTTTAACAATAAAAATTATTTGAAAGGAATTTTGTAGACAGTCACCCAACAAACTGTTCAGTGAAATAATTTTGAAATACAAGAAGTTTTTCAAGTTTTCAATATAGCCATTTAAGGAAATCTTTTTGCAGCCCTGACGGCTATGTCAAAATAATTTGAAGGAATTTTGTAGAGGGTCATGCATGGAACATTAATTACTTTGAAATCCAGTCAGCACTTACAAAAACTATCAAGTTAATAGCTTACATGCTTGTGAAGATATGAAGGAAAAACAACAAAATGTGGACAGAAGGACGGACAGACCAGGGTGATTACTATAGGGCACCGGCAAAAACTTGTGTGGCCCCAATTAAAATGTGTTAAATGCTATTGCGAAGGCAAATAATGTCTTGAATAATGGATCCAGTCAGTTGAAGATGTCCATCTAAGGTGCAGAAGTCATTCAAGTTTGCACAGTACTTTTGAAGTAGAAGCTACCACTGCATACTCCTAGTGTAGCATAGTTGTTGTGCTGAAATAATCATCAAGAAGGAAAATACATAACTAACTTGTATTAGGAATAATATTTAAGTTCAATCGTTATCTTTGTTGCCTCACCTCTGTAATGAACATCTTCAATGTTTGCTTTTTTTTTTAAAGAAACTGTTTAAATGTAAACATGGACTATGCTAGATATACAGTTTAACAACTAATACAGTCCTTAGCATGGACCAGGCATAATTTCCTCATGCAGTAATAATATCAATATGCATACACCAAAACGAAACCTTAAATCTATATATATAAAAAATTCTCCATATGAATAATTTATCATAATCTGTTAGCCTGATATACATTCTGTCAACAATCAAGACATCTTTGTTGGAAAATATTTGTCAACATTATGTCACTAAAGTGTCTGACTGCATGTTTGTTGTCATCAAGACAAGCAAATTCATGTTCATTAAAATGATTAAACACTGCTTAATGGACCTTTCAATAATTAAGAAAATAACTACTGAATCATATGATTTGTGTCATTAAGATCTCGTTTACTTCATATTTGAGAAGTTTCATGCAATCCTTTCAAACATAAACTTATTTTAGCAATAAACTGATTGTACCTATGGTGGCCACTGAAATTCTGAAGAAAAAAATCCCTGATGTCTTTCTGATCTTCTTTGACCAGAATGTGATATTTTCCTGATATTGTTTTGTCAAATTGCCATTCTAATTGGTGCATATCGGTGAAAGTGTTGAATTATGTCTTAGATTATATATTTTACTTTTCCTCTGTCTTTGGAATTTTTTCCTATGACTATGGTCACATTTCCTGAATTGTCTGATTTTTCACTATTTTTAAATTCCTTGTTTTTATTTAAAACACTTTCCCTTGTGGTCACTGACAGAATATATATATATATTCTGTCAGTGACCTTACATAATGACCCCGAAGAACGGTGTGAAGTATCAATTGAATATCTGTAGTACAGTATGTGCCGAAACCCGCAGAATTCGCGCTGTCGTGTCGAGCCTTCGATCAATATTCGCGAAGCGACGTCACGAAAGTTCGCGACGATTCGCAAAATATAGCGGGCGGCCCCAGCGCGAGATTTCGCGACGAATATGTCACGAAATGTCGTCGCGATTCGCGGCGATTTTACAGGTATGTGCTTCTGCTCTTTAAAAATTAAGAGTTGTACAGTTTTTACGGTCTTATCGCTACATTCTACATTCTACATTGTGTGTCGCACAGTGTATGTTAAATATAGATACATTAATTTTTTATCTTTGATATTACGGTTAATTAATAAATAATTATATAATAAAGCCCTATTTTTTTTAAAGTATTAATCAAAGAAAACAGTGAAAACGCATATAAAAGTCACAATGAATTAATATAGTGTGTATTTGAGTTTAAGTTTACATTTACAATTCGGACAATAATCATTAAAATCAACTTAAAATTAGAAATCACTGATTGTTCTTTTGTACACTACCAATAATCATCCCTTTTACGAATATGTAACATTTTTCTAATTTCCTTAGTTTGAATTTGATATCCCTTTTATAATAATATTAACTGATGTCCATTTAAATGATCTATTAGTTAATCGTTAATTAATTGTTTCGATTGTTATGTGAATGTGTAATCGGGGTTCTTGTGATGGTTATAAAAACGCATTATTATCTTATTCTTCATTGGCGTGATTATTTCAACCATTCCTTCGTTTAGAATATCCATTCAGATTATTTGTTTACATGTACATATATGTCATCCTCACCCGTGCAACAGCATATTCAATTTTAACGTAATTATAATCATCATAAAGATGCATATCACCGACGTTTTGACACGATATTTTATAATAATCATGTACTTAAGTTATATTGAAGGTGGTTATATACACGTAAATGTCTATAATTATTTGTAACGTTTGATTTATTGTAACATGTATTTATAGAATTTACTTATTATTTACTCATCGGTAAACACAATACATGTAAATACAGATGTAAATCAAACGAAAACGATCACAACGGTTAGTGTAGCCTCTTCTAAAATTGGTGTTTGCTAAAGAAAACATCATTTGTTCTGCAGACTACCGGTTCCCGATGAAGGGTGGGGGTGAATGCGTGTTGACCATAACTACCTTTCAGTGTTTTCACATGTTGTGTATACATGCCACCAATGTGTTATCTGATGTGTCAATTTAGCAAACAAACTGATCGTGGCATCTCAATTGTTTTTTTTTATGTTTATGTATTTTGGGATTTATCATTTTTCTTTTTCTAATAGTCATTTAAAATTCCAGTTCACATTTCGAATGATAATGAAGCTACATATAGCCTACATTTTTTTTTACAACAACAACATTTATTTCAGCCATAAAGCTTACAAAAAAGCTTCTAGCCTACAATAATGAATATATAAATGTGAAATACCGCGGGTTAAGATTGCTGTAATCGTACAAAAATTTATTTACACAATATATCGAATGTAAAGTACTTTCATCGGCAAACAAAGTATGAAGTACAGACATTTTATGTACAAGAAATAGGGATATTAACTATTTACGCGTATTGCTTTATTTTCTAGTAAATGATATTTAAGAGTCGCAATTCTATATAATTTATAGAACACACGCAGCAATTCGAAGTACCATATAATATTAAAAATTGAAAAGAATGTATTGATATTATGATTTTGAAACATTAATCTTTCAATATATATATACAATATATCTGTATACAAATACAAACATTATTAAACAAAAAGGGCATGCACAACTATTTACAATTAGTACAATAATATGCGTGCGTGTTACAATAGCCTACATAAGATAGAAGTACATAGCAATAGTTTATTCAGTCTTTATATCATAATACTATTAGTTTTTTTAATGGCACCGAATAACCAGTTCTCCGTTTATTAAGGCTGTTAACTGGTAATACATTGAATATTCGAGTATTAGCGTACACATCTTTTGCAACAAATGTCACATCTAGATTTGAATGCTTTTGTAGCTAATATAATTAAAAGGAATAAATTCAAATATAAATTCCACAAAGTTTTCTTACACGATTATTTATTCACCGCTAAGTGAAAATATTGCGTACAGGTGTGCATTTTACTAATTAATGTCTAGTCACGATTCGTGGCGGGACAAAATTATTCGCCATGAAAGTTCGCGAACAAGCGCGAATTTTCGTCGCGAGAATTAGCGAAATTTCGTGACATCGCGAGCGAGCGATCTGCGCTTCGCGATTAAATCGTCTCGTCGCATTTCGCGAACTTAGCGGGTTTCGCGTGGCACGTACTGTAGTTACAGAGATCCATATTTTCACGCAAACCTTAACCTGAATATTTCTAAGTACAAAAAGAGGCACAATTCTGCTAAAATGCCGGCCACCGTTATGGGTCTTGGTCAGTAACTATGGAAAGCCGGTTGGGACCCCCGCTAAATTACATTAAAATATATAGTAACTATCGGACTTTCGGAGATTTTCATTTTGCGGAACTTTTATATACCGCGAAAAAACAACTCTAATATTGGCATATAGTAGCCGTCGGAATTTCGGGAATCAACATTTTCCGACGGGCAGAAAGATACTAATTACATAGTAATTTTCGGGAATTTTTTCCGACGGGTAGAATTCAAAATCTAAAAAGCGCGGAACTTTAACATTTTCCGACGGACAGAAAGATACTAATTATCTAGCAATTCTCGGACATTTGTTCCGACGGCTAGAAAGCGGATTATAAAAAGCGCGGAACTTTGCAAATCTTCTGACGGAACAATTGAACGTTTAATACTGCACAAAAAGCGGAATCTAAAAAAGCGCGGAACTTTGCAAATCTTCCGAAAAATTGAGCATTGAACACTGCACAAAAAGTGGGTTGCCATGGGTTACCCGCGAAAATGATTCGATTGGTTCCGATACCTAGAAACAACCAATCAGAAACCCTGACACAAATACATATAGAGAAGCTATATTTAAACATGGTAGACGTCGGTTGTGTACACAGAGTGGAATTAATAAAGGGTAAGTGATTTAAATATATTACTTATTATAGTGTCATTATTGTGAATTTGGTTGGAATTCATTGAGGCAAATTGAGTTTTATTTGCAAAAACATGCACACTTATAACCAAAGGGCAGAGGGAAATTAAATGCGAGAAACGCTTCGCCCAATAACGGTTAGCACGTGCCTAAATTAACTACCCACTAATCCAAATTTTTATACATAGATCTACGCAGAATAATAAGATGTCATTATAAATGTATGGATCAGTGTATGTAGGACCATATTTGTACAAATCATTGTTTACACAAATAGGATCTCATTCTTCACATGTGATGATGTGTGGAAATGATTCTTCACACATCACATTCACAGTCTCATTCTTCACATTTTCTGTCCATTTTGTGATAAGATCTACAGTCTGGTATTTTATATGCAATGAACTCATATTCTTCACATATGAAAATAAGTGTGCCAATTGTCTGAGAGATAATGATGATTTTGATTACAGCAATAAACAAAATCAATTTGAAATGGTAAATGGAATGTCTATTTCCATTATCTAGTATGGTAACTAATGATTCCAAAATAAGTGCTATTTCACATGGATTTGATACTGTGGGCACTAAAATAAAACTAGAAAACCTGATTTTTCATTCTTTTCAGATGCTGTTTCGCAAAGATAGAAGACGCTGACAGCAATATTTACAAAAGCGATGGTATGTTTACTAGGTTAAGGAATGATTGTAATAATTTTATACATGGTTGTTGGGCAAGTGAAATCTTTTTAGCTCGACTATTCACCGAAAAGTTCGAGCTATACTACTCACCCATTCGTCTGCGTCGCCGTAATGCTCCGGTTAAAGTTTGCGTGCAACAAGTGCATATCTCCCTAACTACTATAGATATTGAATTGAAACTTCACACATGTCTTCGGGGTCATTATGTGAGGTCACTGACCAAGGCCGATGACTCTGATCTGCAATTTAGCAGAATTATGCCTCTTTTTGTACTTAGAAATTTCAGATTAGAGTTTGCAAGAAACAACTCAATATCTTTATAACTACTACAGATATTCAATTGAAACATCACACATGTCTTCTGAAGGTCATTATAGAAGATCACTGAACAAGGCCCATAACTCTGGCTTGCAATTTAGCAGAATTATGCCCCTTTTTGTACTTGGAAATTTCAGGTTAAAGTTTGCGTGCAACAACTTCATATGTCTATATCTGTTACAGATATTCAATTAAAACTTCACACATGTTTTCAAGGTCATAATATAAGGTCACTGGCCAAGGCACAAATCTGTGACCAGCATTGTAGCAGAATTATGCCCTTTTTGTAGTGATAAAGGCCAATAACTCTGACAAAAGCGGTTGAATAGTCGAGCGCGCTGTCTGGAGACAGCTCTTGTTTTATTTCTTTATTGAAAAAACCCCATAGTTAAAGAGACAAACTTGTATGTTGCTCAAGAAAAGAAAACACAGTACTGTAGTTAACCAGTAATAAAAATACCATGCACAATTCATTTTGAAAGTGCCCAAAAGTGCAATCGACAATTACTGGACAGATTCTAAAAATGGCCAGGAATGTATGTCAATAATTTATTAGAAAAATCATCCTAAGGTGGACTCCTTTAATTGGAAAGGCTTTTCGGGAGATTGTTGTAATGTAATTTATATGTAAGTTTAATTTGATATGTTAACATTAAATTCTGATGTTATGCACTTGTAAACATCGAGTGTTCTTATTGTAGGACCTGCATGACTGTGTGTTGAAGTGCCCTGTATGACACTTGGCCGCAAGATGAATATCACCTTGGATCCAGTATTAGTAAGCGGATGATGGACATTCATCCCGTGTTACTGGTTAATGAAGAGGTAAGTTCACATTTCTAAACAAACTGATGACACTTGTTTATTGTTCAATACTAGCAACTTGAGTCACAACAGTGTAATAGTATTGGTGTCCACCTTGCGATGAGGGATCATGAGTTTGATCTCTACTTAGGACTCTCAAAAATACATTAGTTCTGGTTCTTCCAAGAAAAAGATTTGCAAGTGTCGCAATAAGTCTCGAGCGTTTACATAGGTTTAAACTAAGTACTAGTCACTTCAATACAATATTTGTAGTTGCTGTTGTAAAAGAATTTGTAAACAGTTCTATTTCACTTGATTATCTGTGACAAATAAATATATAAATTAAAAATCGGCTGCAAAGTGGGACTTCGTCACGCAAGAGTTGATCGCTCTTCACCGTCATTTATTGGCGAAATGGGTTTTGATATAGCTACGTGGAGGTCAAGAATTGGGACATTTTGTCAGTCTATTAAGACAAAACATCGTTTACAACGCTGCAAGTCAAATACGTATCACTGGTTAAACGAACTGTGCTGTTTCTGCTCCTAGCGGCACAGTGCATAGAGATGAATCCAGGGCCTGATCTGCGCGACCGGACACAGCGGCAAAAATCGGTTGCTAAAGGATCAAACCGCGGTGCAGCTTCCGGAAGTGGGAATAATACGACCGCTGCGTTAGACGAGTTAGGAAGCGCGACTAGAGTTCAACCCACTAACGATTTTCAACAGAATATTCATCTCTCACAACAGACCACGCCGCTGGAACGAGACCACTCAGGGATAAGCACTTGGCTATGCAAAGATACCCGACACAGAGAAGACGACGACCGCTCTGTGTTTTCAGAAGCATGTATATCAGATTTTGGGTGTGATACAAGTAATGTAAACGTAGCATCAGTATTATTAGAGATTCGTAAAGATGTAAAAACCATGAGCAGAAAGTTTGATAGCCTTGAACAGACTGTGAGTTCTTTAAAGCAAGAGAACATTGAGATACGGAAGGACAATGTGAAATTGAATAGTTGTATTGAAAATCTGTCACAGCAATTAAACAACTTACAAGAAAAATTATCCGTAAATGAGAAAATACTGGATATGGATATGAAAAAACAAGATATGGCACTGAGGAAAAATAATCTAAAAATATATGGAATGAATTTCAGTGGAAATGAAAATTCTACTCATGCGGAACAAAAAGTACGTGACTTTGCAGTCCAAGAACTAAACTTATCAGATGAAGATGTGCAAATCGAATACTCATATCGCCTTGGAAATAAAAAGGAATGCCCAGTATTAACGCGATTCGCGACAGAGTTGTCGAGGATCTCCCGGAGAGAATTGTCAAGGCGCGCACAGGATTATATCCGTTTCTGCAGCAGTGCATAACAGATCTTATCAGATGAAGATGTGCAAATCGAATACTCATATCGCCTTGGAAATAAAAAGGAATGCCCAGTATTAACGCGATTCGCGACACTCAAGAGTCGAGATGCAGTGTTGAATGCCTTCCGCCAAAAGCGTAAACAAGGTCATGTGAACGGTAGAGTTGTCGAGGATCTCCCGGAGAGAATTGTCAAGGCGCGCACAGGATTATATCCGTTTCTGCAGCAGTGCATAACAGAAGAGAAGTCTGCCCGTTTTAGACACGATAAACTTATTGTTGACGAGGAAACGTACGAGTTCAACTTCGAAACTAAAATGCCTGTTTTGATACGGAAATAGGGGTTAGGCCAACGCCCAGTCGGCAGTGTATATGTAAATATATGTACAGACATCAACATTTGTTCACTAAATGTTCAAGGTTTGAAGAAGTATGACAGTGATGTATTTTTTAAGAATATTTGTAGAACTTTTGACATTATTGGTGTATGTGAATCATGGCAGAGACGCTCAGTAGAATTTGATGACTTTCTTGATGACTATACGTGTTTTTCTAAAATGCGGCCGTGTGAGAAAGGGCGGGGCTCCGGTGGGGTCACAGTCTTTGTGTCAAATAAAATATCAACTCATTTTAAGCAAATATATAATACTTTTGACGACTGTGTTATACTTCATATATCCAGAGATCTAACGTGTCTCTCGCAAGAGCTAATCCTTTGTTATGCATACGTCGCTCAAGAAAAGATCGCCAAATTATGATCATGTCAATGAAAACGGCATTTCTATTCTACAAGAAAAATTACTCACAATCGTCTCAGATTTTCCATCTACGCTGATATTACTGGCGGGAGACTTAAATGCACGTATGTATGATAAATTGGATTATATACCAAACGATGACGTCAGATATATATTTGGTGAAACCGCATACCCAAGTGATACAGTTTGCTTACCACGTAAAAATAAAGACTTGACTTTGAACAGGTTCGGAATCGCGCTAGCTGAACTTTGCTGCATGTTTGATATTCACGCACTCAACGGACGAACAGATGGTGATCAGTACGGAGAATTCACGTGTACCGCTAACGGAGGGAAAAGCGTCGTAGACTGCATATTAACATCAACGCCGCTGTTTAAACATATCAGCAAATTTGAAGTGGGGAACGAGGACTTTTCCGATCATTTTCTCTTAAAGCTGAGACTCACGTTAAATACTATGCATCAAACACTGCAAGACCACTCAAATCTGAAATCCGCATACCACTATAAATAGGACGAGTGTTGTCGTGAATCCTTTGTAGAACAGTTTAACACTTGTTATTGTGACTTCGAAATGTCATTATTGAACTCGAACATTGATGTCAGTTTAAATGCTTTTATGAAAGTCTATGAAAACGCAGGCAGATGTATGAAGAAAAAACGCTCTGGTCCGAAAACCAATTTAAACTTGTTGTGGGATACAGAATGCTCAGATCTTAAATATGAGAAGGTTGGCGCATTACGCAAGTTCCGGATAACAAATGACAGTCAAGATTTCCAACAATATAAAATCAATAGAAATATATTTAAGACCAAATGCACGTCCAAAAAGAACGATTTTCAGCGACTTAAGCGCAGAAAGCTTGTTCAGTTCAAAGACAATCCAAAGGAATTCTGGAGTCAAATTAAAAAGGCAAATGGAAGGCCGAATGATCCCAGCGACTTGATTTCCGGTGATCAATGGTTCGATTATTTTAGCAATCTTCTGGAACACTCAAATGTGATGAATGATAATGATAATGACCATTTGTCAATTATCAAAGGAGATAAATGCTGAATGACTAAGTGAAAATATCACAGAGGAAGAAATTCAACAAAGTATGCAAGGCCTGAAAAGTAACTGTGCGTCTGGGTATGATGGACTGTGCATAGAAATGTTTAATGTCAAGGGAAATCGTATAGCACCCTTTCTGCAAAGTCTTTTCAATAACATATTTGAAACAGGTGTATTTCCAGAAGATTGGTGTAAAAGTGTGATCACTCCTCTGCACAAAATAGATCATGCCTAGAACCAAATAATTATAGGGCAATTTCATTGTCAAGTAGCCTAAGAAAAATATTTATCAATATTTTAACAAAACGACTAACGCACTGGTGTGATGAAAATATGGTTATTGACGAAGCTCAAGCCGGATTTAGGTCAGGGTACTCAACCATCGATAATATCTTTAATTTGCACGCAATAATCCAAAAATATACATCAAAGAAAGGAGGTCGTTTTTATGTTTTTTATGTGGACTACTTAAAGGCATTTGACAGTTGTAACCATGCAAAGATTTGGCAATGTTTGTCGAGAAATAGTATTGAGGGACGGTTTCTGAATATCTTTAAATCTATGTTCAGCCAAATGAAGGCGTGTGTGAAAGTTAAAAACGGCCTGACGGACTTCTTTCATTGCAAAATCGGCACAAAACAGGGCTGTTTGTCGTCACCGATAATATTTTCAATCTTCATGAATGACCTGGTGAATTTCCTAAAATTACAGTCGGATAATCGAATTTTTATATCGCAAGAAACAGACAAATTATTTGTGTTAATGTACGCAGACGATGTCTCCGGGTTAGCAGACACGGCTATACGTCTACAGCGGTTAATAAACAACATCGATAAATTCTGTGAGGACTCAAAATTAAAAATAAATATAGACAAGTCAAAGATTATGGTGTTTAGAAACGGTGGCCCTTTACGCCAATATGTACACTGGACATACAAACATGTGAATGTAGAAGTTGTGTCTTTTTATAAATATCTCGGTGCATATTTCACGCCAAAATTATCATGGACAATGACAAAGGAAACATTGGCGAAGCAAGCTAATAAGGCTTTAGCAAGTGTATACAAATGTCAGAAAGATTATGGATATTTTAACCCAAAAGAAGCTTTAAAACTTTTGATGCAATGATCTTGCCCATTTTATGCTATTCGGCGGACATATGGGGTTTCCAGTACGCAGAGTGCATTGAACGAGTGCATGAGAACTATTGTAAACGTCTCTGTGGCCTGAACAGATCAGTGGCAAACTTATTTGCGCTCAGTAAATGTGGCCGTGTACCCATATCTGTGACCTACATGTTCAAACGTATTTCTTACTGGGTTAAAATTTTGCAAATGCCACCAAACAGATACCCAAGGCAACTCTATCTAGTATTACGGAATCATGACACATCGGGTAGAACCAACTGGGCAACGAAGGTTAAAAGTCTATTATTTGAAAACGGGTTTGGCTACGCATGGATTTCAAATGAGGTCGGAGACAAAACAATGTTCCTGAAATCATTTAAAACGAGACTTGAAGAATGTGCCTTGCAAAAACTCCAAGCTTATATAAACACATCCCCAAAGGCAGTGTACTACAGAGACTTCAAAACTTTATTAAATGTAGAACGATATTTATCAATTGAATTACCGTTTGTGCTCAAAAAGTGCCTTGCAAATTTTCGCTGTTCCGGGTATCAGCTAATGGTAGAAAAAGGACGACACTTGGATATAAGCCGTGAATTTAGATACTGTATGTATTGTGTACTCTCGCAACAAGTTTATACAGTAGAAGACGAATATCATATGTTTATGTTGTGTCCATTGTAAAATGGGTTAAGACAGACGATTTTTATTCCTCAGTGGCTTAATCATCCAAAAGGTATATATCTGTTTAATACGATCTTATCAGACAGTAACGACAAACATATATTATTGGTTGCAAAATATTTATTTCAATGTGACAAGTTAAGAGAGGAATTCATGAAAACTCAGAGCACTGCTTTTGTAAATACTCATTTTGTTAGTATGAATCCTTTGTAAATATACATTTATCATAGTTATTGCCATATATATCTTTATTATATCCATACACTATTATATTATTATAACAGTATCAACTGTTTGTGTTCATCTACAACCTATATTTAGAATGTAACAGTTTTGTAATGTTCATTAATAATGTTCTTTTACCACTTAAACTTGTATACTGTTATAATTACAATGCTGTACTGTGGGCCGGTGGCCTTAAATTGCAGAATAAAAATATTGTATTGTATTGTATTGTATTTTAGCATGCTTCAACAATTATATGCTACAGCATTGAAAAATAATTGACTTGTGATAACTGACACAGTTGTTGCGATTTCTAGAAATACAATGTAGGTTATGTGTTGTATATTACAAAAAAAATAACGGATGTAATGAAAATGTTCAGTATTGATTGTGTACTTTGTTTTGTGTTTTTCAGACCCACGATGATCGATCTTCTTGTTAAATTGTTTAACATGCAAGGACACATTATTATCTTTGAAGATTTGTTAGCCATCTGTGAACATTGTTAGACATTGAAGAGCATTGTGTTGCAGTTTCTTTAAAGAGACACTATATGTATACATGTGTGTTTTACTTTTGCATGCAAAATCAGCTTGTTGGTGTTGTGAACTCCCATGTGTATGAACACGCATATTTAATTACTCTCACTTTATGACAAAACTGATATAGTTATTGCCTGGATTTCATTTAAAAAAATGTTTATGTGTGCCTTCAAGCACATTTAATCTGTTCTAAACATAATTTTGTTAATTTTATTTCGATTCACTCGTTTTAAGAGTCAATTCTGTAATGTTTCTTATTAGTGGATCCGTTTTAAGCTCCATATTTCTCATAATATTCAAAATTTCTTTTAAAATTTAGACTATTCACTTGTCTGATGTGCAAATAATTTTGAACTAGAGTATTTACATTTGTGTGAAAATGTAATATTGTAATCATATTGTTATTGATATTCTGGTCAAAATTACTTTAATAAATATTATGATAGTATCGACTGTGTTGCTTCACAATATACGCGAACTAATTCCTAAATATGACAAGTGTCCAACCACACAAAAAAGCTTCGTGAGAACAAAGTTTCGTACCCTGTTTTACATGAAACAATCTCATTAAAGGTGCATGCTACACAGTCGAGATGCTGAATTTAACAGATTGTTTTCTCTGCAAATTATTTCAGAAGACTGTTTCTTGGTGTTTGCACATCATATAATTACGAGAACTGGACTAATTGCTCAGTAAACAAGATAATAATAAACAAGAGCTGTTTGTAAAACAGGCATGCCTCTTTGGGTCCAAAACAGCCTCTGTAGAAAATTGCAAGGATGAAAGTAAAATGAAACAATTTTTTGTCAACTTTTGGTCAGTTTGACCAAATGACAAAACAATCAATAGGGATCTACTTGTAGTCACATACCCACTTATCTACGAAATTTTACAAACCCATGCCAAAGGGTTCCATGGACAATGTTTTGCAACTATTGGTCAATTTGACATTTGACTCAATGACTCCATTATTAACAGGGATCCTTTACTAGTCATGACAAACCTAACTACCAAGTTTGACGAGCCTAGGCTCAAGGGCTCTAAAGTTATGGCCTGGACAAGCTTTTATTGAACTAAGAATTATTGGGCGTTTTCTTCAATCATATTTGATAGTCACGGGGCTTTCATTAACTTTTGAAAACTGGAAGTTTGAACTTCCTGGCCTCTAATTTTGCAAGTTTTGCTCATAATATTTGGAAGTTTTGCCAGTATTGTGCTACAGAAGTCCTGAGCACTTCCGAAATGCATATATTAAGTATAAAATTCAAGGGTTTTTAAGGCCAGATCTTTTTCATCAAGTGCTTATATGACAATTTATTCAGTGAAAGAGGTATACATTTAGAAAGATTTCTAAATTTTTTCTACCTTGTTTATCCTTACATGATGGAAATTCCTTGGCTGCAATTTGGAAGTTCTGCAACGTCCATGGCTGCAATTTTGGAAGTTCTGTGACAAAAACTGGGAGTAAATTACTCCCAAACTTCCCTTAATGGAAACCCTGTAGTCAGTTTGACATTGACATTTCACCCAAGGATCCAAAGCTTGAAGAACCTAGACCAAAGGGTTGTGAAGTTATTGCCTGGACAAGTTTTAACAATTAGTAGGCATTCTTTGTTAAGCTTTTGGTCAGTTTGACCCACAGACTCCAAAATAAATAGGGATCCTCGACTAATCATAACCAACCTAGCAACCAAGTTTCGAGAACCCTGGCCTAAGTGTTTTGTAGTTATGGCTCAGACATTGTTTTGTCTACTGACATACAGACGGACACACGGACCGACATTGCAAAATAATATACCCCTGCTTTTCAAAGGAGAGCATAATTAATAATAACGACATCTTAATAGATATGTTTATGTTTATTGACAAACGACAACTGTTATAAGAATGTTCATTCACTTAAAAGTGTGTGCAGAGTATTATCAAGTAATAATTGTGCCAGGGCCCATATCGCTAAAGCTCCTTAGTTTAAAGTTGAGTTATATTCCTAAAACCTGCATTCAAATCCATAAGTTTATGTCTGTTTCATTAAACTTTGCTATGACATTTATTTTTGTAAGGAACTAGGAAATTATATAGGAAAGTACCAATTTCAAATTGAAAATACTTATTTTGAAACATAAATTTTACGTTTTACTAATTTCGGTTAAAATTCTTCGTAGGATCTGTATTGAAATGGATACAGAACGGTGGAAGAAACAATTCGTACATTAACAAACTTAAAGTTCTTTGTTTCCAGTTTCTAACAAACTGTGCAGGTTAATAGATTTTGGCCAATTAATTAACCACTTGGCCAGTCTAATTTCTATATTTATCCCTAAATTATTTACTTTATGTAAGTGCCCCACGTGTTGTCAACAATTTTAACGAAAACAACACAAACACTCCAAATTATTCATCGTTTAGCATTGCAAACTCTTTATAATTTTATCGATTTCAACTGATGATTACTCATAAAAAAACGCTATTTACAGTATATTTTTATGTCCAAAGTGTAATTTCGCTCCTTATATACACTGTTCTTTTATATTTGGAATCTGTAACAAAAAGTTTAAAAAAATGTCAATTACCAATCTGTGAACAGGCCCCTTTAACAACTTAGTTTAGAACTACATAGAACAATATATCTATATAGCTGCTTTTTCTTAAATTAACATTTTTTGTAAATGTAATGTGTCTTAAATCGAAATTTAATCAAAACAATCAAATCAAAAACAAATCAAAACAACAACAACATTATTCTCATTGATATACATGGTATAGTCGATATAGTCGATATATATACATAAGTTGAAGTGCACACATTTCATTAATATGAAAGTAAAAATATAATACATAGACAACTGTATATATTTGGTCAAAAACAATATGGAAGGTAATAAATACATTAAACAACAAACTACAAGTTGGTACATTATTGATGTCAAGGTGAAATTGGTTGCATATGAAACAAACGTAACAAAAACCGTCAAAAGAAATTAAGTAAATTCTATTTAATAGAACTCGTATAAGAAATAGATTGGATTACAACTAGAAAAAGTATATTTCGCACATATAATGCAGTAAATGTCATTCTAAAATATTCTCTCGTATTACATGTGCACATCTATACATAATTGTCTTGCGTAGTATGTCTTCTTCATAAGCTCTAATAATTTCATCTTATTAAGAACATGTTCTGACAATAGTAGTTCATCATTGTGACAGTAATTTCTTTATTGAACCCTGTTGTAAGTTTATCATTATTACTGCTGCACAAGTTATTGACGGCTGGAAAATTTGGTTATTGATATTAAGAAGGACCTATACAAGAGGGCTGGGCCTAATGGACCTCGGTCGCTCACCTGAGTTTAATAAATAATACTTGATAAACATTTTAAAAATTTAAAAGCATGTTCATACATGTTTAAAGGAAAATGTTAGACCACTGACAACCATGTTTTAGCAATACAAATTATTTGAAAGGAATTTTGTAGACAGTCACCCAACAAACTGTTCAGTGAAATATTTTTGAATTGCAAAAAGTTTTTCAAGTTTTCAATATAGCCATTTAAGGAAATCTGTTACAGCCCAGGCCGCCATGTCAAAATAATTTGAAGGAATGTTGTAGAGGGTCATGCATGGAACATTAATTACCTTGAAATCCAGTCAGCACTTACAAAAAATATCAAGTTAATAGGCTACATGCTTTTGAAGATACGAAGGAAAAACATGAAAATGTGGACAGAAGGACGGACAGACACGGTAAATTACTATAGGGTACCCCCAAAACTTGTGGGGCCCCAATTGAAATGTGTTAAATGCTGTAGCGAAGGCAACTCATGTCTTGAATAATGGATCCAGTCAGTTGAATATGTCCATCTAAGGTGCAGAAGTCATTCAAGTTTGCACATTTTGAAGTAGAAGCATCCACAACATACTCTGACACTGGTGTTACTGTAGCATAGTTGTTGTGCTGAAATAATCATCAAGAAGGAAAATACATAGCTTACTTGTATTAGGAATAATATTTAAGATGAATCGTGATCTTTATTGCCTCACCACTGTAATGAACATCTTCAATATTTGCTTTTTACAAGGTAAGTATTTGAAAGAATTTTTTTTCATGTAAACAAGGACTAAGCTAAATATACAGTTTAACAACCAATACAGTCCTTAGCATGGACCAGGCATAATTTCCTCATGCAGTAATAACATAAATATGCATACTCCAAAACAACAACCTTAAATCTATTAAAATTTCTACACATGAATAATTTATCATAATCTGTTAGCCTGATGTACATTCTGTCAACAGTCAAGACATCTTTGTTGGAATATATTTGTCAACATTATGTCACTAAAGTGTCTGAATGTTTGTTGTCATCAAGACAAGCAAATTCATGTTCATTAAAATGATTAAACACTGCTTAATGGACCTTTAAATAATACAGAAAATAACTACTGAATCATATGATTTATGTCAGTAAGATCTTGTTTACTTCCTATTTGAGAAAGTTCATGCAATGCTTTCAGACATGAATTATTTTAGAAATAAACTCATTGTACACATGGTGGCCACTGAAATTCTGAAGAACAAAATCCCTGTCTTCCTGATTTTCTTTGACCAGAATGTGATTTTTTCCTGATATTTTTTGTCAAATTGCCATTCTAATTTGTGCATATCGGTGACAGTGTTGAATTATGTCTTAGATTTTATATTTCACTTTTCATCTGTCTTTGGAATTTTTTCCTATGACTATGGTCACATTTCCTGAATTTTCTGATTTTTCACAATTTTTAAATTCCTTGTTTTTTATACACTTTCCAGTGGCCACCTTGGAATAATAGAACAAATCTATGAATGAAGCTAGTCAGGAAAAAGGTCTCTTGAATCAAGCCATGAACATCATATATAATGATTGTATTGCACATAATAAAATCATTTCATAGTTTTATGAATGAACTAACCAGTACACTTGAATAATGTTAACAGATGTCTGCAAATAACAAGAATTGTCTCAGATCAACATGCTTGAAAATTCATTCCGCTTTGATAATATATATATTCTGTCAGTGACCTTACATAATGACCCGGAATACCTTTGTGAAGTATCAACTGATTATCTTTAGTAGCTACAGAGATACGTATTTGCACGCAAACCTTAACCTGAATATTTCTAAGTACAAAAAGAGGCATAATTCTGCTAAAATAGTGGCCACATTTATGGGCCTTGGCCAGTAAGCTTGTATTAATACCCTGAAGACACTTGTGAAGCTTCAGTTGAATATGTGCAGTAGTTACAACGATATTTACTTGCACGCAAATCTTAACCTCAATTTTCTCTTGCACACGAACCTTAACCTGACTTTTCTAAGGACAAAAGGGGTATTATTCTGCTAAAATGCTGGTCACAGTTATGGGCCTTGGCCAGTGACCGTATATAATGACCCTGAACACGTGTGTGAAGTTTTAATTGAATATCTGTAGAAGATATGGAGTTGATACATGCAAACGTAAACCTGAAGTTGTTGAAGTACACAAAGGGGCATAATTCTGCTAAATTGAGGTAACAGTTGTAGACCTTGGTCTTTGACCGAACAAAATGACCCCGAAGACATATGTGAAGTTTCAATTAAATATCTGTAGTAGTTACAGACATATATACTTGTTGCACCTTAACTAGAACATTACGCCGACGCTGACGAACGGGTAAGAAGTATAGCTCGGACTATTCGATAAAGAATGAAATATAATTAACCTTGGAAATGTACTGCCTCCTTCTTTGACATCTTTTTGCACTTCTTATCACTTCACCCAATCCAGTATGCTCATAGTGTCACTGCAATAAACATATTTATTTTAAACATCTGATAACTATAAAATCTTGCACAATCAAGTTTATTCTAAATGTACAACATTTATCTAACTGAAAGTCTAAGTAATTTAAAAATTTGCATTTATTCTTTTTTTTTACTCGACAAAGATGTGCCAGTATTACTAAGGGTTCACAAATTAAACTTTCAATTTGTTGTTTCAGCATTGTTTCTTACATGAGGCGTTTAAATTATATACAAGTACATCTCTATATGAATGAAATCACAATACATCAATTTAGATATTGTTATAATTTTTTATAGATAATTTAATAAACCTGTAGTTGTGTTTTTCTCTTAGCAAGCATGTTTTATGATCTTCTGCTGACCAAGACTGTGATAATGTTGTTTTATCTGTTCTGTTTCTGTTCAAAGAAGCACAATGTTAATTTATATCAACAAATAATGTCTTAAAGATGAAATAAGTATCTCAGGTTGATACCTCATGATTTAAAAATACTTTAGTACTGCGTAAAACATATTTTTGTTTCAGGTTACATGGCCAATTAAACTAGGGTAGGTAAGTATGTAGGTTTTTTTTATATTTAATAAATGGTCAACTTAAAGATTCTAAAACTGAATGAATATTCAAAACACTGCAGTAATATAGTTAAACAAGTAGATGCTATCAAAACAAAACACTAATTAAACCACACAAAAAATATTTAGTTATTTTAAAAAAAAAGAAAAGAAATATCTGACAAACTCAATAAAATGTTCTAGGGTCAAGGCATTTTTATGGTAGGTTGGGTAAACTGAAACCAATTTTTTTATGCCTAACAAGAATACTCAAGTTCTACTGGTAAAGTAATTCAGTTGTGGTTGTTAAGTGTGTGTTTTTAGAGTATTATGCTAAGGGTCTCATTTGTAATGACCAAACGTTAGCGTATTTTTTCAAATTGCAAAGGTATCCTTGTTACCAAATACAAAAAAAATCACAATAACATTTCATCACTAGTAAGAATCTTCTTTATTGTAAGTTGAAAGCAAAAATGGTAATCATTTAATATTTAACAGACATGAACATAAATCTGTGATGGTATGGACTTGGTAACTATGGAGGACTAATTGTGTAGTGACCAGGTAAGCTCTGTCGGAAGAGCACTTGCCGGGTCTCGGGTTTGAGTCCTGGACTGGCTGTGTGACATTTGTTACCCAACAAGGGGTAGTGCCAATACCAATGCCTCTGATACGACGCAGATTGAACCAAGTAAATCTCCAAATTTCAATATAAAATCCCTTTTAAGAAGAGGAAAGTGTTTCCGTACTAAGATAAAATATATTCAAGGGGGCACTCACCTTTTAACCGAGTGTCTTGCTCAAGCCACAAACTGGCATCCTAATTTCCTCTCCCTGTGACAGAATCACTGAAAAGTCGAATAATGATCAAATATAATTAAATCTTAAGTGCGTGTTATCATTATGACTTTAGAGTTTAAATTAAGACAAACAATGTCCGGAAAACACTCGCGTCCGAAAAGTACTCGTCCGTACTCCTCCTCAGTATATTCGCATATAACGTTGGAGTGGCGTAAAAATAAAAGCTTGTGTAACGTACATATATATTGAAATTAATATATTTCGAATAACCAAATAATAAC
Source organism: Congeria kusceri (assembly GCA_027627225.1). Lineage (NCBI taxonomy): Eukaryota > Metazoa > Mollusca > Bivalvia > Myida > Dreissenidae > Congeria > Congeria kusceri. The sequence continues at coordinate 66,324,078 of CM051028.1, forward strand.
AAAGTTGTTTATAAGATATACTAACGTAAAAACCTCGTGACTTGTTTATTCTACTTACTTGTTGTTGTTGTTGCAGTAAATAAGCTGGATGAGACACTATTCCTGATTGGTCAGTTATAAGTATCGGAACCAATCAAATCATTTTCGCGGGTAACCCATGGCAACCCGCTTTTTGTGAAGTATTTCTTGTGTTATATTTTCCGTCGGAAGATTTGCAATGTTCCGCGCTTTTTAGCTTCCGCTTGTTGTGCAGTGTTTTATTGCGCAATTTTTCCGTCGGAAGAATTGCAAAGTTCCGCGCTTTTTAGATTATGCTTTCTAGCCGTTGGAACAAATGTCACGAAAAATGCTATTTGAATTAGTATATTTCTGTCCGAAAAAGTTAAAAGTTCCGCGATTTTTAGATTCCGAATTCTACCCGTCGGAACAAATGTCCCGAAAATTGTTAATTAATGAGTATCTTTCTGTCCGTCGGAAAATGTTGATTCCTGAAATTCCGACGGCTGCTATATGCTTATATTAGCGTTGTTTTTTCGCGGAATAGGAAAGTTCCGCAAAATGAACATTTCCGAAAGTCCGATAGTTACCATATATTTTAACGTAATTTAGCGGGGGTCCCAACCGGCTTTCCATAATAACCTTATATTATTACCCTGAAGACATGTGTGAAGTTTCAGCTGAATATCTCTAGTAGTTACAACGAAATTTACTTGCACGCAAACCTTAACCTGAATTTTTGTCTTGCACGCAAACCTTAACCTAACCTGACTTTTCTAAGTACAAAAGGGGTATTATTCTTCTAAAATGATTGTCACAGTTATGGGCCTTGGCCAGTGACCGTATTTAATGACATTGAACACATGTGTGAAGTTTTAATTGAATATCTGTAGTAGATATGGAGATATGGAGTTAGTACATGTAAACTTAAACGTGAATGTTCTAAGTACACAAAGGGGCATACTTTTGCTAAATTGCAGGTAATAGTTATGGACCTTGGTATATGACCAAACAAAATGACCCCGAAGACATGTGTGAAGTTTCAATTAAATATCTGCAATAGTTACAGACATATATACTTGCTGCATGCAAACCTTAACCAGAACATTACGCAGACGCTGACGAACGGACGAAAAGTATAGCTCGGACTATTCGATAAATTAGACTGAAATATAATTAACCTTGGAAATGTACTGCCACCTGCTTTGACATCTTTTTGCTCTTCTTATCACTTCACCACATCCAGTTTGCTCATAGTGTCACTGCAATAAACATGTTTATTTTAAACATTTGATTACTATAAAATCTTGCACAATCACGTTTATTTTATTTGTACAACATTTTTCTAACTGAAAGTTTAAGTAATTTGAAAATGTGCATTTATTTCTGAGTTAATGTTCTTTACTCGACAAAGATGTGCCAGTCAACGATGTGCCAGTATTACTAAGGGTTCACATATTAAACTTTCAATTTTTACTATAAAAGTCAACAGCACATTCCTACAATAGCAATGAGTAAACAACTGTGATCAAAATTATTGTAATATCTCATTTTCAGAGCATAAAAATCAAACCTGTAGTTGTGTTGTTCTCTTAGCAAGCATGTTTTATGATCTTCTGCTGACCAAGACTGTGATAATGTTCTGTTTCTATTGAAAGAAGTACAATGTTAATTTATATGAACAAATAATGTTTTGTTTCAGGTTAGTTTAAACAAATATATTGCCCAATATATACAGATACAGTAATATATGGAGAACACAATACAATACAACATGTGTTTTGAGGCAACAGAATCAAGACGAAAGCTTTAAGCTTATAAAGTCTGTTTCAGGTAACATGACCAAACAAACTTGGGTAGGTAAGTACCATAGGGATTTTTTTATTTAATAAATAGTCAACTTAAAGATTTTAAAACTGAATCAATATTCAAAAGACTGCAGTAATACAGTTAAACAAGTAGACGCTATGAAAACAAAACAATAATTAAACTACACAAAAAAAACAACATTTAGTTATGAAAAAACTATAAAGCAAAATATCTGACAAAGTGAATAAAATGTTCTAGGGTCAGGGCATTTTCAGGGTAGGGCGGATAACCTGAAACCCTTTTTTATGCCTAACAAGACTTATTGTGTAGTGACCCTTTAAGCTCAGTCGGAAGAGCACTTGCCGGGTCTCGGGTTTGAGTCGTGGACTGGTTGTACAATTTTGCTCACCCTGTGAGTGTAATTTTTGTTACCCATCAATACTTATGCCTCTGATACAACGCAGATTGTAACAAGTAAATCTTCAAATTTCAATTTCAATCCCTTTTAAGTAGGGGAAAGTGTTGCCGTACGAAGGTAAAATATATTCAAGGTAGCACTCACCTTTTAACTGAGTCTCTTGCTCAAGCCACGAACTGGCATCATAATTTCCTCTCTCTGTGACAGAATCACTGGAAAGTCGATTAATAATCAAATATAATTAAATCTAAAGTGCTTGTTATCATTATGACTTTAAAGTTTAAATTAAAACAATATACAGTCCGAAATATACACGTCTGTACACCTCCTCAGTATAATCGCATATAACGTTGGAGTGGAATAAAAATAAAAGCACGTGTAACGTACATATATTTCAATTAATATATTGTCAAATAACAAAATTAAATAACTAAGTTATTTATAATATTTACTAACGTAAAAACCTCGTGACTTGTTGATTCTACTTACATGTTGTTGTTGTTGTTGTTGTAGTCTATTAGCTGGTTGAGACACCATTCTTGATTGGTCAGTTCTAAGTATCGGAACCAATCAAATCATTTTCGTGGGTAACCCATGGCAACCCGTTTTTTGTGCAGTATTTAATGTGTTATATTTTCCGTCGGAAGCTTTGCAAAGTTCCGCGCTTTTTAGATTCCAATTTTTGTGCAGTGTTTAAATGCTCAATTGTTCCGTCGGAAGATTTGCAAAATTCCGCGCTTTTTAGATTCCGCTTTCTAGCCGTCGGAACAATTGTCCCGAAAATTGCTATAAACTTATTGGTAGATCTATCGTTATGTCAGTCGGATATTGTAAATGTCCGCGCTTTTTAGATTTTGAATTCTACCCGTCGGAACAAATGTCTCGAAAATTACTATTTAATGTGTATCTTCTCACCGTCGGAAAATGTTGATTCCCAAATTTCCAACGGCTACTATATGCCTATATTAGCGTTGTTTTTCGCGGAATATGAATGTTCCGAAAAATGAAAATCTCCGAAAGTCGGCTTTCCATAGATTAGTATCTTTCTGCCCGTCGGAAAATGTTAAAGTTACGCGCTTTTTTATATTACGAAAATCTACCCGTCGAAACAAATTTCCCGAAAATTACTACTTAGTAGGCATTTAATATCTTTCTGCCCGTCGACAAATGATGATTCCAGAAATTCCGATGGCTACTATATACTTAAATTATAGCGTTTTTATGCGGAATATGAATGTTCCGAAACAATGAAAATCTCCAAAATTCCGATATTTACTATATATTTTAATGTAATTTAGCGTGGGTTCCGAGCGGCTTTCCAGAGGTTTGCAACTTAAATTTTGTAGATTGGAAGGTACTGAAAAATTCCACCACCATCTAGCCCAAACTTCTTCAGCCGCGTCTAATTAGGAATAAAAAATGTGTTTGTTTTAGGTTTCATGACCAACAAAATTAGGGTAGTAATAATTATTATTATTTAGTAAATGGTTGACTTGAAGATTCTAAAACTGAATTAGTATTAAAAACATACCTGTAATATCCTTAAACATTGTTTTGAAGTAGATTCTATCAAAACTAAACACGTATTTAACCAAAAAAGAATTTAATTATTGAAAAAAACAAAACAATATCTGATAAGCCCTATCAAATGTTGTAGGGTCGTGGAATTTTTTTAGGGTAGGTCGGGTTATCTGAAACAAATATATGTTTACGCCTTACATAGTACTGTACATTAGTATACAATAGGCGTTGCAGCTTTAGTGAAGTGTCAAACTTCACAAACCATACTACTTCAACTCAACGCTTTAGATACAATACTTATCGAAATTAAACCCCATTCATTTCAGTTTAATTGCTCGTAGAAGGAGCATGATCTCGCTTGATGCCCAGCTTTGGAAGAATAAAACGAGAAAGCCTCGCTTTCTATCAACATGCTACTTTTATCTCGTGCCGCCTGTAAAGTCGAGGCATTGTCAACACCATTACTGTGAGATTGTGTGCCTTAGTGTGTCGCAAGCACTCACTTGGTGGATGGACTGATCGATATATTGGCGATCGAACTGACTGATTGAAACAACCGTGGACATTGAAACGCATCTTCTCTTTCGCATATCTATTAATATATTGTTGTTTCTACGAATATTATCTGTAGTGTCACCGAAAATTGCCGTAAAGAAATTGTCCGAGAAATCAAACGGTCTGTCAGCTCCATATATGTGTGTACATGTACGTTGACGTTGAATCAACTGTGCTCGTCTTGGACTTTAATTCGAAAAATTAGATGTTTCCCTCAAGGTGAGTAAATGTTTATATTTATTAATAAACACCGAAACAAGTCCTTGTGACCCAAATGTTACCCCTCATTATTGTGTGGTTTGTAACGGAAAGGGTCAGCAGGTAGTGTCCATTACTAACGTGCTTTTTTCATTTTCTTTCATGCACTGGTGCTTTACGGACTATATAGTATAATACTACAATGGCACTATAATAGACGAAGAAATCTTGTAGTTTTTTACAAAAATTGCGCGAATGCAAAATAAAAATGATTATCAGTTAAAATTGATGGCCTTCATTTGATTGGTTATATAGCTCTATTCTATGCATGTGTTGCATATTCAGTTTTGACATTGAGCAGCATTATTTGAACCAAGGTAAGAAAGTCGTGACTACAGTATACATCATGTTCACTTTTTTCCATAAATGCCCAATAAAGTGATGTAAACTTTAATACCTTGGTCGAAATATTCAAAACAATAGTCAACAAAAGAAAAATAACTTTATATTAACAGCCACGAAATTAATCTAAATACTTGTGGTTGAATTAAGAAATAATTTTCGCATTATCGTTGTTTATTGGCCAATAGACAACGATTTGGAGTTCTGATACGTAGGAATTAACCCACGAGGGCGTTAGCCCGAGTTGTTCAATAGCGATGCATCAGGACGACAGATAAACAACGATAATGCGAACAATATTTCGATTCTAACATGATTTGACATACTTTTGCAAATGTAATTGTAACTACTTTTACTATACTCACCTCAGAATCGGGACTTCTTTTTGCGTTGTTTATTGGGTAGTATAACAACGATAATTGTGTTCTTTGTCTATAGAAAAAATAGCGAGTATCATGTTAGAATAGTTGATGAGTCATTAGAGCCTACAGTGTACAAGACAAGCTACGTAGTAACTCAAACAGTATAATACTACATGTATATATAATAATAATCTGGGACAATAAAACGCTTGAATACAAATACACAAAAATCAATGTGATCGACTATATATTTTTAACAAAATCAATAACTACAACACAGAATTAGCACACGCGATAAACAAGCGCTCTTAATTACATGCATCATGAACACGGAACATATTTTAATTATATATTCATAAACTTTAACATCATACACGTTGGGTATACATGTCTTTCATGTTAGTAAATGGGTAATTTTCTTTTTGAACACATGAAACTCTCAGCTAATACTTCAGCCAAAAATTTCCCATGATTTGCAAAACTTAAACAAATCATAATTAAATGTGGTATGATGAATGTCTCGGATATACAGGAAGAACTTAATGATAAATGGTTAAAACACACAATAAAACAAAAACTTCCTTACAGAATGGTATTCTCTAACCGAAAACTCTTCCAGCAGTTCGTTTTATAAATTAATTAAACCCACTTTTGGACTTGAAAATTATTTGACAAAACTACCGACATCTCTTTTGCATTACATGTCAAAATTTCGTGCAAGATATCACAGACTACCACTTAAAGTCGGAAATCGGCACGGCATCCCGCTGAACGAAAGATACTGTAACTTTTGTGAAAATAAATTTGGTGACGAGTACCATTATTATTTGAATTTGTCGATGAGCGCCATGCATATTTAAAACGTTACTACGTTTGAAAAAACTGTGTAATACCTATGTAATTGATTTAACTAACGCCAAATGTTTCAATATGTGACGTTTAAAAACAGTTGATCGATCAATCAAGTACGTTGTGTATAACTGTATATGGTATTTTTTTTCATTGCATTATAATTGTTTAAGTAACACTGACCAGTATGGTTGTTCTTACTGGATTCGGGATTTTCAAATCACGTGTAAAACATTTTTGAATAAGTATAAAGAGAAGAAACTTATTTTAATAATTTCACTACATACCTTCTGAATAATTGTGTGTACTGGCAGTTTTATCAACCAAAGTAAGCTATTATAACCGGTGAACATTTTAAATAACCTTGTATAAATATATCCATAAACGTATTAATGTGTCTATTTCGTTCAAGGAATGACAGCTGTTTGAGTAATGTTAGTATATATATGTCCGACTGTGACTCTTCACAGCAGCTTATCAACACAAATTTAATGGTCAAACATACCGGTTATGTATTATATTTTGGTAATATTACAAAAGATAATTATTTGTTATTATTAATAATATAACAAACTTATATGTGTGTGCTATAATAAATGATCATACTAATTACATCACTGTATATGTACGCTATGTATGACTCTCCTTGTGACTAACATGCACTGCTAACATTGAAATCGTTAATCGTTCAATAACTTTTAAATTTATAGAGAGCCTCTTATTGTAAGTATCTTTGTAATCCTCAATTTGTTCATGTTTTGCATGAAATTGAGATAATAAATGTACTGACTTGACTTGAGCCACGGGAATGGTTTGCGTTTATAAGGCCATTTACTTGTGAATGATAATGGCGTTCGACAAGGGGTTAATCTCGTGCCATTTGTGTTTTCTAATGTAAGTGTGTAGATAACCGTATATTTGTGTTATCAAATGGTAACAGATGAGGATGTGAAGCGTGTAGATAGATGGCCGCATATGTGTGTAATCAAGTGGTAAAAGATGATATGAAGTGTGTAGATTACCGCATATTTGTGTTATCAAATGGTAACAGATGACGATGTGAAGTGTCACCGTGAGTGTGTAGATAGATGACCGCATATGTGCGTAATCAAATGTTAAAAGATGATTTGGAGTGTGTAGATGACCGCATATTTGTGTTATTAAATGATAAAAAATATAACGAAAATGACGTGAAATCTTCATATAAATGACCGAATCATGATTTGTGTAATCAAACGTTAACCGATGGTGAAGAGAGTAGATAATTGCCCGTATATTTGTGTTATCAAATGCTAACATCTTATAATTTAAAGTGTGTAGATGACCGCATAATTATTCAGTTGTCGTTGTTGTCCTGCACACGTTGTAGTGTTGTGAATATGATTGTACTCGTATTTCAAGTCATTGCTCCATCGGCCCATGAAAACGAATTATTATTGCGTTAAAACGTAATATTATTTCGTAATAACGAGATGTATAAAACGCAAAAGAGCATATAGTGTTGAATGTAACTATTAAAAGGTAATATTATTTCGTAAAAACGAGATGTATTAAAACGCAAAAAAGCATATAATGCTCTATGTAACTATTAAAACGTAATATTATTTCGTAATAACGAGATGTATTACAACGCAAAAAAAGCACATATTGTTCAATGTAACTACTAAAACGTAATATTATTTCGTAATAACTATATGTATTAAAACGCAAAAAAGCACATATTGTTCAATGTAACTATTGTGCTCTGTTTACGACTGTGTGAAAGAGGCTTGGTAACATTTGCTTCAAACTTATATTCGTCTTTTATATATATTTAAACAATAAAAACAGTGACTAGAGAAAACAAAATAACAAAAGACATTACGTTACTTTGAAAGACAACACATTCGATTTAAAATATGGAAATTATGTACATTGGCATGTTAAAAAGAAAACAGGTGCACACTGAAGTGAATACAAGAAAAATACACGTAGATGAATTTAATATTCGTGTAACACTAATTTTCCTGGATTTTTCGTGCTCAGAATGATGCAGGAAAAAAGGAATTCTTAATCCCGGAGGCCATTAATGCACGGAAATATATTTTATGCATTTTGAAATCCACGAATTTTAAGCTCCCATAAAATTGTAGTTTTTCTAAAAACCCGATTAATGTCGTTCGCAAATTCCCACAATAAATCGACAATGTACAGCTCAGTCGTCAGAAGACGCACAACAACAAAAGCTCTCAGAAATTATATTACAAACCAATGATATGTTTAAAACAGTAATGAATTATAGTCATAATAGAAACATGTCGGACTATTGAATATGAAAACTTCTGTATGTACATGTATAGATTCGCTCATTACTTTGTACAGCTCGCTGTGACCCACGCCTGTTGATGTATGTGGCCTATATGGCGTATTGTGCCACGGAGCCGGTGCCCGTTGTCTTCTTGTCTAGCCCGTACAGGTCGCTATGCCCCATGCGTGGCGCTATATATGGCTGATAGGATATTGCGTCATGGAGCCGGTGCCTGATGTCTTCTTTTCTAGCCCGACCAGGTCGCTGGGCCCAGCGTTGTACAGGTTATACATGGAGGTACCGCTCATGTAGCTGTCCGTCTCCCCGGGCAGTTTCCACTCGTTCGTGTCGGGGGACTTGGTAGGCTTCTTGGTGGCATCCATTAGCCAGTAGGTCACCATCTCTCCTTTACCCTGTGTTGGGTAAAAACAATATTTGTAATGTACATTGTATACAACCTGTGTTGGGTAATAACAATGTGTGCAATATACAATGTATTTACCTGTGTTGGGTAATAACAATGTTTGCAATGTACATTGTATACATCCTGTGTTGGGTAATAACAATGTTTGCAATATACATTGTATTCACCTGTGTTGGGTAATAACAATGTTTGCAATATACATTGTATTTACCTGTGTTGGGTAATAACAATGTTTGCAATGTACATTGTATTCACCTGTGTTGAGTAATAACAATGTTTGCAATGTACATTGCATACACCTGTGTTGAGTTATGACAATATTTGCAATGTACATTGTACACACATGTCTTGAGTAATAACAATGTTTGCAATGTACATTCTATACACCTGTGTTGAGTTATGACAATATTTGCAATGTATATTGTATACACATGTGTTGAGTAATAACAATGTTTGCAATGTACATTGTATACATCCTGTGTTGGGTAATAACAATATTTGCAATGTACATTGTATACACCTGTGTTGGGTAATGACAATATTTGCAATGTACATTGTATTCACCTGTGTTGAGTTATGACAATATTTGCAATGTATATTGTATACACCTGTGTTGAGTAATGACCACATTTGCAATGAACTTTGTATACAACTGTGTTGGGCATTAACATATTATTAACTTGTCACGTACAAATGTACATGGTATACAACATGGCATACGCACGATACGGTAGTTTTAATTTGCTAACGATAAATGAGAGGATTTTGTAAATATGATTAAGGAAGTCAAACGTTGGCTTTTTCAGCTACGATGAAAAAAACAACAACTTTGTCAAAAACGGACCAAAATTTTGTGTGTATACCTTCACCGCGATCGTCCCACGTGTTTTCATAGTGAAGAAGCCCGTCTTGTCCAGATGTCGGAACGTTGGCTCATTGATGTGAATCATGTTCGCTGCCATGGAAACGGAAATCACAATAATGTAACATTGTTAGGTAATACAATAATCGTTTTAATGGAATATTCTTCATCTGAACTCATATTTAAATGTTTATGTAAACAATGAATTTGTGTCTGTTCGTCTTTTTAAGTTGATTTAGAATTTAGACGGTTACGATTTGATACTGGAATCATGTTAATGGCTAATACTTCGTCCGAACTCATATTTAAACGTTTATGTAAACAATGACTTTGTGTTGGTTTCTTTTTAAGTTAATTGAGAATTTTTGACAAAATAACTTAAACTGAAAAGCTCTATAGGACAACAAAATGTTTCATAAAAAAACATTCATACACATACGTTTTATGATTTCTTAAAATTAATTTTATTATTAATATTAACTGTAAACGCGTTTAATTGAAGTAGGTTCAATTTCGTTTAAAACTGTCTTTTACGAGTTACACAATTGTATCATATAAGTTTAACTCTGTAAAGGTAGATGCAGTCATTAATTCCAGTAAATTGTTATTACCATTATGGCTGCCTGAATGACAAGTGCATGTAGTTTAGTATCGTGTTAGTAAATATCACACAATTAGATATTTTATCGTCAAAATCACAGAACGTGGTAATTCACTCGATGATGACATATTTATGCGTATGCGACAATTCTACAGCCGATATATAATGTCATTTAGCTGCCAAATTACATGCAGTTTACTCTCGTACTACGACATAGACGGAAAATCCAAACAAACAAAACATTTCAATTATCTCCTCTACTCACGTTGTCCGTAAGAGCGCATGCGCGAGGCGATGTTGACTGTGTCCCCGAACAGGCAGTATCTCAACATAACTGTACCCACCACACCGGCAGAAACCGAACCTGTCAATAGAAACGTGACCATGTAGTCGAACGTTGGTGTCCCGACGCATGTGATTTTAGTTGTATTGGTGGTCACCATACCGGACAGGTGGAGTTTCCTCCGTGTACTCCGGTTTCCCCCCACAGCACAAGACCAGGCCAAATTTTAAAATATGATTCAGTAAAAGCGTAAATAGGCCCCATGCTGGAAACTGCGGAATACACACACAGTTAAAAGTTAAAGTTCCGTTGTATCGCGTGTGTTACTCGAACTGATTTGACATGACTTATAAGAGTACCCATCACATCAACAGGAACCGTACGTGTATATCATGAGACGTGTGACAATGCTAGTCAAATAGTGTTTTATCCAATCAATACACTCGGATATCCAACTTGAATTTTAAACATACTACTTGTATACACAAAAGTAAACGTGGTAAAGCTTGAGAATCACTTGCAAAATTTAAATTTAAACTGAAACCGGCAAAAATGGAAACGCCTTAACCGTAAACGTCAATATAGGTAGGTAACACCTACCGGTGCTAATTCCCACTTGCAGCTGTATGGGAATCCTGATCCGCGTCTCCCCGAACGTCTGTTTCTTCATCATGGACACGATCTCCAGGGCCAGGTAGGCGATCTCCACGGAATGCCGGGAACCGTTAGGAACGGGCACGCCTGAAATGACGTCATTAGGGACTTAAAACAACTGCATACTAGAATAACTGTTTCTCGTTTAGCGCTTGCGCTAATGTCTGCTGCGGTTGTTGCCACAAGATCTGTTAAAAGTAGTATAGTATGATTAAGTGTGTGAGTACTGCGTGCCGTTTGGATCTAGTCAGTCATGAACGGATAAGTGAGTTATAAGACAAAAACCAACCAAGTTACACATTTGTCAAATTATTTATATAGAAAGTTCAGTTTAAAATCCATTTTTGTTTCTAAATTACTATATAAGCCGAGTATATTTTTATAAGATTTTACTTGTTTTTAATTTTCAACAACTTTTGAATATATCCATGCAATTACAAAGGCCAGATGTCGGAGCAGATTTGATTTAAACTTCGAGATTTTTTTGTGTTTATCGTTTTAGTTGTTGAGTCTGGTCAGGTGTTAATTACCAGACCATCTGCGTGTCGCGAATTATATCAACACATCTAACCAGCTCGAAGACTCCTTTGCTGTGTCTTCAAGTAAATTAGCAAGCCAATCCTTCTTTACAAGGACTCTGACGACACTTAAAACCTTCCCTGCCTGGACCACCACTGTACATGCTTTTAAAGAAAGGAAAACAACATTTTTTTTATAGAAAGCGATAGTGCATTTGTTTTTAATTATAGCACCATAGCACCTGTCTAAAAGCGAGTGTGCACATTTCGTCAATTACACCCCCCGCCCCTGGTAAAAAATACAAATGTAAATATATCTGGTTTTCTACAAACCCAAAAATATTGAGCCTACAGGCCTAGATTTATGCCGACAGGCCTAAATTGTACATACAAGTATAAATTGTGCATGTAGGCATATTTTTGTACACGTAGTTATATCTATTGACTTTTGACACAAACGGTATGTCATAAGTTTGTACACTTGTAACACTGTTCCTAATACCATACCTACGAATTTTATATCTGCCAATTATTAAAATTTCGCTCGATAAAAGACCTCGAAGATGAAACAAAACGTGGAGACACCGAATTTTATAAATGCTAGGGCGATCATTATCGTTATAATTTTGGGTATGTATAAAATTTCTCAGGGCGATGATGCGAAATATATTTCCAGTTGTTGCATCGTCGAGGTCTTGTACAGACGAAATTTCACTGGCAGAAGGAGGACCTGCATTCACCAACCCATTCTTACACTTAATTTTTATTTACTCTTAAATGTTTTGTGAATAATTCTGGGCCAAGCGTGAGGTTCGTGCGCACATAAACCGGTTTAAACCCCCAATGCTTTGCATTGACCGTTCCAAGGCGGTGACCCCAGTTTTATTCATGTGTGTTTTGTGTTTATTATGTGTTTTTGTGATGTCCTGTGTATTGTTTTTGGCAATTGGTCTATTCTATGAACGCTGTTAATTTGAATCTTACCTGGTATTCACCAATGCCACTGTTAACACGCTTTGTTAAGACTGATATGTTAATGATATAAGCGACATAATTGGTACACGGCATTTTAAGAACTCAAAAGTTTTTTCTGGAGTCTTAGTCTTTTCTTTATTCTCAAGTCTAAGAATGGGTTCGTGAATACCAACCCAGGGTTCCGTACATACCTGACGCGACCATGTAGGTGTCGTTTATAGTCTCGACCTTGTACACGTCAAACTTCTCCAGTTTCTCGTCAATTGCCGTATAGAGAACGTTCAGCAGGTTCACCAGTTCAAGCGGAGTACACTTGACCGTGAGCTGGGTGAAATCCACAATGCTGGTGAACATAATGGTCGCAGATTTGAAAAATTCAGACTCAACTTTGACGTTTTTCTTCAGACGGTCGGCGACTGGCTTCGGCAGCATCTGGTACAGTAGGGTGTCGGTTTTGCTCTTTTCGTCGTTCAGTTCGCTGGACGCTTTCATTAAGATTTTTGAATATGATTGCATATGGGACGTCAGTGCTTCAGAAAAGAACATAATAACCGGACATGCGACAATAACAGCCACGACGACAAGAGCGTAGCCGATCAGTTTCATTTCGAATTCTTTCACAGTTTCATTCACTTTTGTTAGAACCCTGTGCGCCAATGCTTCTTGAAGTGTGTAGAGATAATCTATTCGAAATGTCGTATTGTCAAAATATGCCTGCGCTTTGACGAGCGACGAATAATTACCCGTGAAATTGCTGTACTTTATTTCATTTCTCAGAATCTTAATAGCGTGTGTGAATTTTTTGGTATCCATTTTCTCCTCAATTGAAAGGTCCACAAGGTCGGAGTAGTAAGTGGAGCTTTTGAAGTTGAGATTAAAGCGCGCAATGCGTTGGAAATAGCCGTCATACAATTGTCCGTCAGGGAAGTTGCCGTTGGCAAAGAACAACGCACCGTACGCCCGTTCTGCCCCTGCGTCCACAGTACACATTGTGATCTTATGGAAAACGACTAAAGTCTTCCAAACGCTGCCAAAACCTTTATCCTGTATGTTAGATATCATCCAGTCCATGAGGAAATCCACGATTTCGCTATAGAATTCTAACTCGGACTTTGTTGTCGATTTTGTGATGTCGAGGGCTGTTCGGTGTGCGTTAATGTTGGAGATCAGGTTTTCCTTTGTTCGAAACTGCTTCAAGTCAAGGGAGGAGAATTCCAGAGGCCAGACCCACATCTGACTGAAAGCGTGATCCGTCTTGTCGTACTCCGCCAGCAGGAAGTTCTTGGAGCCCAGCCCCATTCTGATGTACAGAATGGACATGTCGCGCTCCTTCTGGATGTTGAAGACCAAGCGTCCCAGCGCGATTGATTTCATCATCATACCCTGTGCCTAAAACAGGTATATTGTAAAATCAATATATTATGCGCTGTAAAATTTTTGCGGCTTCTTGAAAAATGGCTAATTCGCGCGGTCTTAAATTCGCATTTGTTTTTCATTTTCATAGATAAACTCATTTTTAATGATCATGCAAAAAACATTTACGCGTAGTCTTAAATTCCCGCTCTGTTCGGAAAGCAAAATACCTGCAAAAATGAGACAACCGCCAAATAAAACGATTTACTGGATGATCCTTACTGCTTTATGGTACAAATACGCCGTATAGAGTCAGTAAAATAATACACAACTAAACTGATTCCCATTTTCTAGTACATGCACATAGCAAACTGTCAACAACGACACTCGGTAGTTCCGACTTAAAATGTCGGATTAGAGAGGTTGTTTTTATATGAAGCGTGTTTGGAATAAATGGTAATAAAAGAACGGCGCAATAATAAAATTATATGGAATAACGACTCTACACGTGTGTGTTGATGCTTTGGTAGAAATCAAAACAAAATACAGAGTGTTTTATAAGAATATTGAAAATAGATTTGCATTCATGATTGTGTTCAACAAAAACAAGATTTTCCTTTTATGTTACTACGGCAGCGCTAAGAAAATATTAATTGGTAGCTAGTGTTTTTTTTACAAAAACACCTGTTATATAGATATATTTTCCTCAGAAACTGTGTCAATAATCAGAACGGTTTTCTTTTTCAAATAATTTCCGAGATTTTAGCAGCCATTAGAAATTTTAGTACCGAATGGCTATTTTGGCTACTGTTAGCGCTTAAATAGTGTTACATCAAGCAATAGACCTTTCCAGAAATTGCCACAAATAGTTTAAAGGAGTATGTCATCGAGAAAGGTCTCAAGGGGGAAGTTTCTTTTAACAAATCTGAAATTTAGATATAAAAACTGGCATATAATAACGATTAAAACGGGGTATATATAATGGGAAAAGAGTGTACGCATTCAGGGATAAAAATCGATTTATAATATGGGTTGTGTTTGTTTGGCCCTTTTGCTGTTTACATTTTGACGTCAGAATTGTGAGCATTTTGTATAACCATAGTTTACATACTTACCAAGCATAATTGCGCAGTTGGTTAAAGCGCTGTCTACTGTCATTTCTACGTATGGCTCCTAAGTCGTGATTTTGATACCAGCTTGGGGTTTTAGTTTTTTAAGCTTTTTTGCTAATTTTTTTTTTTTTATTCAAATTTATTTATTGTGTATTATATTAGTTTTATTTATTTAATGAACATTCCTCAGTATAACTCATTTCTATCGTTTAATATAATTTATAGTGCAGTAGGAAGTCAATTTTCGTTGACTTAGTCCCTTTAAAGGATTAATTTGCATTCATTGAATATCACAAACATTACCACGTGCTCTTGTGAGTGAAATAGATTAAACACGTGATATCCACGTGCAAATATTGGATAAAATTACTTTGCATTTGATTGATATTTGTCGAAATGTCTATTGTTTTACAACACACACCTCTACGGCCGCGCTCTTCTGTATGACAGTGTCGGCCAGGGAGTACATGGTAATGGCCCAGCCGGCGAAGATCGGGATGAAGACGACCGCCAGGAGCTTGCCCAGCTGCAACCACTTGCCCCTCTGGGTCAGGTAGTCCACCCGGAAATAGCCACCTGTTTGAATGTTAAAACGAGGTGATGACCGTAGTTTCGTTGTTTTAATATTATTCTCTGTTGTGTCGTTATGCAACCATTTCCACTGGTAAACTACATTGAAAATGAAAGAATTAATATACATGTATCATAGATTTAGAACGAAATTTGCATTACAAAAGTTTTTTCTGAAAGAATCGTATAGTGTACTGTATTATAATTATACTTCGTAAAGGTCTAAGCACTTTCCTCGATAGCTGAGTTAGTCCACCACTCCACACGAAAATTCAAAATAGCCACATGTTTGTGTGTCAAGGCATATCAGTATTTAAAGCGTTGAATTAAAACTGAAAAGGAAATAGCACTAAAGAAATGACCAAATCAATGAGTTCCAACAAACATGGAAACCTCTACTACAGTTGTAAATGTTTCAAAATAATCAGTCCACTTGTTAATGTTTCATTCTTAATTATTTTCCTTTTCCACTTATCTTAATATATTACATAAAATCCCAAATATATAGATGTTTTACTCATCATCAAAATATATTGTTACAGTATGTATAATTATGTTGTTGTAACAATCTGTTACACTGAAGAAAAAAGCAAGTTTAAGGATCTTAGTTTTCGTGGTTTTAATATTATTATCTTTTCTGTCGTTATGCACGCATTTATTTTGGTTAAATCGGCAATACACTACGAACCGAAGTAACAGTATATACTTAGTTTTCTAACAAGAGTTGCATTACAAAATATATCCCATTTTTAGGAGAATGTGTGTCAGTACCAGTAACACAATGACCGAATCTCTCTACTAAGTACTAAAGCTTCTAAATGCAGCGCAGCGTTTGCGATCAGTCTGTTGAAACAACCAAAAAGGGGTCACCAGTTAGATATACATGTAGCAAAGACATGCTGGATTTATGATGACTATTTTGTTTTTTATAAAATGTTTTGGTCCCGTTTAGTCTGATGTTATTATTTTTATTATTACTGTTATCATCATATTTTTACAAAATAAACTGCTTATGAAAAAAAAATCACTACACGACCATCATTGTCTGGCTAACGCGATCAATCTCAATTAATTACGTTAATCCAGTGTTTTGATTGTAAAAATACGACTTACCGCATCCAACGTTGATATGCCATCCTGCCACCGAATATAAGCTACTCAGATGGGAAATAGAACTTCCACTTTTCTTCGGGGACCTGAAACTAAAGCGTAAAATTACCGTACAAAAGTTGGTGGTTTCCGCTTACTCCAATCTCATTCAAATCAAATCCTAACATTGTTAGGATCTGAAGACATCGTATAACAGGTCAGGTTCAAATGACCTTCCGAACAATAAAATATCAGCCCTGCTGCGCCCAATGAAATTGCATTTTGCACAGGAATGTTTGGCCACGGTTTTTGAAAAGTGATGCATTTCCAGCTGATCCTCGAGAATAAATCAGTTACAGTTAAATTTCACGCGGATAACAATTAATATATTGGTACCTTAGGCAAGTAAACATCCAAAGTTCACGGTAATTTCGGTCATAGTATTTGTGCTTTATATACGAAGCTATACCACAACATTTAAAGGCAACAGTTTGATTGGCTTCTGAAAAGGTCATCTGAACGTGACCCCTAATGCGAAGTCATCAGATCTAGTCATCGGATAATATAGTAGCGTCAGACTGGAGATGATTGTAATGAGACTGCGCTCACCCGACCCTCCCCCCTAATTTTTTTCCGGTGACCCTAAACGTTTTTTTGCTTATTGATCATTAACATATTTTGACTTTCGGTAAAAATGCGGCTTTTCGGTAATTAGCAAACATTTCAAATTAGTCTGCGTGAGACAGGCGCTTTTGGTCATGGCAAACCGTAACGTACAGTTTCTTTGACTGGAGGCGTTTAAACATTTAACTCCCAGTCCAAATACCTAAACCGTGTGGTGAAACTGCTGTGAAGAAAAAAAAACGTTTAAAAAGTTTCTATTGTTGAAACCAACAATTATTTTTTTGCCTTAGCGTTACGAGAAGGCTTGTGCACACCTCGCTCCGTATCCAAAATGCTTTTTAAAGTACACTCTTAACTAAATTTCTTAAAATTATACATTTCCTCAAGTCTGTGGTTGATTCAATGAAAGTGTATTTTGTCTTTGACATTATTTTGATATAAATGAAACGAGAGATGTTTCTTATGTTAACAAAAGTCAAATATAAAATAATGATTTCTACAATGAACATTTTATTTGATTTGTTCACTTAAATATGACATAACATTCTTAAAAGTTCAAGGCCGATATAAAAATGTCTAATGATCTCGCAAGAGTTCCACAACTTCGCAAGCTTTACCATGTACTCTTTTGTGTAAAGTATGTTAACATTCAAGCAGCAGATTGCCGATGACAAAGGTGAGATAAACAGCTAATTGAATAAATGCACATGCTTGTCATTTGTGGAAAAGTCTCTTAGTTAAGTAACTACTGAAGGGGGTAAAATAACTGTGAAAGTTTATACACAGTCCTTTGAAACAGACGGTCGGGATGTTCTCAGTTATCAGGAACCAAATTAACAAGTCATGGGTAGAGAATTGGGCATTGCATCCATATTGAACGGTTCTGACATGTCTATTAACACATGTACCAAGATCTGTTAAAGAACATTCATATTTCGGATAGTGTTAAGGGGCCTTATTCACAGGTTTTCGTATTTTGTCTCAACTCCAGTTTCTTAACAATTTGGATTATCAAACCCAAATATTCTATGTCAAGAAAGCATTAAAAAAGAACGCAAAGTGTGCTTGAGCCGGGGTGCAAACCCATGTACGACAGATCAATGGTCAGGCACGCTAACCACTAGGCTAAATTTGCATAATTTGGTGTGTAATTGCCACGCGATGTAAGTGGTATACATGTTTTCAAAATTTTAGTTTTACAATTTATACAAAAACAATATAAGTATTCGTAATTATTCACTCGTTTCGCGTTACAAACGCTTATACATTGATCCATTTCAACGGATGATTACTATTACAAACCGTTATTTCCAATACATTTCTATGCCAGGAGCGTTATTTCGATTCTTTATATTCAGTATTCTTTTATTTTTGGAATCTGTGACAACAATGTTGGAAATTGTCAATTCTGTAAAACGGTCCCTTTAATAAATGCATATGTTATTCAATTTTTCAAGCAGGTCTTCACGAAGTACAATAGGCAGTGAAAATTGTTGTAACAGTTATTAGTCGCAACAGGTACTATCGAAGTATTCCGGCTGTTCAGAGTTCTGTGGCATGAATAGTTATATCTCCCTAACGTATTTATTGTAGTTTTTAAGCAATTTAAGAACTGGTACCTATATTTCTTATTTTATCATGTAGCTGTTATTAACGACGATTCAGATAATATACATCAGTCAGTCCCACTGTTTTGTTGTCTTTCTTTTTGTTTTTGCCGAATATTTAACCCATCGATGCGTTCTGAAATGTCAGATATGAGAACACGGTGGTAAACATAATGGATGATAAAGACAATACTACTACTATTACTGCTAAGGCTGTTGCTGTTACCGCTACTCCTACTACTACTACTACTACTACTACTACTACTACTTCTAGTACTACTACTACTGCTACTACTACTACTACTACTACTACTACTACTACTACTACTGCTACTACTACTACTACTACTATTACTACTACTACTACTACTACTACTACTGAAAAAAGTACATCAAAATAATGAAGAATAATAAAATTTTATGTATTATTATTATTATTATCATTATTATTACCGGTATTATTATTATTATCATTATCGTTATTATTATTATTATTATAATTATATGTTCTTTTATATGATACATTTATTTTTACATTTATCAGTTGATAAAAGCTTACTGCGCTGCCTTGGATTTAGAAGTGCCTTGCATTCCTGGGTTCCGCGTGTGTAAGTCTTTGTGCGCCGATAGAATAAAGCAAAAGATTAAACAAATCTTAAAACTGTTCAGCAAATGCTCATACACTGAAATGATAAATAACCTAACGGTACATGAAGTAAAATCCGGTTGAACCGCCCTGACGTTCAAGCACTTAACACGCAATACGATAAACGTCTACGATCATCATCCGCACGTTTGCTCTGCTAGCGGCAATAGGCGACATTTTCATGGACCATTAGCACGTTGTTGGCTGTTGGCAAGCGGAAAAAGTGCTAAACGTTCGCGCGTTCCACGCTTGGTCCAGGGTTGGCCTCTCCGTGTATTGTTTTTTTCTCGTGCACTAGGTGTTGTTTAGGAAAGGGAAATAAAACGAAAACAAAACCGATTGTGATAAAGTATGAATATAATCACTGTAGTAAATATGGAGGGTTAATCAATTGAAACGCCCCACCCCACCCCCCGTCCCCCTCCCCGCCAACAAAACGAGGCTTCATTATGAACACAAATCAGTTTCAGATTTAGAAATAGGAGAGCTTCTACTGAATAGTCGTTTAATTCTTAAACAAAAAGCGTGCGATGATGTTAAAATGATTTTCCACAACTGTATTTAAACGAGCATATCATATTAAACTACAATAACACTGAATATTAATGTTTATTTTTTGTTTAAGTGTTCTTTATGAAGACAACACATATAAACAACACATTTCATGACTGAAAGGTATTACTTTAGGACTTTCGATAACATACTGATTATCACTCGAAGCCCATATGTACAATTGCATGATAACGTACATGAAGCCAGTAGCACCTGTTAGGTGGCGAATTTTTGGATCTTTCATTTTCTCGGTAAACCCCTAATCAAACTATAGACAGAATGAGTCGTCAGAATTCAAAATCTCGTGGTACATTCCTGGAAATTCGAAGTGTTTTCCAAACATTCTGTCGGCATTCCAAGTGCACTCCAAATCTTTTGGTCCATTCTTTTGGCCAGTACGAATGTTTTGCTCATGTTCAAAACGTTCGAGATGCATTTTAAGTGGAGAAATATTGAACGACATTTGAGGTGTATTCTGACAGCATTTTGACTACATTCTTGATAGTCTTACGGCATTTTCTAAACATTTTGATCTCATTCAAAGGAGAATCCAAATACAATTTTGTATAAATAAGCGGTCATTGCTGCTTAAACATCAGTTGCTATATAGCAGTCGCCTGGGTCACAGTATGCCTCTTACTCGTGTAAAGTCAAGAGCTCTATCAACTGTCATCAACGGGGCAGTTAATCCCAAGAAGTAGCAGATCCACTTGAAAATGCCACAGCCCCTGCGGAGTCTCTTACAGAGCCACATACACCTCCATCTGCTTGCCTGGTTGACATAATGGCCGAGGTCCATCAGCTTGCATCTAGGTCCTTCGCTGACAATGATGATAAATTCCTGGCAGTGAGGCTGCCATTACAAGAAGCGCAAAAGGGAGCATGTACGAGTAACTGCCGAATTCACTGAGATGCACAGTGGTAGCAGAAGGCCACTGAGATGGCAAATTTTAGCAGCATGTTATACCCTTTAGTAAACAATCCAGCGACAATCCTGATACGCTCGGGACATTTGTTTACTTTCAAAATACATTTTAAGTATTCGAGCTGTCGTCTGATTCGATTCTTGAAAGTTCCCACCAATTTCTGAACCCGTTCTTAAAGCGTTATGACTGCATTTGAAGTGGATTCGTACAGCATTCTAGACACCGTCTGCCCAGACTTCAGACGACAATCCAACAGTATTCGTTTGGCAATTGATGTGCATTCTAAATATTTGGGCTTCATTCTAACAACTTTCTAAATATAACTACTATGGTCCAACAACATTCGAACAGCATTCAAGAGCTAATGAAGCCGGAATGTGCAAGAATCATTCAAGGCGAGTTCGAAGAGCATACTAAGTATTCTAAGTATTTGAACAACATTTTTTACAAAACTGTAAGATTTTTACTTTTCCTCCCGAATGAGGCACGAATTATGCTATTTTTTTTATTTCCGGCTGGTTCTGCCTAATTCCTGCCGATTCCGAATAAGTGTGATTGGGGAATAACTGTTACCGCGAGGGCTTTTTGGAAGCTGGGGAAGGGCACCATGCTCAAGGTTAAATACCAGTAATTTATTGTGTATCGAAAGTAGTGCCTATTACTAAAGAGTTCATTTCGTCTTATGGTATAAAAGCCAGTTAGAAATCTCATGCGTGCCTTTTGTTGTTATTTCTTATATCCCATGTGTGTGTTGAACACTTTGGTGCATTTCATTGGAGGCTAACGTTAAAGGTGTACTTTTGCGTTGTGATTACTGTGGTATGGGGCATTTGTCGAAATATTACTGCCGAAACCCTGTTTTCTACCGGTGTCTGTATTCAGGTTAGATGCATTTGCTTAGGAGTAACATGACATTTTGTTTTAATTGCAATATATGGAAGAGGACATAATCGTCTTTAAAAATAATACTAGGCTTGCACAATCTGAAATAAAGAAAATGCTAGAGAAATGCTTGAAATGTTTGAAGTTTTATAATGGGACCCTATGCGAATTGGAATTACTGGTATCTAACCTCAAGTATTTAAAGGAGTATTGCAATAGATATGGCGAGGTTGTAGGGGGACGGGGGGGGGGGGCGGAGGTGAAAATCATCTTTTAGGGGGGAAAGTATGATTTTAAATAAATTTTTGTTTGAGGAAGACGCCATTATAAGGTGTATGTATAAGGGAAACTAGCCATGTCAGGGTTCACATTGTATACAGTTCATGTTTTAAAAACAATCATTTTCCCCCAAAATGTAAATGGTATTGCGTGTGAAGATCAAGTTCGATAACTAGTCGGCGTGAATGGTCACAGTGTTGTTCAAGTTAAGTCCGTTGTTACTTCACAAACGACAACTTCCGCGCAGAGATATGACTGGTGGCTGTCCAAGGGGGCACTATACAGTTTCTCGGGCTTCGGACTTGGCCTGGTGGGGTCTGGGTTCGCGCCGTCTTGCACACACTGATAATGTCAACACCTGAAAACAAACCAAACATCATTTCAATATTGTTGTGGCTGTGCCTTCACAAAAATGTAGGGAAAAGAATTATGCACACAGTTCCACTGTGTGCATAATTCTTTTCCCTACACAGCCTTCACAAAAATGTAGGGAAAAGAATTATGCACACAGTTCCACTATAATTTTGACATGCATGATCAGCCGATTTTGGGGTTCAAATGTCACAAGTTTTCGCGACCATTTCAGTAATTTTCAACATCAATTTGCAACTGTCTTGCAAATGCGAGCACGTCAAATACTGCATGCCTGTCTGCATAACTTACCAGGTACTTTATTGCAACTGAGAAAACTCGGGGTCAACCATTCAGATTTTCCAATAAATTCCAATGTATGTACGCCCTTTTTAATAACGCCAAAATGGCATTCAGAGCTCGGAATGCGCATTTACGAATTGTATGTGCAAGGTGGCTCAACACATACACTGGCTTTACATACGTCATATTTTCGAATTCACTAAGCATGCAATTCAAAACTCCAGCCCTTAAATCTGATACTTACAACTTCTAAAACACTCAAAATGCTGCTCAGTTTCACTGTATCTCTATTTATTAGAATTTTCTCTCCTGCCAATTCGAATGTTTGGCTAAAACTGTTAAGTGCCATCCAACCTCCGCGCAGAGATTTAACAGTGTCTGAGCATGGCTCATTAAATCCCGGCCGGTATAATGTTCCACGTGACCATAGGCAAACACTTGGCGCGAAATAAAATCGTGGACAAACAAATGATAAAAACGTGGTACCCATGGGACAGTTACCACTGCGAGGAGTTTGGTGGCTGTCATGCTAGCGCAGTGCTTGGTAGACTCGCTTCTCACCTAGGCAACCCGGGCTCGCTTCCCACTCGGCGCATGCAGAGATTTATTCTGTTTATCAATAGATCAGTGGCGCATGAGAGTTTGGTTTGTGGTCACCATACCGGACAGGTGGGGTTTCCTCCGGGTACTCCGGCTTCCCCCCACAGCACAAGACCTCACCAAAATTAAAAACATTTCAGTAAAAAGTAAATGGCTGGAAATTGCAGCAGTCATTCAAAATTTGACCCAACTTTCGATGTGTCTCTAAACACAAAATTAAAAAGGGGATCTGAACATACCTCGGGTCCTCACAAACTCAGCTTCGATGCGGAAGGACCTCATAAACTTCGAAATACACACACGAGATTTGACTGTTTCCGAGCATAGCTCGAATCTACAGATAGGGGAAGTAACTGCTGCGAAGAGTTTGTATAAACGGCTGTTCGTGTGATGCCATGCAATCATCCCAACTCCTTGCAGTGGCTACTTCCCCATGCCATTTATTGTACTCTTCAGTTACCACTGCCACCGCGAGTTAACAACGAACAGAACGTGGAAAACGTAAAATCCGTGGGTTGTTATGTTTACTTTATTTATTTATTTATTTATTTATTTATTTATTTATTTATTTATTTATTTATGCATTGTTGTTTTTCATTTTAACTCGTAGTATATATACCTGGACCAATAATGCAACATGTCTATTTCATTGTTATAAAATAATAATGACAAAATTGAAAAAAAAATATTAATCTTAAATCTCCTCATAATCATCTCCCTTGAAAATGTCCAAAATCTGTAAGTTTTTAACTCGTGGGGCAGCTTAGCACATATATAGTCATCTATTCCATTATCTTTGCTTTTATATTGCTTGACAAAGCGCATTGGGGAGCATCCATCCGGTTTACTGATATAATTGTTATTAATTGCAATTGTAATGCTGTTAACATCTAAACTAGATCGGAATTTATCAAATTTGCCGCAGTATTAGAGCTACAAATATGTTGCGATTGGACATTAGAACTACAAATATGTTGTGGTCGGATATCAGTTATTTTACTACCCGATCAGACCCGAATTTTCCAATGGGGAACCGAACTCGAGTTAATTTTAATGGAACCGAGAATGCGGCTATTTTCGGGTACCTGTTGCATTTCCTATCAAGAAGGTAAATATCACTCCTGACACAAAAATATATTGGAAACAATACGTCGTTTATGGATGATATTCATTTAAAATGGATAACATGAGCAAGCGTCGATATTTTGGAAAACACGTCAACCAACTACAAAGTGTTAAAAGGACGTGTATGCATATACGTACGTTCGGATGGCAAAGCGGTCATCGTGTCAGACTTTTGATAGTAGGTTCGAGCCCCGGTGAAAGCACAACTTATGTTTAATGCTTTTCTTGATAAAATATTTGGTTTTGTTTTAGTTCAGATGGACCTGTTCACATATTGACAATTTACTAAAATTTCGTCATAGATCCGGCAAAAAATAGGGTAAAAAATTCACCATGACCTGAATGGCCCAGTGGTTTGAGCGACAGGTTTTTGATCCCGACGATCGTAGGTCCGAGTCCCGGCGAAGGCAAATATGTATATACTATTTTTCTTAATATAATATTTCCTGTTTGTTAGTCCATATGCTTTAGTTTTTGCATGTTACGATATTTCATAGCATTTTTCAAAAATACGAAAATCTGTGAAAAGGTCCCTTTACAGATAAGACATTTAACAGGATTGTTTTTCACAACATACGAAAATCTGTCCTTTAAGCTCATTGTCGCGTTTCAGTGGAATAGGTAATGGATTTTCCAAGCCAATACGGATAAGATAAGACATTTAACGAGACTGTTTTGACAAAAATACGAAAATCAGTCCATTTAAGCTCATTGTCACGTTTTAGTGGAATAAGTGATGGATTTTCCACACCAATACCGATAAGATCAGACATAAAATGAGACTGTTGTTCAAAAAATACGAAAATCTGTGAACAAGTCCTTTTTCAGGTAAGACATCTAACGGGATTTTGTTTACAAAAATACGAAACTCTGCCCCTTTAAGCTCATTGTTACGTTTCAGTGGAATAGATAATTGATTTCAAACACCAATACCGATAAGATAAGACATTTAACGAGACTGTTGTGTTGTTGTAGGTTTTTTTTTTCACCAAAAAAACCCACACGAAAATCTGTCCCATTAAGCCCATTGTCACGTGTCTGTGGAATAGGCAATGGGCCTTCCACACCCATACCGATAAGATAAGACATTGAACGAGATTGTTTTTCACGACAAAATACGAAAATATATCCCTTTAAAGGCCTAGTTTAAGGAATGTCTGGCGTCACTGTGGGGTATTCGACTCTGTGTATTGGTCCACCATAAAATGTCTTATCATTATCTGCAATATTTTCTCTCAGCTGATAGAGCAATGGCTAAGTGCACTGTTTCTTCCGCAGCCGTGTATTGAAATCAGCTGATACGGGTCGCCACACTGTCCACACCCGGGGCGTAGCTTGGGTTTAAAAAATGTATAGACACAATTGGCGGAATCTACAAAATGACGATGTAAGCGATAACTTGGGTAAGGAGTGTTTATACTCTTATGTGGCTACAAACAACTAACTTCAGCTAAATCCCGACTCTACAACGTAATTGTAAAATAAGCGTGTGTTTCATGAAATTAATATAATATTTACGTAATCGACTCGTTAAAAAATGAAGTAACAACACATCCAAGAAAAATGTCCTCGCCCACACCCCACCTCTTGTTTTTATTGTAGTTTGGGCATAGTTAAATTTTTCATCTCGGGAACAAATGTATAGGCACGTGCCTATTGTGGCTAAAGGAAGCTATTTAGCTTCAAATGTACAGTTGTGCATTTATTCGTTATTTTATGTAAATGTTTTATCTAAATGATTTCAAGTCACTTTGTCATTTGCACACATTTGTCAAAAAGAAAATAATTATGCAGAGGGTTTATCATTCATTCATTCGTCCTATTATTTCGGTAACCATAATGTGAAAGAAATAATGTGTCAGTGTTTTTATGAACACTTTTACTTTTATATTGACTTACTGTCTTTAATATTTACTTACTGCCTTTAATATTGACTTACTGCCTTAAATATTGACTTACTGCTTAGTCGAATGACATTAGGGTCCGTATTCACCAAACCATTCTTTACTTTAAAGGTACTTGTTCACAGATTTTCGTATTATAGAAAAATGCCATTTAATGTCTTGACTGCATAAAATAAGCAATTGAACAAATCAAAAACAAATATTACATGAAGAAGAAAACTATAATTAAACGATTTGCATTTGCCGGGATTCGAACCTACGACAGCCGGGATTAAAAAAAAATCAGTCGCGCTGACCACTCAGCCATTGTGACTTTCAATCATAGAAGTAACTTTCTAACGCCATGTCAGTAATACACGTGTTTTCCAAAATACCGATGAAAAGCGTTACAAACGCTGTATAATTTTATCCATTTCAATTGATGATTTTTCATAAACGACACTATATTTCCAATATATTTCTTTGTCAGTAGTGTTATTTCGCTTGTTAATCTATAATGTGCATTTTTTCGGGATCTATGACAAAAATCTTGAAAATTGTCAAGTTGCCAATCTGTGAACGGGTCCCTTTAAGACTTAAGAATAAAGAATATTCTTAAAATTGGTTTGTTCTAAAAAGGCATACTTTGTATTCACTAACTCTAATTGATTCAGAACGATTTGTTAACGTCATACGCGACATTGGTACCAGCATATTTGCAAACACACACAGATATTTTCTCGAGTCTTAGTCTATTATCTATTCTTAAAGGCCTAGTTTAATCCTCCTTTATTTGACCCAGCCCCCAAATCTGGGGTATTGTACCCCTGTGTATTGGCACCCTGCTGTGGTCACAGTGTGGACAGAGTGTAGCGACCCGTATCAACTGAGATCAATACACTGCTGCAATTGAAACTGTGCACTCAGCCATTGCTCAGTCCGCTGAGAGAAAAGATTGCAGATAATGATAAGAGATTTTATGGTGGACAAATACACAGAGTGGAATAACTCACGGAGACACCACACATTCCTTAAACTAGGCCTTTAGGTTACGCATGCGCAAATAAATTCCTTCTTTGTTACATATAAAATATTCAAAATCTGATCTCACTTTTCACCATGACCAAGCTACTTTCCAATATATCACCATACATTGTTAGATGGATGAGTACATAACCTTTTGAAAAAACAGCATGTCAAAAAATCCTATGTGTTGCAACTCAAAATATTTACCCTAGAAACAACACACCGGTTTTGGCGGGCATGGAGGTTGCCATTTTGCGCATGAATACATGGGCCAAAAGTTATGAAGCTGGGAACTACTAGACAACAAGTATCCCTTTAAAATGATACCAAAACATATCACAAATTATATGCATCCTGCACTCAACCATATGTGCTTATTACCTAACTGACAGCCTGAAGATGTGACTTCCGCTTTGGGGTAATTAGACCTTTAAGGCTAAGAATGGGTTGGTGAATACGGGCCTGGGTGACGAGTATAGTTCCATTTTTACAGGTCATATAGTATATATAGTATTTACTAGAAAATTATTAGGCCTATATTAAAAAATATTTTGTTTGCCCTTTACCGACCCGAAATTTTAGAGGTGAGTCGGTAGGTAAGAAAAATATTTTATTTTATTCCGAGAATTTAATCTTTGTCATACCGAAAAATCGTCATTTAGCAATACATTATAATTGTATCTTTGTTTGAAAATCACAATTACTTTCTTCATCTTTATTGATACAACCAAGATTATACATAGTAAAACTGGCTATAATAATAGACATAACATAAAATAGAATACGCAATGCTTTAAAATCAATTTGTGAAGTACATGTATTCTATTTAATACCCATGTCTGAATTGACTAGACTCACATATCAGGGGCGTATTTAGGGCAAAATCGAATATACGCCCGTGCTTGTACATAAACTTTATCGGAAAATAATATTAAAGGAACTATTATATTTAGGGCAAAAAATGACATCTCAATATTAATTTCTACGCCGATTGTCTTATGTAAACAATTATGTAAATTTGTAATACCCCAAAGTATGCAACAGTTATTGGTATACGTTAAACCATTGTTGTTAGTTTGCATTCCCTAAAATTACAAAATTTGCCCAATTCTATCGGCATTCAATTTTCCCGCTGCATAGTTATCGCAAGAAATCTAGGTTAAACGTGGTCTTAGACAGCTACGCCGAAAATAACAACATAAGATATAAAGGGGCGAAAATGACACTGCTGACAAAAATATATTCGATATAGTATATCGCTATATGAATAAACATCAGACGAAATAGCGAAAAGTGTAAAACGTTTTTTAGACTGGTGGCGGGGGCGGGGGCCAACGGTCTTTTGAGAGGGTAATTTCCAGAACAGTGACCACGGGGAACTACTTTTTTTGCAGGCTACGAGTCAGTAAACCGAAACCTTCCAAACAGTCGCACCTTCCTACCTGTTTTATTATCTTTTAATTATTTAAGGTATTGTGTGTCATATGTGTTATAATGTGTATATCATGTTATTTATAATAATTACATTTTTTTATGTCAATTTATTTAAAATGTTACTTCAAATTAATGACACCCCTACTTTCGCTATTTGCATGTTGTGTGTAACCGAAATATTCACCTTAGTGCTCTGGAATAAGACTACTAAATAATGAGCTACATCTGTTATTTTTTACACTAACTACTACGCTTCATCAGTTATTCTGCATGGCCCGTTGCAGATTGACTTGTCGACTGGCATGTATGTAATTCCGTCTGCACAATATAACTAGCTTTAACAAAACAATGTGTTTGTTTCTTAAAAAAATATTTTCACTATGATGTCATATACTATTGAATAGGACGCAATATTATCAAGTTTAAAAGTGGGAAATTTAACTAATATTCAAACTTATGATTCCATTTTAGCAAAAATACAATCATAAATCCCATGTTTTTAGTTTCTTTTGTCGCCAACAGTCTTTCTACGTTGTCAGCATTTTGATTAAGCAATCGAAGTTCCTTATATGCAAGGAACAACTTAAAATTAAAGCACTTTAAGGATCTATATGAAACCTTATCATCAAGAAATATATTAAAAATATATTCGGCGTCTGTGATCATTTTAATCCGTCGTATATTTGACTCGATCAGTAGGTCACACGATACTAAATTCATGCTTTATTCCTCCCAACATATCATCATATAAATTTACGTTACCATTTGTGTTGGTTTTGCAAAAGAAAAATCAAAAATAGCTCTTTCCTGTTTCCTAAAGGTACACAAATGGTGCTGCATGATCAGTAAAGTTATTTAAATTAAATTTCGATTTTAAAGAACCGTAACATTATTCATTAGGAACGAAAACATACAAAATCACCATCATAAACCAAAACATACATAAAATTACATTAGATAATTTGTACATTAAGAATTTGAGTTTCATTGTGTGATTATATCAGTAAAGTAATTTTAAATGTAATTGACGTTAGCAATACATTTGCCGTTTGCAACGATTTATACATTTAATTCGTTTCGAGCTAAATAGGCGGATTTAGAGGAAGGCTAAAGCGGCGTACGACCCCTCTAAAATTGTTATGAACTAGGTTTTTAAACCGAACAATAACTGAAACATGTGCATTTCGTTACAATTACATGGTCTTTTCAATCAAATTGTTTCAAATATAGTTTTTGTTTTGTGGTATTTTGGTTAAATTGTTCCGTTAGGCGATATGCGTCGTTCCGATACATGTATCTTAACATTTAAGAGACAACAGAAGTTAATGTGTTGTCAGTTCTTTAATATTTCCGCCCCTCTAACTCAAAATCCTGGTCCGCGTCAGATATTATATTTGAAATATGAAAATGTAACAGGAGGTGTTTGTCCTGTACCAAATTAAAAACATTTAAGACGATGGGGAATTTTCTATCATCAAGCAACATACTGTAGTTTTCACCAAGGCGCTCTGTGAATGAGGCGTGTCGTGGGAAACCCGGGCGTAAAGTGTCGTCTAGGATCAGCCTGTGCAGTCTTTTCTAAACATAAATCCACTGTAGGCGGAAAGTGCCGTCCTCGATTAACTTGTGCGGACTACATAGGCTGATCCGAGACGACACTTTACGCACATGCATTAAGCCCGGTTTTCCCGCGACACGCTTTGAATATGGATCCAGCGGGTTTTTTATATGAAAAATATGTGTTGGTAAAATAAAGACAAGAAAGAAAGAACAAATCATTCAAACGCTATGCTAATTCAGGATTGTATTGTACAGTTACTAGATACGAGTTATCGCACCATAATCCGTGATCCACGTGCACCAAACATTTAGTTCAGGTTGGACATATTTCAAGAAGTTGAAGAAAATTTGATATTTATTCAGGTAAATTATTATTATTATAAACAAATAAAGGTTCATGTTTTAATTTAAGGTATACTTTTTCGTATTTTACGCGTGTATTTGTAAAATATCTGTCTTTTGTATTTTATTGCTAAAATAATACTTGGCTCACCTTACCGACATCTATGTGTATTTGCTATGCATTTATTTTGATATGATAATTATTCGTTTTCTATGTTTACTTTAATATTTCTTTCAGAATTTCGTAGTTTGGCATCAATCTAAACGGTCAACCAGAAAATAAACCACTATAATAGTTACTTCTGCGTTTTTGAATAAACCACGATTCACAAATAAGACACGACACTGAAATTTACTAGAATCCGGTCAATGAGCGCTTGTTTTCACACTTTTGTTCAAGCGCCTCAATGATCAAAATTGTAGCTTATGAAAGTTTTGAGCGAAACAAAAATAGGAAATTAAAGAAAGAAAAAAAACTAAATAAATAAAATTACCGCAGACTTTGCAATACAATTTTTTGAGTCGGCGGCTTTTTTGTGGGTCGGTCGGT
Organism: Congeria kusceri; assembly: GCA_027627225.1. Taxonomy (NCBI): domain Eukaryota; kingdom Metazoa; phylum Mollusca; class Bivalvia; order Myida; family Dreissenidae; genus Congeria; species Congeria kusceri. Next base: position 66,355,607 of record CM051028.1, read on the forward strand.
AAAGGGCAAACAAACTTAATTTTAATTTAGGCCTTACTCTTATCGATTTAATTTAATTATCGGTTTCTATTCTAATTCTCTGATAATCAAAGACAAAGCCATCTTACCGACAAAGATTGTTTAAGGAGGTAACGATGTGGACATCTGTTTGACCATATTGGCTATCTGAATATTTAATGGCGTGTATCCTTTGACCCATCCTTAAGGGAATAAAGAGATTACGGCTAGACACTACTAATAATTAAGTTTGATTTTTTAACGCTGGAGACACGATAAGTGCGTGAATCATTGACGAATCACGTGACTTTGCGTCTACTCGAAATGCATGAAAGCCGTGTGATAATCGAAGAGAAGACTAGTTATTTCGAACCAAGTATTTATACATTCAATATAAAGATATACAATCAGGGAGACTGCATGGCTTCTTTGATGTATAAACAGAGCTTTAAATGGCGAGTGAGGTGTATTGGATATTGGATCGGGAGTTTGCGAGTTCGGCCCCCAATCGCGGAGCGTTAAAATGATCTTTCTCATGAGCAAGTGCAGGTTCTACCCAGGAAACGGACTCGAAAGTGTTTCAGTAAACCTCAGGATTGCGACAGAATCGAGTTACAATAATTATGTTTAAACTAAATGGCCACTTTTAATCTAATTGAAATTTGTGTTTTTAGGGTTGAATTATCGATTCCGTTACTGAAAAAGCAGTATGTTCCTCTTATTTATTTCAGTCGAAGACTTAACTAGAGTCGTTCACATATAGTTTTATTTTTTCTAATCTTACGCTTAATTCATATGCGTCCGATTGAAAAAACGTATGTGTAAAACGGCTGTGAACTTCACCGGGCTAGTTCATTTTCGTTGAATGCTGCGTAAAATAGTACAACCATAACTACGGAATCCTGATTCCGCGTCCACGTTTTTCAAAGCTCGATATCTGCAGAAAATATAATTTCAAGTGTCGCGTTGTCGCCGTCTTGTACAGAATGAAATTTAACTGGCGGAATTAGGATTCCGTACTTTATACAGAATGAAAATACCTGATGCAATAAACTAATACACAGCCTTAATTATATTTTTCCATGTGCCATACCGTCTGTGTCTTATGACTCCTTGATTGGTCATAATTGAGGGGCGCTTCCTGAGGGAATAACGATAACTTTAGAGCGGATCCGATTGTCACGCGACACCTGAGGAAGTTAGTTGAAGGTAACCTCTGTACCAATAAATGGTTTGCCGGAAACAGCAAAGAATAATCGATTAATTTCTGAATCTTGCGGATAGAGAATTTTGATCAGTACTGAGAAGATCTTTGGACTTTTAACGTACGACTGGATTCTGTCTACAGGTATGAGTATTTGAGAATGTTGTGGTAATACATGGGAATATTATTTTTCTTTCGATGTATTTTACTTGTATTTGCATTAATTAAAGACTGCAAATATCGTTTAAAATTAATTATATTTCTTAGACTCTTAAATTTTAAATATGAAACTTTTAATATGGATCCTCTCTAGACTTAAAATAGAGGCCTTCACTATACAGACTACGTGTGTGTATGTATTGCAAATATATGCTTTAGATAACTACATGTATAAGCTATTTAAAACGTTAAATGCACTTTCGTGGTGATTCTCGCCATTTCGTTATTATTATTACATGTATTATTATTATTAGTAGTAGTAGTAGTAGTAGTAGTAATAGTAGTAGTAGAAGTAGTAGTAGTAGTAGTAGTAGTAGTAGTAGTAGTAGTAGTAGTATATAATTTTGCTCTGAAATGTATTCTGTTTAAGAGAAAAAAGACATACATAAGACAATTGTTATTAAGTATATTAATGTGTAGATGATGGGGTTGATTCATCGCTAGCGGGTTGTCAGTTCCACTATCATAAAGCGAATTACTGACTATAATGGCCGTTTTATGCAAATGGCTGGCTGAATCAGAGTATGTTTGCTTTGATAAGAAATGTAAATCGCATGGAATGAATAACTGTGAAGAAACTGGTATCGCAGAACTATAATACTATTATATACTTTGATCTTCGCCGGCATTTAAAGTTGTTTAATATAATGGATACCTAAACTGCAGCTAATGACGCGAATGTTTATTTGGGTGTGCTCCTACCTGTTTTCATCAGTTACAAGCAAAATGCATTTTATTTGATTTAAATGGGAAAAACAAAATACAGGTATAGTTTTGTCAATTTAGATCATGTCCATTTTATAAAAGACTCTAGAATATGTACATTGAAAATTTAAGACATCGGTATGTAACGAATAATGCCGAACAACGACCGTCAATGATCGTAATTCTCCGGCGACAATCGGAAAGTTGATTAATTAAATGCCCCATACAGCGTGATCAGATAGTATAGGATATTTATTGACGTGATTTATCCTTTAAAACTATGCCCGGCTATCAATGCGATTGCAACTGGAGTTCAAATATTGAATGGACTCGCTGAATTGAAGAAGAGCAATCGAATGTGAATCATGTCGGATTTTCGTTCAGAAGATTTTACTGATGAGGTGTGTCAATTTTATAGTTAAATACATTTTGCGGATGACAAACCGGCGTTTGATTCCACGTTGATGGGTGTACGTGTTTTAATTCCACGTTGATGTGTGTAGGTGTTTTAATTTCACGTTGATGTGTGTACGTGTTTTATATTGTTTTTGTCGTATTGTAATTTCCTGCATATCTTTTTTATTATTAAGGTTTTAACATGTTTATTACCAGACACATGCGAACAAAGTTTCATGTAATAATGTTCGATTTATTGCCTTATTTTACACATGTTCATAAGTGTCCATGAACATAGAAATTCCTGAGGAAACAGCCAAGGGCAAATACCGGTAAATAATACGGCTCATCTGATGTAAATATTTGTCAGATTAATGAACAGTGGGGTCCTGAGTCTAAAGCAATGATAATCAAAATCAAACAAAACTGCTTAATTGGTTACGAAGCAGCCAGTTGAACATCGATGGGGTTTGGCTTTGGAAGGCTTACTCGCTGCTGCGTGTGATCCTTACCGGAACCGGAACTTCCAAGAATGCACGTTCGGACACATGTTGCGTTAATACTTAGTTAAGTCAATGTTATTTTAAGAACCTTTCATGTTACGTATTTTGATAACGAACAGTTGTGTTATGTTAGAGGGATTAACGTATTAAACAGTCCTCTAATATTGGTCCTTCTGAAAGCATGTTGCAGATTTCTCTAATATTATTGGCAGGGAAAGATAACGGTTTGTTATATGATTCGTTAATTGTGGTTCTGCCACGCAAACCTCGTGAAAACACGACATTTATATATGAGGCGTGTTGTGGATAAAACCGGTCCACAGCGGATTCATGTTTAGAAGAGACTTCCTTGAAACAGAAAATACCATAAAAGCGGAAAGTGTGGTCTCGGATCAGCCTGTGAGACACTTTACGCACGTGCATTAAGCCCGGTTTTCCCACATCACGCCTCATATGGACGTGTACTGTTATTTTGGCCTGCATCAACATTCGAAATTTGTTAAATAAAGGTTTTGCTTGTTGTCTTCAAAATATCCTTAATGATGTGGGGGGGGGGGGAGTAGTGATAGGCGCACGATTAACAGTTAATATACAATCTTGATTGTCATGTATATAATGGAGGTTTCTTTTCATAGTAAAACATAACGAGTTTATACTAATTTTAAGTAACCGATTACAAGAATCGATGTCGATGTTTTATTTAGTTCTTTCTACTAATGATGAAACAGTATTTCATTAGAAAATAAAGTGTAGGACATTTTACAACAAAGTTGAAGTGTCATTACACTTGAGATGGGGATATCTTTATCCACACATTATCTCGCGGTGTTAGCTTCAATGGGCATTAATTTACCAAACTTTCTTAAACAAACACAATATATCTTCTGCCTCCATTGTTCAAACAAGGTTTTGTCGATTTTACGAGGTACGTATATCCGTATAACATACACACGAGTTAGTTTTAAGAGATACGTTCGATGAACTTGCCTGTCATTAAACTGGGAGAAGCACATAATGTTATACGTCAGTTTGAAAACGTCAGATTGAATTTAATCTTTCATTTGGACTTGTTTGCAATGGAATGAACATTTGGTGTCATTAATATTCGAACGTGCTTTGTGTGTCTGACACCAAATCAAACAGTATCAGGCAAAGAATGGAAGTATTCACAAATAGCTTTGTAACTACATTTAACATTCTAGCATGATGCAAATCTCACCGACGAAAAATCCCGATCTAATCGCAAAATATCTACTGTTAGATAATATCGACTTCAAATTTTGAGATTGAAGACTATAGAATGTATATGACCAGAATTATGGACTACAATATAAAGCATAATTCCATGGACTGGAATATGTACACAACCCAATGACCTGGACTGGAAAATGTACTCAACCCAATAACCTGTACTGGAATATCTTCATGACCCAATGATCAATGACATGGACTGGAATATTTACACGACCCAATGCCATGAACTGGAATATGTACACTACCCAATGAAATGGACAATGCCATGGACTGGAATATTAACACGACCCAATGACATGGCACCATTACATGGCTTGGAATGTGTAAACGATCCAATGACCTGGATTGGAATATGTACACGAATCTATGACATGGACTGGAATATATACACATTCCAATGACCTGGACTGGAATATGAACATGATGATACGACCTGGGGTGGCATATGTACGTGAACCAATGACATAGACTGGAATATATACATGATCATATGACCTTGGCTGGAAAGTGTACATGATCATATGACCTGGACTGGAATATGTACATGACCAAATAACATGGACTGGAATATGAACATGATCATACGACCTGGGCTGGAATAAGTACATGACCCAATTACATGGACTGGAATATGTTCATGATCATATGACATGGGCTGGAATATGTACATGACCCAATGGCATGGACTGGAATATAAACACTATCCAATTACATGGACTGGAATATTTACACTATCCAATGACCTGGACTGGAATATGTATTTGACCATATGACATGGACTCGAATGTGTACATGACCCAATGACATTGACTGAAATGTGTACATGACCAAATTACCTTGACTGGAATATGTACTCGATTCAATGACATGGACTGGAATATACACACGATCCAATGTCCTGGAATATGTAAACACATAACAGAAGCTCTGGAATAAATTGTAAGTGATTTATTTTTGTCTGGTAGCATCTATTGTCAGACAGTTTACATTTCAGACGATTACAACGTCGCAACTTTACTGTGTTATATTTGCTTGGTAAAGAATTGAAATGTAGTCTATGACGCTAGTTTCGTCTATTTTTAGACTTTGAGATGGGGCACAGTGTTCAGCGCTTCATCACGCCGGTAGATCCAAATCTCATCTGCGGAATCTGCAGTTCCGGGCTCGAGGAGCCCGTGCTGACGCCGTGCGGACATTCCTTCTGTCAGTCATGCTTGAGCACGTGGCTCTCGCGACCGAGAACCGACACGTGTCCGGAATGCCGCAGTCGCGTGGCAAACGAGAATGTGAAGCCCGTGTTATCTCTTAGGAACCTCATAAACGGCTTTGACGTCGAGTGTGATAACAACGCTCGCGGCTGTAAAGTAATAATCAAGCTAGAGCGGCTCAAATCCCATTTAGAGACATGCGGCTATTGTCCGGTGACATGTGCGGGATGCGATAAGATTGTAAATAAGTTCCAGCTAGCCAGCCATCAGATTGGTTGTGAAGGGATCGGGCATTACGTTCGTAACAATATTGAGGAGTTTGACGGCAGGTCGTCTCAGAAACGTCTAAGTCACGTGCATTTCAGTCACGCATTGACGTCAATCGACGTCTCCGAACTTATTTCGAAGTTGACGACGTTGGAATTTCAAGTGAAAACTCTTAAACGTGACCTTCAGATAGCGGAATCAAAAAACAGAGTCATGAAGAGAGCATTTAAGAAAACTAAAGAAGAGCTGCAGAATAAAAGATCTGAACTCATCGATCTGAACAGCGACTTCGATCCGGACGACGAATACGGCAATACCACACAAAGCATCGCAAAGCTGTCGTTCGTGTTAGCAAGATTTTTATTAAAGAAACCGGCGAACATTGACAGAGATAAAATATTTATTGCCGTACGACGTTGCTATGATAAGTACGCGAGGTGCGGTTCTGAGTTCGAGCACGATGTCCACATGCTCGTTGCCACGGCGTTCGCGAGTAACTGGTTTACGGACGATTGCCGGACTACCTTGCACTTCTGGCTGCAGAGTATTGCGCGGTACCGGCAGTTGACCACGGTATCCGCAAAATACGTAAACGGTGTAAGATAAGAAATATCCTCGTTTAAAAAGCCCACGTTGCCATTTATATATAGATTCAAATAAACATTGGAAGTTATTCTACGATTGCATTACGAACGTTTATCTTCTGTTTCTTACAACTGCTACGTTTCTCCATAGTTATATAGAGACGCTGTTATAACCTTATGACCTTGTCAACCTTATCGAAGGCCATACCAATTTAATTCTATGTTTAGCGTCCTCAGGCTGGTAGGTTTTTGGATGCCTGAACGAAAAAAAAAATTGACAAGATGAAAATCGAGTTGGAAAGCATATAAAAATTTGAAAAAAGCACTTTTAAGTGTTTTTTACCAATATTTGTAAAATCAGTGTGCAACTAGTCAATTAACACATTTAAAATACTGTGTTAAAGTATGTTCCCGATATGAATATATAACAGTTTTGCAGGTAAACATTTGCTTTAACTTGTACCACTCACTAGCCGGGTGCGCCCCCCTCCCCCCCCCCCCCGCCCAAAAAAAAACTACAACAAAGAAACATCCGTATATGGGCATATATAAAATGGTCAAAACTGGTTTAATATACTAAAGCTTTTTTCTCTCGCTTCGCTCGCTCAAATTGGTCAAAGATATGTACACAATGTACTTTCAGTAAAACATACCCGACCAAGCCCGCCCCCTACCATTTCTGACGCACGCCCTAGTAACGGTGCCAAAGGTTATCTAAAACAATAGACCATAGACAATGAATATATATACCTATATTTGTGGAAGCTATTGTTTAAAAAAAAAATCATATATTATGTTGATGTCCGATGCAAAACACCGTTGGCACAGGATACCACATAAAAGACATTTATACTTTTCGAATAAATATGATTTGAAGTCGAAATGCAAGTCATATCAATGACTACTTTCAAGTTTTAACAGTTCTGTCTCAATAAATAGTTTAGTTCCCAAAATTCTAAATCGACAAACTTATTGTTCAGTGTTCCATTAGGAATCACACCAAATTATATATTGTTTGATATATTCGTAAAGAAGATATAAAGTGATATAGTAGAGGGGTGTCCAAAACGTTGGCTCCAATTCCTGGCGAGTTCATATTTTTTCCGGCACCGTCAGCGGAATTGACACAAAGTCAGCACCACTTGCCTTATTAGTTCACAAGGCAATCATACGAGAATCTTTTACAATACTTCGTGTAAAAAAACACGTTCGCCTGTCTGCCCGTTAATTCAGTTCGATAAAAAAGCTACTGATTTTATATGTTTAAAAATGTTTCTGATAAATACGTATTTAGTGGACAGGCACATCAAACAAGGGCAATTTACTGCCAATACAAGTGCATGACATACAGATGAAATAAACGTGTACATTTATTGCGAACATAATACGGTGAAGTATTAAATTAATCAGTGAAACAAAGTACAGTTGATGATGATGATGGTGATGGTGATGGTGATGATGATGATGATGATGATGACGATGATGATGATGATGATGATATCTTTGATACGGATCTGTAGCTGATCATTGCAGACCCACAGACAATATAAAGGGATTATAACTGCACGATCAAAATTTTACGCCCCTCCCCCTAACCCGAAATCCTGGAACCGCCCCTGCCACTGCTATGAATAATTTGTGAAAGAAAAATGTTGTTTTTTATCTACTCATTGTTTTTTTTCCGGTCTGGTTGGTAGGTTGCAAAAAATCATGGGGACGCTAAACATAGAATCAAATTTGTATGGCCTATTCTCATTGACTAGCTGGACTACTTTGAAAAAATTAAAAATAGAGGCGATAAGACACATCAGACACATTATCTTAATTATTGTTATTGTACCGATTTGAAACTAACGGACAACATTACGTGTATACTTTTTAAATATAATAAAACACTATGTGATCACTTTTGTGTAGATGTGTTAATATCTGCAAGTTATTTATGTTACCATTTATATATTTTTAAGTTTTACCTTGTTGTAATATCTACCAGTATATTTATATGTTACTTTTATTTATTTTTAAGTTTTACACTGTGTACATTTAAACAATTTGTGTTAGTCTTCTTAAATATTTAAAAGTTAATAAAGTGTTTACTTCCCGCAGTAATTTATTTGTCATTGTCTATTCTTAATTATAGAACTTAATTAATAATCGTAAAATCGCCGTGGTATAATGGATGTGCTGGTCGCTTTGCGATCGAGGGATCAGGGTTAGATCAATACTGTCTGGAAGCGTTTAATAATAAGAAGACTAGAATGAAGTCTTATCAATTAAAATACTTACATGACCAGTATTAATAATATTTAACAATGAATACAATGTTTGGCGATTTAAGTGAATTAAAAAATATATATATATGTATTTAGAGATTGTGGACATATTCCACAGATCCTTAGTTGACTGTATGTACAGTAATTGATACTTTTCTAAAGTAACTATTAACAAATTGATCTGCAAAACATTTGCCCGTAGACAACAAAAACCAAAACAAGTGTGCACGTACTCCTTCTCAAATAACAGAAGTAAGAGGATACGTGTTAGCTGTACATATTAATTCGATCAATGCCTGTGAAAAATAAGGATCTGATAGACTGAGAAAAAAAATCCATCTAGGACGCGACCTTATGATTTTCAATCAGGTATAGCTAAGAACCAAAACTAGTCAATACCGGTTGCTATGGAAACATATTAACATCAATTGAATGGAGACGAGGAGAACGACGTGATAATTGTATTTAGTCAATTTACCTGGAAACAAAATTAAAGGCATTTAAGGCAAAGATGATAATTAGTGACAGAGTTGCCAAGACTACCAGAAAACGTGTCCGCTGGACAGCCACGGGGATTTTCTGATAACAGGATGAGCAGATTTATATTCGCATGTGCGACAAAATAATATAGATCATGCTCGTTTGTTTTTCAAGTAAAAGTCAAGAATAACACGTTGTAAACAACCACGACAGCAAATGATATTCCAATGTAAAGTTCATATTCACTTTATTATTATGTTTTCTTTTTTTAACGATTATAGGTTTAATCTTACGGATCTATCATTTGTTATCACAATAAAACAATGTTAAAAATAATGTTAATCGATTTATTAAATTAGAAAACCAAAATACAACGTATGAAATAGGCCTTTCCCAAAACTAGGTTACTTCCCTTGCGTAATCACGAGTGAAGTCCCCTGTTCACTTCTGGCGACGTTTATTGACTATAAGGTTACGCATGCGCAGATAAATTCCATCTTTGTTACATATAAAATATTCAAATTTTGATCTCACTTTTCACCATGACCAAGCTACTTTCCAATATATACGAATGTTGATATTTGTAAATTTATTTTTACGACACCAACACAATTTTAAGATTGAAAATCAAATATATTACATGTTTTTCGGTAAAAATCAATACGCTTATCCAGCCTTATGGTCTAACTACCCCAAAACGGAAGCCACATCTTAAGGGTTACAGGGCTATGCTCAGGGTTACAGGGCTGTCAGTTAGATAATAAGCACATATGGTTGAGTTAGATAATAAGCACATATGGTTGAGTGCAGGATGCATATAATTTGTAAAATACAGTTTACATGATATGTTTTGATATCATTTTAAAGGTATATAAGTAAGCAATAAGAAAAAAGGCTGTTTTTGTGTACTACTTTTTGTCTAGTGGTTCCCAGCTTCATAACTTTTGGCCCATGTATTCATGCGCAAAATGGCAGCCTCCATGCCCGTGAAAACCGGTATGTTTTTTTTAAGGTAAATATTTGAGTTGATACAACGCATATAATTTTTTGACATGCTGTTTTTTCAAAAGTTTATGTCCTTATCTTTCCAACAATGTATAGTGATATATTGGAAAGTAGCTTGGTCATGGTAAAAAGTGAGATCAAATTTTGAATATTGTATATGTAACAAAGAAGGAATTTATTTGCGCATGCGTAACCACAAAGACAACATAGAGAATACGTCGACCTTATTACGCCCTCTTCCCGCTAGATGTTTTCGTGATATGTAGATGTTTTAGTGCAGAAATGACAAATGAAAACGGAATTCATTGCAGATCGGTACATAAAGATATACATACATTCTATATTTATGATTTTCTTTCAGGGTAACGAACATGTTACTTAAATAATACATTAAGGAATCTTATAGGAGTGCTTTCTGTTTAATTGCAATATGTTTGGCCATAAATGAGTCGTCAACGCAGGTCGAGCAGGTACTTGTTTTGTCAGTCAGCGATTTCTTAGAAATAAGTCAACGGTGTTATGTGAAATAATGACGCACACAACACTAGCAATTTGCAATATTTCCTCTGCTAATATTTTCTTGACGATTTCTTCGTATTTGAGGCCTACAGTAAAACCCCGCTTATACGACCACTTGGGGTCTTAATAAAAGTGGTCTTAATAGCGGGGTGGTCGTATTATAGAGGTATGTCAGATCAGCGAGTCAGTAAATGCATACATCTGAATAATTTATACTTTTAAAGGGATTGTCAAATTATCACGAAAAAAAGAAAACTTTCAAAAAATCGTAAAATTTCGACATTGGTGCATTATATTGATTATAAAAATATTTCTGATACATTACATCACTTGAAAAATAATGACATATTTTTTCATATTTTCATTAATATCCATTAAAAAAATTACCTGGGTATGTCTACCAGGTAAAACTATAAATAAAGTGCATATATTTATCACTATCGTCACGTGATTATCCTACGCGCGACTGGCGCATGCGCAGATGTTTGAGTGTCGAATTCAAAATGGTAAGTATTCTAGATAAACGTCAGTCTATTCGTGATAACACAGTGGTAATTTGCACAAGTCCCATGCAACGTGAATAACTGTACTTCGAACAGTAATATCAATTGTCATAAACTGGACAAGTCATTTTTAGGGCCGTCTATGAAACGTGTTGTACATTATTTGAAGTTAGAAATATATAATACACTCAACAATTTACAACCTCAAACTCACTTGTTTCGTTTCTGACCACTAATAAGTAAATTTGCACAGTAAAACCATGTTACTTTGTTTATAAATGCCTATGTTTTCTCAATGTCTTAATTCAATCTTGATAACACACTAGCATGGGTTTATTAGACGACCCATGAAATTAAAATGCATAACTTACCACAATGACAGGATTTCTCCGTGCAAAATGTGTGCATAGGAAAACAATTCCTTTCATGGGAAACTAGGACACGATATGTCTTTAACATTTGGTGCGTTTATTTTTGCGCGGAAATATCACATGACTTGTATTGTTAGAACGGCAAATCCGCGGTATTGTTAAAACGGAAAAGCCCACTGTACAAATGAGATTCATAGCGTGAATGGGTAACTTAACTTACAAATGCTTATTTTTAAGGGCCATATAGTTGTTATCGTAAATATTTATGTCATTTTATTGACTTTTATGCCGATATACGTTGAGCACCTGGCCTGTGCATAAAAAGTCATTATCTGGTTGACAATCCCTTTAATGAAAATCATGAATAATGAATAGATAACGCAAATTCCTATTTGTTTTCCAAACATAAATGTTATTGAATACAGATAATGTTATGAATATGAATTTTACATTAAGTCGGAAATTAATTAAAACTTAATTAACTAAGTCCATTTAAGGTTCAGCATTCATTAATGTTACCCACTTACTGTCAACTAGTGTCAATTAACGTAATCTGATACACAGTCGATGTGTTAATCCATTATCAAAACATTTGTACCATTGTTTTTCACAAGCTCCTTTTATACCGCTTTAGCAGTTTGTTATCTGCACGACATATGCTGTTAATTGATGAAGTTAATTCTCAACGACCAAATGACAGAGGTCGCAATAGAACAGAACAGAACAAGACTTTTATTTTCACCCAAGTATATAACATATACAATTAGGGCAATATAACAAAGCAAAATTGTTAGTAAATTAGTAACTTCCGATAATTTTTACGTTAACACAATTGTGTCGATGATATACGGGGGGTATTTAAATAATAAGATACATAGTCGGAACATATGATAATAATAATAATAATAATAATAATAATAATAATAATAATAATAATAATAATAATAATAATAATAATAATAATAATAATAATAGCAATAATGTGAGATCTATAATCAAAATCAAAATACCAAAAACTTGATAAAATTATAAAAATCACAATCATTATGATATCATATTCAAAATGATCATACTAATCATAATAATCATAATAATGATAATCATCATAGTTATCATAATCATCATAATAGTGGCATTTAAGAAACAAATAATAGTACAGTTCTATAAGAGCATTTTAATACTAGCACTGGTAAAAATAATTAGTGGTTTGTGATCATAGTTGTGCGGTGACGTATTTTCGTTTGCACGCGGCGTTTCGGATTGAGAAATTGAAACGACTACGCGTTTTAAAAGGTTTACATTTTGCGTCAGAAATTTAAATCATTATCAATACTTAAAAGACATGTTGTTGCGAAAGACTGTGTGCGTTAGCGTTTATGGTGCTGGAGCTAGCTTTGTAACGGTTTCAGTCAACAGCAGTTATTTTTGTCATAATTTACGCTTGAGTGCACCTGCACGCGAGGTCGATGTTGAACACAAAGGCAAGATGGAGGACCTATTGTGTGTGGTAATTACTCTAATCAGCTTTGCATTGCAGGATTACAATGGATAATGCCGTTATCTGAGGGGTTAACATTAAATGACTGATGGGGCAAAAGCAAATTATAATTTGTGTGCTGGATAAGTTTAAAGGGAAGTAACAAAAGTATAATTATTAATTTATGTACTAGAACTTCTAGATTAATTAGGATAAAGAAACAGGATTGTAGGTGAAATATAGGTATCAGTTGTACTCATTTAGAATGCAATAATTGTTTCCATTGCCTTAATTGAAATATAATATCAATATAGCAGGCAAAACTATTTAAAATGTTAACACTTGTACTTGAGTGGTACCATTTTGTACTACTCTTATATAATGCTGCAATTATTTCTGTTATATGAGTATAAGTATATAGCAATCTTACGTTAATATTGACATATAATTATGCAGTTATCATTTGGTACAAATACAGAATGAAGTTATTATTTACATTGCACAGTTTATATTTACATGCATATATTTCTAATTAAAGTAAATAATGTGATTAGTATATACATGCAAACATATATACATTTGTGACCAGACAAATATTTTGATATATTGATTACACCAGTGTAAACGGTCACTTATATTGAGATAATATGTAAAGATGTTATGCTGTTAACAATAAAAATACATTGAAATAAAGGCAGTATTGTTACAAATTACAATATTAGAGTTGGTGTATTATATCGGGGCTACTTTGAACATTATTTGGTACTTTCGGTTTATGATAAGTGGTCGTTTTACGGTGCCCGTAAAACTGAAATATTTAGCAAAACAATCGGGTCTTTTAAAAAGTGTCCGCTTTAGTGGGTGGTCATAAAGCGGGGTTTTGTTGTATATACTTTGTATATCGTGCTATCATAGTACATTTTCTTCACTTCATTCACAAATTCGTGTTGTGACTTTATTGCGTATTTCGTGTTTACTGCACGAATCTTCAGTGCATACCACGCATTTGATTTGCAATAACGCTGTCTGGAATGTTAGAAGATCTTAAGACATTCTTATGAATAAGTTGACGATGCTATTTAAAATATTTATATCATATTTCAGATAATTTTCTTTGTTTTGCGGTATTCGATAACTGAGGTATGACTGGTGGGCGGAGCCTCACCGTGCAATAAGTACAGTGCGTATAAATTACAACTAAATTTAAATATACCGCAATATGGTATAAAATACTTGTAGCATACTTTTTGTTTTGTTTTTGTTTTGTTTGTTTGGATTTTTCGCCGTTGTTAACAGAATTTAGTTTTATCAGAACACAAGTTGTTGTTTTTTTCCACTTGTTCTCTGGGACTATCACTAGATGCGTTCTTCGTAGAATTGAGGCATATAGGCTTTCTATACAGTGAAAATGCAAACCATACCAATGTTTTCCACTTCATTAGGTTCATGTCATGATAATGTTTTTCGTATTTCTTCCAAACATACCTGCACGACACGGTTTTGATTTGCAATGCATCTGTCTAGAATCTCAGAAGACTAAATAAGATATGTAATACTTTTTCCAGTTATTCACAACGAATTATTAGTATTAAGTGAGTATTATCTTGTTGAAAGATGAAAACATGTTCAGTACAGTGTATGCAAAACCTCGGATACTGCTTCTATACACTTTTCAATTTCAATATTTTCCTCTATACCCCCAACACCATGCTACGCAACACACAACTTCATCTTCCCTGCGTATGTATGTATTTTCGAAGTTTATGAGGTCCTTCCGCGCCAAAGCGGCATTATGTGAGGGACCCTAATTTTACCTTTAGACTCCTCGAAAGTTGGGACGAAATTTGAATCATAGCTGCAATTTCCAGCTATTTATCTTTTACTGAAATATTTTAATTTTAGTGTTGCCTTGTGCTGTGGGGGGGGGGGGGGAAGCCGGAGTACACGGAGGAAACCCCACCTGTCCGGTATGGTGACCACCAAACATACTTACTTGCGCCGAGTGGGGGCGCCGAGTGGGGAGCGAACTCGAGCAGCCTAGGTATGAAGCGAGTGTACCAACCACTGCGCTAGCCGTAAAGACAGGCACTCAAAATGGCAAAATTTATCAGGGGTCGTATTCCAGAAACATCTTACGATAAATCTTATCCTGGCCTAAAAAAATCGTTATTTTTCTTAAGCATTTTATTCCATGTATACATGAAATTCTGCTAAATGTTTGAAGTAATGACATGTATCAACTTATTATTAACTACTATTTGCTTAACTGCAATTGGAGTAATCAATTTATTTGAAGTTTTAAAAACATGACCTTACAAAAATTGGAACTTAAGTAAAATATGTTAAGCTTCACTTAAGATGTTCCTGGAATATGGCCCCAAGCTGCAGTCATCCAAACACGAACCTTTTTGTGGCTATCAAGTGTCACTTAATATTTCTTCTTATTATTTAATGTCCAATCAGTTTCTGTTCACACAAAGAAACGCGTTTCAGACTGTTCGCAACTTGGCGGAAGCCAACGGTCTTTTGAGTGGAGAATTTCCAAAACACAGTATTGCGGAAAACTACTTCTTTTCTTTGTGGGCTATTAGTTAGTACATCGAAACCAGAAAGGGTCCTTCTTCAAAACAGCAATATTTCGTAAATTTCTTAAATATTGATTAATTAGGATAATGTATGTCATATGTATTATAATGTGCTTTTCAGGTGATTACAATTACAGTTTCTAAAAAAGTCAATATATTAAAAATGTAACTTTAAACTAATAACACCCTTACTTTCGCTATTTACTTGTATGTAACCGAAATATTCACCCGAGTGTCCTGGAAAAAAACACCAAATTAATGCGCTACATCAGTTATTTTTTACTCGTTGAGAACGTGTTTTTTTCTTGTAACTGATTCTCATTCTGAACATTTAGACACACATTACTGCATTTTATTAATTTTAAACTGCAGTATGGACAATCGAAAGCTTGCATCATATGACCTACTTTTGATTCAGTAGGCTAAGAAGCACAAAAACCGCTGCTCCTAAGTACTACGCTTCATCGGTTATTCTGGCCCGTTTCAGATTGACTTGTTAACTAGCATGTATATAATTCCAAAATATATTTGTTCGTTACTTACAAATTAGTATTTTATTATGATTTCGTATATATACATAATATTGATCGAAAAGGAAGTCACATTATAAAGTTTGAAGATGGGAAATTAAAATGTTTCATTTTTAGTGAAAATGCATTCATAATTCACATGCTTTTAGTTTCTTTTGTCGCCAACAGTCTTTCGACGTCGTCAGCTTGTTGATTCCAATTAGAAATATCAATTGTCAGAACCTTTTCGCTACTTACTGACATTAATTATCAATCTACCTCTGATAGGTCTAGATGACAATGGCCTATGTATTGTTGCATTAATACGTTTGGTTATTTCACCCATAGGAACACTCCTGTTGAGTTTAAAGGGACTGAACTCTAATCGTAAAAACGAAAGAAACTTGTCAAAAATACTTGATTTTCTTAAATAATCGTATAGAACACATTAAAGAAATAGTTTTTGTTCAACTTAAAACAATTTGTTGCGACCCGGAATCATCAGCATGCTGGGACGAGTAGAACGGCATACAGCACACGGCGCGTCCGCATCAGTCATTTCGCGGTCGAAGAAAGTTACCTTATTGTGATCATCAAATTCGTACTCGGCCCCGAAAACCAGTTGATCGGCCTGTTGTTTATCTTGAAATCTGTTCCACAGCGGCTCTTTGGTAAGACACAAGTAGTTCGCAGCGCCTTCACTGTGCGTATAATGGCTGCCTGCCGCATGGCCTGAATATACCATCTGTGCCGTTTTCGTTACACGTCGACCGACCCCATCGGGTATAAGTTGTGCCACTTTGGGATTCTAAAACGAGTTATCACATATAGTAAGGAATTTTTAATGCATTTTTTTTCTAAAATTCTTTAATGGCATCATGACCATGTAATGTAAAATACTGGATTGAACAGTTATGCCAACCATCTGAAAACATGCACTTATGCATGTCACTCCAAAATTGTTGCACACCTATTGCGCCTCACTCATGTTTGTTTTTGAAAATTGTAATACGTTTAATACCATACATTCAATAAAAATACTTTTCTTACCTGAACAATCATGCGAAAGTTTATGTTGTGTTGTCATTTTATTCGTGTCATCAATCCGTTGCTCACGTTGGTTTATCAGTTCTTGAAGCTTCGCAGTAGCCGTTTCCAAGCCAACAATTTTACTGAGCACCTTGTAATCGTATTCAAACCTGGATAAACATATCGGTTCATATTTATGCTTTTGAAATGCGATTACACAAAACATGCTACAAGAAAGTATTAGTATTCCACTGAACATGGTGCTTTGGCGAAGTGAATATAGAAATGGAAACTTTAACCTATGCAGTCACAATTTAGATAATGAATCATTTGATGTCTGGAAGTTCTACTTTGTTGTTTATTCGTTTTTAAGGGTTAAATGTACCTATTTTGCTATAAAATTCATTGCAAAAGTATATTCAGCAATATACGAATTTCTGAAATACATGTATTGCAACGTGCAAAGTTATATACGTCGTTGTACTGTATATCTTAATGGTTGAAAATGACCCATTGCAATACAGAAAGTAAAAATACATCGTGAACAGACAGTTGACACAATCAAACATATTTCTAGAAAATTTGAATTTATTTTACATATCCTACTCCACGGTCCCTTTAAGTCAATTAATAAAATTCAACTTGAGTCCCAAGTTGTAATGGCGTGTTAATTAAGAGGCCACTTATGACTTCAAGTAGTCGTGCTTATGCTTAAGATGGCCATTCTTAAAGCAAAGTTGTACTAAGTTGTTATCATTTTGGTCATTAACCAGGCAAGTATCGTCCCAGGAAATTCACCTTACTAAGCGGGTCAATTAGTTAATGATGATGATCTTTCAAGCGGGCTCGAATCGGCGCAACGGAAATGTTAGAGACGTTTGGACGTGTTTCTCTTTGAAGAAAACGTATTCACACAAACCTGTAATGTTTCCAGAAATAAGATAACCAAATAATATTTCAAATGAGTGACCAGCGCAACAAATTACTTCCTGTTTATTTGGTAATGGCTATTGATATCAAGTAAAACGAGGACCAATTGACGTGGATGATTGATTAACGAAGTATTTGAATGCCTGATATTTTTTAGGGGATAAACCATATGACCATGTAAGTACACTGGCCACACAAAATGGCGACGGATCTCGTCGATTCAAGGTAACATTTCGTAGTATACACATATATACGTATTAACTATGAAATGCTGAATAGGCGCAGAGTACCCGCGCAACAACCAAAATTACTTAGCTCATGCTCCTTTTTGTGAGATTTTTCGGCGTTTGGGCCTGAAAGCCGGCACAAATTTTGAAATGTTTTGTACACTGTCCACTAAGGTGTTTTATTCCAGAATTTTCAACAGATAATGCAGATTTATGACACTCATTTATATGAATACATGCTTCGGACATCCAACGTAATACATACGTTAAGTTTCGCTTCATTTGATTGAGCAATAAAAGAGATAGACATTCATTTCAATTTAGGTACACTGTCCCCTCGATTTAGATTTAAGTACACTGTCCATCCGATTTTTATCAGTACAGGATTTGTAATCTTCTGAGTGTCATATAATGACATAAATAATAATTTCTTGTTATTTAGTATAATAAATGATTTTTTATTTCGTTTCAGGATCTTTGTGGAATACGATTTTAAAATGGTATTTACTTTTGTGTACCAATCGTTACTGATGATGTGGTTGCGTTAAGTATATATAATACTAAATATTTTAAAATTTGTTTATACATACTGTTGGTCCTTAACTACAGCTGTTTTTCTTTCTTGTGATTTTAAAATAAATTTCAATGTATACAATGGTAAGTTTAATTCAATCATCGGAATCAAATGTTGTTAGAGGTGCCTCAAGGAATATACTGCACTGTGTAGTATAAAACAGAAAAAGTAAATTTGCAAACCAGTTTTAATACTTTTTATGAGTAACATTGTAACATGAATATATGTATGTATATTGATTTAGCATTTTATTTTAGGAAAAAGAAGCGCCTTAAAAGGCTTTGTTTGCGGCCATTGTGGCAAAGTGTAGACAAGTAGATCAGGGGAGCATAAGCATTAACAAATGCAGAATGCAAAAGCCGCACCATACAGGTGTTGTAGAATGCTACAGATAATTTACTACAAATATATATATTAAGCAACATTGACTTTTAATTACAAATACAACCTATCCAAACAAAATTGTTTTACTTTTAAAGGGCTTCGAATAACAGTGGACCAAAACCATTCACGGGTGAAAATTGTGTCTACATTTTTGCTAAACGGAGAACTAACCCAACACAAATTGTACCTTGCAGAAAGTCGTTCAGATGTACACTTGCATTAAAGTCTTATAAGCTGAGGTCCGCACTACTGGATCACATTTCCTCGCATGAAGGCGTGATAAAGCACCAGTGCACTTGTGGTGATTATTACAAATACAGGCAGGGAGTTTGTAACTACAAGAAAACATGTTGTTTCTACATGGTTAGACCTATTTAAACATTTTGTGTGTGAGCATGTAACTTGGTAATCATTGTATTGCTTATATTTGTCCAAGGAATGGGAAAATTGTTGTTGAATACCTAAGTATACGTATTCAGTAGACAACGTATCAAAGGTTGTTTACTTGTCTTTAAACCTGATACTTTTTTACAATATTGTCATCGCAAAGTCGATGAAGTTGTAAACATTTGTTAGTGCTTTGTTCTAATGTCAATGTTTGTATTTTTGATATGAAAACTACTTTTTTTGTAAAATAATCTTGTAAATCCTTTAAGAGTTGACCAGGATTTCAACCACTAATACATGCGGTTGTTGTTTAGATTTAAACCCTTGCCTTGTTGTTATGTCAGGGTTTGTATCAGTAATTTTAAAAAGATTATTTCTGTTTAAACACGGTCTCACCTGTTTAGTGTTCGCATTTGGTTATGTGTTCGAACTTTTATCTGTTGATGATCCTACTTAGAAATCTAGAAGTATGGAAAATATTTGTACTGGGCAGCTGTTTATTGTAATTGTGTTATTTTATTAAAATGTAATCTCATTCTATTCGTTGTTTTGAAACTCAAGAGGCATCCTTAATGTGAAAACCTAAGGTCCAGGCATTATAAGGGTTACATCTCTTATCGATGAAGATCTAATGGAAGAGTAATACAATGCATTTTATTTATTAGTCCCCTACCGGTGTTTCACCGGAGGGGACTATATGTTTGCTCTCCGTCCGTCCGTCCGTCTGTCATGCCATCCGTCTGCAAAATTTGTGTTCCAGCGATAACTCAAAAAGTACTAAAGATACTTCGATTAAACATGGTATACATATAAACGGCAATGTGAGTATTATGCAGGACCTTTCATTTTTACCAGAGGTCTAAGGTCACATGACTGTTACTAAAAATTGTATAAAATTAAACAAACTGGATCCTGCGATAATTAAAAAAGTACTGAAGATATTTCGATGAAACTTGGTATACCTATAAACGGCAATGTGAGGATTATGCAGGACCTTTTATTTGTCAACAGACGTCAAAGGTCACCTGGCTGTTACAAAAAATATAAATAAACTAAATACTGTTATAAATCGAAAAGTACATAAGATGTGACCATGAAACTTGGTACTATGATTGAACTATAGGTTTGCCATCCGTCTATGTGTCTCGCTATCTCTTCGTCCGTATGTTTGTCCGTCCGTTTGTCTGTCCGTCCCCAAAACATGGTTCAGGCAGGGAGTTTTTAACTACAACAAAAAATGTTTTTTTCCATGGTTAGACCTATTTAAACATTTTGTGTATGGGCATGTAACTTTGTAATCATTGTATTGCTTATATTTTTCCAAGGAATGGTAAAATTGTTGTTTAATACCTAAGTATACGTATTCAGTAGAAAACGTATCAAAGGTTGTTTACTTGTCCTGAAACCTGATACTTTTTTACAATATTGTCATCGCATAGTCGATGTAGTTGTAAACATTTGCTAGAGCTATGTTCTAATGTCAATGTTTGCATTTTTGATATGAAAACTACTTTTTTTGTAAAATAATCTTGTAAATCCTTTAAGAGTTGACCAGGATTTCAACCACTAATACTTGCGGTTGTTGTTTAGTTTTAAACCCTTGCCTTGTTGTTATGTCAGGGTTTGTATCAGTAATTTTAAAAGGATTATTTCTGTTTAAACACGGTCTCAGCTGTTTAGTGTTCGCATTTGGTTATGTGTTCGAAATTTTATCTGTTGATGATTCTACTTAGAAATCTAGAAGTATGGAAAATATTTGTACTGGGCAGCTATTTATTGTAATTGTGTTATTTTATTAAAATATAATCTCATTTTATTCGATGTTTTCAAACTCAAGAGTCATCCTTAATGCGAAAACCTAAGGTCCAGGCATTATAAGGGTTACATCTCTTATCGATGAAGATCTAATGGAAGAGTAATAAAATGCATTTTATTTATTAGTCCCCTACCGGTGTTTCACCGGAGGGGGCTATAGGTTTGCTCTCCGTCCGTCCGTCCGTCTGTCATGCCGTCCGTCCGCAAAATTTTGTTCCTGCGATAACTCAAAATGTACTAAAGATACTTCGATTAAACTTGGTATACGTATAAATGGCAATGTGAGTTTTATGCACGACCATTTATTTTTTACCAGAGGTCAAAGGTCACATGACTGTTACTAAATAAAAATTGTATAAAATTGAACAAACTGGACCCTGCGATAATTCAAAAAGTACTGAAGATATTTCGATGAAACTTGGTATACCTATAAACGGCAATGTGAGGATTATGCAGGACCTTTATTTTTCAACATACATCAAAGGTCACGTGATTGTTACAAAAAATATAAATTAACTAAATACTGTTATAATTCGAAAAGTACATAAGATGTGACAATGAAACTTGGTACAAAGATTGAACTATAGGTTTGACATCCGTCTATGTGTCTCTCTATCTGTTCGTCCGTTTGTCTGTCCGTCCCCAAAACCTGGTTCCTGCAATTACTCAAAAAGTACTGAACTTATTTCGATGAAACTGGGTATACATATAAACAGCAATGTGGCAATGTGAGGATTATGCACGACCTTTTTTTCACCAGAGGTCAAAGGTCACGTGACTGTTACTAAAAATAGAAATAAACTAAATACTGTAATAATTCGAAATGGACATAATATATGACCATGAAACTTGGTACAGAGATTGAACTATAGGTTTGCCATCTGACTGTGTGTCGTTCTGTCTGTTCGTCCGTATGTCTGTCTGTCCGTCCGTCCCCAAGACCTGGATCCTGTGATAACTCGGAAAGTACTGAAGACACTTCGATGAAATTTTGTATACGTAGCAACAGCAATGTGAGAATTATGCACGACCTTTTATTTTTCACCAGAGATCAAAGGTCATGTGACTGTTACTAAAAATAGAAGTAAACTTAATACTGTAATATTTTGAAAAGTGCATAAGATATTATCATGAAACTTCATGAAACTTGGTACACAGATTGGACTATGAGTTTTCCCTCTGTCTCTGTGCGTCTGGCTGTCTGTTCGTCCGTCGGTTTCACTCTGTCTGTCCCGTCCCCAAAACCTGAATCCTGCGATAACTCAAAAAGTACTGAAGATTGATGAAACTTTGTATATATAGAAAGAGCAAGGTGATGATTGTACACGACCGTTTATTTTTTACCAGAGGTCAAAGGTCACGTGACTGTTACTTAAAATAGAAATAAACTTAATACTGTCATAATTCAAAAGAACATAACATATGATCATGAAACTTGGTACACAGAATGGACTATATGATTGCCCTCTGTCAGTTCAGTACTGCAATAACTCAAAAAGTCTATGTAACTCGAATGTCTGGTGAATGTTACTAAAATATAAAAAACAACAACTTAATACTGCAGTGACAAATGGGATTTGAATATTAAACTTTGTACATCTACAGATAAAGGGCGATTTGACGGTATTGCACACTGTTTAATTAGTAGGGTTTTTCACCGGTAGGGGACTCCTGTATTGCTTGCAATACTATCAAAGCCTTGTTTGTGCTGGATTTACATGCCTCGTGGCTTAAGATTTCAATTTGAATAATTTTCTATCATAGCGCCATATTTTAACATATAAAACTACGATATTTTATTATATTTTAAATCGCTTTAATGTTGTTATATCGACTCGCATGGGGAAAGTATCTTTTAAATAAGGAGAACACATTGAGTTTCAAAAATACTGAATAAATCACTAGAAAGATGCATTTCAATGATAATTCACGTGTGCATACTAATGTCACTGTTTAATCATGTTATTTTACTAATTGTGTGATAATTTTATGTGATTCAAAGGCTTTACTTTAAATAAATGGAAAAATGAATGCATACATACAAGAAGATTTTGATTTCCCTTTATATGTCTCTACCTTTTTTCCTAACATTACTAATACTAAGAAGTCCTTGTTATAATACACAAATAAGAAAAAAAATACAAGTTCAGCATGAGGAAAGCATAGTATTGAATTACATAGTATAATATATAGATAATACTATTAAATTGATTTAAATACATTACATTTCACAAATGTTTGAAACAAATATGATACATTTTTGAATTCATTTAAATAAATCACTTCATGAATGGTGTTGTCCGTTATTTAGCACTCCACATAACTGACTAAAACATTACTTCAAAATTAACAACAGTCATTCTATTCCATTTTGCCGTCGGCAGCAACTTCGATTGATTTCTACCAGCATTTTCCCTTCGGACCCCAAGCGCACCTTTTAGAACTGCATTTCTTTCTGTGGAAATTGTTCCAAATTTCCACTCAGCCTAGCTCGTTGCATGTGGTCAAACTGATGATTTCTGTAAAAACAATATCAGAACAGGATTAAAGCCTAACACAAATGTATACCTTTACACACAATATATTAGTTTGTAATTTTATATTTAAAAAATTAACAGAAACAAACAGTTATAATGGTTTAGTTCATCATATCCTGAAACAGAGATCCTAGCGGAGATTCTAAATACAACAAAACATGTCAAGAGTTCAACTATACGGTTTGTGTCACAAAGTCAAACACGTTTAAACCCGTTCGATTCTTGAGATATGCAAGCGCCATATTAAAACAAGTTTAAAGACGTTCGCAACAATTTCCTTCAATTTTTTTCCAACGACAGATTTTCTAAAACATTGGCACAAACATGCATCAATGTATTCTAAAAGTAAAACAGTCTTAAAAAATAGGGGTCACGGCCTTTTTCAGGAAATATTGCATTTTAAATACGGTACCTGTCGAAGCCTTTTTTCAGTTTGTGTTACTTAGAATGTTGAATAATACAAAGCGTTTATATCCAAACAAAGATGAAGATTTTTAGATGCATCTTTTTAAAATGTTTCGTTTAGCAATATACAAGTGCAGTTTTATGATAAAACGCGCTTTATCTACAGTTATCATTCAACAAATGACTTTTAATGGACACTTAACGAGGTTAATTATGCATTAAATATGCTTGTGAAAGCATCAATAGTTTATCAAATATACGAATATCTTTTGTTCTAAACGACAGATTTTGTTAAAAGATCCCACATACATGCGTCATTGTATGCTGAAACAAAAACAGCCTTAAAAAATAGGGGTCACCGGCCTTGTTCCGGAAATATTGGGTTTTGGATACGGTACCTGTCGAAGCCCCTTTTCAGTTTGGATTTTTATCAATGTTTTAAGTATATAGGATAGTGCTTTTCAAACAAGGTTATGGTTCTTTCAACTGATATGTTTGTACATGCTTTGTTTGGCAATATATAAGTGTATGTTGGTTATAAAAACGCTTTACCTACAATAAAATAATGGATCTGACGACTGGACATTAAAGTGTGTCAAATGGGAACTAATAATGCTTTCTGAAACTTCATTTATATCAGATGCATATTTTGTTCTAAACGACAGATTTTCTTAAAATTTTGCACATACATGCATCAACGTATACTTACACCAAAACATTAAAAAAAAGAATGGCTCACCGAGCTTGTTTGGAAAATATTGGATTTCATATAGGGTACCTGTGTAGCCTTTTTCCTGTTTCGTTTTAACATATATAAACAACGTATCAATAGAATGGATATATTTAATAGATCATTTCTGAACTAATTTGTTAGGAAATACCTTGCATAAGTGGGTTTATTATTATTGTATATTCTTTATGAACTTTTACTTTTAAAAATACTTATTTTGAATGGACATTAGAGATGAAATAAGTATATTGTAACATATATACAATAAAGAAACAATGAAGCAAAAGGAGAAATTAACACAATTATTTTGTTTTTGTTGCGAACGTCTTTAAGCCAGGTGTTGACATTTGTTCTATAATATACATTGAATTCCTTACCTAGTAATGCAGTTTGATAGTATCACGTGATGGTGTGTCTGGTAGAGTTCCGTGGTTTGGTCTTTGCCGGCTTGGTCGACCACGTCATACACTGCCTTCTTACTTGTGCAGTAGAAAAAGAACCGGGTATCTAGAAAACCACCGCTATAAATAAATACTGTGCATAAATGTAGTTTTCATAAATATTGTTTGACAATATAAATCGTTTGGCAGTATACGCCATTTTATTTTACTTAATAATAATAATAATAATAATAATAGTAATAATCATAACACTCATAATATATCACATGATATAGGAACATATGAAATATAAATACATAGCATATTAATAATGACAAAGCATACGGGACGAACTTTATGTGCTCATGAAAGTGTTTTAAATGTTGAATGCGTTCAAGTCAACTCAACATGACCAGCTTTAACCTTGGCTTTCACAGCGATGATTCTCGACAATCACACGGAGACATATATCCATCCATACTGACATGTCTTGAGATCTGGAATGACGATCGGTCTTTAACGTCCAGAACGAGATTGCCGAACATAGCTGTCCTTCATCGCTTTTATCGAGATTTTCCGGCCTCGGAGGATGTTTAAAATTCCACTTTTGTCTTATTCTTCAATATTAGTCAACACCTTATAAGTCAACGCACTTATGTAACAAACATTTTTATTTATCGATTTATTTTATTAATGTTAAGAACGAGTACGTACAAAACAAAACAGAAATGGTTCGCAGCGCCTTTTGTATGCAGATAACAGCTGCTCTACAACCAGAGTATTTTGTATGAGGCGAACAATATTATGCCTAATTGCGTCTAGAATAATGGAGTTGACTGGACACCTCTTGAAGGTACGCAAACGAATAACATGTATTATTGCACATAACATTTAGTCAAATATCATATCTCCACATAGGGAGAAAAATGTCTTACAACATTTCATTTACATATTTGTTTGTTTTTCCTTTCATTTTTCCAGATGATACCATAGCGTTTGATATCCTCATACTCATTTTACAAACTTGCTTGTGTAAACATACACATTGTACTGAATCAAAATAAAATGCTTTCTTTTACCTGTACAAGTGAAAATTTTCACAATGCATATATTTTCATATGCTCTATAAACTATAATATATACACATATTTCACAAGACCTTCTTTTAATCTTTTTGCATTACTTTTTCATATGAATTTACGTGTCGTAAACATTTGTCGTTTAAATTGCCTTTTCTCTCATGTATTTTTGTTTACATTTATTCTGCCTACCTTGTTCAACATGTTCGCCATCCTTCTTTCCTATTTTGGTCGCTTAAATGCTATTATTTGTATTTGCACTGTGTAATGTATGAATTGCATGTTCTCTATATGTATATGTAGATTATTCGACCAAAAAAAATTATTGCACATAACACTACCGTTGCGTTACACAAAAAAACTGTAGGTAGAATTTACAATTAAAAGTTGGTGGCATTCCAACCAACACATTTTAATTACATTTTTTTTTAAACAAAATGAGTTAATTATTATGAGTAAATATTTGTGCAAATAATAATTGATACAGCATCGGAGTCAGAATCGAACTGTTTAAAAGCTCTAAGGCCAAAAAAAAAGTTCCGTTTCTGGTCTCCTGCCCAAAAATATAAGGGTCGGTAGTTAGGGATTTTATTTTTATTATTTTTTATTTTATTTTTTTGATGGGAGAATCGTTTGTGTTGTACACGGTAACAGTCTTTTTCAGTCTTTATTATTGTTGGACCAAAAATATGTAGGGTCGGCAGCCAAAGAAAAGGGTCGGTCGGGAGACCCGAAAGGGGACTTTTTTTTTGGGGGGGGGGGGGCATAACTTCTAACTTCATCTGCTGGTGTGCTTACGTGAAAAGTTAACTAAAATACCGCAGGAAGCATAAAATTATTACAGTTATTAATTTCAATGATTTTACCAACATGTTACTTTTTGACTATGTGACCTCAGCTTAACCTATCACATCATTTAAAGTGGATGGTATTCTTGGGGACTTCTTTTCCAATCATGTCTGCATTACAATGTTGACTGTTGATGACTTGTATCCTGTACTTTTGAAATCAATGACTTGTGGTTTGTATGTAGGATACTTTGGTCGACGAAATAAGCGCCTATAAATCGAAAGCAATTTTGTTCCATAATCTGAATGACTGAGATGAATACAAAAACTAGTATAACTTACTAATTTGCAAGTTTTTTTAATACTGATATTAGTTATGCTGTTTGAAAATAGTATGTACTCTTAATCAGTTAATTCGATCAACGAGACACCTGAGGGACAACTTTAGAGAGCACCTTGTAAACCCTGGATAAACATGTCGGCTTGTCGTTGCGCTTTTCAAATCCAAATACGTAGATGGTGTACGCCAAAATACCCGGTGATTAGAATTGCGTTCAAAACGAGCATTGCGTCTAGACCAGAAAAAGGGAAGAAGTGGAGTCAGAAACCGATGTAAACTATTTAAATACAATTTTCAAACAATGAAACTACTCTTATCTCCAGAACTTAAACTTGAAGGTTTCTTTAACACAATATGTGAAAGATACACCGTAATCATATATAAAAATCTGTAGTATACTTACCTAGCTGTCCATACTCTATACTCAGTGTATATTTTGAATTTTCTAATTTGAAATATTATTCATATGATTTATACACGAAAATGTGGCAAAGGCGTAGATATTTACACGTTCAGACACGACAGTCTGATCATATACCACTTTAACAAAAAGCATATATTCAATACTCAAAAACGAATTCACATGATGTAATGAAGTTTGTACCTAGAGTCCACTGTGATTTCTGTGGTGCTTATTCTTTAGTTGTGTATCCTTTAACAATGTATTCATACTAAAGAACATCGGAAGAGAAAAGAATGTAATTATTCATACATTTTCTTATTTTATCATAACACAATGGTGCCCGGACAGTTTTTTTTTATTTAGGCGAATAAATGGGTTAATAACTTTGACGGCCTTTCATGAGGGAACAGCAATGTTTGGAGTTTAGGGTGGGTTTAACTTTTTGGAACACATATATTCATATAAACCAGTAAATGTTTTACCAAATATGAAATGTAATTACAGAGTGTTTCTTGAAGGCAGGTTAATCCTCAGCATTGTTAGGTCAAGTGTGTGCAGGTCACGAGCAAATTTGCAGCAAACTATTTGTGTAGATATAATTATTAAAAAAAAACAACAACAATAATTATGTAAAATATAAATGTGTACAAGCTTACCATGTTTACCAGTTATGGACATGTGAAACTATGATTTATTACATGACACCCCCCCCCCCACACACACACACAACTTTAAACATAAAATGTTTTGAAATGACGCAACACATATCTGGAACTAATGCAAATAGCTTAATGATATGGCACAATCTTACAATCTTACAATCATTGTTTTGTAAAATATCTAACTTATACATGACATTGGACATGTATATGTTGGAAGGTACTAAATTTTCCCACATCCCTCCCTCCAAATCCTGTAACCGCGCATGATATTAGTCCGAAGCAGAGAGACAGAAATGAAATGTATATACTAGTATGCAGCATTTTACATGTCTATTTCGTGCAAACAACGTACGTCAGTCCAATGACGTACGGAGGATATCTCAGCGACCCGCCGCATGTTGCCTCTGGAAATTGGAACAGATTCCCTTAAGGATTGCCTTTGTTAAGTTGAAGTGATTCGGAGATGGCGTCCAAGCATATGTACTCCGATACGGCGGCATGTGAATATTCTCCGCTCACTAAGAATCATTCGTACTCCATAGTCCACCTACCGGTAGTCAGATATTTGTTCTGACCCGGAATCATCAGCACGCTGGAACGAGTATAACAGATAACAGCACATGGCGCGTCTTTATCAAGTATGTCGCAGTGGAAGAAAGTTAACTAATTTGCATTACATTTTGTGGGATGGATGGAAATGGACAAATGCATAAATTAAAACATTCGATCCTTATGACAGTCTAGATTCAGTAATTTGTAAATGCGATTCTTAATGTTGTGCTGCCTGGCGGAGGTCTTCGTTCTCCGACTGCTTTCTAGAATTTGACAGTGCTTTCTAGTATTTGATAGTGCTTTCTAGTATTTGACAGTGCTTTTTTTTACTAATTTACAAATGCACCTATCAATATTTCCCCCGGGGGGGGGGTCAGCGGGCAGACCCAGGGCAATTTAACTAATTGTATTTTGGGGGGTCTAATTCCCCACCCTAGATCCAAGCATTTTTGTCTAAATTCCCTCAATGGGAGATGCTTGAGTGATGT
Source organism: Congeria kusceri (assembly GCA_027627225.1). Taxonomy (NCBI): domain Eukaryota; kingdom Metazoa; phylum Mollusca; class Bivalvia; order Myida; family Dreissenidae; genus Congeria; species Congeria kusceri. The sequence goes on from CM051028.1 coordinate 66,385,376, forward strand.
ATCAAATGACTCGGGGAGTAATATTAACAGTGATCTTAAATCCAAACAAAGTCTATTTCCCGGGATCCGGAATCATTCGGCATGTCGAATTCCCGCCTGTCGGATTTGCCGCTCCCCCCCCCCGATGAAAAAGGTTGATAGGTGCAAAAGACCCATCAGGACTCGAGCCAGCAAATACTAACACACAAAACTACCAAGCATCGATCGGGCCCCATGTTCACAAAGGATCAACTGCAGAATCAAGATCAATCTTAACTGAGCTTGAATTTCCAGCTCAACTGAGCCGTGTCAGAAAACTGTTTTATTTTTGTTCTAGATTAAATAAACATTTTTGTTACATTTCGATTAAAATCTTCATATCATATAGAGACATACGTTAAGAGGAGTTCATACTCATGTATAATATATATTTGATCAACAATTAAAATTTATCCAGATTTTTTGTGGACGCAATTTTTGAGCCTGATCCTAAAATATCTGGCTCAAGTTAATCTTAAACCTGAAAATCAGGCTTAACTAGTTTTGTGAACACGGGGCCTGAAGTATAATCACATTTGCGTTATATGTGGTAATATATTCATCCCATGACAGTCTTATATTTAATTTGATTTGCGTCATTAAATTTAATCGAAAACGAGTTTAGGTAAGTGATTCCAAGAAAGTTTCAGACTATTGGTCTCTTAGACCAAATGTATTGAACATGTAAATATATATATAGCAAATCTTCGTTGGAATCCGTTACTTAATAGAACTTGTACTTTGTAATAATATAATCATAATTATACACGAGTTCCACGAAAATATGGCTTCCACGGTGGATGATCTTGCACAGGCCTTGTTTGAACTAATATTTCAAGTAAACAAGGGGCATAACTCAATTACACTATGAGCAATTATGCTGAAAACCGAACCTGACCTATCTTTTTTGATTACGAACACTATTAACAATTTTATGATTTAACAAAAACTTGTTCAGATATTGTCTGTACAAGCCTTATTTGAACTATTTTTTTGAAGGGGCATAACTCAAGTACGATATGAGTATTTATGCTGAAAACCGAACTTGACCTTCCTTTTATGATTAAAAACATATTCAAAAATTGTACGAGGATTGAACCTGTCAGTTATTGTTTGCACATGCCTTATGTGAACTATTTTTAAAGGGGCATAAAGGAGCCATAATGCCGAAAACTGAACTTTCCTTCCTTTTATGTCTATTAATACTTCCCTAAAGTTTCATAATGATTGCACAAAAACTTATCAAGTTATTGTCTGCACAAACTACAGGGGCCGCAGCCGCAGACAAAGTAAGCCCAATATGTCGCCTTTTTAGGCGACACAAAAATAATGTTCATGCTTTAAAATATATTAATAATACAGGCCATAAAATAACATAAAATTGTGGTTCTTTAATAAATTTAATCTTTTTCATTCATGACATATTATCTATAATTTAACCACATGTTTGATTACTAGTATACCAAACAACTGTCGTTCCATATGGATTTTGCTGTGCACCACCACATGATATTGCACAGCTGAAAATCCATATTTGTATGATGTATGTTACAAAATCATCACGACATACGCGTCATCGTAAGTTTCCTATTTATGGTAGCTCACTAAGCTCAAATGCATTGAAACCCTGTGGCTTATAGAAGCACTCTCGAGTCAGTGCGAAGAACCAGTACTTGTGTGTCATTTGAAATGATCTGTAGAACGCTCTCTGTGTATCGAACCCCTGACACAACATTTCATTTCCAAAACTCAAGAACCTAAAGAGTAAATGTTGTATATTATGCATTAAGGTAGAATGACATCCCTGCCAAGGTACAACACGATAGTATCGATATGCGTAATACTATGACAAAACCAGATACTAGTAAACAAGACGGTGAAATGGCTGCACGGACTTGGCGCTAGGCATTGTCTATTCCAAGTCCCGGACCCGTATTCACCAACCCGTTCTTAGACTTTAGAATATTCTTAAAACTTGTTTGTTCTAAAAAGACCGTTATTTGGATCTTACTTTGTTTTCACTAGCTCTAATTATAGCATTTTTTGTATTTAGAAGGATTTGTTAATAACATAGGGTGACAATGGCACCAGCATAATTGCAAACGCACAAGTTTTTTTTCCTCGAAAGCGGCAAGACTGTTAACTAACGTAGACGTCATCATGGTAGGTCACGCCAGTTCTAATTTGTTCATAATTTTGTTCAGCAAAACAATTTGAAATACTTATATTTTGCTTTTATAATATATCACTTGTAATGCTCATTTCTATGGCTCTTTTGTCATATTGATTGTCAGAGATAAGCATATTATTGAATGAGTAGAAATAACAAAACTGAGAATAAATTTTATTTCAGAATAACATGAAGTATGTTTTTTAAGAGTTAAATCATGTTAAACAAGAAATGTATGCGGCAACATGAAAAGGCGACATCTACGTATAATGGCAATGAACAGCGGATGTGCATTTAATAAAACGAGAACAGCTGCAGTAGTTGAAAAACAGACGGGGCTTTATCTTGGACAAATGCGTGAAAACATATGAGGCGCGTCGTGGGAAACCCGGCCTTAGTGTATGCGCGTTTTATGGTATTTTCTGTTTAAAAAAAAAAATTTTCTAAACATAAATCCACTGTAGGCGGAAAATGCCCTCCCGGATTAGCCTGTGCGGATTGCGCAGGCTGATGCGGGACGACAATTCAAGCACATGCATTAAGCCCAGTTTTCCCACCACACGCCTTATATTTATGAACAATGAAATGTACATGTGAATACAAATAATGAATGAACAATCAACAATGAAAGGACATACTAAGTAAGTATTAATATGAAGCAGTAGTTTACATAGTAAATTGTTAAAAACTATAAAAGACATGATCTACATTTTGGGAAAAGTGAAAATCATGTAAAAACATCAACCTCAATAACACGTTATATAGACATATTCATTTTAAATATTTACATGACCACAAATCAATTTGTGCATAAAATATAAGACACAAATAAAACTACAAACACAACTTTAAAACATTGTAGAAACTGTCACAAGAACAAATACAACAGTTACACAATTAATATAAAAGGTCTGTTGGCAACAAACTACTAATGAAATGACGCAATTTAATGGAAGTTACCAACGAACAATGTTCAGATGTTACATCTGTATATAAGATGCATGCTAATAGTAAACAATAACTATTGACAACAAATGATATATAAATAAATTTAACTTATAGTAAAACAAAGCAATGTTAACACATATAATTAAGAGAGATCATAATGCCTGCTCGACTAACTGATAGCTCACAAATTATCTACAGAACTAACCAGATAGGTCACATTTTACTTGGATTATCTACAAAAGTGTGCGGAGTGAGGTTGGTTTTTGTCGCAGACTTTCTATAAAATATAGGTTCATATTTTCTGGGACAGATTATCATGAAAAAAGTGTGCATGGATGTGGTCGGTTTTCTGTCACAAATTATCTACAAGGGCATGCATGGATGGGGTCAGTTTTCTGTCACAGATTATCTACAAAGGTATGTATGGATGTGGTCAGTTTTTGTCACAGATTATCTACAAAAGTGTGGGAAATTTTCTGTCACCATTTGTCTACTAACTGTGATCTATTTTCTGTCACAAATTTTCTTCGAAAGTATGGTTCATTTTCTGTCACAGATTATCTACAAAAATGTGCAGGGGCGTGGTCCGTTTTCTGTCGCTTTCTCTGCTGCATCTGTGAAAAGAACTCTTTGATATCTTCGGCTCTGACAACTTTCCCATTTTCTGCAAACCGCTTCAAATAGTCTGACAGAGCTGACTTCATGTCTTTGAAACCTAGAAATCAAAGTATTCATTAAAAATTGAATGTCTAGAAATGTTGAAGCACACTTTTATTACAAATTATTGCCATATATTATGTGTTGTACGTATTATACTGTATAATTATATCATTAATAGCAAAATTTATATTGTAAACCATAATAGTTTTAAAAGAATGTTAAATAATACACACTCGAAAATGTATATTATATACAGTAATACGATTTTTAATTATTTAAAAAAAACTATGTCCCACACTTGTTACAGGTCACGAGGACTGATAATCGGCAATGATTACTTGCTACTTGATATGCTTTTAACATACTGGTAAATTGAAGTACATCAACAACAAAATCATCCAGACATCAATACAAGTCTTCTGACCCCTTGACTACAAAAGTTCTTAATCTCCAACTTAATCTCAATTTACAATGCTTACAAAAGAAAATGTGTGCTACATATGAGCTTTGATTTTCATTTGCCAATATTTAAGATTGAGACGAAGATTATGCTATCGTTGTCATGTTATCAACAATTTTTTATTAAGTTTTACAATCCCTCGTGGCGACTGAAGAAAGTCAATAAGGCGACACACCTTGCACCATTTCTATCTGCTGCACACGGTTCATGCTTCCCAGGACCTGTCTCTCACGCTCCTGTTCAGACGAGGATCCTGATTGGTTCAGGCCTTGCGTCTCGTACATGTACACTGTGTCTGATTCGTCTATCAGAAACTCCACCTTCTGGGCTGCATACGTTGCCTGCAAAATGGGAACACAATTAAGATAAACTACAAAATTGTGTATTATTGTTTTCAAGTTGGTCCTATTAATGGTTCTATAACAACAGGGTTGCCAGCACCTGGAGCAGAAAAATGCCCGACTTCTGACTGACTTTTTCACTTTTTCACGGAAATGTCCATGAACAAATCATATTTAAGTCGCACTAGGACATTTACAAAAACTGTTAAGATATATATATTTCTGACTAAACTATATTATTATATTAGCATATTATATATTTATACATACATTTTAGCATTTCAAAACACATAAAGACTGCCAAAGCTATAACCTGCAAATTTGCATAAATTATTTTTTACCTTTAGGCATATTTTTCCCTGACTTTTAACTGACTTTTTGGAATTTGATTTTTCAATGACCTTGAAAAGAAATTCAAATTTCCCTTAGTTTTTGAGTCTGCTAGCTAAGGGTATCACGTTTAAACGTTTAAACGGTCGCGTTTCGTGTTTTGCTCAAAAACGTTTACAAAAACAGTAAACGTTTAAACGACAGTCAATATCAACAGAATCCATTTTAGTTCATCACGTTACGACGTTGCAAAGCTTATTAACAGCTGCTGAAAAAGACTCGTATTTGTATCACGTGCGCCAGATGGCCCTTATTCACAATACCGTAAACATAACAATACACCATGTACGGACTAAACGTCTTGAATATTTAACGCGCGTCGGCACGAAGTGCACGAGAAAATTTTCCCGCCATTTGTTGCATGAGCATGCCCCGAATCGTCTTGAACATTCGACGCGCGTCGGCACGAAGTGCACGAGGAAATTATCCCGCCGTTTCTTCATCGGCATTCATTTTTAGAGATATGGCGAACGAGACAGGTCGCGGAAAAAAATCTCCGTATTGGAACTTTTTTACTAAAATTGAAATATGCGGAAAAGAAAAGGTTAAATGTAACTTGTGTGCAACCGAGTTGTCGTACAAAGGTGGAAGTACGGGGACCATGGCGAACCACATAAAAATGGTTCACAAGTCTGTGCGACTGGATGCAACTAAAACGTCCGCAGACGATAGTGAGAAACAGCAGCGGAAGCTGACTGATTTTGCCAAACCCACGATGACTCGGCAAAAATGGATAGTTTGCACAGAGAAATGAGCCCTCATGTGTGCGCGAGATCTCCGACCTATTTCCATTGTAAATGGAGAAGGTTTCATTGACTTTTGTCGAGAGCTTAATCCGTCGTATGACGTGCCTGGCCCTAGCACAGTGTCAACTTACGTTACAAAAATGTACGAGTCGGAAAAAAGCCAACTGCTAAACGTATTATCCAAGCAGACTGGCGTGGCACTGACATCGGACCATTGGACTAGCCTTGCAACGGAGGGCTATATTACAGTAACTTGTCACTTCATTGATGAAGGTAACACAAACTATAAATGCATTGATATATTTTTAATAACATAATTTCATACCAAATCAGTTTATGGAACCCACAGTACATTACAGTACATTAATCATTTAATTATTTGAAATTTGACATTTAATTCGTCGGCATGTTTATAATGAAATAGGACATATTTTAAGTTTACTGTAGTGATGCAATGATTTAGTAAACAAATATGCGTCATGTACGAGTTTGTCAATTTGGATGTAGGAAAAAATACCTCATCACGTTAGTGAAATTTGAATGTTGACTTTAGTATTATGCCAAAAATGATAAAGTATCTTGTAAAAAAAAAGCTAATTTAAGCGTGTAAGAAGATGTTTAATGTATTCCATTTTCTGTTTGCAGATTGGAATTACCACAACAGAGTGTTGGCCACTCGAGCTGTCAAAGAGCGACACACTGCAGAAAATACAGCAGCGGAAATCAAATCGATAACCCAGGAATTCGGCATAAAAGATGAGCATGTTTCCGCTATTGTAACTGACAATGCGTCAAATATGGTGGCGTGCGTACAACAACTTCAGTGGACTCACGTACGCTGTTTTGGACACACGCTACAATTGTCCATTCGCAGTGGGTTTGAGAAGTCGGAGACTATCCGAAAGGCATTGGTTTCATGCAGAAGATTAGTAAAACACTTCCGAAAATCCGTTGTCGTCTCAAATGCACTTGAAGAAAAACAAATGCAAATGGGCTCCAAGTCCAAGGAAAACAGCTTAATCATTGACTGTGAAGCACGTTGGAATTCAACATACGACATGCTCGAAAGGCTTCTCGAACAGCGTCTACCGGTGTATGCCGTCTTGCACGACCCAGCCGTAACAAAAATCGCTGATGCGCGTTCTCTTGACCTAACTGATGACCAGCTGAAAATAATTGAGGGTCTGGTCCCGGTTTTAAAACCGCTATATTTTGCAACGAGAACAATGTGTTCAGAGCTGTACCCTACCGTCGGTGGTATTTACCCGATACTTTTCAGTATAATACATAGTGTTACTAAAAATAGTAACATTTTGACGTCGATTACGGGCCGTTACGCGGCTCCGCTGAGCCGATATAATTATAATTGGCCGCGGCCGATTTTTCGATAATCGAAGAGAATCCGATCGCGCGACGTCAACGACCACGAATGGCGTATTTAGTCAAAATTAAACGGTTATATCCGAAAATGCAAATACTGAATATTAACGAAAGTTTGTAGTTAAATTGATTAAATATATATACGATCTATAGCCTATGCATCTTTTAGTTTGAGAAAAAGAATCACTGAACAAAATTGAACAGATCGGAAACTTTTACTGTACCTCAATTTCAATCCATTGCTTCCAACAATAAAAATCCAACAATACTGTAAGCACTTCAATTCCATTGTCTTGTATCCATAAGCCTTAATTTGTAACAATCATGATATTAATTTCATGTTAACCATTCTGACCAGAAACACGATTTACGAAATCGCAATGACTGGTCAGAACGTTTGATTTTATTCGATTCAAAGTCTCAAAATATATTATTCATCCAACTGACACATTCATCATCACAACAAATCTGCGAGTCCAGCGAAAACTGGTTTGTTTCGTCACTGTTTTTCTGTTTATAAATTACGTCATTCGTTAGAGTTGCGTCACGTATTGCGGGCCGATTATAGATGCCCGGCCCAGCTCTGCCGTATATTATTGTCTAAATAATACATAGTGTTACTAAAAATAGTAACAATTTGACGTCGATTACGCGCCGTTACGCGGCTCCGCTGAGCCGATATAATATAATTGGCCGCGGCCGATTTTTCGATAATCGAAGAGAATCCGATCACGCGACGTCACCGACAACGAATGGCGCATTTAGTCAAAATCAAACGGTTAATCCGAAAATGCAAATACAGAATATTAACGGAAGTTTGTAGTTAAACTGATTAAATATATAGAGGATCTATATAACCTATGGATCTTTGAGTTTGAGAAAAAGAATCACTGAACAAACTTGAACAGATCGGAAACTTTTACTGTACCTCAATTTCAATCCATTGCTTCCAACGATTTCCCTCGGGCCGTTATATCGGCTGCGGGCCGATTATAGACGCCCGGCCCAGCTCTGCCGTATATTATTGTCTAAATAATAAACCACCACCTCGCTGAGAATGACCAAGACACTCCTGCTGTTGCAAAATTCAAGAAAGACGTGCATTCTGATTTGGTGAAAAGGTATCACATTGACAGTGACGAAATCACATGAAGCTTGCCGGTCATATGCACTTTTCTTGACCCCAGGTACAGATCACTGCCGTTTCTGACGGAGCCCCAGCGGAAACTGGTTCATGAGAGCGTGCTTGAGCGTGTGGACACTTTACAGTTACCGATGTCTCAACCAACCGCCGATAGCCCAAATATAATCTCTCAACCAGGGCCAAGCAAGCGATCGAAACTTGACCAAGATGACATGGCATTTTTGTTAGGTGGATATTTCCAGGCAACAACCAGTGCTACACCGTCAAATGGTGCCGAAGAACTTGAGCGTTAGCTGTGTGATAAAGCTGTCCCATTAAGTCAAAGTCCACTTCTGTGGTGGAAATTGAACATGGACACCTATCCCCGACTTGCAGTTCTTGCGAGAAAATTGACCGGTGTGCCAGCAACTTCCGTACCATCGGAGCGAGTGTTTTCCGTTGCTGGAGCTACCGTTACTAAGCTTAGGGCGTCCCTAGACTCTTCATCAGTGGACAAACTGGTGTTCCTCCACAAATCTAGTGAGTAAACCTTTACGGGACGACGGGTACGCAAACCACGCCAGCGAGTTCATTCCTGATGCAGCCAATTTATTGAACAGATACTCGCTTTGATGTACATCTTGTTAAGTAAAACATTGAAAATTTTATTGTTTGTCTCAGTATTTCAAATATAAACACTTAATTAAAATGGTCAGGGTACCATTTTACTAAACTACTAACGCTAGTCGTAGACTTACGCACACATTTTAAAGTAATTGAGTTTTAAATATAACAGATTGATGCAAGTTAATAATTTCTTGGAATGTATAAATATGCTATGACTTCGCTCGAAAACATAAAATTTATCAAAGTATTAATAAACTGAATAGTCTTCACTGAATTTAAAATACGGTTGAAAGTTTAGGAATTGCGTAAGTAGCTTAGTAAAATTTTACCCTGCACCATAAAAGTCAATATTCAACGATTGAAGCGTTGTCAATTTTTGGCTTATCGCGCTACTATCCTACTAGTAATTACAAATAAATTCCGTAAAGTCTGTATAGGTTACTGGTTTAATTGAGTTTATACATAACTCAACATCGAACGGGTTCAACAGGTTTATTTATCAATATGTATCGCTTTCTATAACGAAATCAGTATCTCACTCACAAGGATTAAACGTTTGAAACATGAACTTAACAGCACAGCATGGCAATTCTGGTACAATATAAACGGAAAACACAGAAATAGAATATAGTGAAATGCAATACAGATCTATACGTTTTCAAATGCAATAAATACGTGTTGTTGTTTTTTTTGTCTTTTTTTATCCAGAGCTTTTTACGTCCTCATTTATGCAATCTGCATTACGAATTCAACTCACCAACTGTGCTAACGAATAAAACCGGTTTACTCTTATTGAAGAAATGTGGGTTCGATATTAATTCGTCTTTGTTACAAAATATTACGGCATATAAGTAGACAAAGTGTAACCCAATGGTTCGACAACGACGAGAACAGTTGGTTTTAATATGACGTCATTGCGCGAATGGGATATGCACTGAATATAACTTCCGGAAATAATTACTACTTTCAGTTTGGAAATGCGATGGCACTGATGCTTTTAAAACGGACATAGGGATACCGTTTAAACGGTAACGTTTCGTTTATTTCATTTCGTTTACACGTTTAGAAAAATCTGTAAACGTGATACCCTTACTGCTGGCAACCCTGAACAAGACAAGAGGACATGGTTGCAGTGGTGCACTACACATGGTGTCCATCTTATGATTTTGAGACCATCATTATGATCCCTACTCATTCGCTGTGTAACTCAACACATCAAGTACTGGCTCCACCGCGGAAAGAGACTCGAAACTGCCAGACAAAAGTACCGAGACACAATAAATGTGAAATTCTCAATTCAGACTAGTATTTATATGCCAACATGTTAATTTATCTAGTTCATCTACATGTACCATATAAACTTTTTTATGTCTAATTTGGTGTAAAATTTAAGGAGAACAACACTGTAGAAATGACATTTGCATGATGACGGTCAACTTTCTTTTATTTGCTGTATAGTTTCACGAAGAGACCAAATGTACACAAATTGTTCCTGAAGTTGTCAGGCCAGAAAGTGGCAGAGTTCCTGCAAGTAACCACCCTTGTTTGCAGGTCCTTCAACAAACACTGCTCCTGGAATTGTACACCAAAACATCTTTGCTAGCAAACTGAGGTCAGCATAAAAATAGAGTTAAATGAATGACTACTAACCGTTTTACAACAAGACGGCCAAAAGGCCCTAGGTCGCTCACCTGAGATACTCAGGATCTAAAATGTTCTGAGCAAGTTTTTTTATGTTTGGCCTATAAATGTGGCCTCAAGAATGTTTTAAAGCTTTTTGTTCCAATTTTGCCATTGTGACCTAGTTTTTTACCCCCACATGATCCAGTTTCGAACTTGTCCATAGATATTAATGAAACAAATGTTCTGAGCAATTTTCAAGAAGATTAGGCAAAACTAGAGTTTCAAATTGTTTTTCTATTTGACCTAGTGACCTAGTTTTTGGCCACACATGAGCCATTTTCAGATTCCACCGAGATATCATTGGAACAAACAATCTGGGCAAGTTTCATGAAGATTGGACAATAAATGTGGCCTTTAAAGTGTTCACAAGTTTTCATTATACCCATATAAGGAAAACTGCCCCACCTCATGACGGCCACGTTTTTCAGCAGAGTGGAACCATTATCAAACTCAGCCAATATATCATAAGAACAAAGGTTCTGAGCAAGTTTCTGAACTGCCCAGCCCCCTGGCGGCCATGTTTTTCAAGGGAGCGGAACCATTTTCGAACTCAGCCAAGATATCATAAAAACAAAGGTTCTGAGCAAGTTTCATGTCATTGGGCAAAAATGTGACTTCTAGAGAGTAAACAAGATTTTTCTATAGTCACATTAGGAAAACTGCCCCGCCCCCGGCGATGTTTTTCAACGGAGCAGAACCATTTTCGAACTCGGCCGAGATATCATTAGAATAAATGTTCTGACCAAGTTTCATGTTAATTGGGCAAACAATGTCTCTTCTGGAGTGTTAACAAGTTTTTCTTCAAATTGACTTAGTGACCTAGTTTTTGACCCCACATGACCCAGTTTCCAACTTGGCCGAGATATCATTAATGCCAGCATTTCTTTTTGCCTCATTTTCATGCCGATATTCGGTACCATTCACAAAGCCAAAAAGTATACTTTGTTCACAATTTTTGGCCGAAAATTCACAAATGGAAAAGTGGATCAAAAAATATGAAATCTTAATTAATTTTGTGAATTTTGTTTAAACAGGATAAAATTTCGGTAGTAGTTTTATGTCTGCACCAATTCGAAAGGTTACTCGATTTTAACAGGACTCGTGTCACGTTTTATCGATATTTTCGTGAACCAGTCGGTTAGTGAAACATGTGCTCATCGGGGTCACTGTAAACGCTCATTGGGTTATAATCTGTATTGAATCAATCGTTTGAAGGATTTTTAAAGTGTAAACACTGCAGATTATTTTCTTCTTGTTGTTTTTTAAGTAATCACAATGCATTTTTCACGAAACTCTCAGTACTATGTGAATGTTTTTATATAAAAGGACAAGTTTTCTTACAGGAGTTATCGTTTCAAACAGGCAATTTTAAGCGAGAAAATAGTACGTGAAGCCCCCGAAGACAATTCGTGCTGCAGTTCAACAGTTTCAACTTTAGTGTCTTCACAAGTAGATTTACTGACAGTAACGAGTGCAAGTTAGTCAGATTCACATACTGATAGTGGTGACAAAAATACCATCGATGAAACCCCTGTTTTGTCCCTTAATGAGCCTTTTACATCTCAATCATGTGACATTTCTATTGACTCTTGTGTCTGACTCAAGTGAAGCCATTGGACATTTTGCTAATTTAAAGAATAATTGACACTATCAAATCTGCAAAAGAAAGAAATTTGACTGGAATGTTTCATGGTAAGGTTTCATGAATGTAAAGATCACACTTTAATATCATGTGTTTGTACTTTAAGTACAACAAAATCACTAGTTATTATTTGATATTACATGTAGTTTGTATTTCCCTCTTTTTACAATTTTGGCGTTTTACGACGCATTTTTCACAATTTCATAGAAAAGGGCATATTCACAAATCACTGACAAAAAGCACTGAAAGCACATGTTCTGAGCAAGTTTCATGAAGATTGGCCAATAAATGTGGCCTCTAGAGTGTTAACGAAGTAAATGTTGACGACGCACTACGGACGACGGACAAAAGGGGATCACAGAAGCACACCATGAACGCGTTGTGCTCAGGTGAACTAAAAATGTACCAGTCAAAAGAAAATATATATCATTTATAACCTGTCATCAATCAGTGATCTTTTTGCTTATTAACAGAGTCCTGTAAAAGGACCCATTCCCAAAGGCAAATATTTTTCAAATACAAATTAAAAAAGTTCACAAACCTGCATGACAAAATCCAAAATACACAGGAAATCTGAATCTAAGTTGTAAAGATGAAACTATCGGTACTTATATGATTATATATAAACACAAGTGAAACATCAAATTTAACCAATATAGCACTAGTTTAAATAAGTCATTATTTAAATAATTTTCTTAAAGGTTTAACAATTTGCACCATTTCATGATGCAAAACTCCCAATTTGATGGGTACCAGCCCCATTCCAAAGGGAGTGAAAAAAATCAGTGTCAAAAGAACAAGAACACACAAAAACACATGAATCAAACCTCGCTAGTTGAATCTGAACTACTGGATGCTGCACTCCCTGATGGCAGACTGGCTGCAGAACTGTCGGTACTGGCACACTGTGACACTTTATTTTCTGATGAAACAGCGGACCCACTAGTTCCTGTTGGTCGACTGGTTTCTGAAGAATCTGTCTTCGTGGACTAGGACGCTGCACTTTCTGTCGACAGACTGGTTGCTGATTTCTCTGAATCCCTAGACTGGGACACATCACTAGCTAAACTTGAACCAGACTTTTCAACATCGATCTCTGAAGTATTCACAGAGCTGTCTGACTGAACAACTTGAATATCTGAAATTCACAAATGCAATTCTTTTTAAGCTTTAAAGGACACATCATAAACATGTTAATTCATCAGCTTCCTTAGTTTAGTTAGTTATAAAACATTTAATATTAACTAACAAACCTGTACATTCTGGAGCACAGTAAATTAACACAAGAGCTGTCAGAGCACAGCGTGCTTGAATTTCTTTGTAATGGGACCAATTAAACAAAGTTAATATCGTTCTCGAGTTACTGAGTGGAAAGCATTTTTCTAATTTTCAAAACAGTGACCTTGACCCCACCCACCCCATAAGCAATCGCTTGCAATGTCTCGCTATATGGTATCTTTAAATTGAGTTCCAATCAAATATTTGAATGTTTTCTTGAGTTATTGAGCAGAAGCAGTTTTTTTCTATTTTTAGTCAGAGGACCAGATAAGGCGCATACACGTGTAAATTACGCACAAATAAATAGAAGATACGCAAAGAAAATAACAATTTGGGTGTACATTTACGCACAATTTTTTGGATGTTCGCATACATTAGTGACTGAAACACAGAAACAGATACAAGTTTTGACAAGTCTGTCTACCTGAATGTGCAGTTGATATGTCCACTAGTTAGCAATAAAAGTCTTAAAAGTTTCAGAATTCTTACTTGTAACGTTATTGTATTCAAATGACTGCATTATAATGGATTATTATGATAATACTCTAGTATTTTGCTCATATCGTAATGTATAACTATTGTTGGATGTTCATAAGAAACAAGCTTCCCGAAAAACTTCAACCTATCCAAATAGCTAATAATTAAAATGTGTAATTGCTAAACGGCCCATAATTCAGACAAATTTCAAACTAGAGCTTCCGAACTTGGCCTATGGGTTCATTTTAATATGGGGAATAAAGGTTTAACGTATGAATAAAATACCTCAAGCACAACCTAATAAACTAGCTTACTGAAAAACTTAACCTTGCCCGGACGCGGATGGCAACGCCAGGCCCTGACGGTGAGTAGAATAGCTTGCCTTTTTTTTAGAAAAGTCGAGCTAATAAGAGGTTTTATTCAATTCACAATAAGCAAATCTGAATACAAGATTACCAGGCAGCAATGAATACTGTAGAAAAGCGAAACAAATCTATACAGTAACACTTCTTAAATTTGTATGAGTTCGATAGTTACAAATTCACGTCCAGCATTAATGCTTGCTAAACAGTGACACATGCGCATTGTGTGTGGCACTGGAATATATATTTTTAATTTGGTGTAGACATACCGGTATTTATTTTGAATGACATAAAATTCAACATTCTCAGCCCTCTACAAAACGCACCTTCACAGTTGATGTAATAGGCCCACAGAAAGCTGTGCTTCTTCATGCAGCCATGACACACCATCTCTGAGAAGTAGGCAGGTGGTTTACAGTCGCCCAAGTGCTGGAAAAAACAGACCAAAAATAAACATTCATACATTGCTTTTTATAAATAATGGTATTATACCTGCAATACCCTACTGCCAGAAGAAGTTACGACTTAATGCTTAAACCAAACACTTTAAAATGAAGTACAAAATAACTTTTTTGTCACAGAATTTCTATGCATTTTCACTTTTGGTGTAACCTAATGTAGCATGATTCTTTTACCAGTATATGTAAAGGATTTATCATAAAAATAATTTCCTGCTAATTCTGCAAATTTTGTAAACTTCACTAGCTTCATTAAAAGTTATTATTTTTATCTGATATGGCATTATGAATTATAAATTACCAATAGTATGCTGATCACACCCTTTTGCATTAACTAAGAAAAACAGTAAATGTTAATGTTACTGGTTATCGATCAACCAGTATGCAGCCAATTTACATGTTTTTTAATCAACCTTGAGAATGCACAGAAAAATGCAACAATGGGCTTTGTATTACTGTAATATGTTTGCTATCGTTGTGACCGCTAAACTGAAGGTATGTAGCAGTAGAACATTTATGAAAGACACTACATAATGTTATCATATACGAACCCTGCCGTGGTACCAGTCTTCACAAATGATACACTGGATCATTACATCCTCTATCTGGAAACCAATATAAACTATAAATGTTATTTCAACAGTAATTTCAACAGTAGTTTTTCTGTAAGTGAATTTTCTATACATTTCTTTTTGTTTGCAATTCAGAAAAAACAGCGTCTGACAAATCCACTGCCCGGAGCCCAGGGGCTACCAAAAAATTCCATTGGGCTGAAACAATTTTAAATCACAAGCCCACTGAGCTACTCAAGCTGTTTAAATATCAGCATTAATTATTAATTAATATGTGCTTAACTCTGATACAATTCATTTACAGTTAATTTTCACTTGTACTTGAGGCAGTTAAACATGCAAATTTCATGCATATTTCTTATGTTTCTGATGGATAATATATGTGGCGCTTCGTGAGAAAACCGGTCTTAATGCGTGTGCGTAAAGTGTCGTCCCGGATTAGCCTGTGCAGTCCGCACAGGCTAATCCAGGACGGCACTTTCCTCTTTTATGGCATTTTCTGTTTCAAGGAAGTATCTTCTAAACATAAATACACTGTAGGCGGAAAGTGACGTCCCGGATTAGCCTGTGCAGACTGCACAGGCTAATCCGGGACGGCACTTTACGCATATGCATAAGGTCCGGTTTTCCAACGACGCGCCTCATATATAAAATCATAACTTAACATTGCGAGGGCATCAAATCTGAATGGATCTGAAAAGACGTCATCTAAATGTGACCTCTTAAGCAAAGTCAGATCTAGTCAGCAGATAATATAGTAGCTCAGACTGGAGTTGATTTTAATGAGTTTGAACGAGGGGCAAACACTATTTGTGGCGTGTCGTGGGAAAACTGGGCTTAATGCTGGGACGACTGCACAGGCTTATCCAGGATGGCGCTTTCCGCCTACAGTGGATTTATGTTTAGAAGACACTTCCTTGAAACATAAAATGCCATAAAAGGGGAAAGTGTCCTCCTGGAATAGCCTGTGCAGACTGCACAGGTTGATCCAGGACAACACTTTACGCACATGCCGTAAGCCCAGGTTTCCCACGACACCCCTCATTTGTATCCACTCACCTCATCCTCAGGGTCTGGGTAAGGTCGGGCACACACGCAGTACAGCCCTTTAAAGTTCTGGTTGTACAGATTCTCTGTATTATCCAGGCCTTTGTCCTGAACAATGATGGGAGAAAGCCTTAGGAATTGAATGTTAAAAATCACACAAAATGTCCCAGTGCCAAGGAATAGTCCTAGATGGGTAGCAGTTTACTAGTCAGGTACCCTGCAATGAATTGACTGTCGATTAGTTTTAGTTGAAACCTATTTAGTTTAGCTAGATTGCCGAGAGCCTGAGGCTTATTGAGACACTCTCGAGTCTGTTTCCTGGGTAGAATCAGTACTTGGTGTCTTTTGAGAAAGATCATTTGAACGCTCCAAGTAGGGATCAAAATCACGACCTCTTAATCGCAAGGAGTACTCTGTGTCAACAATATATGCTTTACTTTACATCATGGTAAGAGTTTGGCTACTTGCAAATAATCACAATACATGTAATATAACAAATATTGTTTAGATGTAAGGCCTCTGTTTGGAATTAAAATGGAGAGTGTGTAATGACGCAAAACGTGTTTAGTATTACAATTTTTGGTTTAAACATTTGGATGCTGATTTATTTATATTTTAACAATAAAACCTTTTGGCTTGGGTGTAAAATATACGGTCTGTTGGTTAAGTGGAAATAAACCTCTTTCTTTAGGATTAATGCACGTTTAACATCTGAACTCACAAAATAAGAGAAATTGAATACAATATACATACCCGACAAAGTTTGCATGTCAGGCTTGGGAACTTGCTATTGGCACAATCACAGCGGAAATTCCTGAATGTTAAAAGAGTAACATAAAATAATGGATGTATTTTAGCTGTTTGATTTTTCTTTGATAAATATTGGTACTAAGGCCAAAAAAAATTGTGTGTTTTGGGCAACGCTCATAAAGAAGTTAAGTATGATCCGGAATGAGTTTTTTTTAATTTTTGAAAGACACATTTCGGTAAAAAAAAAAATGAAAATTATCTAAAATCTGATGAATACAAATTGCACAAAAAGTTAGCTAAACACTTTTCATTAGGTAGGGTTGGGGTGCCCGAAACACAGAAAGTTTTTTTTGGCCTAAAGCATAAAAGCAATTTGGAGGTCTGTAATATTTTATAACATAATTGCAAACCACACAAAAATTTGACACAGACTACAGGACGTGCTATCTGTAGCCTATATTATTATTACACAGATACCAAGTTATTGTAATGTTTGTGAAACAACAGCTGCCAGTGAAGTAGTCTAATTCATCAGACGTTCTGCGAATTTAGTGATACCTTTTAAATAGGGCTAAACTGCCCATGTTAAAAGTAGCTCAATGTTTGCATAGGACTTATGCACCTATCAATATTATCCCCCAGGGGGAAGAGCGGCGGGAAGAGCGGCGGGACTTTAGACTGAAAGCAATTCCCGAGAGGCAGGAATTTGACATGCCGAATGATTCCGGGTCCTGGGAAATAGACTTTGTACTGATTTTAGATCCCGGTAATATTGGCCCCCGGGCCATTTGATACACCAATTAAGCATCCCCGATTGAGGGGATTTAGACAAAAATGCTTGGCTCTAGATTGGGGAATTAGACCTCCAAAAATACAATTAGTCAAATTCCCCTTGGTTTGCCCGCCGCTCCCACCCTGGGGAGAAATACTGATAGGTGCATTACAAGTACAGCTACGTTTGAAGTACATGCATCATGTTTAACATTGTTACATGTACAACTAGCTTTGCTGGAAACAAGGTGCTTTTATTTCACATACATGGAAAGCAATATAATTAATTTTTTAGAAAGTAAGTGTCCAAAAATCAGAAAGTGCCTGAAAACATACCGGGTAAAACAAACATATCAATACAGTATCCAGTTCTCGAGCTAAACCTATTCTCGAGCTATTACGTAGTTTACAGTTGCGCGTGAGTCTATGACGTATTTTGACATTAGGAAACACCACTTCCACAGTAAACATTGCATTCTTGACAGCCACACAAAAATGAGCAACTTTCTTAGAATTAAGGTACGTGAAATCACAAGTAATCATGAGAGTACTTATTTTTCCATATTTTCACTAAATCCAAATTTTGTAACGCACAAAAACTGTATTAAATTCATTTTTCACTGATTACAAATGTTCGTCTGTTGTTATTCCTGACCTACATTGTTTTGCAAGTCACTGATTGTATAAACCTACACCCTATAATACATTTTGTAGGTTACAAAACACCAATTAGACAATGGTCATTGTTATTTACTGGAATTAGTTTCTAATTATTTTCCAATTAATGTTGACATGTTTTCA
Organism: Congeria kusceri; assembly: GCA_027627225.1. Lineage (NCBI taxonomy): Eukaryota > Metazoa > Mollusca > Bivalvia > Myida > Dreissenidae > Congeria > Congeria kusceri. The sequence goes on from CM051028.1 coordinate 66,404,080, forward strand.
GTTCAAACCAGAGAGCAAAAGGGGTCGTTTGAGACAGTATTCCCCCACAAGCATGACAAGTGCTTATCAAATGGTAAAGAAAAGGGGTGTATCTGTGTATATGGCAGCTAAACTACATGGAGTTCCAATCAACACACTGCGAGACCGGGTTGATAATAGAATTTCAATTGACACTGTGAAATCTGGGCCAGAACCTGTTTTTAGTCTTGAAGAAGAACAAAGTCTATGCAATCATTTAAAGTGTTTGGCAGAAGTGGGTTATGGGTATACACGGTCTGAAACTGTTACTCTGGCCCATGAGTATGCAGTGTCTATAGGAAAAAGGGCCATATATGAGCCATTCACCATTTATGGTTTCATGAAACGTTGGCCGGACATGAAGGTTGTGCAACCTTCAAGTTTGTCAGAACAGAGAGCACGCTGTACAAATGAAACATCAATTAAAAACTATTTTCAGGAACTGGCTATAGTAATGGAAGAATACAAAGTAGTTAATAAGCCGCAATATATATATAATATTGACGAAAAAGGAATTAACACTGAGTTTAAACCCCCAAATGTAGTTTCTGCTAAAAATTGTAGAGTACAGCAAGTTATTGCAGACTGGTCCAAGACAATAACTGTAATTGGTGCTGGTAATGCTTTGGGAACCAGTATTCCACCATTTTTTGTTTTCCCTGGCGAAAGACTGGTTGATGGGTTGATGTCAGGTAGGTCGGCAGGAGCGGATGGTGTAATGACAAAAACTGGTTGGTCTAATTCCGATACATTTGAACATTACTTAAAAAATCACTTTGTCAAATATGTTCAATGTAGAAATCAAACTGAAACATTATTGGTTTTATATGATGGACACAGAAGCCATATTAGTTTGGAGCTAATTAACTGGGCAAAAGACAACAACATTGTATTATTTGTATTGCCACCCCATACATCCCACTTATTACAACCTATGGACATCGGCTGTTTTTGCCCATTTCAGCGAAAATACAGCCAGGAGTGCACAAGGTTTGCAAGGGAAACACACAGAGTTGTAACCAAATATGATGTATGTGCTCTTGCTTGTAGAGCATATTCAGCAGCTATGTCTCCATCTAATTTGCAGTCATCATTTAAAAAGGCAGGCATTTTCACTCTTCTTGATGCAAAGTCAATGCTTGACTCGTTAGGTACAAGCCTCATCCCTTCCACTCTTTACAACTTGGCAAATGTAGTCGACACCGTATCGCATGAAAGTGAGGATTCTTCCTGCAACAAGAACAGTAATGATGAGTTTTTTTCTAAGAGAAAAGCAGTTGTATGTGAAAAAGTAACAAAAAAAAAGAAGAACCGTTAATGCTGTTGTTGGTGGAAAAGCCTTAGAAAGTAACACAGTAACAGAACTCAATCAATATCTCAATGAAAGCAACAAAAAAAATGGGTACACAATTAACAAAAAAAGAGTAAAACCTCAAAAGCTCAGTTTATCCCTATTCCAGAACACCCCATTGATTTGCAACGTGACATAAGTGACACTGAAAACACACCAGATGTTGATGCCGTTGATGATAAGGACGTATGTTGTGGATGTGGTAGTTTTTATGTACCAAGACATTTATTGGATGGCACTTTGCATATCACTTCATGGGCTCAATTTGACGTATGTGATCATTGGATGCACTTAAAATATTGTTCCAATGTAAGGGTTGTGAGAAAAGATACATTGTTCAAATGCAACTGTTGCTTGTAGCCAAATGATGTGTTGGAAACCGATATAAAAACTATGAAAATGAAAATAACAAAAAAAAAAATGCAAAAAACACAGTTTTAATAAAATGTATAGCACTTACCTTTTTGTTGAACTGTTTGTGTTCGGTTAATAAACAGGATGTGAACAGTAGGGTTGTCTTTTCAAGCCATATATAAATAGCTCGAGAATAGGACAGCGATATTGGAATTCCATGCAGATGATGTACTATATTATTAACTACAGCAGTCGCATTTAACAGGTAAGATTGTGTACTATTGCATTTATAGAAAACATTGAATGTTATTGTGTCGAGAACTGGTTACTCCATGATATACTTAATAATATTGAACAAAGGCAAAAAAAACAACAACAAAAAACATTGATACTTGCCTCTTTGTGTCGAGTTCATACAGATCATGTCCTTCGTGGCAAGCATAGCTACAGGCCAGACACACTCCTGCTGGTGAGTTATCTTTTTTGGTATTGCAAGTAGCACAAGCGTGCTGTGCTTGTCTTGGAATGCAACCCTTGCAAAATGAGGAAAAAACAAGATAACAGTATTATAACATGTGGATGCAGAGAAGTAATATTTTAACAAGTGCATGTATCCCAGTGCAACCCAAATAATTGAAATTTTATGTATCCCAATTTCGCAATGTTTTGTTTGTACTGAAACATGGGAAATTGTCGAGATTTTTCAGATACAAATCGTCAAGAAAATATTAAAATGTTATACCGGTATTAGTGTTTTATCCATGCCCTTTTGCGCGGCGCGGCGCCATGCCCCTTTCTTAAACCGCCACTTTGCCCTTTTCAAAGGCAAAAGCCGCCACTAGCCCTAATCGATAACGATCTTAATTGCCTCTTGACCACTTTTATCGGCCATATGTATGCGAAAAGGGCACCCACTGTTTTATGTCATTATCACTCTGACTGTGCTCGATTTATTTGAACAGAACAGAACAGAACAGAAATTTATTACGACTTGTACATAGTACATCGTCAGTCTTGACCATATTATATTACACATATCAAAAGGTCATGTGAAAAGGAAGTGATCATACAATAATAAAAATTCTACATACTATCTAACTTAATACATGAAAGTGGTTGGAAACAATCGCATTATTACAAAATATTTATTAGACAGGGTGACAATAGGCTATTATGCTGTTGATATTTATGGAAAATAAACTAAATGTTGACAATGGATTATTTAACGCATAACATGTGGATTATTATATTATTTTGCTAATAACAATAATAAATAACGCACATTTATTTGCATAGATTAAATATGCACACATGCATTTCTAATCGATTTGATTAATCTATTACTGTGCTCGATTTATTGCCGACACTCGTTTCTAAGCGATTTTATTTAAGCGATTACTGTACTAATGATTGTCAGCTTGATTCTTGAACCTGATTCTTAAACCGACCAAAGTAGTGGCATTAAAGCCTAATTGATGATGCGATTAACTTAATGATACACAACATAAACTCGTCGATTGGAGAAATTCCCCTCTCACTATCCGTGTTCGTTACGGATTGATTTTTTGAATTAATACGATTCATTATTTCAATTGACAAATACTTTTAGCACTGCGAAAATGTAAAATTAACAAGAGGGCTATGATGGCCCTATATCGCTCACCTGAGTTTAAGGCATATTGGCTAATAACAAGAGTGAAAAATGGCACTAAACGCCTTACCTGAGTATAAAGATCTGGGCCTTGCAATTTCAGATATTGTTTTAGTCTATATAAACCATGTGACCCACAGGGCATGGCCACCTTGTACCCCAGGGGCATAATTTGAACAATATTTGTAGTGGACCACTTTTCAATGTTACACACCCAATATGATTCCACAGGGCCTTGCGGTTTCAGAGGAGATTTTCATAGTCATTTTGCTATTTAAATGTATATAAACCATATGACCCCCAGGGGGTAGCCACTTATTACCCCACGGACATCATTTGAACAATCTTTGTAGAGGACCACTCCACAATGTTTCACGCAAAATATAAAACCTCTGGGCCTTAAGGTTTTAACAAGGAAGATTTGTAAGGCCCACTTGCCATACAAGTCTATATAAATCATGTGACGCCCCGGGTCATGGCCACTTTTTACCCCAGGGGCATAATTTGAACAATCTTTGTAGAGGACCACTATACAATGTTACACATCAAATACGAAAAAACTGCGGTTCCAGGAGATTTTAAAGTCATTTGGCTATTTAAGTATATATAAACAATGTGACCCCCAGGGCAGGGCCAGTTTTGACCAATGGGACATCATTTGAAAACTCTTTGCAGAGGACCACTATAAAATGTCACATACCACATATGAAACCTCTAGGCCTTGCAGTTTCAGAGGAGAAGATTTTTAAAGTTATCTTGCTATTTAAGTCCATATCAACCATGTGAGCCCTGGGTGTGGCCAGTTTTGACCCCAGGGGCATCATTTGAGCAGTCTTTGTAGAGGACCACTATACAATGTTACATACCAAATATGAAACGTCTGGGCCTTGCAGTTTCAGAGGAGAAGATTTTTAAATCCATTTTGCTATTTAAGTCTATGTAAACCTGGTGACCCCTAGGGTGTGCCCAGTTTTGACCCCAGGGGCATCATTTGAACAATCTTTATACAATGTTTCCAACCAAATATGAAACCTCTGGCCCTTGTGGTTTCAGAGGAGAAGTTTATATTAACCATGTGAGCCCTGGGGTGTGGACAGTTTGACCCCAGGGGCATCAATTAAACAATCTTTGTAGAGGACCACTATACAATGTTATAAACTAAATATGAAACCTCTGGGCCTTGCGGTTTCAGAGGAGAAGATTTTTACAGTCATTTTGCTATACAAGTCTATATAAACCATGTGACCCCTGGCGTGTGGCCAGTTTTGACCCCAGGGGTATCATTTGAACAATCTTAGTAGAGGACCACTAGAGGATGTCACATATCAAATATGAAAGCCCTGTCCAATATCTGGTACAAAAAGTTGTTCTTCTGAGAGGAGGTCCTTGGGTGGAGGCTGCCAACAAAGCATTGAGAACTTTGTTGGAGAGACATGATCTGTGTGTAGTTTTTTGTGTACTGCACACATTTAATTAAACTGTACAAATGAAAGGTTTTAAGTAGATGACTAGACTTTTGGCTCTATGCTACGTGTGAAACAGACTGCAGTGTCAGAGCCACAGACTCGATTGCTGCATCATTTTGTCTTACAAAAAATTGTGCAGTTCCACCTAAGTTAGACTACTTATAGATCTAATGCTATCATTTCATATTTGGCATTTCATTATTAAATAAGAAATATACACTTTGCCTGTAAACAAATTCAATGTAGTAGATCTAAAGTGAAAATATATAATATAAGACGGTCTTATATACTAAGACTGATTGAATACATTTCTTACACATTGCCTAAACATTACATCCAGCTAATATACTTACACAACAACATGGTGGTGGGTAACATTTTCTATTCATTTCAATGGTCATCTCCAACGATTGTCTAAAGCACCCTAACAATCGGAATTTCGGAGATTTTCATTGTTTCGGAAAAAATCATAGTCCGCGAAAAAAAACACGCTTTTATTGAAGTATATAGTAGCCGTCTGAATTTCGGGAATCATCATTTTTCGACGGACAGAAAGAGATTAATTACATACTTAGTAGTAATTTTCGGGAAATTTGTTCCGATGGGTAGATTTTCGAAATCTAAAAGGAGCGGAACCGTAACATTTTCTGACGGCAAAAAGATACTAATCACCAATGATATATTAATCTAACTGCGCAATAGTAGTAGCGTATCATAACATGTACTAGTTTTCTGTGAAACATAAGATTTTTTTCTTGAATACGGTCAGTCAGTATTTCTAAATCACAATTTTAATTATTTTCTGCAGGTAATAAATTATTTAAAAAGATTTAGAAAAACATACATTACAGCATGTTTCTATGATCGACAGGACTGTTATTTATAGTTAAAAGATGTTCTATACACTACATTAATTGCTTGGCTTATAAGTCATGGCGTCTGAACTGTTCTAAAAATAAGAAGCATATATGATATCTGAAAAACAGTTTATATTGTTAATAAAAAAAAAGTTCATATGACAGACAGACAGACAGACAGTCAGACAGACACTTTTTTTCGACTTGTACAAAGTATATCGTCAACAACACATAATGATAACAATTCAGCATGTCAACGTGAAAGGCGCAAAAAGCTATATACATATATACAAATGAATCACATCTTAAGCGAGTAAGTGGCGTGAGCACAAATTCTAGGATTAACATCAAACAAAAAGAGGATGAACATTATATATTATCTTCTTACATTCAAAATCAATGAGCGTTCTTTAAGTGGTTCTTTTACAAAAAGACACACTTTTATTAATTCCGTTCTATTATTTGATTGCAATAAACTTAAATATTTATGCATAGACGGCCTAATATAAAAGCATTTGTTAATATACTTTTCTTATATTTGCAAATGTAGGACATATACAAACAAAATGAAATTCATCTTCGATGTCGTTCGAATTGCAGCACAAACAATACCTTTGATTTCTGTCAATGTTATTTCTAGCATAACGACCGGTTTGAATATGTAATGGATGAGCAGACAGTCTTAATCTAGCAAAAAGGTATCTCAAGCTTTTTGGTATCATATCTAAGTAAGATTCATATTCAAAATTGATTTTGTAAGTTCTATATACATCTAACATTGTGCTATTATTCAATATTCGGTTCCAATCCTGGATAAAATAGTTATAAACTCTATGTTTAAATTCTTCAATAAATATGTTAACATCAATATTTGTAACGTTGTCAAATACATAACTTAAACCATAGTCATCTAACATTTGTCTGATATTAAATATCCAGTTACGACAGCCTTTGTTATAATCAGAAACGGCCAAGTTATATACAGATTTAATAATTATATTTTCAGATGTACATAACCAATACTAAAGAATACGAATATATCTATGTATATACAGAGGGTACCTGCCTAGTTCTCCATAGACAAAAGCATTACATTTATTAAGTTTTACTGTCAACAGTCGTTTACAAAATTTTAAGTGGATTCTTTCCAATTCCTTAGATTTAATATAGCCCCAGACCTCTGAAGCATAGTATAAAATTGAACTAACGAATGCGTCAACCAATTCACAAAACACTTTAGGTTTTAAATCGTATTCTTGACATTTAGATAATAAAATATTTAATGCTTTTAATGCTTTCCCTGTCAGGTGTTCTTGGTTCAATGTAAAACTCCCAGTACAGTTTAACACTACACAAAGATAGTTAAAATCATATACAGCATGTATGTCATGGTCATTGTAAGTCCATTTTTCGTTGGGCAACAAGCCGCCTCTTTTTCGAAATACCATGATTTTGCTTTTCTCTGTATTTACTTTTAACCCCCATATATTACAATAATTACGTAGGTTATCCAAATGGTTTTGAATGTCATTGGGTGATTTGCCTACAATGGCCATATCATCAGCAAATAACAGTAAAATCAAGACAATCTCATCAATGTGCAAACCTGAATTGACATCATTTTGTAAATATAACTCTAGCTCCTCTATAAACAGAGAAAATAATAGAGGGGACAATACCTCCCCTTGACGGAGCCCGACTGCATTAGTAAAATAGTCAGAATACGAAGATAATGATTTAGCGCAAGATTTGACTTGTTGATACATATCGCGTACAATTCTACGAATTTTACCCTGAATACCACATTTATACATTTTTTACCATAAGGCATTTCTATATATAGTATCAAAACATTTCACCATATCAAAAAAAAACAACATATAATCTTTTATTTTCAAATAAATAATTTTGAACTAGGGAGTATAGAATAAATATAGCATCGGTCGTGGACCGCCCGTTTCGAAATCCGAATTGGGCGTCCGAAATAATGTCATTTTCATCACAAAACTGTTCAATGCGATTATTTAAAACGGTTGCAAAAAGTTTAGATAAGCAACTAACTAAAGTAATTCCCCTATAGGTATTGACATCTTCTTTTGAATCTTTTTTATGTAAAGGAACAACTATACCCTTAGTCCATTTTTCGGGATAATAACCCGAGTTCACTATACAGTTAAATAAGTCACATATATGCAATGACAATATATCAACACTCTCAATAAGATATTGATTAAAAATATTATCACTACCGTATGCTTTGCGCCGCTTCAGTGACTTTACAGCACTTATAATTTCTTCAACTGTAATTGGGTCATCAAGTTCAGGAAAAACACTGTTTGGTTTATAAAAATCATTACTATTATAAAACATTCAGCGTCATAATTATTTCCACTCGAAATATTTGTACTTATATTTTCAAAATAATTTTGAAATTCCTCAAGCGTAATGTTAGTGGAAGTTTTGGATGATTTAGATTTAAAATGTTTCCAAAATTCTCTCGGCTTGCTTCTACGCAAATTAGCAATATCGGTCATTCGTTTTTTATAATCAGTATTTTTCTTCCTTCATACAATAATTTTATAATGCCTTTTTGCATTGCATAAAATAGACCGGTTTGTATCAGAATTATCAATATTGAACAATCTGAGCGCCTGTAAGCACAGATTTCGAGCAACAATACAATCATGATCGAATCAATTTTTATCCGTTTTAGTATAATCTGCAAAATAAACATCATTTGAGTAATAACAATCTTTCGCAAACAATGGATCCGCCACATCACGGATGGTATTTGAAAACTTGTCCAACATAGCGTTTATTGATTCCCTTCTAGAGCAATTAGTGTTGTGTACAATATCATTAAAAACTGGTAAATTTCGAATAATCCCCGAGCGAAATTGCTCACGTAAAGTGTCACTCCATTTATATTTAATCTCTGAGCGGTTTGATTCAGTTGAAAGATTGTTATTGCACAACAAGAAAAAACACAAAGGCGCATGGTCACTCCACTCATTAAAAGTTTCTATATTAAATTTCTGTATCAGCGAAAAACTGCATTCCTTTGTTAACAAATAATCAATCACAGAACAGCCGTTATTTGACAAAAACGTGTACTGATTGGTATTATCGATGCGACCGTTTACAACTGTTATGTGACCTATCTATTGAGACCATGTCAGGTGTACAGTCTGAGTTATAATCTGGATTATCAATACAGCCATTAAATTTGCCACAAACAATATAATCTTTTTTGTCGACAACTGTGCTGTTAAAATCTCCACATATAAACACACAACCAAGATTATCATATAAAAACATAAATAATGTTCTAAAATATCAAACAAGTCAACATTAAAAGTGTTGTATATAGTGTTGTATAATGTTATGATCCACATAAATATATATCTTCTGTTGTATGAAAAAAATAATGGTCAAATTTCAGCCAAATTATAGTATCGTTATGATTTTTTATTATTTTAATTCCGTTACTTAAATGCTCTTTGTAAAATAAAACAATTCCACCGCTATTGCGTTTAGCATTTCTGTGTTGAAATTTGCGACAAAAGTGATGTGATATATATCCATTCAAATTAATATTACTTTTGGAGTCACACCAAGATTCATAAAGAAAACACATGTCATATTTTTTATAGATATTTACAAAGTCAATAGATTCTTTTTGTCTCTAGTACTCCATGAAAGTACGGCAATTTCACCCTCGCCATGTTCCTAGGGTCGTATCGGCTTGCCATCTACATACAGGGTATCGTAAGCGACCCAGGACCGCTTGCCCTCCTTTCTGGCCTCCTTCATGCGGGGAACAAGTTTGCGACGCTTTTCAAGCACTTCCGATGGCAGCTGTTCGTGCATTTGGTAGCTCGTACCTGACAAATGCTTCCATTGTCTTCTCACCAATTCCCTGTCCTTAAAGAATGTAAGTTTTGCGATTATATTGCGCACCTTGCCATGAACCGGATGTCCTGATGACCGGTGCACGCGCTCAAATCGTATGGAATCGGCCGTTTCCTTGGCGATCTTGCGGGTTTCCTGTATGTGTGTTCGAAGCTTCCGCTCTGTGACGTCAGGGGGCTCGCTGCCTATTATATTGTCTTCCGGGATATTAAATTGTTCCGCAAAGATTTCGATTTCAAATATGCAACGTCATCCAGAAGCTCATCGCGCTGCTTTTCTAACAAGGCTAGCCTGTCCGCCACTATCGTAGCCCCAACATCAATTAGCTCCATCTTATTCTCAAGCGCGGACACACGTTCGTCCGTACGTTTTATCCGATCTTCTAGTGCTACCCATAATTTCGTAAGATCTTTATCAAAATCAGACACTTTATTATCTAATGAGTCGATTGCATTTAATTTGTTCTCTATAACCACTAACCTCTTGTCCATGGTTTTCATATAGTCCATCACGTCCTTGATTGTGGGTTCGTGGCTGCTTTCCGCCATCTGCACTGGGTTCCACTTCGATCGATCTACACAAGACTGATCAAATACTTCATTAGCACTTTCACTCTGTAACTAACCGATTGTATCTGGGTATAAAACAGCGCTAGCTCGCCCTAATATTTCACTTACTGAAACGTTTGAATTCAGCTCCTCGGACGGGCCTCTCTGTTTTGTCACTTTGCTTTTGTTTACAGTATCACTTCCACTGCTATTTCTATCTTTTCGCTTTTTGCTCATAGTTACTAAAATTCATACTTAATCTGTATATCATAATAATCCCAAAATGATAATTTCCAACAACAAAAAATCCACGTTTTATCCAAATATCACTTAAAATCCATAATGTTATTGCTCAGTTAAAAACAACACGTCCACTTCGCGCCAATCACGAAACTATCCTTCAGTTTCAGTCGGCACGCGCCTTCCTTTCTCATCGCCTGAGGTGTGAATAACTTCAAAGCAGACGCTTCTGAATCTTACACGTGATGTCATAAAGATTTAGGAATAAAGTTTGATAAGAACATATCGTTGTTTGAATCATTTAATATTAAAGAATACGCCTTGTTATCAGAAAGTGATTGCGAGTATATAAGGATTCAGAAACTTCATAACTGAAAAGTATCAATTAAAACATGTCACCACGTAAGAGTTTACCACTAGAGAAGACGTTGAAGGAGTTAGAGAGACGGGAAGACCACTTCCGGCGAGCATCTGACCAGATCGTTCTGCTCAACGACAGACTGCGTACCACCTCATTTCGCTACAAGCAGACAAGGCGGAATGATATGAAGTCCTTCCGGTATCCACTACGCCTGCGCCTTGCAGTCATCGAGGGCATCCGGAACATGTAATACGAGTATGCAACGCAGAAGGCATCGGAAGTTCAACCCCTGAGACGCGCACTGTCTGGTCACGTGACAGTACCGGAAGTTCCGTCAGACGAATGATTTCGTCTTCGCGGAGGAGCACCAAATATCAACGGTCCTTGTCAGGACCACAAACATTGCGAAAGAAAGTCTAGAAAATGTCTATCACATTTAGAACTATGTCATGAACAAGATAAAATAGCAGAAGCGTTCCATATATATGATAATGCCTGTTGTCAGGACCATAAACATGTACAAAAGAAACTATTTTAATTGAAGCAGAACATTTTTTTTTCGTTTTCGTAACATTGACTATTAAAGAAATAACTTTGCATGAAAAATTGGGGTGCCCGATATAACGGTATGCTAAAAACTGGTATATTGCAGTATTTGATTAGGCGATAAAATATCGCAATATGAATTTCCATACCGGTATATAGCAATATTTTTGTGGTCTTGTGTGTTTTCTTCCTGCAAATACATTGATTCCACATCTTTAATATAAATTTCAACAGACACTAGATGTCAGTGATGAACAAATGAAACCCAGTACCATTGGTAAAGTTGATAGGTGTCTAGGGTTAAATTTTAAAAGCCGGATCATTAAAGAGTGAATTGTAAATAATTTGCATTTATGTTTGGTTTACATTTATTATTTTATAATGTTAATGCCCAATAGTACATAAGGCCTGATTATTTTTAAGGTTTATATATTAAAAAGTGAAACTTTAATGCCTATTAATACATTGCCTGATATTTTTTAAGGTTTAATAAAGAGTGAAATGCACTATGTTCGTGCATATTCAGTTTAAGAACAAAACATATACATGTACTCTCAGCTTTCAAAGTGATGTTCATATTTATACTGCTGTTCTGTCTGCTGTTTATAGTTTGCTGTTGGTGCGCCTGTCATCGGAAAGTGATACTTGAAATCCAACATAAAATATGGCCCTGTTGTGATTTATTTAATCAGTCTTAAGCATTATATAAACAATGGTCGCAATATATATCGCAATATATATCGCAATTATTATTGCAATAAATTAAGGATATCACAATATATGGACAATGCGATACGGAGATAGCTGGACATTGCAGCTATGATTCAAAATTCGTCCCAACTTTCGTGAGTATGTAGTAAGTTAATTAGGTAGGAGTGCTGGGACACACTCCGGGTCCTCACATAATGCAGCCTCAGGAGCGAAAGTACCTTATAAACTTCGAAATACACACACACGAACATTTTCGTAAGAAAACCTTGCTATTTTCAGTGATATACGTACTTAGAGACACGCATTAATATTTATGGACGTTATTTGTTAACCGAGACGCTTCTAGTTTACCACAAAATATGTACAGTGGAAACCCTCTAAACCGGAAATCCTCGGGACCATGAAAAAAGGGGATTTCGGCTTAGAGGGAAAGTAACTAATTCAAGTTCATGATTAGTCCCTATATTGTCCTCACTTGGGAAAACATAACAGTTAAACAATTTGTTTTATTGTTTTATTCATCATTATAAAACATTTAACAGTGTTTAATGCTGTATTAATGAAAAAAGAACATGTCAGCATATCTGTAAGTATTAAATTTACTCAATACATCACAACACGTTTCTCTTTCAGTTTTAAAATGAAAGTATTTCGCAAAACAGTCAACGTTCTATTTTATTGTTATTATTTTAATTCCATTGTCTATTTGCCATGTGCATTTATCTCTTCCATGGTCTCCTTGTCATAACATATGTGTTGGTGTTCGCTATAAAGAAATGCGCTTTCAGTAAAACTAGCAGCAAACGTTACGAGGATTGTATTAGGTTGTCAGAAGTTATGGCAAACGTTCCAAACAAATTAAATCTACAGAAAAGTTGTAAAATGAAAATATGTATGTGTGCTAAGTACATTTATGAGTTATTTAAACATATCCACTCACAACAAACCCTATTTTAGGTGGGCTTTTTATTTTTACTTTCCGATGACAGGCGCAACAACAGCAAAATATAAACAGCAGACAGACAATTAGTATAAATATGAATATCACTCTGCAACTGCCTGCCTTCGTGGGGCACTATACTATAGTTATTATATTACATGTATAGTGATTTACATGCACCAGTACTCTGGTTATGGTGTTCAAGCGTACAAGTTGAAAGTTGAGAGTGAATGTGAATGATTTGTTCTTAAACTAATTATGCACGAACATGTATTTCAGTATTTATTAAACCTTAAACAATATCAGACAGTGTATTAGGCATTAACAATTCACATTGTAATACATAAACCTTAAAATTATCAGGCCTAATGTACTATTGGGCATTAACATTGTAAAATAATAAATGTAAACCAAACATAAATGTAAATTATTTACGATTCACTCTTTAATGATCCGGCTTTTAAAATTTAACCCTAGACACCTATCAACTTTACCAATGGTACTGGGTTTCATTTATTCATTACTGACATCTAATGTGTGTTTTAATTTGTATAAAAGTTGTGGAATCAATGTATTTGCAGGAAGAAAACACAAAAGACCACAAAATATTGCAATATACCGGTATGGACATTCATATTGCGATATTTTATCGCCTAATCAAATACTGTAATAATAATACCAGTTTTGAGCATACCGTTATATCGTGCACCCCAATTTTTTATGCTTTTAAGTTATTTCTTCAATAGTCAATGTCTATAATTAGAAGCCGTTACGAAAACGAAAAAAATTTGTTCTGCTTGAATTAAAATACTTTATTTTGGACATGTTTATGGTCCTGACAACAGGCATTAATATGGAACGCTTCTGATATTTTATCTCGTTCATGACATAGTTCTAAATGTGATAGACATTTTCTAGACTTTCTTTCGCAATGTTTATGGTCCTGACAAGGACCGTTCATATTTGGTGCTACTCCACGAAGACGAAATCATTCGTCTGACGGAACTTCCGGAACTGTCACGTGACCAGACGGTGCGCGTCGCAGGCGTTGAACTTCCGCTGCCTTCTGAGTTCCGTACTCGTAGTACATGTTCCGTTTGCCCTCGATGACTGCAAGGCGCATGCGCAGTGGATACCGGAAGGACTTCATATCATTCCGCCGTGCCTGCTTGTAGCAAAGTGACGTGGTATGCAGTCTGTCTTTGAGGAGAACGGTCTGGTCACATGCTCGCCGGAAGTGGTCTTCCTTTCTCTCTAACGCCTTCAACGTCTTCTCGAGTGGTAAACTCTTACGTGGTGACATGTTATAATTGATGCTCGCAATCACTTTGTTATTACAAGGCGTATTCTTTAATATTAAATGCTTAAAACAACTATATGTTCTTATCAAACTTCACTCCTAAATCGTTATGACGTCACGTGTAAGATTTAGAAGCGTCTGCTTTGAAGTTATTCACACCTCAGGCGGTAAGAAGGGAAGGCGCGTGCCGTATGATACTGAGCAGACGACATTGGACACACTTTCCACCCTCAAGTATGCGTGGAATTTTAAACGCAGGATCATTTGCCAAAACAAATTCGACTTTTAAGTGAACATCACATGATACGAACATAAACACTATGCCTTATAGTATATTTTGTAAGTTGTTATAAACCTAAAAAGACGTATTTGTGTCTTGTATGAATCAGTACAACTAAGTTTTGTTCAAACATATTAACAATATAAACTGACTTGCAGATATCATAAATGCTTCTTATTTTTAGAACAGTTCAGACGCCATGACTTATAAGCCAACATTAAATGTAGTCTATAGAACATCTTTTAACTATAAAAATAGTCTTGTCGAAAACGGAAACGTGCTGTTATATGTTTTTCTAAATCTTTTTTAAATAATTTATTACTTGCAGACAATAAGATGTTTAAAATTGTGAGTTAGAAATACTGACTGACCGTATTCAAGAAGCAAATCTTATGGTTGATAGAAAACTAGTACATGTTATGATACGCTACTACTATTGCGCAGTTAAATTAATGTATCATTGGTGATTAGTATGGAAAACCGATTGGGACCCCGCTAAATTACATTAAAATATATAGTAACTATCTCACTTTCGGAGATTTTCATTTTGCGGAACTTTCATATTCCGCGAAAAAAAAACATTCTAATATAGGCATATAGTAGCCGTCGGAATTTCGGGAATCAACATTTTCAACATACTAATTACATAGTAATTTTCGGGACATTTGTTCCAACGGGTAAAGTTCAAAATCTAAAAAGCGCGGAACTTTAACATTTTCCGACGGACAAAAAGGTACTAATTATATAGCAATTCTCGGACATTTGTTCCGACGGCTAGAAAGCGGAATCTAAAAAAGCGCGGAACTTTGCAAATCTTCCGACGGAACAATTGGACGTTAAATACTGCACAAAAAGCGGAATCTAAGAAAGCGCGGAACTTTGCAAATCTTCCGACTGAAAAATTGAGCATCGAACACTGCACAAAAAGCGGGTTCCCATGGGTTACCCGCGAAAATGGTTTGATTGGTTCCGATACCAAGAAACAACCAATCAGAAACCTTGACATAAATACATCTAGACGCTTTATTTAAACATGGTAGACGTCGGTTGTGTACACAGAGTGGAATTAGTAAAGGGTAAGTGATTTAAATATATTACTTCGCAAGGGCCTGAATTAACTACCCACTAATCCAAGTTTTTATAACATAGATCTACTCAGAATAATATGATGTCATTATAAATGTATGGATCAGTGTATGTAGGACCATATTTGTACAAATCATATTGTTCACAAAAAAGGATCTCATTCTCCACATGTAATGATGGTTTTCACATATCACATTCACAGTCTCATTCTTCACATTTTCTGTCCATTCTGTGATAAGATCTACAGTCTTGTATTTTTTATGGAATGAACTCATATTCTTCACATGTGAAAATAAGTGTGCCAATTGTCTGAGAGATGATGATAATTTTGATTACAGCTATAAACAAAATAAATTTCAAATGGTAAATGGAATGTCTATTTTCATTATCTAGTATGGTAACTAATGATTCCAAAATAAGTGCTATTTCACATGGATTGGATACTTTGGGCACTAAAATAAAACTAGAAAACCTGATTTTTCATTTTTTTCAGATGATGTTTCGCAAAGATAGAAGACGCTGACAGCAATATTTACAAAAGCGATGGTATGTTTACTAGGTTAAGGAATGATTGTAATCATATTATATGTGGTTGTTGGGAAAGTGAAATCTTTTTAGCTCGACTATTCACCGAAAAGTTCGAGCTATACTACTCACCCATTCGTCGGCGTCGCCGTAATGCTCTGGTTAAAGTTTGCATGCAACAAGTGCATATCTCTATAACTACTACATATATTCAAGTGAAACTTCACACATGTCTTCCGGGTCATTATGTAAGGTCACTGACCAAGGCCCATAACTCTGAACTGCAATTTAGCAGAATTATGCCTCTTTTTGTACTTAGAAATTTCAGATTAGAGTTTGCGAGCAACAACTCTATATCTCTATAACTACTACAGATATTCAATTGAAACTTCACACAGGTCTTCGGGGTCATTATAGAAGGTCACTAACCAAGGCCCATATCTCTGACTTGCAATTTAGCAGAATTATGCCCCTTTTTGTACTTAGAAATTTCAGGTTAAAGTTTGCGTGCAACAACTTCATATCTCTATATCTGATAGAAATATTCAATTAAAACTTCACACATGTTTTCAAGGTCATAATATAAGGTCACTGGCCAAGGCAGATAACTGTGACCAGCATTGTAGCAGAATTATGCCCTTTTTGTAGTGATAAAGGCCAATAACTCTGACAAATCGGTTGAATAGTCGAGCGCGCTGTCTGGAGACAGCTCTTGTTTTATTTCTTTATTGAAAAAACCATAGTTAAAGAGACAAACTTGTATGTTGCTCAAGAAAAGCAAACACAGTACTGTAGTTAACCAGTAATTTATAATACCATGCACAATTCATTTTGAAAGTGCCCAAAAGTGCAATGTACAACTACTGGGCAGATTTGTAAAATGGTCAGGAATGTGTGTCGATAATTTATTAGAAAAATCACCCTAAGGTGGACTCCTTTAATTGGAAAGGCTTTTTGGAAGATTGTTGTAATGTAATTTATATGTAAGTTTAATTTGTTATGTTAACATTAAATTCTGATGTTATGCACTTGTAAACATCGAGTGTTCTTATTGTAGGACCTGCATGACTGTGTGTTGAAGTGCCCTGTATGACACTTGGCCGCAAGATGAATATCACCTTGGATCCAGTATTAGTAAGAGGATGATGGACATTCATCCCGTGTTACTGGTTAATGAAGAGGTAAGTTCACATTTCTAAACAAACTGATGACACTTGTTTATTGTTCAATACTAGCAACTTGAGTCACAACAGTGTAATAGTATTGGTGTCCACCTTGCGATGAGGGATCATGAGTTTGATCTCTACTTAGGACTCTCAAAAATACATTAGTTCTGGTTTTTCCAAAGAAAAGATTTGAAAGTGTCGCAATAAGTCTCGAGCGTTTACATAGGTTTAAACTAAGTACTAGTCACTTCAATACAATATGTATAGTTGCTGTTGTAAAAGAATTAGTAAACAGTTCTATTTCACTTCATTATCTGTGACAAGCAAATATATACCGGTACATACCGGTAACTTGTTACTTTATCTGTGATTACACTGATCATAACTTATATTATTTATCTTTTTACCTAAAGCATTTAAAGTATTTTATAAATGCAAACATTCTGATAGTCCAAAGCTTGCTTATTTTAGCATGCTTCAAAGATTATATGCTACAGCATTTAAAAATAATTGACTTGTGATAACTGACACAGTTGTTGCGATTTCTAGAAATACAATGTAGGTCATGTGTTGTATATTTAAAAAAAAAATAACGGATGCAATGAAAATGTTCAGTATTGATTGTGTACTTTATTTTGTGTTTTTCAGACCCACGATGATCGATCTTCTTGTTAAATTGTTTAACATGCAAGGACACATTATTATCTTTGAAGATTTGTTAGCCATCTGTGAACATTGTTAGACATTGAAGAGCATTGTGTTGCAGTTTCTTTAAAGAGACACTATATGTATACATGTGTGTTTTACTTTTGCATGCAAAATCAGCTTGTTGGTGTTGTGAACTCCCATGTGTATGAACACGCATATTTAATTACTCTCACTTTATGACAAAACTGATATAGTTATTGCCTGGATTTCATTTAAAAAGTTTATGTGTGCCTTCAAGCACATTTAGTCTGTTCTAAACATAATTTTGTTAATCGTTATTTCGATTCATTCATTTTAAGAGTCAATTCTGTAATGTTTCTTATTAGTGGATCCGTTTTAAGCTCCATATTTCTCATAATAATCCAAAATGTCTTTTAAAATTTAGTCTATTCACTTGTCTGATGTGCAAATAATTTTGAACTAGAGTATTTACAATTGTGTGAAAATGTAATATTGTAATCATATTGTTATTGTTATCTGGTTAAAATTGCTTTAATAAATATTAGGATAGTGTCGACTGTGTTGCTTCACAATATACGCGAATTAATTACTAAATATGACAAGTGTCCAACCACCCAAAACACTTCCTGAGAACAAAGTTTCTTACCCTGTTTTACATGAAAAAATCTCATTAAAGGTGCATGCTACACAATCGAGATGCTGAATGTAACAGATTGTTTTCTCTGCAAATTATTTCAGAATACTGTTACTTGGTGTTTGCACATCATATAATTATGAGAACTGGACTAATTGCTCAGTAAACAAGATAATAATAAACAAGAGCTGTTTGTAAAACAGTCATGCCTCTTTGGGTCTTTGGGTCCAAAACAGCCTCTGTAGAAAATTGCAATGATGAAAGTAAAATGAAGCAATTTTTTTCGTCAACTTTTGGTCAGTTTGACCAAATGACAAAACAATAAATAGGGATCTACTTGTAGTCACATACCCACTTATCTACGAAATTTTACAAACCCATGCCAAAGGGTTCCATGGACAACGTTTTAATACTATTGGTCAATTTGACATTTGACTCAATGACTCCATTATTAACAGGGATCCTTTACTCGTCATGACAAACCTAACTAGTTGACGAGCCTAGGCCTAAGGGCTCAATAGTTATGGCCTGGACAAGCTTTTATTGAACTAAGAATTATTGGGCGTTTTCTTCAATCACATTTTAAAGTCCCGGGGCTTTCATTAACTTTTGAACACTGGAAGTTTGAACTTCCTGGCCTCTAATTTTGGAAGTTTTGCTTATAATATTTGCAAGTTTTGCCAGTATTGTGCTACAGAAGTCCTGAGCATTTCAGAAATGCGCATATTAAGTATAAAATTCAAGGTTTTTTAAGGCCAGTTCTTTTTCATCAAGTGCTTATATGCCAATTTATTCAGTGAAAGAAGTATACATTTAGAAAACATTATAAATGTTTCTTCTAACTTGTTCATCCTTACATGAAGGAAATTCCTTGGCTGCAATTTTGGAAGTTCTGCAACTTCCATGGCTGCAATTTTGGAAGTTCTGTGACAAAAACTGGGAGTAAATTACTCCCAAACTTCCCTTAATGGAAGCCCTGTAGTCAGTTTGATATTGACCTTTCACCCAAGGATCCAAAGCTTTAAGAACCTAGACCAAAGGGTTGTGAAGTTATTGCCTGGACAAGCTTTAACAATTATTGGGCATTCTTTGTTAAGCTTTTGGTCAGTTTGACCCACAGACTCCAAAATAAATAGGGATCCTCGACTAATCATAACCAACATAGCAACCAAGTTTCAAGAACCCTGGCCTAAGTGTTTTGTAGTTATGGCTCAGACAATGTTTTGTCTACTGACATACAGACGGAAACACGGACCGACATTTGCAAAATAATATACCCCTGCTTTTCAAAGGGGGGCATAATTAATAATAACAACATCTTAATAGATATGTTTATGTTTATTGACAAAAGACAACTGCCATAAGAATGTTCGTTTACTTAAAAGTGTGTGCAGAGTATTAACAAGTAATTGTACCAGGACCCATATTTCTAAATCTCCTTAGTTTAAAGTTGAGTTATATTTCTAAAACCTGCATTAAAATCCATAAATTTATGTCTGTTTCATTAAACTTTGCTATTAAATTTATTTTGGTAAGGAACTAGGAAATTATATAGGAAAGTACCAATGTCAAATCGAAAATACTTATTTTGAAACATACATCTTAAATTTTACTAATTTCAGTTAAAATTGTTCGTAGGATCTGTATTGAAATGAATACCGAACGGTGGAAGAAACCATTCGTACATTAACAAACTTAAAGTTCTTTGTTTCCAATTTCTAACAAACTGTGCAGGTTAATAGATTTTGTCCAATTAATCCATAAGCATTTGAACAAAGTTGATCATAAACGTAAATATTGAATAACTGTTCTTTTTTTGGAAAAAAAATGGCATAAATGCCCTTCACAAAATGTCTATTCCTGAAGTCAATAAGCATAAACTTAATTTTTTATCAACATTAATATCTAGCAGCTAGTTTCACAATTCTATATGCCCGGGGTAACTAGGTAATGATGATTTTAAAGAGACTTGTTCACAGATGTTTGCATATTTTCAAGTAGGCCATTAAATGTCTTAACTTCACAGATTTAAGAATCGGAACTAAATAGTTCAAGTATAATAACAAGAAAAGGATTTTTTTTTAAGAAAAAAGGTCCCACCGGGGTTTGAACCCGGGACCTCCGGATTAAAAGGCTGTCGCCGTAACCACTTGGCCAGTCTAATTTCTATATTTGTCCCTAAATTATTTACTTTATGTAAGTGCCCCACGTGTTGTCAAGAATTTTAACGAAAACAACACAAACACTCCAAATTATTCATCGTTTAGCATTACAAACTCTTTATAATTTTATCGATTTCAACTGATGATTACTAATAAACAAATTTTTATTTATTTTTGGAATCTGTAACAAAAAGTTTTTAAAAAAAGTCAATTGCCAATCTGTGAACAGGTCCCTTTAACAACTTAGTTTACAACTACATAGAACAATATATCTATATAGCTGCTTTTTCTTAAATTAACATTTGTTGTAAATGTAATGTGTCTTAAATCGAAACTTAATCAAAAGAATCAAATCAAAAACAAATCAAAACAACAACAACATTATTCTCATTGATATACATGGTATAGTCGATATAGTCGATATATATACATAAGTTGAAGTGCACACATTTCAGTAATATGAAAGTAAAAATGTAATACATAGACAACTGTATATATTTGGTCAAAAACAATATGGAAGGTAATAAATACATTAAACAACAAACTACAAGTTGGTACATTATTGATATCACGGTGAAATTGGTTGCATATGAAACAAAATAACAAAAATCGTCAAAAGAAATTAAGTAAATTCTATTTAATAGGACTCGTATAAGAAATAGATTTGATCACAACTAGAAAAAGTATATTTCGCACATATAATGCAGTAAATGTCATTCTAAAATATTCTCTCGTATTACATGTGCAAATCTATACATAATTCTTTTGCATAGTATGTCTTCTACATAAGCTCTAATAATTTCATCATATTAACAACATGCTCTGACAATGGTAATTCATCATTGTGGGAGTAATTTCTTTATTAAACTCTATTGCAAGTTTATCATTATTACTGCTACACAAGTTATGACTGCTTGAAAAATTGGTTATTGATATTAAGACGGATTTACACAAGAGGGCTGGGCCTAATGGACCTCGGTCGCTCACCTGAGTTTAATAAATAATATTGGATAAACCTTGTAAAAATTTAACAGCATGTTTAGACATGTTAAAGGAAAATGTTGGACCACTGACAACCATGTTTTTAACAATAAAAATTATTTGAAAGGAATTTTGTAGACAGTCACCCAACAAACTGTTCAGTGAAATAATTTTGAAATACAAGAAGTTTTTCAAGTTTTCAATATAGCCATTTAAGGAAATCTTTTTGCAGCCCTGACGGCTATATCAAAATAATTTGAAGGAATTTTGTAGAGGGTCATGCATGGAACATTAATTACTTTGAAATCCAGTCAGCACTTACAAAAACTATCAAGTTAATAGCTTACATGCTTGTGAAGATATGAAGGAAAAACAAGAAAATGTGGACAGAAGGACGGACAGACCAGGGTGATTACTATAGGGCACCGGCAAAATCTTGTGGGGCCCCAATTAAAATGTGTTAAATGCTATTGCGAAGGCAAATAATGTCTTGAATAATGGATCCAGTCAGTTGAACATGTCCATCTAAGGCGCAGAAGTCATTCAAGTTTGCACAGTACTTTTGAAGTAGACGCTACCACTGCATACTCCTAGTGTAGCATAGTTGTTGTGCTGAAATAATCATCAAGAAGGAAAATACATAACTAACTTGTATTAGGAATAATATTTAAGTTCAATCGTTATCTTTGTTGCCTCACCTCTGTAATGAACATCTTCAATGTTTGCTTTTTTTTGAAAGAAACTGTTTAAATGTAAACATGGACTATGCTAGATATACAGTTTAACAACTAATACAGTCCTTAGCATGGACCAGGCATAATTTTCTCATGCAGTAATAATATCAATATGCATACACCAAAACGAAACCTTAAATCTATATATATAAAAAATTCTCCATATGAATAATTTATCATAATCTGTTAGCCTGATGTACATTCTGTCAACAATCAAGACATTTTTGTTGGAAAATATTTGTCAACATTATGTCACTAAAGTGTCTGACTGCATGTTTGTTGTCAACAAGACAAGCAAATTCATGTTCATTAAAATGAATAAACACTGCTTAATGGACCTTTCAATAATTAAGAAAATAACTACTGAATCATATGATTTGTGTCATTAAGATCTCGTTTACTTCATATTTGAGAAGTTTCATGCAATCCTTTCAAACATAAACTTATTTTAGCAATAAACTGATTGTACATATGGTGGCCACTGAAATTCTGAAGAAAAAAATCCCTGATGTCTTTCTGATCTTCTTTGACCAGAATGTGATATTTTCCTGATATTGTTTTGTCAAATTGCCATTCTAATTGGTGCATATCGGTGAAAGTGTTGAATTATGTCTTAGATTATATATTTTACTATTCCTCTGTCTTTGGAATTTTTTCCTATGACTATGGTCACATTTCCTGAATTGTCTGATTTTTCACTATTTTTAAATTCCGTGTTGTTTTTTTAAACACTTTCCCTTGTGGTCAATGACAGAATATATATATATATTCTGTCAGTGACCTTACATAATGACCCCGAAGACCGGTGTGAAGTATCAATTGAATATCTGTAGTACAGTACGTGGCGAAACCCGCAGAATTCGCGCTGTCGTGTCGAGCCTTCGATCAATATTCGCGAAGCGACGTCACGAAAGTTCGCGACGATTCGCAAAATATAGCGGGCGGCCCCAGCGCGAGATTTCGCGACGAATATGTCACGAAATGTCGTCGCGATTCGCGGCGATTTTACAGGTATGTGCTTCTGCTCTTTAAAAATTAAGAGTTGTACAGTTTTTACGGTCTTATCGCTACATTCTACATTCTACATTGTGTGTCGCACAGTGTATGTTAAATATAGATACATTAATTTTTTATCTTTGATATTACGGTTAATTAATAAATAATTATATAATACAGCCCTATTTTTTTAAAAGTATTAATCAAAGAAAACAGTGAAAACGCATATAAAAGTCACAATGAATTAATATAGTGTGTATTTGAGTTTAAGTTTAATTCGGACAATAATCATTAAAATCAACTTAAAATTAGAAATCACTGATTGTTCTTTTGTACGCTACCAATAATCACCCCTTTTACGAATATGTAACATTTTACTAATTTGCTTAGTTTGAATTTGATATCCCTTTTATAATAATATTAACTGATGTCCATTTAAATGATCTATTAGTTAATCGTTAATTAATTGTTTCGATTGTTATGTGAATGTGTAATCGGGGTTCTTGTGATGGTTATAAAAACGCATTATTATCTTATTCTTCATTGGCGTGATTATTTCAAACATTCCTTCGTTTAGAATATCCATTCAGATTATTTGTTTACATGTACATATATGTCATCCTCACCCGTGCAACAGCATATTCAATTTTAACGTAATTATAATCATCATAAAGATGCATATCACCGACGTTTTGACACGACATTTTATAATAATCATGTACTTAAGTTATATTGAAGGTGGTTATATACACGTAAGTGTCTATAATTATTTGTAACGTTTGATTTATTGTAACATGTTTTTATAGAATTTACTTATTATTTACTCATCGGTAAACACAATACATGTAAATACAGATGTAAATCAAACGAAAACCATCACAACGGTTAGTGTAGCCTCTTCTAAAATTGGTGTTTGCTAAAGAAAACAGCATTTGTTCTGCAGACTACCGGTTCCCGATGAAGGGTGGGGGTGAATGCGTGTTGACCATAACTACCTTTCAGTGTTTTCACATGTTGTGTATACATGCCACCAATGTGTTATCTGACGTGTCAATTTAGCAAACAAACTGATCGTGGCATCTCAATTGTTTTTTTTTATGTTTATGTATTTTGGGATTTATCTTTTTTCTTTTTCTAATAGTCATTTAAAATTCCAGTTCACATTTCGAATGATAATGAAGCTACATATAGCCTACATTTTTTTTTACAACAACAACATTTATTTCAGCCATAAAGCTTACAAAAAAGCTTCTAGCCTACAATAATGAATATATAAATGTGAAATACCGCGGGTTAAGATTGCTGTAATCGTACAAAAATTTATTTACACAATATATCGAATGTAAAGTACTTTCATCGGCAAACAAAGTATGAAGTACAGACATTTTATGTACAAAAAATAGGGATATTAACTATTTACGCGTATTGCTTTATTTTCTAGTAAATGATATTTAAGAGTCGCAATTCTATATAATTTATAGAACACACGCAGCAATTCGAAGTACCATATAATATTAAAAATTGAAAAGAATGTATTGATATTATGATTTTGAAACATTAATCTTTCAATATATATATATACAATATATCTGTATACAAATACAAACATTATTAAACAAAAAGGGAATGCACAACTATTTACAATTAGTACAATAATATGCGTGCGTGTTACAATAGCCTACATAAGATAGAAGTACATAGCGATAGTTTATTCAGTCTTTATATCATAATACTATTAGTTTTTTTAATGGCACCGAATAACCAGTTCTCCGTTTATTAAGGCTGTTAACTGGTAATACATTGAATATTCGAGTATTAGCTTACACATCTTTTGCAACAAATGTCACATCTAGATTTGAATGCTTTTGTAGCTAATATAATTAAAAGGAATAAATTCAAATATCAATTCCACAAAGTTTTCTTACACGATTATTTATTCACCGCTAAGTGAAAATATTGCGTACAGGTGTGCATTTTACTAATTAATGTCTAGTCACAATTCCTGGCGGGACAAAATTATTCGCCATGAAAGTTCGCGAACAAGCGCGAATTTTCGTCGCGAGAATTAGCGAAATTTCGTGACATCGCGAGCGAGCGATCTGCGCTTCGCGATTAAATCGTCTCGTTGCATTTCGCGAACTTAGCGGGTTTCGCGTGGCACGTACTGTAGTTACAGAGATCCATATTTTCACGCAAACCTTAACCTGAATATTTCTAAGTACAAAAAGAGGCACAATTCTGCTAAAATGCCGGCCACCGTTATGGGTCTTGGTCAGTAACTATGGAAAGCCGGTTGCGACCCCCGCTAAATTACATTAAAATATATAGTAACTATCGGACTTTCGGAGATTTTCATTTTGCGGAACTTTTATATACCGCGAAAAAACAACTCTAATATTGGCATATAGTAGCCGTCGGAATTTCGGGAATCAACATTTTCCGACGGGCAGAAAGATACTAATTACATAGTAATTTTCGGGAATTTGTTCCGACGGGTAGAATTCAAAATCTAAAAAGCGCGGAACTTTAACATTTTCCGACGGACAGAAAGATACTAATTATATAGCAATTCTCGGACATTTGTTCCGACGGCTAGAAAGCGGATTATAAAAAGCGCGGAACTTTGCAAATCTTCTGACGGAACAATTGAACGTTTAATACTGCACAAAAAGCGGAATCTAAAAAAGCGCGGAACTTTGCAAATCTTCCGAAAAATTGAGCATTGAACACTGCACAAAAAGCGGGTTGACATGGGTTACCCGCGAAAATGATTCGATTGGTTCCGATACCTAGAAACAACCAATCAGAAACCCTGACACAAATACATATAGAGAAGCTATATTTAAACATGGTAGACGTCGGTTGTGTACACAGAGTGGAATTAATAAAGGGTAAGTGATTTAAATATATTACTTATTATAGTGTCATTAATGTGAATTTGGTTGGAATTCATTGAGGCAAATTGAGTTTTATTTGCAAAAACATGCACACTTATAACCAAAGGGCAGAGGGAAATTAAATGCGAGAAACGCTTCGCCCAATAACGGTTAGCACGTGCCTAAATTAACTACACACTAATCCAAATTTTTATACATAGATCTACGCAGAATAATAAGATGTCATTATAAATGTATGGATCAGTGTATTTAGGACCATATTTGTACAAATCATTGTTTACACAAATAGGATCTCATTCTTCACATGTGATGATGTGTGGAAATGATTCTTCACACATCACATTCACAGTCTCATTCTTCACATTTTCTGTCCATTTTGTGATAAGATCTACAGTCTGGTATTTTATATGCAATGAACTCATATTTTTCACATATGAAAATAAGTGTGCCAATTGTCTGAGAGATAATGATGATTTTGATTACAGCAATAAACAAAATCAATTTGAAATGGTAAATGGAATGTCTATTTCCATTATCTAGTATGGTAACTAATGATTCCAAAATAAGTGCTATTTCACATGGATTTGATACTGTGGGCACTAAAATAAAACTAGAAAACCTGATTTTTCATTCTTTTCAGATGCTGTTTCGCAAAGATAGAAGACGTTGACAGCAATATTTACAAAAGCGATGGTATGTTTACTAGGTTAAGGAATGATTGTAATCATTTTATACATGGTTGTTGGGCAAGTGAAATCTTTTTAGCTCGACTATTCACCGAAAAGTTCGAGCTATACTACTCACCCATTCGTCTGCGTCGCCGTATTGATCCGGTTCAAGTTTGCGTGCAACAAGTGCATATCTCCCTAACTACTATAGATATTCAATTGAAACTTCACACAAGTCTTCGGGGTCATTATGTGAGGTCACTGACCAAGGCCGATAACTCTGATCTGCAATTTAGCAGAATTATGCCTCTTTTTGTACTTAGAAATTTCAGATTAGAGTTTGCAAGAAACAACTCAATATCTTTATAACTACTACAGATATTCAATTGAAACATCACACATGTCTTCTGAAGGTCATTATAGAAGATCACTGACCAAGGCCCATAATTCTGGCTTGCAATTTAGCAGAATTATGCCCCTTTGTGTACTTGGAAATTTCAGGTTAAAGTTTGCGTGCAACAACTTCATATGTCTATATCTGCTACAGATATGCTATTAAAACTTCACACATGTTTTCAAGGTCATAATATAAGGTCACTGGCCAAGGCACAAATCTGTGGCCAGCATTGTAGCAGAATGATGCCCTTTTTGTAGTGATAAAGGCCAATAACTCTGACAAAAGCGGTTGAATAGTCGAGCGCGCTGTCCTGAGACAGCTCTTGTTTTATTTCTTTATTGAAAAAAAACCATAGTTAAAGAGACAAACTTGTATGTTGCTCAAGAAAAGAAACGACAGTACTGTAGTTAACCAGTAATAAAAATACCATGCACAATTCATTTTGAAAGTGCCCAAAAGTGCAATCGACAATTACTGGACAGATTCTAAAAATGGCCAGGAATGTATGTCAATAATTTATTAGAAAAATCATCCTAAGGTGGACTCCTTTAATTGGAAAGGCTTTTCGGGAGATTGTTGTAATGTAATTTATATGTAAGTTTAATTTGATATGTTAACATTAAATTCCGATGTTATGCACTTGTAAACATCGAGTGTTCTTATTGTAGGACCTGCATGACTGTGTGTTGAAGTGTCCTGTATGACACTTGGCCGCAAGATGAATATCACCTTGGATCCAGTATTAGTAAGCGGATGATGGACATTCCTCCCGTGTTACTGGTTAATGAAGAGGTAAGTTCACATTTCTAAACAAACTGATGACACTTGTTTATTGTTCAATACTAGCAACTTGAGTCACAACAGTGTAATAGTATTGGTGTCCACCTTGCGATGAGGGATCATGAGTTTGATCTCTACTTAGGAATCTCAAAAATACATTAGTTCTGGTTCTTCCAAGAAAAAGATTTGCAAGTGTCGCAATAAGTCTCGAGCGTTTACATAGGTTTAAACTAAGTACTAGTCACTTCAATACAATATTTGTAGTTGCTGTTGTAAAAGAATTTGTAAACAGTTCTATTTCACTTGATTATCTGTGACAAATAAATATATAAATTAAAAATCGACTGCAAAGTGGGACTTCGTCACGCAAGAGTTGATCGCTCTTCACCGTCATTTATTGGCGAAATGGGTTTTGATATAGCTACGTGGAGGTCAAGAATTGGGACATTTTGTCAGTCTATTAAGACAAAACATCGTTTACAACGCTGCAAGTCAAATACGTATCACTGGTTATACGAACTGTGCTGTTTCTGCTCCTAGCGGCACAGTGCATAGAGATGAATCCAGGGCCTGATCTGCGCGACCGGACACAGCGGCAAAAATCGGTTGCTAAAGGATCAAACCGCGGTGCAGCTTCCGGAAGTGGGAAGAATACGACCGCTGCGTTAGACGAGTTAGGAAGCGCGACTAGAGTTCAACCCACTAACGATTTTCAACAGAATATTCATCTCTCACAACAGACCACGCCGCTGGAACGAGACCACTCAGGTATAAGCACTTGGCTATGCAAAGATACCCGACACAGAGAAGACGACGACCGCTCTGTGTTTTCAGAAGCATGTATATCAGATTTTGGGTGTGATACAAGTAATGTAAACATAGCATCAGTATTATTAGAGATTCGTAAAGATGTAAAAACCATGAGCAGAAAGTTTGATAGCCTTGAACAGACTGTGAGTTCTTTAAAGCAAGAGAACATTGAGATACGGAAGGGCAATGTGAAATTGAATAGTTGTATTGAAAATCTGTCACAGCAATTAAACAACTTACAAGAAAAATTATCCGTAAATGAGAAAATACTGGATATGGATATGAAAAAACAAGATATGGCACTGAGGAAAAATAATCTAAAAATATATGGAATGAATTTCAGTGGAAATGAAAATTCTACTCATGCGGAACAAAAAGTACGTGATTTTGCAGTCCAAGAACTAAACTTATCAGATGAAGATGTGCAAATCGAATACTCATATCGCCTTGGAAATAAAAAGGAATGTCCAGTATTAACGCGATTCGCGACACTCAAGAGTCGAGATGCAGTGTTGAATGCCTTCCGCCAAAAGCGTAAACAAGGTCATGTGAACGGTAGAGTTGTCGAGGATCTCCCGGAGAGAATTGTCAAGGCGCACACAGGATTATATCCGTTTCTGCAGCAGTGCATAACAGAAGAGAAGTCTGCCCGTTTTAGGCACGATAAACTTATTGTTGACGAGGAAACGTACGAGTTCAACTTCGAAACTAAAATGCCTGTTTTGATACGGAAATAGGGGTTAGGCCAACGCCCAGTCGGCAGTGTATATGTAAATATATGTACATACATCAACATTTGTTCACTAAATGTTCAAGGTTTGAAGAAGTATGACAGTGATGTATTTTTTAAGAATGTTTGTAGAACTTTTGACATTATTGGTTTATGTGAATCATGGCAGAGACGCTCAGTACAATTTGATGACTTTCTTGATGACTATACGTGTTTTTCTAAAATGCGGCCGTGTGAGAAAGGGCGGGGCTCCGGTGGGGTCACAGTCTTTGTGTCAAATAAAATATCAACTCATTTTAAGCAAATATATAATACTTTTGACGACTGTGTTATACTTCATATATCCAGAGATCTAACGTGTCTCTCGCAAGAGCTAATCCTTTGTTATGCCTACGTCGCTCAAGAAAAGATCGCCAAATTATGATCATGTCAATGAAAACGGCATTTCTATTCTACAAGAAAAATTACTCACAATCGTCTCAGATTTTCCATCTACGCTGATATTACTGGCGGGAGACTTAAATGCACGTATGTATGATAAATTGGATTATATACCAAACGATGACGTCAGATATATATTTGGTGAAACCGCATACCCAAGTGATACATTTTGCTTACCACGTAAAAATAAAGACTTGACTTTGAACAGGTTCGGAATCGCGCTAGCTGAACTTTGCTGCATGTTTGATATTCACGCACTCAACGGACGAACAGATGGTGATCAGTACGGAGAATTCACGTGTACTAACGGAGGGAAAAGCGTCGTAGACTGCATATTAACATCAACGCCGCTGTTTAAACATATCAGCAAATTTGAAGTGGGGAACGAGGACTTTTCCGATCATTTTCTCTTAAAGCTGAGACTCACGTTAAATACTATGCATCAAACATTGCCCGACCACTCAAATCTGAAATCCGCATACCACTATAAATAGGACGAGTGTTGTCGTGAATCCTTTGTAGAACAGTTTAACACTTGTTATTGTGACTTCGAAATGTCATTATTGAACTCGAACATTGATGTCAGTTTAAATGCTTTTATGAATGTCTATGAAAACGCAGGCAGATGTATGAAGAAAAAACGCTGTGGTCCGAAAACCAATTTAAACTTGTTGTGGGATACAGAATGCTCAGATCTTAAATATGAGAAGGTTCGC
This sequence comes from Congeria kusceri, assembly GCA_027627225.1. Lineage (NCBI taxonomy): Eukaryota > Metazoa > Mollusca > Bivalvia > Myida > Dreissenidae > Congeria > Congeria kusceri. The sequence continues at coordinate 66,435,007 of CM051028.1, forward strand.
GCATTACGCAAGTTCCGGATAACAAATGACAGTCAAGATTTCCAACAATATAAAATCAATAGAAATATATTTAAGACCAAATGCACGTCCAAAAAGAACGATTTTCAGCGACTTAAGCGCAGAAAGCTTGTTCAGTTCAAAGACAATCCAAAGGAATTCTGGAGTCAAATTAAAAAGGCAAATGGAAGGCCGAATGATCCCAGCGACTTGATTTCCGGTGATCAATGGTTCGATTATTTTAGCAATCTTTTTGAACACTCAAATGTGATGAATGATAATGATAATGACCATTTGTCAATTATCAAAGGAGATAAATGCTGAATGACTAAGTGAAAATATCACAGAGGAAGAAATTCAACAAAGTATGCAAGGCCTGAAAAGTAACTGTGCGTCTGGGTATGATGGACTGTGCATAGAAATGTTTAATGTCAAGGCAAATCGTATAGCACCCTTTCTGCAAAGTCTTTTCAATAACATATTTGAAACAGGTGTATTTCCAGAAGATTGGTGTAAAAGTGTGATCACTCCTCTGCACAAAATAGATCATGCCTAGAACCAAACAATTATAGGGCAATTTCATTGTCAAGTAGCCTAAGAAAAATATTTATCAATATTTTAACAAAACGACTAACGCACTGGTGTGATGAAAATATGGTTATTGACGAAGCTCAAGCCGGATTTAGGTCAGGGTACTCAACCATCGATAATATCTTTAATTTGCACGCAATAATACAAAAATATACATCAAAGAAAGGAGGTCGTTTTTATGTTTTTTATGTGGACTACTTAAAGGCATTTGACAGTTGTAACCATGCAAAGATTTGGCAATGTTTGTCGAGAAATAGTATTGAGGGACGGTTTCTGAATATCTTTAAATCTATGTTCAGCCAAATGAAGGCGTGTGTGAAAGTTAAAAACAGCCTGACGGACTTCTTTCATTGCAAAATCGGCACAAAACAGGGCTGTTTGTCGTCACCGATAATATTTTCAATCTTCATGAATGACCTGGTGAATTTCCTAAAATTACAGTCGGATGATCGAATTTTTATATCGCAAGAAACAGACAAATTATTTGTGTTAATGTACGCAGACGATGTCTCCGGGTTAGCAGACACGGCTATACGTCTACAGCGGTTAATAAACAACATCGATAAATTCTGTGAGGACGCAAAATTAAAAATAAATATAGACAAGTCAAAGATTATGGTGATTAGAAACGGTGGCCCTTTACGCCAATATGTACACTGGACATACAAACATGTGAATGTAGAAGTTGTGTCTTTTTATAAATATCTCGGTGCATATTTCACGCCAAAATTATCATGGACAATGACAAAGGAAACATTGGCGAAGCAAGCTAATAAGGCTTTAGCAAGTGTATACAAATGTCAGAAAGATTATGGATATTTTAACCCAAAAGAAGCTTTAAAACTTTTGATGCAATGATCTTGCCCATTTTATGCTATTCGGCGGACATATGGGGTTTCCAGTACGAAGAGTGCATTGATCGAGTGCATCAGAACTATTGTAAACGTCTCTGCGGCCTGAACAGATCAGTGGCAAACTTATTTGCGCTCAGTGAATGTGGCCGTATACCCATATCTGTGACCTACATGTTCAAACGTATTTCTTACTGGGTTAAAATTTTGCAAATGCCACCAAACAGATACCCAAGGCAACTCTATCTAGTATTACGGAATCATGACACATCGGGTAGAACCAACTGGGCAACGAAGGTTAAACGTCTATTATTTGAAAACGGGTTTGGCTACGCATGGATTTCAAATGAGGTCGGAGACAAAACAATGTTCCTGAAATCATTTAAAACGAGACTTGAAGACTGTGCCTTGCAAAAACTCCAAGCTTATATAAACACATCCCCAAAGGCAGTGTACTACAGAGACTTCAAAACTTTATTAAATGTAGAACGATATTTATCAATTGAATTACCGTTTGTGCTCAAAAAGTGCCTTGCAAATTTTCGCTGTTCCGGGTATCAGCTAATGGTAGAAAAAGGACGACACTTGGATATAAGCCGTGAATTTAGATACTGTATGTATTGTGTACTCTCGCAACAAGTTTATACAGTAGAAGACGAATATCATATGTTTATGTTGTGTCCATTGTAAAATGGGTTAAGACAGACGATTTTTATTCCTCAGTGGCTTAATCATCCAAAAAGTATATATCTGTTTAATACGATCTTATCAGAGAGTAACGACAAACATATATTATTGGTTGCAAAATATTTATTTCAATGTGACAAGTTAAGAGAGGAATTCATGAAAACTCAGAGCACTGCTTTTGTAAATACTCATTTTGTTAGTATGAATCCTTTGTAAATATACATTTATCATAGTTATTGCCATATATATCTTTATTATATCCATACACTATTATATTATTATAACAGTATCAACTGTTTGTGTTCATCTACAACCTATATTTAGAATGTAACAGTTTTGTAATGTTCATTAATAATGTTCTTTTACCACTTAAACTTGTATACTGTTATAATTACAATGCTGTATTGTGGGCCGGTGACCTTAAATTGCAGAATAAAAATATTGTATTGTATTGTATTGTATTTTAGCATGCTTCAACAATTATATGCTACAGCATTAAAAAAATAATTGACTTGTGATAACTGACACAGTTGTTGCGATTTCTAGAAATACAATGTAGGTTATGTGTTGTATATTACAAAAAAAATAACGGATGTAATGAAAATGTTCAGTATTGATTGTGTACTTTGTTTTGTGTTTTTCAGACCCACGATGATCGATCTTCTTGTTAAATTGTTTAACATGCAAGGACACATTATTATCTTTGAAGATTTGTTAGCCATCTGTGAACATTGTTAGACATTGAAGAGCATTGTGTTGCAGTTTCTTTAAAGAGACACTATATGTATACATGTGTGTTTTACTTTTGCATGCAAAATCAGCTTGTTGGTGTTGTGAACTCCCATGTGTATGAACACGCATATTTAATTACTCTCACTTTATGACAAAACTGATATAGTTATTGCCTGGATTTCATTTAAAAAATGTTTATGTGTGCCTTCAAGCACATTTAATCTGTTCTAAACATAAGTTTGTTAATTTTATTTCGATTCACTCGTTTTAAGAGTCAATTCTGTAATGTTTCTTATTAGTGGATCCGTTTTAAGCTCCATATTTCTCATAATATTCAAAATTTAATTTAAAATTTAGACTATTCACTTGTCTGATTTGCAAATAATTTTGAACTATAGTATTTACATTTGTGTGAAAATGTAATATTGTAATCATATTGTTATTGATATTCTGGTTAAAATTACTTTAATAAATATTAGGATAGTATCGACTGTGTTGCTTCACAATATACGCGAACTAATTCCTAAATATGACAAGTGTCCAACCACACAAAAAAGCTTCGTGAGAACAAAGTTTCGTACCCTGTTTTACATGAAAAAATCTCATTAAAGGTGCATGCTACACAGTCGAGATGCTGAATTTAACAGATTGTTTTCTCTGCAAATTATTTCAGAAGACTGTTTCTTGGTGTTTGCACATCATATAATTACGAGAACTGGACTAATTGCTCAGTAAACAAGATAATAATAAACAAGAGCTGTTTGTAAAACAGGCATGCCTCTTTGGGTCCAAAACAGCCTCTGTAGAAAATTGCAAGGATGAAAGTAAAATGAAACAATTTTTTTGTCAACTTTTGGTCAGTTTGACCAAATGACAAAACAATCAATAGGGATCTACTTGTAGTCACATACCCACTTATCTACGAAATTTTACAAACCCATGCCAAAGGGTTCCATGGACAATGTTTTACAACTATTGGTCAATTTGACATTTGACTCAATGACTCCATTATTAACAGGGATCCTTTACTAGTCATGACAAACCTAACTACCAAGTTTGACGAGCCTAGGCTCAAGGGCTCTAAAGTTATGGCCTGGACAAGCTTTTATTGAACTAAGAATTATTGGGCCTTTTCTTCAATCATATTTTATAGTCACGGGCTTTCATTAACCTTTGAAAACTGGAAGTTTGAACTTCCTGGCCTCTAATTTTGCAAGTTTTGCTCATAATATTTGGAAGTTTTGCCAGTATTGTGCTACAGAAGTCGTGAGCACTTCCGAAATGCATATATTAAGTATAAAATTCAAGGGTTTTTAAGGCCAGATCTTTTTCATCAAGTGCTTATATGACAGTTTATTCAGTGAAAGAGGTATACATTTAGAAAGATTTCCAAATTTTTTCTACCTTGTTTATCCTTACATGATGGAACTTCCTTGGCTGCAATTTGGAAGTTCTGCAACGTCCATGGCTGCAATTTTGGAAGTTCTGTGACAAAAACTGGGAGTAAATTACTCCCAAACTTCCCTTAATGGAAGCCCTGTAGTCAGTTTGACATTGACCTTTCACCCAAGGATCCAAAGCTTTAAGAACCTAGACCAAAGGGTTGTGAAGTTATTGCCTGGACAAGCTTTAACAATTAGTGGGCATTCTTTGTTAAGCTTTTGGTCAGTTTGACCCACAGACTCCAAAATAAATAGGGATCCTCGACTAATCATAACCAACCTAGCAACCAAGTTTCGAGAACCCTGGCCTAAGTGTTTTGTATTTATGGCTCAGACATTGTTTTGTCTACTGACATACAGACGGACACACGGACCGACATTGCAAAATAATATACCCCTGCTTTTCAATGGAGAGCATAATTAATAATAACGACATCTTAATAGATATGTTTATGTTTATTGACAAAAGACAACTGTTATAAGAATGTTCATTCACTTAAAAGTGTGTGCAGAGTATTATCAAGTAATAATTGTGCCAGGGCCCATATCGCTAAAGCTCCTTAGTTTAAAGTTGAGTTATATTCCTAAAACCTGCATTAAAATCCATAAGTTTATGTCTGTTTCATTAAACTTTGCTATGACATTTATTTTTGTAAGGAACTAGGAAATTATATAGGAAAGTACCAATTTCAAATTGAAAATACTTATTTTGAAACATAAATTTTAAGTTTTACTAATTTCGGTTAAAATTGTTCGTAGGATCTGTATTGAAATGGATACAGAACGGTGGAAGAAACAATTCGTACATTAACAAACTTAAAGTTCTTTGTTTCCAGTTTCTAACAAACTGTGCAGGTTAATAGATTTTGGCCAATTAATCCATAAGCATTTGATCATAAACGTAAATATTGAATAACGGTTCTTTTTTATGGAAAAAAATGGCATAAATGTACTTCACAAAATGTCTATTCCTGAAGTCAATAAGCATAAACTTAATTTTTTATCAACATTAATATCTAGCAGCTAGTTTCACAATTCTATATGCCCGGGGTAACTAGGTAATGTTGATTTTAAAGAGACTTGTTCACAGATGTTTGCATATTTTCAAGTAGGCCATTAAATGTCTTAACTTCACAGATTTAAGTATAATAACAAGAAAAGGATTTTTTTTTAAAGAAAAAAGGTCCCACCGGGATTTGAACCCGGGACCTCCTGATTAAAAGGCTGTCGCTGAAACCACTTGGCCAGTCTAATTTCTATATTTATCCCTAAATTATTTACTTTATGTAAGTGCCCCACGTGTTGTCAACAGTTTTAACGAAAACAACACAAACACTCCAAATTATTCATCGTTTAGCATTGCAAACTCTTTATAATTTTATCGATTTCAACTGATGATTACTCATAAAAAAACGCTATTTACAGTATATTTTTATGTCCAAAGTGTAATTTCGCTCCTTATATACACTGTTCTTTTATATTTGGAATCTGTAACAAAAAGTTTTTAAAAATGTCAATTGCCAATCTGTGAACAGGCCCCTTTAACAACTTAGTTTAGAACTACATAGAACAATATATCTATATAGCTGCTTTTTCTTAAATTAACATTTTTTGTAAATGTAATGTGTCTTAAATCGAAATTTAATCAAAACAATCAAATCAAAAACAAATCAAACAACAACAACATTATTCTCATTGATATACATGGTATAGTCGATATAGTCGATATATATACATAAGTTGAAGTGCACACATTTCAGTAATATGAAAGTAAAAATGTAATACATAGACAACTGTATATATTTGGTCAAAAACAATATGGAAGGTAATAAATACATTAAACAACAAACTAAAAGTTGGTACATTATTGATGTCAAGGTGAAATTGGTTGCATATGAAACAAACGTAACAAAAACCGTCAAAAGAAATTAAGTAAATTTATTTAATAGAACTCGTATAAGAAATAGATTGGATTACAACTAGAAAAAGTATATTTCGCACATATAATGCAGTAAATTTTATTCTAAAATATTCTCTCGTATTACATGTGCACATCTATACATAATTGTCTTGCGTAGTATGTCTTCTTCATAAGCTCTAATAATTTCATCTTATTAAGAACATGTTCTGACAATAGTAGTTCATCATTGTGACAGTAATTTCTTTATTGAATCCTGTTGTAAGTTTATCATTATTACTGCTGCACAAGTTATTGACGGCTGGAAAATTTGGTTATTGATATTAAGAAGGACCTATACAAGAGGGCTGGGCCTAATGGACCTCGGTCGTTCACGTGAGTTTAATAAATAATACTTGATAAACATTTTAAAAATTTAAAAGCATGTTCATACATGTTTAAAGGAAAATGTTGGACCACTGACAACCATGTTTTAGCAATACAAATTATTTGAAAGGAATTTTGTAGACAGTCACCCAACAAACTGTTCAGTGAAATAATTTTGAATTGCAAAAAGTTTTTCAAGTTTTCAATATAGCCATTTAAGGAAATCTGTTACAGCCCTGGCCGCCATGTCAAAATAATTTGAAGGAATGTTGTAGAGGGTCATGCATGGAACATTAATTACCTTGAAATCCAGTCAGCACTTACAAAAAATATCGAGTTAATAGACTACATGCTTTTGAAGATATGAAGGAAAAACATGAAAATGTGGACAGAAGGACGGACAGACACGGTAAATTACTATAGGGTACCCCCAAAAACTTGTGGGGCCCCAATTGAAATGTGTTAAATGCTGTAGCGAAGGCAAATCATGTCTTGAATAATGGATCCAGTCAGTTGAATATGTCCATCTAAGTTGCAGAAGTCATTCAAGTTTGCACATTTTGAAGTAGAACCATCCACAACATACTCTGACACTGGTGTTACTGTAGCATAGTTGTTGTGCTGAAATAATCATCAAGAAGGAAACTACATAGCTTACTTGTATTAGGAATAATATTTAAGTTGAATCGTGATCTTTATTGCCTCACCACTGTAATGAACATCTTCAATATTTGCTTTTTACAAGGTAAGTATTTGAAAGAATTTTTTTTCATGTAAACAAGGACTAAGCTAAATATACAGTTTAACAACCAATACAGTCCTTAGCATGGACCAGGCATAATTTCCTCATACAGTAATAACATAAATATGCATACTCCAAAACAACAACCTTAAATCTATTAAAATTTCTACACATGAATAATTTATCATAATCTGTTAGCCTGATGTACATTCTGTCAACAGTCAAGACATCTTTGTTGGAAAATATTTGTCAACATTATGTCACTAAAGTGTCTGAATGTTTGTTGTCATCAAGACAAGCAAATTCATGTTCATTAAAATGATTAAACACTGCTTAATGGACCTTTAAACAATAAAGAAAATAACTACTGAATCATATGATTTATGTCAGTAAGATCTTGTTTACTTCCTATTTGAGAAAGTTCATGCAATGCTTTCAGACATGAATTATTTTAGAAATAAACTCATTGTACACATGGTGGCCACTGAAATTCTGAAGAACAAAATCCCTGTCTTCCTGATTTTCTTTGACCAGAATGTGATTTTTTCCTGATATTTTTTGTCAAATTGCCATTCTAATTTGTGCATATCGGTGACAGTGTTGAATTATGTCTTAGATTTTATATTTCACTTTTCATCTGTCTTTGGAATTTTTTCCTATGACTATGGTCACATTTCCTGAATTTTCTGATTTTTCACAATTTTTAAATTCCTTGTTTTTTATACACTTTCCAGTGGCCACCTTGGAATAATAGAACAAATCTATGAATGAAGCTAGTCAGGAAAAAGGTCTCTCGAATCAAGCCATGAACATCATATATAATGATTTTATTGCACATAATAAAATCATTTCATAGTTTTATGAATGAACTAACCAGTACACTTGAATAATGTTAACAGATGTCTGCAAATAACAAGAATTGTCTCAGATCAACATGCTTGAAAATTCATTCCGCTTTGATAATATATATATTCTGTCAGTGACCTTACATAATGACCCGGAATACCTTTGTGAAGTATCAACTGATTATCTTTAGTAGCTACAGAGATACGTATTTGCACGCAAACCTTAACCTGAATATTTCTAAGTACAAAAAGAGGCATAATTCTGCTAAAATAGTGGCCACATTTATGGGACTTGGCCAGTAAGCTTGTATTAATACCCTGAAGACACTTGTGAAGCTTCAGCTGAATATGTGTAGTAGTTACAACGATATTTACTTGCACGCAAATCTTAACCTCAATTTTCTCTTGCACACGAACCTTAACCTGACTTTTCTAAGGACAAAAGGGGTATTATTCTGCTAAAATGCTGGTCACAGTTATGGGCCTTGGCCAGTGACCGTATATAATGACCCTGAACACGTGTGTGAAGTTTTAATTGAATATCTGTAGAAGATATGGAGTTGATACATGCAAACGTAAACCTGAAGTTGTTGAAGTACACAAAGGGCATAATTCTGCTAAATTGAGGTAACAGTTGTAGACCTTGGTCTTTGACCGAACAAAATGACCCCGAAGACATATGTGAATTTTCAATTAAATATCTGTAGTAGTTACAGACATATATACTTGTTGCACCTTAACTAGAACATTACGCCGACGCTGACGAACGGGTAAGAAGTATAGCTCGGACTATTCGATAAAGAATGAAATATAATTAACCTTGGAAATGTACTGCCTCCTTCTTTGACATCTTTTTGCACTTCTTATCACTTCACCCAATCCAGTATGCTCATAGTGTCACTGCAATAAACATATTTATTTTAAACATCTGATAACTATAAAATCTTGCACAATCAAGTTTATTCTAAATGTACAACATTTATCTAACTGAAAGTCTAAGTAATTTAAAAATTTGCATTTATTCTTTTTTTTTACTCGACAAAGATGTGCCAGTATTACTAAGGGTTCACAAATTAAACTTTCAATTTGTTGTTTCAGCATTGTTTCTTACATGAGGCGTTTAAATTATATACAAGTACATCTCTATATGAATGAAATCACAATGCATCAATTTAGATATTGTTATAATTTTTTATAGATAATTTAATAAACCTGTAGTTGTGTTTTTCTCTTAGCAAGCATGTTTTATGATCTTCTGCTGACCAAGACTGTGATAATGTTGTTTTATCTGTTCTGTTTCTGTTCAAAGAAGCACAATGTTAATTTATATCAACAAATAATGTCTTAAAGATGAAATAAGTATCTCAGGTTGATACCTCATGATTTAAAAATACTTTAGTACTGCGTAAAATATATTTTTGTTTCAGGTTACATGGCCAATTAAACTAGGGTAGGTAAGTATGTAGGTTTTTTTTATATTTAATAAATGGTCAACTTAAAGATTCTAAAACTGAATGAATATTCAAAACACTGCAGTAATATAGTTAAACAAGTAGATGCTATCAAAACAAAACACTAATTAAACCACACAAAAAACATTTAGTTATTTAAAAAAAAAAAAAAAAAAAAATATCTGACAAACTCAATAAAATGTTCTAGGGTCAAGGCATTTTTATGGTAGGTTGGGTAACCTGAAACCAATTTTGTTATGCCTAACAAGAATACTCAAGTTCTACTGGTAACTACTGGTAAAGTAATTCAGTTGTGGTTGTTAAGTGTGTGTTTTTAGAGGATTATGCTAAGGGTCTCATTTGTAATGACCAAAAGTTAGCGTATTTTTTCAAATTGCAAAGGTATCCTTGTTACCAAATACAAAAAAAATCACTATAACATTTCATCACTAGTAAGAATCTTCTTTATTGTAAGTTGAAAGCAAAAATGGTAATCATTTAATATTTAACAGACATGAAGATAAATCTGTGATGGTATGGACTTGGTAACTATGGAGGACTAATTGTGTAGTGACCAGGTAAGCTCTGTGGGAAGAGCACTTGCCGGGCCTCGGGTTTGAGTCCTGGACTGGCTGTGTGACATTTGTTACCCAACAAGGGGTAGTGCCAATACCAATGCCTCTGATACAACGCTGATTGAACCAAGTAAATCTCCAAATTTCAATATAAAATCCCTTTTAAGAAGAGGAAAGTGTTTCCGTACTAAGATAAAATATATTCAAGGGGGCACTCACCTTTTAACCGAGTGTCTTGCTCAAGCCACAAACTGGCATCCTAATTTCCTCTCCCTGTGACAGAATCACTGAAAAGTCGAATAATGATCAAATATAATTAAATCTTAAGTGCGTGTTATCATTATGACTTTAGAGTTTAAATAAAGACAAACAATGTACTGAAAACACTCGCGTCCGAAAAGTACTCGTCCGTACTCCTCCTCAGTATATTCGCATATAACGTTGGAGTGGCGTAAAAATAAAAGCTTGTGTAACGTACATATATATTGAAATTAATATATTTCGAATAACCAAATAATAACTAAGTTGTTTATAAGATATACTAACGTAAAACCTCGTGACTTGTTTATTCTACTTACTTGTTGTTGTTGTTGCAGTAAATAAGCTGGATGAGACACTATTCCTGATTGGTCAGTTATAAGTATCGGAACCAATCAAATCATTTTCGCGGGTAACCCATGGCAACCCGCTTTTTGTGCAGTATTTCTTGTGTTATATTTTCCGTCGGAAGATTTGCAATGTTCCGCGCTTTTTAGCTTCCGCTTGTTGTGCAGTGTTTTATTGCGCAATTTTTCCGTCGGAAGAATTGCAAAGTTCCGCGCTTTTTAGATTATGCTTTCTAGCCGTTGGAACAAATGTCACGAAAAATGCTATTTGAATTAGTATATTTCTATCCGAAAAAGTTAAAAGTTCCGCGATTTTTAGATTCCGAATTCTACCCGTCGGAACAAATGTCCCGAAAATTGTTAATTAATGAGTATCTTTCTGTCCGTCGGAAAATGTTGATTCCTGAAATTCCGACGGCTGCTATATGCTTATATTAGCGTTGTTTTTTCGCGGAATAGGAAAGTTCCGCAAAATGAACATTTCCGAAAGTCCGATAGTTACCATATATTTTAACGTAATTTAGCGGGGGTCCCAACCGGCTTTCCATAGTAACCTTATATTATTACCCTGAAGACATGTGTGAAGTTTCAGCTGAATATCTCTAGTAGTTACAACGAAATTTACTTGCACGCAAACCTTAACCTGAATTTTTGTCTTGCACGCAAACCTTAACCTAACCTGACTTTTCTAAGTACAAAAGGGGTATTATTCTTCTAAAATGATTGTCACAGTTATGGGCCTTGGCCAGTGACCGTATTTAATGACCTTGAACACATGTGTGAAGTTTTAATTGAATATCTGTAGTAGATATGGAGATATGGAGTTAGTACATGTAAACTTAAACGTGAATGTTCTAAGTACACAAAGGGGCATACTTTTGCTAAATTGCAGGTAATAGTTATGGACCTTGGTATATGACCAAACAAAATGACCCCGAAGACATGTGTGAAGTTTCAATTAAATATCTGCAATAGTTACAGACATATATACTTGCTGCATGCAAACCTTAACCAGAACATTACGCAGACGCTGACGAACGGACGAAAAGTATAGCTCGGACTATTCGATAAATTAGACTGAAATATAATTAACCTTGGAAATGTACTGCCACCTGCTTTGACATCTTTTTGCTCTTCTTATCACTTCACCACATCCAGTTTGCTCATAGTGTTACTGCAATAAACATGTTTATTTTAAACATTTGATTACTATAAAATCTTGCACAATCACGTTTATTTTATTTGTACAACATTTTTCTAACTGAAAGTTTAAGTAATTTGAAAATGTGCATTTATTTCTGAGTTAATGTTCTTTACTCGACAAAGATGTGCCAGTCAACGATGTGCCAGTATTACTAAGGGTTCACATATTAAACTTTCAATTTTTACTATAAAAATCAACAGCACATTCCTACAATAGCAATGAGTAAACAACTGTGATCAAAATTATTGTAATATCTCATTTTCAGAGCATAAAAATCAAACCTGTAGTTGTGTTGTTCTCTTAACAAGCATGTTTTATGATCTTCTGCTGACCAAGACTGTGATAATGTTTCTTTATTTGTTCTGTTTCTATTGAAAGAAGTACAATGTTAATTTATATGAACAAATAATGTTTTGTTTCAGGTTAGTTTAAACAAATATATTGCCCAATATATACAGATACAGTAATATATGGAGAACACAATACAATACAACATGTGTTTTGAGGCAACAGAATCAAGACGAAAGCTTTAAGCTTATAAAGTCTGTTTCAGGTAACATGACCAAATAAACTTGGGTAGGTAAGTACCATAGGGATTTTTTTATCTAATAAATAGTCAACTTAAAAATTTTAAAACTGAATCAATATTCAAAAGACTGCAGTAATACAGTTAAACAAGTAGACGCTATCAAAACAAAACAATAATTAAACCACAAAAAAAAACAAAAAACATTTAGTTATGAAAAAACTATAAAGCAAAATATCTGACAAAGTGAATAAAATGTTCTAGGGTCAGGGCATTTTCAGGGTAGGGCGGATAACCTGAAACCCTTTTTTATGCCTAACAAGACTTATTGTGTAGTGACCCTTTAAGCTCAGTGGGAAGAGCACTTGCCGGGTCTCGGGTTTGAGTCGTGGACTGGTTGTACAATTTTGCTCACCCTGTGAGTGTAATTTTTGTTACCCATCAATACTTATGCCTCTGATACAACGCAGATTGTAACAAGTAAATCTTCAAATTTCAATTTCAATCCCTTTTAAGTAGGGGAAAGTGTTGCCGTACGAAGGTAAAATATATTCAAGGTAGCACTCACCTTTTAACTGAGTCTCTTGCTCAAGCCACGAACTGGCATCATAATTTCCTCTCTCTGTGACAGAATCACTGGAAAGTCGATTAATAATCAAATATAATTAAATCTAAAGTGCTTGTTATCATTATGACTTTAAAGTTTAAATTAAAACAATATACAGTCCGAAATATACTCGTCTGTACACCTCCTCAGTATAATCGCATATAACGTTGGAGTGGAATAAAAATAAAAGCACGTGTAACGTACATATATTTCAATTAATATATTGTCAAATAACAAAATTAAATAACTAAGTTATTTATAATATTTACTAACGTAAAAACCTCGTGACTTGTTGATTCTACTTACATGTTGTTGTTGTTGTTGTAGTCTATTAGCTGGTTGAGACACCATTCTTGATTGGTCAGTTCTAAGTATCGGAACCAATCAAATCATTTTCGTGGGTAACCCATGGCAACCCGTTTTCTGTGCAGTATTTAATGTGTTATATTTTCCGTCGGAAGCTCTGCAAAGTTCCGCGCTTTTTAGATTCCAATTTTTGTGCAGTGTTTAAATGCTCAATTGGTCCGTCGGAAGATTTGCAAAATTCCGCGCTTTTTAGATTCCGCTTTCTAGCCGTCGGAACAATTGTCCCGAAAATTGCTATAAACTTATTGGTAGATCTATCGTTATGTCAGTCGGAAATTGTAAATGTCCGCGCTTTTTTGATTTTGAATTCTTCCCGTCGGAACAAATGTCTCGAAAATTACTATTTAATGTGTATCTTCTCACCGTCGGAAAATGTTGATTCCCAAATTTCCGACGGCTACTATATGCCTATATTAGCGTTGTTTTTCGCGGAATATGAATGTTCCGAAAAATGAAAATCTCCGAAAGTCGGCTTTCCATAGATTAGTATCTTTCTGCCCGTCGGAAAATGTTAAAGTTACGCGCTTTTTTATATTACGAAAATCTACCCGTCGAAACAAATTTCCCGAAAATTACTACTAAGTATGCATTTAATATCTTTCTGCCCGTCGACAAATGATGATTCCAGAAATTCCGACGGCTACTATATACTTAAATTATAGCGTTTTTATGCGGAATATGAATGTTCCGAAACAATGAAAATCTCCAAAATTCCGATATTTACTATATATTTTAATGTAATTTAGCGTGGGTTCCGAGCGGCTTTCCAGAGGTTTGCAACTTAAATTTTGTAGATTGGAAGGTACTGAAAAATTCCACCACCATCTAGCCCAAACTTCTTCAGCCGCGTCTAATTAGGAATAAAAAATGTGTTTGTTTTAGGTTTCATGACCAACAAAATTAGGGTAGTAATAATTATTATTATTTAGTAAATGGTTGACTTGAAGATTCTAAAACTGAATTAGTATTAAAAACATACCTGTAATATCCTTAAACATTGTTTTGAAGTAGATTCTATCAAAACTAAACACGTATTTAACCAAAAAAGAATTTAATTATTGAAAAAAACAAAACAATATCTGATAAGCCCTATCAAATGTTGTAGGGTCGTGGCATTTTTTTAGGGTAGGTCGGGTTATCTGAAACAAAGATATGTTTACGCCTTACATAGTACTGTACATTAGTATACAATAGGCGTTGCAGCTTTAGTGAAGTGTCAAACTTCACAAACCATACTACTTCATCTCAACGCTTTAGATACAATACTTATCGAAATTAAACCCCATTCATTTCAGTTTAATTGCTCGTAGAAGGAGCATGATCTCGCTTGATGCCCAGCTTTGGAAGAATAAAACGAGAAAGCCTCGCTTTCTATCAACATGCTACTTTTATCTCGTGCCGCCTGTAAAGTCGAGGCATTGTCAACACCATTACTGTGAGATTGTGTGCCTTAGTGTGTCGCAAGCACTCACTTGGTGGATGGACTGATCGATATATTGGCGATCGAACTGACTGATTGAAACAACCGTGGACATTGAAACGCATCTTCTCTTTCGCATATCTATTAATATATTGTTGTTTCTACGAATATTATCTGTAGTGTCACCGAAAATTGCCGTAAAGAAATTGTCCGAGAAATCAAACGGTCTGTCAGCTCCATATATGTGTGTACATGTACGTTGACGTTGAATCAACTGTGCTCGTCTTGGACTTTAATTCGAAAAATTAGATGTTTCCCTCAAGGTGAGTAAATGTTTATATTTATTAATAAACACCGAAACAAGTCCTTGTGACCCAAATGTTACCCCTCATTATTGTGTGGTTTGTAACGGAAAGGGTCAGCAGGTAGTGTCCATTACTAACGTGCTTTTTTCATTTTCTTTCATGCACTGGTGCTTTACGGACTATATAGTATAATACTACAATGGCACTATAATAGACGAAGAAATCTTGTAGTTTTTTACAAAAATTGCGCGAATGCAAAATAAAAATGATTATCAGTTAAAATTGATGGCCTTCATTTGATTGGTTATATAGCTCTATTCTATGCATGTGTTGCATATTCAGTTTTGACATTGAGCAGCGTTATTTGAACCAAGGTAAGAAAGTCGTGACTACAGTATACATCATGTTCACTTTTTTCCATAAATGCCCAATAAAGTGATGTAAACTTTAATACCTTGGTCGAAATATTCAAAACAATAGTCAACAAAAGAAAAATAACTTTATATTAACAGCCACGAAATTAATCTAAATACTTGTGGTTGAAATAAGAAATAATTTTCGCATTATCGTTGTTTATTGGCCAATAGACAACGATTTGGAGTTCTGATACGTAGGAATTAACCCACGAGGGCGTTAGCCCGAGTTGTTCAATAGCCATGCATCAGGACGACAGATAAACAACGATAATGCGAACAATATTTCGATTCTAACATGATTTGACATACTTTTGCAAATATAATTGTAACTACTTTTACTATACTCACCTCAGAATCGGGACTTCTTTTTGCGTTGTTTATTGGGTAGTATAACAACGATAATTGTGTTCTTTGTCTATAGAAAAAATAGCGAGTATCATGTTAGAATAGTTGATGAGTAATTAGAGCCTACAGTGTATAAGACAAGCTACGTAGTAACTCAAACAGTATAATACTACATGTATATATAATAATAATCTGGGACAATAAAACGCTTGAAGACAAATACACAAAAATCAATGTGATCGACTATATATTTTTAACAAAATCAATAACTATAACACAGAATTAGCACACGCGATAAACAAGCGCTCTTAATTACATGCATCATGAACACGGAACATATTTTAATTATATATTCATAAACTTTAACATCATACACGTTGGGTATACATGTCTTTCATGTTAGTAAATGGGTAATTTTCTTTTTGAACACATGAAACTCTCAGCTAATACTTCAGCCAAAAATTTCCCATGATTTGCAAAACTTAAACAAATCATAATTAAATGTGGCATGATGAATGTCTCGGATATACAGGAAGAACTTAATGATAAATGGTTAAAACACACAATAAAATAAAAACTTCCTTACAGAATGGTATTCTCTAACCGAAAACTCTTCCAGCAGTTCGTTTTATAAATTAATTAAACCCGCTTTTGGACTTATTTGAAAATTATTTGACAAAACTACCGACATCTCTTTTGCATTACATGTCAAAATTTCGTGCAAGAAATCACAGACTACCACTTAAAGTCGGAAATCGGCACGGCATCCCGCTGAACGAAAGATACTGTAACTTTTGTGAAAATAAATTTGGTGACGAGTACCATTATTATTTGAATTTGTCGATGAGCGCCATGCATATTTAAAACGTTACTACGTTTGAAAAAACTGTGTAATACCTGTGTAATTGATTTAACTAAAGCCAAATGTTTCAATATGTGACGTTTAAAAACAGTTGATCGATCAATCAAGTACGTTGTGTATAACTGTATATGGGTTTTTTTTTCATTGCATTATAATTGTTTAAGTAACACTGACCAGTATGGTTGTTCTTACTGGATTCGGGATTTTCAAATCACGTGTAAAACATTTTTGAATAAGTATAAAGAGAAGAAACTTATTTTAATAATTTCACTGCATACCTTCTGAATAATTGTGTGTACTGGCAGTATTATCAACCAAAGTAAGCTATTATAACCGGTGAACATTTTAAATAACCTTGTATAAATATATCCATAAACGTATTAATGTGTCTATTTCGTTCTAGGAATGACAGCTGTTTGAGTAATGTTAGTATATATATGTCCGACTGTGACTCTTCACAGCAGCTTATCAACACAAATTTAATGGTCAAACATACCGGTTATGTATTATATTTTGGTAATATTAAAAAAGATAATTATTTGTTATTATTAATAATATAACAAACTTATATGTGTGTGCTATAATAAATGATCATACTAATTACATCACTGTATATGTACGCTATGTATGACTCTCCTTGTGACTAATATGCACTGCTAACATTGAAATCGTTAATCGTTCAATAACTTTTAAATTTATAGAGAGCCTCTTATTGTAAGTATCTTTGTAATACCTCAATTTGTTCATGTTTTGCATGAAATTGAGATAATAAATGTACTGAATTGACTTGAGCCACGGGAATGGTTTGCGTTTATAAGGCCATTTACTTGTGAATGCTAATGGCGTTCGACAAGGGGATAATCTCGTGCCATTTGTGTTTTCTAATGTAAGTGTGTAGATAACCGTATATTTGTGTTATCAAATGGTAACAGATGAGGATGTGAAGCGTGTAGATAGATGGCCGCATATGTGTGTAATCAAGTGGTAAAAGATAATATGAAGTGTGTAGATTACCGCATATTTGTGTTATCAAATGGTAACAGATGACGATGTGAAGTGTCACCGTGAGTGTGTAGATAGATGACCGCATATGTGCGTAATCAAATGTTAAAAGATGATTTGGAGTGTGTAGATGACCGCATATTTGTGTTATTAAATGATAAAAAAGATAACGAAAATGATGTGAAATCTTCATATAAATGACCGAATCATGATTTGTGTAATCAAACGTTAACCGATGGTGAAGAGAGTAGATAAATGCCCGTATATTTGTGTTATCAAATGCTAACAGCTTATAATTTAAAGTGTGTAGATGACCGCATAATTATTCAGTTGTCGTTGTTGTCCTGCACATGTTGTAGTGTTGTGAATATGATTATACTCGTACTGATTGCTCCATCGGCCCATGAAAACGATTTATTATTTCATTAAAACGTAATATTATTTCGTAATAACGAGATGTATAAAACGCAAAAGAGCATATAGTGTTCAATGTAACTATTAAAAGGTAATATTATTTCGTAAAAACGAGATGTATTAAAACGCAAAAAAGCATATAGTGCTCTATGTAACTATTAAAACGTAATATTATTTCGTAATAACGAGATGTATTACAACGCAAAAAAGCACATATTGTTCAATGTAACTATTAAAACGTAATATTATTTCGTAATAACGAGATGTATTAAAACGCAAAAAAGCACATATTGTTCAATGTTACTATTGTGCTCTGTTTACGACTGTGTGAAAGAGGCTTGGTAACATTTGCTTCAAACTTATATTCGTCTTTTATATATATTTTAACAATAAAAACAGTGACTAGAGAAAACAAAATAACAAAAGACATTACGTTACTTTGAAAGACAACACATTCGATTTAAAATATGGAAATTATGTACATTGGCATGTTAAATAGAAAACAGGTGCACACTGAAGTGAATACAAGAAAAATACACGTAGATGAATTTAATATTCGTGTAACACTAATTTTCCTGGATTTTTCGTGCTCAGAATGATGCAGGAAAAAAGGAATTCTTAATCCCGGAGGCCATTAATGCACGGAAATATATTTTATGCATTTTGAAATCCACGAATTTTAAGCTCCCATAAAATTGTAGTTTTTCTAAAAACCCGATTAATGTCGTTCGCAAATTCCCACAATAAATCGACAATGTACAGCTCAGTCGTCAGAAGACGCACAACAACAAAAGCTCTCAGAAATTATATTACAAACCAATGATATGTCTAAAACAGTAATGAATTATAGTCATAATAGAAACATGTCGGACTATTGAATATGAAAACTTCTGTATGTACATGTATAGATTCGCTCATTACTTTGTAGCTCGCTGTGACCCACGCGTGTTGATGTGTGTGGCCTATATGGCGTATTGTGCCACGGAGCCGGTGCCCGTTGTCTTCTTGTCTAGCCCGTACAGGTCACTATGCCCCATGCGTGGCGCTATATATGGCTGATAGGATATTGCGTCATGGAGCCGGTGCCTGATGTCTTCTTTTCTAGCCCGACCAGGTCGCTGGGCCCAGCGTTGTACATGTTATACATGGAGGTACCGCTCGTGTAGCTGTCCGTCTCCCCGGGCAGTTTCCACTCGTTCGTGTCGGGGGACTTGGTAGGCTTCTTGGTGGCATCCATTAGCCAGTAGGTCACCATCTCTCCTTTACCCTGTGTTGGGTAAAAACAATATTTGTAATGTACATTGTATACATCCTGTGTTGGGTAATAACAATGTGTGCAATATACAAAGTATTTACCTGTGTTGAGTAATAACAATGTTTGCAATGTACATTGTATACACCTGTGTTGAGTTATGACAATATTTGCAATGTACATTGTATACACATGTGTTGGGTAATAACAATGTTTGCAATATACATTGTATTTACCTGTGTTGGGTAATAACAATGTTTGCAATGTACATTGTATACACATGTGTTGAGTAATAACAATATTTGCAATATACATTTTATACACCTGTGTTGGGTTATGACAATATTTGCCATGTACATTGTATACACCTGTGTTGAGTAATAACAATGTTTGCAATGTACATTGTATACATCCTGTGTTGGGTAATAACAATATTTGCAATGTACATTGTATACACCTGTGTTGGGTAATGACAATATTTGCAATGTACATTGTATTCACCTGTGTTGAGTTATGACAATATTTGCAATGTATATTGTACACCTGTGTTGAGTAATGACCACATTTGCAATGAACTTTGTATACAACTGTGTTGGGCGTTGACATATTATTAACTTGTCACGTATAAATGTACATGGTATACAACATGGCATACGCACGATACGGTAGTTTTAATTTGTTAACGATAAATGAGAGGATTTTGTAAATATGATTAAGGAAGTCAAACGTTGGCTTTTTCAGCTACGATGAAAAAAACAACAACTTTGTCAAAACGGACCAAAATGTTGTGTGTATACCTTCACCGCGATCGTCCCACGTGTTTTCATAATGAAGAAGCCCGTCTTGTCCAGATGTCGGAACGTCGGCTCATTGATGTGAATCATGTTCGCTGCGATGGAAACGGAAATCACAATAATGTAACATTGTTAGGTAATACAATAATCGTTTTAATGGAATATTCTTCATCTGAACTCATATTTAAATGTTTATGTAAACAATGAATTTGTGTCTGTTCGTCTTTTTAAGTTGATTTAGAATTTAGACGGTTACGATTTGATACTGGAATCATGTTAATGGCAAATACTTCGTCCGAACTCATATTTAAACGTTTATGTAAACAATGACTATGTGTTGGTTTCTTTTTAAGTTAATTGAGAATTTTTGACAAAATAACTTCAACTGAAAAGCTCTATAGGATAACAAAATGTTTCATAAAAAAACATTGATGTACATACGTTTTATGATTTCTTAAAATTAATTTTATTATTAATATTAACTGTAAACGCGTTTAATTGAAGTAGGTTCAATTTCGTTTAAAACTGTATTTTACGAGTTACACAATTGTATCATATAAGTTTAACTCTGTAAAGGTAGATGCAGTCATTAATTCCAGTAAATTGTTATTACCATTATGGCTGCCTGAATGACAAGTGCATGTAGTTTAGTATCGTGTTAGTAAATATCACACAATTAGATATTTTATCGTCAAAATCACAGAACGTGGTAATTCACTCGATGATGACATACTTATGCGTATGCGACAATTCTACAGCCGATATATAATGTCTTTTAGCTGTCATATTACATGCAGTTTACTCTCGTACTACGACATTGACGGAAAATCCAAACAAACAAAACATTTCAATTATCTCCTCTACTCACGTTGTCCGTAAGAGCGCATGCGCGAGGCGGTGTTGACTGTGTCCCCGAACAGGCAGTATCTCAACATAACTGTACCCACCACACCGGCAGAAACCGAACCTGTCAATAGAAACGTGACCATGTAGTCGAACGTTGGTGTCCCGACGCATGTGATTTTAGTTGTATTGGTGGTCACCATACCGGACAGGTGGAGTTTCCTCCGTGTACTCCGGTTTCCCCCCACAGCACAAGACCAGGCCAAATTTTAAAATATGATTCAGTAAAAGCGTAAATAGGCCCCATGCTGGAAACTGCGGAATACACACACAGTTAAACGTTAAAGTTCCGTTGTATCGCGTGTGTTACTCGAACTGATTTGACATGACTTATAAGAGTACCCATCACATCAACAGGAACCGTACGTGTATATCATGAGACGTGTGACAATGCTAGTCAAATAGTGTTTTATCCAATCAATACACTCGGATATCCAACTTGAATTTTAAACATACTACTTGTATACACAAAAGTAAACGTGGTAAAGCTTGAGAATCACTTGCAAAATTTAAATTTAAACTGAAACCGGCAAAAATGGAAACGCCATAACCGTAAACGTCAATATAGGTAGGTAACACCTACCGGTGCTAATTCCCACTTGCAGCTGTATGGGAATCCTGATCCGCGTCTCCCCGAACGTCTGTTTCTTCATCATGGACACGATCTCCAGGGCCAGGTAGGCGATCTCCACGGAGTGCCGGGAACCGTTAGGCACGGGCACGCCTGAAATGACGTCATTAGGGACTTAAAACAACTGCATACTAGAATAACTGTTTCTCGTTTAGCGCTTGCGCTAATGTCTGCTGCGGTTGTTGCCACAAGATCTGTTAAAAGTAGTATAGTATGATTAAGTGTTGAGTACTGCGTGCCGTTTGGATATAGTCAGTCATGAACGGATAAGTGAGTTATAAGACAAAAACCAACCAAGTTACACATTTGTCAAATTATTTATATAGAAATTTCAGTTTAAAATCCATTTTTGTTTCTAAATTACTATATAAGCCGAGTATATTTTTATAAGATTTTACTTGTTTTTAATTTTCAACAACTTTTGAATATATCTATGCAATTACAAAGGCCAGATGTCGGAGCAGATTTGATTTAAACTTCCAGATTTTTTTGTGTTTATCGTTTTAGTTGTTGAGTCTGGTCAGGTGTTAATTACCAGACCATCTGCGTGTCGCGAATTATATCAACACATCTAACCAGCTCGAAGACTCCTTTGCTGTGTCTTCAGGTAAATTAGCAAGCCAATCCTTCTTTACAAGGACTCTGACGACACTTAAAACCTTCCCTGCCTGGACCACCACTGTACATGTTTTTAAAGAAAGGAAAACAACATTTTTTTTCTAGAAAGCGATAGTGCATTTGTTTTTAATTATAGCACCATAGCACCTGTCTAAAAGCGAGTGTGCACATTTCGTCAATTACACCCCCCGCCCCTGGTAAAAAAATACAAATGTAAATATATCTGGTTTTCTACAAACCCAAAATTATTGAGCCTACAGGCCTAGATTTATGCCGACAGGCCTAAATTGTACATACAAGTATAAATTGTGCATGTAGGCATATTTTTGTACACGTAGTTATATCTATTGACTTTTGACACAAACGGTACGTCATAAGTTTGTACACTTGTAACACTGTTCCTAATACCATACCTACGAATTTTATATCTGCCAATTATTAAAATTTCGCTCGATAAAAGACCTCGAAGATGAAACAAAACGTGGAGACACCGAATTTTATAAATGCTAGGGCGATCATTATCGTTATAATTTTGGGTATGTATAAAATTTCTCAGGGCGATGATGCGAAATATATTTCCAGTTGTTGCATCGTCGAGGTCTTGTACAGACGAAATTTCACTGGCAGAAGGAGGACCTGCATTCACCAACCCATTCTTACACTTAATTTTTATTTACTCTTAAATGTTTTGTGAATAATTTTGGGCCAAGCGTGAGGTTCGTGCGCACATAAACCGGTTTAAACCCCCAATGCTTTGCATTGACCGTTCCAAGGCGGTGACCCCAGTTTTATTCATGTGTGTTTTGTGTTTATTATGTGTTTTTGTGATGTCCTGTGTATTGTTTTTGGCAATTGGTCTATTCTATGAACGCTGTTAATTTGAATCTTACCTGGTATTCACCAATGCCACTGTTAACACGCTTTGTTAAGACTGATATGTTAATGATATAAGCGACATAATTGGTACACGGCATTTTAAGAACTCAAAAGTTTTTTCTGGAGTCTTAGTCTTTTCTTTATTCTCAAGTCTAAGAATGGGTTGGTGAATACCAACCCAGGGTTCCGTACATACCTGACGCGACCATGTAGGTGTCGTTTATAGTCTCGACCTTGTACACGTCAAACTTCTCCAGTTTCTCGTCAATTGCCGTATAGAGAACGTTCAGCAGGTTCACCAGTTCAAGCAGAGTACACTTGACCGTGAGCTGGGTGAAATCCACAATGCTGGTGAACATAATGGTCGCAGATTTGAAAAATTCAGACTCAACTTTGAAGTTTTTCTTCAGACGGTCGGCGACTGGCTTCGGCAGCATCTGGTACAGTAGGGTGTCTGTTTTGCTCTTTTCGTCGTTCAGTTCGCTGGACGCTTTCATTAAGATTTTTGAATATGATTGCATATGGGACGTCAGTGCTTCAGAAAAGAACATAATAACCGGACATGCGACAATAACAGCCACGACGACAATAGCGTAGGCGATCAGTTTCATTTCGAATTCTTTCACAGTTTCATTCACTTTTGTTAGAACCCTGTGCGCCAAGGCTTCTTGAAGTGTGTACAGATAATCTATTCGAAATGTCGTATTGTCAAAATATGCCTGCGCTTTGACGAGCGACGAATAATTACCCGTGAAATTGCTGTACTTTATTTCATTCCTCAGAATCTTAATAGCGTGTGTGAATTTTTTGGTATCCATTTTCTCCTCAATTGAAAGGTCCACAAGGTCGGAGTAGTAAGTGGAGCTTTTGAAGTTGAGATTAAAGCGCGCAATGCGTTGGAAATAGCCGTCATACAATTGTCCGTCAGGGAAGTTGCCGTTGGCAAAGAACAACGCACCGTACGCCCGTTCTGCCCCTGCGTCCACAGTACACATTGTGATCTTATGGAAAACGACTAAAGTCTTCCAAACGCTGCCAAAACCTTTATCCTGTATCTTAGATATCATCCAGTCCATGAGGAAATCCACGATTTCGCTATAGAATTCTAACTCGGACTTTGTTGTCGATGTTGTGATGTCGAGGGCTGTTCGGTGTGCGTTAATGTGGGAGATCAGGTTTTCCTTTGTTCGAAACTGCTTCAAGTCAAGGGAGGAGAATTCCAGAGGCCAGACCCACATCTGACTGAAAGCGTGATCCGTCTTGTCGTACTCCGCCAGCAGGAAGTTCTTGGAGCCCAGCCCCATTCTGATGTACAGAATGGACATGTCACGCTCCTTCTGGATGTTGAAGACCAAGCGTCCCAGCGCGATTGATTTCATCATCATACCCTGTGCCTAAAACAGGTATATTGTAAAATCAATATATTATGCGCTGTAAAATTTTTGCGGCTTCTTGAAAAATGGCTAATTCGCGCGGTCTTAAATTCGCATTTGTTTTTCATTTTCATGGATAAACTCATTTTTAATGATCATGCAAAAAACATTTACGCGTAGTCTTAAATTCCCGCTCTGTTCGGAAAGCAAAATACCTGCAAAAATGAGACAACCGCCAAATGAAACGATTTACTGGATGATCCTTACTGCTTTATGGTACAAATACGCCGTATAGAGTCAGTAAAATAATACACAACTAAACTGATTCCCATTTTCTAGTACATGCACATAGCAAACTGTCAACAACGACACTCGGTAGTTCCGACTTAAAATGTCGGATTAGAGAGGTTGTTTTTATATGAAGCGTGTTTGGAATAAACGGTAATAAAAGAACGGCGCAATAATAAAATTATATGGAATAACGACTCTACACGTGTGTGTTGATGCTTTGGTAGAAATCAAAACAAAATACAGAGTGTTTTATAAGAATATTGAAAATAGATTTGCATTCATGATTGTGTTCAACAAAAACAAGATTTTCCTTTTATGTTACTACGGCAGCGCTAAGAAATATTAATTGGTAGCTAGTGTTTTTTTACAAAAACACCTGTTATATAGATATATTTTCCTTAGAAACTGTGTCAATAATCAGAACGGTTTTCTTTTTCAAATAATTTCCGAGATTTTAGCAGCCATTAGAAATTTTAGTACCGAATGGCTATTTTGGCTACTGTTAGCGCTTAAATAGTGTTACATCAAGCAATAGACCTTTCCAGAAATTGCCACAAATAGTTTAAAGGAGTATGTCATCGAGAAAGGCCTCAAGGGGGAAGTTTCTTTTAAAAAATCTGAAATTTAGATATAAAAACTGGCATATAATAACGATTAAAACGGGGTATATATAATGGGAAAAGAGTGTACGCATTCAGGGATAAAAATCGATTTATAATATGGGTTGTGTTTGTTTGGCCCTTTTGCTGTTTACATTTTGACGTCCGAATTGTGAGCATTTTGTATAACCATAGTTTACATACTTACCAAGCATAATTGCGCAGTTGGTTAAAGCGCTGTCTACTGTCATTTCTACGTATGGCTCCTAAGTCGTGATTTTGATACCAGCTTGGGGTTTTAATTTTTTAAGCTTTTTTGCTAATTTTTTTTTTTTTTATTCAAATTTATTTATTGTGTATTATATTAGTTTTATTTATTTAATGAACATTCCTCAGTATAACTCATTTCTATCGTTTAATGTAATTTATAGTGCAGTAGGAAGTCAATTTTCGTTAACTTAGTCCCTTTAAATGATTAATTTGCATTCATTGAATATCACAAACATTACCACGTGCTCTTGTGAGTGAAATAGATTAAACACGTGATATCCACGTGCAAATATTGGATAAAATTACTTTGCATTTGATTGATATTTGTGGAAATGTCTATTGTTTTAAAACACACACCTCTACGGCCGCGCTCTTCTGTATGACAGTGTCGGCCAGGGAGTACATGGTAATGGCCCAGCCGGCGAAGATCGGG
Organism: Congeria kusceri; assembly: GCA_027627225.1. Lineage (NCBI taxonomy): Eukaryota > Metazoa > Mollusca > Bivalvia > Myida > Dreissenidae > Congeria > Congeria kusceri. The sequence goes on from CM051028.1 coordinate 66,461,316, forward strand.
ATGAAGACGACCGCCAGGAGCTTGCCCAGCTGCAACCACTTGCCCCTCTGGGTCAGGTAGTCCATCCGGAAATAGCCACCTGTTTGAATATTAAAACGAGGTGATGACCGTAGTTTCGTTGTTTTAATATTATTCTCTGTTGTGTCGTTATGCAACCATTTCCACTTGTAAACTACATTGAAAATGAAAGAATTAATATACATGTATCATAGATTTAGAACGAAATTTGCATTACAAAAGTTTTTTCTGAAAGAATCGTATAGTGTACTGTATTATAATTATACTTCGTAAAGGTCTAAGCACTTTCCTCGATAGCTGAGTTAGTCCACCACTCCACACGAAAATTCAAAATAGCCACATGTTTGTGTGTCAAGGCATATCAGTATTTAAAGCGTTGAATTAAAACTGAAAAGGAAATAGCACTAATGACCAAATCAATGAGTTCCAACAAACATGGAAACCTCTACTACAGTTGTAAATGTTTCAAAATAATCAGTCCACTTGTTAATGTTTCATTCTTAATTATTTTCCTTTTCCACTTATCTTAATACATTACATAAAATCCCAAATATATAGGTGTTTTACTCATCATCAAAATATATTGTTACAGTATGTATAATTATGTTGTTGTAACAATCTGTTACACTGAAGAAAAAAGCAAGTTTAAGGATCTTAGTTTTCGTGGTTTTAATATTATTATCTTTTCTGTCGTTATGCACGCATTTATTTTGGTTAAATCGGCAATACACTACGAACCGAAGTAACAGTATATACTTAGTTTTCTAACAAGAGTTGCATTACAAAATATATCCCTTTTTTAGGAGAATGTGTGTCAGTACCAGTAACACAATGACCGAATCTCTCTACTAAGTACTAAAGCTTCTAAATGCAGCGCAGCGTTTGCGATCAGTCTGTTGAAACAACCAAAAAGGGGTCACCAGTTAGATATACATGTAGCAAAGACATGCTGGATTTATGATGACTATTTTGTTTTTGATAAAATGTTTTGGTCCCGTTTAGTCTGATGTTATTATTTTTATTGTTACTGTTATCATCATATTTTTACAAAATAAACTGCTTATGAAAAAAAAATCACTACACGACCATCATTGTCTGGCTAACGCGATCAATCTCAATTAATTACGTTAATCCAGTGTTTTGATTGTAAAAATACGACTTACCGCATCCAACGTTGATATGCCATCCTGCCACCGAATATAAGCTACTCAGATGGGAAATAGAACTTCCACTTTTCTTCGGGGACCTGAAACTAAAGCGTAAAATTACCGTACAAAAGTTGGTGGTTTCCGCTTACCCCAATCTCATTAAAATCAAATCCTAACATTGTTAGGATCTGAAGACATCGTATAACAGGTCAGGTTCAAATGACCTTCCGAACAATAAAATATCAGCCCTGCTGCGCCCAATGAAATTGCATTTTGTACAGGAATGTTTGGCCACGGTTTTTGAAAAGTGATGCATTTCCAGCTGATCCTCGAGAATAAATCAGTTACAGTTAAATTTCACGCGGATAACAATTAATATATTGGTACCTTAGGCAAGTAAACATCCAAAGTTCACAGTAATTTCGGTCAAAGTATTTGTGCTTTGTATACGAAGCTATACCACAACATTTAAAGGCAACAGTTTGATTGGCTCCTGAAAAGGTCATCTGAACGTGACCCCTAATGCGAAGTCATCAGATCTAGTCATCGGATAATATAGTAGCGTCAGACTGGAGATGATTGTAATGAGACTGCGCTCACCCGACCCTCCCCCCTAATTTTTTTCCGGTGACCCTAAACGTTTTTTTGCTTATTGATCATTAACATATTTTGACTTTCGGTAAAAATGCGGCTTTTCGGTAATTAGCAAACATTTCAAATTAGTCTGCGTGAGACAGGCGCTTTTGGTCATGGCAAACCGTAACGTACAGTTTCTTTGACTGGAGGCGTTTAAACATTTAACTCCCAGTCCAAATACCTAAACCGTGTGGTGAAACTGCTGGGAAGAAAAAAAACGTTTAAAAAGTTTCTATTGTTGAAACCAACAATTATTTTTTTGCCTTAGCGTTACGAGAAGGCTTGTGCACACCTCGCTCCGTATCCAAAATGCTTTTTAAAGTACACTCTTAACTAAATTTCTTAAAATTATACATTTCCTCAAGTCTGTGGTTGATTCAATGAAAGTGTATTTTGTCTTTGACATTATTTTGATATAAATGAAACGACAGATGTTTCTTATGTTAACAAAAGTCAAATATAAAATAGTGATTTCTACAATGAACATTTTATTTGATTTGTTCACTTAAATATGACATAACATTCTTAAAAGTTCAAGGCCGATATAAAAATGTCTAATGATCTCGCAAGAGTTCCACAACTTCGCAAGCTTTACCATGTACTCTTTTGTGTAAAGTATGTTAACATTCAAGCAGCAGATTGCCGATGACAAAGGTGAGATAAACAGCTAATTGAATAAATGCACATGCTTGACATTTGTGGAAAAGTCTCTTAGTTAAGTAACTACTGAAGGGGGTAAAATAACTGTGAAAGTTTATACACAGTCCTTTGAAACAGACGGTCGGGATGTTCTCAGTTATCAGGAACCAAATTAAAATTATGGGTAGAGAATTGGGCATTGCATCCGTATTGAAAGGTTCTGACATGTCTATTAACACATGTACCAAGATCTGTTAAAGAACATTCATATTTCGGATAGTGTTAAGGGGCCTTATTCACAGGTTTTCGTATTTTGTCTCAACTCCAGTTTCTTAACAATTTGGACTATCAAACCCAAATATTCTATGTCAAGAAAGCATTAAAAAAGAACGCAAAGTGTGCTTGAGCCGGGGTGCAAACCCATGTACGACAGATCAATGGTCAGGCACGCTAACCACTAGGCTAAATTTGCATAATTTGGTGTGTAATTGCCACGCGATGTAAGTGGTATACATGTTTTCAAAATTTTAGTTGTACAATTTATACAAAAACAATATAAGTATTCGTAATTATTCACTCGTTTCGCGTTACAAACGCTTATACATTGATCCATTTCAACGGATGATTACTCATTTACAAACCGTTATTTCCAATACATTTCTATGCCAGGAGCGTTATTTCGATTCTTTATATTCAGTATTCTTTTATTTTTGGAATCTGTGACAACAATGTTGGAAATTGTCAATTCTGTAAAACGGTCCCTTTAATAAATGCATATGTTATTCAATTTTTCAAGCAGGTCTTCACGAAGTACAATAGGCAGTGAAAATTGTTGTAACAGTTATTAGTCGCAACAGGTACTATCGAAGTATTCCGGCTGTTCAGAGTTCTGTGGCATGAATAGTTATATCTCCCTAACGTATTTATTGTAGGTTTTAAGCAATTTAAGAACTGGTACCTATATTTCTTATTTTATCATGTAGCTGTTATTAACGACGATTTAGATAATATACATGCACGTCAGTCCCACTGTTTTGTTGTCTTTCTTTTTGTTTTTGCCGAATATTTAACCCATCGATGCGTTCTGATAACTGTCAAAGTTTGTAAATAGTTGTTTGAGAATTTAGCAGTCGATCGCTGTAGAAATGAAAATGGAAAAGATGGTTTATTACGTATCTGAAATGTCAGATATGAGAACACGGTGTTGAACATAATGGATGATAAAGACAATACTACTACTATTACTGCTAAGGCTGTTGTTGTTACCGCTACTCCTACTACTACTACTACTATTGCTACTACTACTACTACTTCTAGTACTACTACTACTGCTACTACTACTACTACTACTACTACTACTACTACTACTACTACTACTGCTACTACTACTACTACTACTACTACTACTACTACTACTACTACTACTACTACTGAAAAAAGTACATCAAAATAATGAAGAATAATAAAATTGTATGTATTATTATTATTATTATCATTATTATTACCGGTATTATTATTATTATCATTATCGTTATTATTATTATTATAATTATATTTTCTTTTATATGATACATTTATTTTTACATTTATCAGTTGATAAAAGCTTACTGCGCTGCCTTGGATTTAGAAGTGCCTTGCATTCCTGGGTTCCGCGTGTGTAAGTCTTTGTGCGCCGATAGAATAAAGCAAAAGATGAAACAAATCTTTAAACTGTTCAGCAAATGCTCATACACTGAAATGATAAATAACCTAACGGTACATGAAGTAAAAACCGGTTGAACCGCCCTGACGTTCAAGCACTTAACACGCAATACGATAAACGTCTACGATCATCATCCGCACGTTTGTTCTGCTAGCGGCAATAGGCGACATTTTCATGGACCATTAGCACGTTGTTGGCTGTTGGCAAGCGGAAAAAGTGCTAAACGTTCGCGCGTTCCACGCGTGGTCCAGGGTTGGCCTCTCCGTGTATTGTTTTTTTCTCGTGCACTAGGTGTTGTTTAGGAAAGGGAAATAAAACGAAAACAAAACCGATTGTGATAAAGTATGAATATAATCACTGTAGCAAATATGGAGGGTTAATCAATTGAAACGCCCCACCCCCCCACCGTCCCCCTCCCCGCCAACAAAACGAGGCTTCATTATGAACACAAATCAGTTTCAGATTTAGAAATAGGAGAGCTTCTACAGAATAGTCGTTTAATTCTTAAACAAAAAGCGTGCGATGATGTTAAAATGATTTTCCACAACTGTATTTAAACGAGCATATCATATTAAACTACAATAACACTGAATATTAATGTTTATTTTTTGTTTAAGTGTTCTTTATGAAGACAACACATATAAACAACACATTTCATGACTGAAAGGTATTACTTTAGGACTTTCGATAACATACTGATTATCACTCGAAGACCATATGTACAATTGCATGATAACGTACATGAAGCCAGTAGCACCAGTTAGGTGGCGAATTTTTGGATCTTTCATTTTCTCGGTAAACCCCTAATCAAACTATAGACAGAATGAGTCGTCAGAATTTAAAATCTCGTGGTACATTCCTGGAAATTCGAAGTGTTTTCCAAACATTCTGTCGGCATTCCAAGTGCACTCCAAATCTTTTGGTCCATTCTTTTGGCCAGTACGAATGTTTTGCTCATGTTCAAAACGTTCGAGATGCATTTTAAGTGGAGAAATATTGAACGACATTTGAGGTGTATTCTGACAGCATTTTGACTACATTCTTGATAGTCTTACGGCATTTTCTAAACATTTTGATCTCATTCAAAGGAGAATCCAAATACAATTTTGTATAAATAAGCGGTCATTGCTGCTTAAACATCAGTTGCTATATAGCAGTCGCCTGGGTCACAGTATGCCTCTTACTCGTGTAAAGTCAAGAGCTCTATCAACTGTCATCAACGGGGCAGTTAATCCCAAGAAGTAGCAGATCCACTTGAAAATGCCACAGCCCCTGCGGAGTCTCTTACAGAGCCACATACACCTCCATCTGCTTCCCTGGTTGTCATAGTGGCCGAGGTCCATCAGCTTGCATCTAGGTCCTTCGCTGACAATGATGATAAATTCATGGCAGTGAGGCTGCCATTACAAGAAGCGCAAAAGGGAGCATGTACGAGTAACTGCCGAATTCACTGAGATGCACAGTGGTAGCAGAAGGCCACTGAGATGGCAAATTTTAGCAGCATGTTATACCCTTTAGTAAACAATCCAGCGACAATCCTGATACGCTCGGGACATTTGTTTACTTTCAAAATACATTTTAAGTATTCAAGCTGTCGTCTGATTCGATTCTTGAAAGTTCCCACCAATTTCTGAGCCCGTTCTTAAAGCGTTATGACTGCATTTGAAGTGGATTCGTACGGCATTCTAGACACCGTCTGCCCAGACTTCAGACGACAATCCAACAGTATTCGTTTGGCAATTGATGTGCATTCTAAATATTTGGGCTTCATTCTAACAACTTTCTAAATATAACTACTATGGTCCAACAACATTCGAACAGCATTCAAGAGCTAATGAAGCCGGAATGTGCAAGAATCATTCAAGGCGAGTTCGAAGAGCATACTAAGTATTCTAAGTATTTGAACAACATTTTTTACAAAACTGTAAGATTTTTACTTTTCCTCCCGAATGAGGCACGAATTATGCTATTTTTTTCTTTCCGGCTGGTTCTGCCTAATTCCTGCCGATTCCGAATAAGTGTGATTGGGGAATAACTGTTACCGCGAGGGCTTTTTGGAAGCTGGGGAAGGGCACCATGCTCAAGGTTAAATACCAGTAATTTATTGTGTATCGAAAGTAGTGCCTATTACTAAAGAGTTCATTTCGTCTTATGGTATAAAAGCCAGTTAGAAATCTCATGCGTGCCTTTTGTTGTTATTTCTTATATCCCATGTGTGTGTTGAACACTTTGGTGCATTTCATTGGAGGCTAACGTTAAAGGTGTACTTTTGCGGTGTGATTACTGTGGTATGGGGCATTTGTCGAAATATGACTGCCGAAACCCTGTTTTCTACCGGTGTCTGTATTCAGGCTAGATGCATTTGCTTAGGAGTAACATGACATTTTTTTTTATTGCAATATATGGAAGAGGACATAATCGTCTTTAAAATTAATACCAGGCTTGCACAATCTGAAATAAAGAAAATGCTAGAGAAATGCTTGAAATGTTTGAAGTTTTATAATGGGACCCGATGCGAATTGGAATTACTGGTATCTAACCTCAAGTATTTAAAGGAGTATTGCAATATATATGGCGAGGTTGTAGGGGGACGGGGGGGGGGGGGGGGCGGAGGTGAAAATCATCTTTTAGGGGGGAAAGTATGATTTTAAATTAATTTTTGTTTGAGGAAGACGCCATTATAAGGTGTATGTATAAGGGAAACTAGCCATGTCAGGGTTCACATTGTATACAGTTCATGTTTTAAAAACAATCATTTTCCCCCAAAATGTAAATGGTATTGCGTGTGAAGATCAAGTTCGATAACTAGTCGGCGTGAATGGTCACAGTGCTGTTCAAGTTAAGTCTGTTGTTACTTCACAAACGACAACTTCCGCGCAGAGATATGACTGGTGGCTGTCCAAGGGGGCACTATACAGTTTCTCGGGCTTCGGACTTGGCCTGGTGGGGTCTGGGTTCGCGCCGTCTTGCACACACTGATAATGCCAACACCTGAAAACAAACCAAACATCATTTCAATATTGTTGTGGCTGTGCCTTCACAAAAATGTAGGGAAAAGAATTATGCACACAGTTCCACTATAATTTTGACATGCATGATCAGCCGATTTTGGGGTTCAAATGTCACCAGTTTTCGCGACCATTTCAGTAATTTTCAACATCAATTTGCAACTGTCTTGCAAATGCGAGCACGTCAAATACTGCATGCCTGTCTGCATAACTTACCAGGTACTTTATTGCAACTGAGAAAACTCGGGGTCAACCATTCAGATTTTCCAATAAATTCCAATGTATGTACGCACTTTTTAATATCCTGCCAAAATGGCGTTCAGAGCTCGGAATGCGCATTTACGAATTGTATGTGCAAGGTGGCTCAACACATACACTGGCTTTACATAGGTCATATTTTCGAATTCACTAAGCATGCAATTCAAAACTCCAGCCCTTAAATCTGATACGTACAACTTCTAAAACACTCAAAATGCTGCTCAGTTTCACTGTATCTCTATTTATTAGAATGTTCTCTCCTGCCAATTCGAATGTTTGGCTAAAACTGTTAAGTGCCATCCAACCTCCGCGCAGAGATTTAACAGTGTCTGAGCATGGCTCATTAAATCCCGGCCGGCATAAAGTTCCACGTGACCATAGGCAAACACTTGGCGCGAAATAAAATCGTGGACAAACAAATGATAAAAACGTGGTACCCATGGGACAGTTACAACTGCGAGGTGTTTGGTGGCTGTCATGCTAGCGCAGTGCTTGGTAGACTCGCTTCTCACCTAGGCAACCCAGGCTCGCTTCCCACTCGGCGCATGCAGAGATTTATTCTGTTTATCAATAGATCAGTGGCGCATGAGAGTTTGGTTTGTGGTCACCATACCGGACAGGTGGGGTTTCCTCCGGGTACTCCGGCTTCCCCCCACAGCACAAGACCTCACCAAAATTAAAAACATTTCAGTAAAAAGTAAATGGCTGGAAATTGCAGCAGTCATTCAAAATTTGACCCAACTTTCGATGTTTCTCTAAACACAAAATTAAAAAGGGGATCTGAACATACCTCGGGTCCTCACAAAACTCAGCTTCGATGCGGAAGGACCTCATAAACTTCGAAATACACACACGAGATTTGACTGTTTCCGAGCATAGCTCGAATCTACAGATAGGGGAAGTAACTGCTGCGAAGAGTTTGTATAAACGGCTGTTCGTGTGATGCCATGCAATCATCCCAACTCCTTGCAGTGGCTACTTTCCCATGCCATTTGTTGTACTCTTCAGTTACCACTGCCACCGCGAGTTAACAACGAACAGAACGTGGAAAACGTAAAATCCGTGGGTTGTTATGTTTACTTTATTTATTAATTTATTTATTTATTTATGCATTGTTGTTTTTCATTTTAACTCGTAGTATATATACCTGGACCAATAATGCAACATGTCTATTTCATTGTTATAAAATAATAATGACAAAATTGAAAAAAAAATATTAATCTTAAATCTCCTCATAATCATCTCCCTTGAAAATGTCCACAATCTGTAAGTTTTTAACTCGTGGGGCAGCTTAGCAGATATATAGTAATCTATTCCATTCTCGTTGCTTTTATAGTGCTTGACAAAGCGCATTGGGGAGCATCCATCCGGTTTACTGATATAATTGTTATTAATTGCAATTGTAATGCTGTTAACATCTAAACTAGATCGGAATTTATAAAATTTGCCGCAGTATTAGAGCTACAAATATGTTGCGATTGGACATTAGAACTACAAATATGTTGTGGTCGGATATCAGTTATTTTACTACCCGATCAGAACCGAATTTTCCAATGGGGAACCGAACTCGGGTTAATTTTAATGGAACCGAGAATGCGGCTATTTTCGGGTACCTGTTGCATTTCCTATCAAGAAGGTAAATATCACTCCTGACACAAAAATATATTGGAAACAATACGTCGTTTATGGATGATATTCATTTAAAATGGATAACATGAGCAAGCGTCGATATTTTGGAAAACACGTCAACCAACTACAAAGTGTTAAAAGGACGTGTATGCATATACGTACGTTCGGATGGCAAAGCGGTCATCGTGTCAGACTTTTGATAGTAGGTTCGAGCCCCGGTGAAAGCACAACTTATGTTTAATGCTTTTCTTGATAAAATATTTGGTTTTGTTTTAGTTCAGATGGACCTGTTCACATATTGACAATTTACTAAAATTTTGTCATAGATCCGGCAAAAAATAGGGTAAAAAATTCACCATGACCTGAATGGCCCAGTGGTTTGAGCGACAGGTTTTTGATCCCGACGATCGTAGGTTCGAGTCCCGGCGAAGGCAAATATGTATATATACTATTTTTCTTAATATAATATTTCCTTTTTGTTAGTCCATATGCTTTAGTTTTTGCATGTTACGATATTTCATAGCATTTTTCAAAAATACGAAAATCTGTGGAAAGGTCCCTTTACAGATAAGACATTTAACAGGATTGTTTTTCACAACATACGAAAATCTGTCCTTTAAGCTCATTGTCGCGTTTCAGTGGAATAGGTGATGGATTTTCCAAGCCAATACGGATAAGATAAGACATTTAACGAGACTGTTTTGACAAAAATACGAAAATCAGTCCATTTAAGCTCATTGTCACGTTTTAGTGGAATAAGTGATGGATTTTCCACACCAATACCGATAAGATCAGACATAAAATGAGACTGTTGTTCAAAAAATACGAAAATCTGTGAACAAGTCCTTTTTCATGTAAGACATCTAACGGGATTTTGTTTACAAAAATACGAAAATCTGCCACTTTAAGCTCATTGTTACGTTTCAGTGGAATAGATAATTTATTTCAAACACCAATACCGATAAGATAAGACATTTAACGAGACTGTTGTGTTGTTGTAGGTTTTTTTTCACCAAAAAAACCCACACGAAAATCTGTCCCATTAAGCCCATTGTCACGTGTCTGTGGAATAGGCAATGGGCCTTCCACACCCATACCGATAAGATAAGACATTGAACGAGATTGTTTTTCACGACAAAATACGAAAATATATCCCTTTAAAGGCCTAGTTTAAGGAATGTCTGGCGTCACTGTGGGGGTATTCGACTCTGTGTATTGGTCCACCATAAAATGTCTTATCATTATCTGCAATATTTTCTCTCAGCTGACAGAGCAATGGCTAAGTGCACTGTTTCTTCTGCAGCCGTGTATTGAAATCAGCTGATACGGGTCGCCACACTGTCCACACCCGGGGCGTAGCTTGGGTTTAAAAAATGTATAGACACAATTGGCGGAATCTACAAAATGACGATGTAAGCGATAACTTGGGTAAGGAGTGTTTATACTCTTATGTAGCTACAAACAACTAACTTCAGCTAAATCCCGACTCTACAACGTAATTGTAAAATAAGCGTGTGTTTCATGAAATTAATATCATATTTACGAAATCGACTCGTTAAAAAATGAAGTAACAACACAGCCAAGAAAAATGTCCTCGCCCGCACCCCACCTCTTGTTTTTATTGTATTTTGGGCATAGTTAAATTTTTCATCTCGGGAACAAATGTATAGGCACGTGCCTATAGTGGCTAAAGGAAGTTATTTAGCTTCAAATGTACAGTTGTGCATTTATTCGTTATTTTATTTAAATGTTTTATCTAAATGATTTCAAGTCACTTTGTCATTTGCACACATTTGTCAAAAAGAAAATAATTATGCAGAGGGTTTATCATTCATTCATTCGTCCTATCATTTCGGTAACCATAATGTGAAAGAAATAATGTGTCAGTGTTTTTATGAACAATTTTACTTTTATATTGACTTACTGTCTTTAATATTTACTTATTGCCTTTAATATTGACTTTCTGCCTTAAATATTGACTTACTGCTTAGTCGAATGACATTAGGGTCCGTATTCACCAAACCATTCTTTACCTTAAAGGTACTTGTTCACAGATGTTCGTATTATAGAAACATGCCATTTAATGTCTTAACTGCATAAAATAAGCAATTGAACAAATCAAAAACAAATATTACATGAAGAAGAAAACTATAATTAAACGATTTGCATTTGCCGGGATTCGAACCTACGACAGCCGGGATTAAAAAAAAATCAGTCGCGCTGACCACTCAGCCATTGTGACTTTCAATCATAGAAGTGACTTTCTAACGCCATGTCAGTAATACACGTGTTTTCCAAAATACCGATGAAAAGCGTTACAAACGCTGTATAATTTTATCCATTTCAATTGATGATTTTTCATAAACGACACTATATTTCCAATATATTTCTTTGTCAGTAGTGTTATTTCGCTTGTTAATCTATAATGTGCATTTTTTCGGGATCTATGACAAAAATCTTGAAAATTGTCAAGTTGCCAATCTGTGAACGGGTCCCTTTAAGACTTAAGAATAAAGAATATTCTTAAAATTGGTTTGTTCTAAAAAGGCATACTTTGTATTCACTAACTCTAATTGATTCAGAACGATTTGTTAACGTCATACGCGACATTGGTACCAGCATATTTGCAAACACACACAGATATTTTCTCGAGTCTTAGTCTATTATCTATTCTTAAAGGCCTAGTTTAATCCTCCTTTATTTGACCCAGCCCCCAAATCTGGGGTATTGTACCCCTGTGTGTTGGCACCCTGCTGTGGTCACAGTGTGGACACAGTGTCGCGACCCTTATCAGCTGAGATCAATACACTGCTGCAATTGAAACTGTGCACTCAGCCATTGCTCTGTCAGCTGAGAGAAAAGATTGCAGATAATGATAAGAGATTTTATGGTGGACAAATACACAGAGTGGAATAACTCACGGAGACACCACACATTCCTTACACTAGGCCTTAAGGTTACGCATGCGCAAATAAATTCCTTCTTTGTTACATATAAAATATTCAAAATCTGATCTCACTTTTCACCATGACCAAGCTACTTTCCAATATATCACCATACATTGTTAGATGGATGAGTACCTTTTGAAAAAACAGCATGTCAAAAAATCCTATGTGTTGCAACTCAAAATATTTACCCTAGAAACAACACACCGGTTTTGGCGGGCATGGAGGTTGCCATTTTGCGCATGAATACATGGGCCAAAAGTTATGAAGCTGGGAACTACTAGACAACAAGTATCCCTTTAAAATGATACCAAAACATATCATTTAAACTGTATTTTACAAATTATATGCATCCTGCACTCAACCATATGTGCTTATTATCTAACTGACAGCCTGAAGATGTGACTTCCGTTTTGGGGTAATTAGACCTTTAAGGCTAAGAATGGGTTGGTAAATACGGGCCTGGATGACGAGTATAGTTCCATTTTTACAGGTCATATAGTATATATAGTATTTACTAGAAAATTGTCTCAGGGCATATAGCGGTATTCATGTTCTTATTAGGCCTATATTAAAAAATATTTTGTTTGCCCTTTACCGACCCGAAATTTTAGAGGTGAGTCGGTTGGTAAGAAAAATATTTTATTTTATTCCGAGAATTTAATCTTTGTCATACCTAAAAATCGTCATTTAGCAATACATTATAATTGTATCTTTGTTTGAAAATCACAATTACTTTCTTCATCTTTATTGATACAACCAAGATTATACATAGTAAAACTGGCTTTAATAATAGACATAACATAAAATAGAATACGCAATGCTTTAAAAACAATTTGTGAAGTACATGTATTCTATTTAATACCAATGTCTGAATTGACTAGACTCACATATCAGGGGCGTATTTAGGGCAAAATCGAATATACGCCCGTGCTTGTGCATAAACTTTATCGGAAAATAATATTAAAGGAACTATTATATTTAGGGCAAAAAAATGACATCTCAATATTAATTTCTACGCCGATTGTCTTATGTAAACAATTAGGTAAATTTGTAATACCCAAAAGTATGCAACAGTTATTGGTATACGTTAAACCATTGTTTGAAGTTTGCATTCCCTATAATTAGAAAATTTGTCCAATTCTATCGGCATTCAATTTTCCTGCTGCATAGTTATCGCAAGAAATCTAGGTTAAAAGTGGTCTTAGACAGCTACGCCGAAAATAACAACATAAGATATAAAGGGGCGAAATGACACTGCTGACAAAAATATATTCGATATAGTATATCGCTATATGAATAAACATCAGACGAAATAGCGAAAAGTGTCATACGTTTTTTAGACTGGTGGCGGGGGCCAACGGTCTTTTGAGAGGGTAATTTCCAGAACAGTGACCACGGGGAACTACTTTTTTGCAGGCTACGAGTCAGTAAACTGAAACCTGAACGTGTCCTTTTTCCAAACAGTCGCACCTTTCTACCTGTTTTATTATCTTTTAATTATTTAAGGTATTGTGTGTCATATGTGTTATAATGTGTATATCATGTTATTTATAATAATTACATTTTTTATGTCAATTTATTTAAAATGTTACTTCAAACTAATGACACCCCTACTTTCGCTATTTGCATGTTGTGTGTATCCGAAATATTCACCTTAGTGCTCTGGAATAAGACTACTAAATAATGAGCTACATCTGTTATTTTTTACTCTAACTACTACGCTTCATCAGTTATTCTGCATGGCCCGTTGCAGATTGACTTCTCGACTGGCATGTATATAATTCCGTCTGCACTGTATAACTAGCTTGAACAAAAAAATGTGTTTGTTTCTTAAAAAATATTTTTACTATGATGTCATATACTATTGAATAGGACGCAACATTATCAAGTTTAAAAGTGGGAAATTTAACTAATATTCAAACAAATGATTCCATTTTAGCAAAAATACAATCATAAATCCCATGTTTTTAGTTTCTTTTGTCGCCAACAGTCTTTCTACGTTGTCAGCATTTTGATTAAGCAATCGAAGTTCCTTATATGCACTTTGCAAGGAACAACTTAAAATTAAAGCACTTTAAGGATCTATATGAAACCTTATCATCAAGAAATATATTAAAAATATATTCGGCGTCTGTGATCATTTTTATCCGTCGTATATTTGACTCGATCAGTAGGTCACACGATACTAAATTCATGTTTTATTCCTCCCAACATATCATCATATAAATTTACGTTACCTGTGTGTTGGTTTTGCAAAAGAAAATCAAAAATAGCTCTTTCCTGTTTCCTAAAGGTACACAAATGGTGCTGCATGATCAGTAAAGTTATTTAAATTAAATTTCGATTTGAAAGAACCGTAACATTATTCATTAGGAACGAAAACATACAAATTCACCATCATAAACCAAAACATACATAAAATTACATCAGATAATTTGTACATTAAGAATTTGAGTTTCATTTTGTGATTATATCAGTAAAGTAATTTTAAATGTAATTTACATTAGCAATACATTTGCCGTTTGCAACGATGAATACATTTAATTCGTTTCGAGCTAAATAGGCGGATTTAGAGGAAGGCTAAAGCGGCGTACGACCCCTCTAAAATTGTCATGAACTAGGTTTTTAAACCGAACAATAACTCAAACATGTGCATTTCGTTACAATTACATGGTCTTTTCAATCAAATTGTTTCAAATATAGTTTTTGTTTTGTAGTATTTTGGTTAAATTGTTCCGGTAGGCGATATGCGTCGTTCCGATACATGTATCTTAACATGGTTTATTTCAGAATATATTAGGCTTTAAGCCCATGAGTACACATACATATAATACACTATATTGTCAACAGTGGTCAATGACATGCAGGCATATAAATATACTGTCTTAAGCAATACCAATTTAAAATGTATAATGAAAGAATTGATAACCCTACAAACAGGCATATTCAAATAACATGTAAGAGACAACAGAAGTTAATGTGTTGTCAGTTCTTTAATATTTCCGACCCTCTAACTCAAAATCCTGGTCCGCGCCTGATATTATATTTGAAATATGAAAATGTAACAGGAGGTGTTTGTTCTGTACCAAATTAAAAACATTTAAGACAATGGGGAATTTTCAATCATCAAGCAACATACTGTAGTTTTCACCAAGGAGCTCTGTGAATGAGGCGTGTCGTGGGAAACCCGGGCGTAAAGTGTCGTCTAGGATCAGCCTGTGCAGTCTTTTCTAAACATAAATCCACTGTAGGCGGAAAGTGCCGTCCTGGATTAACTTGTGCGGACTTCATAGGCTGATCCGGGACGACACTTTACGCACATGCATTAAGCCCGGTTTTCCCGCGACACGCTTTGAATATGGATCCAGCGGGTTTTTTATATGAAAAATATGTGTTGGTAAAATAAAGACAAGAAAGAAAGAACAAATCATTCAAACGCTATGCTAATTCAGGATTGTATTGTACAGTTACTAGATACGCGGTTTTATTCGTAGTTGTTTATATTGATGAATAGGTCGGGTAATATGTAGTGAGTTGATAAAACGCATCTACAAGCTCATTAAGTAGACATTGAACCTATACAGGTAGGTGACATGTCGCTTCGTCTGAAAATTGAAATACGATCACAAGATTGCCGTACCTGTTTAAATTTTAACCACAAAACGAAATGGCAAAGCGTTGTGTACGCCCGGTCGTACATGAGTATGCCTGAATACGCCACTGCATATTAATTAATACAGCATAGATACATACCGTCTGACAAGAAAACATGTGTATTATTATCAATGGCTGAACTGACTAGACAGTCCCAATCATATTAATACGGTACAAATACATTCTGGTTGACTAAAAAAATGTCCAATCATTGAAGTGAAAATTAAACATAATTTGATTAAAGGGGCATACATTTGTTAAAATACAAAACTTTTAAGTGAAGCCTTTATACATTTTTGGAACAAAAACTTTAACCATAAAATGTATGTAAAAAGTGTGCATAACTCTTTCAAAATACAAAACATAGTTATGGGTAATGTTGCCCCTGATACTAGAGTTGATGACAAAGGTAATAACTTATGTAGTTTTGAAGTTACAAGACTTTTGAATAAAAACTTCAACCAATTCAGACGCCGACGCCAGGGGTAGTAGGATAGCTCACCTAGTCGCCCGTAAGAAACACTCGCGATTTCGACAAAAGCACATGCTGCCTATACATAAACTGCTGAATATTAAAATTTCAAGTAAATCGGTGTCGTGATACATCAACCTGCACGAAGGACATATCGTTTTCAGGAAATAACAATTGAAACCAGTGTCCGTTGTGCGAAATGTATCTTTCTTTTGACTGAAGAAAAAAACGATATATTTCATATACGGACAACTTTCAAGGGATCACCCTACTATTTACTGGTATCTAACCTGTGTGTGTATGTGTATTTCGAAGTTTATGAGGTCCTTCCGCGCCTGAGGCCGCATTATGTGAGGACCCGGAGTGTGTCCCAGCACTCCTACCTAATTAATTTACTAGAGACTCACGAAAGTTAGGACGCAATTTCCAGCTATTTATTTTGTACTGAAAGATATTTAATTTTGGTGTGTTCTTGTGCTGAGGGGGGAAACCGGAGTACCCGGAGGAAACCCCACCTGTCCGGTATGGAGACCACCAACCAAACTCACGTGCGCCGGGAGTGGGGGAAGCGAACCCGGGCCGCCTAGGTGAGAAGCGCGTGTACCAACCACTGCGCTAGCCGGACAGCCAAGGTATCTAACCTTAGAACAAAACATTATTATATACACAGATGATGACGTCATACGTCGACAGATCGGTTCAAGTCAAAACTTGAAATACACCATGTTTATGTCGTAGGGTATAAAATTAAACTCTTTATATTTTATTCCAGTTATTGTAAATTATCATTAATTATTTAAACACATGATCATTATTACGATATACAAATAAATTAAAGGTTAAATGATCAAAGGGAAACTACCCAAACAGTTTAATTACATGCATAATCGACTAACAGCGTAGTTATCGCACCTTAATCCGTGATCCACGTGCACCAAACATTTAGTTCAGGTTGGACATATTTCAAGAAGTTGAAGAAAATTCGATATTTATTCAGGTAAATTATTATTATTATAAACAAATAAAGGTTCATGTTTTAATTTAAGGTATACTTTTTCGTATTTTACGCGTGTATTTGTAAAATATCTGTCTTTTGAATTTTATTGCTAAAATAATACTTGGCCCACCGTACCGACATGTATGTGTATTTTCTATGCATTTATTTTGATATGATAATTATTCGTTTTCTATGTTTACTTTAATATTTCTTTCAGAATTTCGTAGTTTGGCATCAATCTAAACGGTCAACCAGAAAATAAACCACTATAATATTTACTTCTGCGTTTTTTCATAAACCACGATTCACAAATAAAACACGACCCTGAAATTTACTAGAATCCGGTCAATGAGCGCTTGTTTTCACACTTTTGTTCAAGCGCCTGAATGATAAAAATTGTAGCTTATGAAAGTTTTGAGCGAAACAAATATACGAAATTAAAGAAAGAAGAAAAACTAAATAAATAAAATTACCGCAGATTTTGCAATACAATTTTTTGAGTCGGCGGCTTTTTCGTGGGTCGGTCGGTAAAGGGCAAACAAACTTAATTTTAATTTAGGCCTTACTCTTATCCATTTAATTTAATTATCGGTTTCTATTCTAATTCTCTGATAATCAAAGACAAAGCCATCTTACCGACAAAGATTGTTTAAGAGGGTAACGATGTGGACATCTGTTTGACCATATTGGCTATCTGAATATTTAATGGCGTGTATCCTTTGACCCATCCTTAGGGGAATAAAGAGATTACGGCTAGACACTACTAATAATTAAGTTTGATTTTTTAACGCTGGAGACACGATAAGTGCGTGAATCATTGACGAATCACGTGACTTTACGTCTACTCGAAATGCATGAAAGCCGTGTGATATTCGAAAAGAAGACTAGTTATTTCGAACCAAGTATTTATACATTCAATATAAAGATATACAATCAGAGAGACTGCATGGCTTCTTTGATGTATAAACATAGCTTTAAATGGCGAGTGAGGTGTATTGGATATTGGATCGGGAGTTTGCGAGTTCGGCCCCCAATCGCGGAGCGTTAAAATGATCTTTCTCATGAGCAAGTGCAGGTTCTACCCAGGAAACGGACTCAAAAGTGTTTCAGTAAACCTCAGGATTGCGACAGAATCGAGTTACAATAATTATGTTTAAACTAAATGGCTACTTTTAATCTAATTGAAATTTGTGTTTTTAGGGTTGAATTATCGATTCCTTTACTGAAAAAGCAGTATGTTCCTCTTATTTATTTCAGTCGAAGACTTAACTAGAGTCTTTCACATAACGTTTTATTTTTTCTACTCTTACGCTTAATTCATATGCGTCCGATTGAAAAAACGTATGTGTAAAACGGCTGTGAACTTCACCGGGCTAGTTCCTTTTCGTTGAATGCTGCGTAAAATAGTATAACCATAACTACGGAATCCTGATACCGCGTCCACGTTTTTCAAAGCGCGATATCTGCACAAAATATAATTTCAAGTGTCGCGTTGTCGCCATCTTGTACAGAATGAAATTTTACTGGCGGAATTAGGATTCCGTACTTTATACAGAATGAAAATACCTGATGCAATAAACTAATACACAGCCTTAATTATATTTTTCCATGTGCCATACCGTCTGTGTCTTATGACTCCTTGATTGGTCATAATTGCGGGGCGCTTCCTGAGGGAATAACGATAACTTTAGAGCAGATCCGATTGTCACGAGACACCTGAGGAAGTTAGTTGAAGGTAACCTCTGTACCAATAAATGGTTTGCCGGAAACAGCAAAGAATAATCGATTAATTTCTGAATCTTGCGGATAGAGAATTTTGATCAGTACTGAGAAGATCTTTGGACTTTTAACGTAAGACTGGATTCTGTCTACAGGTATGAGTATTTGAGAATGTTGTGGTAATACGTGGGAATATTATTTTTCTTTCGATGTATTTTACTTGTATTTGCATTAATTAAAGACTGCAAATATCGTTTACAATTAGTTATATTTCTTTGACTCTTACATTTTAAATATGAAACTTTTAATATGGATCCTCTCTAGACTTAAAATAGAGGCCTTCACTATACAGACTACGTGTGTGTATGTATTGCAAATAATTATGCTTTAAATAACTACATGTATAAGCTATTTAAAACGTTAAATGCACATTCGTGGTGATTCTCGCCATTTCGTTATTATTATTACATGTATTATTATTATTAGTAGTAGTAGTAGTAGTAGTAGTAGTAGTAGTAGTAGTAGTAGTAGTAGTAGAAGTAGTAGTAGTAGTAGTAGTAGTAGTAGTAGTAGTAGTAGTAGTAGTAGTAGTAGTAGTAGTAGTAGTAGTAGTAGTAGTAGTATCTAATTTTGCTCTGAAATGTATTCTGTTTAAGAGAAAAAAGACATACATAAGACAATTGTTATTAAGTATATTAATGTGTAGTTGATGGGGTTGATTCATCGCTAGCGGGTTGTCAGTTCCACTATCATAAAGCGAATTACTTTCTATAATGGCTGTTTTATGCAAATGGCTGGCTGAATCAGAGTATGTTTGCTTTCATAAGAAATATAAATCGCATGGAATGAATAACTGTGAAAAAACTGGTATCGCAGAACTATAATACTATTATATAATTTGATCCTCGCCGGCATTTAAAGTTGTTTAATATAGTGGATACCTAAACTGCAGCTAATGGCGCGAATGTTTATTTGGGTGTGTTCCTACCTGTTTTCATCAGTTACAAGCAAAATGCATTTTATTTGATTTAAATGGGAAAAAAAACAATACAGGTATAGTTTTGTCAATTTAGATCATGTCCATTTTATAAAAGACTCTAGAATATGTACATTGAAATTTAAGACATCGGTATGTAACGAATAATGCCGAACAACGACCGTCAATGATCGTAATTCTCCGGCGACAATCGGAAAGTTGATTAATTAAATGCCCCATACAACGTGATCAGATAGTATAGGATATTTATTGACGTGATTTATCCTTTAAAACTATGCCCGGCTATCAATGCGATTGCAACTGGAGTTCAAATATTGAATGGACTCGCTGAATTGAAGAAGAGCAATCGAATGTGAATCATGTCGGATTTTCGTTCAGAAGATTTTACTGATGAGGTGTGTCAATTTTATAGTTAAATACATTTTGCGGATGACAAACCGGCGTTTGATTCCACGTTGATGGGTGTACGTGTTTTAATTCCACGTTGATGTGTGTAGGTGTTTTAATTTCACGTTGATGTGTGTACGTGTTTTATATTGTTTTTGTCGTATTGTAATTTCCTGCATATCTTTTATATTATTAAGGTTTTAACATGTTTATTACCAGACACATGCGAACAAAGTTTCATGTAATAATGTTCGATTTATTGCCTGATTTTACACATCTTCATAAGTGTCCATGAACATAGAAATTCCTGAGGAAACAGCCAAGGGCAAATACCGGTAAATAATACGGCTCATCTGATGTAAATATTTGTCAGATTAATGAACAGTGGGGTCCTGAGTCTAAAGCAAAGATAATCAAAATCAAACAAAACTACTTAATTGGTTACGAAGCAGCCAGTTTGAACATCGATGGGGTTTGGCTTTGGAAGGCTTACTCACTGCTGCGTGTGATCCTTACAGGAACCGGAACTTCCAAGAATGCACGTTCGGACACATGTTGCGTTAATACTTAGTTAAATATTTATTGCCGTACGACGTTGCTATGATAAGTACGCGAGGTGCGGTTCTGAGTTCGAGCACGATGTCCACATGCTCGTTGCCACGGCGTTCGCGAGTAACTGGTTTACGGACGATTGCCGGACTACCTTGCACTTCAGTATGCAGAGTATTGCGCGGTACCGGCAGTTGACCACGGTATCCGCAAAATACGTAAACGGTGTAAGATACGAAATATCCTCGTTTAAAAAGCCCATGTTGCCATTTATATATAGATTCAAATAAACATTGGAAGTTATTCTACGATTGCATTACGAACGTTTATCTTCTGTTTCTTACAACTGCTACGTTTCTCCATAGTTATATAGAGACGCTGTTATAACCTTATGACCTTGTCAACCTTATCGAAGGCCATACCAATTTAATTCTATGTTTAGCGTCCTCAGGCTGGTAGGTTTTTGGATGCCTGAACGAAAAAAAAATAATTTGACAATATGAAAAATCGAGTTGGAAAGCATATAAAAATTTGAAAAAGCACTATTGGTAATAGTGTGCAACTAGTCAATTAACACATTTAAAATACTGTGTTAAAGTATGTTCTCGATATGAATACGATATATAACAGTTTTGCAGGTAAACATTTGCTTTAACTTGTACCACTCACTAGCCGGGTGCGCCCCCTCCCCCCCCCCCCCCGCCCAAAAAAACTACAACAAAGAAACTTCCGTATATGGGCATATATAAAATGGTCAAAACTGGTTTAATATACTAACGCTTTTTTCTCTCGCTTCGCTCGCTCAAATTGGTCAAAGATATGTACACAATGTACTTTCAGTAAAACATACCCGACCAAGCCCGCCCCCTACCATTTCTGACGCACGCCCTAGTAACGGTGCCAAAGTTTATCTAAAACAATAGACTATAGACAATGAATATATATACCTATATTTGTGGAAGCTATTGATTTAAAAAAAAAAATCATATATTATGTTGATGTCCGATGCAAAACACCGTTGGCACAGGATACCACATAAAAGACATTTATACTTTTCGAATAAATATGATTTGAAGTCGAAATGCAAGTCATATCAATGACTACTTTCAAGTTTAACAGTTCTGTCTCAATAAATAGTTTAGTTCCCAAAATTCTAAATCGACAAACTTATTGTTCAGTGTTCCATTAGGAATCACACCAAATTATATTCGTAAAGAAGATATAAAGTGATATAGTA
The DNA here is from genome assembly GCA_027627225.1 of Congeria kusceri. Taxonomy (NCBI): domain Eukaryota; kingdom Metazoa; phylum Mollusca; class Bivalvia; order Myida; family Dreissenidae; genus Congeria; species Congeria kusceri. Next base: position 66,483,314 of record CM051028.1, read on the forward strand.
GAGGGGTGTCCAAAACGTTGGCTCCAATTCCTGGCGAGTTCATATTTTTCCGGCACCGTCAGCGGAATTGACACAAAGTCAGCACCACTTGCCTTATTAGTTCACAAGGCAATCATACGAGAATCTTTTACAATACTTCGTGTAAAAAAACATGTTCGCCTGTCTGCCCGTTAATTCAGTTCGATAAAAAAGCTACTGATTTTATATGTTTAAAAATGTTTCTGATAAATACGTATTTAGTGGACAGGCACATCAAACAAGGGCAATTTACTGCCAATACAAGTGCATGACATACAGATAAAATAAACGTGTACATTTATTGCGAACATAATACGGTGAAGTATTAAATTAATCAGTGAAACAAAGTACAGTTGATGATGATGATGGTGATGGTGATGGTGATGATGATGATGATGATGATGATGATGATGATGATGATGATGATGATGATGATGATGATATCTTTGATACGGATCTGTAGCTGATCATTGCAGACCCACAGACAATATAAAGGGATTATAACTGCACGATCAAAATTTTACGCCCCTCCCCCTAACCCGAAATCCTGGAACCGCCCCTGCCACTGCTATGAATAATTTGTAAAAGAAAAATGTTTTTTTTATCTACTCATTGTTTTTTTCCCGGCCTGGTTGGTAGGTTGCAAAAAATCATGGGGACGCTAAACATAGAATCAAATTTGTATGGCCTATTCTCATTGACTAGCTGGACTACTTTGAAAAAAATTAAAAATAGAGGCGATAAGACACATCAGACACATTATCTTAATTATTGTTATTGTACCGATTTGAAACTAACGGACAACATTACGTGTATACTTTTTAAATATAATAAAACACTATGTGATCACTTTTGTGTAGATGTGTTAATATCTGCAAGTTATTTATGTTACCATTTATATATTTTTAAGTTTTACCTTGTTGTAATATCTACCAGTATATTTATATGTTACTTTTATTTATTTTTAAGTTTTACACTGTGTACATTTAAACAATTTGTGTTAGTCTTCTTAAATATTTAAAAGTTAATAAAGTGTTTACTTCCCGCAGTAATTTATTTGTCATTGTCTATTCTTAATTATAGAACTTAATTAATAATCGTAAAATCGCCGTGGTATAATTGATGTGGTGGTCGCTTTGCGATCGAGGGATCAGGGTTAGATCAATACTGTCTGGAAGCGTTTAATAATAAGAAGACTAGAATGAAGTCTTATCAATTAAAATACTTACATGACCAGTATTAATAATATTTAACAATGAATACAATGTTTGGCGATTTAAGTGAATTAAAAAATATATATATATGTATTTAGAGATTGTGGACATATTCCACAGATCCTTAGTTGACTGTATGTACAGTAATTGATACTTTTCTAAAGTAACTATTAACAAATTGATCTGCAAAACATTTGCCCGTAGACAACAAAAACCAAAACAAGTGTGCACGTACTCCTTCTCAAATAACAGAAGTAAGAGGATACATGTTAGCTGTACATATTAATTCGATCAATGCCTGTGAAAAATAAGGATCTGATAGACTGAGAAAAAAAATCCATCTAGGACGCGACCTTTTGATTTTCAATCATGTATAGCTAAGAACCAAAACTAGTCAATACCGGTTGCTATGGAAACATATTAACATCAATTGAATGGAGACGAGGAGAACGACGTGATAATTGTATTTAATCAATTTACCTGGAAACAAAATTAAAGGCATTTGAGGCAAAGATGATAATTAGTGACAGAGTTGCCAAGACCAGAAAACGTGTCCGCTGGACAGCCACGGGGATTTTCTGATAACAGGATGAGCAGATTTATATTCGCATGTGCGACAAAATAATATAGATCATGCTCGTTTGTTTTTCAAGTAAAAGTCAAGAATAACACGTTGTAAACAACCACGACAGCAAATGATATTCCAATGTAAAGTTCATATTCACTTTATTATTATGTTTTCTTTTTTTAACGATTATAGGTTTAATCTTACGGATCTATCATTTGTTATCACAATAAAACAATGTTAAAAATAATGTTAATCGATTTATTAAATTAGAAAACCAAAATACAACGTATGAAATAGGCCTTTCCCAAAACTAGGTTACTTCCCTTGCGTAATCACGAGTGAAGTCCCCTGTTCACTTCTGGCGACGTTTATTGACTATAAGGTTACGCATGCGCAGATAAATTCCATCTTTGTTACATATAAAATATTCAAATTTTGATCTCACTTTTCACCATGACCAAGCTACTTTCCAATATATACGAATGTTGATATTTGTAAATTTATTTTTACGACACCAACACAATTTTAAGATTGAAAATCAAATATATTGCATGTTTTTCGGTAAAAATCAATACGCTTATCCAGCCTTATGGTCTAACTACCCCAAAACGGAAGCCACATCTTAAGGGTTACAGGGCTATGCTCAGGGTTACAGGGCTGTCAGTTAGATAATAAGCACATATGGTTGAGTTAGATAATAAGCACATATGGTTGAGTGCAGGATGCATATAATTTGTAAAATACAGTTTACATGATATGTTTTGATATCATTTTAAAGGTATATAAGTAAGCAATAAGAAGAAAGGCTGTTTTTGTGTACTACTTTTTGTCTAGTGGTTCCCAGCTTCATAACTTTTGGCCCATGTATTCATGCGCAAAATGGCAGCCTCCATGCCCGTGAAAACCGGTATGTTTTTTCTAAGGTAAATATTTTGAGTTGATACAACGCATATAATTTTTTGACATGCTGTTTTTTCAAAAGTTTATGTCCTCATCTTTCCAACAATGTATAGTGATATATTGGAAAGTAGCTTGGTCATGGTAAAAAGTGAGATCAAATTTTGAATATTGTATATGTAACAAAGAAGGAATTTATTTGCGCATGCGTAACCACAAAGACAACATAGAGAATACGTCGACCTTATTACGCCCTCTTCCCGCTAGATGTTTTCGTGATATGTAGATGTTTTAGTGCAGAAATGACAAATGAAAACGGAATTCATTGCAGATCGGTACATAAAGATATACATACATTCTATATTTATGATTTTCTTTCAGGGTAACGAACATGTTACTTAAATAATACATTAAGGAATCTTATAGGAGTGCTTTCTATTTAATTGCAATATGTTTGGCCATAAATGAGTCGTCAACGCAGGTCGAGCAGGTACTTGTTTTGTCAGTCAGCGATTTCTTAGAAATAAGTCAACGGTGTTATGTGAAATAATGACGCACACAACACTAGCAATTTGCAATATTTCCTCTGCTAATATTTTCTTGACGATTTCTTCGTATTTGAGGCCTACAGTAAAACCCCGCTTATACGACCACTTGGGGGTCTTAATAAAAGTGGTCTTAATAGAGGGGTGGTCGTATTATAGAGGTATGTCAGATCAGCGAGTCAGTAAATGCATACATCTGAATAATTTATACTTTTAAAGGGATTGTCAAATTATCACGAAAAAAAGAAAACTTTCAAAAAATCGTAAAATTTCGACATTGGTGCATTATATTGATTATAAAAATATTTCTGATACATTACATCACTTGAAAAATAATGACATATTTTTTCATATTTTCATTAATATCCATTAAAAAAATTACCTGGGTATGTCTACCAGGTAAAACTATAAATAAAGTGCATATATTTATCACTATCGTCACGTGATTATCCTACGCGCGACTGGCGCATGCGCAGATGTTTGAGTGTCGAATTCAAAATGGTAAGTATTCTAGATAAACGTCAGTCTATTCGTGATAACACAGTGGTAATTTGCACAAGTCCCATGCAACGTGAATAACTGTACTTCGAACAGTAATATCAATTGTCATAAACTGGACAAGTCATTTTTAGGGCCGTCTATGAAACGTGTTGTACATTATTTGAAGTTAGAAATATATAATACACTCAACAATTTACAACCTCAAACTCACTTGTTTCGTTTCTGACCACTAATAAGTAAATTTGCACAGTAAAACCATGTTACTTTGTTTATAAATGCCTATGTTTTCTCAATGTCTTAATTCAATCTTGATAACACACTAGCATGGGTTTATTAGACGACCCATGAAATTAAAATGCATAACTTACCACAATGACAGGATTTCTCCGTGCAAAATGTGTGCATAGGAAAACAATTCCTTTCATGGGAAACTAGGACACGATATGTCTTTAACATTTGGTGCGTTTATTTTTGCGCGGAAATATCACATGACTTGTATTGTTAGAACGGCAAATCCGCGGTATTTTTTGAAACGGAAAAGCCCACTGTACAAATGAGATTCATAACGTGAATGGGTAACTTAACTTACAAATGCTTATTTTTAAGGGCCATATAGTTGTTATCGTAAATATTTATGTCATTTTATTGACTTTTATGCCGATATACGTTGAGCACCTGGCCTGTGCATAAAAAGTCATTATCTGGTTGACAATCCCTTTAATGAAAATCATGAATAATGAATAGATAACGCAAATTCCTATTTGTTTTCCAAATATAAATGTTATTGAATACAGATAATGTTATGAATATGAATTTTACATTAAGTCGGAAATTAATTAAAACTTAATTAACTAAGTCCATTTAAGGTTCAGCATTCATTAATGTTACCCACTTACTGTCAGCTAGTGTCAATTAACGTAATCTGATACACAGTCGATGTGTTAATCCATTATCAAAACATTTGTACCATTGTTTTTCACAAGCTCCTTTTATACCGCTTTAGCAGTTTGTTATCTGCACGACATATGCTGTTAATTGATGAAGTTAATTCTCAACGACCAAATGACAGAGGTCGCAATAGAACAGAACAGAACAAGACTTTTATTTTCACCCAAGTATATAACATATACAATTAGGGCAATATAACAAAGCAAAATTGTTAGTAAATTAGTAACTTCCGATAATTTTTACGTTAACACAATTGTGTCGATGATATACGGGGGGTATTTAAATAATAGGATACATAGTCGGAACATATGATAATAATAATAATAATAATAATAATAATAATAATAATAATAATAATAATAATAATAATAATAATAATAATAATAATAATAATAATAATAATAATAATAATAATAATAATAGCAATAATGTGAGATCTATAATCAAAATCAAAATACCTAAAACTTGATAAAATTATCAAAATCACAATCATTATGATATCATATTCAAAATGATCATACTAATCATAATAATCATAATAATGATAATCGTCATAGTTATCATAATCATCATAATAGTGGCATTTAAGAAACAAATAATAGTACAGTTCTATAAGAGCATTTTAATACTAGCACTGGTAAAAATAATTAGTGGTTTGTGATCATAGTTGTGCGGTGACGTATTTTCGTTTGCACGCGGCGTTTCGGATTGAGAAATTGAAACGACTACGCGTTTTAAAAGGTTTACATTTTGCGTCAGAAATTTAAATCATTATCAATACTTAAAAGAAATGTTGTTGCGAAAGACTGTGTGCGTTAGCGTTTATGGTGCTGGAGCTAGCTTTGTAACGGTTTCAGTCAACAGCAGTTATTTTTGTCATAATTTACGCTTGAGTGCACCTGCACGCGAGGTCGATGTTGAACACAAAGGCAAGATGGAGGACCTATTGTGTGTGGTAATTACTCTAATCAGCTTTGCATTGCAGGATTACAATGGATAATGCCGTTATCTGAGGGGTTAACATTAAATGACTGATGGGGCAAAAGCAAATTATAATTTGTGTGCTGGATAAGTTTAAAGGGAAGTAACAAAAGTATAATTATTAATTTATGTACTAGAACTTCTAGATTAATTAGGATAAAGAAACAGGATTGTAGGTGAAATATAGGTATCAGTTGTACTCATTTAGAATGCAATAATTGTTTCCATTGCCTTAATTGAAATATAATATCAATATAGCAGGCAAAAATATTTAAAATGTTAACACTTGTACTTGAGTGGTACCATTTTGTACTACTCTTATATAATGCTGCAATTATTTCTGTTATATGAGTATAAGTATATAGCAATCTTACGTTAATATTGACATATAATTATGCAGTTATCATTTGGTACAAATACAGAATGAAGTTATTATTTACATTGCACAGTTTATATTTACATGCATATATTTCTAATTAAAGTAAATAATGTGATTAGTATATACATGCAAACATATATACATTTGTGACCAGACAAATATTTTGATATATTGATTACACCAGTGTAAACGGTCACTTATATTGAGATAATATGTAAAGATGTTATGCTGTTAACAATAAAAATACATTGAAATAAAGGCAGTATTGTTACAAATTACAATATTAGAGTTGGTGTATTATATCGGGGCTACTTTGAACATTATTTGGTACTTTCGGTTTATGATAAGTGGTCGTTTTACGGTGCCCGTAAAACTGAAATATTTAGCAAAACAATCGGGTCTTTTAAAAAGTGTCCGCTTTAGTGGGTGGTCATAAAGCGGGGTTTTGTTGTATATACTTTGTATATCGTGCTATCATAGTACATTTTCTTCACTTCATTCACAAATTCGTGTTGTGACTTTATTGCGTATTTCGTGTTTACTGCACGAATCTTCAGTGCATACCACGCATTTGATTTGCAATAACGCTGTCTGGAATGTTAGAAGATCTTAAGACATTCTTATGAATAAGTTGACGATGCTATTTAAAATATTTATATCATATTTCAGAGAATTTTCTTTGTTTTGCGGTATTCGATAACTGAGGTATGACTGGTGGGCGGAGCCTCACCGTGCAATAAGTACAGTGCGTATAAATTACAACTAAATTTAAATATACCGCAATATGGTATAAAATACTTGTAGCATACTTTTTGTTTTGTTTTGTTTTGTTTGTTTGGATTTTTCGCCGTTGTTAACAGAATTTAGTTTTATCAGAACACAAGTTGTTTTTTTTTTCCACTTGTTCTCTGGGACTATCACTAGATGCGTTCTTCGTAGAATTGAGGCATATAGGCTTTCTATACAGTGAAAATGCAAACCATACCAATGTTTTCCACTTCATTAGGTTCATGTCATGATAATGTTTTTCGTATTTCTTCCAAACATACCTGCACGACACGGTTTTGATTTGCAATGCATCTGTCTAGAATCTCAGAAGACTAAATAAGATATGTAATACTTTTTCCAGTTATTCACAACGAATTATTAGTATTCAGTGAGTATTATCTTGTTGAAAGATGAAAACATGTTCAGTACAGTGTATGGCAAAACCTCGGATACTGCTTCTATACACTTTTCAGTTTCAATATTTTCCTCTATACCCCCAACACCATGCTACGCCAACACACAACTTCATCTTCCCTGCGTATGTATGTATTTTCGAAGTTTATGAGGTCCTTCCGCGCCAAAGCGGCATTATGTGAGGACCCTAATTTTACCTTTAGACTCCTCGAAAGTTGCGACGAAATTTGAATCATAGCTGCAATTTCCAGCTATTTATCTTTTACTGAAATATTTTTAATTTTAGTGTTGCCTTGTGCTGTGGGGGTGGGGGGGAAGCCGGAGTACACGGAGGAAACCCCACCTGTCCGGTATGGTGACCACCAAACATACTTACTTGCGCCGAGTGGGGAGCGAACTCGAGCAGCCTAGGTATGAAGCGAGTGTACCAACCACTGCGCTAGCCGGAAAGACAGGCACTCAAAATGGCAAAATTTATCAGGGGTCGTATTCCAGAAACATCTTACGATAAATCTTATCCTGGCCTAAAAAAATCGTTATTTTTCTTAAGCATTTTATTCCATGTATACATGAAATTCTGCTAAATGTTTGAAGTAATGACATGTATCAACTTATTATTAACTACTATTTACTTAACTGCAATTGGAGTAATCAATTTATTTGAAGTTTTAAAAACATGACCTTACAAAAATTGGAACTTAAGTAAAATATGTTAAGCTTCACTTAAGATGTTCCTGGAATATGGCCCCAGCTGCAGTCATCCAAACACGAACCTTTTTGTGGCTATCAAGTGTCACTTAATATTTCTTCTTATTATTTAATGTCCAATCAGTTTCTGTTCACACAAAGAAACGCGTTTCAGACTGTTCGCAACTTGGCGGAAGCCAACGGTCTTTTGAGTGGAGAATTTCCAAAACAAGTATTGCGGAAAACTACTTCTTTTCTTTGTGGGCTATTAGTTAGTACATCGAAACTAGAAAGGGTCCTTCTTCAAAACAGCAATATTTCGTAAATTTCTTAAATATTGATTAATTAGGATAATATATGTCATATGTATTATAATGTGCTTTTCATGTGATTACAATTACAGTTTCTAAAAAAGTCAATATATTGAAAATGTAACTTTAAACTAATAACACCCTTACTTTCGCTATTTACTTGTATGTAACCGAAATATTCACCCGAGTGTCCTGGAAAAAAACACCAAATTAATGCGCTACATCAGTTATTTTTTACTCGTTGAGAACGTGTTTTTTTCTTGTAACTGATTCTCATTCTGAACATTTAGACACACATTACTGCATTTTATTAATTTTAAACTGCAGTATGGACAATCGAAAGCTTGCATCATATGACCTACTTTTGATTCAGTAGGCTAAGAAGCACAAAAACCGCTGCTCCTAAGTACTACGCTTCATCGGTTATTCTGGCCCGTTTCAGACTGACTTGTTAACTAGCATGTATATAATTCCAAAATATATTTGTTCGTTACTTACAAATTAGTATTTTATTATGATTTCGTATATATACATAATATTGATCGAAAAGGAAGTCACATTATAAAGTTTGAAGATGGGAAATTAAAATGTTTCATTTTTAGTGAAAATGCATTCATAATTCACATGCTTTTAGTTTCTTTTGTCGCCAACAGTCTTTCGACGTCGTCAGCTTGTTGATTCCAATTAGAAATATCAATTGTCAGAACCTTTTCGCTACTTACTGACATTAATTATCAATCTACCTCTGATAGGTCTAGATGACAATGGCCTATGTATTGTTGCATTAATACGTTTGGTTATTTCACCCATAGGAACACTCCTATTGAGTTTAAAGGGACTGAACTCTAATCGTAAAAACGAAAGAAACTTGTCAAAAATACTTGATTTTCTTAAATAATCGTATAGAACACATTAAAGAAATAGTTTTTGTTCAACTTAAAACAATTTGTTGCGACCCGGAATCATCAGCATGCTGGGACGAGTAGAACAGCATACAGCACACGGCGCGTCCGCATCAGTCATTTCGCGGTCGAAGAAAGTTACCTTATTGTGATCATCAAATTCGTACTCGGCCCCGAAAACCAGTTGATCGGCCTGTTGTTTATCTTGAAATCTGTTCCACAGCGGCTCTTTGGTAAGACACAAGTAGTTCGCAGCGCCTTCACTGTGCGTATAATGGCTGCCTGCCGCATGGCCTGAATATACCATCTGTGCCGTTTTCGTTACACGTCGACCGACCCCATCGGGTATAAGTTGTGCCACTTTGGGATTCTAAAACGAGTTATCACATATAGTAAGGAATTTTTAATGGATTTTTTTTCTAAAATTCTTTAATGGCATCATGACCATGTAATGTAAAATACTGGATTGAACAGTTATGCCAACCATTTGAAAACATGCACTTATGCATGTCACTCCAAAATTGTTGCACACCTATTGCGCCTCACTCATGTTTGTTTTTGAAAATTGTAATACGTTTAATACCATACATTCAATAAAAATACTTTTCTTACCTGAACAATCATGCGAAAGTTTATGTTGTGTTGTCATTTTATTCGTGTCATCAATCCGTTGCTCACGTTGGTTTATCAGTTCTTGAAGCTTCGCAGTAGCCGTTTCCAAGCCAACAATTTTACTGAGCACCTTGTAATCGTATTCAAACCTGGATAAACATATCGGTTCATATTTATGCTTTTGAAATGCGATTACACAAAACATGCTACAAGAAAGTATTAGTATTCCACTGAACATGGTGCTTTGGCGAAGTGAATATAGAAATGGAAACTTTAACCTATGCAGTCACAATTTAGATAATGAATCATTTGATGTCTGGAAGTTCTACTTTGTTGTTTATTCGTTTTTAAGGGTTAAATGTACCTATTTTGCTATAAAATTCATTGCAAAAGTATATTCAGCAATATACGAATTTCTGAAATACATGTATTGCAACGTGCAAAGTTATATACGTCGTTGTACTGTATATCTTAATGGTTGAAAATGACCCATTGCAATACAGAAAGTAAAAATACATCGTGAACAGACAGTTGACACAATCAAACATATTTCTAGAAAATTTGAATTTATTTTACATATCCTACTCCACGGTCCCTTTAAGTCAATTAATAAAATTCAACTTGAGTCCCAAGTTGTAATGGCGTGTTAATTAAGAGGCCACTTATGACTTCAAGTAGTCGTGCTTATGCTTAAGATGGCCATTCTTAAAGCAAAGTTGTACTAAGTTGTTATCATTTTGGTCATTAACCAGGCAAGTATCGTCCCAGGAAATTCACCTTACTAAGCGGGTCAATTAGTTAATGATGATGATCTTTCAAGCGGGCTCGAATCGGCGCAACGGAAATGTTAGAGACGTTTGGACGTGTTTCTCTTTGAAGAAAACGTATTCACACAAACCTGTAATGTTTCCAGAAATAAGATAACCAAATAATATTTCAAATGAGTGACCAGCGCAACAAATTACTTCCTGTTTATTTGGTAATGGCTATTGATATCAAGTAAAACGAGGACCAATTGACGTGGATGATTGATTAACGAAGTATTTGAATGCCTGATATTTTTTAGGGCATAAACCATATGACCATGTAAGTACACTGGCCACACAAAATGGCGACGGATCTCGTCGATTCAAGGTAACATTTCGTAGTATACACATATATACGTATTAACTATGAAATGCTGAATAGGCGCAGAGTACCCGCGCAACAACCAAAATTACTTAGCTCATGCTCCTTTTTGTGAGATTTTTCGGCGTTTGGGCCTGAAAGCCGGCACAAATTTTGAAATGTTTTGTACACTGTCCACTAAGGTGTTTTATTCCAGAATTTTCAACAGATAATGCAGATTTATGACACTCATTTATATGAATACATGCTTCGGACATCCAACGTAATACATACGTTAAGTTTCGCTTCATTTGATTGAGCTATAAAAGAGATAGACATTCATTTCAATTTAGGTACACTGTCCCCTCGATTTAGATTTAAGTACACTGTCCATCCGATTTTTATCAGTACAGGATTTGTAATCTTCTGAGTGTCATATAATGACATAAATAATAATTTCTTGTTATTTAGTATAATAAATGATTTTTTATTTCGTTTCAGGATCTTTGTGGAATACGATTTTAAAATGGTATTTACTTTTGTGTACCAATCGTTACTGATGATGTGGTTGCGTTAAGTATATATAATACTAAATATTTTAAAATTTGTTTATACATACTGTTGGTCCTTAACTACAGCTGTTTTTCTTTCTTGTGATTTTAAAATAAATTTCAATGTATACAATGGTAAGTTTAATTCAATCATCGGAATCAAATGTTGTTAGAGGTGCCTCAAGGAATATACTGCACTGTGTAGTATAAAACAGAAAAAGTAAATTTGCAAACCAGTTTTAGTACTTTTTATGAGTAACATTGTAACATGAATATATGTATGTATATTGATTTAGCATTTTATTTTAGGAAAAAGAAGCGCCTTAAAAGGCTTTGTTTGCGGCCATTGTGGCAAAGTGTAGACAAGTAGATCAGGGGAGCATAAGCATTAACAAATGCAGAATGCAAAAGCCGCACCATACAGGTGTTGTAGAATGCTACAGATAATTTACTACAAATATATATATTAAGCAACATTGACTTTTAATTACAAATACAACCTATCCAAACAAAATTGTTTTACTTTTAAATGGCTTCGAATAACAGTGGACCAAAACCATTCACGGGTGAAAATTGTGTCTACATTTTTGCTAAACGGAGAACTAACCCAACACAAATTGTACCTTGCAGAAAGTCGTTCAGATGTACACTTGCATTAAAGTCTTATAAGCTGAGGTCCGCACTACTGGATCACATTTCCTCGTATGAAGGCGTGATAAAGCACCAGTGCACTTGTGGTGATTATTACAAATACAGGCAGGTAGTTTGTAACTACAAGAAAACATGTTGTTTCTACATGGTTAGACCTATTTAAACATTTTGTGTGTGAGCATGTAACTTGGTAATCATTGTATTGCTTATATTTGTCCAAGGAATGGGAAAATTGTTGTTGAATACCTAAGTATACGTATTCAGTAGACAACGTATCAAAGGTTGTTTACTTGTCTTTAAACCTGATACTTTTTTACAATATTGTCATCGCAAAGTCGATGAAGTTGTAAACATTTGTTAGTGCTTTGTTCTAATGTCAATGTTTGTATTTTTGATATGAAAACTACTTTTTTTGTAAAATAATCTTGTAAATCCTTTAAGAGTTGACCAGGATTTCAACCACTAATACATGCGGTTGTTGTTTAGTTTTAAACCCTTGCCTTGTTGTTATGTCAGGGTTTGTATCAGTAATTTTAAAAAGATTATTTCTGTTTAAACACGGTCTCAGCTGTTTAGTGTTCGCATTTGGTTATGTGTTCGAACTTTTATCTGTTGATGATCCTACTTAGAAATCTAGAAGTATGGAAAATATTTGTACTGGGCAGCTGTTTATTGTAATTGTGTTATTTTATTAAAATGTAATCTCATTCTATTCGTTGTTTTGAAACTCAAGAGGCATTCTTAATGTGAAAACCTAAGGTCCAGGCATTATAAGGGTTACATCTCTTATCGATGAAGATCTAATGGAAGAGTAATACAATGCATTTAATTTATTAGTCCCCTACCGGTGTTTCACCGGAGGGGACTATATGTTTGCTCTCCGTCCGTCCGTCCGTCTGTCATGCCATCCGTCCGCAAATTTGTGTTCCAGCGATAACTCAAAAAGTACTAAAGATACTTCGATTAAACATGGTATACATATAAACGGCAATGTGAGTATTATGCAGGACCTTTCATTTTTACCAGAGGTCTAAGGTCACATGACTGTTACTAAAAATTGTATAAAATTAAACAAACTGGATCCTGCGATAATTAAAAAAGTACTGAAGATATTTCGATGAAACTTGGTATACCTATAAACGGCAATGTGAGGATTATGCAGGACCTTTTATTTGTCAACAGACGTCAAAGGTCACGTGGCTGTTTCAAAAAATAGAAATAAACTAAATACTGTTATAAATCGAAAAGTACATAAGATGTGACCATGAAACTTGGTACTAAGATTGAACTATAGGTTTGCCATCCGTCTATGTGTCTCGCTATCTCTTCGTCCGTATGTTTGTCCGTCCGTTTGTCTGTCCGTCCCCAAAACATGGTTCAGGCAGGGAGTTTTTAACTACAACAAAAAATGTTTTTTTCCATGGTTAGACCTATTTAAACATTTTGTGTATGGGCATGTAACTTTGTAATCATTGTATTGCTTATATTTTTCCAAGGAATGGTAAAATTGTTGTTTAATACCTAAGTATACGTATTCAGTAGAAAACGTATCAAAGGTTGTTTACTTGTCCTGAAACCTGATACTTTTTTACAATATTGTCATCGCATAGTCGATGTAGTTGTAAACATTTGCTAGAGCTATGTTCTAATGTCAATGTTTGCATTTTTGATATGAAAACTACTTTTTTTGTAAAATAATCTTGTAAATCCTTTAAGAGTTGACCAGGATTTCAACCACTAATACTTGCGGTTGTTGTTTAGTTTTAAACCCTTGCCTTGTTGTTATGTCAGGGTTTGTATCAGTAATTTTAAAAGGATTATTTCTGTTTAAACACGGTCTCAGCTGTTTAGTGTTCGCATTTGGTTATGTGTTATCTAGAAATCTAGAAGTATGGAAAATATTTGTACTGGGCAGCTATTTATTGTAATTGTGTTATTTTATTAAAATATAATCTCATTTTATTCGATGTTTTCAAACTCAAGAGTCATCCTTAATGCGAAAACCTAAGGTCCAGGCATTATAAGGGTTACATCTCTTATCGATGAAGATCTAATGGAAGAGTAATAAAATGCATTTTATTTATTAGTCCCCTACCGGTGTTTCACCGGAGGGGGCTATAGGTTTGCTCTCCGTCCGTCCGTCCGTCTGTCATGCCGTCCGTCCGCAAAAGTTTGTTCCTGCGATAACTCAAAAAGTACTAAAGATACTTCGATTAAACTTGGTATACGTATAAATGGCAATGTGAGTTTTATGCACGACCATTTATTTTTTACCAGAGGTCAAAGGTCACATGACTGTTACTAAATAAAAATTGTATAAAATTGAACAAACTGGATCCTGCGATAATTCAAAAAGTACTGAAGATATTTCGATGAAACTTGGTATACCTATAAAAGGCAATGTGAGGATTATGCAGGACCTTTATTTTTCAACAGACATCAAAGGTCACGTGATTGTTACAAAAAATATAAATTAACTAAATACTGTTATAATTCGAAAAGTACATAAGATGTGACAATGAAACTTGGTACAAAGATTGAACTATAGGTTTGACATCCGTCTATGTGTCTCTCTATCTGTTCGTCCGTTTGTCTGTTAGTCCCCAAAACCTGGTTCCTGCAATTACTCAAAAAGTACTGAACTTATTTCGATGAAACTGGGTATACATATAAACAGCAATGTGGCAATGTGAGGATTATGCACGACCTTTTTTTTCACCAGAGGTCAAAGGTCACGTGACTGTTACTAAAAATAGAAATAAACTAAATACTGTAATAATTCGAAATGGACATAATATATGACCATGAAACTTGGTACAGAGATTGAACTATAGGTTTGCCATCTGACTGTGTATCGTTCTGTCTGTTCGTCCGTATGTCTGTCTGTCCGTCCGTCCCCAAGACCTGGATCCTGTGATAACTCGGAAAGTACTGAAGACACTTCGATGAAATTTTGTATACGTAGCAACAGCAATGTGAGAATTATGCACGACCTTTTATTTTTCACCAGAGATCAAAGGTCATGTGACTGTTACTAAAAATAGAAGTAAACTTAATACTGTAATATTTTGAAAAGTGCATAAGATATTATCATGAAACTTCATGAAACTTGATACACAGATTGGACTATGAGTTTTCCCTCTGTCTCTGTGCGTCTGGCTGTCTGTTCGTCCGTCGGTTTCACTCTGTCTGTCCCGTCCCCAAAACCTGAATCCTGCGATAACTCAAAAAGTACTGAAGATTGATGAAACTTTGTATATATAGAAAGAGCAAGGTGATGATTGTACACGACCGTTTATTTTTTACCAGAGGTCAAAGGTCACGTGACTGTTACTTAAAATAGAAATAAACTTAATACTGTCATAATTCAAAAGAACATAACATATGATCATGAAACTTGGTACACAGAATGGACTATATGATTGCCCTCTGTCAGTTCAGTACTGCAATAACTCAAAAAGTCTATGTAACTCGAATGTCTGGTGAATGTTACTAAAATATAAAAAACAACAACTTAATACTGCAGTGACAAATGGGATTTGAATATTAAACTTTGTACATCTACAGATAAAGGGCGATTTGACGGTATTGCACACTGTTTAATTAGTAGGGTTTTTCACCGGTAGGGGACTCCTGTATTGCTTGCAATACTATCAAAGCCTTGTTTGTGCTGGATTTACATGCCTCGTGGCTTAAGATTTCAATTTGAATAATTTTCTATCATAGCGCCATATTTTAACATATAAAACTACGATATTTTATTATATTTTAAATCGCTTTAATGTTGTTTTATCGACTCGCATGGGGAAAGTATCTTTTAAATAAGGAGAACACATTGAGTTTCAAAAATACTGAATAAATCACTAGAAAGATGCATTTCAATGATAATTCACGTGTGCATACTAATGTCACTGTTTAATCATGTTATTTTACTAATTGTGTGATAATTTTATGTGATTCAAAGGCTTTACTTTACTTTAAATAAATGGAAAAATGAATGCATACATACAAGAAGATTTTGATTTCCCTTTATATGTCTCTACCTTTTTTCCTAACATTACTAATACTAAGAAGTCCTTGTTATAATACACAAATAAGAAAAAAAATACAAGTTCAGCATGAGGAAAGCATAGTATTGAATTACATAGTATAATATATAGATAATACTATTAAATTGATTTAAGTACATTACATTTCACAAATGTTTGAAAAAAATATGATACATTTTTGAATTCATTTAAATAAATCACTTCATGAATGGTGTTGTCCGTTATTTAGCACTCCACATAACTGACTAAAACATTACTTCAAAATTAACAACAGTCATTCTATTCCATTTTGCCGTCGGCAGCAACTTCGATTGATTTCTACCAGCATTTTCCCTTCGGACCCCAAGCGCACCTTTTAGAACTGCATTTCTTTCTGTGGAAATTGTTCCAAATTTCCACTCAGCCTAGCTCGTTGCATGTGGTCAAACTGATGATTTCTGTAAAAACAATATCAGAACAGGATTAAAGCCTAACACAAATGTATACCTTTACACACAATATATTAGTTTGTAATTTTATATTTAAAAAATTAACAGAAACAAACAGTTAAAATGGTTTAGTTCATCATATCCTGAAACAGAGATCCTAGCGGAGATTCTAAATACAACAAAACATGTCAAGAGTTCAACTATACGGTTTGTGTCACAAAGTCAAACACGTTTAAACCCGTTCGATGCTTGAGATATGCAAGCGCCACATTAAAACAAGTTTAAAGACGTTCGCAACAATTTCCTTCAATTTTTTTCCAACGACAGATTTTCTAAAACATTGGCACAAACATGCATCAATGTATTCTAAAAGTAAAACAGTCTTAAAAAATAGGGGTCACGGCCTTTTTCAGGAAATATTGCATTTTAAATACGGTACCTGTCGAAGCCTTATTTCAGTTTGTGTTACTTAGAATGATGAATAATACAAAGCGTTTATATCCAAACAAAGATGAAGATTTTTAGATGCATCTTTATAAAATGTTTCGTTTAGCAATATACAAGTGCAGTTTTATGATAAAACGCGCTTTATCTACAGTTATCATTCAACAAATGACTTTTAATGGACACTTAACGAGGTTAATTATGCATTAAATATGCTTGTGAAAGCATCAATAGTTTATCAAATATACGAATATCTTTTGTTCTAAACGACAGATTTTGTTAAAAGATCCCACATACATGCGTCATTGCATGCTGAAACAAAAACAGCCTTAACAAATAGGGGTCACCGGCCTTGTTCTGGAAATATTGGGTTTTGGATACGGTACCTGTCGAAGCCCCTTTTCAGTTTGGATTTTTATCAATGTTTTAAGTATATAGGATAGTGCTTTTCAAACAAGGTTATGGTTCTTTCAACTGATATGTTTGTACATGCTTTGTTTGGCAATATATAAGTGTATGTTGGTTATAAAAACGCTTTACCTACAATAAAATAATGGATCTGACGACTGGACATTAAAGTGTGTCAAATGGGAACTAATAATGCTTTCTGAAACTTCATTTATATCAGATGCATATTTTGTTCTAAACGACAGATTTTCTTAAAATTTTGCACATACATGCATCAACGTATACTTACACCAAAACATTAAAAAAAAGAATGGCTCACCGAGCTTGTTTGGAAAATATTGGATTTCATATAGGGTACCTGTGTAGCCTTTTTCCTGTTTCGTTTTAACATATATAAACAACGTATCAATAGAATGGATATATTTAATAGATCATTTCTGAACTAATTTGTTAGGAAATACCTTGCATAAGTGGGTTTATTATTATTGTATATTCTTTATGAACTTTTACTTTTAAAAATACTTATTTTGAATGGACATTAGAGATGAAATAAGTATATTGTAACATATATACAATAAAGAAACAATGAAGCAAAAGGAGAAATTAACACAATTATTTTGTTTTTGTTGCGAACGTCTTTAAGCCAGGTGTTGACATTTGTTCTATAATATACATTGAATTCCTTACCTAGTAATGCTGTTTGATAGTATCACGTGATGGTGTGTCTGGTAGAGTTCCGTGGTTTGGTCTTTGCCGGCTTGGTCGACCACGTCATACACTGCCTTCTTACTTGTGCAGTAGAAAAAGAACCGGGTATCTAGAAAACCACCGCTATAAATAAATACTGTGCATAAATGTAGTTTTCATAAATATTGTTTGACAATATAAATCGTTTGGCAGTATACGCCATTTTATTTTACTTAATAATAATAATAATAATAATAATAGTAATAATCATAACACTCATAATATATCACATGATATAGGAACATATGAAATATAAATACATAGCATATTAATAATGACAAAGCATACGGGACGAACTTTATGTGCTCATGAAAGTGTTTTAAATGTTGAATGCGTTCAAGTCAACTCAACATGACCAGCTTTAACCTTGGCTTTCACAGCGATGATTCTCGACAATCACACGGAGACATATATCCATCCATACTGACATGTCTTGAGATCTGGAATGACGATCGGTCTTTAACGTCCAGAACGAGATTGCCGAACATAGCTGTCCTTCATCGCTTTTATCGAGATTTTCCGGCCTCGGAGGATGTTTAAAATTCCACTTTTGTCTTATTCTTCAATATTAGTCAACACATTATAAGTCAACGCTCTTATGTAACAAACATTTTTATTTATCGATTTATTTTATTAATGTTAAGAACGAGTACGTACAAAACAAAACAGAAATGGTTCGCAGCGCCTTTTGTATGCAGATAACAGCTGCTCTACAACCAGAGTATTTTGTATGAGGCGAACAATATTATGCCTAATTGCGTCTAGAATAATGGAGTTGACTGGACACCTCTTGAAGGTACGCAAACGAATAACATGTATTATTGCACATAACTTTTAGTCAAATATCATATCTCCACATAGGGAGAAAAATGTCTTACAACATTTCATTTACATATTTGTTTGTTTTTCCTTTCATTTTTCCAGATGATACCATAGCGTTTGATATCCTCATACTCATTTTACAAACTTGCTTGTGTAAACATACACATTGTACTGAATCAAAATAAAATGCTTTCTTTTACCTGTACAAGTGAAAATTTTCACAATGCATATATTTTCATATGCTCTATAAACTATAATATATACACATATTTCACAAGACCTTCTTTTAATCTTTTTGCATTACTTTTTCATATGAATTTACGTGTCGTAAACATTTGTCGTTTAAATTGCCTTTTCTCTCATGTATTTTTGTTTACATTTATTCTGCCTACCTTGTTCAACATGTTCGCCATCCTTCTTTCCTATTTTGGTCGCTTAAATGCTATTATTTGTATTTGCACTGTGTAATGTATGAATTGCATGTTCTCTATATGTATATGTAGATGATTCGACCAAAAAAAATTATTGCACATAACACTACCGTTGCGTTACACACAAAAACTGTAGGTAGAATTTACAATTAAAAGTTGGTGGCATTCCAACCAACACATTTTAATTACATTTTTTTTTAAACAAAATGAGTTAATTATTATGAGTAAATATTTGTGCAAATAATAATTGATACAGCATCGGAGTCAGAATCGAACTGTTTAAAAGCTCTAAGGCCAAAAAAAAAGTTCCGTTTCTGGTCTCCTGCCCAAAAATATAAGGGTCGGTAGTTAGGGATTTTATTTTTATTATTTTTTATTTTATTTTTTTGATGGGAGAATGGTTTGTGTTGTACACGGTAACAGTCTTTTTCAGTCTTTATTATTGTTGGACCAAAAATATGTAGGGTCGGCAGCCAAAGAAAAGGGTCGGTCGGGAGACCCGAAAGGGGACTTTTATTGGGGGGGGGGGGGGGCATAACTTCTAACTTCATCTGCTGGTGTGCTTACGTGAAAAGTTAACTACAATACCGCAGGAAGCATATAATTATTACAGTTATTAATTTCAATGATTTTACCAACGTGTTACTTTTTGACTATGTGACCTCAGCTTAACCTATCACATCATTTAAAGTGGATGGTATTCTTGGGGACTTCCTTTCCAATCATGTCTGCATTACAATGTTGACTGTTGATGACTTGTATCCTGTACTTTTGAAATCAATGACTTGTGGTTTGTATGTAGGATACTTTGGTCGACGAAATAAGCGCCTATAAATCGAAAGCAATTTTGTTCCATAATCTGAATGACTGAGATGAATACAAAAACTAGTATAACTTACTAATTTGCAAGTTTTTTTAATACTGATATTAGTTATGCTGTTTGAAAATAGTATGTACTCTTAATCAGTTAATTCGATCAACGAGACACCTGAGGGACAACTTTAGAGAGCACCTTGTAAACCCTGGATAAACATGTCGGCTTGTCGTTGCGCTTTTCAAATCCAAATACGTAGATGGTGTACGCCAAAATACCCGGTGATTAGAATTGCGTTCAAAACGAGCATTGCGTCTAGACCAGAAAAAGGGAAGAAGTGGAGTCAGAAACCGATGTAAACTATTTAAATACAATTTTCAAACAATGAAACTACTCTTATCTCCAGAACTTAAACTTGAAGGTTTCTTTAACACAATATGTGAAAGATACACCGTAATCATATATAAAAATCTGTAGTATACTTACCTAGCTGTCCATACTCTATACTCAGTGTATATTTTGAATTTTCTAATTTGAAATATTATTCATATGATTTATACACGAAAATGTGGCAAAGGCGTAGATATTTACACGTTCAGACACGACAGTCTGATCATATACCACTTTAACAAAAAGCATATATTCAATACTCAAAAACGAATTCACATGATGTAATGAAGTTTGTACCTAGAGTCCACTGTGATTTCTGTGGTGCTTATTCTTTAGTTGTGTATCCTTTAACAATGTATTCATACTAAAGAACATCGGAAGAGAAAAGAATGTAATTATTCATACATTTTCTTACTTTATCATAACACAATGGTGCCCGGACAGTTTTTTTTGATTTAGGCGAATAAATGGGTTAATAACTTTGACGGCCTTTCATGAGGGAACAGCAATGTTTGGAGTTTAGGGTGGGTTTAACTTTTTGGAACACATATATTCATATAAACCAGTAAATGTTTTACCAAATATGAAATGTAATTACAGAGTGTTTCTTGAAGGCAGGTTAATCCTCAGCATTGTTAGGTCAAGTGTGTGCAGGTCACGAGCAAATTTGCAGCAAACTATTTGTGTAGATATAATTATTAAAAAAAAACAACAACAATAATTATGTAAAATATAAATGTGTACAAGCTTACCATGTTTACCAGTTATGGACATGTGAAACTATGATTTATTACATGACACCCCCCCCCCCCACACACACACAACTTTAAACATAAAATGTTTTGAAATGACGCAACACATATCTGGAACTAATGCAAATAGCTTAATGATATGGCACAATCTTACAATCTTACACTCATTGTTTTGTAAAATATATAACTTATACATGACATTGGACATGTATATGTTGGAAGGTACTAAATTTTCCCACATCCCTCCCTCCAAATCCTGTAACCTCGCATGATATTAGTCCGAAGCAGAGAGACAGAAATGAAATGTATATACTAGTATGCAGCATTTTACATGTCTATTTCGTGCAAACAACGTACGTCAGTCCAATGACGTACGGAGGATATCTCAGCGACCCGCCGCATGTTGCCTCTGGAAATTGGAACAGATTCCCTTAAGGATTGCCTTTGTTAAGTTGAAGTGATTCGGAGATGGCGTCCAAGCATATGTACTCCGATACGGCGGCATGTGAATATTCTCCGCTCACTAAGAATCATTCGTACTCCATAGTCCACCTACCGGTAGTCAGATATTTGTTCTGACCCGGAATCATCAGCACGCTGGAACGAGTATAACAGATAATAGCACATGGCGCGTCTTTATCAAGTATGTCGCAGTGGAAGAAAGTTAACTAATTTGCATTACATTTTGTGGGATGGATGGAAATGGACAAATGCATAAATTAAAACATTCGATCCTTATGACAGTCTAGATTCAGTAATTTGTAAATGCGATTCTTAATGTTGTGCTGCCTGGCGGAGGTCTTCGTTCTCCGACTGCTTTCTAGAATTTGACAGTGCTTTCTAGTATTTGATAGTGCTTTCTAGTATTTGACAGTGCTTATTTTTACTAATTTACAAATGCACCTATCAATATTTCCCCCGGGGGGGGGTCAGCGGGCAGACCCAGGGCAATTTAACTAATTGTATTTTGGGGGATCTAATTCCCCACCCTAGATCCAAGCATTTTTGTCTAAATTCCCTCAATGGGAGATGCTTGAGTGATGTATCAAATGACTCGGGGAGTAATATTAACAGGGATCTTAAATCCAAACAAAGTCTATTTCCCGGGATCCGGAATCATTCGGCATGTCGAATTCCTGCCTGTCGGGATTAGCCGCTCCCCCCCCCCCCCCGCTAACACACAAAACTAACAAGCATCGATCGGGCCCCATGTTCACAAAGGATCAACTGCAGAATCAAGATCAATCTTAACTGAGCTTGAATTTCCAGCTCAACTGAGCCGTGTCAGAAAACTGTTTTATTTTTGTTCTAGATTAAATAAACATTTTTGTTACATTTCGATTAAAATCTTCATATCATATAGAGACATACGTTAAGAGGAGTTCATACTCATGTATAATATATATTTGATCAACAATTAAAATTTATCCAGATTTTTTGTGGACGCAATTTTTGAGCCTGATCCTAAAATATCTGGCTCAAGTTAATCTTAAACCTGAAAATCAGGCTTAACTAGTTTTGTGAACACGGGGCCTGAAGAATAATCACATTTGCGTTATATGTGGTAATATATTCATCCCATGACAGTCTTATATTTAATTTGATTTGCGTCATTAAATTTAATCGAAAACGAGTTTAGGTAAGTGATTCCAAGAAAGTTTCAGACTATTGGTCTCTTAGACCAAATGTATTGAACATGTAAATATATATATAGCAAATCTTCGTTGGAATCCGTTACTTAATAGAACTTGTACTTTGTAATAATATAATCATAATTATACACGAGTTCCACGAAAATATGGCTTCCACGGTGGATGATCTTGCACAGGCCTTGTTTGAACTAATATTTCAAGTAAACAAGGGGCATAACTCAATTACACTATGAGCAATTATGCTGAAAACCGAACCTGACCTATCTTTTTTGATTACGAACACTGTTAACAATTTTATGATTTAACAAAAACTTGTTCAGATATTGTCTGTACAAGCCTTATTTGAACTATTTTTTTGAAGGGGCATAACTCAAGTACGATATGAGTATTTATGCTGAAAACCGAACTTGACCTTCCTTTTATGATTAAAAACATATTCAAAAATTGTACGAGGATTGAACCTGTCAGTTATTGTTTGCACATGCCTTATGTGAACTATTTTTAAAGGGGCATAAAGGAGCCATAATGCCGAAAACTGAACTTTCCTTCCTTTTATGTCTATTAATACGTCCCTAAAGTTTCATAATGATTGCACAAAAACTTATCAAGTTATTGTCTGCACAAACTACAGGGGCCGCAGCCGCAGACAAAGTAAGCCCAATATGTCGCCTTTTTAGGCGACACAAAAATAATGTTCATGCTTTAAAATATATTAATAATACAGGCCATAAAATAACATAAAATTGTGGTTCTTTAATAAATTTAATCTTTTTCATTCATGACATATTATCTATAATTTAACCACATGTTTGATTACTAGTATACCAAACAACTGTCGTTCCATATGGATTTTGCTGTGCACCACCACATGATATTGCACAGCTGAAAATCCATATTTGTATGATGTATGTTACAAAATCATCACGACATACGCGTCATCGTAAGTTTCCTATTTATGGTAGCTCACTAAGCTCAAATGCATTGAAACCCTGTGGCTTATAGAAGCACTCTCGAGTCAGTGCGAAGAACCAGTACTTGTGTGTCATTTGAAATGATCTGTAGAACGCTCTCTGTGTATCGAACCCCTGACACAACATTTCATTTCCAAAACTCAAGAACCTAAAGAGTAAATGTTGTATATTATGCATTAAGGTAGAATGACATCCCTGCCAAGGTACAACACGATAGTATCGATATGCGTAATACTATGACAAAACCAGATACTAGTAAACAAGACGGTGAAATGGCTGCACGGACTTGGCGCTAGGCATTGTCTATTCCAAGTCCCGGACCCGTATTCACCAACCCGTTCTTAGACTTTAGAATATTCTTAAAACTTGTTTGTTCTAAAAAGACCGTTATTTGGATCTTACTTTGTTTTCACTAGCTCTAATTATAGCATTTTTTGTATTTAGAAGGATTTGTTAATAACATAGGGTGACAATGGCACCAGCATAATTGCAAACGCACAAGTTTTTTTTCCTCGAAAGCGGCAAGACTGTTCACTAACGTAGACGTCATCATGGTAGGTCACGCCAGTTCTAATTTGTTCATAATTTTGTTCAGCAAAACAATTTGAAATACTTATATTTTGCTTTTATAATATATCACTTGTAATGCTCATTTCTATGGCTCTTTTGTCATATTGATTGTCAGAGATAAGCATATTATTGAATGAGTAGAAATAACAAAACTGAGAATAAATTTTATTTCAGAATAACATGAAGTATGTTTTTTAAGAGTTAAATCATGTTAAACAAGAAATGTATGCGGCAACATGAAAAGGCGACATCTACGTATAATGGCAATGAACAGCGGATGTGCATTTAATAACACGAGAACAGCTGCAGTAGTTGAAAAACAGACGGGGCTTTATCTTGGACAAATGCGTGAAAACATATGAGGCGCGTCGTGGGAAACCCGGGCTTAGTGTATGCGCGTTTTATGGTATTTTCTGTTTAAAAAAAAATATTTTCTAAACATAAATCCACTGTAGGCGGAAAATGCCCTCCCGGATTAGCCTGTGCGGATTGCGCAGGCTGATGCGGGACGACAATTCAAGCACATGCATTAAGCCCAGTTTTCCCACCACACGCCTTATATTTATGAACAATGAATATAAATGTACGTGTGAATACAAATAATGAATGAACAATCAACAATGAAAGGACATACTAAGTAAGTATTAATATGAAGCAGTAGTTTACATAGCAAATTGTTAAAAACTATAAAAGACATGATCTACATTTTGGGAAAAGTGAAAATCATGTAAAAACATCAACCTCAATAACACGTTATATAGACATATTCATTTTAAATATTTACATGACCACAAATCAATTTGTGCATAAAATATAAGACACAAATAAAACTACAAACACAACTTTAAAACATTGTAGAAACTGTCACAAGAACAAATACAACAGTTACACAATTAATATAAAAGGTCTGTTGGCAACAAACTACTAATGAAATGACGCAATTTAATGGAAGTTACCAACGAACAATGTTCAGATGTTACATCTGTATGTAAGATGCATGCTAATTGTATACAATAACTATTGACAACAAATGATATATAAATAAATTTAACTTATAGTAAAACAAAGCAATGTTAACACATATAATTAAGAGAGATCATAATGCCTGCTCGACTACCTGATAGCTCACAGATTATCTACAGAACTAACCAGATAAGTGGTCACTTTTTACTTGGATTATCAACAAAAGTGTGCGGAGTGAGGTTGGTTTTTGTCACAGACTTTCTATAAAAGAGAGGTTGATATTTTCTGGGACAGATTATCATGAAAAAAGTGTGCATGGATGTGGTCGGTTTTCTGTCACAGATTATCTACAAGGGCATGCATGGATGGGGTCAGTTTTCTGTCACAGATTATCTACAAAGGCATGTATGGATGTGATCAGTTTTTGTCACAGATTATCTATAAAAGTGTGGGAAATTTTCTGTCACCATTTTTCTACTAACTGTGATCTATTTTCTGTCACAAATTTTCTTCGAAAGTATGGTTCATTTTCTGTCACAGATTATCTAGAAAAATGTGCAGGGGCGTGGTCCGTTTTCTGTCGCTTTCTCTGCTGCATCTGTGAAAAGAACTCTTTGATATCTTCGGCTCTGACAACTTTCCCATTTTCTGCAAACCGCTTCAAATAGTCTGACAGAGATGACTTCATGTCTTTAAAACCTCGAAATCAAAGTATTCATTAAACATTTAATGTCTAGAAATGTTGAAGCACACTTTTATTACAAAATATTGCCATATATTATGTCTTGTACATATTATACTGTATAATTATACCATTAATAGCAAAATTTATATTGTAAACCATAATAGTTTTAAAAGAATGTTAAATAAT
Source organism: Congeria kusceri (assembly GCA_027627225.1). Lineage (NCBI taxonomy): Eukaryota > Metazoa > Mollusca > Bivalvia > Myida > Dreissenidae > Congeria > Congeria kusceri. The sequence continues at coordinate 66,509,680 of CM051028.1, forward strand.
ACACACTCGAAAATGTATATTATATACAGTAATACGATTTTAAATTATTTTAAAAAAAACTATGTCCCACACTTGTTACAGGTCACGAGGACTGATAATCGGCAATGATTACTTGCTACTTGATATGCTTTTAACATACTGGTAAATTGAAGTACATCAACACCAAAATCATCCAGACATCAATACAAGTCTTCTGACCCTTTGACTACAAAGGTTCTTAATCTCCAACTTAATCTCAATTTACAATGCCTACAAAAGAAAATGTGTGCTACATATAAGCTTTGAGTTTCATTTGCCAATATTTAAGATTAAGACGAAGATTATGCTATCGTTGTCATGTTATCAACAATTTTTTCTTAAGTTTTACAATCCCTCGTGGCGACTGAAGAAAGTCAATAAGGCGAAGTACATCATACACACCTTGCACCATTTCTATTTGCTGCACACGGTTCATGCTTCCCAGCACCTGTCTCTCACGCTCCTGTTCAGACGAGGATCCTGATTGGTTCAGGCCTTGCGTCTCGTACATGAACACTGTGTCTGATTCGTCTATCAGAAACTCCACCTTCTGGGCTGCATACGTTGCCTGCAAAATGGGAACACAATTAAGATAAACTACAAAATTGTGTATTATTGTTTTCCAGTTGGTCCTATTAAAGGTTCTATAACAACAGGGTTGCCAGCACCTGGGGCAAAAAAATGCCTGACTTCTGACTGACTTTTTCACTGACCAAAATCACCCATTTTCGACAGCCTCCTCCTCCCTTTTAGCCGTCCAAATCTTCAGGACGGAAATGTCCATGAACAAATCATATTTAAGTCGCAATAGGACATTTACAAAAACTGTTAAGATATATATATTTCTGACTAAAATATATTATTATATTAGCATATTATATATTTATACATACATTTTAGTATTTCAAAACACCTAAAGACTGCAAAAGCCATAACCTGCAAATTTGCATAAATTATTTTTTACCTTTAGGCATATTTTTCCATGACTTAACTGACTTTTTGGAATTTGATTTGTGAATGACCTTGAAAAGAAATTCAAATTTCCCTGAGTTTTTGAGTCTGCTGGCAACCATGAACAAGACAAAAGGACATGGTTGCAGTGGTGCACTACACATGGTGTCCATCTTATGATTTTGAGACCATCATTATGATCCCTACTCATTCGCTGTGTTACTCAACACATCAAGTACTGGCTCCACCGCGGAAAGAGACTCGAAACTGCCAGACAATTATTGACAAATAATGAAGCTAAAGCTAAAACAGATGAACTTCAAAAAAAAAAAGTATCAAGACACTATAAATGTGAAATTCTGAATTCAGTCTAGTATTTATATGCCAACATGTTAATTTATCTAGTTCATCTACATGTACCATATAAACTTTTTTATGTCTAATTTGGTGTAAAATTTAAGGAAAACAACACTGTAGAAAATGACATTTGCATGATGACGGTCAACTTTCTTTTATTTGCAGTATAGTTTCACGAAGAGACCAACTTGCCTTGCAGAGGCTGCATTTACACAAATTGTTCCTGAAGTTGTCAGGCCAGAAAGTGGCAGAGTTCCTGGGAGTAACCACCCTTGTTTGCAGGTCCTTCAACAAACACTGCTCCTGGAATTGTACACCAAAACATCATTGCTAGCAAACTGAGGTCAGCATAGCAATAGAGTTAAATGAATGACTGCTAACCGTTTTACAACAAGAGGGCCAAAAGGCCCTAGGTCGCTCACCTGAGATACTAAGGATCTAAAATGTTCTGAGCAAGTTTTTTTATGTTTGGCCTATAAATGTGGCCTCAAGAATGTTTTAAAGCTTTTTGTTCCAATTTTGCTATGGTGACCTAGTTTTTTACCCCCACATGACCCAGTTTCGAACTTGTCCCTAGATATTAATGAAACAAATGTTCTGAGCAATTTTCAAGAAGATTAGGCAAAACTAGAGTTTCAAATTGTTTTTCTATTTGACCTAGTGACCTAGTTTTTCGCCACACATGAGCCATTTTCAGACTCCACCGAGATATCATAGGAACAAACAATCTGGGCAAGTTTCATAAAGATTGGACAATAAATGTGGCCTTTAAATTATACCCATATAAGGAAAATTGCCCCACCCCATGATGGCCACGTTTTTCAGCAGAGTGGAACCATTATCAAACTCAGCCAAGATATCATAAGAACAAAGTTTCTGAGCAAGTTTCTGAACTGCCCAGCCCCCTGGCGGCCATGTTTTTCAAGGGAGCGGAACCATTTTCGAACTCAGCCAAGATATCATAAAAACAAAGGTTCTGAGCAAGTTTCATGTCATTGGGCAAAAATGTGACTTCTAGAGTGTAAACAAGCTTTTTCTATAGTCACATTAGGAAAACTGCCCCGCCCCCGGCGATGTTTTTCAACGGAGCAGAACCATTTTCGAACTCGGCCGAGATATCATTAGAATAAATGTTCTGACCAAGTTTCATGTTAATTGGGCAAAAAATGTGTCTTCTGGAGTGTTAACAAGTTTTTCTTCAATTTGACTTAGTGACCTAGGTTTTGACCCCACATGACCCAGTTTCCAACTTGGCCGAGATATCATTAAGGCCAGCGTTTTTTTTTGCCTCATTTTCATGCCGATATTCGGTACCATTCACAAAGCCAAAAAGTATACTTTTTTCACAATTTTTGGCCGAAAATTCACAAATGGAAAAGTGGATCAAAAAATATGAAATCTTAATTAATTTTGTGAATTTTGTTTACACAGGATAAAATTTCGGTAGTAGTTTTATGTCTGCACCAATTCGAAAGGTTACTCGATTTTAACAGGACTCGTGTCACGTTTTATCGATATTTTCGTGAACCAGTCGGTTAGTGAAACATGTGCTCATCGGGGTCACTGTAAACGCTCATTGTATTATAATCTGTATTGAATCAATCGTTTCAAGGATTTTTAAAGTGTAAGCACTGCAGATTATTTTCTTCTTGTTGTTTTTTTAAGTAATCGCAATGCATTTTTCACGAAACTCTCAGTACTATGGGAATTTTTTTATATAAAAGGACAAGTTTTCTTACAGGAGTCATCGTTTCAAACAGGCAATTTTAAGCGAGAAAATAGTACGTGAAGCCCCCGAAGACAATTCGTGCTGCAGTTCAACAGTTTCAACTTTAGCGTCTTCACAAGTAGATTTACTGACAGTAACGAGTGCAAGTTAGTCAGATTCACATACTGATAGTGGTGACAAAAAATACCATCGATGAAACCCCTGTTTTGTCCCTTAATGAGCCTTTTACATCTCAATCATGTGACATTTCTATTGACTCTTGTGTCTGACTCAAGTGAAGCCATTGGACATTTTGCTAATTTAAAGAATAATTGACACTATCAAATCTGCAAAAGAAAGAAATTTAACTGGAATGTTTCATGGTAAGGTTTCATGAATGTAAAGATCACACTTTAATATCATGTGTTTGTACTTTTAAGTGTGATTCAATACAACAAAATCACTAGTTATTATTTGATATTACATGTAGTTTGTATTTCCCTCATTTTACAATTTTGGCGTTTTACGACGCATTTTTCACAATTTCACAGAAAAGGGCATATTCACAAATCACTGAAAAAAAACACTGAAGGCAAATGTTCTGAGCACGTTTCATGAACATTGGCCAATAAATGTGGCCTCTAGAGTGTTAACGAAGTAAATGTGGCCTCTAGAGTGTTAACGAAGTAAATGTGGCCTCTAGAGTGTTAACGAAGTAAATGTTGACGACGCACTACGGACGACGGACAAAAGGGGATCACAGAAGCGCACCATGAACGCGTTGAGCTCAGGTGAACTCAAAATGTACCAGTCAAAAGAAAATATATATCATTTATAACCTGTCATCAATCAGTGATATTTTTGCTTATTAACAGAGTCCTGTAAAAGGACCCATTCCCAAAGGCAAATATTTTTCAAATACAAATTTAAAAAAATCACAAACCTGTATGACAAAACCCAAAATACACAGGAAATCTGAATCTAAGTTGTAAAGATGAAACTATCGGTACTTATATGATAATATATAAACACAAGTGAAACATCAAATTTAAACAATATAGCACTTGTTTAAATAAGTCATTATTTAAATAATTTTCTTAAATGTTTAACAATTTGCACCATTCCATGATGCAAAACTCCCAATTTGATGGGTACCAGCCCCATTCCAAAGGGAGTGAAAAAAATCAGTGTCAAATAACAAGAACACACAAAAACACATGAATCAAACCTCGCTAGTTGAATCTGAACTAATGGACGCTGCACTCCCTGATGGCAGACTGGCTGCAGAACTGTCGGTACTGACACACTGTGACACTTTATTTTCTGATGAAACAGCGGACCCACTAGTTCCTGTTGGTCGACTGGTTTCTGAAGAATCTGTCTTCGTGGACTGGGACGCTGCACTTTCTGTCGACAGACTGGTTGCTGATTTCTCTGAATCCCTAGACTGGGACACATCACTAGCTAGACTTGAACCAGACTTTTCAACATCGATCTCTGAAGAATTCACAGAGCTGTCTGACTGAACAACTTGAATATCTGAAATTCACAAATGCAATTCTTTTTAAGCTTTAAAGGACACATCATAAACAAGTTAATTCATCAGCTTCCTTAGTTTAGTTAGTTATAAAACATTTAATATTAACTAACAAAGCTGTACATTCTGGAGCACAGTAAATTAACACAAGAGCTGTCAGAGGACAGCGTGCTTGACTTTCTTTGTACTGGGGCCAATTAAACAAAGTTAATATCGTTCTCGAGTTACTGAGTGGATAGCATTTTTCTAATTTTCAAAACAGTGACCTTGACCCCACCCACCCCATAAGCAATCGCTTGCAATGTCTCGCTATATGGTATCTTTAAATTGAGTTCCAATCAAATATTTGAATTTTTTCTTGAGTTATTGAGCAGAAACAGTTTTTTTCTATTTTTAGTCAGAGGCCCAGATAAGGCGCATACACGTGTAAATTACGCACAAATAAATAGAAGATACGCAAAGAAAATAACAATTTGGGTGTACATTTACGCACAATTTTTTGGATGTTCGCATACATTAGTGACTGAAACACACAAACAGATACAAGTTTTGACAAGTCTGTCTACCTGAATGTGCAGTTGATATGTCCACTAGTTAGCAATAAAAGTCTTAAAAGTTTCAGAATTCTTACTTGTAACGTTATTGTATTCAAATGACTGCATTATAATGGATTATTATGATAATACTCTAGTGTTTTGCTCATATCGTAATGTATAACTATTGTTGGATGTTCATGAGAAACAAGCTTCCCGAAAAACTTCAACCTATCCAAATAGCTAATAATTAAAATGTGTAAGTGTTAAACGGCCCATAATTCAGACAAATTTCAAACTAGAGCTTCCCAACTTGGCCTATGGGTTCATTTTAATATGGGGAATAAAGGTTTAACGTATGAATAAAATCCCTCAAGCACAACCTAATAAACTAGCTGACTGAAAAACTTAACCTTGCCCGGACGCGGATGGCAACGCCAGGCCCTGAGGGTGAGTAGAATAGCTTGCCTTTTTTTAGAAAAGTCGAGCTTATAAGAGGTTTTATTCAATTCACAATAAGCAAATCTGAATACAAGGTTACCAGGCAGCAATGAATACTGTAGAAAAGCGAAACAAATCTATACAGTAACACTTCTTAAATTTGTATGAGTTCGATAGTTACAAATTCACGTCCAGCATTAATGCTTGCTAAACAGTGACACATGCGCATTGTGTGTGGCACTGGAATATATATTTTTAATTTGGTGTAGACATACCGGTATTTATTTTGAATGACATAAAATTCAACATTCTCAGCCCTCTACAAAACGCACCTTTACAGTTGATGTAATAGGCCCACAGAAAGCTGTGCTTCTTCATGCAGCCATGACACACCATCTCTGAGAAGTAGGCAAGTGGTTTACAGTCGCCCAAGTGCTGGAAAAAACAGACCAAAAATAAACATTCATACATTGCTTTTTATAAATAATGGTATTATACCTGCAATACCCGACTGCCAGAAGAAGTTACGACTTAATGCTTAAACCAAACACTTTAAAATGAAGTACAGAATTTCTATGCATTTTTACCTTTGGTGTAACCTAATGTAGCATGATTCTTTTACCTTTACCAGTATATGTAAAGGATATATCATACAAATAATTTCCTGCCAATTCTGCAAATTTTGTAAACTTCACTAGCTTCATTAAAAGTTATTATTTTTATCTGATATGGCATTATGAATGATAAATTACCAATAGTATGCTGATCACACCCTTTTGCATTAACTAAGAAAAACAGTAAATGTTAATGTTACTGGTTATCGATCAACCAGTATGCAGCCAATTTACATGTTTTTTAATCAACCTTGAGAATGCACAGAAAAATGCAACAATGGGCTTTTTATTACTGTAATATGTTTGCTATCGTTGTGACCGCTAAACTGAAGGTATGTATCAGTAGAACGTTTATGAAAGACACTACATAATGTTATCAGGACTATACGAACCCTGCCGTGGTACCAGTCTTCACAAATGATGCACTGGATCATTACATCCTCTATCTGGAAACCAATATAAACTATAAATGTTATTTCAACAGTAATTTCAACAATAGTTTTCTGTAAGTGAATTTTCTATACATTTCTTTTTGTTTGCACTTCAGAAAAAACAGCGTCTGACAAATCCACTGCCCGGAGCTCAGGGGCTACCAAAAAATTCCATTGGGCTAAAACAATTTCAAATCACAAGCCCACTGAGCTACTCAAGCTGTTTAAATATCAGCATTAATTATTAATTAATATGTGCTTAACTCTGATACAATTCATTTACAGTTAATTTTCACTTGTACTTGAGGCAGTTTTAAACATGCAAATTTCAAGCATATTTATTATGTTTCTGATGGATAATATATGTGGCGCTTCGTGAGAAAACCGGTCTTAATGCGTGTGCGTAAAGTGTCGTCCCGGATTAGCCTGTACAGTCCGCACAGGCTAATCCAGGACGGCACTTTCCTCTTTTATGGCATTTTCTGTTTCAAGGAAGTCTCTTCTAAACATAAATACACTGTAGGCGGAAAGTGCCGTCCCGGATTAGCCTGTGCAGACTGCACAGGCTAATCCGGGACGGCACTTTACGCATATGCATAAGGTCCGGTTTTCCAACGACGCGCCTCATATATAAAATCATAACTTAACATTGCGAGGGCATCAAATCTGAATGGATCTGAAAAGACGTCATCTAAATGTGACCTCTTAAGCAAAGTCAGATCTAGTCAGCAGATAATATAGTAGCTCAGACTGGAGTTGATTTTAATGAGTTTGAACGAGGGGCAAACACTATTTGTGGCGTGTCGTGGGAAAACTGGGCTTAATGCTGGGACGACTGCACAGGCTTATCCAGGATGGCGCTTTCCGCCTACAGTGGATTTATGTTTAGAAGACACTTCCTTGAAACATAAAATGCCATAAAAGGGGAAAGTGTCCTCCTGGAATAGCCTGTGCGGACTGCACAGGTTGATCCAGGACAACACTTTACGCACATGCCGTAAGCCCAGGTTTCCCACGACACCCCTCATTTGTATCCACTCACCTCATCCTCAGGGTCTGGGTAAGGTCGGGCACACACGCAGTACAGCCCTTTAAAGTTCTGGTTGTACAGATTCTCTGTATTATCCAGGCCTTTGTCCTGAACAATGATGGGAGAAAGCCTTAGGAATTGAATGTTAAAAATCACACAAAATGTCCCAGTGCCAAGGAATAGTGCTAGATGGGTAGCAGTTGACTAGTCAGGTACCCTGCAATGAATTGACTGTCGATTAGTTTTAGTTGAAACCTATTTAGTTTAGCTAGATTGCCGAGAGCCTGAGGCTTATTGAGACACTCTCGAGTCTGTTTCTTGGGTAGAATCAGTACTTGGTGTCTTTTGAGAAAGATCATTTGAACGCTCTCCAAGTAGGGATCAAAATCACGACCTCTTAATCGCAAGGAGTACTCTGTGTCAACAATATATGCTTTACTTTACATCATGGTAAGAGTTTGGCTACTTGCAAATAATCACAATACATGTAATATAACAAATATAGTTTAGTTGTAAGGCCTCTGTTTGGAATTAAAATGGAGAGTGTGTAATGACGCAAAACGTGTTTAGTATTACAATTTTTGGTTTAAACATTTGGATGCTGATTTATTTATATTTTAACAATAAAAACTTTTGACTTGGGTCAAAAATAAAATATACGGTCTGTTGGTTAAGTGGAAATAAACCTCTTTCTTTAGGATTAATGCACGTTTAACATCTGAACTCACAAAATAAGAGAAATTGAATACAATATACATACCGGACAAAGTTTGCATGTCAGGCATGGGAACTTGCTATTGGCACAATCACAGCGGAAATTCCTGAATGTTAAAAGAGTAACATAAAATAATGGATATATTTTAGCTGTTTGATTTTTCTTTGATAAATATTGGTACTAAGGCCAAAAAAAATTGTATGTTTTGGGCAACGCTCATAAAGAAGTTACGTATGATCCGGAATGAGTTTTTTTTTATTTTTGAAAGACACATTTCGGTAAATAAAAAAACACTGAAAATTATCTAAAATCTGATGAATACAAATTGCACAAAAAGTTAGCTAAACACTTTTCATTAGGTAGGGTTGGGGTGCCCGAAACACAGAAAGTTTTTTTTGGCCTAAAGCATAAAAGCAATTTGGAGGTCTGTAATATTTTATAACATAATTGCAAACCACACAAAAATTTGACACAGACTACAGGACGTGCTATCTGTAGCCTATATTATTATTACACAGATACCAAGTTATTGTAATGTTTGTGAAACAACAGCTGCCTGTGAAGTAGTCTAAGTCATCAGACGTGCTGCGAATTTAGTGATACCTTTTAAATAGGGCTAAACTGCCCATGTTAAAAGTAGCTCAATGTTTGCATAGGACTTATGCACCTATCAATATTATCCCCCAGGGGGAAGAGCGGCGGGAAGAGCGGCGGGACTTTAGACTGAAAGCAATTCCCGAGAGGCAGGAATTTGACATGCCGAATGATTCCGGGTCCTGGGAAATAGACTTTGTACTGATTTTAGATCCCGGTAATATTGGCCCCCGGGCCATTTGATACACCAATTAAGCATCCCCGATTGAGGGGATTTAGACAAAAATGCTTGGCTCTAGATTGGGGAATTAGACCTCCAAAAATACAATTAGTCAAATTCCCCTTGGTTTGCCCGCCGCTCCCACCCTGGGGAGAAATACTGATAGGTGCATTACAAGTACAGCTACGTTTGAAGTACATGCATCATGTTTAACATTGTTACATGTACAACTAGCTTTGCTGGAAACGAAACAAGGTGCTTTTATTTCACATACATGGAAAGCAATATAATTAATTTTTTAGAAAGTAAAAGTGTCCAAAAAACAGAAAGTGACTGAAAACATACCGGGTAAAACAAACATATCAATACAGTATCCAGTTCTCGAGCTAAACCTATTCTCGAGCTATTACGTAGTTTACAGTTGCGCGTGAGTCTATGACGTATTTTGACATTAGGAAACACCACTTCTACAGTAAACATTGCATTCTTGACAGCCACACAAAAATGAGCAACTTTATTAGAATTAAGGTACGTGAAGTCACAAGTAATCATGAGAGTACTTATTTTTCCATATTTTCACTAAATCCAAATTTTGTAACGCACAAAAACTGTATTAAATTCATTTTTCACTGATGACAAATGTTCGTCTGTTGTTATTCCTGACCTACATTGTTTTGCAAGTCACTGATTGTATAAACCTACACCCTATAATACATTTTGTAGGTTACAAAACACCAATTAGACAATGGTCATTGTTATTTACTGGAATTAGTTTCTAATTAATTTCCAATTAATGTTAACATGTTTTCAGTTCAAACCAGAGAGCAAAAGGGGTCATTTGAGACAGTATTCCCCCACAAGCATGACAAGTGCTTATCAAATGGTAAAGAAAAGGGGTGTATCTGTGTATATGGCAGCTAAACTACATGGAGTTCCAATCAACACACTGCGAGACCGGGTTGATAATAGAATTTCAATTGACACTGTGAAATCTGGGCCAGAACCTATTTTGAGTCTTGAAGAAGAACAAAGTCTATGCAATCATTTAAAGTGTTTGGCAGAAGTGGGTTATGGGTATACACGGTCTGAAACTGTTACTCTGGCCCATGAGTATGCAGTGTCTATAGGAAAAAGGGCCATATATGAGCCATTCACCATTTATGGTTTCATGAAACGTTGGCCGGACATGAAGGTTGTGCAACCTTCAAGTTTGTCAGAACAGAGAGCACGCTGTACAAATGAAACATCAATTAAAAACTATTTTCAGGAACTGGCTATAGTAATGGAAGAATACAAAGTAGTTAATAAGCCGCAATATATATATAATATTGACGAAAAAGGAATTAACACTGAGTTTAAACCCCCAAATGTAGTTTCTGCTAAAAATTGTAGAGTACAGCAAGTTATTGCAGACAGGTCCAAGACAATAACTGTAATTGGTGCTGGTAATGCTTTGGGAACCAGTATTCCACCATTTTTTGTTTTCCCTGGCGAAAGACTGGTTGATGGGTTGATGTCAGGTAGGTCGGCAGGAGCGGATGGTGTAATGACAAAAACTGGTTGGTCTAATTCCGATACATGTGAACATTACTTAAAAAATCACTTTGTCAAATATGTTCAATGTAGAAATCAAACTGAAACATTATTGGTTTTATATGATGGACACAGAAGCCATATTAGTTTGGAGCTAATTAACTGGGCAAAAGACAACAACATTGTATTATTTGTATTGCCACCCCATACATCCCACTTATTACAACCTATGGACATCGGCTGTTTTTGCCCATTTCAGCGAAAATACAGCCAGGAGTGCACAAGGTTTGCAAGGGAAACACACAGAGTTGTAACCAAATATGATGTATGTGCTCTTGCTTGTAGAGCATATTCAGCAGCTATGTTTCCATCTAATTTGCAGTCATCATTTAAAAAGGCAGGCATTTTCACTCTTCTTGATGCAAAGTCAATGCTTGACTCGTTAGGTACAAGCCTCAAACCTTCCACTCTTTACAACTTGGCAAATGTAGTCGACACCGTATCGCATGAAAGTGAGGATTTTTCCTGCAACAAGAACAGTAATGATGAGTTTTTTTCTAAGAGAAAGGCAGTTGTATGTGAAAAAGTAACAAAAAAAAAGAAGAACCGTTAATGCTGTTGTTGGTGGAAAAGCCTTAGAAGGTAACACAGTAACAGAACTCAATCAATATCTCAATGAAAGCAACAAAAAAATGGGTACAAAATTAACAAAAAAAGAGTAAAACCTCAAAAGCTCAGTTTATCCGTATTCCAGAACACCCCATTGATTTGCAAAGTGACATAAGTGACACTGAAAACACACCAGATGTTGATGCCGTTGATGATAAGGACGTATGTTGTGGATGTGGTAGTTTTTATGTACCAAGACATTTATTGGATGGCACTTTGCATATCACTTCATGGGCTCAATTTGACGTATGTGATCATTGGATGCACTTAAAATATTGTTCCAATGTAAGGGTTGTGAGAAAAGATACATTGTTCAAATGCAACTGTTGCTTGTAGCCAAATGATGTGTTGAAAACCGATATAAAAACTATGAAAATGAAAATAACAAAAAAAAATAGCAAAAAAACACAGTTTTAATAAAATGTATAGCACTTACCTTTTTGTTGAACTGTTTGTGTTCGGTTAATAAACAGGATGTGAACAGTAGGGTTGTCTTTTCAAGCCATATATAAATAGCTCGAGAATAGGACAGCGATATTGGAATTCCATGCAGATGATGTACCATATTATTAACTACAGCAGTCGCATTTAACAGGTAAGATTGAAATAAATTTGCATGAAATCGACAGGATATTGATTTTTCTTAATAAAAATAACCTTTTTTCACTAAGTTTTGTGTACTATTGCATTTATAGAAAACATTGAATGTTATTGTGTCGAGAACTGGTTACTCCATGATATACTTAATAATATTGAACAAAGGCAAAAAAAACAACAACAAAAAACATTGATACTTGCCTCTTTGTGTCGAGTTCATACAGATCATGTCCTTCGTGGCAAGCATAGCTACAGGCCAGACACACTCCTGCTGGTGAGTTATCTTTGGTATTGCAAGTAGCACAAGCGTACAGTGCTTGTCTTGGAATGCAACCCTTGCAAAATGAGGAAAAAACAAGATAACAGTATTATAACATGTGGATGCAGAGAAGTAATATTTTAACAAGTGCATGTATCCCAGTGCAACCCAAATAATTGAAATTTTATGTATCCCAATTTCGCAATGTTTTGTTTGCACTGAAACATGGGAAATTGTAGAGATTTTTCTGATACAAATCGTCAAGAAAACATTAAAATGTTATACCGGTATTAGTGTTTTATCCATGCCCTTTTGCGCGGCGCGGCGCCATGCCCCTTTTTTAAACCGCCACTTTGCTCTTTTCAAAGGCAAAAGCCGCCACTAGCCCTAATCGATAACGATCTTAATTGCCTCTTGACCACTTTTATCGGCCATATGTATGCGAAAAGGGCACCCACTGTTTTATGTCATTATCACTCTGACTGTGCTCGATTTATTGCACACATGCATTTCTAATCGATTTGATTAATCTATTACTGTGCTCGATTTATTGCCGACAATCGTTTCTAAGCGATTTGATTTAAGCGATTACTGTACTAATGATTGTCAGCTTGATTCTTGAACCTGATTCTTAAACCGACCAAAGTAGTGGCATTAAAGCCTAATTGATGATGCGATTAACTTAATGATACACAACATAAACTCGTCGATTGGAGAAATTCCCCTCTCACTATCCGTGTTCGTTACGGATTGATTTTTTGAATTAATACGATTCATTATTTCAATTGACAAATACTTTTAGCACTGCGAAAATGTAAAATTAACAAGAGGGCTATGATGGCCCTATATCGCTCACCTGAGTTTAAGGCATATTGGCTAATAACAAGAGTGAAAAATGGCACTAAACGCCTTACCTGAGTATAAAGATCTGGGCCTTGCAATTTCAGATATTGTGTTAGTCTATATAAACCATGTGACCCACAGGGCATGGCCACCTTGTACCCCAGGGGCATAATTTGAACAATATTTGTAGTGGACCACTTTTCAATGTTACACACCCAATATGATTCCACAGGGCCTTGCGGTTTCAGAGGAGATTTTCATAGTCATTTTGCTATTTAAATGTATATAAACCATATGACCCCCAGGGGGTAGCCACTTATTACCCCAGGGACATCATTTGAACAATCTTTGTAGAAGACCACTCCACAATGTTTCACGCAAAATATAAAACCTCTGGGCCTTAAGGTTTTAACAAGGAAGATTTTTAAGGCCCACTTGCCATACAAGTCTATATAAATCATGTGACGCCCCGGGTCATGGCCACTTTTTACCCCAGGGGCATAATTTGAACAATCTTTGTAGAGGACCACTATACAATGTTACACATCAAATACGAAAAAACTGCGGTTCCAGGAGATTTTAAAGTCATTTGGCTATTTAAGTATATATAAACAATGTGACCCCCAGGTCAGGGCCAGTTTTGACCAATGGGACATCATTTGAAAAATCTTTGCAGAGGACCACTATAAAATGTCACATACCACATATGAAACCTCTAGGCCTTGCAGTTTCAGAGGAGAAGATTTTTAAAGTTATCTTGCTATTTAAGTCCATATCAACCATGTGAGCCCTGGGTGTGGCCAGTTTTGACCCCAGGGGCATCATTTGAGCAGTCTTTGTAGAGGACCACTATACAATGTTACATACCAAATATGAAACCTCTGGGCCTTGCAGTTTCAGAGGAGAAGATTTTTAAAGCCATTTTGCTATTTAAGTCTATGTAAACCTGGTGAACCCTAGGGTGTGCCCAGTTTTGACCCCAGGGGCATCATTTGAACAATCTTTATACAATGTTTCCAACCAAATATGAAACCTCTGGCCCTTGTGGTTTCAGAGGAGAAGTTTATATTAACCATGTGAGCCCTGGGGTGTGGACAGTTTGACCCCAGGGGCATCAATTAAACAATCTTTGTAGAGGACCACTATACAATGTTATAAACTAAATATGAAACCTCTGGGCCTTGCGGTTTCAGAGGAGAAGATTTTTACAGTCATTTTGCTATACAAGTCTATATAAACCATGTGACCCCTGGCGTGTGGCCAGTTTTGACCCCAGGGGTATCATTTGAACAATCTTAGTAGAGGACCACTAGAGGATGTCACATATCAAATATGAAAGCCCTGTCCAATATCTGGTACAAAAAGTTGTTCTTCTGAGAAGAGGTCTTTGGGTGGAGGCTGCCAACAAAGCATTGAGAACTTTGTTGGAGAGACATGATCTGTGTGTAGTTTTTTGTGTACTGCACACATTTAATTAAACTGTACAAATGAAAGGTTTTAAGTAGATTACTAGACTTTTGGCTCTATGCTACGTGTGAAACAGACTGCAGTGTCAGAGCCACAGACTCGATTGCTGCATCATTTTGTCTTACAAAACATTGTGCAGTTCCACCTAAGTTAGACTACTTATAGATCTAATGCTATCATTTCATATTTGGCATTTCATTATTAAATAAGAAATATACACTTTGCCTGTAAACAAATTCAATGTAGTAGATCTAAAGTGAAAATATATAATATAAGACGGTCTTATATACTAAGACTGATTGAATACATTTCTGACACATTGCCTAAACATTACATCCAGCTAATATACTTACACAACAACATGGTGGTGGGTAACATTTTCTATTCATTTCAATGGTCATCTCCAACGATTCTCTAAAGCACCCTAACAATCGGAATTTCGGAGATTTTCATTGTTTCGGAAAAAATCATAGTCCGCGAAAAAAAACACGCTTTTATTGAAGTATATAGTAGCCGTCTGAATTTCGGGAATCATCATTTTTCGACGGACAGAAAGAGATTAATTACATACTTAGTAGTAATTTTCGGGAAATTTGTTTCGACGGGTAGATTTGCGAAATCTAAAAGGAGCGGAACCGTAACATTTTCTGACGGCAAAAAGATACTAATCACCAATGATATATTAATGTAACTGCGCAATAGTAGTAGCGTATCATAACATGTACTAGTTTTCTGTGAAACATAAGATTTGTTTCTTGAATACGGTCAGTCAGTATTTCTAAATCACAATTTTAATTATTTTCTGCAGGTAATAAATTATTTAAAAAGATTTAGAAAAACATACATTACAGCATGTTTCTATGATCGACAGGACTGTTATTTATAGTTAAAAGATGTTCTATACACTACATTAATTGCTTGGCTTATAAGTCATGGCGTCTGAACTGTTCTAAAAATAAGAAGCATATATGATATCTGAAAAACAGTTTATATTGTTAATAAAAAAAAAGTTCATATGACAGACAGACAGACAGACAGACACACAGACAGACAGACAGTCAGACAGACACTTTTTTTCGACTTGTACAAAGTATATCGTCAACAACACATAATGATAACAGTTCAGCATGTCAACGTGAAAGGAGCAAAAAGCTATATACATATATACAAATGAATCACATCTTAAGCGAGTAAGTGGCGTGAGCACAAATTCTAAGATTAACATCAAACAAAAAGAGGATGAACATTATATATTATCTTCTTACATTCAAAATCAATGAGCGTTCTTTAAGTGGTTCTTTTACAAAAAGACACACTTTTATTAATTGTTCTATTATTTGATTACAATCAACTTAAATATTTATGCATAGACGGCCTAATATAAAAGCATTTGTTAATATAATTTTTTCTTATATTTGCAAATGTAGGACATATACAAACAAAATGAAATTCATCTTCGATGTCGTTCGAATTGCAGCACAAACAATACCTTTGATTTCTGTCAATGTTATTTCTAGCATAACGACCGGTTTGAATATGTAATGGATGAGCAGGCAGTCTTAATCTAGCAAAAAGGAATCTCAAGCTTTTTGGTATCATATCTAAGTAAGATTCATATTCAAAATTGATTTTGTAAGTTCTATATACATCTAACATTGTGCTATTATTCAATATTCGGTTCCAATCCTGGATAAAATAGTTATAAACTCTATGTTTAAATTCTTCAATAAATATGTTAACATCAATATTTGTAACGTTGTCAAATACATAACTTAAACCATAGTCATCTAACATTTGTCTGATATTAAATATCCAGTTACGACAGCCTTTGCTATAATCAGAAACGGCCAAGTTATATACAGATTTAATAATTATATTTTCAGATGTACATAACCAATACTAAAGAATACGAATATATCTATGTATATACAGAGGGTACCTGCCTAGTTCTCCATAGACAAAAGCATTACATTTATTAAGTTTTACTGTCAACAGTCGTTTACAAAATTTGAAGTGGATTCTTTCCAATTCCTTAGATTTAATATAGCCCCAGACCTCTGAAGCATAGTATAAAATTGAACCAACGAATGCGTCAAACAATTCACAAAACAGTTTAGGTTTTAAATCGTATTCTTGACATTTAGATAATAAAATATTTAATGCTTTTAATGCTTTCCCTGTCAGGTGTTCTTGGTTCAATGTAAAACTCCCAGTACAGTTTAACACTACACAAAGATAGTTAAAATCATATACAGCATGTATGTCATGGTCATTGTAAGTCCATTTTTCGTTGGGCAACAAGTCGCCTCTTTTTCGAAATACCATGATTTTGCTTTTCTCTGTATTTAATTTTAACCCCCATATATTACAATAATTACGTAGGTTATCCAAATGGTTTTGAATTTCATTGGGTGATTTGCCTACAATGGCCATATCATCAGCAAATAACAGTAAAATCAAGACAATCTCATCAATGTGCAAACCTGAATTGACATCATTTTGTAAATATAACTCTAGCTCCTCTATAAACAGAGAAAATAATAGAGGGGACAATACCTCCCCTTGACGGAGCCCGACTGCATTAGTAAAATAGTCAGAATACGAAGATAATGATTAAACGCAAGATTTGACTTTTTGATACATATCGCGTACAATTCTAAGAATTTTACCCTGGATACCACATTTATACATTTTTTACCATAAGGCATTTCTATATATAGTATCAAAACATTTCACCATGTCAACAAAAAATAACATATAATCTTTTATTTTCAAATAAATAATTTTGAACTAGGGCGTATAGAATAAATATAGCATCGGTCGTGGACCGCCCGTTTCGAAATCCGAATTGGGCGTCCGAAATAATGTCATTTTCATCACAAAACTGTTCAATGCGATTATTTAAAACGGTTGCAAAAAGTTTAGATAAGCAACTAACTAAAGTAAATCCCCTATAGGTATTGACATCTTCTTTTGAATCTTTTTTATGTAAAGGAACAACTATACCCTTAGTCCATTTTTCGGGATAATAACCCGAGTTCACTATACAGTTAAATAAGTCACATATATGCAATGACAATATATCAACACTCTCAATAAGATATTGATTAAAAATATTATCACTACCGTATGCTTTGCGCCGCTTCAGTGACTTTACAGCACTTATAATTTCTTCAACTGTAATTGGGTCATCAAGTTCAGGAAAAACACTGTTTGGTTTATAAAAATCATTACTATTATTAAAAATTCAGCGTCATAATTATTTCCACTCGAAATATTTGTACTTATATTTTCAAAATAATTTTGAAATTCCTCAAGCGTAATGTTAGTGGAAGTTTTGGATGATTTAGATTTAAAATGTTTCCAAAATTCTCTCGGCTTGCTTCTACGCAAATTAGCAATATCGGTCATTCGTTTTTTATAATCAGTATTTTTCTTCCTTCATACAATAATTTTATAATGCCTTTTTGCATTGCATAAAATAGACCGGTTTGTATCAGAATTATCAATATTGAACAATCTGAGCGCCTGTAAGCACAGATTTCGAGCAACAATACAATCATGATCGAATCAATTTTTATCCGTTTTAGTATAATCTGCAAAATAAACATCATTTGAGTAATAACAATCTTTCGCAAACAATGGATCCGCCACATCACGGATGGTATTTGAAAACTTGTCCAACATAGCGTTTATTGATTCCCTGTTAGAGCAATTAGTGTTGTGTACAATATCATTAAAAACTGGTAAATTTCGAATAATCCCCGAGCGAAATTGCTCACGTAAAGTGTCACTCCATTTATATTTAATCTCTGAGCGGTTTGATTCATTGTTATTGCACAACAAGTAAAAACACAAAGGCGCATGGTCACTCCACTCATTAAAAGTTTCTATATTAAATTTCTGTATCAGCGAAAAACTGCATTCCTTTGTTAACAAATAATCAATCACAGAACAGCCGTTATTTGACAAAAACGTGTACTGATTGGTATTATCGATGCGACCGTTTACAACTGTTATGTGACCTATCTATTGAGACCCTGTCAGGTGTACAGTCTGAGTTATAATCTGGATTATCAATACAGCCATTAAATTTGCCACAAACAATATAATCTTTTTTATCGCCAACTGTGCTGTTAAAATCTCCACATATAAACACACAACCAAGATTATCATATAAAAACATAAATAATGTTCTAAAATATCAAACAAGTCAACATTAAAAGTGTTGTATATAGTGTTGTATAATGTTATGATCCACATAAATATATATCTTCTGTTGTATGAAAAAAAGAATGGTCAAATTTCAGCCAAATTATAGTATCGTTATGATTTTTTATTATTTTAATTCCGTTACTTAAATGCTCTTTGTAAAATAAAACAATTCCACCGCTATTGCGTTTAGCATTTCTGTGTTGAAATTTGCGATAAAAGTGATGTGATATATATCCATTCAAATTAATATTACTTTTGGAGTCACACCAAGATTCATAAAGAAAACACATGTCATATTTTTTAAAGATATTTACAAAGTCAATAGATTCTTTTTTGTCTCTAGTACTCCATGAAAGTACGGCAATTTCACCCTCGCCGTGTTCCTAGGGTCGTATCGGCTTGCCATCTACATACAGGGTATCGTAAGCGACCCAGGACCGCTTGCCCTCCTTTCTGGCCTCCTTCATGCGGGGAACAAGTTTGCGACGCTTTTCAAGCACTTCCGATGGCAGCTGTTCGTGCATTTGGTAGCTCGTACCTGACAAATGCTTCCATTGTCTTCTCACCAATTCCCTGTCCTTAAAGAATGTAAGTTTTGCGATTATATTGCGCACCTTGCCATGAACCGGATGTCCTGGTGACCGGTGCACGCGCTCAAATCGTATGGAATCGGCCGTTTCCTTGGCGATCTTGAGGGTCTCCTGTATGTGTGTTCGAAGCTTCCGCTCTGTGACGTCAGGGGGCTCGCTGCCTATTATATTGTCTTCCGGGATATTAAATTGTTCCGCAAAGATTTCGATTTCAAATATGCAACGTCATCCAGAAGCTCATCGCGCTGCTTTTCTAACAAGGCTAGCCTGTCCGCCACTATCGTAGCCCCAACATCAATTAGCTCCATCTTATTCTCAAGCGCGGACACACGTTCGTCCGTACGTTTTATCCGATCTTCTAGTACTACCCATAATTTCGTAAGATCTTTATCAAAATCAGACACTTTATTCTCTAATGAGTCGATTGCATTTAATTTGTTCTCTATAACCACTAACCTCTTGTCCATGGTTTTCATATAGTCCATCACGTCCTTGATTGTGGGTTCGTGGCTGCTTTCCGCCATCTGCACTGGGTTCCACTTCGATCGATCTACACAAGACTGATCAAATACTTCATTAGCACTTTCACTCTGTAACTAACCGATTGTATCTGGGTATAAAACAGCGCTAGCTCGCCCTAATTTTTCACTTACTGAAACGTTTGAATTCAGCTCCTCGGACGGGCCTCTCTGTTTTGTCACTTTGCTTTTGTTTACAGTATCACTTCCACTGCTATTTCTATCTTTTCGCTTTTTGCTCATAGTTACTAAAATTCATACTTAATCTGTATATCATAATAATCCCAAAATGATATTTTCCAACAAAAAAAAATCCACGTTTTATCCAAATATCACTTAAAATCCATAATGTTATTGCTCAGTTAAAAAAAACATGTCATAAAGATTTAGGAATAAAGTTTGATAAGAACATATCGTTGTTTGAATCATTTAATATTAAAGAATACGCCTTGTAATAACAAAGTGATTGCGAGCATCAATTATAACATGTCACCACGTAAGAGTTTACCACTCGAGAAGACGTTGAAGGCGTTAGAGAGAAAGGAAGACCACTTCCGGCGAGCATGTGACCAGATCGTTCTCCTCAAAGACAGACTGCGTACCACCTTTCGCTACAAGCAGACAAGGCGGAATGATATGAAGTCCTTCCGGTATCCACTACGCCTGCGCCTTGCAGTCATCGAGGGCATCCGGAACATGTAATACGAGTATGCAACGCAGAAGGCAGCGGAAGTTCAACCCCTGAGACGCGCACTGTCTGGTCACGTGACAGTACCGGAAGTTCCGTCAGACGAATGATTTCGTCTTCGCGGAGGAGCACCAAATATCAACGGTCCTTGTCAGGACCACAAACATTGCGAAAGAAAGTCTAGAAAATGTCTATCACATTTAGAACTATATCATGAACAAGATAAAATAGCAGAAGCGTTCCATATATATGATAATGCCTGTTGTCAGGACCATAAACATGTACAAAAGAAACTATTTTAATTGAAGCAGAACTTTTTTTTTCGTTTTCGTAACATTGACTATTAAAGAAATAACTTTGCATGAAAAATTGGGGTGCCCGATATAACGGTATGCTAAAAACTGGTATATTGCAGTATTTGATTAGGCGATAAAATATCGCAATATGAATTTCCATACCGGTATATAGCAATATTTTTGTGGTCTTGTGTGTTTTCTTCCTGCAAATACATTGATTCCACATCTTTAATATAAATTTCAACAGACACTAGATGTCAGTGATGAACAAATGAAACCCAGTACCATTGGTAAAGTTGATAGGTGTCTAGGGTTAAAGTTTAAAAGCCGGATCATTAAAGAGTGAATTGTAAATAATTTGCATTTATGTTTGGTTTACATTTATTATTTTATAATGTTAATGCCCAATAGTACATAAGGCCTGATTATTTTTAAGGTTTATATATTAAAAAGTGAAACTTTAATGCCTATTAATACACTGCCTGATATTTTTTAAGGTTTAATAAAGAGTGACATACACTATGTTGGTGCATATTCAGTTTAAGAACAAAACATATACATGTACTCTCAGCTTTCAAAGTGATGTTCATATTTATACTGCTGTTCTGTCTGCTGTTTATAGTTTGCTGTTGGTGCGCCTGTCATCGGAAAGTGATACTTGAAATCCAACATAAAATATGGCCCTGTTGTGATTTATTTAATCAGTCTTAAGCATTATATAAACATATCGACAAAGGTCGCAATATATATCGCAATTATTATTGCAATAAATTAAGGATATCACAATATATGGACAGTGCGATACGGAGATAGCTGGACATTGCAGCTATGATTCAAAATGCGTCCCAACTTTCGTGAGTATGTAGTAAGTTAATTAGGTAGGAGTGCTGGGACACACTCCGGGTCCTCACATAATGCAGCCTCAGGAGCGGAAGTACCTTATAAACTTCGACATACACACACACGAACATTTTCGTAAGAAAACCTTGCTATTTTCAGTGATATACGTACTTAGAGACACGCATTAATATTTATGGACGTTATTTGTTAACCGAGACGCTTCTAGTTTACCACAAAATATGTACAGTGGAAACCCTCTACACCGGAAATCCTCGGGACCATGAAAAAAGGGGATTTCGGATTAGAGGGAAAGTAACTAATTCAAGTTCATGATTAGTCCCTATATTGTCCTCACTTGGAAAAACATAACAGTTAAACAGTTTGTTTTATTGTTTTATTCATCATTATAAAACATTTAACAGTGTTTAATGCTGTATTAATGAAAAAAGAACATGTCAGCATATCTGTAAGTATTAAATTTACTCAATACATCACAACACGTTTCTCTGTCAGTTTTAAGATGAAAGTATTTCGCAAAACAGTCAACGTTCTATTTTATTGTTATTATTTTAATTCCATTGTCTATTTGCCATGTGCATTTATCTCTTCCATGGTCTCCTTGTCATAACATATGTGTTGGTGTTCACTATAAAGAAATGCGCTTTCGGTAAAACTAGCAGCAAACGTTACGAGGATTGTATTAGGTTGTCAGAAGTTATGGCAAACGTTCCAAACAAATTAAATCTACAGAAAAGTTGTAAAATGAAAATATGTATGTGTGCTAAGTACATTTATGAGTTATTTAAACATATCCACTCACAACAAACCCTATTTTAGGTAGGCTTTTTATTTTTACTTTCCGATGACAGGCGCAACAACAGCAAAATATAAACAGCAGACAGACAATTAGTATAAATATGAATATCACTCTGCAACTGCCTGCCTTCGTGGGGCACTATACTATAGTTATTATATTACATGTATAGTGATTTACATGCACCAGTACTCTGGTTATGGTGTTCAAGCGTACAAGTTGAAAGTTGAGAGTGAATGTGAATGATTTGTTCTTAAACTAATTATGCACGAACATGTATTTCAGTCTTTATTAAACCTTAAACAATATCAGACAGTGTATTAGGCATTAACAATTCACTTTTTAATACATAAACCTTAAAATTATCAGGCCTAATGTACTATTGGGCATTAACATTATAAAATAATAAATGTAAACCAAACATAAATGTAAATTATTTACGATTCACTCTTTGATGATCCGGCTTTTAAAATTTAACCCTAGACACCTATCAACTTTAGCAATGGTACTGGGTTTCATTTATTCATTACTGACATCTAATGTGTGTTTTAATTTATATAAAAGTTGTGGAATCAATGTATTTGCAGGAAGAAAACACAAAAGACCACAAAATATTGCAATATACCGGTATGGACATTCATATTGCGATATTTTATCGCCTAATCAAATACTGTAATAATAATACCAGTTTTGAGCATACCGTTATATCGTGCACCCCAATTTTTTTATGCTTTTAAGTTATTTCTTCAATAGTCAATGTCTATAATTAGAAGCCGTTACGAAAACGAAAAAAATATGTTCTGCTTGAATTAAAATACTTTATTTTGGACATGTTTATGGTCCTGACAACAGGCATTAATATGGAACGCTTCTGATATTTTATCTTGTTCATGACATAGTTCTAAATGTGATAGACATTTTCTAGACTTTCTTTCGCAATGTTTGTGGTCCTGACAAGGACCGTTCATATTTGGTGCTACTCCACGAAGACGAAATCATTCGTCTGACGGAACTTCCGGAACTGTCACGTGACCAGACGGTGCGCGTCGCAGGCGTTGAACTTCCGCTGCCTTCTGAGTTGCGTACTCGTAGTACATGTTCCGGATGCCCTCGATGACTGCAAGGCGCATGCGCAGTGGATACCGGAAGGACTTCATATCATTCCGCCGTGCCTGCTTGTAGCAAAGTGACGTGGTATGCAGTCTGTCTTTGAGGAGAACGGTCTGGTCACATGCTCGCCGGAAGTGGTCTTCCTTTCTCTCTAACGCCTTCAACGTCTTCTCGAGTGGTAAACTCTTACGTGGTGACATGTTATAATTGATGCTCGCAATCACTTTGTTATTACAAGGTGTATTCTTTAATATTAAATGCTTAAAACAACTATATGTTCTTATCAAACTTCACTCCTAAATCGTTATGACGTCACGTGTAAGATTTAGAAGCGTCTGCTTTGAAGTTATTCACACCTCAGGCGGTAAGAAGGGAAGGCGCGTGCCGTATGATACTGAGCAGACGACATTGGACACACTTTCCACCCTCAAGTATGCGTGGAATTTTAAACGCAGGATCATTTGCCAAAACAAATTCGACTTTTAAGTGAACATCACATGATACGAACATAAACACTATGCCTTATAGTATATTTTGTAAGTTGTTATAAACCTAAAAAGACGTATTTGTGTCTTGTATGAATCAGTACAACTAAGTTTTGTTCAAACATATTAACAATATAAACTGACTTGCAGATATCATAAATGCTTCTTATTTTTAGAACAGTTCAGACGCCATGACTTATAAGCCAACATTTAATGTAGTGTATAGAACATCTTTTAACTATAAAAATAGTCTTGTCGATCACTGAAACGTGCTGTTATATGTTTTTCTAAATCTTTTTAAAATAATTTATTACTTGCAGACAATAAGATGTTTAAAATTGTGAGTTAGAAATACTGACTGACCGTATTCAAGAAGCAAATCTTATGGTTGATAGAAAACTAGCACATGTTATGATACGCTACTACTATTGCGCAGTTAAATTAATGTATCATTGGTGATTAGTATGGAAAACCGATTGGGACCCCGCTAAATTACATTAAAATATATAGTAACTATCTCACTTTCGGAGATTTTCATTTTGCGGAACTTTCATATTCCGCGAAAAAAAAACATTCTAATATAGGCATATAGTAGCCGTCGGAATTTCGGGAATCAACATTTTCAACATACTAATTACATAGTAATTTTCGGGACATTTGTTCCAACGGGTAAAGTTCAAAATCTAAAAAGCGCGGAACTTTAACATTTTCCGACGGACAAAAAGGTACTAATTATATATCAATTCTCGGACATTTGTTCCGACGGCTAGAAAGCGGAATCTAAAAAAGCGCGGAACTTTGCAAATCTTCCGACGGAACAATTGGACGTTAAATACTGCACAAAAAGCGGAATCTAAGAAAGCGCGGAACTTTGCAAATCTTCCGACTGAAAAATTGAGCATCGAACACTGCACAAAAAGCGGGTTGCCATGGGTTACCCGCGAAAATGATTTGATTGGTTCCGATACCAAGAAACAACCAATCAGAAACCTTGACATAAATACATCTAGACGCTTTATTTAAACATGGTAGACGTCGGTTGTGTACACAGAGTGGAATTAGTAAAGGGTAAGTGATTTAAATATATTACTTCGCACGTGCCTAAATTAACTACCCACTAATCCAAATTTTTATACATAGATCTACTCAGAATAATATGATGTCATTATAAATGTATGGATCAGTGTATGTAGGACCATATTTGTACAAATCATATTGTTCACAAAAAAGGATCTCATTCTTCACATGTAATGATGGTTTTCACATACCACATTCACAGTCTCATTCTTCACATTTTCTGTCCATTTTGTGATAAGATCTACAGTCTGGTATTTTTTATGGAATGAACTCATATTCTTCACATGTGAAAATAAGTGTGCCAATTGTCTGAGAGATGATGATAATTTTGATTACAGCAATAAATAAAATAAATTTGAAATGGTAAATGGAATGTCTATTTTCATTATCTAGTATGGTAACTAATGATTCCAAAATAAGTGCTATTTCACATGGATTGGATACTTTGGGCACTAAAACAAAACTAGAAAACCTGATTTTTCATTTTTGTCAGATGATGTTTCGCAAAGATAGAAGACGCTGACAGCAATATTTACAAAAGCGATGGTATGTTTACTAGGTTAAGGAATGATTGTAATCATTTTATACGTGGTTGTTGGGAAAGTGAAATCTTTTTAGCTCGACTATTCACCGAAAAGTTCGAGCTATACTACTCACCCATTCGTCGGCGTCGCCGTAATGCTCTGGTTAAAGTTTGCATGCAACAAGTGCATATCTATATAACTACTACATATATTCAAGTGAAACTTCACACATGTCTTCCGGGTCATTATGTAAGGTCACTGACCAAGGCCCATAAATCTGAACTGCAATTTAGCAGAATTATGTCCCTTTTTGTACTTAGAAATTTCAGATTAGAGTTTGCGAGCAACAACTCTATATCTCTATAACTACTACAGATATTCAATTGAAACTTCACACAGGTCTTCGGGGTCATTATAGAAGGTCACTAACCAAGGCCCATATCTCTGGCTTGCAATTTAGCAGAATTATGCCCCTTTTTGTACTTAGAAATTTCAGGTTAAAGTTTGCGGGCAACAACTTCATATCTCTATATCTGATAGAAATATTCAATTAAAACTTCACACATGTTTTCAAGGTCATAATATAAGGTCACTGGCCAAGGCAGATAACTGTGACCAGCATTGTAGCAGAATGATGCCCTTTTTGTAGAGATAAAGGCCAATAACTCTGACAAATCGGTTGAATAGTCGAGCGCGCTGTCTGGAGACAGCTCTTGTTTTATTTCTTTATTGAAAAAACCATAGTTAAAGAGACAAACTTGTATGTTGCTCAAGAAAAGCAAACACAGTACTGTAGTTAACCAGTAATTTATAATACCATGCACAATTCATTTTGAAAGTGCCCAAAAGTGCAATGTACAACTACTGGGCAGATTTTAAAAATGGTCAGGAATGTATGTCGATAATTTATTAGAAAAATCACCCTAAGGTGGACTCCTTTAATTGGAAAGGCGTTTTGGAAGATTGTTGTAATGTAATTTATATGTAAGTTTAATTTGTTATGTTAACATTAAATTCTGATGTTATGCACTTGTAAACATCGAGTGTTCTTATTGTAGGACCTGCATGACTGTGTGTTGAAGTGCCCTGTATGACACTTGGCCGCAAGATGAATATCACCTTGGATCCAGTATTAGTAAGAGGATGATGGACATTCATCCCGTGTTACTGGTTAATGAAGAGGTAAGTTCACATTTCTAAACAAACTGATGACACTTGTTTATTGTTCAATACTAGCAACTTGAGTCACAACAGTGTAATAGTATTGGTGTCCACCTTGCGATGAGGGATCATGAGTTTGATCTCTACTTAGGACTCTCAAAAATACATTAGTTCTGGTTTTTCCAAAGAAAAGATTTGCAAGTGTCGCAATAAGTCTCGAGCGTTTACATAGGTTTAAACCAAGTACTAGTCACTTCAATACAATATGTATAGTTGCTGTTGTACAAGAATTAGTAAACAGTTCTATTTCACTTGATTATCTGTGACAAGCAAATATATACCGGTACATACCTGTAACTGGTTACTGTATCTGTGATTACACTGATCATAACTTATATTATTTATCTTTTTACCTAAAGCATTTAAAGTATTTTATAAATGCAAACATTCTGATAGTCCAAAGCTTGCTTATTTTAGCATGCTTCAAAGATTATATGCTACAGCATTTAAAAATAATTGACTTCTGATAACTGACACAGTTGTTGCGATTTCTAGAAATACAATGTAGGTCATGTGTTATATATTTAAAAAAAAAATAACGGATGCAATGAAAATGTTCTGTATTGATTGTGTACTTTGTTTTGTGTTTTTCAGACCCACGATGATCGATCTTCTTGTTAAATTGTTTAACATGCAAGGACACATTATTATCTTTGAAGATTTGTTAGCCATCTGTGAACATTGTTAGACATTGAAGAGCATTGTGTTGCAGTTTCTTTAAATAGACACTATATGTATACATGTGTGTTTTACTTTTGCATGCAAAATCAGCTTGTTGGTGTTGTGGACTCCCATGTGTATGAACACGCATATTTAATTACTCTCACTTTATGACAAAACTGATATAGTTATTGCCTGGATTTCATTTAAAACGTTTATGTGTGCCTTCAAGCACATTTAGTCTGTTCTAAACATAATTTTGTTAATTGTTATTTCGATTCATTCATTTTAAGAGTCAATTCTGTAATGTTTCTTATTAGTGGATCCGTTTTAAGCTCCATATTTCTCATAATAATCCAAAATGTCTTTTAAAATTTAGTCTATTCACTTGTCTGATGTGCAAATAATTTTGAACTAGAGTATTTACAATTGTGTGAAAATGTAATATTGTAATCATATTGTTATTGTTATCTGGTTAAAATTGCTTTAATAAATATTAGGATAGTATCGACTGTGTTGCTTCACGATATACACGAACTAATTACTAAATATGACAAGTGTCCAACCACCCAAAACACTTCCTGAGAACAAAGTTTCTTACCCTGTTTTACATGAAAAAATCTCATTAAAGGTGCATGCTACACAATCGAGATGCTGAATGTAACAGATTGTTTTCTCTGCAAATTATTTCAGAATACTGTTACTTGGTGTTTGCACATCATATAATTATGAGAACTGGACTAATTGCTCAGTAAACAAGATAATAATAAACAAGAGCTGTTTGTAAAACAGTCATGCCTCTTTGGGTCTTTGGGTCCAAAACAGCCTCTGTAGAAAATTGCAATGATGAAAGTAAAATGAAACACATTTTTTCGTCAACTTTTGGTCAGTTTGACCAAATGACAAAACAATAAATAGGGATCTACTTGTAGTCACATACCCACTTATCTACGAAATTTTACAAACCCATGCCAAAGGGTTCCATGGACAATGTTTTAATACAATTGGTCAATTTGACATTTGACTCAATGACTCCATTATTAACAGGGATCCTTTACTCGTCATGACAAACCTAACTACCAAGTTTGACGAGCCTAGGCCTAAGGGCTCAATAGTTGAACTAAGAATTATTGGGCGTTTTCTTCAATCACATTTTAAAGTCCCGGGGCTTTCATTAACTTTTGAACACTGGAAGTTTGAACTTCCTGGCCTCTAATTTTGGAAGTTTTGCTTATAATATTTGCAAGTTTTGCTAGTATTGTGCTACAGAAGTCCTGAGCATTTCAGAAATGCGCATATTAAGTATAAAATTCAAGGTTTTTTAAGGCCAGTTCTTTTTCATCAAGTGCTTATATGCCAATTTATTCAGTGAAAGAAGTATACATTTAGAAAAAATTATAAATGTTTCTTCTAACTTGTTCATCCTTACATGAAGGAAATTCCTTGGCTGCAATTTTGGAAGTTCTGCAACTTCCATGGCTGCAATTTTGGAAGTTCTGTGACAAAAACTGGGAGTAAATTACTCCCAAACTTCCCTTAATGGAAGCCCTGTAGTCAGTTTGATATTGACCTTTCACCCAAGGATCCAAAGCTTTAAGAACCTAGACCAAAGGGTTGTGAAGTTATTGCCTGGACAAGCTTTAACAATTATTGGGCATTCTTTGTTAAGCTTTTGGTCAGTTTGACCCACAGACTCCAAAATAAATAGGGATCCTCGACTAATCATCACCAACATAGCAACCAAGTTTCAAGAACCCTGGCCTAAGTGTTTTGTAGTTATGGCTCAGACAATGTTTTGTCTACTGACATACAGACGGAAACACGGACCGACATTTGCAAAATAATATACCCCTGCTTTTCAAAGGGGGGCATAATTAATAATAACAACATCTTAATAGATATGTTTATGTTTATTGACAAAAGACAACTGCCATAAGAATGTTCGTTTACTTAAAAGTGTGTGCAGAGTATTAACAAGTAATTGTACCAGGACCCATATCGATAAATCTCCTTAGTTTAAAGTTGAGTTATATTTCTAAAACCTGCATTAAAATCCATAAATTTATGTCTGTTTCATTAAACTTTGCTATTAAATTTATTTTGGTAAGGAACTAGGAAATTATAGAGGAAAGTACCAATTTCAAATCGAAAATACTTATTTTGAAACATACATCTTAAATTTTACTAATTTCAGTTAAAATTGTTCGTAGGATCTGAATTGAAATGAATACCGAACGGTGGAAGAAACCATTCGTACATTAACAAACTTAAAGTTCTTTGTTTCCAATTTCTAACAAACTGTGCAGGTTAATAGATTTTGGCCAATTAATCCATAAGCATTTGAACAAAGTTGATCATAAACGTAAATATTGAATAACTGTTCTTTTTTTGGAAAAAAAATGGCATAAATGCCCTTCACAAAATGTCTATTCCTGAAGTCAATAAGCATAAACTTAATTTTTTATCAACATTAATATCTAGCAGCTAGTTTCACAATTCTATATGCCCGGGGTAACTAGGTAATGATGATTTTAAAGAGACTTGTTCACAGATGTTTGCATATTTTCAAGTAGGCCATTAAATGTCTTAACTTCACAGATTTAAGAATCGGAACTAAATAGTTCAAGTATAATAACAAGAAAAGGATTTTTTTTTTAAGAAAAAAGGTCCCACCGGGGTTTGAACCCGGGACCTCCGGATTAAAAGGCTGTCGCCGTAACCACTTGGCCAGTCTAATTTCTATACTTGTCCCTAAATTATTTACTTTATGTAATTGCCCCACGTGTTGTCAAGTATTTTAACGAAAACAACACAAACACTCCAAATTATTCATCGCTTAGCATTACAAACTCTTTATAATTTTATCGATTTCAACTGATGATTACTAATAAACAAATTTTTATTTATTTTTGGAATCTGTAACAAAAAGTTTTTAAAAAAAGTAAATTGCCAATCTGTGAACAGGTCCCTTTAACAACTTAGTTTAGAACTACATAGAACAATATATCTATATAGCTGCTTTTTCTTAAATTAACATTTGTTGTAAATGTAATGTGTCTTAAATCGAAACTTAATCAAAAGAATCAAATCAAAAACAAATCAAAACAACAACAACATTATTCTCATTGATATACATGGTATAGTCGATATAGTCGATATATATACATAAGTTGAAGTGCACACATTTCAGTAATATGAAAGTAAAAATGTAATACATAGACAACTGTATATATTTGGTCAAAAACAATATGGAAGGTAATAAATACATTAAACAACAAACTACAAGTTGGTACATTATTGATATCACGGTGAAATTGGTTGCATATGGAACAAAATAACAAAAATCGTCAAAAGAAATTAAGTAAATTCTATTTAATAGGACTCGTATAAGAAATAGATTTGATTACAACTAGAAAAAGTATATTTCGCACATATAATGCAGTAAATGTCATTCTAAAATATTCTCTCGTATTACATGTGCAAATCTATACATAATCCTCTTGCATAGTATGTCTCCTACATAAGCTCTAATAATAACAACATGCTCTGACAATGGTAATTCATCATTGTGGGAGTAATTTCTTTATTAAACCCTATTGCAAGTTTATCATTATTACTGCTACACAAGTTATGACTGCTTGAAAAATTGGTTATTGATATTAAGACGGATTTACACAAGAGGGCTGGGCCTAATGGACCTCGGTCGCTCACCTGAGTTTAATAAATAATATTGGATAAACCTTGTAAAAATTTAACAGCATGTTTAGACATGTTAAAGTAAGATGTTGGACCACTGACAACCATGTTTTTAACAATAAAAATTATTTGAAAGGAATTTTGTAGACAGTCACCCAACAAACTGTTCAGTGAAATAATTTTGAAGTACAAGAAGTTTTTCAAGTTTTCAATATAGCCATTTAAGGAAATCTTTTTGCAGCCCTGACGGCTATGTCAAAATAATTTGAAGGAATTTTGTAGAGGGTCATGCATGGAACATTAATTACTTTGAAATCCAGTCAGCACTTACAAAAACTATCAAGTTAATAGCTTACATGCTTGTGAAGATATGAAGGAAAAACAACAAAATGTGGACAGAAGGACGGACAGACCAGGGTGATTACTATAGGGCACCGGCAAAAACTTGTGGGGCCCCAATTAAAATGTGTTAAATGCTATTGCGAAGGCAAATAATGTCTTGAATAATGGATCCAGTCAGTTGAACATGTCCATCTAAGGTGCAGAAGTCATTCAAGTTTGCACAGTACTTTTGAAGTAGACGCTACCACTGCATACTCCTAGTGTAGCATAGTTGTTGTGCTGAAATAATCATCAAGAAGGAAAATACATAACTAACTTGTATTAGGAATAATATTTAAGTTCAATCGTTATCTTTGTTGCCTCACCTCTGTAATGAACATCTTCAATGTTTGCTTTTTTTTGAAAGAAACTGTTTAAATGTAAACATGGACTATGCTAGATATACAGTTTAACAACTAATACAGTCCATAGCATGGACCAGGCATAATTTTCTCATGCAGTAATAATATCAATATGCATACACCAAAACGAAACCTTAAATCTATATATATAAAAAATTCTCCATATGAATAATTTATCATAATCTGTTAGCCTGATGTACATTCTGTCAACAATCAAGACATCTTTGTTGAAAAATATTTGTCAACATTATGTCACCAAAGTGTCTGACTGCATGTTTGTTGTCATCAAGACAAGCAAATTCATGTTCATTAAAATGATTAAACACTGCTTAATGGACCTTTCAATAATTAAGAAAATAACTACTGAATCATATGATTTGTGTCATTAAGATCTCGTTTACTTCATATTTGAGAAGTTTCATGCAATCCTTTCAAACATAAACTTATTTTAGCAATAAACTGATTGTACATATGGTGGCCACTGAAATTCTGAAGAAAAAAATACCTGATGTCTATCTGATCTTCTTTGACCAGAATGTGATATTTTCCTGATATTGTTTTGTCAAATTGCCATTCTAATTGGTGCATATCGGTGAAAGTTTTGAATTATGTCTTAGATTATATATTTTACTTTTCCTCTGTCTTTGGAATTTTTTCCTATGACTATGGTCACATTTCCTGAATTGTCTGATTTTTCACTATTTTTAAATTCCTTGTTGTTTTTTTAAACACTTTCCCTTGTGGTCACTGACAGAATATATATATATATTCTGTCAGTGACCTTACAGAATGACCTCGAAGACCGGTGTGAAGTATCAATTGAATATCTGTAGTACAGTACGTGGCGAAACCCGCAGAATTCAGGCTGTCGTGTCGAGCCTTCGATCAATAATCGCGAAGCGACGTCACGAAAGTTCGCGACGATTCGCAAAATATAGCGGGCGGCCCCAGCGCGAGATTTCGCGACGAATATGTCACGAAATGTCGTCGCGCTTCGCGGCGATTTTACAGGTATGTGCTTCTGCTCTTTAAAAATTAAGAGTTTTACAGTTTTTACGGTCTTATCGCTACATTCTACATTCTACATTGTGTGTCGCACAGTGTATGTTAAATATAGATACATTGATTTTTTATCTTTGATATTACGGTTAATTAATAAATAATTATATAATAAAGCCCTATTTTTTTTAAAGTATTAATCAAAGAAAACAGTGAAAACGCATATAAAAGTCACAATGAATTAATATAGTGTGTATTTGAGTTTAAGTTTACATTTACAATTCGGACAATAATCATTAAAATCAACTTAAAATTAGAAATCACTGATTGTTCTTTTGTACACTACCCCTTTTACGAATATGTAACATTTTACTAATTTGCTTAGTTTGATTTTGATATCCCTTTTATAATAATATTAACTGATGTCCATTTAAATGATCTATTAGTTAATCGTTAATTAATTGTTTCGATTGTTATGTGAATGTGTAATCGGAGTTCTTGTGATGGTTATAAAAACGCATTATTATCTTATTCTTCATTGGCGTGATTATTTCAAGCATTCCTTCGTTTAGAATATCCATTCAGATTATTTTTTTACATGTACATATATGTCATCTTCACCCGTGCAACAGCATATTCAATTTTAACGTAATTATAATCATCATAAAGATGCATATCACCGACGTTTTGACACGATATTTTATAATAATCATGTACTTAAGTTATATTGAAGGTGGTTATATACACGTAAGTGTCTATAATTATTTGTAACGTTTGATTTATTGTAACATGTATTTATAGAATTTACTTATTATTTACTCATCGGTAAACACAATACATGTAAATACAGATGTAAATCAAACGAAAATCATCACAACGGTTAGTGTAGCCTCTTCTAAAATTGTTGTTTGCTAAAGAAAACATCATTTGTTCTGCAGACTACCGGTTCCCGATGAAGGGTGGGGGTGAATGCGTGTTGACCATAACTACCTTTCAGTGTTTTCACATGTTGTGTATACATGCCACCAATGTGTTATCTGACGTGTCAATTTAGCAAACAAACTGATCGTGGCATCTCAATTGTTTTTTTTTATGTTTATGTATTTTGGGATTTATCTTTTTTCTTTTTCTAATAGTCATTTAAAATTCCAGTTCACATTTCGAATGATAATGAAGCTACATATAGCCTACATTTTTTTTTACAACAACAACATTTATTTCAGCCATAAAGTTTACAAAAAAGCTTCTAGCCTACAATAATGAATATATAAATGTGAAATACCGCGGGTTAAGATTGCTGTAATCGTACAAAAATTTATTTACACAATATATCGCATGTAAAGTACTTTCATCGGCAAACAAAGTATGAAGTACAGACATTTTATGTACAAAAAATAGGGATATTAACTATTTACGCGTATTGCTTTATTTTCTAGTAAATGATATTTAAGAGTCGCAATTCTATATAATTTATAGAACACACGTAGCATTTCGAAGTACCATATAATATTAAAAATTGAAAAGAATGTATTGATATTATGATTTTGAAACATTAATCTTTCAATATATATATACAATATATCTGTATACAAATACAAACATTATTAAACAAAAAGGGAATGCACGACTATTTACAATTAGTACAATAATATGCGTGCGTGTTACAATAGCCTACATAAGATAGAAGTACATAGCAATAGTTTATTCAGCCTTTATATCATAATACTATTAGTTTTTTTAATGGCACCGAATAACCAGTTCTCCGTTTATTAAGGCTGTTAACTGGTAATACATTGAATATTCGAGTATTAGCGTACACATCTTTTGCAACAAATGTCACATCTAGATTTGAATGCTTTTGTAGCTAATATAATTAAAAGGAATAAATTCAAATATCAATTCCACAAAGTTTTCTTACACGATTATTTATTCACCGCTAAGTGAAAATATTGCGTACAGGTGTGCATTTTACTAATTAATGTCTAGTCACGATTCGTGGCTGGACAAAATCATTCGCCATGAAAGTTCGCGAACAAGCGCGAATTTTCGTCGCGAGAATTAGCGAAATTTCGTGACATCGCGAGCGAGCGATCTGCGCTTCGCGATTAAATCGTCTCGTCGCATTTCGCGAACTTAGCGGGTTTCGCGTGGCACGTACTGTAGTTACAGAGATCCATATTTTCACGCAAACCTTAACCTGAATATTTCTAAGTACAAAAAGAGGCACAATTCTGCTAAAATGCCGGCCACCGTTATGGGTCTTGGTCAGTAACTATGGAAAGCCGGTTGAGACCCCCGCTAAATTACATTAAAATATATAGTAACTATCGGACTTTCGGAGATTTTCATTTTGCGGAACTTTTATATACCGCGAAAAAACAACTCTAATATTGGCATATAGTAGCCGTCGGAATTTCGGGAATCAACATTTTCCGACGGGCAGAAAGATACTAATTACATAGTAATTTTCGGGAATTTGTTCCGACGGGTAGAATTCAAAATCTAAAAAGCGCGGAACTTTAACATTTTCCGACGGACAGAAAGATACTAATTATATAGCAATTCTCGGACATTTGTTCCGACGGCTAGAAAGCGGATTATAAAAAGCGCGGAACTTTGCAAATCTTCTGACGGAACAATTGAACGTTTAATACTGCACAAAAAGCGGAATCTAAAAAAGCGCGGAACTTTGCAAATCTTCCGAAAAATTGAGCATTGAACACTGCACAAAAAGCGGTTTGACATGGGTTACCCGCGAAAATGATTCGATTGGTTCCGATACCTAGAAACAACCAATCAGAAACCCTGACACAAATACATATAGAGAAGCTATATTTAAACATGGTAGACGTCGGTTGTGTACACAGAGTGGAATTAATAAAGGGTAAGTGATTTAAATATATTACTTATTATAGTGTCATTAATGTGAATTTGGTTGGAATTCATTGAGGCAAATTGAGTTTTATTTGCAAAAACATGCACACTTATAACCAAAGGGCAGAGGGAAATTAAATGCGAGAAACGCTTCGCCCAATAACGGTTAGCACGTGCATAAATTAACTACCCACTAATCCAAATTTTTATACATAGATCTACGCAGAATAATAAGATGTCATTATAAATGTATGGATCAGTGTATGTAGGACCATATTTGTACAAATCATTGTTTACACAAATAGGATCTCATTCTTCACATGTGATGATGTGTGGAAATGATTCTTCACACATCACATTCACAGTCTCATTCTTCACATTTCCTGTCCATTTTGTGATAAGATCTACAGTCTGGTATTTTATATGCAATGAACTCATATTTTTCACATATGAAAATAAGTGTGCCAATTGTCTGAGAGATAATGATGATTTTGATTACAGCAATAAACAAAATCAATTTGAAATGGTAAATGGAATGTCTATTTCCATTATCTAGTATGGTAACTAATGATTCCAAAATAAGTGCTATTTCACATGGATTTGATACTGTGGGCATTAAAATAAAACTAGAAAACCTGATTTTTCATTATTTTCAGATGCTGTTTCGCAAAGATAGAAGACGCTGACAGCAATATTTACAAAAGCGATGGTATGTTTACTAGGTTAAGGAATGATTGTAATCATTTTATACATGGTTGTTGGGCAAGTGAAATCTTTTTAGCTCGACTATTCACCGAAAAGTTCGAGCTATACTACTCACCCATTCGTCTGCGTTGCCGTAATGCTCCTGTTACAGTTTGCGTGCAACAAGTGCATATCTCCCTAACTACTATAGATATTCAATTGAAACTTCACACATGTCTTCGGGGTCATTATGCGAGGTCACTGACCAAGGCCGATAACTCTGATTTGCAATTTAGCAGAATTATGCCTCTTTTTGTACTTAGAAATTTCAGATTAGAGTTTGCAAGAAACAACTCAATATCTTTATAACTACTACAGATATTCAATTGAAACATCACACATGTTTTCTGAAGGTCATTATAGAAGATCACTGACGAAGGCCCATAACTCTGGCTTGCAATTTAGCAGAATTATGCCCATATTTGTACTTGGAAATTTCAGGTTAAAGTTTGCGTGCAACAACTTCATATGTCTATATCTGCTACAGATATTCAATTAAAACTTCACACATGTTTTCAAGGTCATAAGATAAGGTCACTGGCCAAGGCACAAATCTGTGACCAGCATTGTAGCAGAATTATGCCCTTTTTGTAGTGACAAAGGCCAATAACTCTGACAAAAGCGGTTGAATAGCCGAGCGCGCTGTCCTGAGACAGCTCTTGTTTTATTTCTTTATTGAAAAAAAACCATAGTTAAAGAGACAAACTTGTATGTTGCTCAAGAAAAGAAAACACAGTACTGTAGTTAACCAGCAATAAAAATACCATGCACAATTCATTTTGAAAGTGCCCAAAAGTGCAATCGACAATTACTGGACAGATTCTAAAAATGGCCAGGAATGTATGTCAATAATTTATTAGAAAAATCATCCTAAGGTGGACTCCTTTAATTGGAAAGGCTTTTCGGGAGATTGTTGTAATGTAATTTATATGTAAGTTTAATTTGATATGTTAACATTAAATTCTGATGTTATGCACTTGTAAACATCGAGTGTTCTTATTGTAGGACCTGCATGACTGTGTGTTGAAGTGCCCTGTATGACACTTGGCCGCAAGATGAATATCACCTTGGATCCAGTATTAGTAAGCGGATGATGGACATTCCTCCCGTGTTACTGGTTAATGAAGAGGTAAGTTCACATTTCTAAACAAACTGATGACACTTGTTTATTGTTCAATACTAGCAACTTGAGTCACAACAGTGTAATAGTATTGGTGTCCACCTTGCGATGAGGGATCATGAGTTTGATCTCTACTTAGGACTCTCAAAAATACATTAGTTCTGGTTCTTCCAAGAAAAAGATTTGGAAGTGTCGCAATAAGTCTCGAGCGTTTACATAGGTTTAAACTAAGTACTAGTCACTTCAATACAATATTTGTAGTTGCTGTTGTAAAAGAATTTGTAAACAGTTCTATTTCACTTGATTATCTGTGACAAATAAATATATAAATTAAAAATCGACTGCAAAGTGGGACTTCGTCACGCAAGAGTTGATCGCTCTTCACCGTCATTTATTGGCGAAATGGGTTTTGATATAGCTACGTGGAGGTCAAGAATTGGGACATTTTGTCAGTCTATTAAGACAAAACATCGTTTACAACGCTGCAAGTCAAATACGTATCACTGGTTATACGAACTGTGCTGTTTCTGCTCCTAGCGGCACAGTGTATAGAGATGAATCCAGGGCCTGATCTGCGCGACCGGACACAGCGGCAAAAATCGGTTGCTAAAGGATCAAACCGCGGTGCAGCTTCCGGAAGTGGGAAGAATACGACCGCTGCGTTAGACGAGTTAAGAAGCGCGACTAGAGTTCAACCCACTAACGATTTTCAACAGAATATTCATCTCTCACAACAGACCACGCCGCTGGAACGAGACCACTCAGGGATAAGCACTTGGCTATGCAAAGATACCCGACACAGAAGACGACGACCGCTCTGTGTTTTCAGAAGCATGTATATCAGATTTTGGGTGTGATACAAGTACTGTAAACGTAGCATCAGTATTATAAGAGATTCGTAAAGATGTAAAAACCATGAACAGAAAGTTTGATAGCCTTGAACAGACTGTTAGTTCTTTAAAGCAAGAGAACATTGAGATACGGAAGGACAATGTGAAATTGAATAGTTGTATTGAAAATCTGTCACAGCAATTAAACAACTTACAAGAAAAATTATCCGTAAATGAGAAAATACTGGATATGGATATGAAAAAACAAGATATGGCACTGAGGAAAAATAATCTAAAAATATATGGAATGAATTTCAGTGGAAATGAAAATTCTACTCATGCGGAACAAAAAGTACGTGATTTTGCAGTCCAAGAACTAAACTTATCAGATGAAGATGTGCAAATCGAATACTCATATCGCCTTGGAAATAAAAAGGAATGCCCAGTATTAACGCGATTCGCGACACTCAAGAGTCGAGATGCAGTGTTGAATGCCTTCCGCCAAAAGCGTAAACAAGGTCATGTGAACGGTAGAGTTGTCGAGGATCTCCCGGAGAGAATTGTCAAGGCGCGCATTTGTTCACTAAATGTTCAAGGTTTGAAGAAGTATGACAGTGATGTATTTTTTAAGAATTTTTGTAGAACTTTTGACATTATTGGTTTATGTGAATCATGGCAGAGACGCTCAGTAG
Organism: Congeria kusceri; assembly: GCA_027627225.1. Classification (NCBI taxonomy): domain Eukaryota; kingdom Metazoa; phylum Mollusca; class Bivalvia; order Myida; family Dreissenidae; genus Congeria; species Congeria kusceri. The sequence continues at coordinate 66,548,933 of CM051028.1, forward strand.
AATTTGATGACTTTCTTGATGACTATACGTGTTTTTCTAAAATGCGGCCGTGTGAGAAAGGGCGGGGCTCCGGTGGGGTCACAGTCTTTGTGTCAAATAAAATATAAACTCATTTTAAGCAAATATATAATACTTTTGACGACTGTGTTATACTTCATATATCCAGAGATCTAACGTGTCTCTCGCAAGAGCTAATCCTTTGTTATGCCTACGTCGCCCCTGAGAGATCGCCAATTTATGATCATGTCAATGAAAACGGCATTTCTATTCTACAAGAAAAATTACTCACAATCGTCTCAGATTTTCCATCTACGCTGATATTACTGGCGGGAGACTTAAATGCACGTATGTATGATAAATTGGATTATATACCAAACGATGACGTCAGATATATATTTGGTGAAACCGCATATCCAAGTGATACATTTTGCTTACCACGTAAAAATAAAGACTTGACTTTGAACAGGTTCGGAATCGCGCTAGCTGAACTTTGCTGCATGTTTGATATTCACGCACTCAACGGACGAACAGATGGTGATCAGTACGGAGAATTCACGTGTACCGCTAACGGAGGGAAAAGCGTCGTAGACTGCATATTAACATCAACGCCGCTGTTTAAACATATCAGCAAATTTGAAGTGGGGAACGAGGACTTTTCCGATCATTTTCTCTTAAAGCTGAGACTCACGTTAAATACTATGCATCAAACATTGCCCGACCACTCAAATCTGAAATCCGCATACCATTATAAATAGGACGAGTGTTGTCGTGAATCCTTTGTAGAACAGTTTAACACTTGTTATTGTGACTTCGAAATGTCATTATTGAACTCGAACATTGATGTCAGTTTAAATGCTTTTATGAAAGTCTATGAAAACGCAGGCAGATGTATGAAGAAAAAACTCTGTGGTCCGAAAACCAATTTAAACTTGTTGTGGGATACAGAATGCTCAGATCTTAAATATGAGAAGGTTCGCGCATTACGCAAGTTCCGGATAACAAATGACAGTCAAGATTTCCAACAATATAAAATCAATAGAAATATATTTAAGACCAAATGCACGTCCAAAAAGAACGATTTTCAGCGACTTAAGCGCAGACAGCTTGTTCAGTTCAAAGACAATCCACAGGAATTCTGGAGTCAAATTAAAAAGGCAAATGGAAGGCCGAATGATCCCAGCGACTTGATTTCCGGTGATCAATGGTTCGATTATTTTAGCAATCTTTTTGAACACTCAAATGTGATGAATGATAATGATAATGACCATTTGTCAATTATCAAGGGAGATAAATGCTGAATGACTAAGTGAAAATATCACAGAGGAAGAAATTCAACAAAGTATGCAAGGCCTGAAAAGTAACTGTGCGTATGGGTATGATGGACTGTGCATAGAAATGTTTAAAGACAAGGCAAATCGTATAGCACCCTTTCTGCAAAGTCTTTTCAATAACATATTTGAAACAGGTGTATTTCCAGAAGATTGGTGTAAAAGTGTGATCACTCCTCTGCACAAAATAGATCATGCCTAGAACCAAATAATTATAGGGCAATTTCATTGTCAAGTAGCCTAAGAAAAATATTTATCAATATTTTAACAAAACGGCTAACGCACTGGTGTGATGAAAATATGGTTATTGACGAAGCTCAAGCCGGATTTAGGTCAGGGTACTCAACCATCGATAATATCTTTAATTTGCACGCAATAATCCAAAAATATACATCAAAGAAAGGAGGTCGTTTTTATGTTTTTTATGTGGACTACTTAAAGGCATTTGACAGTTGTAACCATGCAAAGATTTGGCAATGTTTGTCGAGAAATAGTATTGAGGGACGGTTTCTGAATATCTTTAAATCTATGTTCAGCCAAATGAAGGCGTGTGTGAAAGTTAAAAACGGCCTGACGGACTTCTTTCATTGCAAAATCGGCACTAAACAGGGCTGTTTGTCGTCACCGATAATATTTTCAATCTTCATGAATGACCTGGTGAATTTCCTAAAATTACAGTCGGATGATCGAAGTTTTATATCGCAAGAAACAGACAAATTATTTGTGTTAATGTACGCAGACGATGTCTCCGGGTTAGCAGACACGGCTATACGTCTACAGCGGTTAATAAACAACATCGATAAATTCTGTGAAGACGCAAAATTAAAAATAAATATAGACAAGTCAAAGATTATGGTGTTTAGAAACGGTGGCCCTTTACGCCAATATGTACACTGGACATACAAACATGTGAATGTAGAAGTTGTGTATTTTTACAAATATCTCGGTGCATATTTCACGCCAAAATTATCATGGACAATGACAAAGGAAACATTGGCGAAGCAAGCTAATAAGGCTTTAGCAAGTGTATACAAATGTCAGAAAGATTATGGATATTTTAACCCAAAAGAAGCTTTAAAACTTTTGATGCAATGATCTTGCCCATTTTATGCTATTCGGCGGACATATGGGGTTTCCAGTACGCAGAGTGCATTGAACGAGTGCATGAGAACTATTGTAAACGTCTCTGTGGCCTGAACAGATCAGTGGCAAACTTATTTGCGCTCAGTGAATGTGGCCGTGTACCCATATCTGTGACCTACATGTTCAAACGTATTTCTTACTGGGTTAAAATTTTGCAAATGCCACCAAACAGATACCCAAGGCAACTCTATCTAGTATTACGGAATCATGACACATCGGGTAGAACCAACTGGGCAACGAAGGTTAAACGTCTATTATTTGAAAACGGGTTTGGCTACGCATGGATTTCAAATGAGGTCGGAGACAAAACAATGTTCCTGAAATCATTTAAAACGAGACTTGAAGACTGTGCCTTGCAAAAACTCCAAGCTTATATAAACACATCCCGAAAGGCAGTGTACTACAGAGACTTCAAAACTTTATTAAATGTAGAACGATATTTATCAATTGAATTACCGTTTGTGCTCAAAAAGTGCCTTGCAAATTTTCGCTGTTCCGGGTATCAGCTAATGGTAGAAAAAGGACGACACTTGGATATAAGCCGTGAATTTAGATACTGTATGTATTGTGTACTCTCGCAACAAGTTTATACAGTAGAAGACGAATATCATATGTTTATGTTGTGTCCATTGTAAAATGGGTTAAGACAGACGATTTTTATTCCTCAGTGGCTTAATCATCCAAAAAGTATATATCTGTTTAATACGATCTTATCAGACAGTAACGACAAACATATATTATTGGTTGCAAAATATTTATTTCAATGTGACAAGTTAAGAGAGGAATTCATGAAAACTCAGAGCACTGCTTTTGTAAATACTCATTTTGTTAGTATGAATCCTTTGTAAATATACATTTATCATAGTTATTGCCATATATATCTTTATTATATCCATACACTATTATATTATTATAACGATATCAACTGTTTGTGTTCATCTACAACCTATATTTAGAATGTAACAGTTTTGTAATGTTCATTAATAATGTTCTTTTACCACTTAAACTTGTATACTGTTATAATTACAATGCTGTATTGTGGGCCGGTGGCCTTAAATTGCAGAATAAAAATATTGTATTGTATTGTATTGTATTTTAGCATGCTTCAACAATTATATGCTACAGCATTAAAAAATAATTGACTTGTGATAACTGACACAGTTGTTGCGATTTCTAGAAATACAATGTAGGTTATGTGTTGTATATTAAAAAAAATATAACGGATGTAATGAAAATGTTCAGTATTGATTGTGTACTTTGTTTTGTGTTTTTCAGACCCACGATGATCGATCTTCTTGAAAATTGTTTAACATGCAAGGACACATTATTATCTTTGAAGATTTGTTAGCCATCTGTGAACATTGTTAGACATTGAAGAGCATTGTGTTGCAGTTTCTTTAAAGAGACACTATATGTATACATGTGTGTTTTACTTTTGCATGCAAAATCAGCTTGTTGGTGTTGTGAACTCCCATGTGTATGAACACGCATATTTAATTACTCTCACTTTATGACAAAACTGATATAGTTATTGCCTGGATTTCATTTACAAAATGTTTATGTGTGCCTTCAAGCACATTTAATCTGTTCTAAACATAATTTTTTTAATTTTATTTCGATTCACTCGTTTTAAGAGTCAATTCTGTAATGTTTCTTATTAGTGGATCCGTTTTAAGCTCCATATTTCTCATAATATTCAAAATTTCTTTTAAAATTTAGACTATTCACTTGTCTGATGTGCAAATAATTTTGAACTAGAGTATTTACATTTGTATGAAAATGTAATATTGTAATCATATTGTTATTGATATTCTGGTTAAAATTACTTTAATAAATATTATGATAGTATCGACTGTGTTGCTTCACAATATACGCTAACTAATTCCTAAATATGACAAGTGTCCAACCACACAAAAAAGCTTCGTGAGAACAAAGTTTCGTACCCTGTTTTACATGAAAAAATCTCATTAAAGGTGCATGCTACACAGTCGAGATGCTGAATTTAACAGATTGTTTTCTCTGCAAATTATTTCAGAAGACTGTTTCTTGGTGTTTGCACATCATATAATTACGAGAACTGGACTAATTGCTCAGTAAACAAGATAATAATAAACAAGAGCTGTTTGTAAAACAGGCATGCCTCTTTGGGTCCAAAACAGCCTCTGTAGAAAATTGCAAGAATGAAAGTAAAATGAAACAATTTTTTTGTCAACTTTTGGTCAGTTTGACCAAATGACAAAACAATCAATAGGGATCTACTTGTAGTCACATACCCACTTATCTACGAAATTTTACAAACCCATGCCAAAGGGTTCCATGGACAATGTTTTACAACTATTGTCAATTTGACATTTGACTCAATGACTCCATTATTAACAGGGATCCTTTACTAGTCATGACAAACCTAACTACCAAGTTTGACGAGCCTAGGCTCAAGGGCTCTAAAGTTATGGCCTGGACAAGCTTTTATTGAACTAAGAATTATTGGGCGTTTTCTTCAATCATATTTTATAGTCACGGGGCTTTCATTAACTTTTGAAAACTGGAAGTTTGAACTTCCTGGCCTCTAATTTTGCAAGTTTTGCTCATAATATTTGGAAGTTTTGACAGTATTGTGCTACAGAAGTCCTGAGCACTTCCGAAATGCATATATTAAGTATAAAATTCAAGGGTTTTTAAGGCCAGATCTTTTTCATCAAGTGCTTATATGACAATTTATTCAGTGAAAGAGGTATACATTTAGAAAGATTTCTAAATTTTTTCTACCTTGTTTATCCTTACATGACGGAACTTCCTTGGCTGCAATTTGGAAGTTCTGCAACGTCCATGGCTGCAATTTTGGAAGTTCTGTGACAAAAACTGGGAGTAAATTACTCCCAAACTTCCCTTAATGGAAGCCCTGTAGTCAGTTTGACATTGACATTTCACCCAAGGATCCAAAGCTTTAAGAACCTAGACCAAAGGGTTGTGAAGTTATTGCCTGGACAAGCTTTAACAATTATTGGGCATTCTTTGTTAAGCTTTTGGTCAGTTTGACCCACAGACTCCAAAATAAATAGGGATCCTCGACTAATCATAACCAACCTAGCAACCAAGTTTCGAGAACCCTGGCCTAAGTGTTTTGTATTTATGGCTCAGACATTGTTTTGTCTACTGACATACAGACGGACACACGGACCGACATTGCAAAATAATATACCCCTGCTTTTCAAAGGAGAGCATAATTAATAATAACGACATCTTAATAGATATGTTTATGTTTATTGACAAAAGACAACTATTATAAGAATGTTCATTCACTTAAAAGTGTGTGCAGAGTATTATCAAGTAATAATTGTGCCAGGGCCCATATCGCTAAAGCTCCTTAGTTTAAAGTTGAGTTATATTCCTAAAACCTGCATTAAAATCCATAAGTTTATGTCTGTTTCATTAAACTTTGCTATGACATTTATTTTTGTAAGGAACTAGGAAATTATATAGGAAAGTACCTATTTCAAATTGAAAATACTTATTTTGAAACATAAATTTTAAGTTTTACTAATTTCAGTTAAAATTGTTCTTAGGATCTGTATTGAAATGGATACAGAACGGTGGAAGAACAATTCGTACATTAACAAACTTAAAGTTCTTTGTTTCCAATTTCTAACAAACTGTGCAGGTTAATAGATTTTGGCCAATTAATCCATAAGCATTTGATCATAAACGTAAATATTGAATAACGGTTCTTTTTTTTGGAAAGAAATGGCATAAATGCCCTTCACAAAATGTCTATTCCTGAAGTCAATAAGCATAAACTTAATTTTTTATCAACATTAATATCTAGCAGCTAGTTTCACAATTCTATATGCCCGGGGTAACTAGGTAATGTTGATTTTAAAGAGACTTGTTCACAGATGTTTGCATATTTTCAAGTAGGCCATTAAATGTCTTAACTTCACAGATTTAAGTATAATAACAAGAAAAGGATTTTTTTTTTAAAGAAAAAAGGTCCCACCGGGATTTGAACCCGGGACCTCCTGATTAAAAGGCTGTCGCTGAAACCACTTGGCCAGTCTAATTTCTATATTTATCCCTAAATTATTTACTTTATGTAAGTGCCCCACGTGTTGTCAACAATTTTAACGAAAACAACACAAACACTCCAAATTATTCATCGTTTAGCATTGCAAACTCTTTATAATTTTATCGATTTCAACTGATGATTACTCATAAAAAAACGCTATTTACAGTATATTTTTATGTCCAAAGTGTAATTTCGCTCCTTATATACACTGTTCTTTTATATTTGGAATCTGTAACAAAAAGTTTGAAAAAATGTCAATTGCCAATCTGTGAACAGGCCCCTTTAACAACTTAGTTTAGAACTACATAGAACAATATATCTATATAGCTGCTTTTTCTTAAATTAACATTTTTTGTAAATGTAATGTGTCTTAAATCGAAATTTAATCAAAACAATCAAATCAAAAACAAATCAAAACAACAACAACATTATTCTCATTGATATACATGGTATATTCGATATAGTCGATATATATACATAAGTTGAAGTGCACACATTTCATTAATATGAAAGTAAAAATGTAATACATAGACAACTGTATATATTTGGTCAAAAACAATATGGAAGGTAATAAATACATTAAACAACAAACTACAAGAGGGTACATTATTGATGTCAAGGTGAAATTGGTTGCATATGAAACAAACGTAACAAAAACCGTGAAAAGAAATTAAGTAAATTCTATTTAATAGAACTCGTATAAGAAATAGATTGGATTACAACTAGAAAAAGTATATTTCGCACATATAATGCAGTAAATTTCATTCTAAAATATTCTCTCGTATTACATGTGCATATCTATACATAATTGTCTTGCGTAGTATGTCTTCTTCATAAGCTCTAATAATTTCATCTTATTAAGAACATGTTCTGATAATAGTAGTTCATCATTGTGACAGTAATTTCTTTATTGAACCCTGTTGTAAGTTTATCATTATTACTGCTGCACAAGTTATTGACGGCTGGAAAATTTGGTTATTGATATTAAGAAGGACCTATACAAGAGGGCTGGGCCTAATGGACCTCGGTCGCTCACCTGAGTTTAATAAATAATACTTGATAAACATTTTAAAAATTTAAAAGCATGTTCATACATGTTTAAACGAAAATGTTGGACCACTGACAACCATGTTTTAGCAATACAAATTATTTGAAAGGAATTTTGTAGACAGTCACCCAACAAACTGTTCAGTGAAATAATTTTGAATTGCAAAAAGTTTTTCAAGTTTTCAATATAGCCATTTAAGGAAATCTGTTACAGCCCTGGCCGCCATGTCAAAATAATTTGAAGGAATGTTGTAGAGGGTCATGCATGGAACATTAATTACCTTGAAATCCAGTCAGCACTTACAAAAAATATCAAGTTAATAGGCTACATGCTTTTGAAGATATGAAGGAAAAACATGAAAATGTGGACAGAAGGACGGACAGACACGGTAAATTACTATAGGGTACCCCCAAAACTTGTGGGGCCCCAATTGAAATGTGTTAAATGCTGTAGCGAAGGCAAATCATGTCTTGAATATTGGATCCAGTCAGTTGAATATGTCCATCTAAGGTGCAGAAGTCATTCAAGTTTGCACATTTTGAAGTAGAAGCATCCACAACATACTCTGACACTGGTGTTACTGTAGCATAGTTGTTGTGCTGAAATAATCATCAAGAAGGAAAATACATAGCTTACTTGTATTAGGAATAATATTTAAGTTGAATCGTGATCTTTATTGCCTCACCACTGTAATGAACATCTTCAATATTTGCTTTTTACATGGTAAGTATTTGAAAGAATTTTTTTCATGTAAACAAGGACTAAGCTAAATATACAGTTTAACAACCAATACAGTCCTTAGCATGGACCAGGCATAATTTCCTCATGCAGTAATAACATAAATATGCATACTCCAAAACAACAACCTTAAATCTATTAAAATTTCTACACATGAATAATTTATCATAATCTGTTAGCCTGATGTACATTCTGTCAACAGTCAAGACATCTTTGTTGGAAAATATTTGTCAACATTATGTCACTAAAGTGTCTGAATGTTTGTTGTCATCAAGACAAGCAAATTAATGTTCATTAAAATGATTAAACACTGCTTAATGGACCTTTAAATAATAAAGAAAATAACTACTGAATCATATGATTTATGTCAGTAAGATCTTGTTTACTTCCTATTTGAGAAAGTTCATGCAATGCTTTCAGACATGAATTATTTTAGAAATAAACTCATTTGTACACATGGTGGCCACTGAAATTCTGAAGAACAAAATCCCTGTCTTCCTGACTTTCTTTGACCAGAATGTGATTTTTTCCTGATATTTTTTGTCAAATTGCCATTCTAATTTGTGCATATCGGTGACAGTGTTGAATTATATCTTAGATTTTATATTTCACTTTTCATCTGTCTTTGGAATTTTTTCCTATGACTATGATCACATTTCCTGAATTTTCTGATTTTTCACAATTTTTAAATTCCTTGTTTTTTATACACTTTCCAGTGGCCGCCTTGGAATAATAGAACAAATCTATGAATGAAGCTAGTCAGGAAAAAGGTCTCTCGAATCAAGCCATGAACATCATATATAATGATTTTATTGCACATAATAAAATCATTTCATAGTTTTATGAATGAACTAACCAGTACACTTGAATAATGTTAACAGATGTCTGCAAATAACAAGAATTGTCTCAGATCAACATGCTTGAAAATTCATTCCGCTTTGATAATATATATATTCTGTCAGTGACCTTGCATAATGACCCGGAATACCTTTGTGAAGTATCAACTGATTATCTTTAGTAGCTACAGAGATACGTATTTGCACGCAAACCTTAACCTGAATATTTCTAACTACAAAACGAGGCATAATTCTTCTAAAATAGTGGCCACATTTATGGGCCTTGGCCAGTAAGCTTGTATTAATACCCTGAAGACACTTGTGAAGCTTCAGCAGAATATGTGTAGTAGTTACAACGATATTTACTTGCACGCAAATCTTAACCTCAATTTTCTCTTGCACACGAACCTTAACCTGACTTTTCTAAGGACAAAAGGGGTATTATTGTGCTAAAATGCTGGTCACAGTTATGGGCCTTGGCCAGTGACCGTATATAATGACCCTGAACACGTGTGTGAAGTTTTAATTGAATATCTGTAGAAGATATGGAGTTGATAAATGCAAACGTAAACCTGAAGTTGTTGAAGTACACAAAGGGCATAATTCTGCTAAATTGAGGTAACAGTTGTAGACCTTGGTCTTTGACCGAACAAAATGACCACGAAGACATATGTGAAGTTTCAATTAAATATCTGTAGTAGTTACAGACATATATACTTGTTGCACCTTAACTAGAACATTACGCCGACGCTGACGAACGGGTAAGAAGTATAGCTCGGACTATTCGATAAAGAATGAAATATAATTAACCTTGGAAATGGACTGCCTCCTTCTTTGACATCTTTTTGCACTTCTTATCACTTCACCCAATCCAGTATGCTCATAGTGTCACTGCAATAAACATATTTATTTTAAACATCTGATAACTATAAAATCTTGCACAATCAAGTTTATTCTAAATGTACAACATTTATCTAACTGAAAGTCTAAGTAATTTAAAAATTTGCATTTATTCTTTTTTTTACTCGACAAAGATGTGCCAGTATTACTAAGGGTTCACAAATTAAACTTTCAATTTGTTGTTTCAGCATTGTTTCTTACATGAGGCGTTTAAATTATATACAAGTACATCTCTATATGAATGAAATCACAATACATCAATTTAGATATTGTTATAATTTTTTATAGATAATTTAATAAACCTGTAGTTGTGTTGTTCTCTTAGCAAGCATGTTTTATGATCTTCTGCTGACCAAGACTGTGATAATGTTTCTTTATTTGTTCTTTTTCTATTGAAAGAAGTAAAATGTTAATTTATATTAACAAATAATGTTTTGTTTCAGGTTAGTTTAAACAAATATATTGCCCAATATATACAGATACAGTAATATATGGAGAACACAATACAATACAACATGTGTTTTGAGGCAACAGAATCAAGACGAAAGCTTTAAGCTTATAAAGTCTGTTTCAGGTAACATGACCAAATAAACTTGGGTAGGTAAGTACCATAGGGATTTTTTTATTTAATAAATAGTCAACTTAAAGATTTTAAAACTGAATCAATATTCAAAAGACTGCAGTAATACAGTTAAACAAGTAGACGCTATGAAAACAAAACAATAATTAAACCACAAAAAAAACAACAACATTTAGTTATGAAAAAACTATAAAGCAAAATATCTGACAAAGTGAATAAAATGTCCTAGGGTCAGGGCATTTTCAGGGTAGGGCGGATAACCTGAAACCCTTTTTTATGCCTAACAAGACTTATTGTGTAGTGACCCTTTAAGCTCAGTGGGAAGAGCACTTGCCGGGTCTCGGGTTTGAGTCGTGGACTGGTTGTACAATTTTGCTCACCCTGTGAGTGTAATTTTTGTTACCCATCAATACTTATGCCTCTGATACAACGCAGATTGTAACAAGTAAATCTTCAAATTTCAATTTCAATCCCTTTTAAGTAGGGGAAAGTGTTGCCGTACGAAGGTAAAATATATTCAAGGTAGCACTCACCTTTTAACTGAGTCTCTTGCTCAAGCCACGAACTGGCATCATAATTTCCTCTCTCTGTGACAGAATCACTGGAAAGTCGAATAATAATCAAATATAATTAAATCTAAAGTGCTTGTTATCATTATGACTTTAAAGTTTAAATTAAAACAATATACAGTCCGAAATATACTCGTCTGTACACCTCCTCAGTATAATCGCATATAACGTTGGAGTGGAATAAAAATAAAAGCACGTGTAACGTACATATATTTCAATTAATATATTGTCAAATAACAAAATTAAATAACTAAGTTATTTATAATATTTACTAACGTAAAAACCTCGTGACTTGTTGATTCTACTTACATGTTGTTGTTGTTGTTGTAGTCTATTAGCTGGTTGAGACACCATTCTTGATTGGTCAGTTCTAAGTATCGGAACCAATCAAATCATTTTCGTGGGTAACCCATGGCAACCCGTTTTTTGTGCAGTATTTAATGTGTTATATTTTCCGTCGGAAGCTTTGCAAAGTTCCGCGCTTTTTAGATTCCAATTTTTGTGCAGTGTTTAAATGCTCAATTGTTCCATCGGAAGATTTGCAAAATTCCGCGCTTTTTAGATTCCGCTTTCTAGCCGTCGGAACAATTGTCCCGAAAATTGCTATAAACTTATTGGTAGATCTATCGTTATGTCAGTCGGAAATTGTAAATGTCCGCGCTTTTTAGATTTTGAATTCTACCCGTCGGAACAAATGTCTCGAAAATTACTATTTAATGTGTATCTTCTCACCGTCGGAAAATGTTGATTCCCAAATTTCCGACGGCTACTATATGCCTATATTAGCGTTGTTTTTCGCGGAATATGAATGTTCCGAAAAATGAAAATCTCCGAAAGTCGGCTTTCCATAGATTAGTATCTTTCTGCCCGTCGGAAAATGTTAAAGTTACGCGCTTTTTTATATTACGAAAATCTACCCGTCGAAACAAATTACCCGAAAATTACAATTAAGTATGCATTTAATATCTTTGTGCCCGTCGACAAATGATGATTCCAGAAATTCCGACGGCTACTATATACTTAAATTATAGCGTTTTATGCGGAATATGAATGTTCCGAAACAATGAAAATCTCCAAAATTCCGATATTTACTATATATTTTAATGTAATTTAGCGTGGGTTCCGAGCGGCTTTCCAGAGGTTTGCAACTTAAATTTTGTAGATTGGAAGGTACTGAAAAATTCCACCACCATCTAGCCCAAACTTCTTCAGCCGCGTCTAATTAGGAATAAAAAATGTGTTTGTTTTAGGTTTCATGACCAACAAAATTAGGGTAGTAATAATTATTATTATTTAGTAAATGGTTGACTTGAAGATTCTAAAACTGAATTAGTATTAAAAACATACCTGTAATATCCTTAAACATTGTTTTGAAGTAGATTCTATCAAAACTAAACACGTATTTAACCAAAAAAGAATTTAATTATTGAAAAAAACAAAACAATATCTGATAAGCCCTATCAAATGTTGTAGGGTCGGGGAATTTTTTTAGGGTAGGTCGGGTTATCTGAAACAAAGATATGTTTACGCCTTACATAGTTCTGTACATTAGTATACAATAGGCGTTGCAGCTTTAGTGAAGTGTCAAACTTCACAAACCATACTACTTCAACTCAACGCTTTAGATACAATACTTATCGAAATTAAACCCCATTCATTTCAGTTTAATTGCTCGTAGAAGGAGCATGATCTCGCTTGATGCCCAGCTTTGGAAGAATAAAACGAGAAAGCCTCGCTTTCTATCAACATGCTACTTTTATCTCGTGCCGCCTGTAAAGTCGAGGCATTGTCAATACCATTACTGTGAGATTGTGTGCCTTAGTGTGTCGCAAGCACTCACTTGGTGGATGGACTGATCGATATATTGGCGATCGAACTGACTGATTGAAACAACCGTGGACATTGAAACGCATCTTCTCTTTCGCATATCTATTAATATATTGTTGTTTCTACGAATATTATCTGTAGTGTCACCGAAAATTGCCGTAAAGAAATTTTCCGAGAAATCAAACGGTCTGTCAGCTCCATATATGTGTGTACATGTACGTTGACGTTGAATCAACTGTGCTCGTCTTGGACTTTAATTCGAAAAATTAGATGTTTCCCTCAAGGTGAGTAAATGTTTATATTTATTAATAAACACCGAAACAAGTCCTTGTGACCCAAATGTTACCCCTCATTATTGTGTGGTTTGTAACGGAAAGGGTCAGCAGGTAGTGTCCATTACTAACGTGCTTTTTTCATTTTCTTTCATGCACTGGTGCTTTACGGACTATATAGTATAATACTACAATGGCACTATAATAGACGAAGAAATCTTGTAGTTTTTTACAAAAATTGCGCGAATGCAAAATAAAAATGATTATCAGTTAAAATTGATGGCCTTCATTTGATTGGTTATATAGCTCTATTCTATGCATGTGTTGCATATTCAGTTTTGACATTGAGCAGCGTTATTTGAACCAAGGTAAGAAAGTCGTGACTACAGTATACATCATGTTCACTTTTTTCCATAAATGCCCAATAAAGTGATGTAAACTTTAATACCTTGGTCGAAATATTCAAAACAATAGTCAACAAAAGAAAAATAACTTTATATTAACAGCCACGAAATTAATCTAAATACTTGTGGTTGAATTAAGAAATAATGTTCGCATTATCGTTGTTTATTGGCCAATAGACAACGATTTGGAGTTCTGATACGTAGGAATTAACCAACGAGGGCGTTAGCCCGAGTTGTTCAATAGCCATGCATCAGGACGACAGATAAACAACGATAATGCGAACAATATTTCGATTCTAACATGATTTGACATACTTTTGCAAATGTAATTGTAACTACTTTTACTATACTCACCTCAGAATCGGGACTTCTTTTTGCGTTGTTTATTGGGTAGTATAACAACGATAATTGTGTTCTTTGTCTATAGAAAAAATAGCGAGTATCATGTTAGAATAGTTGATGAGTAATTAGAGCCTACAGTGTATAAGACAAGCTACGTAGTAACTCAAACAGTATAATACTACATGTATATATAATAATAATCTGGGACAATAAAACGCTTGAAGACAAATACACACAAATCAATGTGATCGACTATATATTTTTAACAAAATCAATAACTACAACACAGAATTAGCACACGCGATAAACAAGCGCTCTTAATTACATGCATCATGAACACGGAACATATTTTAATTATATATTCATAAACTTTAACATCATACACGTTGGGTATACATGTCTTTCATGTTAGTAAATGGGTAATTTTCTTTTTGAACACATGAAACTCTCAGCTAATACTTCAGCCAAAAATTTCCCATGATTTGCAAAACTTAAACAAATCATAATTAAATGTGGTATGATGAATGTCTCGGATATACAGGAAGAACTTAATGATAAATGGTTAAAACACACAATAAAACAAAAACTTCCTTACAGAATGGTATTCTCTAACCGAAAACTCTTCCAGCAGTTCGTTTTATAAATTAATTAAACCCACTTTTGGACTTGAAAATTATTTGACAAAACTACCGACATCTCTTTTGCATTACATGTCAAAATTTCGTGCAGAAATCACAGACTACCACTTAAAGTCGGAAATCGGCACGGCATCCCGCTGAACGAAAGATACTGTAACTTTTGTGAAAATTAATTTGGTGACGAGTACCATTATTATTTGAATTTGTCGATGAGCGCCATGCATATTTAAAACGTTACTACGTTTGAAAAAACTGTGTAATACCTGTGTAATTGATTTAACTAAAGCCAAATGTTTCAATATGTGACGTTTAAAAACAGTTGATCGATCAATCAAGTACGTTGTGTATAACTGTATATGGTTTTTTTTTCATTGCATTATAATTGTTTAAGTAACACTGACCAGTATGGTTGTTCTTACTGGATTCGGGATTTTCAAATCACGTGTAAAACATTTTTGAATAAGTATAAAGAGAAGAAACTTATTTTAATAATTTCACTACATACCTTCTGAATAATTGTGTGTACTGGCAGTATTATCAACCAAAGTAAGCTATTATAACCGGTGAACATTTTAAATAACCTTGTATAAATATATCCATAAATGTATTAATGTGTCTATTTCGCTCAAGGAATGACAGCTGTTTGAGTAATGTTAGTATATATATGTCCGACTGTGACTCTTCACAGCAGCTTATCAACACAAATTTAATGGTCAAACATACCGGTTATGTATTATATTTTGGTAATATTACAAAAGATAATTATTTGTTATTATTAATAATATAACAAACTTATATGTGTGTGCTATAATAAATGATCATACTAATTACATCACTGTATATGTACGCTATGTATGACTCTCCTTGTGACTAATATGCACTGCTAACATTGAAATCGTTAATCGTTCAATAACTTTTAAATTTATAGAGAGCCTCTTATTGTAAGTATCTTTGTAATACCTCAATTTGTTCATGTTTTGCATGAAATTGAGATAATAAATGTACTGACTTGACTTGAGCCACGGGAATGGTTTGCGTTTATAAGGCCATTTACTTGTGAATGCTAATGGCGTTCGACAAGGGGATAATCTCGTGCCATTTGTGTTTTCTAATGTAAGTGTGTAGATAACCGTATATTTGTGTTATCAAATGGTAACAGATGAGGATGTGAAGCGTGTAGATAGATGGCCGCATATGTGTGTAATCAAGTGGTAAAAGATGATATGAAGTGTGTAGATTACCGCATATTTGTGTTATCAAATGGTAACAGATGACGATGTGAAGTGTCACCGTGAGTGTGTAGATAGATGACCGCATATGTGCGTAATCAAATGTTAAAAGATGATTTGGAGTGTGTAGATGACCGCATATTTGTGTTATTAAATGATAAAAAAGATAACGAAAATGACGTGAAATCTTCATATAAATGACCGAATCATGATTTGTGTAATCAAACGTTAACCAATGGTGAAGAGAGTAGATAAATGCCCGTATATTTATGTTATCAAATGCTAACATCTTATAATTTAAAGTGTGTAGATGACCGCATAATTATTCAGTTGTCGTTGTTGTCCTGCACATGTTGTAGTGTTGTGAATATGATTATACTCGTACTGATTGCTCCATCGGCCCATGAAAACGATTTATTATTTCATTAAAACGTAATATTATTTCGTAATAACGAGATGTATAAAACGCAAAAGAGCATATAGTGTTCAATGTAACTATTAAAAGGTAATATTATTTCGTAAAAACGAGATGTATTAAAACGCAAAAAAGCATATAGTGCTCTATGTAACTATTAAAACGTAATATTATTTCGTAATAACGAGATGTATTAAAATGCAAAAAAGCACATATTGTTCAATGTAACTATTGTGCTCTGTTTACGACTGTGTGAAAGAGGCTTGGTAACAGTTGCTTCAAACTTATATTCGTCTTTTATATATATTTAAACAATAAAACCAGTGACTAGAGAAAACAAAATAACAAAAGACATTACGTTACTTTGAAAGACAACACATTCGATTTAAAATATGGAAATTATGTACATTGGCATGTTAAAAAGAAAACAGGTGCACACTGAAGTGAATACAAGAAAAATACACGTAGATGAATTTAATATTCGTGTAACACTAATTTTCCTGGATTTTTCGTGCTCAGAATGATGCAGGAAAAAAGGAATTCTTAATCCCGGAGGCCATTAATGCACGGAAATATATTTTATGCATTTTGAAATCCACGAATTTTAAGCTCCCATAAAATTGTAGTTTTTCGAAAAACCCGATTAATGTCGTTCGCAAATTCCCACAATAAATCGACAATGTACAGCTCAGTCGTCAGAAGACGCACAACAACAAAAGCTCTCAGAAATTATATTACAAACTAATGATATGTTTAAAACAGTAATGAATTATAGTCATAATAGAAACATGTCGGACTATTGAATATGAAAACTGTATGTACATGTATAGATTCGCTCATTACTTTGTACAGCTCGCTGTGACCCACGCCTGTTGATGTATGTGGCCTATATGGCGTATTGTGCCACGGAGCCGGTGCCCGTTGTCTTCTTGTATAGCCCGTACAGGTCGCTATGCCCCATGCGTGGCGCTATATATGGCTGATAGGATATTGCGTCATGGAGCCGGTGCCTGATGTCTTCTTTTCTAGCCCGACCAGGTCGCTGGGCCCAGCGTTGTACAGGTTATACATGGCGGTACCGCTCGTGTAGCTGTCCGTCTCCCCGGGCAGTTTCCACTCGTTCGTGTCGGGGGACTTGATAGGCTTCTTGGTGGCATCCATTAGCCAGTAGGTCACCATCTCTCCTTTACCCTGTGTTGGGTAAAAACAATATTTGTAATGTACATTGTATACATCATGTGTTGGGTAATAACAATGTGTGCAATATACAATGTATTTACCTGTGTTGGGTAATAACAATGTTTGCAATGTACATTGTATACATCCTGTGTTGGGTAATAACAATGTTTGCAATATACATTGTATTCACCTGTGTTGGGTAATAACAATGTTTGCAATATACATTGTATTTACCTGTGTTGGGTAATAACAATGTTTGCAATGTACATTGTATTCACCTGTGTTGAGTAATAACAATGTTTGCAATGTACATTGTATACACCTGTGTTGAGTTATGACAATATTTGCAATGTACATTATACACACATGTCTTGAGTAATAACAATGTTTGCAATGTACATTCTATACACCTGTGTTGAGTTATGACAATATTTGCAATGTATATTGTATACACATGTGTTGAGTAATAACAATGTTTGCAATGTACATTGTATACATCCTGTGTTGGGTAATAACAATATTTGCAATGTACATTGTATACACCTGTGTTGGGTAATGACAATATTTGCAATGTACATTGTATTCACCTGTGTTGAGTTATATTGTATACACCTGTGTTGAGTAATGACCACATTTGCAATGAACTTTGTATACAACTGTGTTGGGCATTGACATATTATTAACTTGTCACGTACACATGTACATGGTATACAACATGGCATGCGCACGATACGGTAGTTTTAATTTGCTAACGATAAATGAGAGGATTTTGTAAATATGATTAAGGAAGTCAAACGTTGGCTTTTTCAGCTACGATGAAAAAAACAAAAACTTTGTCAAAACGGACCAAAATGTTGTGTGTATACCTTCACCGCGATCGTCCCACGTTTTTTCATAACGAAGAAGCCCGTCTTGTCCAGATGTCGGAACGTCGGCTCATTGATGTGAATCATGTTCGCTGCCATGGAAACGGAAATCACAATAATGTAACATTGTTAGGTAATACAATAATCGTTTTAATGGAATATTCTTCATCTGAACTCATATTTAAATGTTTATGTAAACAATGAATTTGTGTCTGTTCGTCTTTTTAAGTTGATTTAGAATTTAGACGGTTACGATTTGATACTGGAATCATGTTAATGGCAAATACTTCGTCCGAACTCATATTTAAACGTTTATGTAAACAATGACTTTGTGTTGGTTTCTTTTTAAGTTAATTGAGAATTTTTGACAAAATAACTTAAACTGAAAAGCTCTATAGGACAACAAAATGTTTCATAAAAAAACATTCATACACATACGTTTTATGATTTCTTAAAATTAATTTTATTATGAATATTAACTGTAAACGCGTTTAATTGAAGTAGGTTCAATTTCGTTTAAAACTGTCTTTTACGAGTTACACAATTGTATCATATAAGTTTAACTCTGTAAAGGTAGATGCAGTCATTAATTCCAGTAAATTGTTATTACCATTATGGCTGCCTCAATGACAAGTGCATGTAGTTTAGTATCGTGTTAGTAAATATCACACAATTAGATATTTTATCGTCAAAATCACAGAACGTGGTAATTCACTCGATGATGACATACTTATGCCTATGCGACAATTCTACAATGTCTTTTAGCTGTCAAATTACATGCAGTTTACTCTCGTACTACGACATTGACGGAAAATCCAAACAAACAAAACATTTCAATTATCTCCTCTACTCACGTTGTCCGTAAGAGCGCATGCGCGAGGCGGTGTTGACTGTGTCCCCGAACAGGCAGTATCTCAACATAACTGTACCCACCACACCGGCAGAAACCGAACCTGTCAATAGAAACGTGACCATGTAGTCGAACGTTGGTGTCCCGACGCATGTGATTTTAGTTGTATTGGTGGTCACCATACCGGACAGGTGGAGTTTCCTCCGTGTACTCCGGTTTCCCCCCACAGCACAAGACCAGGCCAAATTTTAAAATATGATTCAGTAAAAGCGTAAATAGGCCCCATGCTGGAAACTGCGGAATACACACACAGTTAAACGTTAAAGTTCCGTTGTATCGCGTGTGTTACTCGAACTGATTTGACATGACTTATAAGAGTACCCATCACATCAACAGGAACCGTACGTGTATATCATGAGACGTGTGACAATGCTAGTCAAATAGTGTTTTATCCAATCAATACACTCGGATATCCAACATGAATTTTAAACATACTACTTGTATACACAAAAGTAAACGTGGTAAAGCTTGAGAATCACTTGCAAAATTTAAATTTAAACTGAAACCGGCAAAAATGGAAACGCCTTAACCGTAAACATCAATATAGGTAGGTAACACCTACCGGTGCTAATTCCCACTTGCAGCTGTATGGGAATCCTGATCCGCGTCTCCCCGAACGTCTGTTTCTTCATCATGGACACGATCTCCAGGGCCAGGTAGGCGATCTCCACGGAGTGCCGGGAACCGTTAGGAACGGGCACGCCTGAAATGACGTCATTAGGGACTTAAAACAACTGCATACTAGAATAACTGTTTCTCGTTTAGCGCTTGCGCTAATGTCTGCTGCGGTTGTTGCCACAAGATCTGTTAAAAGTAGTATAGTATGATTAAGTGTTGAGTACTGTGTGCCGTTTGGATCTAGTCAGTCATGAACGGATAAGTGAGTTATAAGACAAAAACCAACCAAGTTACACATTTGTCAAATTATTTATATAGAAAGTTCAGTTTAAAATCCATTTTTGTTTATAAATTACTATATAAGCCGAGTATATTTTTATAAGATTTTACTTGTTTTTAATTTTCAACAACTTTTGAATATATCCATGCAGTTACAAAGGCCAGATGTCGGAGCAGATTTGATTTAAACTTCGAGATTTTTTTGTGTTTATCGTTTTAGTTGTTGAGTCTGGTCAGGTGTTAATTACCAGACCATCTGCGTGTCGCGAATTATATCAACACATCTAACCAGCTCGAAGACTCCTTTGCTGTGTCTTCAAGTAAATTAGCAAGCCAATCCTTCTTTACAAGGACTCTGACGACACTTAAAACCTTCCCTGCCTGGACCACCACTGTACATGTTTTTAAAGAAAGGAAAACAACATGTTTTTTCTAGAAAGCGATAGTGCATTTGTTTTTAATTATAGCACCATAGCACCTGTCTAAAAGCGAGTGTGCACATTTCGTCAATTACACCCCCCGCCCCTGGTAAAAAATACAAATGTAAATATATCTGGTTTTCTACAAACCCAAAAATATTGAGCCTACAGGCCTAGATTTATGCCGACAGGCCTAAATTGTACATACAAGTATAAATTGTGCATGAAGGCATATTTTTGTACACGTAGTTATATCTATTGACTTTTGACACAAACGGTACGTCATAAGTTTGTACACTTGTAACACTGTTCCTAATACCATACCTACGAATTTTATATCTGCCAATTATTAAAATTTCGCTCGATAAAAGACCTCGAAGATGAAACAAAACGTGGAGACACCGAATTTTATAAATGCTAGGGCGATCATTATCGTTATAATTTTGGGTATGTATAAAATTTCTCAGGGCGATGATGCGAAATATATTTCCAGTTGTTGCATCGTCGAGGTCTTGTACAGACGAAATTTCACTGGCAGAAGGAGGACCTGCATTCACCAACCCATTCTTACACTTAATTTTTATTTACTCTTAAATGTTTTGTGAATAATTTTGGGCCAAGCGTGAGGTTCGTGCGCACATAAACCGGTTTAAACCCCCAATGCTTTGCATTGACCGTTCCAAGGCGGTGACCCCAGTTTTATTCATGTGTGTTTTGTGTTTATTATGTGTTTTTGTGATGTCCTGTGTATTGTTTTTGGCAATTGGTCTATTCTATGAACGCTGTTAATTTGAATCTTACCTGGTATTCACCAATGCCACTGTTAACACGCTTTGTTAAGACTGATATGTTAATGATATAAGCGACATAATTGGTACACGGCATTTTAAGAACTCAAAAGTTTTTTCTGGAGTCTTAGTCTTTTCTTTATTCTCAAGTCTAAGAATGGGTTGGTGAATACCAACCCAGGGTTCCGTACATACCTGACGCGACCATGTAGGTGTCGTTTATAGTCTCGACCTTGTACACGTCAAACTTCTCCAGTTTCTCGTCAATTGCCGTATAGAGAACGTTCAGCAGGTTCACCAGTTCAAGCGGAGTACACTTGACCGTGAGCTGGGTGAAATCCACAATGCTGGTGAACATAATGGTCGCAGATTTGAAAAATTCAGACTCAACTTTGAAGTTTTTCTTCAGACGGTCGGCGACTGGCTTCGGCAGCATCTGGTACAGTAGGGTGTCGGTTTTGCTCTTTTCGTCGTTCAGTTCGCTGGACGCTTTCATTAAGATTTTTGAATATGATTGCATATGGGACGTCAGTGCTTCAGAAAAGAACATAATAACCGGACATGCGACAATAACAGCCACGACGACAAGAGCGTAGCCGATCAGTTTCATTTCGAATTCTTTCACAGTTTCATTCACTTTTGTTAGAACCCTGTGCGCCAAGGCTTCTTGAAGTGTGTACAGATAATCTATTCGAAATGTCGTATTGTCAAAATATGCCTGCGCTTTGACGAGCGACGAATAATTACCCGTGAAATTGCTGTACTTTATTTCATTCCTCAGAATCTTAATAGCGTGTGTGAATTTTTTGGTATCCATTTTCTCCTCAATTGAAAGGTCCACAAGGTCGGAGTAGTAAGTGGAGCTTTTGAAGTTGAGATTAAAGCGCGCAATGCGTTGGAAATAGCCGTCATACAATTGTCCGTCAGGGAAGTTGCCGTTGGCAAAGAACAACGCACCGTACGCCCGTTCTGCCCCTGCGTCCACAGTACACATTGTGATCTTATGGAAAACGACTAAAGTCTTCCAAACGCTGCCAAAACCTTTATCCTGTATCTTAGATATCATCCAGTCCATGAGGAAATCCACGATTTCGCTATAGAATTCTAACTCGGACTTTGTTGTCGATGTTGTGATGTCGAGGGCTGTTCGGTGTGCGTTAATGTGGGTTATCAGGTTTTCCTTTGTTCGAAACTGCTTCAAGTCAAGGGAGGAGAATTCCAGAGGCCAGACCCACATCTGACTGAAAGCGTGATCCGTCTTGTCGTACTCCGCCAGCAGGAAGTTCTTGGAGCCCAGCCCCATTCTGATGTACAGAATGGACATGTCGCGCTCCTTCTGGATGTTGAAGACCAAGCGTCCCAGCGCGATTGATTTCATCATCATACCCTGTGCCTAAAACAGGTATATTGTAAAATCAATATATTATGCGCTGTAAAATTTTTGCGGCTTCTTGAAAAATGGCTAATTCGCGCGGTCTTAAATTCGCATTTGTTTTTCATTTTCATGGATAAACTCATTTTTAATGATCATGCAAAAAACATTTACGCGTAGTCTTAAATTCCCGCTCTGTTCGGAAAGCAAAATACCTGCAAAAATGAGACAACCGCCAAATAAAACGATTTACTGGATGATCCTTACTGCTTTATGGTACAAATACGCCGTATAGAGTCAGTAAAATAATACACAACTAAACTGATTCCCATTTTCTAGTACATGCACATAGCAAACTGTCAACAACGACACTCGGTAGTTCCGACTTAAAATGTCGGATTAGAGAGGTTGTTTTTATATGAAGCGTGTTTGGAATAAACGGTAATAAAAGAACGGCGCAATAATAAAATTATATGGAATAACGACTCTACACGTGTGTGTTGATGCTTTGGTAGAAATCAAAACAAAATACAGAGTGTTTTATAAGAATATTGAAAATAGATTTGCATTCATGATTGTGTTCAACAAAAACAAGATTTTCCTTTTATGTTACTACGGCAGCGCTAAGAAATATTAATTGGTAGCTAGTGTTTTTTTACAAAAACACCTGTTATATAGATATATTTTCCTCAGAAACTGTGTCAATAATCAGAACGGTTTTCTTTTTCAAATAATTTCCGAGATTTTAGCAGCCATTAGAAATTTTAGTACCGAATGGCTATTTTGGCTACTGTTAGCGCTTAAATAGTGTTACATCAAGCAATAGACCTTTCCAGAAATTGCCACAAATAGTTTAAAGGAGTATGTCATCGAGAAAGGCCTCAAGGGGGAAGTTTTTTTTAAAAATCTGAAATTTAGATATAAAAACTGGCATATAATAACGATTAAAACGGGGTATATATAATGGGAAAAGAGTGTACGCATTCAGGGATAAAAATCGATTTATAATATGGGTTGTGTTTGTTTGGCCCTTTTGCTGTTTACATTTTGACGTCAGAATTGTGAGCATTTTGTATAACCATAGTTTACATACTTACCAAGCATAATTGCGCAGTTGGTTAAAGCGCTGTCTACTATCATTTCTACGTATGGCTCCTAAGTCGTGATTTTGATACCAGCTTGGGGTTTTAATTTTTTAAGCTTTTTTGCTAATTTTTTTTTTTTATTCAAATTTATTTATTGTGTATTATATTAGTTTTATTTATTTAATGAACATTCCTCAGTATAACTCATTTCTATCGTTTAATATAATTTATAGTGCAGTAGGAAGTCAATTTTCGTTGACTTAGTCCCTTTAAAGGATTAATTTGCATTCATTGAATATCACAAACATTACCACCTGCTCTTGTGAGTGAAATAGATTAAACACGTGATATCCACGTGCAAATATTGGATAAAATTACTTTGCATTTGATTGATATTTGTGGAAATGTCTATTGTTTTAAAACACACACCTCTACGGCCGCGCTCTTCTGTATGACAGTGTCGGCCAGGGAGTACATGGTAATGGCCCAGCCGGCGAAGATCGGGATGAAGACGACCGCCAGGAGCTTGCCCAGCTGCAACCACTTGCCCCTCTGGGTCAGGTAGTCCACCCGGAAATAGCCACCTGTTTGAATATTAAAACGAGGTGATGACCGTAGTTTCGTTGTTTTAATAGCATTCTCTGTTGTGTCGTTATGCAACCATTTCCACTTGTAAACTACATTGAAAATGAAAGAATTAATATACATGTATCATAGATTTAGAACGAAATTTGCATTACAAAAGTTTTTTCTGAAAGAATCGTATAGTGTACTGTATTATAATTATACTTCGTAAAGGTCTAAGCACTTTCCTCGATAGCTGAGTTAGTCCACCACTCCACACGAAAATTCAAAATAGCCACATGTTTGTGTGTCAAGGCATATCAGTATTTAAAGCGTTGAATTAAAACTGAAAAGGAAATAGCACTAAAGAAATGACCAAATCAATGAGTTCCAACAAACATGGAAACCTCTACTACAGTTGTAAATGTTTCAAAATAATCAGTCCACTTGTTAATGTTTCATTCTTAATTATTTTCCTTTTCCACTTATCTTAATATATTACATAAAATCCCAAATATATAGGTGTTTTACTCATCATCAAAATATATTGTTACAGTATGTATAATTATGTTGTTGTAACAATCTGTTACACTGAAGAAAAAAGCAAGTTTAAGGATCTTAGTTTTCGTGGTTTTAATATTATTATCTTTTCTGTCGTTATGCACGCATTTATTTTGGTTAAATCGGCAATACACTACGAACCGAAGTAACAGTATATACTTAGTTTTCTAACAAGAGTTGCATTACAAAATATATCCCTTTTTTAGGAGAATGTGTGTCAGTACCAGTAACACAATGACCGAATCTCTCTACTAAGTACTAAAGCTTCTAAATGCAGCGCAGCGTTTGCGATCAGTCTGTTGAAACAACCAAAAAGGGGTCACCAGTTAGATATACATGTAGCAAAGACATGCTGGATTTATGATGACTATTTTGTTTTTGATAAAATGTTTTGGTCCCGTTTAGTCTGATGTTATTATTTTTATTGTTACTGTTATCATCATATTTTTACAAAATAAACTGCTTATGAAAAACAAATCACTACAAGACCATCATTGTCTGGCTAACGCGATCAATCTCAATTAATTACGTTAATCCAGTGTTTTGATTGTAAAAATACGACTTACCGCATCCAACGTTGATATGCCATCCTGCCACCGAATATAAGCTACTCAGATGGGAAATAGAACTTCCACTTTTCTTCGGGGACCTGAAACTAAAGCGTAAAATTACCGTACAAAAGTTGGTGGTTTCCGCTTACCCCAATCTCATTAAAATCAAATCCTAACATTGTTAGGATCTGAAGACATCGTATAACAGGTCAGGTTCAAATGACCTTCCGGACAATAAAATATCAGCCCTGCTGCGCCCAATGAAATTGCATTTTGCACAGGAATGTTTGGCCACGGTTTTTTGAACAGTGATGCATTTCCAGCTGATCCTCGAGAATAAATCAGTTACAGTTAAATTTCACGCGGATAACAATTAATATATTGGTACCTTAGGCAAGTAAACATCCAAAGTTCACGGTAATTTCGGTCATAGTATTTGTGCTTTATATACGAAGCTATACCACAACATTTAAAGGCAACAGTTTGATTGGCTCCTAAAAAGGTCATCTGAACGTGACCCCTAATGCGAAGTCATCAGATCTAGTCATCGGATAATATAGTAGCGTCAGACTGGAGATGATTGTAATGAGACTGCGCTCACCCGACCCTCCCCCCTAATTTTTTTCCGGTGACCCTAAACGTTTTTTTGCTTATTGATCATTAACATATTTTGACTTTCGGTAAAAATGCGGCTTTTCGGTAATTAGCAAACATTTCAAATTAGTCTGCGTGAGACAGGCGCTTTTGGTCATGGCAAACCGTAACGTACAGTTTCTTTGACTGGAGGCGTTTAAAACATTTAACTCCCAGTCCAAATACCTAAACCGTGTGGTGAAACTGCTGTGAAGAAAAAAAAAACGTTTAAAAAGTTTATATTGTTGAAACCAACAATTATTTTTTTGCCTTAGCGTTACGAGAAGGCTTGTGCACACCTCGCTCCGTATCCAAAATGCTTTTTAAAGTACACTCTTAACTAAATTTCTTAAAATTATACATTTCCTCAAGTCTGTGGTTGATTCAATGAAAGTGTATTTTGTCTTTGACATTATTTTGATATAAATGAAACGACAGATGTTTCTTATGTTAACAAAAGTCAAATATAAAATAGTGATTTCTACAATGAACATTTTATTTGATTTGTTCACTTAAATATGACATAACATTCTTAAAAGTTCAAGGCCGATATAAAAATGTCTAATGATCTCGCAAGAGTTCCACAACTTCGCAAGCTTTACCATGTACTCTTTTGTGTAAAGTATGTTAACATTCAAGCAGCAGATTGCCGATGACAAAGGTGAGATAAACAGCTAATTGAATAAATGCACATGCTTGACATTTGTGGAAAAGTCTCTTAGTTAAGTAACTACTGAAGGGGGTAAAATAACTGTGAAAGTTTATACACAGTCCTTTGAAACAGACGGTCGGGATGTTCTCAGTTATCAGGAACCAAATTAACAAGTCATGGGTAGAGAATTGGGCATTGCATCCATATTGAAAGGTTCTGACATGTCTATTAACACATGTACCAAGATCTGTTAAAGAACATTCATATTTCGGATAGTGTTAAGGGGCCTTATTCACAGGTTTTCGTATTTTGTCTCAACTCCAGTTTCTTAACAATTTGGACTATCAAACCCAAATATTCTATGTCAAGAAAGCATTAAAAAAGAACGCAAAGTGTGCTTGAGCCGGGGTGCAAACCCATGTACGACAGATCAATGGTCAGGCACGCTAACCACTTTTCTAAATTTGCATAATTTGGTGTGTAATTGCCACGCGATGTAAGTGGTATACATGTTTTCAAAATTTTAGTTTTACAATTTATACAAAAACAATATAAGTATTCGTAATTATTCACTCGTTTCGCGTTACAAACGCTTATACATTGATCCATTTCAACGGATGATTACTCATTTACAAACCGTTATTTCCAATACATTTCTATGCCAGGAGCGTTATTTCGATTCTTTATATTCAGTATTCTTTTATTTTTGGAATCTGTGACAACAATGTTGGAAATTGTCAATTCTGTAAAACGGTCCCTTTAATAAATGCATATGTTATTCAATTTTTCAAGCAGGTCTTCACGAAGTACAATAGGCAGTGAAAATTGTTGTAACAGTTATTAGTCGCAACAGGTACTATTGAAGTATTCCGGCTGTTCAGAGTTCTGTGGCATGAATAGTTATATCTCCCTAACGTATTTATTGTAGTTTTTAAGCAATTTAAGAACTGGTACCTATATTTCTTATTTTATCATGTAGCTGTTATTAACGACGATTTAGATAATATACATGCACGTCAGTCCCACTGTTTTGTTGTCTTTCTTTTTGTTTTTGCCGAATATTTAACCCATCGATGCGTTCTGATAACTGTCAAAGTTTGTAAATAGTTGTTTGAGAATTTAACAGTCGATCGCTGTAGAAATGAAAATGGAAAAGATGGTTTATTACGTATCTGAAATGTCAGATATGAGAACACGGTGGTAAACATAATGGATGATAAAGACAGTACTACTACTATTACTGCTAAGGCTGTTGCTGTTACCGCTACTCCTACTATTACTACTACTACTACTACTACTACTACTACTTCTAGTACTACTACTACTGCTACTACTACTACTACTACTACTACTACTACTACTACTACTACTACTGCTACTACTACTACTACTACTATTACTACTACTACTACTACTACTACTACTGAAAAAAGTACATCAAAATAATGAAGAATAATAAAATTGTATGTATTATTATTATTATTATTATTATTATTATTACCGGTATTATTATTATTATCATTATCGTTATTATTATTATTATAATTATATTTTCTTTTATATGATACATTTATTTTTACATTTATCAGTTGATAAAAGCTTACTGCGCTGCCTTGGATTTAGAAGTGCCTTGCATTCCTGGGTCCCGCGTGTGTAAGTCTTTGTGCGCCGATAGAATAAAGCAAAAGATGAAACAAATCTTAAAACTGTTCAGCAAATGCTCATACACTGAAATGATAAATAACCTAACGGTACATGAAGTAAAAACCGGTTGAACCGCCCTGACGTTCAAGCACTTAACACGCAATACGATAAACGTCTACGATCATCATCCGCACGTTTGCTCTGCTAGCGGCAATAGGCGACATTTTCATGGACCATTAGCACGTTGTTGGCTGTTGGCAAGCGGAAAAAGTGCTAAACGTTCGCGCGTTCCACGCGTGGTCCAGGGTTGGCCTCTCCGTGTATTGTTTTTTTCTCGTGCACTAGTTGTTGCTTAGGAAAGGGAAATAAAACGAAAACAAAGTATGTGATAAAGTATGAATATAATCACTGTAGTAAATATGGAGGGTTAATCAATTGAAACGCCCCCCCCCCCCCCGTCCCCCTCCCCGCCAACAAAACGAGGCTTCATTATGAACACAAATCAGTTTCAGATTTAGAAATAGGAGAGCTTCTACTGAATAGTCGTTTAATTCTTAAACAAAAAGCGTGCGATGATGTTAAAATGATTTTCCACAACTGTATTTAAACGAGCATATCATATTAAACTACAATAACACTGAATATTAATGTTTATTTTTTGTTTAAGTGTTCTTTATGAAGACAACACATATAAACAACACATTTCATGACTGAAAGGTATTACTTTAGGACTTTCGATAACATACTGATTATCACTCGAAGCCCATATGTACAATTGCATGATAACGTACATGAAGCCAGTAGCACCTGTTAGGTGGCGAATTTTTGGATCTTTCAATTTCTCGGTAAAACCCTAATCAAACTATAGACAGAATGAGTCGTCAGAATTCAAAATCTCGTGGTACATTCCTGGAAATTCGAAGTGTTTTCCAAACATTCTGTCGGCATTCCAAGTGCACTCCAAATCTTTTGGTCCATTCTTTTGGCCAGTACGAATGTTTTGCTCATGTTCAAAACGTTCGAGATGCATTTTAAGTGGAGAAATATTGAACGACATTTGAGGTGTATTCTGACAGCATTTTGACTACATTCTTGATAGTCTTACGGCATTTTCTAAACATTTTGATCTCATTCAAAGGAGAATCCAAATACAATTTTGTATAAATAAGCGGTCATTGCTGCTTAAACATCAGTTGCTATATAGCAGTCGCCTGGGTCACAGTATGCCTCTTACTCGTGTAAAGTCAAGAGCTCTATCAACTGTCATCAACGGGGCAGTTAATCCCAAGAAGTAGCAGATCCACTTGAAAATGCCACAGCCCCTGCGGAGTCTCTTACAGAGCCACATACACCTCCATCTGCTTCCCTGGTTGACATAGTGGCCGAGGTCCATCAGCTTGCATCTAGGTCCTTCGCTGACAATGATGATAAATTCCTGGCAGTGAGGCTGCCATTACAAGAAGCGCAAAAAGGAGCATGTACGAGTAACTGCCGAATTCACTGAGATGCACAGTGGTAGCAGAAGGCCACTGAGATGGCAAATTTTAGCAGCATGTTATACCCTTTAGTAAACAATCCAGCGACAATCCTGATACGCTCGGGACATTTGTTTACTTTCAAAATACATTTTAAGTATTCGAGCTGTCGTCTGATTCGATTCTTGAAAGTTCCCACCAATTTCTGAGCCCGTTCTTAAAGCGTTATGACTGCATTTGAAGTGGATTCGTACAGCATTCTAGACACCGTCTGCCCAGACTTCAGACGACAATCCAACAGTATTCGTTTGGCAATTGATGTGCATTCTAAATATTTGGGCTTCATTCTAACAACTTTCTATATATAACTACTATGGTCCAACAACATTCGAACAGCATTCAAGAGCTAATGAAGCCGGAATGTGCAAGAATCATTCAAGGCGAGTTCGAAGAGCATACTAAGTATTCTAAGTATTTGAACAACATTTTTTACAAAACTGTACGATTTTTACTTTTCCTCCCGAATGAGGCACGAATTATGCTATTTTTTTCTTTCCGGTTTGTTCTGCCTAATTCCTGCCGATTCCGAATAAGTGTGATTGGGGAATAACTGTTACCGCGAGGGCTTTTTGGAAGCTGGGGAAGGGCACCATGCTCAAGGTTAAATACCAGTAATTTATTGTGTATCGAAAGTAGTGCCTATTACTAAAGAGTTCATTTCGTCTTATGGTATAAAAGCCAGTTAGAAATCTCATGCGTGCCTTTTGTTGTTATTTCTTATGTCCCATGTGTGTGTTGAACACTTTGGTGCATTTCATTGGAGGCTAACGTTAAAGGTGTACTTTTGCGGTGTGATTACTGTGGTATGGGGCATTTGTCGAAATATTACTGCCGAAACCCTGTTTTCTACCGGTGTCTGTATTCAGGTTAGATGCATTTGCTTAGGAGTAACATGACATTTTTTTTTAATTGCAATATATGGAAGAGGACATAATCGTCTTTAAAATTAATACCAGGCTTGCACAATCTGAAATAAAGAAAATGCTAGAGAAATGCTTGAAATGTTTGAAGTTTTATAATGGGACCCTATGCGAATTGGAATTACTGGTATCTAACCTCAAGTATTTAAAGGAGTATTGCAATAGATATGGCGAGGTTGTAGGGGGACGGGGGGGGGGGCGGAGGTGAAAATCATCTTTTAGGGGGGAAAGTATGATTTTAAATAAATTTTTGTTTGAGGAAGACGCCATTATAAGGTGTATGTATAAGGGAAACTAGCCATGTCAGGGTTCACATTGTATACAGTTCATGTTTTAAAAACAATCATTTTCCCCCAAAATGTAAATGGTATTGCGTGTGAAGATCAAGTTCGATAACTAGTCGGCGTGAATGGTCACAGTGCTGTTCAAGTTAAGTCCGTTGTTACTTCACAAACGACAACTTCCGCGCAGAGATATGACTGGTGGCTGTCCAAGGGGGCACTATACAGTTTCTCGGGCTTCGGACTTGGCCTGGTGGGGTCTGGGTTCGCGCCGTCTTGCACACACTGATAATGTCAACACCTGAAAACAAACCAAACATCATTTCAATATTGTTGTGGCTGTGCCTTCACAAAAATGTAGGGAAAAGAATTATGCACACAGTTCCACTATAATTTTGACATGCATGATCAGCCGATTTTGGGGTTCAAATGTCACCAGTTTTCGCGACCATTTCAGTAATTTTCAACATCAATTTGCAACTGTCTTGCAAATGCGAGCACGTCAAATACTGCATGCCTGTCTGCATAACTTACCAGGTACTTGATTGCAACTGAGAAAACTCGGGGTCAACCATTCAGATTTTCCAATAAATTCCAATGTATGTACGCCCTTTTTAATAACGCCAAAATGGCGTTCAGAGCTCGGAATGCGCATTTACGAATTGTATGTGCAAGGTGGCTCAACACATACACTGGCTTTACATAGGTCATATTTTCGAATTCACTAAGCATGCAATTCAAAACTCCAGCCCTTAAATCTGATACTTACAACTTCTAAAACACTCAAAATGCTGCTCAGTTTCACTGTATCTCTATTTATTAGAATTTTCTCTCCTGCCAATTCGAATGTTTGGCTAAAACTGTTAAGTGCCATCCAACCTCAGTGCAGAGATTTAACAGTGTCTGAGCATGGCTCATTAAATCCCGGCCGGCATAAAGTTCCACGTGACCATAGGCAAACACTTGGCGCGAAATAAAATCGTGGACAAACAAATGATAAAAACGTGGTACCCATGGGACAGTTACCACTGCGAGGAGTTTGGTGGCTGTCATGCTAACGCAGTGCTTGGTAGACTCGCTTCTCACCTAGGCAACCCGGGCTCGCTTCCCACTCGGCGCATGCAGAGATTTATTCTGTTTATCAATAGATCAGTGGCGCATGAGAGTTTGGTTTGTGGTCACCATACCGGACAGGTGGGGTTTCCTCCGGGTACTCCGGCTTCCCCCAACAGCACAAGACCTCACCAAAATTAAAAACATTTCAGTAAAAAGTAAATGGCTGGAAATTGCAGCAGTCATTCAAAATTTGACCCAATTTTCGATGTGTCTCTAAACACAAAATTAAAAAGGGGATCTGAACATACCTCGGGTCCTCACAAAACTCAGCTTCGATGCGGAAGGACCTCATAAACTTCGAAATACACACACGAGATTTGACTGTTTCCGATCATAGCTCGAATCTACAGATAGGGGAAGTAACTGCTGCGAAGAGTTTGTATAAACGGCTGTTCGTGTGATGGCATGCAATCATCCCAACTCCTTGCAGTGGCTACTTCCCCATGCCATTTGTTGTACTCTTCAGTTACCACTGCCACCGCGAGTTAACAACGAACAGAACGTGGAAAACGTAAAATCCGTGGGTTGTTGTGTTTACTTTATTTATTTATTTATTTATTTATTTATGCATTGTTGTTTTTCATTTTAACTCGTAGTATATATACCTGGACCAATAATGCAACATGTCTATTTCATTGTTATAAAATAATAATGACAAAATTGAAAAAAAAATATTAATCTTAAATCTCCTCATAATCATCTCCCTGGAAAATGTCCAAAATCTGTAAGTTTTTAACTCGT
Source organism: Congeria kusceri (assembly GCA_027627225.1). Lineage (NCBI taxonomy): Eukaryota > Metazoa > Mollusca > Bivalvia > Myida > Dreissenidae > Congeria > Congeria kusceri. The sequence continues at coordinate 66,581,979 of CM051028.1, forward strand.
GGGGCAGCTTAGCAGATATATAGTCATCTATTCCATTCTCTTTGCTTTTATATTGCTTGACAAAGCGCATTGGGGAGCATCCATCCGGTTTACTGATATAATTGTTATTAATTGCAATGGTAATGCTGTTAACATCTAAACTAGATCGGAATTTATCAAATTTGCCGCAGTATTAGAGCTACAAATATGTTGCGATTGGACATTAGAACTACAAATATGTTGTGGTCGGATATCAGTTATTTTACTACCCGATCAGACCCGAATTTTCCAATGGGGAACCGAACTCGGGTTAATTTTAATGGAACCGAGAATGCGGCTATTTTCGGGTACCTGTTGCATTTCCTATCAAGAAGGTAAATATTACTCCTGACGCAAAAATATATTGGAAACAATACGTCGTTTATGGATGATATTCATTTAAAATGGATAACATGAGCAAGCGTCGATATTTTGGAAAACACGTCAACCAACTACAAAGTGTTAAAAGGACGTGTATGCATATACGTACGTTCGGATGGCAAAGCGGTCATCATGTCAGACTTTTGATAGTAGGTTCGAACCCCGGTGAAAGCACAACTTATGTTTAATGCTTTTCTTGATAAAATATTTGGTTTTGTTTTAGTTCAGATGGACCTGTTCACATATTGACAATTTACTAAAATTTTGTCATAGATCCGGCAAAAAATAGGGTAAAAAATTCACCATGACCTGAATGGCCCAGTGGTTTGGGCGATAGGTTTTTGATCCCGACGATCGTAGGTTCGAGTCCCGGCGAAGGCAAATATGTATATATACTATTTTTCTTAATATAATATTTCCTTTTTGTTAGTCCATATGCTTTAGTTTTTGCATATTACGATATTTCATAGCATTTTTCAAAAATACGAAAATCTGTGAAAAGGTCCCTTTACTGTTGTCAAGATTCTAGACCCATGCCATGTACATGTACTCAGTTAAATTCCTCTACAAATATTGTGGTCTGTGCTTGGTCCTGATATCTTGGAGGTTATCAAAATAAAGGGGCTCTGGTATTTCAACTAACCATGAGCACTGGCAATTTGAAACAAAGGGGTGTCCAGTTTGATAGACCGCAGATCCCTTGAATTGTTTATTCTCCACCCAATGTTCCCAGAAACTTAGCAACCCAACTCAGTGCCGTCGTAGTCTTTGTGCAGTGAGGACGCTCGTAAAGTGCCCAAGGGGCAGAAGTTTTAAGTGTATCTGTGTTGGATACCTTTATTATAAAGAACTGGGATCCCAGTTTCCGGGTGGGTGTGGCAGACCTACGTTGACGGCTGTCACCCAACGGGAAGTACGCCATAGCCGTGTGCGAGAGGCATTGTCGGTGACGAAGGTCGGTTAGGGACGCACCAACTCAGCAAAGTGCAGAGTTTAGAGCGCCACAAGGGCCAGGTTGTGCCAGGACGCTGAGGGCTAGACAGAGCCAGGAAGTCAAGGGCCAGATTGTGCCAGAGAGCCGAGGGCCAGGCGAGAGATCTCGTTGAGTATTGTATCGGGTGTGACACGTGACATTTTAGTCGGCCAGTGACTTATTTGTCGTTGTTTCTTCATTTGTTACTATTACCTGGTAGTCATTGAAACATTATAATTAAAATATGCATGCGGTCTCTACTAACCCTAGTAGTTTGTTTTCTTTGAGTTAATGTATCATATGTGAAGATTTTCAATTAATTAAATTGTTCAAAATTCCATCTGTCTCCATCATCATTTCTATGATCAAGGCTCGAACCGCTTGTCACTGGTAAATCACTCCGTGACAACAGATAAGACATTTAACAGGATTTTTTTTCACAACATACGAAAATCTGTCCTTTAAGCTCATTGTCGCGTTTCAGTGGAATTGGTGATGGATTTTCCAAGCCAATACGGATAAGATAAGACATTTAACGAGACTGTTTGGACAAAAATACGAAAATCAGTCCATTTAAGCTCATTGTCACGTTTTAGTGGAATAAGTGATGGATTTTCCACACCAATACCGATAAGATCAGACATAAAATGAGACTGTTGTTCAAAAAATACGAAAATCTGTGAACAGGTCCTTTTTCAGGTAAGACATCTAACGGGATTTTGTTTACAAAAATACGAAAATCTGCCCCTTTAAGCTCATTGTTACGTTTCAGTGGAATAGATAATTGATTTCAAACACCAATACCGATAAGATAAGACATTTAACGAGACTGTTGTGTTGTTGTAGGTTTTTTTTCACCAAAAAAACCCACACGAAAATCTGTCCCATTAAGCCCATTGTCACGTGTCTGTGGAATAGGCAATGGGCCTTCCACACCCATACCGATAAGATAAGACATTGAACGAGATTGATTTTCACGACAAAATACGAAAATATATCCCTTTAAAGGCCTAGTTTAAGGAATGTCTGGCGTCACTGTGGGGTATTCAACTCTGTGTATTGGTCCACCATAAAATGTCTTATCATTATCTGCAATATTTTCTCTCAGCTGACAGAGCAATGGCTAAGTGCACTGTTTCTTCTACAGCCGTGTATTGAAATCAGCTGATACGGGTCGACACTGTCCACACCCGGGGCGTAGCTTGGGTTTAAAAAATGTATAGACACAATTGGCGGAATCTACAAAATGACGATGTAAGCGATAACTTGGGTAAGGAGTGTTTATACTCTTATGTGGCTACAAACAACTAACTTCAGCTAAATCCCGACTCTACAACGTAATTGTAAAATAAGCGTGTGTTTCATGAAATTAATATCATATTTACGTAATCGACTCGTTAAACAATGAAGTAACAACACAGCCAAGAAAAATGTCATCGATCGCACCCCACCTCTTGTTTTTATTGTATTTTGGGCATAGTTAAATTTTTCATCTCGGGAACAAATGTATAGGCACGTGCCTATAGTGGCTAAAGGAAGCTATTTAGCTTCAACTGTACAGTTGTGCATTTATTCGTTATTTTATGTAAATGTTTTATCTAAATGATTTCAAGTCACTTTGTCATTTGCACACATTTGTCAAAAAGAAAATAATTATGCAGAGGGTTTATCATTCATTCATTCGTCCTATCATTTCGGTAACCATAATGTGAAAGAAATAATGTGTCAGTGTTTTTATGAACACTTTTACTTTAATATTGACTTACTGTCTTTAATATTTACTTACTGCCTTTAATATTGACTTACTGCCTTAAATATTGACTTACTGCTTAGTCGAATGACATTAGGGTCCGTATTCACCAAACCATTCTTTACCTTAAAGGTACTTGTTCACAGATGTTCGTATTATAGAAAAATGCCATTTAATGTCTTAACTGCATAAAATAAGCAATTGAACAAATCAAAAACAAATATTACATGAAGAAGAAAACTATAATTAAACGATTTGCATTTGCCGGGATTCGAACCTACGACAGCCGGGATTAAAAAAAAATCAGTCGCGCTGACCACTCAGCCATTGTGACTTTCAATCATAGAAGTGACTTTCTAACGCCATGTCAGTAATACACGTGTTTTCCAAAATACCGATGAAAAGCGTTACAAACGCTGTATAATTTTATCCATTTCAATTGATGATTTTTCATAAACGACACTATATTTCCAATATATTTCTTAGTCAGTAGTGTTATTTCGCTTGTTAATCTATAATGTGCATTTTTTCGGGATCTATGACAAAAATCTTGAAAATTGTCAAGTTGCCAATCTGTGAACGGGTCCCTTTAAGACTTAAGAATAAAGAATATTCTTAAAATTGGTTTGTTCTAAAAAGGCATACTTTGTATTCACTAACTCTAATTGATTCAGAACGATTTGTTAACGTCATACGCGACATTGGTACCAGCATATTTGCAAACACACACAGATATTTTCTCGAGTCTTAGTCTATTATCTATTCTTAAAGGCCTAGTTTAATCCTCCTTTATTTGACCCAGCCCCCACATCTGGGGTATTGTACCCCTGTGTATTGGCACCCTGCTGTGGTCACAGTGTGGACAGAGTGTAGCGATCCGTATCAACTGAGATCAATACACTGCTGCAATTGAAACTGTGCACTCAGCCATTGCTCAGTCAGCTGAGAGAAAAGATTGCAGATAATGATAAGAGATTTTATGGTGGACAAATACACAGAGTGGAATAACTCACGGAGACACCACACATTCCTTAAACTAGGCCTTTAGGTTACGCATGAGCAAATAAATTCCTTCTTTGTTACATATAAAATATTCAAAATCTGATCTCACTTTTCACCATGACCAAGCTACTTTCCAATATATCACCATACATTGTTAGATGGATGAGTACATAACCTTTTGAAAAAACAGCATGTCAAAAAATCCTATGTGTTGCAACTCTAAATATTTACCCTAGAAACAACACACCGGTTTTGGCGGGCATGGAGGTTGCCATTTTGCGCATGAATACATGGGCCAAAAGTTATGAAGCTGGGAACTACTAGACAACAAGTATCCCTTTAAAATGATACCAAAACATATCACAAATTATATGCATCCTGCACTCAACCATATGTGCTTATTACCTAACTGACAGCCTGAAGATGTGACTTCCGTTTTGGGGTAATTAGACCTTTAAGGCTAAGAATGGGTTGGTGAATACGGGCCTGGGTGACGAGTATAGTTCCATTTTTACAGGTCATATAGTATATATAGTATTTACTAGAAAATTGTCTCAGGGTATATAGCGGTATTCATGTTCTTATTAGGCCTATATTAAAAAATATTTTGTTTGCCCTTTACCGACCCGAAATTTTAGAGGTGAGTCGGTAGGTAAGAAAAATATTTTATTTTATTCCGAGAATTTAATCTTTGTCATACCGAAAAATCGTCATCTAGCAATACATTATAATTGTATCTTTGTTTGAAAATCACAATTACTTTCTTCATCTTTATTGATACAACCAAGATTATACATAGTAAAACTGGCTATAATAATAGACATAACATAAAATAGAATACGCAATGCTTTAGAAACAATTTGTGAAGTACATGTATTCTATTTAATACCCATGTCTGAATTGACTAGACTCACATATCAGGGGCGTATTTAGGGCAAAATCGAATATACGCCCGTGCTTGTACATAAACGTTATCGGAAAATAATATTAAAGGAACTATTATATTTAGGGCAAAAAATGACATCTCAATATTAATTTCTACGCCGATTGTCTTATGTAAACAATTATGTAAATTTGTAATACCCCAAAGTATGCAACAGTTATTGGTATACGTTAAACCATTGTTGTTAGTTTGCATTCCCTAAAATTACAAAATTTGCCCAATTCTATCGGCATTCAATTTTCCCGCTGCATAGTTATCGCAAGAAATCTAGGTTAAAAGTGGTCTTAGACAGCTACGCCGAAAATAACAACATAAGATATAAAGGGGCGAAAATGACACTGCTGACAAAAATATATTCGATATAGTATATCGCTATATGAATAAACATCAGACGAAATAGCGAAAAGTGTAAAACGTTTTTTAGACTGGTGGCGGGGGCCAACGGTCTTTTGAGAGGGTAATTTCCAGAACAGTGACCACGGGGAACTACTTTTTTTGCAGGCTACGAGTCAGTAAACCGAAACCTTCCAAACAGTCGCACCTTCCTACCTGTTTTATTATCTTTTAATTATTTAAGGTATTGTGTGTCATATGTGTTATAATGTGTATATCATGTTATTTATAATAATCACATTTTTTTATGTCAATTTATTTAAAATGTTACTTCAAACTAATGACACCCCTACTTTCGCTATTTGCATGTTGTGTGTAACCGAAATATTCACCTTAGTGCTCTGGAATAAGACTACTAAATAATGAGCTACATCTGTTATTTTTTACACTAACTACTACGCTTCATCAGTTATTCTGCATGGCCCGTTGCAGATTGACTTGTCGACTGGCATGTATGTAATTCCGTCTGCACAATATAACTAGCTTGAACAAAACAATGTGTTTGTTTCTTAAAAAAATATTTTCACTATGATGTCATATACTATTGAATAGGACGCAATATTATCAAGTTTAAAAGTGGGAAATTTAACTAATATTCAAACTTATGATTCCATTTTAGCAAAAATACAATCATAAATCCCATGTTTTTAGTTTCTTTTGTCGCCAACAGTCTTTCTACGTTGTCAGCATTTTGATTAAGCAATCGAAGTTCTTTATATGCAAGGAACAACTTAAAATTAAAGCACTTTAAGGATCTATATGAAACCTTATCATCAAGAAATATATTAAAAATATATTCGGCGTCTGTGATCATTTTAATCAGTCGTATATTTGACTCGATCTGTAGGTCACACGATACTAAATTCATGCTTTATTCCTCCCAACATATCATCATATAAATTTACGTTACCATTTGTGTTGGTTTTGCAAAAGAAAAATCAAAAATAGCTCTTTCCTGTTTCCTAAAGGTACACAAATGGTGCTGCATGATCAGTAAAGTTATTTAAATTAAATTTCGATTTGAAAGAACCGTAACATTATTCATTAGGAACGAAAACATACAAAATCACCATCATAAACCAAAACATACATAAAATTACATTAGATAATTTGTACATTAAGAATTTGAGTTTCATTGTGTGATTATATCAGTAAAGTAATTTTAAATGTAATTGACGTTAGCAATACATTTGCCGTTTGCAACGATTTATACATTTAATTCGTTTCGAGCTAAATAGGCGGATTTAGAGGAAGGCTAAAGCGGCGTACGACCCCTCTAAAATTGTTATGAACTAGGTTTTTAAACCGAACAATAACTGAAACATGTGCATTTCGTTACAATTACATGGTCTTTTCAATCAAATTGTTTCAAATATAGTTTTTGTTTTGTGGTATTTTGGTTAAATTGTTCCGTCAGGCGATATGCGTCGTTCCGATACATGTATCTTAACATTTAAGAGACAACAGAAGTTAATGTGTTGTCAGTTCTTTAATATTTCCGCCCCTCTAACTCAAAATCCTGGTCCGCGTCAGATATTATATTTGAAATATGAAAATGTAACAGGAGGTGTTTGTCCTGTACCAAATTAAAAACATTTAAGACGATGGGGAATTTTCAATCATCAAGCAACATACTGTAGTTTTCACCAAGGAGCTCTGTGAATGAGGCGTGTCGTGGGAAACCCGGGCGTAAAGTGTCGCCTAAGATCAGCCTGTGCAGTCTTTTCTAAACATAAATCCACTGTAGGCGGAAAGTGCCGTCCTCGATTAACTTGTGCGGACTACATAGGCTGATCCGGGACGACACTTTACGCACATGCATTAAGCCCGGTTTTCCCGCGACACGCTTTGAATATGGATCCAGCGGGTTTTTTATATGAAAAATATGTGTTGGTAAAATAAAGACAAGAAAGAAAGAACAAATCATTCAAACGCTATGCTAATTCAGGATTGTATTGTACAGTTACTAGATACGAGTTATCGCACCATAATCCGTGATCCACGTGCACCAAACATTTAGTTCAGGTTGGACATATTTCAAGAAGTTGAAGAAAATTTGATATTTATTCAGGTAAATTATTATTATTATAAACAAATAAAGGTTCATGTTTTAATTTAAGGTATACTTTTTCGTATTTTACGCGTGTATTTGTAAAATATCTGTCTTTTGTATTTTATTGCTAAAATAATACTTGGCTCACCTTACCGACATCTATGTGTATTTGCTATGCATTTATTTTGATATGATAATTATTCGTTTTCTATGTTTACTTTAATATTTCTTTCAGAATTTCGTAGTTTGGCATCAATCTAAACGGTCAACCAGAAAATAAACCACTATAATAGTTACTTCTGCGTTTTTGAATAAACCACGATTCACAAATAAGACACGACACTGAAATTTAGGTCACAATATACTAAAAGATTTCCTTAACAAATTCAATGTAAAAGCAATAAATTCAACAAAAAATAAACTCAACATTTTGCGCGTAGAGACCCTCATAACCATACCTTTTATTAAAGAGCATTCCGAGCCGAATTGATTTAGACAATAAAAAAGATAGGTCATGTGATATGTAAGAAAGAACTCGACGCGAATCAAAGTTCACTGTTTTACGGCCATCTTTTTACCGGCTACTCTCCAGTTGAAGGTATACTGCCAACTGTCAAAGTCTCGTCATGTAGTCTCAAACCTTCAAGCGAAACAGTGAATTTTTAGTACACAACAATGTTTTTCCTACCACACGTACAAAGAAATATTCAAAAATAAAGTCATGGCAAGTGACTATACAGAAAATTGTGTCTTCAAATAAATGGTGTTGATTTATTTAGAGAGTATAGCATTGCACACCTGAAATATTTAGTATACTGTAACCTTTACTAGAATCCGGTCAATGAGCGCTTGTTTTCACACTTTTGTTCAAGCGCCTCAATGATCAAAATTGTAGCTTATGAAAGTTTTGAGCGAAACAAAAATAGGAAATTAAAGAAAGAAAAAAAACTAAATAAATAAAATTACCGCAGACTTTGCAATACAATTTTTTGAGTCGGCGGCTTTTTTGTGGGTCGGTCGGTAAAGGGCAAACAAACTTAATTTTAATTTAGGCCTTACTCTTATCGATTTAATTTAATTATCGGTTTCTATTCTAATTCTCTGATAATCAAAGACAAAGCCATCTTACCGACAAAGATTGTTTAAGAGGGTAACGATGTGGACATCTGTTTGACCATATTGGCTATCTGAATATTTAATGGCGTGTATCCTTTGACCCATCCTTAAGGGAATAAAGAGATTACGGCTAGACACTACTAATAATTAAGTTTGATTTTTTAACGCTGGAGACACGATAAGTGCGTGAATCATTGACGAATCACGTGACTTTGCGTCTACTCGAAATGCATGAAAGCCGTGTGATAATCGAAGAGAAGACTAGTTATTTCGAACCAAGTATTTATACATTCAATATAAAGATATACAATCAGGGAGACTGCATGGCTTCTGTGATGTATAAACAGAGCTTTAAATGGCGAGTGAGGTGTATTGGATATTGGATCGGGAGTTTGCGAGTTCGGCCCCCAATCGCGGAGCGTTAAAATGATCTTTCTCATGAGCAAGTGCAGGTTCTACCCAGGAAACGGACTCGAAAGTGTTTCAGTAAACCTCAGGATTGCGACAGAATCGAGTTACAATAATTATGTTTAAACTAAATGGCCACTTTTAATCTAATTGAAATTTGTGTTTTTAGGGTTGAATTATCGATTCCGTTACTGAAAAAGCAGTATGTTCCTCTTATTTATTTCAGTCGAAGACTTAACTAGAGTCGTTCACATATAGTTTTATTTTTTCTAATCTTACGCTTGATTCATATGCGTCCGATTGAAAAAACGTATGTGTAAAACGGCTGTGAACTTCACCGGGCTAGTTCATTTTCGTTGAATGCTGCGTAAAATAGTACAACCATAACTACGGAATCCTGATTCCGCGTCCACGTTTTTCAAAGCTCGATATCTGCAGAAAATATAATTTCAAGTGTCGCGTTGTCGCCGTCTTGTACAGAATGAAATTTAACTGGCGGAATTAGGATTCCGTACTTTATACAGAATGAAAATACCTGATGCAATAAACTAATACACAGCCTTAATTATATTTTTCCATGTGCCATACCGTCTGTGTCTTATGACTCCTTGATTGGTCATAATTGCGGGGCGCTTCCTGAGGGAATAACGATAACTTTAGAGCGGATCCGATTGTCACGCGACACCTGAGGAAGTTAGTTGAAGGTAACCTCTGTACCAATAAATGGTTTGCCGGAAACAGCAAAGAATAATCGATTAATTTCTGAATCTTGCGGATAGAGAATTTTGATCAGTACTGAGAAGATCTTTGGACTTTTAACGTAAGACTGGATTCTGTCTACAGGTATGAGTATTTGAGAATGTTGTGGTAATACGTGGGAATATTATTTTTCTTTCGATGCATTTTACTTGTATTTGCATTAATTAAAGACTGCAAATATCGTTTACAATTAATTATATTTCTTGGACTCTTAAATTTTAAATATGAAACTTTTAATATGGATCCTCTCTAGACTTAAAATAGAGGCCTTCACTATACAGACTACGTGTGTGTATGTATTGCAAATATATGCTTTAAATAACTACATGTATAAGCTATTTAAAACGTTAAATGCACTTTCGTGGTGATTCTCGCCATTTCGTTATTATTATTACATGTATTATTATTAGTAGTAGTAGTAGTAGTAGTAGTAGTAATAGTAGTAGTAGAAGTAGTAGTAGTAGTAGTAGTAGTAGTAGTAGTAGTAGTAGTAGTATATAATTTTGCTCTGAAATGTATTCTGTTTAAGAGAAAAAAGACATACATAAGACAATTGTTATTAAGTATATTAATGTGTAGATGATGGGGTTGATTCATCGCTAGCGGGTTGTCAGTTCCACTATCATAAAGCGAATTACTGACTATAATGGCCGTTTTATGCAAATGGCTGGCTGAATCAGAGTATGTTTGCTTTGATAAGAAATGTAAATCGCATGGAATGAATAACTGTGAAGAAACTGGTATCGCAGAACTATAATACTATTATATACTTTGATCTTCGCCGGCATTTAAAGTTGTTTAATATAATGGATACCTAAACTGCAGCTAATGACGCCAATGTTTATTTGGGTGTGCTCCTACCTGTTTTCATCAGTTACAAGCAAAATGCATTTTATTTGATTTAAATGGGAAAAACAAAATACAGGTATAGTTTTGTCAATTTAGATCATGTCCATTTTATAAAAGACTCTAGAATATGTACATTGAAAATTTAAGACATCGGTATGTAACGAATAATGCCGAACAACGACCGTCAATGATCGTAATTCTCCGGCGACAATCGGAAAGTTGATTAATTAAATGCCCCATACAGCGTGATCAGATAGTATAGGATATTTATTGACGTGATTTATCCTTTAAAACTATGCCCGGCTATCAATGCGATTGCAACTGGAGTTCAAATATTGAATGGACTCGCTGAATTGAAGAAGAGCAATCGAATGTGAATCATGTCGGATTTTCGTTCAGAAGATTTTACTGATGAGGTGTGTCAATTTTATAGTTAAATACATTTTGCGGATGACAAACCGGCGTTTGATTCCACGTTGATGGGTGTACGTGTTTTAATTCCACGTTGATGTGTGTAGGTGTTTTAATTTCACGTTGATGTGTGTACGTGTTTTATATTGTTTTTGTCGTATTGTAATTTCCTGCATATCTTTTATATTATTAAGGTTTTAACATGTTTATTACCAGACACATGCGAACAAAGTTTCATGTAATAATGTTCGATTTATTGCCTTATTTTACACATGTTCATAAGTGTCCATGAACATAGAAATTCCTGAGGAAACAGCCAAGGGCAAATACCGGTAAATAATACGGCTCATCTGATGTAAATATTTGTCAGATTAATGAACAGTGGGGTCCTGAGTCTAAAGCAATGATAATCAAAATCAAACAAAACTGCTTAATTGGTTACGAAGCAGCCAGTTGAACATCGATGGGGTTTGGCTTTGGAAGGCTTACTCGCTGCTGCGTGTGATCCTTACCGGAACCGGAACTTCCAAGAATGCACGTTCGGACACATGTTGCGTTAATACTTAGTTAAGTCAATGTTATTTTAAGAACCTTTCATTTTACGTATTTTGATAACGAACAGTTGTGTTATGTTAGAGGGATTAACGTATTAAACAGTCCTCTAATATTGGTCCTTCTGAAAGCATGTTGCAGATTTCTCTAATATTATTGGCAGGGAAAGATAACGGTTTGTTATATGATTCGTTAATTGTGGTTCTGCCACGCAAACCTCGTGAAAACACGACATTTATATATGAGGCGTGTTGTGGATAAAACCGGCCCACAGCGGATTCATGTTTAGAAGAGACTTCCTTGAAACAGAAAATACCATAAAAGCGGAAAGTGTGGTCTCGGATCAGCCTGTGAGACACTTTACGCACGTGCATTAAGCCCGGTTTTCCCACATCACGCCTCATATGGACGTGTACTGTTATTTTGGCCTGCATCAACATTCGAAATTTGTTAAATAAAGGTTTTGCTTGTTGTCTTCAAAATATCCTTAATGATGTGGGGGGGGGGGAGTAGTGATAGGCGCACGATTAACAGTTAATATACAATCTTGATTGTCATGTATATAATGGAGGTTTCTTTTCATAGTAAAACATAACGAGTTTATACTAATTTTAAGTAACCGATTACAAGAATCGATGTCGATGTTTTATTTAGTTCTTTCTACTAATGATGAAACAGTATTTCATTAGAAAATAAAGTGTAGGACATTTTACAACAAAGTTGAAGTGTCATTACACTTGAGATGGGGATATCTTTATCCACACATTATCTCGCGGTGTTAGCTTCAATGGGCATTAATTTACCAAACTTTCTTAAACAAACACAATATATGTTCTGCCTCCATTGTTCAAACAAGGTTTTGTCGATTTTACGAGGTACGTATAACCGTATAACGTACACACGAGTTAGTTTTAAGAGATACGTTCGATGAACTTGCCTGTCATTAAACTGGGAGAAGCACATAATGTTATACGTCAGTTTGAAAACGTCAGATTGAATTTAATCTTTCATTTGGACTTGTTTGCAATGGAATGAACATTTGGTGTCATTAATATTCGAACGTGCTTTGTGTGTCTGACACCAAATCAAACAGTATCAGGCAAAGAATGGAAGTTTTCACAAATAGCTTTGTAACTACATTTAACATTCTCGCATGATGCAAATCTCACCGACGAAAAATCCCGATCTAATCGCAAAATATCTACTGTTAGATAATATCGACTTCAAATTTTGAGATTGAAGACTATAGAATGTATATGACCAGAATTATGGACTACAATATAAAGCATAATTCCATGGACTGGAATATGTACACAACCCAATGACCTGGACTGGAAAATGTACTCAACCCAATAACCTGTACTGGAATATCTTCACGACCCAATGATCAATGACATGGACTGGAATATTTACACGACCCAATGCCATGAACTGGAATATGTACACTACCCAATGAAATGGACAATGCCATGGACTGGAATATTAACACGACCCAATGACATGGCACCATTACATGGCTTGGAATGTGTAAACGATCCAATGACCTGGATTGGAATATGTACACGAATCTATGACATGGACTGGAATATATACACATTCCAATGACCTGGACTGGAATATGAACATGATGATACGACCTGGGGTGGCATATGTACGTGAACCAATGACATAGACTGGAATATATACATGATCATATGACCTTGGCTGGAAAGTGTACATGATCATATGACCTGGACTGGAATATGTACATGACCAAATAACATGGACTGGAATATGAACATGATCATACGACCTGGGCTGGAATATGTACATGACCCAATTACATGGACTGGAATATGTTCATGATCATATGACATGGGCTGGAATATGTACATGACCCAATGGCATGGACTGGAATATAAACACTATCCAATTACATGGACTGGAATATTTACACTATCCAATGACCTGGACTGGAATATGTATTTGACCATATGACATGGACTCGAATTTGTACATGACCCAATGACATTGACTGAAATGTGTACATGACCAAATTACCTTGACTGGAATATGTACTCGATTCAATGACATGGACTGGAATATACACACGATCCAATGTCCTGGAATATGTAAACACATAACAGAAGCTCTGGAATAAATTGTAAGTGATTTATTTTTGTCTGGTAGCATCTATTGTCAGACAGTTTACATTTCAGACGATTACAACGTCGCAACTTTACTGTGTTATATTTGCTTGGTAAAGAATTGAAATGTAGTCTATGACGCTAGTTTCGTCTATTTTTAGACCTTTGAGATGGGGCACAGTGTTCAGCGCTTCATCACGCCGGTAGATCCAAATCTCATCTGCGGAATCTGCAGTTCAGGGCTCGAGGAGCCCGTGCTGACGCCGTGCGGACATTCCTTCTGTCAGTCATGCTTGAGCACGTGGCTCTCGCGACCGAGAACCGACACGTGTCCGGAATGTGAAGCCCGTGTTATCGCTTAGGAACCTCATAAACGGCTTTGACGTCGAGTGTGATAACAACGCTCGCGGCTGTAAAGTAATAATCAAGCTAGAGCGGCTCAAATCCCATTTAGAGACATGCGGCTATTGTCCGGTGACATGTGCGGGATGCGATAAGATTGTAAATAAGTTCCAGCTAGCCAGCCATCAGATTGGTTGTGAAGGGATCGGGCATTACGTTCGTAACAATATTGAGGAGTTTGACGGCAGGTCGTCTCAGAAACGTCTAAGTCACGTGCGTTTCAGTCACGCATTGACGTCAATCGACGTCTCCGAACTTATTTCGAAGTTGACGACGTTGGAATTTCAAGTGAAAACTCTTAAACGTGACCTTCAGATAGCGGAATCAAAAACCAGAGTCATGGAGAGAGCATTTAAGAAAACTAAAGAAGAGCTGCAGAATAAAAGATCTGAACTCATCGATCTGAACAGCGACTTCGATCCGGACGACGAATACGGCAATACCACACAAAGCATCGCAAAGCTGTCGTTCGTGTTAGCAAGATTTTTATTAAAGAAACCGGCGAACATTGACAGAGATAAAATATTTATTGCCGTACGACGTTGCTATGATAAGTACGCGAGGTGCGGTTCTGAGTTCGAGCACGATGTCCACATGCTCGTTGCCACGGCGTTCGCGAGTAACTGGTTTACGGACGATTGCCGGACTACCTTGCACTTCTGGCTGCAGAGTATTGCGCGGTACCGGCAGTTGACCACGGTATCCGCAAAATACGTAAACGGTGTAAGATAAGAAATATCCTCGTTTAAAAAGCCCACGTTGCCATTTATATATAGATTCAAATAAACATTGGAAGTTATTCTACGATTGCATTACGATTGCAATCTTCTGTTTCTTACAACTGCTACGTTTCTCCATAGTTATATAGAGACGCTGTTATAACCTTATGACCTTGTCAACCTTATCGAAGGCCATACCAATTTAATTCTATGTTTAGCGTCCTCAGGCTGGTAGGTTTTTGGATGCCTGAACGAAAAAAAAAATTGACAAGATGAAAATTTGAAAAAAGCACTTTTAAGTGTTTTTACCAATATTTGTAAAATCAGTGTGCAACTAGTCAATTAACACATTTAAAATACTGTGTTAAAGTATGTTCCCGATATGAATATATAACAGTTTTGCAGGTAAACATTTGCTTTAACTTGTACCACTCACTAGCCGGGTGCGCCCCCTCCCCCCCCCGCCCAAAAAAAAACTACAACAAAGAAACATCCGTATATGGGCATATATAAAATGGTCAAAACTGGTTTAATATACTAAAGCTTTTTTCTCTCGCTTCGCTCGCTCAAATTGGTCAAAGATATGTACACAATGTACTTTCAGTAAAACATACCCGACCAAGCCCGCCCCCTACCATTTCTGACGCACGCCCTAGTAACGGTGCCAAAGGTTATCTAAAACAATAGACTATAGACAATGAATATATATACCTATATTTGTGGAAGCTATTGTTTTAAAAAAAAAATCATATATTATGTTGATGTCCGATGCAAAACACCGTTGGCACAGGATACCACATAAAAGACATTTATACTTTTCGAATAAATATGATTTGAAGTCGAAATGCAAGTCATATCAATGACTACTTTCAAGTTTTAACAGTTCTGTCTCAATAAATAGTTTAGTTCCCAAAATTCTAAATCGACAAACTTATTGTTCAGTGTTCCATTAGGAATCACACCAAATTATATATTGTTTGATATATTCGTAAAGAAGATATAAAGTGATATAGTAGAGGGGTGTCCAAAACGTTGGCTCCAATTCCTGGCGAGTTCATATTATTTCCGGCACCGTCAGCGGAATTGACACAAAGTCAGCACCACTTGCCTTATTAGTTCACAAGGCAATCAAACGAGAATCTTTTACAATACTTCGTGTAAAAAAACATGTTCGCCTGTCTGCCCGTTAATTCAGTTCGATAAAAATGCTACTGATTTTATATGTTTAAAAATGTTTCTGATAAATACGTATTTAGTGGACAGGCACATCAAACAAGGGCAATTTACTGCCAATACAAGTGCATGACATACAGATGAAATAAACGTGTACATTTATTGCGAACATAATACGGTGAAGTATTAAATTAATCAGTGAAACAAAGTACAGTTGATGATGATGATGGTGATGGTGATGGTGATGATGATGATGATGATGATGATGACGATGATGACGATGATGATGATGATGATGATATCTTTGATACGGATCTGTAGCTGATCATTGCAGACCCACAGACAATATAAAGGGATTATAACTGCACGATCAAAATTTTACGCCCCTCCCCCTAACCCGAAATCCTGGAACCGCCCCTGCCACTGCTATGAATAATTTGTGAAAGAAAAATGTTGTTTTTTATCTACTCATTGTTTTTTTTCCGGCCTGGTTGGTAGGTTGCAAAAAATCATGGGGACGCTAAACATAGAATCAAATTTGTATGGCCTATTCTCATTGACTAGCTGGACTACTTTGAAAAAAAATTAAAAATAGAGGCGATAAGACACATCAGACACATTATCTTAATTATTGTTATTGTACCGATTTGAAACTAACGGACAACATTACGTGTATACTTTTTAAATATAATAAAACACTATGTGATCACTTTTGTGTAGATGTGTTAATATCTGCAAGTTATTTATGTTACCATTTATATATTTTTAAGTTTTACCTTGTTGTAATATCTACCAGTATATTTATATGTTACTTTTATTTATTTTTAAGTTTTACACTGTGTACATTTAAACAATTTGTGTTAGTCTTCTTAAATATTTAAAAGTTAATAAAGTGTTTACTTCCCGCAGTAATTTATTTGTCATTGTCTATTCTTAATTATAGAACTTAATTAATAATCGTAAAATCGCCGTGGTATAATGGATGTGGTGGTCGCTTTGCGATCGAGGGATCAGGGTTAGATCAATACTGTCTGGAAGCGTTTAATAATAAGAAGACTAGAATGAAGTCTTATCAATTAAAATACTTACATGACCAGTATTAATAATATTTAACAATGAATACAATGTTTGGCGATTTAAGTGAATTAAAATATATATATATATGTATTTAGAGATTGTGGACATATTCCATAGATCCTTAGTTGACTGTATGTACAGTAATTGATACTTTTCTAAAGTAACTATTAACAAATTGATCTGCAAAACATTTGCCCGTAGACAACAAAAACCAAAACAAGTGTGCACGTACTCCTTCTCAAATAACAGAAGTAAGAGGATACGTGTTAGCTGTACATATTAATTCGATCAATGCCTGTGAAAAATAAGGATCTGATAGACTGAGAAAAAAAATCCATCTAGGACGCGACCTTTTGATTTTCAATCATGTATAGCTAAGAACCAAAACTAGTCAATACCGGTTGCTATGGAAACATATTAACATCAATTGAATGGAGACGAGGAGAACGACGTGATAATTGTATTTAATCAATTTACCTGGAAACAAAATTAAAGGCATTTAAGGCAAAGATGATAATTAGTGACAGAGTTGCCAAGACTACCAGAAAACGTGTCCGCTGGACAGCCACGGGGATTTTCTGATAACAGGATGAGCAGATTTATATTCGCATGTGCGACAAAATAATATAGATCATGCTCGTTTGTTTTTCAAGTAAAAGTCAAGAATAACACGTTGTAAACAACCACGACAGCAAATGATATTCCAATGTAAAGTTCATATTCACTTTATTATTATGTTTTCTTTTTTTAACGATTATAGGTTTAATCTTACGGATCTATCATTTGTTATCACAATAAAACAATGTTAAAAATAATGTTATTCGATTTATTAAATTAGAAAACCAAAATACAACGTATGAAATAGGCCTTTCCCAAAACTAGGTTACTTCCCTTGCGTAATCACGAGTGAAGTCCCCTGTTCACTTCTGGCGACGTTTATTGACTATAAGGTTACGCATGCGCAGATAAATTCCATCTTTGTTACATATAAAATATTCAAATTTTGATCTCACTTTTCACCATGACCAAGCTACTTTCCAATATATACGAATGTTGATATTTGTAAATTTATTTTTACGACACCACCACAATTTTTCTGATTGAAAATCAAATATATTACATGTTTTTCGGTAAAAATCAATACGCTTATCCAGCCTTATGGTCTAACTACCCCAAAACGGAAGCCACATCTTAAGGGTTACAGGGCTATGCTCAGGGTTACAGGGCTGTCAGTTAGATAATAAGCACATATGGTTGAGTTAGATAATAAGCACATATGGTTGAGTGCAGGATGCATATAATTTGTAAAATACAGTTTACATGATATGTTTTGATATCATTTTAAAGGTATATAAGTAAGCAATAAGAAAAAAGGCTGTTTTTGTGTACTACTTTTTGTCTAGTGGTTCCCAGCTTCATAACTTTTGGCCCATGTATTCATGCGCAAAATGGCAGCCTCCATGCCCGTGAAAACCGGTATGTTTTTTCTAAGGTAAATATTTTGAGTTGATACAACGCATATAATTTTTTGACATGCTGTTTTTTCAAAAGTTTATGTCCTCATCTTTCCAACAATGTATAGTGATATATTGGAAAGTAGCTTGGTCATGGTAAAAAGTGAGATCAAATTTTGAATGTTGTATATGTAACAAAGAAGGAATTTATTTGCGCATGCGTAACCACAAAGACAACATAGAGAATATGTCGACCTTATTACGCCCTCTTCCCGCTAGATGTTTTCGTGATATGTAGATGTTTTAGTGCATAAATGACAAATGAAAACGGAATTCATTGCAGATCGGTACATAAAGATATACATACATTCTATATTTATGATTTTCTTTCAGGGTAACGAACATGTTACTTAAATAATACATTAAGGAATCTTATAGGAGTGCTTTCTGTTTAATTGCAATATGTTTGGCCATAAATGAGTCGTCAACGCAGGTCGAGCAGGTACTTGTTTTGTCAGTCAGCGATTTCTTAGAAATAAGTCAACGGTGTTATGTGAAATAATGACGCACACAACACTAGCAATTTGCAATATTTCCTCTGCTAATATTTTCTTGACGATTTCTTCGTATTTGAGGCCTACAGTAAAACCCCGCTTATACGACCACTTGGGGGTCTTAATAAAAGTGGTCTTAATAGCGGGGTGGTCGTATTATAGAGGTATGTCAGATCAGCGAGTCAGTAAATGCATACATCTGAATAATTTATACTTTTAAAGGGATTGTCAAATTATCACGAAAAAAAGAAAACTTTCAAAAAATCGTAAAATTTCGACATTGGTGCATTATATTGATTATAAAAATATTTCTGATACATTACATCACTTGAAAAATAATGACATATTTTTTCATATTTTCATTAATATCCATTAAAAAAATTACCTGGGTATGTCTACCAGGTAAAACTATAAATAAAGTGCATATATTTATCACTATCGTCACGTGATTATCCTACGCGCGACTGGCGCATGCGCAGATGTTTGAGTGTCGAATTCAAAATGGTAAGTATTCTAGATAAACGTCAGTCTATTCGTGATAACACAGTGGTAATTTGCACAAGTCCCATGCAACGTGAATAACTGTACTTCGAACAGTAATATCAATTGTCATAAACTGGACAAGTCATTTTTAGGGCCGTCTATGAAACGTGTTGTACATTATTTGAAGTTAGAAATATATAATACACTCAACAATTTACAACCTCAAACTCACTTGTTTCGTTTCTGACCACTAATAAGTAAATTTGCACAGTAAAACCATGTTACTTTGTTTATAAATGCCTATGTTTTCTCAATGTCTTAATTCAATCTTGATAACACACTAGCATGGGTTTATTAGACGACCCATGAAATTAAAATGCATTACTTACCACAATGACAGGATTTCTCCGTGCAAAATGTGTGCATAGGAAAACAATTCCTTTCATGGGAAACTAGGACACGATATGTCTTTAACATTTGGTGCGTTTATTTTTGCGCGGAAATATCACATGACTTGTATTGTTAGAACGGCAAATCCGCGGTATTTTTAAAACGGTAAAGCCCACTGTACAAATGAGATTCATAACGTGAATGGGTAACTTAACTTACAAATGCTTATTTTTAAGGGCCATATAGTTGTTATCGTAAATATTTATGTCATTTTATTGACTTTTATGCCGATATACGTTGAGCACCTGGCCTGTGCATAAAAAGTTATTATCTGGTTGACAATCCCTTTAATGAAAATCATGAATAATGAATAGATAACGCAAATTCCTATTTGTTTTCCAAACATAAATGTTATTGAATACAGATAATGTTATGAATATGAATTTTACATTAAGTCGGAAATTAATTAAAACTTAATTAACTAAGTCCATTTAAGGTTCAGCATTCATTAATGTTACCCACTTACTGTCAGCTAGTGTCAATTAACGTAATCTGATACACAGTCGATGTGTTAATCCATTATCAAAACATTTGTACCATTGTTTTTCACAAGCTCCTTTTATACCGCTTTAGCAGTTTGTTATCTGCACGACATATGCTGTTAATTGATGAAGTTAATTCTCAACGACCAAATGACAGAGGTCGCAATAGAACAGAACAGAACAAGACTTTTATTTTCACCCAAGTATATAACATATACAATTAGGGCAATATAACAAAGCAAAATTGTTAGTAAATTAGTAACTTCCGATAATTTTTACGTTAACACAATTGTGTCGATGATATACGGGGGGTATTTAAATAATAAGATACATAGTCGGAACATAATGATCATAATAATGATAATCGTCATAGTTATCATAATCATCATAATAGTGGCATTTAAGAAACAAATAATAGTACAGTTCTATAAGAGCATTTTAATACTAGCACTGGTAAAAATAATTAGTGGTTTGTGATCATAGTTGTGCGGTGACGTATTTTCGTTTGCACGCGGCGTTTCGGATTGAGAAATTGAAACGACTACGCGTTTTAAAAGGTTTACATTTTGCGTCAGAAATTTAAATCATTATCAATACTTAAAAGACATGTTGTTGCGAAAGACTGTGTGCGTTAGCGTTTATGGTGCTGGAGCTAGCTTTGTAACGGTTTCAGTCAACAGCAGTTATTTTTGTCATAATTTACGCTTGAGTGCACCTGCACGCGAGGTCGATGTTGAACACAAAGGCAAGATGGAGGACCTATTGTGTGTGGTAATTACTCTAATCAGCTTTGCATTGCAGGATTACAATGGATAATGCCGTTATCTGAGGGGTTAACATTAAATGACTGATGGGGCAAAAGCAAATTATAATTTGTGTGCTGGATAAGTTTAAAGGGAAGTAACAAAAGTATAATTATTAATTTATGTACTAGAACTTCTAGATTAATTAGGATAAAGAAACAGGATTGTAGGTGAAATATAGGTATCAGTTGTACTCATTTAGAATGCAATAATTGTTTCCATTGCCTTAATTGAAATATAATATCAATATAGCAGGCAAAAATATTTAAAATGTTAACACTTGTACTTGAGTGGTACCATTTTGTACTACTCTTATATAATGCTGCAATTATTTCTGTTATATGAGTATAAGTATATAGCAATCTTACGTTAATATTGACATATAATTATGCAGTTATCATTTGGTACAAATACAGAATGAAGTTATTATTTACATTGCACAGTTTATATTTACATGCATATATTTCTAATTAAAGTAAATAATGTGATTAGTATATACATGCAAACATATATACATTTGTGACCAGACAAATATTTTGATATATTGATTACACCAGTGTAAACGGTCACTTATATTGAGATAATATGTAAAGATGTTATGCTGTTAACAATAAAAATACATTGAAATAAAGGCAGTATTGTTACAAATTACAATATTAGAGTTGGTGTATTATATCGGGGCTACTTTGAACATTATTTGGTACTTTTGGTTTATGATAAGTGGTCGTTTTACGGTGCCCGTAAAACTGAAATATTTAGCAAAACAATCGGGTCTTTTAAAAAGTGTCCGCTTTAGTGGGTGGTCATAAAGCGGGGTTTTGTTGTATATACTTTGTATATCGTGCTATCATAGTACATTTTCTTCACTTCATTCACAAATTCGTGTTGTGACTTTATTGCGTATTTCGTGTTTACTGCACGAATCTTCAGTGCATACCACGCATTTGATTTGCAATAACGCTGTCTGGAATGTTAGAAGATCTTAAGACATTCTTATGAATAAGTTGACGATGCTATTTAAAATATTTATATCATATTTCAGATAATTTTCTTTGTTTTGCGGTATTCGATAACTGAGGTATGACTGGTGGGCGGAGCCTCACCGTGCAATAAGTACAGTGCGTATAAATTACAACTAAATTTAAATATACCGCAATATGGTATAAAATACTTGTAGCATACTTTTTGTTTTGTTTTGTTTTGTTTGTTTGGATTTTTCGCCGTTGTTAACAGAATTTAGTTTTATCAGAACACAAGTTTTTTTTTTTTCCACTTGTTCTCTGGGACTATCACTAGATGCGTTCTTCGTAGAATTGAGGCATATAGGCTTTCTATACAGTGAAAATGCAAACCATACCAATGTTTTCCACTTCATTAGGTTCATGTCATGATAATGTTTTCGTATTTCTTCCAAACATACCTGCACGACACGGTTTTGATTTGCAATGCATCTGTCTAGAATCTCAGAAGACTAAATAAGATATGTAATACTTTTTCCAGTTATTCACAACGAATTATTAGTATTCAGTGAGTATTATCTTGTTGAAAGATGAAAACATGTTCAGTACAGTGTATGGCAAAACCTCGGATACTGCTTCTATACACTTTTCAATTTCAATATTTTCCTCTATACCCCCAACACCATGCTATGCCAACACACAACTTCATCTTCCCTGCGTATGTATGTATTTTCGAAGTTTATGAGGTCCTTCCGCGCCAAAGCGGCATTATGTGAGGACCCTAATTTTACCTTTAGACTCCTCGAAAGTTGCGACGAAATTTGAATCATAGCTGCAATTTCCAGCTATTTATCTTTTACTGAAATATTTTTAATTTTAGTGTTGCCTTGTGCTGTGGGGGGGGGGGGGGGAAGCCGGAGTACACGGAGGAAACCCCACCTGTCCGGTATGGTGACCACCAAACATACTTACTTGCGCCGAGTGGGGAGCGAACTCGAGCAGCCTAGGTATGAAGCGAGTGTACCAACCACTGCGCTAGCCGGAAAGACAGGCACTCAAAATGGCAAAATTTATCAGGGGTCGTATTCCAGAAACATCTTACGATAAATCTTATCCTGGCCTATAAAAATCGTTATTTTTCTTAAGCATTTTATTCCATGTATACATGAAATTCTGCTAAATGTTTGAAGTAATGACATGTATCAACTTATTATTAACTACTATGTACTTAACTGCAATTGGAGTAATCAATTTATTTGAAGTTTTAAAAACATGACCTTACAAAAATTGGAACTTAAGTAAAATATGTTAAGCTTCACTTAAGATGTTCCTGGAATATGGCCCCAGCTGCAGTCATCCAAACACGAACCTTTTTGTGGTTATCAAGTGTCACTTAATATTTCTTCTTATTATTTAATGTCCAATCAGTTTCTGTTCACACAAAGAAACGCGTTTCAGACTGTTCGCAACTTGGCGGAAGCCAACGGTCTTTTGAGTGGAGAATTTCCAAAACAAGTATTGCGGAAAACTACTTCTTTTCTTTGTGGGCTATTAGTTAGTACATCGAAACCAGAAAGGGTCCTTCTTCAAAACAGCAATATTTCGTAAATTTCTTAAATATTGATTAATTAGGATAATGTATGTCATATGTATTATAATGTGCTTTTCATGTGATTACAATTACAGTTTCTAAAAAAGTCAATATATTAAAAATGTAACTTTAAACTAATAACACCCTTACTTTCGCTATTTACTTGTATGTAACCGAAATATTCACCCGAGTGTCCTTGAAAAAAACACCAAATTAATGCGCTACATTAGTTATTTTTTACTCGTTGAGAACGTGTTTTTTTCTTGTAACTGATTCTCATTCTGAACATTGAGACACACATTACTGCATTTTATTAATTTTAAACTGCAGTATGGACAATCGAAAGCTTGCATCATATGACCTACTTTTGATTCAGTAGGCTAAGAAGCACAAAAACCGCTGCTCCTAAGTACTACGCTTCATCGGTTATTCTGGCCCGTTTCAGATTGACTTGTTAACTAGCATGTATATAATTCCAAAATATATTTGTTCGTTACTTACAAATTAGTATTTTATTATGATTTCGTATATATACATAATATTGATCGAAAAGGAAGTCACATTATAAAGTTTGAAGATGGGAAATTAAAATGTTTCATTTTTAGTGAAAATGCATTCATAATTCACATGCTTTTAGTTTCTTTTGTCGCCAACAGTCTTTCGACGTCGTCAGCTTGTTGATTCCAATTAGAAATATCAATTGTCAGAACCTTTTCGCTACTTACTGACATTAATTATCAATCTACCTCTGATAGGTCTAGATGACAATGGCCTATGTATTGTTGCATTAATACGTTTGGTTATTTCACCCATAGGAACACTCCTGTTGAGTTTAAAGGGACTGAACTCTAATCGTAAAAACGAAAGAAACTTGTCAAAAATACTTGATTTTCTTAAATAATCGTATAGAACACATTAAAGAAATAGTTTTTGTTCAACTTAAAACAATTTGTTGCGACCCGGAATCATCAGCATGCTGGGACGAGTAGAACGGCATACAGCACACGGCGCGTCCGCATCAGTCATTTCGCGGTCGAAGAAAGTTACCTTATTGTGATCATCAAATTCGTACTCGGCCCCGAAAACCAGTTGATCGGCCTGTTGTTTATCTTGAAATCTGTTCCACAGCGGCTCTTTGGTAAGACACAAGTAGTTCGCAGCGCCTTCACTGTGCGTATAATGGCTGCCTGCCGCATGGCCTGAATATACCATCTGTGCCGTTTTCGTTACACGTCGACCGACCCCATCGGGTATAAGTTGTGCCACTTTGGGATTCTAAAACGAGTTATCACATATAGTAAGGAATTTTTAATGCATTTTTTTCTAAAATTCTTTAATGGCATCATGACCATGTAATGTAAAATACTGGATTGAACAGTTATGCCAACCATTTGAAAACATGCACTTATGCATGTCACTCCAAAATTGTTGCACACCTATTGCGCCTCACTCATGTTTGTTTTTGAAAATTGTAATACGTTTAATACCATACATTCAATAAAAATACTTTTCTTACCTGAACAATCATGCGAAAGTTTATGTTGTGTTGTCATTTTATTCGTGTCATCAATCCGTTGCTCACGTTGGTTTATCAGTTCTTGAAGCTTCGCAGTAGCCGTTTCCAAGCCAACAATTTTACTGAGCACCTTGTAATCGTATTCAAACCTGGATAAACATATCGGTTCATATTTATGCTTTTGAAATGCGATTGCACAAAACATGCTACAAGAAAGTATTAGTATTCCACTGAACATGGTGCTTTGGCGAAGTGAATATAGAAATGGAAACTTTAACCTATGCAGTCACAATTTAGATAATGAATCATTTGATGTCTGGAAGTTCTACTTTGTTGTTTATTCGTTTTTAAGGGTTAAATGTACCTATTTTGCTATAAAATTCATTGCAAAAGTATATTCAGCAATATACGAATTTCTGAAATACATGTATTGCAACGTGCAAAGTTATATACGTCGTTGTACTGTATATCTTAATGGTTGAAAATGACCCATTGCAATACAGAAAGTAAAAATACATCGTGAACAGACAGTTGACACAATCAAACATATTTCTAGAAAATTTGAATTTATTTTACATATCCTACTCCACGGTCCCTTTAAGTCAATTAATAAAATTCAACTTGAGTCCCAAGTTGTAATGGCGTGTTAATTAAGAGGCCACTTATGACTTCAAGTAGTCGTGCTTATGCTTAAGATGGCCATTCTTAAAGCAAAGTTGTACTAAGTTGTTATCATTTTGGTCATTAACCAGGCAAGTATCGTCCCAGGAAATTCACCTTACTAAGCGGGTCAATTAGTTAATGATGATGATCTTTCAAGCGGGCTCGAATCGGCGCAACGGAAATGTTAGAGACGTTTGGACGTGTTTCTCTTTGAAGAAAACGTATTCACACAAACCTGTAATGTTTCCAGAAATAAGATAACCAAATAATATTTCAAATGAGTGACCAGCGCAACAAATTACTTCCTGTTTATTTGGTAATGGCTATTGATATCAAGTAAAACGAGGACCAATTGACGTGGATGATTGATTAACGAAGTATTTGAATGCCTGATATTTTTTAGGGGATAAACCATATGACCATGTAAGTACACTGGCCACACAAAATGGCGACGGATCTCGTCGATTCAAGGTAACATTTCGTAGTATACACATATATACGTATTAACTATGAAATGCTGAATAGGCGCAGAGTACCCGCGCAACAACCAAAATTACTTAGCTCATGCTCCTTTTTGTGAGATTTTTCGGCGTTTGGGCCTGAAAGCCGGCACAAATTTTGAAATGTTTTGTACACTGTCCACCAAGGTGTTTTATTCCAGAATTTTCAACAGATAATGCAGATTTATGACACTCATTTATATATATGAATACATGCTTCGGACATCCAACGTAATACATACGTTAAGTTTCGCTTCATTTGATTGAGCTATAAAAGAGATAGACATTCATTTCAATTTAGGTACACTGTCCCCTCGATTTAGATTTAAGTACACTGTCCATCCGATTTTTATCAGTACAGGATTTGTAATCTTCTGAGTGTCATATAATGACATAAATAATAATTTCTTGTTATTTAGTATAATAAATGATTTTTTATTTCGTTTCAGGATCTTTGTGGAATACGATTTTAAAATGGTATTTACTTTTGTGTACCAATCGTTACTGATGATGTGGTTGCGTTAAGTATATATAATACTAAATATTTTAAAATTTGTTTATACATACTGTTGGTCCTTAACTACAGCTGTTTTTCTTTCTTGTGATTTTAAAATAAATTTCAATGTATACAATGGTAAGTTTAATTCAATCATCGGAATCAAATGTTGTTAGAGGTGCTCAAGGAATATACTGCACTGTGTAGTATAAAACAGTAAAAGTAAATTTGCAAACCAGTTTTAGTACTTTTTATGAGTAACATTGTAACATGAATATATGTATGTATATTGATTTAGCATTTTATTTTAGGAAAAAGAAGCGCCTTAAAAGGCTTTGTTTGCGGCCATTGTGGCAAAGTGTAGACAAGTAGATCAGGGGAGCATAAGCATTAACAAATGCAGAATGCAAAAGCCGCACCATACAGGTGTTGTAGAATGCTACAGATAATTTACTACAAATATATATATTAAGCAACATTGATTTTTAATTACAAATACAACCTATCCAAACAAAATTGTTTTACTTTTAAAGGGCTTCGAATAACAGTGGACCAAAACCATTCACGGGTGAAAATTGTGTCTACATTTTTGCTAAACGGAGAACTAACCCAACACAAATTGTACCTTGCAGAAAGTCGTTCAGATGTACACTTGCATTAAAGTCTTATAAGCTGAGGTCCGCACTACTGGATCACATTTCCTCGCATGAAGGCGTGATAAAGCACCAGTGCACTTTTGGTGATTATTACAAATACAGGCAGGGAGTTTGTAACTACAAGAAAACATGTTGTTTCTACATGGTTAGACCTATTTAAACATTTTGTGTGTGAGCATGTAACTTGGTAATCATTGTATTGCTTATATTTGTCCAAGGAATGGGAAAATTGTTGTTGAATACCTAAGTATACGTATTCAGTAGACAACGTATCAAAGGTTGTTTACTTGTCTTTAAACCTGATACTTTTTTACAATATTGTCATCGCAAAGTCGATGAAGTTGTAAACATTTGTTAGTGCTTTGTTCTAATGTCAATGTTTGTATTTTTGATATGAAAACTACTTTTTTTGTAAAATACTCTTGTAAATCCTTTAAGAGTTGACCAGGATTTCAACCACTAATACATGCGGTTGTTGTTTAGTTTTAAACCCTTGCCTTGTTGTTATGTCAGGGTTTGTATCAGTAATTTTAAAAAGATTATTTCTGTTTAAACACGGTCTCAGCTGTTTAGTGTTCGCATTTGGTTATGTGTTCGAACTTTTATCTGTTGATGATCCTACTTAGAAATCTAGAAGTATGGAAAATATTTGTACTGGGCAGCTGTTTATTGTAATTGTGTTATTTTATTAAAATGTAATCTCATTCTATTCGTTGTTTTGAAACTCAAGAGGCATCCTTAATGTGAAAACCTAAGGTCCAGGCATTATAAGGGTTACATCTCTTATCGATGAAGATCTAATGGAAGAGTAATACAATGCATTTTATTTATTAGAACCCTACCGGTGTTTCACCGGAGGGGACTATATGTTTGCTCTCCGTCCGTCCGTCCGTCTGTCATGCCATCCGTCCGCAAATTTGTGTTCCAGCGATAACTCAAAAAGTACTAAAGATACTTCGATTAAACATGGTATACATATAAACGGCAATGTGAGTATTATGCAGGACCTTTCATTTTTACCAGAGGTCTAAGGTCACATGACTGTTACTAAAAATTGTATAAAATTAAACAAACTGGATCCTGCGATAATTAAAAAAGTACTGAAGATATTTCGATGAAACTTGGTATACCTATAAACGGCAATGTGCGGATTATGCAGGACCTTTTATTTGTCAACAGACGTCAAAGGTCACGTGGCTGTTACAAAAAATAGAAATAAACTAAATACTGTTATAAATCGAAAAGTACATAAGATGTGACCATGAAACTTGGTACTAAGATTGAACTATAGGTTTGCCATCCGTCTATGTGTCTCGCTATCTCTTCGTCCGTATGTTTGTCCGTCCGTTTGTCTGTCCGTCCCCAAAACATGGTTCAGGCAGGGAGTTTTTAACTACAACAAAAAATGTTTTTTTCCATGGTTAGACCTATTTAAACATTTTGTGTATGGGCATGTAACTTTGTAATCATTGTATTGCTTATATTTTTCCAAGGAATGGTAAAATTGTTGTTTAATACCTAAGTATACGTATTCAGTAGAAAACGTATCAAAGGTTGTTTACTTGTCCTGAAACCTGATACTTTTTTACAATATTGTCATCGCATAGTCGATGTAGTTGTAAACATTTGCTAGAGCTATGTTCTAATGTCAATGTTTGCATTTTTGATATGAAAACTACTTTTTTTGTAAAATAATCTTGTAAATCCTTTAAGAGTTGACCAGGATTTCAACCACTAATACTTGCGGTTGTTGTTTAGTTTTAAACCCTTGCCTTGTTGTTATGTCAGGGTTTGTATCAGTAATTTTAAAAGGATTATTTCTGTTTAAACACGGTCTCAGCTGTTTAGTGTTCGCATTTGGTTATGTGTTCGAAATTTTATCTGTTGATGATTCTACTTAGAAATCTAGAAGTATGGAAAATATTTGTACTGGGCAGCTATTTATTGTAATTGTGTTATTTTATTAAAATATAATCTCATTTTATTCGATGTTTTCAAACTCAAGAGTCATCCTTAATGCGAAAACCTAAGGTCCAGGCATTATAAGGGTTACATCTCTTATCGATGAAGATCTAATGGAAGAGTAATAAAATGCATTTTATTTATTAGTCCCCTACCGGTGTTTCACCGGAGGGGGCTATAGGTTTGCTCTCCGTCCGTCCGTCCGTCTGTCATGCCGTCCGTCCGCAAAATTTTGTTCCTGCGATAACTCAAAAAGTACTAAAGATACTTCGATTAAACTTGGTATACGTATAAATGGCAATGTGAGTTTTATGCACGACCATTTATTTTTTACCAGAGGTCAAAGGTCACATGACTGTTACTAAATAAAAATTGTATAAAATTGAACAAACTGGACCCTGCGATAATTCAAAAAGTACTGAAGATATTTCGATGAAACTTGGTATACCTATAAACGGCAATGTGAGGATTATGCAGGACCTTTATTTTTCAACAGACATCAAAGGTCATGTGATTGTTACAAAAAATATAAATTAACTAAATACTGTTATAATTCGAAAAGTACATAAGATGTGACAATGAAACTTGGTACAAAGATTGAACTATAGGTTTGACATGCGTCTATGTGTCTCTCTATCTGTTCGTCCGTTTGTCTGTCCGTCCCCAAAACCTGGTTCCTGCAATTACTCAAAAAGTACTGAACTTATTTCGATGAAACTGGGTATACATATAAACAGCAATGTGGCAATGTGAGGATTATGCACGACCTTTTTTTTCACCAGAGGTCAAAGGTCACGTGACTGTTACTAAAAATAGAAATAAACTAAATACTGTAATAATTCGAAATGGACATAATATATGACCATGAAACTTGGTACAGAGATTGAACTATAGGTTTGCCATCTGACTGTGTGTCGTTCTGTCTGTTCGTCCGTATGTCTGTCTGTCCGTCCGTCCCCAAGACCTGGATCCTGTGATAACTCGGAAAGTACTGAAGACACTTCGATGAAATTTTGTATACGTAGCAACAGCAATGTGAGAATTATGCACGACCTTTTATTTTTCACCAGAGATCAAAGGTCATGTGACTGTTACTAAAAATAGAAGTAAACTTAATACTGTAATATTTTGAAAAGTGCATAAGATATTATCATGAAACTTCATGAAACTTGGTACACAGATTGGACTATGAGTTTTCCCTCTGTCTCTGTGCGTCTGGCTGTCTGTTCGTCCGTCGGTTTCACTCTGTCTGTCCCGTCCCCAAAACCTGAATCCTGCGATAACTCAAAAAGTACTGAAGATTGATGAAACTTTGTATATATAGAAAGAGCAAGGTGATGATTGTACACGACCGTTTATTTTTTACCAGAGGTCAAAGGTCACGTGACTGTTACTTAAAATAGAAATAAACTTAATACTGTCATAATTCAAAAGAACATAACATATGATCATGAAACTTGGTACACAGAATGGACTATATGATTGCCCTCTGTCAGTTCAGTACTGCAATAACTCAAAAAGTCTATGTAACTCGAATGTCTGGTGAATGTTACTAAAATATAAAAAAACAACAACTTAATACTGCAGTGACAAATGGGATTTGAATATTAAACTTTGTACATCTACAGATAAAGGGCGATTTGACGGTATTGCACACTGTTTAATTAGTAGGGTTTTTCACCGGTAGGGGACTCCTGTATTGCTTGCAATACTATCAAAGCCTTGTTTGTGCTGGATTTACATGCCTCGTGGCTTAAGATTTCAATTTGAATAATTTTCTATCATAGCGCCATATTTTAACATATAAAACTACGATATTTTATTATATTTTAAATCGCTTTAATGTTGTTATATCGACTCGCATGGGGAAAGTATCTTTTAAATAAGGAGAACACATTGAG
The DNA here is from genome assembly GCA_027627225.1 of Congeria kusceri. Classification (NCBI taxonomy): domain Eukaryota; kingdom Metazoa; phylum Mollusca; class Bivalvia; order Myida; family Dreissenidae; genus Congeria; species Congeria kusceri. Next base: position 66,613,554 of record CM051028.1, read on the forward strand.
TTTCAAAAATACTGAATAAATCACTAGAAAGATGCATTTCAATGATAATTCACGTGTGCATACTAATGTCACTGTTTAATCATGTTATTTTACTAATTGTGTGATAATTTTATGTGATTCAAAGGCTTTACTTTACTTTAAATAAATGGAAAAATGAATGCATACATACAAGAAGATTTTGATTTCCCTTTATATGTCTCTACCTTTTTTCCTAACATTACTAATACTAAGAAGTCCTTGTTATAATACACAAATAAGAAAAAAAATACAAGTTCAGCATGAGGAAAGCATAGTATTGAATTACATAGTATAATATATAGATAATACTATTAAATTGATTTAAGTACATTACATTTCACAAATGTTTGAAAAAAATATGATACATTTTTGAATTCATTTAAATAAATCACTTCATGAATGGTGTTGTCCGTTATTTAGCACTCCACATAACTGACTAAAACATTACTTCAAAATTAACAACAGTCATTCTATTCCATTTTGCCGTCGGCAGCAACTTCGATTGATTTCTACCAGCATTTTCCCTTCGGACCCCAAGCGCACCTTTTAGAACTGCATTTCTTTCTGTGGAAATTGTTCCAAATTTCCACTCAGCCTAGCTCGTTGCATGTGGTCAAACTGATGATTTCTGTAAAAACAATATCAGAACAGGATTAAAGCCTAACACAAATGTATACCTTTACACACAATATATTAGTTTGTAATTTTATATTTAAAAAATTAACAGAAACAAACAGTTATAATGGTTTAGTTCATCATATCCTGAAACAGAGATCCTAGCGGAGATTCTAAATACAACAAAACATGTCAAGAGTTCAACTATACGGTTTGTGTCACAAAGTCAAACACGTTTAAACCCGTTCGATGCTTGAGATATGCAAGCGCCACATTAAAACAAGTTTAAAGACGTTCGCAACAATTTCCTTCAATTTTTTTCCAACGACAGATTTTCTAAAACATTGGCACAAACATGCATCAATGTATTCTAAAAGTAAAACAGTCTTAAAAAATAGGGGTCACGGCCTTTTTCAGGAAATATTGCATTTTAAATACGGTACCTGTCGAAGCCTTTTTTCAGTTTGTGTTACTTAGAATGTTGAATAATACAAAGCGTTTATATCCAAACAAAGATGAAGATTTTTAGATGCATCTTTTTAAAATGTTTCGTTTAGCAATATACAAGTGCAGTTTTATGATAAAACGCGCTTTATCTACAGTTATCATTCAACAAATGACTTTTAATGGACACTTAACGAGGTTAATTATGCATTAAATATGCTTGTGAAAGCATCAATAGTTTATCAAATATACGAATATCTTTTGTTCTAAACGACAGATTTTGTTAAAAGATCCCACATACATGCGTCATTGTATGCTGAAACAAAAACAGCCTTAAAAAATAGGGGTCACCGGCCTTGTTCCGGAAATATTGGGTTTTGGATACGGTACCTGTCGAAGCCCCTTTTCAGTTTGGATTTTTATCAATGTTTTAAGTATATAGGATAGTGCTTTTCAAACAAGGTTATGGTTCTTTCAACTGATATGTTTGTACATGCTTTGTTTGGCAATATATAAGTGTATGTTGGTTATAAAAACGCTTTACCTACAATAAAATAATGGATCTGACGACTGGACATTAAAGTGTGTCAAATGGGAACTAATAATGCTTTCTGAAACTTCATTTATATCAGATGCATATTTTGTTCTAAACGACAGATTTTCTTAAAATTTTGCACATACATGCATCAACGTATACTTACACCAAAACATTAAAAAAATGAATGGCTCACCGAGCTTGTTTGGAAAATATTGGATTTCATATAGGGTACCTGTGTAGCCTTTTTCCTGTTTCGTTTTAACATATATAAACAACGTATCAATAGAATGGATATATTTAATAGATCATTTCTGAACTAATTTGTTAGGAAATACCTTGCATAAGTGGGTTTATTATTATTGTATATTCTTTATGAACTTTTACTTTTAAAAATACTTATTTTGAATGGACATTAGAGATGAAATAAGTATATTGTAACATATATACAATAAAGAAACAATGAAGCAAAAGGAGAAATTAACAAAATTATTTTGTTTTTGTTGCGAACGTCTTTAAGCCAGGTGTTGACATTTGTTCTATAATATACATTGAATTCCTTACCTAGTAATGCTGTTTGATAGTATCACGTGATGGTGTGTCTGGTAGAGTTCCGTGGTTTGGTCTTTGCCGGCTTGGTCGACCACGTCATACACTGCCTTCTTACTTGTGCAGTAGAAAAAGAACCGGGTATCTAGAAAACCACCGCTATAAATAAATACTGTGCATAAATGTAGTTTTCATAAATATTGTTTGACAATATAAATCGTTTGGCAGTATACGCCATTTTATTTTACTTAATAATAATAATAATAATAATAATAATAATAGTAATAATCATAACACTCATAATATATCACATGATATAGGAACATATGAAATATAAATACATAGCATATTAATAATGACAAAGCATACGGGACGAACTTTATGTGCTCATGAAAGTGTTTTAAATGTTGAATGCGTTCAAGTCAACTCAACATGACCAGCTTTAACCTTGGCTTTCACAGCGATGATTCTCGACAATCACACGGAGACATATACCCATCCATACTGACATGTCTTGAGATCTGGAATGACGATCGGTCTTTAACGTCCAGAACGAGATTGCCGAACATAGCTGTCCTTCATCGCTTTTATCGAGATTTTCCGGCCTCGGAGGATGTTTAAAATTCCACTTTTGTCTTATTCTTCAATATTAGTCAACACATTATAAGTCAACGCTCTTATGTAACAAACATTTTTATTTATCGATTTATTTTATTAATGTTAAGAACGAGTACGTACAAAACAAAACAGAAATGGTTCGCAGCGCCTTTTGTATGCAGATAACAGCTGCTCTACAACCAGAGTATTTTGTATGAGGCGAACAATATTATGCCTAATTGCGTCTAGAATAATGGAGTTGACTGGACACCTCTTGAAGGTACGCAAACGAATAACATGTATTATTGCACATAACTTTTAGTCAAATATCATATCTCCACATAGGGAGAAAAATGTCTTACAACATTTCATTTACATATTTGTTTGTTTTTCCTTTCATTTTTCCAGATGATACCATAGCGTTTGATATCCTCATACTCATTTTACAAACTTGCTTGTGTAAACATACACATTGTACTGAATCAAAATAAAATGCTTTCTTTTACCTGTACAAGTGAAAATTTTCACAATGCATATATTTTCATATGCTCTATAAACTATAATATATACACATATTTCACAAGACCTTCTTTTAATCTTTTTGCATTACTTTTTCATATGAATTTACGTGTCGTAAACATTTGTCGTTTAAATTGCCTTTTCTCTCATGTATTTTTGTTTACATTTATTCTGCCTACCTTGTTCAACATGTTCGCCATCCTTCTTTCCTATTTGGGTCGCTTAAATGCTATTATTTGTATTTGCACTGTGTAATGTATGAATTGCATGTTCTCTATATGTATATGTAGATTATTCGACCAAAAAAAATTATTGCACATAACACTACCGTTGCGTTACACAAAAAAACTGTAGGTAGAATTTACAATTAAAAGTTGGTGGCATTCCAACCAACACATTTTAATTACATTTTTTTTAAAACAAAATGAGTTAATTATTATGAGTAAATATTTGTGCAAATAATAATTGATACAGCATCGGAGTCAGAATCGAACTGTTTAAAAGCTCTAAGGCCAAAAAAAAAGTTCCGTTTCTGGTCTCCTGCCCAAAAATATAAGGGTCGGTAGTTAGGGATTTTATTTTTATTATTTTTTATTTTATTTTTTTGATGGGAGAATGGTTTGTGTTGTACACGGTAACAGTCTTTTTCAGTCTTTATTATTGTTGGACCAAAAATATGTAGGGTCGGCAGCCAAAGAAAAGGGTCGGTCGGGAGACCCGAAAGGGGACTTTTTTTTTTTTGGGGGGGGGGGCATAACTTCTAACTTCATCTGCTGGTGTGCTTACGTGAAAAGTTAACTACAATACCGCAGGAAGCATATAATTATTACAGTTATTAATTTCAATGATTTTACCAACGTGTTACTTTTTGACAATGTGACCTCAGCTTAACCTATCACATCATTTAAAGTGGATGGTATTCTTGGGGACTTCTTTTCCAATCATGTCTGCATTACAATGTTGACTGTTGATGACTTGTATCCTGTACTTTTGAAATCAATGACTTGTGGTTTGTATGTAGGATACTTTGGTCGACGAAATAAGCGCCTATAAATCGAAAGCAATTTTGTTCCATAATCTGAATGACTGAGATGAATACAAAAACTAGTATAACTTACTAATTTGCAAGTTTTTTTAATACTGATATTAGTTATGCTGTTTGAAAATAGTATGTACTCTTAATCAGTTAATTCGATCAACGAGACACCTGAGGGACAACTTTAGAGAGCACCTTGTAAACCCTGGATAAACATGTCGGCTTGTCGTTGCGCTTTTCAAATCCAAATACGTAGATGGTGTACGCCAAAATACTCGGTGATTAGAATTGCGTTCAAAACGAGCATTGCGTCTAGACCAGAAAAAGGGAAGAAGTGGAGTCAGAAACCGATGTAAACTATTTAAATACAATTTTAAAACAATGAAACTACTCTTATCTCCAGAACTTAAACTTGAAGGTTTCTTTAACACAATATGTGAAAGATACACCGTAATCATATATAAAAATCTGTAGTATACTTACCTAGCTGTCCATACTCTATACTCAGTGTATATTTTGAATTTTCTAATTTGAAATATTATTCATATGATTTATACACGAAAATGTGGCAAAGGCGTACATATTTACACGTTCAGACACGACAGTCTGATCATATACCACTTTAACAAAAAGCATATATTCAATACTCAAAAACGAATTCACATGATGTAATGAAGTTTGTACCTAGAGTCCACTGTGATTTCTGTGGTGCTTATTCTTTAGTTGTGTATCCTTTAACAATGTATTCATACTAAAGAACATCGGAAGAGAAAAGAATGTAATTATTCATACATTTTCTTACTTTATCATAACACAATGGTGCCCGGACAGTTTTTTTTTTATTTAGGCGAATAAATGGGTTAATAACTTTGACGGCCTTTCATGAGGGAACAGCAATGTTTGGAGTTTAGGGTGGGTTTAACTTTTTGGAACACATATATTCATATAAACCAGTAAATGTTTTACCAAATATGAAATGTAATTACAGAGTGTTTCTTGAAGGCAGGTTAATCCTCAGCATTGTTAGGTCAAGTGTGTGCAGGTCACGAGCAAATTTGCAGCAAACTATTTGTGTAGATATAATTATTTAAAAAAAACAACAACAATAATTATGTAAAATATAAATGTGTACAAGCTTACCATGTTTACCAGTTATGGACATGTGAAACTATGATTTATTACATGACACCCCCCCCTCACACACACACACACAACTTTAAACATAAAATGTTTTGAAATGACGCAACACATATCTGGAACTAATGCAAATAGCTTAATGATATGGCACAATCTTACAATCTTACAATCATTGTTTTGTAAAATATATAACTTATACATGACATTGGACATGTATATGTTGGAAGGTACTCAATTTTCCCACATCCCTCCCTCCAAATCCTGTAACCGCGCATGATATTAGTCCGAAGCAGAGAGACAGAAATGAAATGTATATACTAGTATGCAGCATTTTACATGTCTATTTCGTGCAAACAACGTACGTCAGTCCAATGACGTACGGAGGATATCTCAGCGACCCGCCGCATGTTGCCTCTGGAAATTGGAACAGATTCCCTTAAGGATTGCCTTTGTTAAGTTGAAGTGATTCGGAGATGGCGTCCAAGCATATGTACTCCGATACGGCGGCATGTGAATATTCTCCGCTCACTAAGAATCATTCGTACTCCATAGTCCACCTACCGGTAGTCAGATATTTGTTCTGACCCGGAATCATCAGCACGCTGGAACGAGTATAACAGATAACAGCACATGGCGCGTCTTTATCAAGTATGTCGCAGTGGAAGAAAGTTAACTAATTTGCATTACATTTTGTGGGATGGATGGAAATGGACAAATGCATAAATTAAAACATTCGATCCTTATGACAGTCTAGATTCAGTAATTTGTAAATGCGATTCTTAATGTTGTGCTGCCTGGCGGAGGTCTTCGTTCTCCGACTGCTTTCTAGAATTTGACAGTGCTTTCTAGTATTTGATAGTGCTTTCTAGTATTTGACAGTGCTTTTTTTTTACTAATTTACAAATGCACCTATCAATATTTCCCCCGGGGGGGGGGGGGTCAGCGGGCAGACCCAGGGCAATTTAACTAATTGTATTTTGGGGGGTCTAATTCCCCACCCTAGATCCAAGCATTTTTGTCTAAATTCCCTCAATGGGAGATGCTTGAGTGATGTATCAAATGACTCGGGGAGTAATATTAACAGGGATCTTAAATCCAAACAAAGTCTATTTCCCGGGATCCGGAATCATTCGGCATGTCGAATTCCCGCCTGTCGGGATTTGCCGCTCCCCCCCACCCCCCCCCCCCCCACCCCGAGGAAAAAGGTTGATAGGTGCAAAAGACGCATCAGGACTCGAACCAGCAAATACTAACACACAAAACTACCAAGCATCGATCGGGCCCCATGTTCACAAAGGATCAACTGCAGAATCAAGATCAATCTTAACTGAGCTTGAATTTCCAGCTCAACTGAGCCGTGTCAGAAAACTGTTTTATTTTTGTTCTAGATTAAATAAACATTTTTGTTACATTTCGATTAAAATCTTCATATCATATAGAGACATACGTTAAGAGGAGTTCATACTCATGTATAATATATATTTGATCAACAATTAAAATTTATCCAGATTTTTTGTGGACGCAATTTTCGAGCCTGATCCTAAAATATCTGGCACAAGTTAATCTTAAACCTGAAAATCAGGCTTAACTAGTTTTGTGAACACGGGGCCTGAAGTATAATCACATTTGCGTTATATGTGGTAATATATTCATCCCATGACAGTCTTATATTTAATTTGATTTGCGTCATTAAATTTAATCGAAAACGAGTTTAGGTAAGTGATTCCAAGAAAGTTTCAGACTATTGGTCTCTTAGACCAAATGTATTGAACATGTAAATATATATATAGCAAATCTTCGTTGGAATCCGTTACTTAATAGAACTTGTACTTTGTAATAATATAATCATAATTATACACGAGTTCCACGAAAATATGGCTTCCACGGTGGATGATCTTGCACAGGCCTTGTTTGAACTAATATTTCAAGTAAACAAGGGGCATAACTCAATTACACTATGAGCAATTATGCTGAAAACCGAACCTGACCTATCTTTTTTGATTACGAACACTATTAACAATTTTATGATTTAACAAAAACTTGTTCAGATATTGTCTGTACAAGCCTTATTTGAACTATTTTTTTGAAGGGGCATAACTCAAGTACGATATGAGTATTTATGCTGAAAACCGAACTTGACCTTCCTTTTATGATTAAAAACATATTCAAAAATTGTACGAGGATTGAACCTGTCAGTTATTGTTTGCACATGCCTTATGTGAACTATTTTTAAAGGGGCATAAAGGAGCCATAATGCCGAAAACTGAACTTTCCTTCCTTTTATGTCTATTAATACTTCCCTAAAGTTTCATAATGATTGCACAAAAACTTATCAAGTTATTGTCTGCACAAACTACAGGGGCCGCAGCCGCAGACAAAGTAAGCCCAATATGTCGCCTTTTTAGGCGACACAAAAATAATGTTCATGCTTTAAAATATATTAATAATACAGGCCATAAAATAACATAAAATTGTGGTTCTTTAATAAATTTAATCTTGTTCATTCATGACATATTATCTATAATTTAACCACATGTTTGATTACTAGTATACCAAACAACTGTCGTTCCATATGGATTTTGTTGTGCACCACCACATGATATTGCACAGCTGAAAATCCATATTTGTATGATGTATGTTACAAAATCATCACGACATACGCGTCATCGTAAGTTTCCTATTTATGGTAGCTCACTAAGCTCAAATGCATTGAAACCCTGTGGCTTATAGAAGCACTCTCGAGTCAGTGCGAAGAACCAGTACTTGTGTGTCATTTGAAATGATCTGTAGAACGCTCTCTGTGTATCGAACCCCTGACACAACATTTCATTTCCAAAACTCAAGAACCTAAAGAGTAAATGTTGTATATTATGCATTAAGGTAGAATGACATCCCTGCCAAGGTACAACACGATAGTATCGATATGCGTAATACTATGACAAAACCAGATACTAGTAAACAAGACGGTGAAATGGCTGCACGGACTTGGCGCTAGGCATTGTCTATTCCAAGTCCCGGACCCGTATTCACCAACCCGTTCTTAGACTTTAGAATATTCTTAAAACTTGTTAGTTCTAAAAAGACCGTTATTTGGATCTTACTTTGTTTTCACTAGCTCTAATTATAGCATTTTTTGTATTTAGAAGGATTTGTTAATAACATAGGGTGACAATGGCACCAGCATAATTGCAAACGCACAAGATTTTTTCCTCGAAAGCGGCAAGACTGTTCACTAACGTAGACGTCATCATGGTAGGTCACGCCAGTTCTAATTTGTTCATAATTTTGTTCAGCAAAACAATTTGAAATACTTATATTTTGCTTTTATAATATATCACTTGTAATGCTCATTTCTATGGCTCTTTTGTCATATTGATTGTCAGAGATAAGCATATTATTGAATGAGTAGAAATAACAAAACTGAGAATAAATTTTATTTCAGAATAACATGAAGTATGTTTTTTAAGAGTTAAATCATGTTAAACAAGAAATGTATGCGGCAACATGAAAAGGCGACATCTACGTATAATGGCAATGAACAGCGGATGTGCATTTAATAACACGAGAACAGCTGCAGTAGTTGAAAAACAGACGGGGCTTTATCTTGGACAAATGCGTGAAAACATATGAGGCGAGTCGTGGGAAACCCGGGCTTAGTGTATGCGCGTTTTATGGTATTTTCTGTTTAAAAAAAAATATTTTCTAAACATAAATCCACTGTAGGCGGAAAATGCCCTCCCGGATTAGCCTGTGCGGATTGCGCAGGCTGATGCGGGACGACAATTCAAGCACATGCATTAAGCCCAGTTTTCCCACCACACGCCTTATATTTATGAACAATGAATATAAATGTACATGTGAATACAAATAATGAATGAACAATCAACAATGAAAGGACATACTAAGTAAGTATTAATATGAAGCAGTAGTTTACATAGCAAATTGTTAAAAACTATAAAAGACATGATCTACATTTTGGGAAAAGTGAAAATCATGTAAAAACATCAACCTCAATAACACGTTATATAGACATATTCATTTTAAATATTTACATGACCACAAATCAATTTGTGCATAAAATATAAGACACAAATAAAACTACAAACACAACTTTAAAACATTGTAGAAACTGTCACAAGAACAAATACAACAGTTACACAATTAATATAAAAGGTCTGTTGGCAACAAACTACTAATGAAATGACGCAATTTAATGGAAGTTACCAACGAACAATGTTCAGATGTTACATCTGTATATAAGATGCATGCTAATAGTAAACAATAACTATTGACAACAAATGATATATAAATAAATTTAACTTATAGTAAAACAAAGCAATGTTAACACATATAATTAAGAGAGATCATAATGCCTGCTCGACTAACTGATAGCTCACAGATTATCTACAGAACTAACCAGATAAGTGGTCACTTTTTACTTGGATTATCTACAAAAGTGTGCGGAGTGAGGTTGGTTTTTGTCGCAGACTTTCTATAAAATATAGGTTCATATTTTCTGGGACAGATTATCATGAAAAAAGTGTGCATGGATGTGGTCGGTTTTCTGTCACAAATTATCTACAAGGGCATGCATGGATGGGGTCAGTTTTCTGTCACAGATTATCTACAAAGGTATGTATGGATGTGGTCAGTTTTTGTCACAGATTATCTACAAAAGTGTGGGAAATTTTCTGTCACCATTTGTCTACTAACTGTGATCTATTTTCTGTCACAAATTTTCTTCGAAAGTATGGTTCATTTTCTGTCACAGATTATCTACAAAAATGTGCAGGGGCGTGGTCCGTTTTCTGTCGCTTTCTCTGCTGCATCTGTGAAAAGAACTCTTTGATATCTTCGGCTCTGACAACTTTCCCATTTTCTGCAAACCGCTTCAAATAGTCTGACAGAGCTGACTTCATGTCTTTGAAACCTAGAAATCAAAGTATTCATTAAAAATTGAATGTCTAGAAATGTTGAAGCACACTTTTATTACAAATTATTGCCATATATTATGTGTTGTACGTATTATACTGTATAATTATATAATTAATAGCAAAATTTATATTGTAAACCATAATAGTTTTAAAAGAATGTTAAATAATACACACTCGAAAATGTATATTATATACAGTAATACGATTTTTAATTATTTAAAAAAAACTATGTCCCACACTTGTTACAGGTCACGAGGACTGATAATCGGCAATGATTACTTGCTACTTGATATGCTTTTAACATACTGGTAAATTGAAGTACATCAACAACAAAATCATCCAGACATCAATACAAGTCTTCTGACCCCTTGACTACAAAAGTTCTTAATCTCCAACTTAATCTCAATTTACAATGCTTACAAAAGAAAATGTGTGCTACATATGAGCTTTGATTTTCATTTGCCAATATTTAAGATTAAGACGAAGATTATGCTATCGTTGTCATGTTATCAACAATTTTTTCTTAAGTTTTACAATCCCTCGTGGCGACTGAAGAAAGTCAAGAAGGCGAAGTACATCATACACACCTTGCACCATTTCTATCTGCTGCACACGGTTCATGCTTCCCAGCACCTGTCTCTCACGCTCCTGTTCAGACGAGGATCCTGATTGGTTCAGGCCTTGCGTCTCGTACATGAACACTGTGTCTGATTCGTCTATCAGAAACTCCACCTTCTGGGCTGCATACGTTGCCTGCAAAATGGGAACACAATTAAGATAAACTACAAAATTGTGTATTATTGTTTTCAAGTTGGTCCTATTAATGGTTCTATAACAACAGGGTTGCCAGCACCTGGAGCAGAAAAATCCCTGACTTCTGACTGACTTTTTCACTGACCAAAATCACCCATTTTCAACAGCCTCCTCCTCCCTTTTAGCCGTCCAAATCTTCAGGACGGAAATGTCCATGAACAAATCATATTTAAGTCGCACTAGGACATTTACAAAAACTGTTAGGATATATATATTTCTGACTAAACTATATTATTATATTAGCATATTATATATTTATACATACATTTTAGCATTTCAAAACACATAAAGACTGCCAAAGCTATAACCTGCAAATTTGCATAAATTATTTTTTTACCTTTAGGCATATTTTTCCCTGACTTTTAACTGACTTTTTGGAATTTGATTTTTCAATGACCTTGCAAAGAAATTCAAATTTCCCTGAGTTTTTGAGTCTGCTGGCTAAGGGTATCACGTTTAAACGTTTAAACGGTCGCGTTTCGTGTTTTGCTCAAAAACGTTTACAAAAACAGTAAACGTTTAAACGACAGTCAATATCAACAGAATCCATTTTAGTTCATTACGTTACGACGTTGCAAAGCTTATTAACAGCTGCTGAAAAAGACTCGTATTTGTATCACGTGCGCCAGATGGCCCTTATTCACAATACCGTAAACATAACAATACACCATGTACGGACTAAACGTCTTGAATATTTAACGCGCGTCGGCACGAAGTGCACGAGAAAATTTTCCCGCCATTTGTTGCATGAGCATGCCCCGAATCGTCTTGAACATTCGACGCGCGTCGGCACGAAGTGCACGAGGAAATTATCCCGCCGTTTCTTCATCGGCATTCATTTTTAGAGATATGGCGAACGGGACAGGTCGCGGAAAAAAATCTCCGTATTGGAACATTTTTACTAAAATTGAAGTATGCGGAAAAGAAAAGGTTAAATGTAACTTGTGTGCAACCGAGTTGTCGTACAAAGGTGGAAGTACGGGGACCATGGCGAACCACATAAAAATGGTTCACAAGTCTGTGCGACTGGATGCAACTAAAACGTCCGCAGACGATAGTGAGAAACAGCAGCGGAAGCTGACTGATTTTGCCAAACCCACGATGACTCGGCAAAAATGGATAGTTTGCACAGAGAAATGAGCCCTCATGTGTGCGCGAGATCTCCGACCTATTTCCATTGTAAATGGAGAAGGTTTCATTGACTTTTGTCAAGAGCTTAATCCGTCGTATGACGTGCCTGGCCCTAGCACAGTGTCAACTTACGTTACAAAAATGTACGAGTCGGAAAAAAGCCAACTGCTAAACGTATTATCCAAGCAGACTGGCGTGGCACTGACATCGGACCATTGGACTAGCCTTGCAACGGAGGGCTATATTACAGTAACTTGTCACTTCATTGATGAAGGTTAGCACAAACTATAAATGCATTGATATATTTTTAATAACAAAATAATTTCATACCAAATCAGTTTATGGAACCCACAGTACATTACAGTACATTAATCATTTAATTATTTGAAATTTGACATTTAATTCGTCGGCATGTTTATAATGAAATAGGACATATTTTAAGTTTACTGTAGTGATGCAATGATTTAGTAAACAAATATACGTCATGTACGAGTTTGTCAATTTGGATGTAGGAAAAAATACCTCATCACGTTAGTGAAATTTGAATGTTGACTTTAGTATTATGCCAAAAATGATAAAGTATCTTGTAAAAAAAAAGCTAATTTAAGCGTGTAAGAAGATGTTTAATGTATTCCATTTTCTGTTTGCAGATAGGAATTACCACAACAGAGTGTTGGCCACTCGAGCTGTCAAAGAGCGACACACTGCAGAAAATACAGCAGCGGAAATCAAATCGATAACCCTGGAATTCGGCATAAAAGATGAGCATGTTTCCGCTATTGTAACTGACAATGCGTCAAATATGGTGGCGTGCGTACAACAACTTCAGTGGACTCACGTACGCTGTTTTGGACACACGCTACAATTGTCCATTCGCAGTGGGTTTGAGAAGTCGGAGACTATCCGAAAGGCACTGGTTTCATGCAGAAGATTAGTAAAACACTTCCGAAAATCCGTTGTCGTCTCAAATGCACTTGAAGAAAAACAAATGCAAATGGGCTCCAAGTCCAAGGAAAACAGCTTAATCATTGACTGTGAAACACGTTGGAATTCAACATACGACATGCTCGAAAGGCTTCTCGAACAGCGTCTACCGGTGTATGCCGTCTTGCACGACCCAGCCGTAACAAAAATCGCTGATGCGCGTTCTCTTGACCTAACTGATGACCAGCTGAAAATAATTGAGGGTCTGGTCCCGGTTTTAAAACCGCTATATTTTGCAACGAGAACAATGTGTTCAGAGCTGTACCCTACCGTCGGTGGTATTTACCCGATACTTTTCAGTATAATACATAGTGTTACTAAAAATAGTAACATTTTGACGTCGATTACGGGCCGTTACGCGGCTCCGCTGAGCCGATATAATTATAATTGGCCGCGGCCGATTTTTCGATAATCGAAGAGAATCCGATCGCGCGACGTCAACGACCACGAATGGCGTATTTAGTCAAAATTAAACGGTTATATCCGAAAATGCAAATACTGAATATTAACGAAAGTTTGTAGTTAAATTGATTAAATATATATACGATCTATAGCCTATGCATCTTTTAGTTTGAGAAAAAGAATCACTGAACAAAATTGAACAGATCGGAAACTTTTACTGTACCTCAATTTCAATCCATTGCTTCCAACAATAAAAATCCAACAATACTGTAAGCACTTCAATTCCATTGTCTTGTATCCATAAGCCTTAATTTGTAACAATCATGATATTAATTTCATGTTAACCATTCTGACCAGAAACACGATTTACGAAATCGCAATGACTGGTCAGAACGTTTGATTTTATTCGATTCAAAGTCTCAGAATATATTATTCATCCAACTGACACATTCATCATCACAACAAATCTGCGAGTCCAGCGAAAACTGGTTTGTTTCGTCACTGTTTTTCTGTTTATAAATTACGTCATTCGTTAGAGTTGCGTCACGTATTGCGTAATTAGTTGAATGTTAAATACAAGTACGGAAAGTTTGTTTGGTGTTTTTGTTAACATTTTGTGTAATAAAGAAAGTAACATGATTCTTTTCTTGTGACAGGATAATATGTATTATAAACGATAATATACGGCAGAGCTTGGCCGGGCGTCTATACTCGGCCCTAGCCGTATAACGGCCCTCGGGCCAAAGGCCAGCGGGCCGTTATATCGGCAGCGGGCCGATTATAGATGCCCGGCCCAGCTCTGCCGTATATTATTGTCTAAATAATAAACCACCACCTCGCTGAGAATGACCAAGACACTCCCGCTGTTGCAAAATTCAAGAAAGACGTGCATTCTGATTTGGTGAAAAGGTATCACATTGACAGTGACGAAATCACATCAAGCTTGCCGGTCATATGCACTTTTCTTGACCCCAGGTACAGATCACTGCCGTTTCTGACGGAGCCCCAGCGGAAACTGGTTCATGAGAGCGTGCTTGAGCGTGTGGACACTTTACAGTTACCGATGTCTCAACCAACCGCCGATAGCCCAAATATAATCTCTCAACCAGGGCCAAGCAAGCGATCGAAACTTGACCAAGATGACATGGCATTTTTGTTAGGTGGATATTTCCAGGCAACAACCAGTGCTACACCGTCAAATGGTGCCGAAGAACTTGAGCGTTAGCTGTGTGATAAAGCTGTCCCATTAAGTCAAAGTCCATTTCTGTGGTGGAAATTGAACATGGACACCTATCCCCGACTTGCAGTTCTTGCGAGAAAATTGACCGGTGTGCCAGCAACTTCCGTACCATCGGAGCGAGTGTTTTCCGTTGCTGGAGCTACTGTTACTAAGCTTAGGGCGTCCCTAGACTCTTCATCAGAGGACAAACTGGTGTTCCTCCACAAATCTAGTGAGTAAACCTTTACGGGACGACGGGTACGCAAACCACGCCAGCGAGTTCATTCCTGATGCAGCCAATTTAATGAACAGATACTCGTTTTGATGTACATCTTGTTAAGTAAAACATTGAAAATTTTATTGTTTGTCTCAGTATTTCAAATATAAACACTTAAATAAAATGGTCAGGGTACCATTTTACTAAACTACTAACGCTAGTCGTAGACTTACGCACACATTTTAAAGTAATTGAGTTTTAAATATAACAGATTGATGCAAGTTAATAATTTCTTGGAATGTATAAATATGCTATGACTTCGCTCGAAAACATAAAATTTATCAAAGTATTAATAAACTGAATAGTCTTCACTGAATTTAAAATACGGTTGAAAGTTTAGGAATTGCGTAAGTAGCTTAGTAAAATTTTACCCTGCACCATAAATGTCAATATTCAACGATTGAAGCGTTGTCAATTTTTGGCTTATCGCGCTACTATCCTACTAGTAATTACAAATAAATTCCGTAAAGTCTGTATAGGTTACTGGTTTAATTGAGTTTATACATAACTCAACATCGAACGGGTTCAACAGGTTTATTTATCAATATGTATCGCTTTCTATAACGAAATCAGTATCTCACTCACAAAGATTAAACGTTTGAAACATGAACTTAACAGCACAGCATGGCAATTCTGGTACAATATAAACGGAAAACACAGAAATAGAATATAGTTAAATGCAATACAGATCTATACGTTTTCAAATGCAATAAATACGTGTTGTTGTTTTTTTTGTCTTTTTTTATCCAGAGCTTTTTACGTCCTTATTTATGCAATCTGCATTACGAATTCAACTCACCAACTGTGCTAACGAATAAAACCGGTTTACTCTTATTGAAGAAATGTGGGTTCGATATTAATTCGTCTTTGTTACAAAATATTACGGCATATAAGTAGACAAAGTGTAACCCAATGGTTCGACAACGACGAGAACAGTTGGTTTTAATATGACGTCATTGCGCGAATGGGATATGCACTGAATATAACTTCGGAAATAATTACTACTTTCAGTTTGGAAATGCGATGGCACTGATGCTTTTAAAACGGACATAGGGATACCGTTTAAACGGTAACGTTTCGTTTATTTCATTTCGTTTACACGTTTAGAAAAATCTGTAAACGTGATACCCTTACTGCTGGCAACCCTGAACAAGACAAGAGGACATGGTTGCAGTGGTGCACTACACATGGTGTCCATCTTATGATTTTGAGACCATCATTATGATCCCTACTCATTCGCTGTGTAACTCAACACATCAAGTACTGGCTCCACCGCGGAAAGAGACTCGAAACTGCCAGACAATTTTTGACAAATAATGAAGCTAAAACAGATGAACTTCAAAAAAAAAAGTATCGAGACACTATAAATGTGAAATTCTCAATTCAGACTAGTATTTAAATGCCAACATGTTAATTTATCTAGTTCATCTACATGTACTATATAAACTTTTTTATGTCTAATTTGGTGTAAAATTTAAGGAGAACAACACTGTAGAAATGACATTTGCATGATGACGGTCAACTTTCTTTTATTTGCTGTATAGTTTCACGAAGAGACCAAATTTACACAAATTGTTCCTGAAGTTGTCAGGCCAGAAAGTGGCAGAGTTCCTGCAAGTAACCACCCTTGTTTGCAGGTCCTTCAACAAACACTGCTCCTGGAATTGTACACCAAAACATCTTTGCTAGCAAACTGAGGTCAGCATAAAAATAGAGTTAAATGAATGACTACTAACCGTTTTACAACAAGACAGCCAAAAGGCCCTAGGTCGCTCACCTGAGATACTCAGGATCTAAAATGTTCTGAGTAAGTTTTTTTATGTTTGGCCTATAAATGTGGCCTCAAGAATATTTTAAAGCTTTTTGTTCCAATTTTGCCATTGTGACCTAGTTTTTTACCCCCACATGATCCAGTTTCGAACTTGTCCCTAGATATTAATGAAACAAATGTTCTGAGCAATTTTCAAGAAGATTAGGCAAAACTAGAGTTTCAAATTGTTTTTCTATTTGACCTAGTGACCTAGTTTTTGGCCACACATGAGCCATTTTCAGATTCCACCGAGATATCATTGGAACAAACAATCTGGGCAAGTTTCATGAAGATTGGACAATAAATGTGGCCTTTAAAGTGTTCACAAGTTTTCATTATACCCATATAAGGAAAACTGCCCCACCTCATGACGGCCACGTTTTTCAGCAGAGTGGAACCATTATCAAACTCAGCCAATATATCATAAGAACAAAGGTTCTGAGCAAGTTTCTGAACTGCCCAGCCCCCTGGCGGCCATGTTTTTCAAGGGAGCGGAACCATTTTCGAACTCAGCCAAGATATCATAAAAACAAAGGTTCTGAGCAAGTTTCATGTCATTGGGCAAAAATGTGACTTCTAGAGTGTAAACAAGCTTTTTCTATAGTCACATTAGGAAAACTGCCACGCCCCCGGCGATGTTTTTCAACGGAGCAGAACCAGTTTCGAACTCGGCCGAGATATCATTAGAATAAATGTTCTGACCAAGTTTCATGTTAATTGGGCAAAAAATGTCTCTTCTGGAGTGTTAACAAGTTTTTCTTCAATTTGACTTAGTGACCTAGTTTTTGACCCCACATGACCCAGTTTCCAACTTGGCCGAGATATCATTAAGGCCAGCGTTTCCTTTTGCCTCATTTCCATGCCGATATTCGGTACCATTCACAAAGCCAAAAAGTATACTTTGTTCACAATTTTTGGCCGACAATTCACAAATGGAAAAGTGGATCAAAAAATATGAAATCTTAATTAATTTTGTGAATTTTGTTTACACAGGATAAAATTTCGGTAGTAGTTTTATGTCTGCACCAATTCGAAAGGTTACTCGATTTTAACAGGACTCGTGTCACGTTTTATCGATATTTTCGTGAACCAGTCGGTTAGTGAAACATGTGCTCATCGGGGTCACTGTAAACGCTCATTGGGTTATAATCTGTATTGAATCAATCGTTTGAAGGATTTTTAAAGTGTAAACACTGCAGATTATTTTCTTCTTGTTGTTTTTTTAAGTAATGACAATGCATTTTTCACGAAACACTCAGTACTATGTGAATGTTTTTATATAAAAGGACAAGTTTTCTTACAGGAGTTATCGTTTCAAACAGGCAATTTTAAGCGAGAAAATAGTACGTGAAGCCCCCGAAGACAATTCGTGCTGCAGTTCAACAGTTTCAACTTTAGTGTCTTCACAAGTAGATTTACTGACAGTAACGAGTGCAAGTTAGTCAGATTCACATACTGATAGTGGTGACAAAAATACCATCGATGAAACCCCTGTTTTGTCCCTTAATGAGCCTTTTACATCTCAATCATGTGACATTTCTATTGACTCTTGTGTCTGACTCAAGTGAAACCATTGGACATTTTGCTAATTTAAAGAATAATTGACACTATAAAATCTGCAAAAGAAAGAAATTTAACTGGAATGTTTCATGGTAAGGTTTCATGAATGTAAAGATCACACTTTAATATCATGTGTTTGTACTTTAAGTACAACAAAATCACTAGTTATTATTTGATATTACATGTAGTTTGTATTTCCCTCTTTTTACAATTTTGGCGTTTTACGACGCATTTTTCACAATTTCACAGAAAAGGGCATATTCACAAATCACTGACAAAAAACACTGAAAGCAAATGTTCTGAGCAAGTTTCATGAAGATTGGCCAATAAATGTGGCCTCTAGAGTGTTAACGAAGTAAATGTTGACGACGCACTACGGACGACGGACAAAAGGGGATCACAGAAGCACACCATGAACGCGTTGTGCTCAGGTGAACTAAAAATGTACCAGTCAAAAGAAAATATATATCATTCATAACCTGTCATCAATCAGTGATATTTTTGCTTATTAACAGAGTCCTGTAAAAGGACCCATTCCCAAAGGCAAATATTTTTCAAATACAAATTAAAAAAGTTCACAAACCTGCATGACAAAATCCAAAATACACAGGAAATCTGAATCTAAGTTGTAAAGATGAAACTATCGGTACTTATATGATTATATATAAACACAAGTGAAACATCAAATTTAACCAATATAGCACTAGTTTAAATAAGTCATTATTTAAATAATTTTCTTAAAGGTTTAACAATTTGCACCATTTCATGATGCAAAACTCCCAATTTGATGGGTACCAGCCCCATTTCAAAGGGAGTGAAAAAAATCAGTGTCAAATGAACAAGAACACACAAAAACACATGAATCAAACCTCGCTAGTTGAATCTGAACTACTGGATGCTGCACTCCCTGATGGCAGACTGGCTGCAGAACTGTCGGTACTGGCACACTGTGACACTTTATTTTCTGATGAAACAGCGGACCCACTAGTTCCTGTTGGTCGACTGGTTTCTGAACAATCTGTCTTCGTGGACTGGGACGCTGCACTTTCTGTCGACAGACTGGTTGCTGATTTCTCTCAATCCCTAGACTGGGACACATCACTAGCTAAACTTGAACCAGACTTTTCAACATCGATCTCAGAAGAATTCACAGAGCTGTCTGACTGAACAACTTCAATATCTGAAATTCACAAATGCAATTCTTTTTAAGCTTTAAAGGACACATCATAAACATGTTAATTCATCAGCTTCCTTAGTTTAGTTAGTTATAAAACATTTAATATTAACTAACAAACCTGTACATTCTGGAGCACAGTAAATTAACACAAGAGCTGTCAGAGCACAGCGTGCTTGAATTTCTGTGTAATGGGACCAATTAAACAAAGTTAATATCGTTCTCGAGTTACTGAGTGGAAAGCATTTTTCTAATTTTCAAAACAGTGACCTTGACCCCACCCACCCCATAAGCAATCGCTTGCAATGTCTCGCTATATGGTATCTTTAAATTGAGTTCCAACAAAATATTTGATTTTTTTCTTGAGTTATTGAGCAGAAGCAGTTTTTTTCTATTTTTAGTCAGAGGACCAGATAAGGCGCATACACGTGTAAATTACGCACAAATAAATAGAAGATACGCAAAGAAAATAACAATTTGGGTGTACATTTACGCACAATTTTTTGGATGTTCGCATACATTAGTGACTGAAACACAGAAACAGATACAAGTTTTGACAAGTCTGTCTACCTGAATGTGCAGTTGATATGTCCACTAGTTAGCAATAAAAGTCTTAAAAGTTTCAGAATTCTTACTTGTAACGTTATTGTATTCAAATGACTGCATTATAATGGATTATTATGATAATACTCTAGTATTTTGCTCATATCGTAATGTATAACTATTGTTGGATATTCATGAGAAACAAGCTTCCCGAAAAACTTCAACCTATCCAAATAGCTAATAATTAAAATGTGTAAGTGCTAAACGGCCCATAATTCAGACAAATTTCAAACTAGAGCTTCCGAACTTGGCCTATGGGTTCATTTTAATATGGGGAATAAAGGTTTAACGTATGAATAAAATACCTCAAGCACAACCTAATAAACTAGCTTACTGAAAAACTTAACCTTGCCCGGACGCGGATGGCAACGCCAGGCCCTGAGGGTGAGTAGAATAGCTTGCCTTTTTTTAGAAAAGTCGAGCTAATAAGAGGTTTTATTCAATTCACAATAAGCAAATATGAATACAAGGTTACCAGGCAGCAATGAATACTGTAGAAAAGCGAAACAAATCTATACAGTAACACTTCTTAAATTTGTATGAGTTCGATAGTTACAAATTCACGTCCAGCATTAATGCTTGCTAAACAGTGACACATGCGCATTGTGTGTGGCACTGGAATATATATTTTTAATTTGGTGTAGACATACCGGTATTTATTTTGAATGACATAAAATTCAACATTCTCAGCCCTCTACAAAACGCACCTTCACAGTTGATGTAATAGGCCCACAGAAAGCTGTGCTTCTTCATGCAGCCATGACACACCATCTCTGAGAAGTAGGCAGGTGGTTTACAGTCGCCCAAGTGCTGGAAAAAACAGACCAAAAATAAACATTCATACATTGCTTTTTATAAATAATGGTATTATACCTGCAATACCCGACTGCCAGAAGAAGTTACGACTTCATGCTTAAACCAAACACTTTAAAATGAAGTACAAAATAATTTGTTTGTCACAGAATTTCTATGCATTTTCACCTTTGGTGTAACCTAATGTAGCATGATTCTTTTACCAGTATATGTAAAGGATTTATCATAAAAATAATTTCCTGCTAATTCTGCAAATTTTGTAAACTTCACTAGCTTCATTAAAAGTTATTATTTTTTATCTGATATGGCATTATGAATGATAAATTACCAATAGTATGCTGATCACACCCTTTTGCATTAACTAAGAAAAACAGTAAATGTTAATGTTACTGGTTATCGATCAACCAGTATGCAGCCAATTTACATGTTTTTTAATCAACCTTGAGAATGCACAGAAAAATGCAACAATGGGCTTTGTATTACTGTAATATCTTTGCTATCGTTGTGACCGCTAAACTGAAGGTATGTATCAGTAGAACATTTATGAAAGACACTACATAATGTTATCATATACGAACCCTGCCGTGGTACCAGTCTTCACAAATGATACACTGGATCATTACATCCCCTATCTGGAAACCAATATAAACTATAAATGTTATTTCAACAGTAATTTCAACAGTAGTTTTTCTGTAAGTGAATTTTCTATACATTTCTTTTTGTTTGCAATTCAGAAAAAAACAGCGTCTGACAAATCCACTGCCCGGAGCCCAGGGGCTACCAAAAAATTCCATTGGGCTAAAACAATTTTAAATCACAAGCCCACTGAGCTACTCAAGCTGTTTAAATATCAGCATTAATTATTAATTAATATGTGCTTAACTCTGATACAATTCATTTACAGTTAATTTTCACTTGTACTTGAGGCAGTTAAACATGCAAATTTTATGCATATTTCTTATGTTTCTGATGGATAATATATGTGGCGCTTCGTGAGAAAACCGGTCTTAATGCGTGTGCGTAAAGTGTCGTCCCGGATTAGCCTGTGCAGTCCGCACAGGCTAATCCAGGACGGCACTTTCTTCTTTTATGGCATTTTCTGTTTCAAGGAAGTCCCTTCTAAACATAAATACACTGTAGGCGGAAAGTGCCGTCCCGGATTAGCCTGTGCAGACTGCACAGGCTAATCCGGGACGGCACTTTACGCATATGCATAAGGTCCGGTTTTCCAACGACGCGCCTCATATATAAAATCATAACTTAACATTGCGAGGGCATCAAATCTGAATGGATCTGAAAAGACGTCATCTAAATGTGACCTCTTAAGCAAAGTCAGATCTAGTCAGCAGATAATATAGTAGCTCAGACTGGAGTTGATTTTAATGAGTTTGAACGAGGGGCAAGCACTATTTGTGGCGTGTCGTGGGAAAACTGGGCTTAATGCTAGGACGACTGCACAGGCTTATCCAGGATGGCGCTTTCCGCCTACAGTGGATTTATGTTTAGAAGATACTTCCTTGAAACATAAAATACCATAAAAGGGGAAAGTGTCCTCCTGGAATAGCCTGTGCGGACTGCACAGGTTGATCCAGGACAACACTTTACGCACATGCCGTAAGCCCAGGTTGCCCACGACACCCCTCATTTGTATCCACTCACCTCATCCTCAGGGTCTTGGTAAGGTCGGGCACACACGCAGTACAGCCCTTTAAAGTTCTGGTTGTACAGATTCTCTGTATTATCCAGGCCTTTGTCCTGAACAATGATGGGAGAAAGCCTTAGGAATTGAATGTTAAAAATCACACAAAATGTCCCAGTGCCAAGGAATAGTGCTAGATGGGTAGCAGTTTACTAGTCAGGTACCCTGCAATGAATTGACTGTCGATTAGTTTTAGTTGAAACCTATTTATTTTAGCTAGATTGCCGAGAGCCTGAGGCTTATTGAGACACTCTCGAGTCTGTTTCCTGGGTAGAATCAGTACTTGGTGTCTTTTGAGAAAGATCATTTGAACGCTCTCCAAGTAGGGATCAAAATCACGACCTCTTAATCGCAAGGAGTACTCTGTGTCAACAATATATGCTTTACTTTACATCATGGTAAGAGTTTGGCTACTTGCAAATAATCACAATACATGTAATATAATAAATATAGTTTAGTTGTAAGGCTACTGTTTGGAATTAAAATGGAGAGTGTGTAATGACGCAAAACTTTTTTAGTATTACAATTTTTGGTTTAAACATTTGGATGCTGATTTATTTATATTTTAACAATAAAAACTTTTGACTTGGGTGTAAAATATACGGTCTGTTGGTTAAGTGGAAATAAACCTCTTTCTTTAGGACTAATGCACGTTTAACATCTGAACTCACAAAATAAGAGAAATTGAATACAATATACATACCGGACAAAGTTTGCATGTCAGGCTTGGGAACTTGCTATTGCCACAATCACAGCGGAAATTCCTGAATGTTAAAAGAGTAACATAAAATAATGGATGTATTTTAGCTGTTCGATTTTTCTTTGATAAATATTGGTACTAAGGCCAAAAAACATTGTGTGTTTTGGGCAACGCTCATAAAGAAGTTACGTATGATCCTGAATGAGTTTTTTTTAATTTTTGAAAGACACATTTCGGTAAAAAAAACCACTGAAAATTATCTAAAATCTGATGAATACAAATTGCACAAAAAGTTAGCTAAACACTTTTCATTAGGTAGGGTTGGGGTGCCCGAAACACAGAAAGTTTTTTTTTGGCCTAAAGCATAAAAGCAATTTGGAGGTCTGTAATATTTTATAACATAATTGCAAACCATACAAAAATTTGACATAGACTACAGGACGTGCTATCTGTAGCCTATATTATTATTACACAGATACCAAGTTATTGTAATTTTTGTGAAACAACAGCTGCCTGTGAAGTAGTCTAATTCATCAGACGTGCTGCGATTTTAGTGATACCTCTTAAATACGGCTAAACGGCCCATGTTAAAAGTAGCTCAATGTTTGCATAGGAGTTATGCACCTATCAATATTATCCCCCAGGGGGAAGAGCGGCGGGAAGAGCGGCGGGACTTTAGACTGAAAGCAATTCTCGAGAGGCAGGAATTTGACATGCCGAATGATTCCGGGTCCTGGGAAATATACTTTGCACTGATTTTAGATCCCGGTAATATTGGCCCCCGTTTCACGAAGAGACCAAATTTACACAAATTGTTCCTGAAGTTGTCAGGCCAGAAAGTGGCAGAGTTCCTGCAAGTAACCACCCTTGTTTGCAGGTCCTTCAACAAACACGCTCCTGGAATTGTACACCAAAACATCTTTGCTAGCAAACTGAGGTCAGCATAAAAATAGAGTTAAATGAATGACTACTAACCGTTTTACAACAAGAGGGCCAAAAGGCCCTAGGTCGCTCACCTGAGATACTCAGGATCTAAAATGTTCTGAGCAAGTTTTTTTATGTTTGGCCTATAAATGTGGCCTCAAGAATGTTTTAAAGCTTTTTGTTCCAATTTTGCCAATGTGACCTAGTTTTTTACCCCCACATGATCCAGTTTCGAACTTGTCCCTAGATATTAATGAAACAAATGTTCTGAGCAATTTTCAAGAAGATTAGGCAAAACTAGAGTTTCAAATTGTTTTTCTATTTGACCTAGTGACCTAGTTTTTGGCCACACATGAGCCATTTTCAGATTCCACCGAGATATCATTGGTACAAACAATCTGGGCAAGTTTCATGAAGATTGGACAATAAATGTGGCCTTTAAAGTGTTCACAAGTTTTCATTATACCCATATAAGGAAAACTGCCCCACCTCATGACGGCCACGTTTTTCAGCAGAGTGGAACCATTATCAAACTCAGCCAATATATCATAAGAACAAAGGTTCTGAGCAAGTTTCTGAACTGCCCAGCCCCCTGGCGGCCATGTTTTTCAAGGGAGCGGAACCATTTTCGAACTCAGCCAAGATATCATAAAAACAAAGGTTCTGAGCAAGTTTCATGTCATTGGGCAAAAATGTGACTTCTAGAGTGTAAACAAGCTTTTTCTATAGTCACATTAGGAAAACTGCCACGCCCCCGGCGATGTTTTTCAACGGAGCAGAACCATTTTCGAACTCGGCCGAGATATCATTAGAATAAATGTTCTGACCAAGTTTCATGTTAATTGGGCAAAAAATGTCTCTTCTGGAGTGTTAACAAGTTTTTCTTCAATTTGACTTAGTGACCTAGTTTTTGACCCCACATGACCCAGTTTCCAACTTGGCCGAGATATCATTAAGGCCTGCATTTATTTTTGCCTCATTTTCATGCCGATATTCGGTACCATTCACAAAGCCAAAAAGTATACTTTGTTCACAATTTTTGGCCGAAAATTCACAAATGGAAAAGTGGATCAAAAAATATGAAATCTTAATTAATTTTGTGAATTTTGTTTACACAGGATAAAATTTCGGTAGTAGTTTTATGTCTGCACCAATTCGAAAGGTTACTCGATTTTAACAGGACTCGTGTCACGTTTTATCGATATTTTCGTGAACCAGTCGGTTAGTGAAACATGTGCTCATCGGGGTCACTGTAAACGCTCATTGGGTTATAATCTGTATTGAATCAATCGTTTGAAGGATTTTTAAAGTGTAAACACTGCATATTATTTTCTTCTTGTTGTTTTTTTAAGTAATCGCAATGCATTTTTCACGAAACTCTCAGTACTATGTGAATGTTTTTATATAAAAGGACAAGTTTTCTTACAGGAGTTATCGTTTCAAACAGGCAATTTTAAGCGAGAAAATAGTACGTGAAGCCCCCGAAGACAATTCGTGCTGCAGTTCAACAGTTTCAACTTTAGTGTCTTCACAAGTAGATTTACTGACAGTAACGAGTGCAAGTTAGTCAGATTCACATACTGATAGTGGTGACAAAATACCATCGATGAAACCCCTGTTTTGTCCCTTAATGAGCCTTTTACATCTCAATCATGTGACATTTCTATTGACTCTTGTGTCTGACTCAAGTGAAGCCATTGGACATTTTGCTAATTTAAAGAATAATTGACACTATAAAATCTGCAAAAGAAAGAAATTTAACTGGAATGTTTCATGGTAAGGTTTCATGAATGTAAAGATCACACTTTAATATCATGTGTTTGTACTTTAAGTACAACAAAATCACTAGTTATTATTTGATATTACATGTAGTTTGTATTTCCCTCTTTTTACAATTTTGGCGTTTTACGACGCATTTTTCACAATTTCACAGAAAAGGGCATATTCACAAATCACTGACAAAAAACACTGAAAGCAAATGTTCTGAGCAAGTTTCATGAAGATTGGCCAATAAATGTGGCCTCTAGAGTGTTAACGAAGTAAATGTTGACGACGCACTACGGATGACGGACAAAAGGGGATCACAGAAGCACACCATGAACGCGTTGTGCTCAGGTGAACTAAAAATGTACCAGTCAAAAGAAAATATATATCATTTATAACCTGTCATCAATCAGTGATATTTTTGCTTATTAACAGAGTCCTGTAAAAGGACCCATTCCCAAAGGCAAATATTTTTCAAATACAAATTAAAAAAGTTCACAAACCTGCATGACAAAATCCAAAATACACAGGAAATCTGAATCTAAGTTGTAAAGATGAAACTATCGGTACTTATATGATTATATATAAACACAAGTGAAACATCAAATTTAACCAATATAGCACTAGTTTAAATAAGTCATTATTTAAATAATTTTCTTAAAGGTTTAACAATTTGCACCATTCCATGATGCAAAACTCCCAATTTGATGGGTACCAGCCCCATTCCAAAGGGAGTGAAAAAAATCAGTGTCAAAAGAACAAGAATACACAAAAACACAGACTGGCTGCAGAACTGTCGGTACTGGCACACTGTGACACTTTATTTTCTGATGAAACAGCGGACCCACTAGTTCCTGTTGGTCGACTGGTTTCTGAACAATCTGTCTTCGTGGACTGGGACGCTGCATTTTCTGTCGACAGACTGGTTACTGATTTCTCTCAATCCCTAGACTGGGACACATCACTAGCTAAACTTGAACCAGACTTTTCAACATCGATCTCTGAAGAATTCACAGAGCTGTCTGACTGAACAACTTGAATATCTGAAATTCACAAATGCAATTCTTTTTAAGCTTTAAAGGACACATCATAAACATGTTAATTCATCAGCTTCCTTAGTTTAGTTAGTTATAAAACATTTAATATTAACTAACAAAGCTGTACATTCTGGAGCACAGTAAATTAACACAAGAGCTGTCAGATGACAGCGTGCTTGAATTTCTTTGTACTGGGGCCAATTAAACAAAGTTAATATCGTTCTCGAGTTACTGAGTGGTAAGCATTTTTCTAATTTTCAAAACAGTGACCTTGACCCCACCCACCCCATAAGCAATCGCTTGCAATGTCTCGCTATATGGTATCTTTAAATTGAGTTCCAATAAAATATTTGAATGTTTTCTTGAGTTATTGAGCAGAAGCAGTTTTTTTCTATTTTTAGTCAGAGGACCAGATAAGGCGCATACACGTGTAAATTATGCACAAATAAATAGAAGATACGCAAAGAAAATAACAATTTGGGTGTACATTTACGCACAATTTTTTGGATGTTCGCATACATTAGTGACTGAAACACAGAAACAGATACAAGTTTTGACAAGTCTGTCTACCTGAATGTGCAGTTGATATGTCCACTAGTTAGCAATAAAAGTCTTAAAAGTTTCAGAATTCTTACTTGTAACGTTATTGTATTCAAATGACTGCATTATAATGGATTATTATGATAATACTCTAGTGTTTTGCTCATATCGTAATGTATAACTATTGTTGGATGTTCATGAGAAACAAGCTTCCCGAAAAACTTCAACCTATCCAAATAGCTAATAATTAAAATGTGTAAGTGCTAAACGGCCCATAATTCAGACAAATTTCAAACTAGAGCTTCCGAACTTGGCCTATGGGTTCATTTTAATATGGGGAATAAAGGTTTAACGTATGAATAAAATCCCCCAAGCACAACCTAATAAACTAGCTTACTGAAAAACTTAACCTTGCCCGGACGCGGATGGCAACGCCAGGCCCTGAGGGTGAGTAGAATAGCTTGCCTTTTTTTAGAAAAGTCGAGCTAATAAGAGGTTTTATTCAATTCACAATAAGCAAATCTGAATACAAGGTTACCAGGCAGCAATGAATACTGTAGAAAAGCGAAACAAATCTATACAGTAACACTTCTTAAATTTGTATGAGTTCGATAGTTACAAATTCACATCCAGCATTAATGCTTGCTAAACAGTGAGACATGCGCATTGTGTGTGGCACTGGAATATATATTTTTAATTTGGTGTAGACATACCGGTATTTATTTTGAATGACATAAAATTCAACATTCTCAGCCCTCTACAAAACGCACCTTCACAGTTGATGTAATAGGCCCACAGAAAGCTGTGCTTCTTCATGCAGCCATGACACACCATCTCTGAGAAGTAGGCAGGTGGTTTACAGTCGCCCAAGTGCTGGAAAAAACAGACCAAAAATAAACATTCATACATTGCTTTTTATAAATAATGGTATTATACCTGCAATACCCGACTGCCAGAAGAAGTTACGACTTAATGCTTAAACCAAACACTTTAAAATGAAGTACAAAATAACTTTTTTGTCACAGAATTTCTATGCATTTTCACCTTTGGTGTAACCTAATGTAGCATGATTCTTTTACCAGTATATGTAAAGGATTTATCATAAAAATAATTTCCTGCTAATTCTGCAAATTTTGTAAACTTCACTAGCTTCATTAAAGTTATTATTTTTATCTGATATGGCATTATGAATGATAAATTACCAATAGTATGCTGATCACACCCTTTTGCATTAACTAAGAAAAACAGTAAATGTTAATGTTACTGGTTATCGATCAACCAGTATGCAGTCAATTTACATGTTTTTTAATCAACCTTGAGAATGCACAGAAAAATGCAACAATGGGCTTTTTATTACTGTAATATGTTTGCTATCGTTGTGACCGCTAAACTGAAGGTATGTATCAGTAGAACATTTATGAAAGACACTACATAATGTTATCAGGACTATACGAACCCTGCCGTGGTACCAGTCTTCACAAATGATACACTGGATCATTACATCCTCTATCTGGAAACCAATATAAACTATAAATGTTATTTCAACAGTAATTTCAACAGTAGTTTTTCTGTAAGTGAATTTTCTATACATTTCTTTTTGTTTGCAATTCAGAAAAAACAGCGTCTGACAAATCCACTGCCCGGAGCCCAGGGGCTACCAAAAAATTCCATTGGGCTAAAACAATTTTAAATCACAAGCCCACTGAGCTACTCAAGCTGTTTAAATATCAGCATTAATTATTAATGAATATGTGCTTAACTCTGATACAATTCATTTACAGTTAATTTTCACTTGTACTTGAGGCAGTTAAACATGCAAATTTCATGCATATTTCTTATGTTTCTGATGGATAATATATGTGGCGCTTCGTGAGAAAACCGGTCTTAATGCGTGTGCGTAAAGTGTCGTCCCGGATTAGCCTGTGCAGTCCGCACAGGCTAATCCAGGACGGCACTTTCTTCTTTTATGGCATTTTCTGTTTCAAGGAAGTCCCTTCTAAACATAAATACACTGTAGGCGGAAAGTGCCGTCCCGGATTAGCCTGTGCAGACTGCACAGGCTAATCCGGGACGGCACTTTACGCATATGCATAAGGTCCGGTTTTCCAACGACGCGCCTCATATATAAAATCATAACTTAACATTGCGAGGGCATCAAATCTGAATGGATCTGAAAAGACGTCATCTAAATGTGACCTCTTAAGCAAAGTCAGATCTAGTCAGCAGATAATATAGTAGTTCAGACTGGAGTTGATTTTAATGAGTTTGAACGAGGGGCAAGCACTATTTGTGGCGTGTCGTGGGAAAACTGGGCTTAATGCTAGGACGACTGCACAGGCTTATCCAGGATGGCGCTTTCCGCCTACAGTGGATTTATGTTTAGAAGACACTTCCTTGAAACATAAAATACCATAAAAGGGGAAAGTGTCCTCCTGGAATAGCCTGTGCGGACTGCACAGGTTGATCCAGGACAACACTTTACGCACATCCCGTAAGCCCAGGTTTCCCACGACACCCCTCATTTGTATCCACTCACCTCATCCTCAGGGTCTTGGTAAGGTCGGGCACACACGCAGTACAGCCCTTTAAAGTTCTGGTTGTACAGATTCTCTGTATTATCCAGGCCTTTGTCCTGAACAATGATGGGAGAAAGCCTTAGGAATTGAATGTTAAAAATCACACAAAATGTCCCAGTGCCAAGGAATAGTGCTAGATGGGTAGCAGTTTACTAGTCAGGTACCCTGCAATGAATTGACTGTCGATTAGTTTTAGTTGAAACCTATTTATTTTAGCTAGATTGCCGAGAGCCTGAGGCTTATTGAGACACTCTCGAGTCTGTTTCCTGGGTAGAATCAGTACTTGGTGTCTTTTGAGAAAGATCATTTGAACGCTCTCCAAGTAGGGATCAAAATCACGACCTCTTAATCGCAAGGAGTACTCTGTGTCAACAATATATGCTTTACTTTACATCATGGTAAGAGTTTGGCTACTTGCAAATAATCACAATACATGTAATATAACAAATATAGTTTAGTTGTAATGCTACTGTTTGGAATTAAAATGGAGAGTGTGTAATGACGCAAAACTTTTTTAGTATTACAATTTTTGGTTTAAACATTTGGATGCTGATTTATTTATATTTTAACAATAAAAACTTTTGACTAGGGTGTAAAATATACGGTCTGTTGGTTAAGTGGAAATAAACCTCTTTCTTTAGTACTAATGCACGTTTAACATCTGAACTCACAAAATAAGAGAAATTGAATACAATATACATACCGGACAAAGTTTGCATGTCAGGCTTGGGAACTTGCTATTGCCACAATCACAGCGGAAATTCCTGAATGTTAAAAGAGTAACATAAAATAATGGATGTATTTTAGCTGTTTGATTTTTCTTTGATAAATATTGGTACTAAGGCCAAAAAACATTGTGTGTTTTGGGCAACGCTCATAAAGAAGTTACGTATGATCCGGAATGAGTTTTGTTTAATTTTTGAAAGACACATTTCGGTAAAAAAAACCACTGAAAATTATCTAAAATCTGATGAATACAAATTGCACAAAAAGTTAGCTAAACACTTTTCATTAGGTAGGGTTGGGGTGCCCGAAACACAGAAAGTTTTTTTTTGGCCTAAAGCATAAAAGCAATTTGGAGGTCTGTAATATTTTATAACATAATTGCAAACCATACAAAAATTTGACATAGACTACAGGACGTGCTATCTGTAGCCTATATTATTATTACACAGATACCAAGTTATTGTAATGTTTGTGAAACAACAGCTGCCTGT